>CM066032.1:1562877337-1564135690 GCA_033557465.1 Ichthyophis bannanicus
CAATGGCACCCTGAGCCAGGAGTGACGTAACTTTTTGACCCAAGAGAGTGGTGAGGGGGGGCCGAGAACTGAACTCTCTTGGAGTGGAGGGAGGGGGCATACTGTGAAAATGGAGTTTGTACCCCTCTGTCACTATAGAGAAAGTCCAGTGCCCTGATGTTATCTGCTGCCACCTCTTGGCAAAGTAACACAGTCTGCCTGGAATTTTTAGAGGTAGGACGACTAGGTTCTCTAGGAAGGAGTCAAAGACCTTGTGGAGGCTATGTCTGCTGAGCTGGTTGAGCTCTGGGGACTTGAGCCTTTCTTTGTTGTTTCGGCTGCTGTTGCCCCTTCTGGGGGGCATGGACTGGGCAGTGGACAATATGAGTGTAAGAAGAAAAGAATTTCTTTTTCTTGTTGAAAAAAGGTTTCTTAACCGTCTTTTTCTTAGCTGGGATGGCAGTGGTCCTTGAGAGCCTATTTAAGATAGTGTTCTCAGATGGGGGGCGATGTTTTTCTAAGATGGCGACGGTGGTGGTATCGTCCGACTGACTATGCTAAGAGAAAAGGTAAAGCTAAGGCTAAAGCTTCTCCCGCGGAGCTATTACCTTCTTGTGAGGGGCCTATGGACCGCTTTTGTTCAGTTGTCCAAGGAGCAAGTACAGGGGATCAGAGCGGGCTTGGCAGCGTCGATGAATTCTGAGTCGGCGTCTATCGCCCTTGACATCACGCTCTCCCCGGATGGACGCTTTCCCCCGGTGCCTCCTGGGACTCCGGCTGCCCAGTTGTTGGGTGAGGATGTGCTTTCACCTGAAGTGCGAGAAGTTGCGTCTTCTGAGCGGGACTCAACACCGGAGATTTGTCGAGGTCAGAAGGGAGATTTTCAGGCTGGAGCTTTGATTTCTTCGCTCCAGCCCAATACCGGGGACTTTATGTCAGCAGTCGAGACCGTTTCTGTTTCCTCTGAAGCAGCAGGTCGATCTTCATCTCCTTCCCCGAGGTTCTCATTTGCACTTCCTCGACCGGTTTCTGTGTCTCTGGATAATTTATGGGATGCCATTTCACATCTTGGCAATATGGTGGCCACTCAATTTTCCACCTTTTCTGACTGGATGTCTGTTTTGGCATCGACGTCTACTTCAGCTCAATCTGCTATTGTGGAACTAACTGAGAAGCAATCAGGTATGGATCAACGGTTAACAAGAGTTACAGACTTAACCGATGCTTTGGTTAAGGATAATATTGCTCTTCTTTCTAAAACTGAGTTATTGGAAAATGCAGTGCGTGCATCTAATCTTCGGCTTTTGAACTTTCCGGTTTTACCTGGAGTGTCCCCTTCAGAGATATTTAAGACCTATTTGCGAGATATATTATCAGTGCCTCCGGAATTGTTACCTCCTGTTACTAAAGCTTACTTTCTCCCCTTGGGTAAGAAGGGGGGGAAAATATCTGTTGGACCGTTGGAGATGGACTCTCTTAATGTTTCAGATTTGCTTCTTACTCCCAAAGCAGAGGATATTGCCGTTTCTACATTGTTGGTCACATTAGCCTTATCTTCGGATAGGGACTGGATCCTTAAATTGTTTTACAGAAAGTGTGAAATTATTTCATGGGAAAAAGATTCTTCTCTATCCCGATGTAGCACGTGAAACACAGAAACGTAGGAGGGCTTTCCTGCTATTGAAACCTGGGGTAACGCGAATTGGGGCTACATTTGTGTTGAGATTCCCTTGTAAATGTTTAGTTACCTTTAGATCACAGAAATATGTATTCTTTTCTCCTGAAGATCTTTCTGCTTTCCTAAGTTTGCAATTGCCTACTACCTCTTCTCCTGATGCATTGCTACCATCTGTTAATTAAGGTCTCCTAGGACCCCGTCGTCCTCTTTTTTTTCCTTGTAAATTGTAAGGTGGTTTGATTTACTGTTTTGCTATCTCCCTCCTCAGTTTGTGGGCTATATGTATAATTCTTGCATTAAATTTGTTGTTTGCTAAATCTCTTGTACTTATGTGTTTGCAAGATTACTTTCTGTACAGGTTCATTCCTGATTATTTCTTAAAATATCATAAATAAATAAAAAAAATAAATAAAAAATAGTGTTCTCAGACTCAAGTTGAGAAGCTTTGTCATGCCAATCCTTGCCAAAGAGGTTTTCTCCCATGCAAGGAATATTCCCCAGCTTATCTTGCACCCACTGCTCTAAATCAGATGCTTGTAACCAAGCAATCCGACGTGCACCAATGGAAATAGCAGAGGTCCTACTAATACATTCGAAACAAATCAAAAGGTTGCCCTGTTCATGAACTTAGAAACATTTTGGGCATGTTTAACAAGTGTAAGGAAATCGGTTCTTTTGTCATCAGGAGAAGAGAAGCCATCAGTTCCAAATCTTTAGTAACCTCCAGAAGAAACATACCCATGTAGAGTATGTATGAACTTATTCTGGCCGATAACATAGAGGCCTGAAAACATCAATGACCAAAGGCATTGAGAGTTCTTGCCTCATGACCTGGAGGATTAGAGGAATGTGTCTTGGCACTTTTGATTCAGCGCATTGCCGATTCCACAACCATGGAATCGTGTGGTAACTGCGTTTTTTGGAATCCGGGACACTATGGTACCCGGTACATTGTATAGAGTCTTCAAGATTGTGTTGACACCGTTAAAGGTGTCTCCCACATCCTAAGCATGAGGTCATGCAAAATCCGATGTATGAGTAGGGTTGCGGTCTATTTAGGTGCTGCTGGATACTGAAGAATTTCAAGTTCTTCAGCTCTCGGTTACTTCTCGGGGGTCACAGTGATCGAGAGGCCCCGAGCCACATCCCGTATAAAGTCTTGAAAAGACATGTCTTCCGGCGGAGACATCCGGCGTTGCGGGAAAGGAGAGAGGTCCTCCAGAAGAACCGCTCTGGTACCGATGGAGTCATCGGAAGAATCGGAATCAGAAGACTCGAAGTATTGACGGGCCGGGTGCTCCCGCACTGCCTATCGACGATACCGATCAAAGTCGGCATCAGAATGCCTCGATATCGGACCCTCTATGCTGGACACTGATTCTAGGGCCAACATGGGTGGTAGCGTGGAGAGCGGCACCACGGTAGATGCAGATACATCCGGTACCGGTATCAGTACAAATGACTGTGGAACCGATTGCAGCGGCTTTAGCGGTACTGAGGCTGCTAGTAAGGCCGCAAGACTCCACCTAATGGCTAGGATACGTTGATCCATGGAGCCTGACGATGTCTGGATGTCGGTACCGGCAGAGTGGGCCACGACCCCAGAACATGGCACCAACAGCTCTCCGGAGGTGGACGCCTCGGGAACATCCTGGGACACCGATAATGCTTTTGAGACAAGGACCTCCCGCCGGGGTTGTTTGGCCGGTGTATTCTCCAAGGGCAACGCTAGAAGCATCTCGATGCTTAGAAGATCTACCCTTTGAGGACCGGCTGGTCTTCGAGGAAGACCTGGGTTTGGTTACCTGAGATCCATGGGAGGGAGATGAAGCCCTGGACGATGTCGATGCAATGGACATTGCATCCAAGGCAAAAAGAGTGCCAAGTTTCGCAGTTCTATTCTGCAGGCCCCTCTTAGTCATCTTTCTGCAGAGGAAACACTCAGATGGTGAATGGTCTGGGCCCAAACATTTAAGACACCAGTCGTGGGTGTTGGTAGCAGAAATAGTACTGCTACATTTTGAACATTTTTTGAAACCACTTGTTGGTTTCTCCATTTTAAAGAAAAACAGGGCCTACGGCACAAAATGGCACCGATGCACCAAGAGGGGAAAAACCCTCAAGAAAAAGCTTTTTTTTTTTTTTTTAAAAGAAGAAAGAAAGAAGACGACACCAATGGTACCGGTGTTAGCGTCGACGGGAAGGCAGATGCGACCACAAAAAAGAAAAATTTCTGCGGTGGCAGGAATTGCTGCCTGCTGGCTCCGCGGAAAACGAAAAACTGAAGAGGGAGAGTTAGAAAGGCGGGCAGGCAGCAGCACAGGCGCAGTGGGATGCTCCCTAAAGCTTTCCTATAGGATGCTGGGGAGCGTTCCCATGCGGGGTCCGTCGGTGCCGACGATACCCATATGTGAAGACTACATTCCTGCTTGTTCCTGGAGATAATATCTCCCCCCACCCCCCCAAAAAAGAGTAACAACCAAAAAAATGAAATTAGACCTTACCTGCTAATTAGCATTCCTTGAGTAACTCCAGTCTAGTCCCGCACCTTTGTGTTGTGCTCCCCTTCCAGCAGCTTGGAGAGTGAGCATGACATCTTTTGATGACATCAGTGTACTTAGGCAGCTGGCTCCTCCTTCCAGCCCTAGTAACCTACTGACAAAGCAGACTCACAGGAAAAACAAATAAGCAGTCAATAAAACCAAGTATATAACTATGTAACTCTGGCCCAGACTAGAAGACCTGGGTACCTCCCCGGGAAGAGGGAACTCATCTATAGCCAAATAAGAGCTCCCAAAAAGATTAACTGCGTAAGCTGAGCGAGGGTCTCTCTTTCTCCCCAAAAACAACAAGATTCACCTATAGACTGCTGAGGCACCAACACCGACCATCATAAATGGCCAACTTTACAGGTTTCTCAAAAGAAAGACAACAGCCATAGGAACTACACTACCACCAGGACTTTCCCGCATTTCTTGGGATCTCCGATCCCCTAAATCCCTGAAGCATATCATATTTATTTATTTATTCCTCTAATCATATACTTGATACCCTTCTCCAGGGCGGGTTCCAGGACTGGACTGGAGTTACTCAAGGAACACAAATTAGAAGGTAAGGTCTAATTTCATTCCTTATCATCCCTGTAGTCCAGTCCTGCACCTCTGGGATGTAACAGAGCAATTCTACCACCAGAAGGGACCTGTGATTCTGGTCTGAAGCACCACCATTCCAACTGTTAGACACAGTCACCTGTGCCATGAACCTATAACCACTTGCAAAGGCCTGCAGGGCAGACCGGACGGCTGCCCTACCCCTCTCGGCGGGGGCTACCACTACATACTCTGCTCCCGAAAATGCCTGAGGCCTGGATGACTGCACTTGCAACCTAGCTGGTCCTGACTTTCCTTTAACACGTACGCTGAGAGAAAGTCTCACTAATCCACCTAGAAATATGGCCGCCACCTAGCCCTTGTGCAGCTCTCCAACCAAAAAACAAACTGGAACGATTTCCCAACCGGGCTATCTCAGGCAATAAGGCAGAATACTTTCCAGATAACCAAGCGACCTAAGTGTGAATTCGTGTCTCCTCCCCGCTCCCCTGAGAGCACCAGCAGGAGGACGGACTGGCTCACGTGAGACATGGCTATAAATTAGAGAAAAAACGTAAGGGACCGGCCTGAGTGCCACTGTCTCCTCTAGGAAGGATATGAGGACTCCCTCCAGAGGATCTGCAGCTCTGAAGTTTTCCAGACTGAGCGAATTGCCCCCCCGAAGCACTGCCTTAAGAGCCAAAGTTGCTCGGAAAGAATTGGCCAAGGTTCAACGGCTCCTTGCCAGTACTGACAGCACCCGATAAAGCTCCTGAGAAGGAAAGAAGTACTGAATCGGCGGGCCAAGGGGCTTAACCTCTTACCAGAACTGGCCCACCTTCAGGTGCGCTCTCAAGGGGACTCCTTAGAACCAGCCCCTCTAAGATGCGAGTTACCTGTAACGCCAAGTAACCTGCAGCGAGAACCCTTTGCCATACCTGACCGCAAAAAACAACTAACTGTCTGGCATGGTACCAGCAGACGGCCGCTAATCCTTCTCTGCTCAACAGGCTTCAAACATGCTCCAAATTGGCATAAAGGAAGAAAGGAGAGACATCTTACGGGCCCTCAGCAACTTAGTGATAACTGGCCCTGAATAACTGCGCCCTCTCAACCGTGCTCTTTCAAGAGCCTGCCGTCAGCAATAAACGTTCTGCCCTGGGCCACTGCCAAGGCCAATTCACCTGTAACTGCACTTGTGTGGCATACGATGGGCGCTTTGGCCAGTCTGGGCATTGAGGCCTTCCGACATCCTCTCTCTTCTCCTGGCGAAAATCCGTCTGCTGTGGTCAAAGCACACAACACCATGGGGCCAGGACCGATGTGCCCCATCTCTCGCCACCTACTAGAAGCCCACTTGTCTGAGGGACCATTCTCTGGGCCCCCCTGAATCTGGCTCAGGAATCCATCATCACCTTATTAGTTCCTGCAACTTGCACCCTGATTGTGCTAGAAGAGGCTGTTCTGACCACTACAGTAGCACCTCCATTTCTTCTCTGAGGTCCATGCTGCCCAGTCCTCCTTGCAGACAGATGTAAGCCAACGTGGCCTCAATGCCCAAGATGACCCGGGCGGTCCACTTCAGCAACTCCGATGGGAAAGTCCAGAGTGTTCACGTGACCGCTTTCACCCCCAGTCGCTTGGACCATCCAGCGTCAATAGACTCATGTCCATTGAACATGGGGCTTAGCCTAGAGCCCCCAGAGGCCTCCCCGCTGTCCCCTTCGCCAGCTGGAGTCACCACCAAAGGTCCTCCTTGGTCCCTGTTGGGCAGAACTGCTGCTGGTGTAACTCCTTGCGCTGCAGAGCTCTCCATAGCGGTCCCGAGCGCTCCTGAGCCGTTGAAGGTAAGACCACACTGCCGGAGCCTTCCTTGACAGGATTTGACGAACCTGCTGCCGCAATCCCTGCGCTATCTGTGCTGAGAGAAAAGACCTTCTCCCTGAGGGTCATGCACCCCCAAATACTCTATCTCCTGGGTTGGTACCAAGGGACTCTTGGTCCAGTTGACCACCCATCCAGGACTCTGCCAAAAAGGCACCACTCTTTTTTTAACAGGTTTTTTTTATATACTGCTTTATCATTTCAATCAAAGCAGTTTACATTGTAACTTAAACTTGGTAATGTACATTAAACAGGGATATTGATAACTTGGATTTTTCTGAGGCAATGGAGAGTTAAGTGACTTGCCCAAGGCCTCAAGGAGTGCTAGTGGGAATTGAACCCTGGCCTCTTGCCACCACCTATGTGCTTACGTTCTGTGTATGAGCCAGTCGAGGTAAGAGTGATCCAGAGGGCTCCACAGGGGATCCCACGACTCTCTGCATAGGTTGCCGGCTTAGGTTTCGGGACTTTGCCCAAAACAGCCAGTCCTGGAGACCCAGAAACACCTGAGCTCCTCCCTGGCAGAGTGCCGGCACAGCTATGCTCATATCTTGGTGAACGTAGTAGCACCACCGCTAGCCACTGCCATCTAAGCCCAGGGAAGAACATCTGCTCATGTAGATCGCCTGCCCACCATATTGGTTCTATGCCCCTGTACGTGACTTGAACCTGTGCCCTATTGGTTTGTTTGCAGCGCTCCTCCAGGCTGAATCATTGTTTCTGTTTGAAGAAAACAGTGGATGTTCTGGCCTGTAGGGGGATTGCCGAAACACCTCCGTGAGGTCGAGGGAAGGCAGTGACCTCCCCCTGCCTCTCCCAGCCACTATTTCAGACTGCCATGAGAAACTATGGCAGTCTACAGCCCCACGCTTACTTGCTGAGGGCCGAAAAAAAAAAAAAGGCAGAGAGGAACTTAACTTTTTTTTTTTTAACCACTCAATTGATCACGTAACCATGAGACCCGCACTGGCCCATGCGAACCAGTATGAGACCCCTTCACTGCAGAAGCTTGTAAAGGTGTCTTATCGCCTTGGCTTTGTCACCCTCCTTGCAGGGGAACTCCAAACAGACCAGGCACCCTAGGCCAGACATGAACTGGACCCAGGCAGGGATCCCTGCCGCCAGCCTCTCCCGGGCTGTACCGCCTCCCTGAGCCCTCCTGGCTTCTTTTTAATTTCTTAAGTCTCAAGGGTGAGGAGATGCTAAGGCACCCCCGCCCCCCTAGGGGAAAAAATGCTTCCCGATGAAATAAATGCCTACATCTTGGAGTAGCCAGAGCATGGATCCACCAAAGGGGAAGCTATCTTGGGCCTAACCCTTAGTGGCACCTTGGCTCTCTTAAGGAATTGTGCCCCTTGGTAACATACATTAATAACTCTTCTTTTCTTTTTTTTGGCAATGGAGGCTCAAGGGACCTGCCAAAGGCCACAAGCAGTGCCAGGGGAAACGGAACACCTGGGCCTTCAGCTCGCAAGTCAATGTTCCAACTGTTAGGCTACTCCTCCACTCCTTGGTGGATGAGAAAAAAGGGTGTTGGGGGCCCTTGGCAATAGCAGGCATAGCCAGAGCGCATGAGAATCAAAAGATGGAGAACAACAACAAGGCAATACCCCTTTAAACTATCCAAGGGAGACTATGATAAAATGGGGAAAAAGGAACATAGTTACAAGAAACTAAAAAGGATCGGCTGAAAGGCCAGGGTCTGCCACCCTCATCCAAGCGACCCCCACTGTGATAAGGAAGCTTATCATAGCTCAGGAACTCATTCTCTTGTAGTCTCTCCTTCCCCATCATCACCAAGTGTTTCTAATCTCTTTTAGCACCCCCATCACTCGATGTCTCTCTTTGTAACCACACCCCCAGCCATCAGCCAGTTTCTCTCTCTCTTTTTCATTGCCCACCGCCAACTATCACTCGATGTTGTCTTCTCTCTCTTTCATCCCCTTCCCCCCCAAATCCACCATATTGAAATTACACTTACCTGGTAATTGTAGTTCCTTGAGTGACGACAGTTTAGTCCTCTACCTCTGGGTAGTGCACCTCCTCCTGCAGCTTGGAGACTGGACCGATCAGAATTCTGCTATCACCGGATGTAGCCTGCAGGCATTCCCCATCAGCCACAGTGAACTATTGACAAAGCAGACTCAAAAGAGCAAGAAATAAATAACAAACCAGTGAAACAGGTAACACTTAACACAAAACAGAATTTTTCCTTAAAGCTGGAAAGAAAAAAATTCTCTCTCCTCTGCCGAGCCAGCCAAAGGAGCTAGCGAAAGAAAGGAAAAATCAGAAGAACTTGTTTCACTGACAAAACACTCACCTGTATAATCGTCCGTCAGGACCGACGGCTTGCCGAGCCAAGTAGAAAGAGAGGGCGGGAATGAGGACTAAACTGTCGTCACTCAAGGAACTACAATTACCAGGTAAGTGTAATCTCAATTTCTTTATCGTTCCTCCAGTTTAGTCCTCTACCTCTGGGATGTAACAGAGCAGTACTAACGGGAAGGTTCCTGCTAGCTGGCATGCAAACTGCAAACCCGAAACAGGCATTCCTCGCCCCCAGCACATGCAGCCGGCAACGCTCGCCGAGGGTATGCAGCAACAACCAAGTTGCTGCTTTGCAAAGTTACACCGACCCAAGTAGACTATGTCTTGCCCAGGAATCTGCTTGCGCTCTAGTAGAGAAAGACCGCAACCCCCCAGGAGCTGGCCTCCCCTGCAACATGCAAACCACGCCGATCATCTCCTTGATTCCTCTGGAAAGTTACGCTGACACCTCATTGTCCTCGTTCACGAGGCCTCCCAACAACACTAACAAACGCTCCGACTTACAGAAAGAGCCTGCGACTGCGAAAGGATGACACAGAACTCTCCGTACGCCCAAGCAACCGAGATCCCATCCAGCAACGTGTTCTCCTCCCGCCCAAGAGATCGGGGGAGACACCGTGGGATTCACCTGAAAACACGAAGACCGCGTAAGCCGCAAAGGGACGCCCTAGCTGGAGCACCACTGTCAGGACAGAAGAGCACAAGGATGGCCCCAGAAGGACTCCCTACGCGACAGCCCCTGCCACGCTGAAATGCGTTGTGCAAATCGCCACCAAAACCACAGCTAAGAAAGTCAAGACCTTGACGGAAACTTGGCTTAAGGAATCCACATAGATTACTCCAGCGGCCTAAAACCAAGATGAGATTCCACGGTGGAAGAATCCGATGTGCTGGACGCCAACGCAAGACCGCTTCAATAAACGTACTACATCACTGAGTGTCCCCAGCACTACGCTTCATACAGGACAAGGCAGCAAACTGAACTCCCAAGAACTGGAAGCCAGCTCCTTATCCAATCCATCGTGTACCTACTTAATACTACCGGTAGCGAATCAGTGGCAGGGCATGTCCAATGCCTGGAGCACCAGTCCACAAGAAACCGCCAAAACCTGACCATAGGCCCGCAAAGTTAAAACGTTTCCGTACTTGGAGGATCTGGAAGCGAAGCTCAAAGCGGAAGGGAAAGTCGGCGACCGACTCTGAAAGCCTCCCGGGCAGTTCAGTCCACCGCAGATGCCACGACTGTCCCCACAACTCATGTAACACCATGAGGACCTCAATTACTTTATTACAAACAATATTCCCTCCAAAGCTGGAGAAATCCCCTTAGCCTGATAATACCGTCTGAGCAAAGAAAGGCAGCCTCACTCCGCAAGAGTGCACCTAAACTGAAGCTTAAGCAATTGTGAGCACCTACCAAATGCCCCACGACCTATATGGGAGAACCGGCATCTGGCACCTAACCACAGTGCAGAGAGCCCGCTTGAACATAGGCTGAATGCATGGAAACTAAACAGAGTATTGACCTGCACTAAAACCATCCAGTGCCATGGAGCACTAAGTCCCAAACTGCGTCACCCAGATGCCCTGCTCTTCACCCCGAACACGGGCCCTGTAACTGATGGAAACATGACTTCGGTCCATACAATCTTGCCATGAATGGGGATATGGGACACCACATGCGATTCATGAGCAGCGCTGACATCCCGAGCCTAGTAGAACACCAAACTTCAAATCGTAGTCATACAATCCTGATTAGCTGAACAATACTGACGACCGTTAGCCACTCACCCCGGAGAGCCCACGAGAGGCACTACGGGCAGTACTTCCCTGACTTGCAGAAATCCATCAGAAATTGACAGCATATACATAGAGTGTACCAGCTGTTCTTTGGTGGCCATAGACCGTAACACAGGCCCCCCTTGGCCGCCAGCCCTTTGAAGGCCTAACTTAAATATTTAATTTGTGCCTATTTCAGGAGAATTGTACTCGTCCTATTCAATATGTTCAAAAAGTGATGTTCCATAATGTGTCATAATGTTCCATAATGACTCAAGCACACTTCCAGCCTGTCCCTCTTTCCAACTACAAGTTAGGGCTCTGCCCTGGAACCTAAAGCTGGCAATTTGCCTAATATCCCAGGCCTTAACAGATGCTCCTCCGAGACATGATGAGGAGGGAGAGAGCCTGTGGCATCAGAATAATGCCAAAACTGCTGTCCTATAAAACTTAAAAATAAACTGCAAAACCAAATTAAGATAAACTGGTCACCCTACTCCCCACGTGACCTGTTAAGTATGGCTCTGGAGCAGAGGGGTCCCCGTCAACGACGGACTAGGCTCGGGAGCGTTTCGATCTAAACCCAAAACGGAGGGAATGAGTAGCATCCTGTGTAAGCGTAGGCCTGCTTCCGACCCCAACGTACCCCAGGAAGAAGCTGAGACGAACTGCCGCTCAACCAGACAATAATAATAAGACATCGCCAACCAAAAGACTATTCTGGGGGAGGTAAAATATACAGCCTATGGCAACCTATAAGTAGGCAGCTCTAAGATGAAGAAACCAGCTAGGCATGCACCCGTCCTAGCTGCATCCCTCAGACGACCCCCAGACATTTCCTGAAACGTGTCCTCCTGTTCCCCTAGCTAGTTACACTTCCATAGGAGGCCCTCCGGGATAGGAGCAAGCCAATATCATGGCCAAAAATAATGACTTCATCTAGGGACCTGAGACCACTGCTGCCGTGCAAAGAAGTTTAGAGACTATACCTGTCAGCCCCCTAACACTGCCGGGAGAAGGGATACGATCCTTAGTCGTACCCCTGCCCTAAAAAGCTGTTATCAAAATACAGAAACATGAACCAATTGCGGGAGTCCTCAAACCCGCATGCGAGCCTTACAAAATTGCTGAATAGGGCTATCAGTGGTTACCGACCTAGCACCAATATACCGGTGGCCCATAAAAGCATCTGGACGAGAAGGCTCAATCCATATGCCTAGAGGTCCAACAACAAAATTGGCGCCGTTCACTTCTCCTGAAGACTCTGGACCCCCAGAAGCTCAAAAACAGACTTGAAAGCCAAAAGGACTTAGATAGGCCCCCGGGAACCACGTGCCAGGCAGGCAAGCCATAAGATAGAACAAGGCTGTTTTTTGGGGGGGGGGGGGGGGTTTTGGAAACCAGATTGCTGCTACCGAGACTGAAGCCTTGAGGTCTCTGTGCTCGCCTCCAGGTGTTGCCAGCCATACACTGGACACCTGATGAGTCAATGAGCCCAACAGGAATCCAAGCCCCTGAGCCTTCTTCCGCACAGAAACAGAAGCCTATACACCGCTGATATGGGCCCCACTGCCCAAGGTGGTGCCCCTGCCACGGCGCAGACCCATGAGTGTCGCCCAGCAACCTCACAGTTAAGCAGGGTGCCGCTCACCAGTAAAGTTCAGAACCAAAAGTAAGACAAAATATATATATTTTTATTAATAATTGTTTGGGGGTTTTTTTGTTTTTTTTAATCCCTCTAAGAGGCCAAGTATCTGAAGCATACTAACTGGGAGAACCCAAGTTATAAGAACCCAAGGAAGAAAGGAAATGTAACTAAGCGGACCCCACCGAAAAAGGGAAATTTTCCTTCATTACCTCCCCAAGGCAAATGGAAATTAAATTAGAACAAAAGCCAACACGCAGAACCGCTTTGAACCAAAATTCCACCGTCAACACATGGCTCTGCCCAGTACGCAGCTCGCAGCCGCCAAAATGGCCAACGCCACTGACGTGCCCCCGAAAAGGCGCCAAAGCAACGCGGGAAGCCGGGCCCAGCCACCATTCTCCGCCTCCCGGGCATCGAAGCCCGACTGCAGCCCCAAAATAAAAATTGAGAGCCTAAGCCCATAAACCTATTGCCCTCCGGGATCGCTCAATGGGCCCCATCTCGCGGTAGTGCTTTGCAGCGCTCTAGTTCATTCTTTTTTTTTTGTAACAGAGCAGCCGCGTGGTCTCCCTTAGCCTGCTCCAAAAGTTCAATCTCAGCCCGCTATGCCGGCGCACCACGCCTCTCACGTCATTTTGAGGCACCGACTGCCTGCTGCCTCTCGCCAGGTGGTAGAGCACTGCCGTGGCAAAGTGCACCCTGACCGCCGTGGCTCTGCTCCGCTGCCTCAAACGTCCTTCCTCTGCGTCTCCTCACCCGACTCTCGGGTTCGGAAGACGGAGAGCCCCAGACACTGCTCCCGCGCTCTACCTTGCCCCCAGCAAACCGTCAGACAGGGGGAAAAGGAGGGGGGAGAGCATAGCTGTGCTCTTGCCGAAGAACGGTAAAGGAACTAACCGCCAGATGCAAAGCGGCAGTGCTGCACTAAAAAGTATAATATGCAGCATCATGCCAGTGAACGTCTCCTCTTCGGGAAAGCCATGTCCCCTGCCAGAAAACGGTCAAGGACTGTGCTGGTTTCGCCACAGGGCTCTCCCCCGACCAGACCAGGGGGAGAGATCTGCCATATGAGCCCACAGCCCCACCACCGCCAAGGCGGGAAGGTACCGGCTCTAAGCAAAGGCTGCTGATCCTCATTTTCCCTCTTTTTTTTTTTTGAAACAAATTAAAAGAATTGAAATTAAACGCCAATTATCCTATGCTTCTAAAGTGTTCCGTAAGCGAGCCTTGCGCTTTTCACCAGCTCACCGGAACGCCGAGTCTGAGCATCTGCCCAAAACACCGCATGCCGCAACCGTGCCACACAGCAAGGGCTATCCCCGAAGCCGCGGCAAGAGGAACCGTGGCAACCGGGTTGTGTGCCTAGCAAGGAGCCCTGTCCCGTACTGTCAAGGGACAGGGAGCCTGAAGAGAATACAGTCAAACGTGCCTAGATTCTCTCCTTTTTTTTTTTTTTTTACAGCCACGCTAAATGTTGAACCATTTGAAACAAATAAAAAGAAATGAAATAATACCAATCCTAAACTATCTAGCCTGCTTATCCATTCCTACAGTGAGCCCAGCACCTAAGCTCACTAAGTCCTCCTGCTGCATGGAGACTGGACACACTGGGGCTGATGGGGAATGCCTGCAGGCTACATCCGGTGATAGCAGAATTCTGATCGGTCCAGTCTCCAAGTTGCAGGAGGAGGTGCACTACCCAGAGGTAGAGGACTAAACTGGAGGAACGATAAGGAAATTACCACTTTCCTTCCCAGACAAGCAAGGAAAATCAGCATCTAGTTTTAAATTTATAGGCATGTGCATGGGATCCAAAGCCCCGTGCTGATTTTTAGAGGTGTTTCAGCCCTCCACCTTGATCAGCTGTGCTCTATGCATAAAGCTTGAGCCGTGCACCTCAAGCTACATGCACACAGAGCAGAGTCGATCACGTGGCTGAGGCTATATGCACAAAGCAGAGCCAATAGTGCATGTAACCTGAGCCGCGCGATCGGCTGTGCTCTGTGCATGTAGCTAGAGCCATGCGGCTCAACCTTTATGCACAGAACACAGCCGATCATGCTAGAGCTGAAACGCCCATAAAAATCATTGTGGGGCTTTACAGCCCATGCACGCTCTGTACATCAGACGTGCAGCGCATGCATGGGCTTCAATGCCCCATGCTGATATTCCCTTCACGTCTGTCACTCGCTGTTCACCACCTGCTGCTCACTTGCCCCCCCCCCCCCCCTCCCAGCTGGGCCTGGTTGTCTCACTGTGCCTCCCTCCTGAGGCTGCCAATCTGTGCTGGTGCACGGTTTGCAATAGGTCGCGCCAGCTCTGAGACCACAACCCTGAGAGAGTTATGAAAAACGAAGAGATTGTGATCACATGGGACATTCCCATTCTAACAAATAAAAAGCTTGATGCAAGGAGTCCTGACAATATGAAAATCACATTGGTAAAAGTAGTATTTGCTGAGTAATTATTCTGCGAACCATATGGAGAGGAAGAAAATCCTCAAGTATCACAAAATGCAACCAGAGACCAAGAAAATGTGGCAGAAAGGTACAGAAATTTCCCATCGTACTGGGCGTCACAGCTCTGACTAAAAGCAATTTCCAAACACATCTTGAAAGATTAATATGTATAGGCAAATTGTATGAACTCCAGAAGGAAGCTGTGTTTGGCACAGTGCAAGTACTATAGAAGGTGTTAGCAATAAATCTGAGAGACTGAGAACCATACTCCACATAAAATGGTTTATGAATGAGATTCATTATTGTCATGGTTTGTCCAAAACTAACTCATTTGGAGACATTGCACCCTGCTGCCAGTGGTGTATCACTTCAGGGATTCTCAAGAGCTTTTCTTGTTCTTCCTCAAGCAAAGGTACAGTGGTTCAATTAGTTCTTACCTGATAAATGTATTTCCTTTAATTGTGCCAGTAGATAGAGACAGAGCTAAACTATCTGCCTTCTATATATAGCCTGGTGCAGCTGGACAGTTGGTCAGTGTTTTTGTGTCAAAACTAAGGATTGCCTGCCACTGTTCCCATCCCACATCCCATCAGGTATTGACATTCTTAGATGCAGGAAGCAGTCCAATGAGATGGGAGCTATCCAGTTTTTTACTTTTCTGAAGGAAATCTGTGAGTGGACAAAGCTTCTATGGGAAAGTGATCATTACTTTGCTGGTAAACTTGGTGACTTAAGACTTAGGATAGAGGGGAGTTTGTGAGTTTATTTGGAAACTTCTGGTTTTGATTGAATTAAAGCAAAACTAGTTTTTAGCTTGCCTTAGGGTTTTTAAATTAAATTCTGTTAGATTTAGGTAGGCCTTTATAGTCTTAAGAGAAGATAGACAGATAGTCAATCTGTCTGTCTTTCTCAACCACCCCAGGCACATCCCTTAATTGAGAGAACTAACTAGAAATTAAGAGAGAGAGAGTGAAATTTGACTCCACAGTCTATTTTTCATTAAAAAAGGACTACTCTTTAACAGATCATTAGCAGTTTATTGAAAAACAAACAAAAATAGCACAAAATAAACCAAATAATCCTAAAAGCCTTTATATTGTAATATTATAATGTATAGAGTTAAGAATTGTACATAGTTTCCCCCAGTTACTTCCAAGTTGATCTCCCTGTTTATTGTAAATACAACTCAAAGTTCCTTGTGTTGTATAGTTGATGTTAAATGTAAACCGCTCTGATCTAAAATAGAGCGGTATAGAAGAACTGTTAAATAAAATAAATAAAAATAAATATTAGTTTAAGTATCCCTACTCCCTTAACAGCTCTAAACAACAAATAAACTCACTAATACAAAAGATGCAGACAGCAGGTCAGCAGCGAGATGACGGTTCTCTCGTCTTTTGCACCAGGTGCCACATGTATAATTATGTTCCTGATGGTAAGAAGTCATATGTGTGCACACAGTGTTAAGGTAACTCCTGGCTTTCAGAGAATGACTAGCAGATTTGGAGGAGCCAAGGAAGACAGAGAGGTATAGAGGAGACATAGTGGAAAAGTCCCACCTCCAACATGGCAGGTTCAGTGATGCCTTGGAAGAGAAAGGTCACCTGGAGGGACGGCATAACTTTACTGTGACAGGAAATGATCCTATTGCCAGGACCTGCCCTCCAGGGTATGCAATATCCTCTTGGACCGAGGATCTCTCCATGGGCTTCTCCCCAGGAGGGAAGGATTTGGATGGCCACTTTAGTTGGTGATTCAATCATTAGGCATGTAGATAGATGGGTGGATGATAGGCATTAGGATTGCCTACCCACTTGCCAGCCTGGTGCAAAGGTGATGGACCTCATGCATCACCTAGATAGGATTCAAGACAGTGCTGCAGAGGAGCCCGCTGTCTTGGTGCAAGTGGGCACCAATGACATAGGAAAGCATTGGAGGGAGATTCTGGAAGCCAAATTTAGGCTTTTAGGCATGTGTGTGTCATAAAGTCAATGCTGACGCCTGGAGACACAGCCCCCAGGGTTTTCTTGGCAAGGTGCAACTGGAAGAAGATTGCCAGGCCTTTCACACAGTAAGTCTACAGCACCTGGTATTCCAAGGTGGTCTCCCATCCAAGTACTGGGTTTTTAGGTAGAAAGTTGAAATCCAGAACCTCCAGAGTAGCATTCTCAGAAATACTTCCTGTTCCATGGAGAGGACCCAAAAGGCAGGCTGTGCTCCAGAGTCTCAATGCTGTAGGGAAGAGGGTTTTAGATTTGTCAGGAACTGGGCAACAGTCCAGAGAACAGTGGGCCTTTTCCAGAAGGATGGGCTCCACTTTAACCAGGGTGGAACCAGGCTGATGGAACTAACCTTTAAAAAGGAGACAGAGCAGTTCATAAACTAGATATTTGGGGAAGCAGTCGTCCAAGAGCACATGGTTCAGAATGTATTTTTAAAGTATGCTATCAAAAAAGGGAGGTTAGGACATCCTGATAAAGAGGTTATAATAAAAGTAAAGTAGACCAGATGCCCTTAAGTGAACAGCAGACAGAGTTGAAAGATTCCAAATTACCCTTGTCAACTGATAAGCATAAGAACATAAGATATGCCATTTTGGGTCAGACCAAAGGTCCATCAAGCCTCTAAGAATGTATGATACTCTGATATGAATGTGGCACTCGTTCTTTACTTCTTACTTCCTTCGTTCCTGTCAATTATTTGGAGTTCTTTTCATATTTTCTGTATTGATTTGTATCGTAAACTGGTTTTGCATACTTGGAAAAGGCAGTATATCAAATGTAATAAACCATAAACCATGCTGGTTCCTGATCTCTTTCATTCTTTTCTTTTCCATTTTTCTGAAAGATGTTTTTTTCACTATAACAGTCTCTGTCATCTCATCTTTAAACCATGCTGGCAGTCGTTTAGCCTTCCACCTTTTTTTAATAGCATGGAATACATCTGGACTGGGCTTCCAAGATGGTATTTTCAGGCCTGATGTAAACTCTTAAGCTTTGCAGCTGTTCCTTTGTTTTTGTTTTTTTTTCAACAGGTGAGAACACAGAACTCAAGTCTAGGTCACCTGGGAAAGGAGATCAGCCATCCTCAACTGTTGCCTTTTTTTCATCCTTGGCTTCCAGTGTGGAGGCAGACTTGTCAGAGCTTCTGCCATAGGAGCCATTCTTTGTTGCTATACCAATCCATATGTCCATCTGCTGGAGACAGAGAATACTGGTTGACTTACCAGCTGCATTAGGCTATATATAGAAGCTCTAAACAGAAGCTAAAGAGTTTAACTCTCTTTCTCCATCTGCTAGAAGGAGGGAGATAACTAGCTGGTCTGGGCCCATCTGTCAAGAATGAAAAGGAATGGGTCATTGTCTTTGTCTCCCTAAACCCTGAGTCACCCAAGCTTCTTGTACCATCTCCCTAACCAGTTGGTCAAAGCAAAAAAGCTTTGCAGGGCAAAATATCTCCACCAAAGACAGTCCCTTAAAATTGCTATGTCTTGTTTCAAAAACCTTCATAAATTATTTGTTTTTGTGAAGTCTATTTTTGATATGGATTTGTATTCTTATAAAAATGGAATGAAATGAAAACTTGATACATGAATTGGAGTATCAGGAGCACCTAGATGGAATGGACAAATGTTTTACTACAATGAATGAGGGTTTTTCCCATGATTACAATAAAGCCTAAGCTTAGCAACTAAATTGTTGAGAATGCTGTTGGGTGTTTATCTGAGGTTCTGTCCATGAATTAATTAATTCACTATTTAATTACTCAATTATAGGTGAACTTTTTTGTTGCTGTTGGAATTAATTGGATTCACTGCCATTTATTTGATTAGAAAGATCAGGATCTAATTATTTTGCATAGCCTTCTCCTTTATCGATAATATTCATACTACTAGTAAGATAAATAGTTCATCCATCAATAATTCAAATAGCTTACCATTAGTCTTGTCAACTACTGTTTATCAAAATTCCAAGAATTATGAATTGCAGGAGCAATAAATCTTCCTCAGGTTTCATATCTTCTGATACCTGGTCCAATTCTAAATCCAAATGCATCTGTATTGACTGACACTTGTAAACTGGAAGGAAAAGATTTAAAAAGAGCTACTCAGAAAAAGTAGAAAGACTTATTTGCCAGATCTTCCATGAACCATTACTGTGTGTCATGTACAAAACTTTACACTTTGGTATTCTAACAGATTGCTGATACCATCAAAAATTTCCATTAATAAAAACAATTCCAAGGATTAAATTAAGTGCTAAAAGATAGGATTAAGAGCTACTACTGATGTACTAAGCATTTGTTCCCATAAATGCATGCATAGCACATCTAGCCCACAAAGAACCCATTGCAGATATGGTGGTGTTTTTAGTCTCAATGAATATATTCATTTCATTGGGGCAGCAACATATCTATTCTTACTATAATGGGATCTATATCTTCAGTTACAGTCCTTAATGGTATCTCCATATGAACTATTGGAGTCAATGAACTTTTAGCTATTAAAGTTGTGCTTTTTGTGATTTTAGGCTCGACTGGAAGAAACAGTGAATTAAAAGTATGCGCTTCATCTTTTCCTTTCCATATATTTTTAAGATGAAGCTGTTTTATGAATGGTTCTAACTTTATTTCTCAAGTTAATGTTAAAATTTTGCAAAGTGCTTTAACAACTTTGGAGCTTATTTAATAAGTTGCATTAGGTGCTTACGTAACATAGCTTTTAAAGTGCATTAACTGTTAGCACATACTATAAGGCACATGTACAAAGGATGTCCAAGTACAATCTGGGACGTCCAAGCCTGAATGTCTGATAGAAAAGGCGGCACATCCAATTTTAGGCATGATTTCACAAACGTGGAAGTGCTCGATATGGACGTCTATCTAAAATACTCTGGAATAGTATTCCAGAACAGGGGCATCTAGAAGCATAATGGTTATAGTAAGAGGAGTAGCCTAGTGGTTAGAAGAGCTGCCTAGTACCTAGGAGATCAGGGCTCAAATCCCAGTGGCACTCCTTGTGACCATGGGCAAATCACTTTACCCTCCATTGACTTGAAAGAAAAGGCCTAGCAAACTACTTGCCAAGAAAACCCAGGGGCTGCTGGGTCACCAGGAGTCAGCACTGACTTAATGGCACTTAAAAATAATAAATAAATAAATAAAATGGTTAGAGTAGTGGGGCAGGACCAGCGTGGGCAGGGTTTCAAATCTCACTGCTGCTCCTTGTGATCTTGAGCAAGTCATGTAATTCTCCATCTTCTCTGGATGTTTTATGGCCAAAACAACTACTTTCTCGATTCCTATTTGTACCTAGAGCAGGTCTAAACTTGGACAGGGGTCGCAGACATCCCAGACGTTCCAGAAATCGAGCAGGGATGTCCAAGCCCACTGCACCTCCCCAGACATGCCTCCACCATGTCTCCTGCCTACTTGGACATGCCCACACAGAAGACCATCTTTAAAAGACATTTGTAAAATGGCTCTGGGGACATCTCCGTAATTTGGATGTCCACATGCACATTTTTGGTCATCCAAATCACAGTTAAGGTTTTAAAATGACCCCCTATGTGTCACAATAAACACCTAATGCAGAGCGTCCAATTTAAGGGGCCAAACAAATTAATCTTGAGCCAATTTCTTACACCGTATGCAACGGTTTGCACAGAGGTTGTTACCATGCATTACCTGCTAATGCAGCAGATACAGTAATACAGAATTCAGCTTACTGCACTGTTATTGGCCACAATAACATATGTTAATATTTTTTTTTTTATTAACTGCTCAGCTGCCCTTTCCAAAGTGCTGGGGATACCCCCAACAACTAACACAGAGGTTTTTCAGTTACTATAGGTTATCTTTTGCTGTTAGAGCATGGTAATGCAAAATGTTAGTGTAACTCAGTAAACTGGGGCCTCTATATTGGTTTCTCCTAATATTAAAAAATAAATATGGTACTTTTTAAATTAAAGAATAAAATACATAGACTATTACATTTTTATTTTATTACTAAGTTTTGTTACTAAATTAATAAGTTATTCAGAAAATATTTTTTTAATCATAGCCAATGAAATTTCCAGATGTATCAGAAATTCCATGACAGTGGCATATAAAAGAAACAAACAACCTCACAATTTCCCTAAAGCACTTTCTACCAGATCGGTATTAATATCCTCTGCAAAAAAGGAGGTTTTATAGAAGAAATGCGTAAAGCAACAACACGATGGACTTCCTTACATATGTTCTGAAAACACTACAAAACTGATAAATGTTCATGCATTCATGCAACTTTTGAAAGATACAGTACAATATAAAGGCGTAGCTATGCTGTCAGGCCGATTAGTCACTGAAAAATTAATTGACAAGTTAAGCCAATTCCTATTTGCACACTTCCTTTGTTTATCCCTCTTTGCATCGATTCCTATTTTACTTCTTTATCGCTTTCTGGCACCCCCGCACATCAGAAGCACCGCCGGAGAGTCAGCCGGGCCCCAACCTAACCAACTCTTCTGCTGCTCCCCGCTCTTCCTCTCCCGAAAAAGCAGTTAAGCAGATACATCATACGGATACCTGCATCTGAAGCCAAATTTGCGAGATTGAAACTACCAGCTTAAGGACAGAACAGCATTGCCGGGTGATTCGTTTTCCTATCAAATGAGGAATCTATTGCGCATGCGTATTAACAAGAACGTCACAGCTTGGAAGGCAACTGGCGCTTTCGGTTTCTAGGACTTTGTCACTGCGCATGCTCTTTACTGGTGTCGGGGCGGGGGGAGGGCTTCTACATGGGCAACCAAAGGAACCAAATGGTTCTTTGGATTTTTCCCCAAGCAGAAGTTCGATGAGGACGAACTGGAAAAAGGTTGGAGGCCTACTGCTTTTTAAATCGCAACTATGTCCTTTTTTTCTCCTTCCTAGTACCTAAAAAGGCTAATAGACCATGAAGACTAGAAGAATGTCATTAAAAAACCCTTACTGGCCAATATTCAATGGCATTTACACGGTTTGCAGATGCTGACCCTTAGCAGTAAAAGTTAGGCACAGAAAAGGCATCCTAATTTTCGCCACCAAAGTTAACCCGCAGGCAGTGGCTAAATATCGCCACTGCTTGGTTAGCTTCCTGCTTCTGCAACAAGCCCTGATATTCAATATCGGTGGCCGGATATGGCCCTAGCATTGAATATCGGGGTTCAGTGTTAAGTGGCGGTGGCTAGCTGCTATGATTGCGCTAGCCACTGCCACTGAATGTCGATCCCTACATGATTGTGTTTCTGCATACAAGCCTTCCTCGAGGGTAAATCACTACACTATTTCTCTCCGATATTTATTTATTTATTTAGCTGTGCTTTTATACTGGGTCAAAGCGGTTTACAAACAACTGAAGGATACAGTAAAACGAGGCGTGAATATAACATAATTGTTACCTCCGCTCATATCTAACCTACAAATATAAGTATATTGTTAAAAGCCTTCCTCTGACTTCCTGATCCAGGAAGTTGCTCATGACTTTTCACGTTTTATTGTTCTAATGTATCTGTACATATTTATACCATTATGGCTTGTAATAACTGTTCCATGTATCTGGTTTGTTTAAATGTAAACCGCCCCTGATCTCTGGAAGGGGTTGTATAGAAAAACTGTTTAAATAAATAAAATGTACAAAATAACATATTTGTATAAGTAATGATTGTTAATCAACTCAAAACCAATTGAATCCAGTTGGCAAGCGTCATATGTTTATTTTCTCTGATGTTTTTGAGAATTGTAAACTGCTCTGTTGCCTTTGTTAATAAAGATAATAGTATTTAGCTTAGCCTTTCCAGTAGTAATTAAAGGTGAGTTACAGTTAGCTACAGGACACGGTGTTTCACTGTCCCTGGAGGGCTGACAAACTAAGGTGGGGATATTCAAAAGCATTTACATGGTTTACAGACCTGCAGATTGTATAAATGCCAGTTAGTGGATATTGCTGGATATCTTTGAGTGCTGCTGTTACATGTTCTGATGCTTTGTGGTTAACATCGGGGCGGAGCAGAGGCAGCACCAGTTGCTAACTGCGCAGTGGCAATATTGAGCCATTGCCCAGTTAGCAACCCACATGTAACATGTAACAGCTACAAAGATATTAGCTATGTGGCAGTATTCCCCTATACCCCAACATGATGCTAATGACCAAGTGTAATGTATGATTTGATTCTCACCCTTTCTCACTTGTGGGTGAGAATAATCAAAGGGGGGAATGTGGCAGGCAATGGTCTAGAATAGCCTGTAAAACGTATGAGAGGCCTGTGAAACGTATGAGAGGCCTGTGAGCTAGGCCTGAGTCCCAACCCCCACCTGGGAATAGTAATGCTGAGAAAAACAAAAGTCAGTAAAAGTTAGAGAAACTGCTTCTGATAAGTTTGTATGAATCCCTTATTGAATTCTTCTATGCTGATGACAGATATGTTCCAGTGCTCTGTATTCACACATTCTCTAAGCTAGAAGTGACCTTGTAGGAGAAATGTATCAAAGTCTAAGAACTGTGCCTTTGTTAGAGAAGTCTGAGCAGGGGGAACAGAGTGCTAGGCCCAGAGAGAGTTCCCATTTGGATAGGTGCAGGGGGCATTGGGACCAATAGAAAGTTTGCCTATGTTAAACTGGAGAAGAAAGGTATATAAGGAGTTGTTTACTGGACTCCATTGCTCAGACCTTTTTGAATGTGACATTGCCTGAGACTTGTGCACAATAAATTGGCTTGGATCTTTGAACCGACTCCTGGTATTATTCATTGCGTGCACTTCGCTGCAACAATAGTAACATAGTAAATGACGGCAGATAAAGACCAGTATAGTCCATCTAGTCTGCCCAGTAAGATGGCAAAGAGTAGGTGCACCTGCTGCTCCATGCAGGCCACCCCTCCCCCTGTCTTTGTTTAGGGGTGAACCCACCACTCCGTGTAGGACACCCCTGTTTGTTGAGAAATTAGGTAGTTAAGTTTATTTTGATTTTATCTTGTTGCTGTAAAGCAGGGGTCACCAACCTCCAGAGGGCCGCGGGCCGCACAGCCGACTACCGGCAGACCCGCGGGCCGCACAACCCCCCCCCCTGCGCGAAAAAAAAAACAAACCCAAAAGAAACCTGCTCATACCTATATTTTATGTCAGCTCTCTCCCTTCTTCTGCAGCCGCGGCTCCCTGCCTCTTAGGGAACCGCGGCTGTGCTTGTAAAATCATCGCGGCTCCGTGCAGCATTGTCCCGCCTCTAAAGGAAGTGGTAAACAACTTCCTTTAGAGGCGGGACAATGCTGCACGGAGCCGCGATGATTTTACAAGCACAGCCGCGGTTCCCTAAGAGGCAGGGAGCCGCGGCTGCAGAAGAAGGGAGAGAGCTGACATGAAGGAATCCGTGAGTTTGCCTTGGCGGGCCGCACCGGGGTAGAGTCTCGCGGGCCGCACGGAAGGCCCTCGCGGGCCGCAGGTTGGTGACCCCTGCTGTAAAGGGATCCACTGTGTCTGTCCCATGCCATTTTGAATTCTGTCACTGTATTTGCCCCCACTACTTCCATTAGGAGGGCATTCCAAGCATCCACCACCCTTTCAGTGAAAAAGTATTTCCTGACATTGCCTTTCAATTTACCCCCTTGCAGCTTCATGTTATGCCCTCTAGTTTTACAGCTTCCCCATCTTTGGAAGAGGTTTGTTTGTTCATTATTTCTCTAAGTATTGAAAGGTCTGAATCATATCTCCCCTATCCCTCCTCTCCTCCATAGTGTACATATTTAAGTCTTCAAGCCTCTTCTCATAAGGCTTCTGACGCAGGCTCCAAATCATTTTGGTCGCCTTCCTCTGAATCATTTCCAGTCTTTTTACATCCTTTGCAAGATATGGTCTCCAAAACTGAACACAGTATTCCAAGTGAGGCCTCACCAGTGACAGTGGCATTAGTACCTCTTCCTTTCTCCTGGTAATTCCTCTTTGTATGCAACCCAACATCCTCCTGGCTTTTGCCACCGCCTTGTCGCACTGTTTTGCCACCTTGAGATCCTCAGAAATAATCACACCAAGGTCCTTCTGGTCCGTGCACACCAACCTTTCACCCCCTACTGCTTACATTTCCCTTGGATTTCTTCTTCCCAAGTGCATGACAACACTTCTTTGGATTAAATCTTAACTGCCAGGCATTAGACCATTCTTCCAGCTTTTGTAGATCTTTCCTCATGTTATCCACTCCCTCAGGGGAGTCCACTCTGTTGCAGATTTTCGTGTCATCTGCAAAAAGACAGACATTTCCATTGAGTCCTTCAAAGCAAATACCAGGACTGACAATAGTAAGAAGAAACCTTGTTTATTGTGCCCCGACGCATTTCGGCTGGAGAGCCTTCCTCAGGGGGTCTTAAAGAAACACACCTTAAGTCAGTCACGTGATACACTGAAAGCTATGTTTTTCTGAGTAGCAGCACAGTGCTGTGCAGATTTAACGCTTTCAGTGTATCACGTGACTGACTTAAGGTGTGTTTCTTTAAGACCCCCTGAGGAAGGCTCTCCAGCCGAAACACGTCGGGGCACAATAAACAAGGTTTCTTCTTACTATTGTCAGTCCTGGTATTTGCTTTGTGGTTTCCTTTTGGTGTGCAGATACCCTTGCTCCTCCTGGTACATTCAGTCCTTCAGCAATATTTACTCACAAATACACTGAACAGTGCCGGGCCCAGGACCGAACCCTGGGGCACCCTCCTTTCATCCGAGCGAGCTCCATTTACCATCACCTTCTGTTGTCTGTCAGTCAACCAATTTCTGATCCAGTTCACCACCTTGGGACTCATCCCCAAACTACTGAGTTTATTGATAAGCCTCCTGATCTAGTTCTCTGGTCACCCAGTCAAAGAAGTCAATCAGATTTGTTTGGCAAGATCGTCTTTTGGTAAAACCATGTTGCCTCGGATCGTGCAACCTGTTGGTTTTGAGAAAGTCCACTACAGTCAAACCTCGGTTTTCATGATTAATCCGTTCAAAAAAGTCTGACTAAAACCGAAACGGACTAAAACCGAAGCAAGATTTCCCATAAGAAATAATGTAAATTCAATTAATCCGTTCCAGACACCCAAAAATATTGACAAAAAATACATTTTATAGAGAATAACTATATTTTTACATACAGAAAACAATGAGAAATACATATAAATGACTAATGAAATGGATAAATGAGCATGTAACATCACTTTTACCTTTATTGAAGACTTTTGTTGGCATATGGGACGCACTCCAGCCAGCTCCAGCTGCTCTCCCCTCCGGGGATCGAGCAATCACCACCAGCAGCGGAGGTGGGAACAGCCATCTTGGCCGGCTGCCCAATTGGGGCTCCAGCCTGCCTTGTAAAAGAGAAGCGCCAATAAATATGGAAGACAGTCAATCAGCAAGAAAATCAAAATAAAGAAAATCCCACTTCTGGCCACAAGATGGTGCTCCATTTTCAACTGTACGAAAACCGAGACAACGTACGAAAACCGGAACAAAATCTTGATGAAAAAAGTCAACGAAAACCGAATCGTACGAAAACCAGGGCATACGAAAACCGAGGTTTGACTGTATTTGCTCTTTCAGAAGCGCCTCCATCACTTTTCCCGCCACCGAGGTAAGGCTTACGGGCCTGTAGTTTATCACTTCTTCCCTGTCACTGCTTTGGTGAAGAGGTACCACATCAGCCCTTCTCCAGTGTTGAGGAACTTCTCCTGTTTCCAAGAATCTGTTGAAAACATCCCTTAACGGCCATGCAAGAACCTCTCTGAGCTCTTTCAGTATCCTAGGATGTATCCCATCCGGTCCCATGGCCTTGTCCACTTTCAGTTTTGCAAGTTGTTCTAACAAATCATTTTCTGTGAATGGTGTGGTATTTACTTCATTCCCATTTTTATATTTGGGAGTTGCAGGTGGTCCTTCTCCAGGATTTTCTTTAGTAAAAACAGAGCAGAAGTATTGGTTTAGCAATTTTGCTTTTTCAATGTCACTTTCCACGAGTCCATTCCCAGCACTTCTGAGTCCTGCAAGTCCACCTCTGATTTTCCTCCTCTCCCGAATATACCTGAAGAAAATTTTTTTCGCCACACTTCACATCTTTAGCCATCTTTTCCTCTGCCTTTGATTTTGCTTTCCTTATTTCTCTTTTTGTCTATTTTAGTTTGATCCTGTATTCCTTTCTGTGTTCCTCTGTTTGCAAGCTTTTGAATTTTGTGAAAGCTGTGTTTTTTGCCTTTATTTGAGCAGCCACTTCTTTAGAAAACCAAATAGGTTTCCTTCTCCTCTTGGTTTTATTTACTTTCCTTGCATATTTATCTGTTGCCCCTTTTATTGCCACCTTTTAGTTTAGCCCATTGCAATTCCACTTCCCTTATCCCCTCCCACCCTGCCAACTCCTCCTTCAGGTACTTGGCCATTTTACTGAAGTCAGTGTTTTTGAAGTCTAGGACTTTGAGCTTGCTGTGATAGGTCTCCGCCTTGGCTTTTATCTCAAGCCACACTGTGTAATAATCACTGCTGCTCACATGGGCATCCACACGGATATTCGACATGCTATCTCCGTTGATGAGTACTAAATCCAGCATCAAGCTTTCTCTAGTCTGTTCCATTACTTTTTGTCTAAGTAATGCATCTTGAAAGGCATCCATAATTTTTTTACTTCTTTCCAGATTTGCAGAAGGAATACTCCAATCCACATGGGGTAAATTAAAGTTGTCCAATATGATCACTTCCGCCTTCATGGCTGTCTTTGCAATATCGATAACACAGGTACACTAAAAAAATTTTTTTTTAAACTGCCTCTAATGTTTCGATTGATTTTTACGTTTTTTGGTGCGCTGAATCCAAATCTGGTAACCAATTTGCTCCATCACGTACAGATTTTTTGCTACATTGTGTTAGCAGTTTGAGGTGAACGTTTCAGATTGAGTGCGATCGAGATAAAAGTTTCTTGGATGAATTCTTTATACTAATTGTTTAGTAGTTATTCAAATAAGAATAAAGAAAATTGTAACAAGGCAGCACATAAGAATAGAGTAATGTCAACAAAACACACTGTGATGGTAGCAAAATTGTCTGCACTTAAAACAGCCACATACATGTGCACAAACATTGAGCATATAAGAGCGAGGTTAGACACAAAGCAAAGCAAAGAAATGTGCAAAAAATGTTGTACAGGTATGTATGTAAGAATAGAAAACGCAAACCGCACCATTGCAATACATGAAGACAAACACCCGATGGTGTGAAAATAAAATTCTAATAAATGAGATCCGACACTGTGGTAATAACTAGCAAATTTTTATTTCAAAGTTTAGTAAAAACATGATATTTGTCAACATAGTTTAGATTTTAAAGTCATTCTTGGGTCAATCAATCTCCTGGTGGGCCCGTTTCTTCTTCCCCCGAATGCTTCTCTTGGTGCGCTGCTTGGCGTATTTTTCATCTGGGGTTTCCTGCAGCAGCAACCAGCAGAAATCAGCCATCATAGTGGTGTTCCATCTTCCTTGGTACCTTCTCTCTGCGTCCTTGATGTCCTGGTGAAACCTTTCACCTTGTTCTTCACTGTACGCCCCCAAGTTTTCGGGAAAGTAGTTCACATGGGAGTGCAAGAAATGGACTTTCAGGCTCATGTTACAGCCTTGTTCTTTGAAGGCATTGAGCATCCTGGCAACAATATCCTTATAGTTCTCATCCCGCCTGTTCCCCAAGAATTTGAGAACAACATCCTTGAAGGAATCCCAGGCTTCTTTTTCCTTCTCAGACATCGTTTCAGCGAATGCTCCATCTGAAATGAGTTTCCTTATATCAGGGCCAACAAACACTCCTTCCTTTAGCTTTGCTTCAGAAAGTCGGGGAACTTTGAGCAAAGGTACCGAAAGCACTCACCATCTTTTGGAAGGGACTTGATGAATTGCTTAATGAGACCCAACTTAATGTGGAGAGGTGGTAATAGAATTTTATCACGAGGTACCAAGCTCTCATGAAGAACATTTTTCTCACCGGGTCTCAAATACTCCCGAATTGGCCAGTCTTTTTTCCCCCAGTGTAGGTCGCGGGCCCGGCTATCCCACAAGCAAAGGAAGCAGGGATATTTGGTGAAACCGGATTGCTGCCCTAATAGCATGGATAGAATTTTAAAGTCTCCACAAATCATCCACTTATGCTCATCATAACGAATCTTCTGAAGAATCAGGGCCAAATTCTCGTATTTTTCTTGGAGAATAACAGAGTGAGCAATAGGAACTGAAGCAAATGTGTTGCCATTATGAAGAAGAACACCTTTTATGCTGTCTTTTGACGAATCAATGAACAGCCGCCATTCAGCAGGATCATACTTGAGTTTAAACTTTTCCATCACTCCGTATATATCGTTGCAAAATACCAAATCTTCCTCTTTGCTGAAATACTTCAAAAATTGTGTTTCGCGGTTGCGGTACCAATAAAAAGTTGTTCCTGGTGACAATAGATTTTTCTGTTTAAGCCGAGAACCTAGCAGTTGGGCAGCATCTTTTGGGAGTCCTAAATCCCGGACTAAATCATTCAATTCAGCTTGAGAGAAAAGTTCAGGTTTCGGATCTGGTTCAGTTTCAAACTCGGAAGTACTGGACTCATCGGGAAAAGCCATCTGATGAGTCTCATCATGATCAGAACCGTCCACACAAATATGATCCAAAGATTTTGGTGGTTCAGGCACAGGTACTTCGTTGCTATGAGGCATAGGCCTAATTGCTGAGGGAAGGTTGGGGTAACTTATTACGTTCTTATTTTTTAAGTTGTATCCCTTCACAATGCAAGAGCAAAAATAGCAGTCACTGCTGTGGTCTCTTTGTTCACGCCACATCATAGGTATTCCGAAACGAAATGCGTGTTTTTTACCTTTCATCCATAAGCGTAGATCTTCCTCACATGTCTTGCACACTTTGTGAGGAGCCCACGGTTTGTCTTGATCGCCTAACTTCAAACCGAAATAGGCAAAATATACTTTTTTAATAAATGCAGAAATGTTCCTCTGCCGCTTTTTCACGGTATATTCCCCACAAATAAAACAAAAAACTGTCCGGAGAGTTGACGCAACCTCTGGCTCTGTGAGCCATCACAAATACACAGCACTGCAAACTACAACTGTAGTGAACCACTTCGGAATAAAGCTGGATTACGACTGAGCAAACAAAAGGTAATAATGAACTTGCAAGAAACTGAAATTTGACAGGAACGTTCATGTCGCAACCACCGTGTTTGAGCGAGCGAACGAGGCGAGGCGAACAGGAAAGAACATGCGCCAGCGCGAGTACTGGATTTAGCCCCCCGCCTCCCAATTGTCCTGTTAATGTATTAAAATGAATACAAAACACTCTAAAATATCATGAGGGAGTGTTTCTAGTTAGTTAACCATTACAACCTCTATTTTGGGCCAAGAAAATAAACTGCAGTCGGCTAAAAAGAAATTATGTGAACATTCCTTATATGGGTAAGAAATCTAATTTTGCAAGAAAACGTGACGTGATGGAACATTTTGGCTATTTTTCCTGGATTCAGCACCCCAAAATCTATAGGAATCAGTTGCAAAACTGGAGGCAGTTTTTTGGTAGTGTACCTGTGTAATCAATTCTCTGTCCATTTCTTCGGTTTGAGTTGGAGGCCTGTAGACTACACCAGTAAGGATGACAGTGCCATCTCCTTTTTCCAACACAATTCATAGCACTACTTCTTTTCCCCATGTCCCCTGCATTTCAGCAGCTTTAGGTTCAAACTGTTTATCAAATCAGTAATACGTAAAATACACTCAAACTATATCATATACAACAAGCAATTGACATAACATGGATTTCTTTACAGCAAAATATAATTTTTTATTTTGTCCCGCTGCCCCATGAAGCAGGTTTGCCCTTCTAGGTATACTCATGCCCTGGTTCTGCTTTTTGTATACATATAAGGGTCTAGATTACATGCAATCCCATACGCAAAAGCTCATACACTATTTAAACAGAGAGCCAAACCTTGCTGGGGTATGAAACTGTTTGCTGGCTTCAATTTACCCATAAATTGCTTATAGATAGCTTACTGTACCTACCCACCCCTTCTTACCCCCTCCCTCTTCTTACCCTATTCTGTCCGTGGTGCGGAATAGACGGCCTAAGTTCCTGTATCTGCTTCAAGCAAGGATGCCCGCTGAAGGTGTGGTGTTCTCCCCATATGCACCCCCACTTCACTTGTATAATACTTCCGCCTACCGTCTTGCCCTCCCATACCCATTTTGCCCTCTCCCCCATCCCCCTGAGGAACCCATTGAGCCGGCTATTGTCTCCTTCCTTGCCGTAGCCCAACATAGAATGCTATACATGTACAATGGTTAAGCTCCCTACTTCTTGCTCAAGGCGTTAGAGACTGGAGGTGTGGGCTCCACCCATCAAGGAAGATTTTCCAGTGTATGGTATGCCCATAAGCCCTGTTCTTTTCCAACAACATCAAAGTGTGTAGATGGATCCGCCACTGCCTGTAGGTTGGTCCTTGTGTAGAAAGCTAATTATGCAGAATAACCTGCCGAGCTGCCACCAGGGCCAAACATAGCCACCCAAATATGGCTTTCCCCAGGCCCTTTCCTGCTTCGAGCTCCCAGATGTCCAGCAGCAAAACTGGCGGTAGGTTCAGCACCTTCCCCAGACATTTCTCTAAGTATCCCTGCACCTTTACCCAGTACACTGCCACCACTTGGCACTGCCAAAGCATATGTCCCAATGTTGCCATTTCGGATCCGCATCTGGGGCATCGATCTTTTCCCACTATGCCTGCTCGCCATGCTTGCCTTGGGGGCAAAGTACAATCACTGTAGGATTTTGTATTGTAAGTCCGAATGTTCTACGGATACACTCGGGGATGGAATGCGTGCAAAAGCTCTCGTTATCGCCTTTCCCTCTATCTGTACCACCAAATTGCTTGCCCAGGTCTGTGCCATCTCCACTTCTAGTGACTGTGGCGTGACCTCTATCAGTGTCTTGTGTATCTGGGACACTCGGGCCTGCCGGTCCCCCCAGAAGAAGCTCCTCTATTCGCAAGCACATGTTTCCCTTCAGGGACTCCGGTGGCAGACAGCAAAGGTAACTCCTAACCTGGAGATAGGGATAATAATCTGCATTTGTTAGTGCATATTTCTCTCACAGGGTGGTAAAGGCTATAGGGGTCCCCATCTCGAATACCAACTGTTCTAGATTGACAATCCCCGTCCTCCTCCAGCGTAAGAAGCTGGCCTCTGTTATGCCTGAAGGGAAATCCCTATTTCCACACAACAGGAGGAAGGGGAAGCTAGAGTGAGACCAGTCCAAGTGTTCATACAAGTAGCGCCACACTCGGCGAATTGGAGCAAACAGAACATTGCAACCAATTTAATCCCACCCATAGATTTCTCATGCAGAATATACTTCACATGCATTGGTCTCGCTGGGGCATTGTCCATTTTCACCGATGTATGTTCCTCTGTATCCCAGAGCCAATCCCGGACATGTCTAAGCAGGCATGCCATATTATATCTCCTGATGTCCGGGAGCCCCATTCCCCCCCTAGCGCAATGGGCGTTGCAGAATTGCCAGGACTTCGCACTTGAGGTTGCCTCCCCCTCGACAAAAGCACATTAGCATATTTCTCAAATAACTGAATGTCTCGCCATTTCATCACCAGTGGCAGTGTCTGCAGCATATATAACCATTTAGAAAAGATGTTCATTTGAAATAGGGCTATTCTACCACCTAATGTTAGTGGAAGATCTCACCACTTCTGCGCCCTCCTCTCTAGGTCATTCAGAAGGCCCAATATGTTAGCTTGATATAGTTCTGTCATGCATGCTGGTAGTATTCCTAGATACTTAAATCGTCCCTTTGCCCATCTCAAAGGGAAGCCCCCTTTCCATTTAGTAGGTATAAAAGGATCTAACGGAAGAGCCTCAGATTTATCAAGATTTAACTTTAACCCTGACACTGCCCCATACTCATCAAATATATGCAACAATGCAGGTAGGCCTTGCACTGAATTATCCAAATGTACTAAAAGATCGTTCGCGAAGGCCACCTCCTGAAACTCCTCTGCCCCCACCTTCATTCCCTGGAATTCCTTTGATGCCCTAATCCTATTCAACAAGGGTTCCAAGGTTAGAATAAACAGTATTGGGGAGAGTCCGCATCCTTGTTGCGTGCCTGTACGAATTGGAAATTCTGGAGACACGCTTCTGTTAACCATGATTGCCCCTCTAGGGTCTGAGTATAGTAGATGTATAGTGTCCACAAAGAAACCTTAAAAGCCCATTAACTCAAGCACTTGATACATGAACTGCCAGTTCACACGATCAAATACTTCTTGGCGTCGAAATTGATTAACATGGATGATCGTCCCTCTGCTCTACTAGTACACACAGAGGCCAAGACATGGTGTATGCTATATGCCACACTTCTGCCTTGCACGAACCCCACCTGGTCACGGTGTATCAAATTGGGCAGGTATGTTGCAAGCCTTTTCACCATCAGTTTTATATCTATGTTCAGCAGCAAAATTGGGCGGTAAGAACCCAGAAAGGTAGGGTCCCTTCCCAACTTAGGGAGCACCTTAACCAACACCTTATTTGGCTTACAGAGGAAGTTTCCTTGCTGAACTAAGTCTGTGTAATATTCAGCCATGGGGATAGCGACCCTATCTTCCATAAACTTATAAAACTACACCCCCCCCCCCCCCCCAGCGACCATCCATTCCCGGTGCTTGCCCCTCTTTAAGACTCTTGATTCCTTTCTGGACCTCCTGTGGCGATATGGGAACAATTCAGTTCCACCATTTGGCCAGGTGTCAATTTCGGAAGGCCACATGATTGAAGATAAGCCACTCCAGCATCCCCAGCCATTGAGTCCACCTGATATAGATGTGGTAAAATTCACAGAACACTTTTTCCACCCCTGTGGCTGTCGATTACAAGGAGCCATCCACCTGCTGTAAAGCACCCACATGGCTCGGACCTCCTTCAGTTCAAATTAACGAAGATAATAGTTTACCCGCTTTATTCCCATATCGATACAGCTTGTATTGATAGAACATTAGGGATTTTTTAGCCCTTTGGTGAACTAGCACGCCAAGCTCATTCTGTATATTATAAAGTTGAGTTTTAGTTTCTCTATCTGGGTAAGATGCATGACGATGCTGCGCTTTCCCCAGCTCTCGTTCGAGTTGTAAGACCTTTCTGTTTAGTCGTTTATGCTTGAGGTGGATATAACTAATTAATTATCTCGCTCCTCATCACTGCTTTTCCAGCCTCCCAAAATAAAGTCGGTTAACTCATATACTGCTTGTTGTTGTATTCATAGTCTTCCTACTTGGCCCTAATGTATTGCTCAAACACGACACCACCCACCAGCTCCAATGGATGTCTCCATGGCCTCTGCCCCCCCCCCCCAATCTCCCCAGTGCATTACCAGAGTGATAATCGCATGGTCCGAAACAACAGTTAGGCCAATATCTGCCTGAGACACCTGACCAAATAGGGCTCTTGAGACAAAAAAGTAATTAATTCTGTACCATGCGCTCTCGACATGTGAGTGTGGTCTCTAATGCCTGGATGCAAAACTCTCCATATGTCAAGTAGTCCATATTGTTCAAACAGACCCATCAGGCAGCGTGCACAGTGCTGGTCCTGAGGTCCAGCGCCCCAAGATCTATCTAGTTCCCTATCCATTGTACAATAAAGTCACCTCCCATTATCAACTGTCTGTCTGTGGTCTGTTTTATACATCAAGTCAGGTGTTGGAAGAACTCCGCCTCATACACATTGGGGGCATATATTTGATCCCAAAACTATGAGCTTGCTATTTAGTGTCCCCTGGATGAAAACATACTGTCAAACTAGATCCACCTCCACGGATTGTTCCAACCAACCAGAATTTTTAGCTATCAATATTGCCACACCTATCTTTTTCCCTACTGAGAGTGCACCATATACATTGCTGACCCACCCTCGGCACTGCTTAGCATGCTGTTTTGATGTCTGATGCATTTCTTGCAACAATGCTAAGTCAACATGGCGCGCTTTCAACTGCTCTAATGCCTTATATCTTTTAATGGGGAAGCCGAGTCCACACACATTCCAAGATGCTAGTTTGAGATCTTTACCCAGTCTCCTCACTCCCACCACCACCCAGATGAGGATCTCTGTTTGCATAACTCATCTGGACCCGCACCTCCAAGTTCACTTCTCCAATCTGCCACACTTCCCTACTGTGCTTTAACTTTACCACTCCTTGTGTAAGCTCGTTCCTTCCATCCCCATGGGTTCCTCCTCTCAACCTCCCTTCCCCAACGCATGCCTTCCCTACCCGCCAATAACCCCCCACCCCCACCCTTCTAACCCTACACAGGCCTGTGCCCTCCCTTCCAAACCCCTCCCCCTTAACCCTTCCATTCACTTGCCCCATGTAGGACCCCTCATATAGCACAACCAGGACATGTAGAACTTCCCTCCCCCCCCCCATGTGCATCTACCACCATCTTTCCCTTGATGGTTCCTTATTCTTTTATTCATGTTATTTGTCGGATCACCCACTTGCATCCCCAGCTACTACTCCTCTCCTCTCATTCCCAGATGGTGGAGTGCGGCAGCCCCCTACATAACCCCCAGATCCTTCCTATATGTCAAAAGCTGTCAGACCAAGCCATCCACCCCTCCCCTACCCAAAACACAATATTCATTAGCAATTCCATAGAGGATCTACGTTTAGGGTTTGGGGGGAACCCAAGCACCCAATGTAGTAACAAACACCCAACGGTAGTGAGTGTGCTGCAGCTCCACCATCCAGGACATAGACTAAGTCATAAATTGGATCATGAACCCCCTGACAGTCAGTGTGCAAACATGTTAAACGGGGGGGGGGGGGGGAGGATACGTGGTTCACTATACCTACACTGCCCCCCCCCCTCAGGTCCACTCGGGATACCATCCCAGTACCACAAGCAACAAGGATCATGAACATCATAACCACAAGCATCAGTCATCCCCAGGACTCATGATACCCCCAATCATTTGTCCCCCCCAGCACCTTGGCCCCACTGTGCCATTCTCCCCTCAGGCCCCCCCAAGTTATATTAGCATGCCTTTCCCAGTTGGTTGACCCAATATAATGTCCTAATTGTGGCGATATATGATCCAGCCAAACTTTGCAAAATCTTGCAGAACTGGGGGGCTGTCCTTAATCTCGATCTACAAGGTCGCCACTCCAATTTCTTCTCGGTGCTGAATTCTATAGCTCTAGTTCCACATGCAAGTGTCTGCTTCCCACACCATGCGATTCTTTACTAATTGCAGGATCTATATAATAGCTGGCACCAGACCGCCAAACAAACAGTCCTCTTCCACACTGTGATTGATAGGCTTAATTCCCTCTCACTAATAAATGTCTTCGTCCAAGGTTTCAGGTGGTTGGGTGCTTGGCGGTAGAGGCCTGAGCGGGTTAGTGTTCACAGCAAAAGGCCATTGCCTCTGCTGGGGTAGGAAAGGTGACCTGTTATCCCCGTATTCCAGCCGCAATCGAGACAGTAGGCTAGAACAAGTCGAACCCCATGTTCATCCAAGGTGCTACAGGCCTCCCTGTATTCCTGCTGCTGTGCTGACACTTCTGCTGAGTAATTCTGGAACACAAGCAGATTTCGTGTGTTTCCATCCCTGCGCCATTGCTTGCGGGAGACCCACAAAACGCACTCCTTCTGATATGCATTCAAGAAGTGGGCGATCACTGCGTGCAGTCGGCTGTCAGAGGGGTTCGTTGACCCATCCGGTGCGTTTGCTCTATTATTATGTTCCTAACTCCCTCTTTGAGTTGTAAATTAAGAGGGATCCAGGCCTTCAAAAACCTCCTCTGTTCTTTTTCAGTTACCTTCTCGTCTACCCCAATAAACCGGAGGTTTTTCCTACTCCCACGGTTTTCTAGGTCATCTAGCTTATCTGTGTGATGTTGGAGCAGTTCTTCCATTCGCTTCAACCGAGCCTGGATTTGAGCCTGTTCATGTTCCAAGATCCTGATTCTTTGTTCCGCTTGCTCAACCCGGCTGGTGAATTCCGACACAGCCTGCACCACGCTGATCATCTGTGCAGCTAGACCCCTGAAGTGTTCCTCCAAGGCCTGCACTATCTCTCTAGTCACCTCTTCCACCATCACCCCAGGAACATCCGCTTTCGGGCTATCTGACTGGCCCCCCACCATCTTTGGGTCAACCGCACGTGGTTTTTCGCATCCCGGGGATTTTGTCGCCATGAGCGGGCGGCATGCGATCCACAAACCTTCTTTGATTACTCCTCTCCTCTAGATGCCTTTCTGTGGGGATTTCTGTTGGTAGGCTTTACCCTGGGTGACTGGGGAGAGAGGAGGGCTCCGGAGCTAGAGAAGGCATGTCTTCCCTAGTCCACCATGCTACCGGAAGTCCTCAGCAGCTTTAATATTGCTTTTGACATATAGGGCTACTCCTCCTCTTTTTCTACTCTCTCTATCTCTTCTAAATAGATTATTACCAGCTATGGCTATATCCCATTGATGTGACTCGTTATACCATGTTTCTGTAAAGGCAACAATATCCAAGTCCATTTCCATCATTAGGGTTTCCAGGTCAGGAACTTTGTTGGCTAGGCTTCGAGCATTTGTGTTCATTGCTTTCCAGCATTTGTTGATTCTCTTGCCTGTATTTTGCATGGATTTTGTTCTACATGCCTTTTCCCACTTGCCATTGATGTGGGGTTAAAAGTGTGGCTGTTTCCAATGTCATTATGCTTTTGCTGGGAGTGACGTCCTGAACTTGTTGTTCTCCATCCGTCACCCCCTTTCCCTAATTTAAATGCTAAAAAAAGAAAAAAAAATTAAGCAGCGCTGAGCATTGCACTGAAGTGCTATGCAAGGCTCTGCTGGTCTGCTCCCCTCAGCAGCAGAATGTGTTCATTGGAAGGGCTAGGGCCAGGAATGCCTTGCACAGCACTTCAAATAATAAAGGAAGGGATGTTCCAATATAAGTAACCATCGGGTAAATTTATAACCAAAGAAAAATTTTTTTTGTCGGAGCCACATTCAAAAGGGGGTGGACCTAACAACACACACCTTCGCAGTAGGGGCTCCTTTTACTAACTAAATCAATCAAACAGAAAACATATTCAAACTTATCTTTAAAGTTCTTCAAATGTCCGTGCCTTCACCAATAACAACTGCCTTCACCAAATGATGTGCCATGTTTCAGTCTGCCAAATCTGCAGTCCTGCTTCAGATTTCAATGGATGTGATAGGCGCTATAACATTTGTGGAACAAAACCCATGGATGATTTTAAAAAATGGCATCTGATATCATGTCTTCTGTGATACCTACCAGCTAATCAACAGGGAGGACCATCCCACCAATAGGAAAGCTCCTCTAGATTAATGGAATGTACAGTAGCATTTAAAAAAGCATCTAAAGCAGACTGGACCACTCAAGTTCTGCATTCAGACCTGAGGGAACCACTATCCTGAGGTGGAAGATCCAACGCTATTCTCTTTTGTAGTTTATAAATATGGTCACCACCTCGGGAGTCCTCAGGTATGTGATCCAGGACTTGCCATTGTAGTTGCTCAAATGTGTGACCAAAAGTTAGGCAGTGCTTGACCATTGGAGCAGATATTTGCATTTGGAGTCATGAATGATGTTCAGTTAATCGTACTCTGATACGCCGAGTAGTACGACCCACGTAGTAAAGAGAACACGGGCATAGTATAACATGCATAACAAAAGAAGATTGGCAAGTCGTATGCCATTTTGATTTAAAATGACCACCCCGCGTATCATGCCATGATGGACCTTGGATAGTGAGGGGGCAGAATCGACAATTGCCACAAGCAAAGTGACCAGGATTGTCGTCTGACATCAAAGGATGGTCCTTTAAGGTAGTGGAATAAACCAATTTATTCCGAAGATTGGCACCTTGGGAATAAGCCAGCATAAGTTTTTTTTTTTGTTTTGTTGTTGTTTTTTTTTATTAAAACAGGATCAAAACCCAAGGACTGGCCAGTACTTATGTAATTTGGAAGTGACATAATGGATGCCTGTCATGTAAGGAAGTACTCCCACCACCTTATCTGTATCATGGACACAAGACTGTGCAACCCATTCATCCAAAAACTTTTTTCTATGTGTGAATCTGGCCCGTTTAAAAGCCTTAGTAACAATTTTTTCAGGATATCCTCTAGCTAACAGGTGAGCTTTCAATCCCACAGCGTGTTTTTTATATTTAACTAGATTTGAACAATTACATTGTATGCACAAAAATTGCCCATATGGAAGACCTTGCTTTAAGGCCATAAGGTGATAGCTCAGGTAGCTTAGCAAAGTGTTTCTCTGAACAGGCTTCCTAAGCAATGTAGTTTGAAAACCCTTCTTGGTTAATTGGACAGTAATATCAAGGAATTGAATAGAAGCTTCCTCGGTCCGTGCTGTGAACTGAATGTTGCTTTTGAAAGAATTCAGCCCCTCAATGAAGACTTCCAGAGTAGATCGAGTATCTGTCCATATAAAGAAAATGTCAGAGGAAACGATGACAAAAGGGTATGTATCTAAACGCATGAGAAGAGAAGATGAAACGTTCTTCAAAATCCACCACATAAATCGTGGGAATGGAGGGGGCCACTGTGGCTCCCATTGCAATGCTAAAAGTTTGTAAGAAATATTAGCTAGAGGATATCCTGAAAAAATTGTTACTAAGGCTTTTAAACAGGCCAGATTCTCAAGAGATTTCCAAGGTGCAGCAAGACAAGACAAGGAGAAGTACTACAATGACACATGCAAGGAAATAGAAGCAGAAACTATTAGAGGAAGAACAAGATTGGCTTGCCTAAAGCTACGAGAGTTAAAGAAAAAATTTCAGCCTCAAATAGGAATGTCACAAGATGCTGAAGGATCCATGTTGAATGATGCTGCGAAGATCCAGAAAAGGTGGAAAGGTTATACAGAGTTATTATATGATAAAGATCAAGTGGACCAACAGCCATTTCAACCTGTACCTTAGGATCCGGAACCATTGGTGATGAAAGAAGAAGCTAATGCAGCATTGAAAGCTTTATCAAAGAACAAAGCACCAGGCATTGATGGCATTCCCATAGAAGTATTACAGCCATATGATGCAGCTGTTACCATACTTACAAGGCTCTGCCAGGAAATTTGGAAGACAAATTCATGACCAACTGACTGGAAAAGATCTGTATTTATAGCAATACTAAAGAAAGGTGATCCCAACTGACTGTGGAAATTATCGCACAATCGCTCTGATCCCTCATGCCAGCAAGATTCTACTGAAGTTTCTTCAGCAGAGACTACAACCATATTTGGAACGAGAACTACCTGAAGTGCAAGCACGGCTCAGGAAAGGGCGAGGAACAAGAGACATCATCACAGATGTGAGATGGATCCTTGAAAAGACTAAATAATACCAAAAGGATATCTATATGTGTTTTATTGACTACAGCAAGGCTTTTGACTGTGTAAACCATGAGAAACTCTGGGCCACATTAAGAAGCATGGATATACCAGAACACCTGATCATTCTCTTGCACAGCCTTTACATTGATCAAGAAGCAACAGTTTGAACGGAACAAGGAGAAACAGAATGGTTTAAAATCAGCAAAGGTGTATGACAAAGCTGCATACTCTCCCCCTATCTGTTTAATTTATATGCTGAACAAATCATTAGAGAGGCAGAACTGTATGAAGACAAGGAACATAGTCTTAAAATGGGCCTGCACATTAATATAAAGAAGACAAAGATCCTGACTACTGCCAAAATCAATAAGTTCATCATTGTTGGAGAAGAAATTGAAATAGTGGACAACTTTAACCTACTTGGATCAACTATCAATAAAGAAGCAACATACAGTCAAGAAATCAGATGAAACATTACTCTTGGCAGAATGGCTATGAAGGACCCTAGATAAGATTCTCAAGAGCAGAGATGTCTCTCTCCATGCAAAGATTCAACTTGTTCAAGCCATGGTATTTTCAATAACGTCCTATGGATACGAAAGTTGGACAGTGAAAAAGATAGGAAGAAAATTGATGCCTTTGAATTATGGTGCTGACCATGAATACTATGTATGCCATGGACTGTCCAAAGAACATTCCAGTCAGTACTGGAAGAGATCAAATCTAAGCTTTCTTTAACAGCTCAGATGACAAGACTTCTACTTTTATACTTTGGACATATCATGCAAAGAGAAAGATCATTAGAGAGACATAATGCTTGGCAAGATAGAAGGTCAGCGCAAAAGAGGAAAGCCAGCAATGAGATGGATTAGAACATAAGATATGCCATACTGGGTCAGACCAAGGTCCATCAAGCCCAGTATCCTGTTTCCAACAGTGGCCAATCTAGGTCATACGTACCTAGCAGTTTCCCCAAAAGACACAGGTTCCGCAATGCTTGTACTGGGTCAAGCATTGATATCCTGGGTCCCTTCTTAATAATGGTTTATGGACCTTTCCTCCAGGAACTTGTCCAAACCTTTTTTAAACCCAGCTACACTAACAGCCTTTACTACATCCTCCGGTAACAAATTCCAGAGTTTGATTACACGTTGAGTGAAAAAATATTTTCGTTTATTAGTCTTAAATAGTTTACCCTGTAGCTTCATTGCATGTCCCTTAATCTTTCTATATTCTGATAAGGTAAACAATAGATCTACGTTTACCCGTTCCACTCCGTTCATTAATTTACAGACTTCTATCATATCTCCCCTCAGCCATCTCTTTTCCAGGTTAACCCTTTCCAGGCCGAGCCCAATACTCTCGGGATCCAAAATTCTGACTAAATATTCCTATCAAATGGTATATAATACATGACCATAGCAGAAGGAAAATCACTATTAGAACATTGAATAAGACGGGTACAATTTTCCTGAAATATGCAAAAATTTACCCGGCTGCAGAATGTGGATTAAAAATATAAAGTAGGCCTTCAAAGGGTAGAGCCCTAACCTTTTTAGCCTTTCTTCATAAGAGTATCCTTCCATCCCCTTTACCATTTCGGTGGTTCTTCTCTGAACCTTTTCTAAAATCACTATATCCTTTTTAAGATACGGCGACCAGAATTGCACACAATATTCAAGGTGTGGTCTCACCATGGAATGATATAGAGGCATTATAATATATTTTGTTTTATTTTCCATTCCTTTCCTTATGATACCTAGCATTCTATTTGCTCTCTTGGCCGCCGCTGCACACTGGGCCGAGGGTTTTAACATGGTATCCACAATGGCACCTAAATATTTTTCCTGGGTGGTGGTTCCTAATGTGGAACCTTGCATCGTGTAACCATAGTTTGGGTTGTTCTTCCCTAGGTGCATAACTTTGCATTTGTCCACATTAAATTTCATCTGCCATTTTGATGCCCAGTCTTCCAATTTATCAAGATCCTCTTGCAATTTTCCACAATCCTCTTGGGTTTTAACAATTTTAAATAGTTTTGTGTCATCTGCAAATTTGATAACCTCACTTGTTATTCCACTTTCCAGGTCATTTATGAATATGTCAAAAAGCAACGGACCCAGCACAGATCCCTGGGGTACACCACTATTCACCTTTCTCCATTGGGAAAATTGGCCATTTAGCCCTATCCTCTGCTTTCTATCTTTTAACCAGTTCCTGATCCACAGTAGTACACTGCCTCCTATCCCATGACTCTTTAGTTTTGCCAAAAGTCTCTGATGAGGGACCTTGTCAAAGGCTTTCTGAAAGTCCAGATACACTATATCAACCGACTCACCTTTGTCCACCTGTTTATTCACACCTTCAAAAAAACATAACAGATTAGTAAGACAAAATATTCCTTGTCTAAAACCATGTTGGCTATCTCCCATTAGGCCATGACTATCTACATGTTGAGTAATTTTATTCTTTATGATGGTTTCTACCATTTTTCGCGGTACTGACGTCAGGCTCTCACTGGTCTGTAGTTTCCCGGATCACCCCTGGAACCCTTTTTAAAAATTGGTGTTACATTGGCGATCCTCCAATCTTCAGGTATTAGAGATGATTTTAATAATAGTTCACAGATTACTAATAGCAGGTCTGCAATCTCATATTTCAATTCTTTCAACATCCTTGGATGTATACCATCCGGCCCAGGTGATTTGCTACTCTTCAGTTTATCTAGTAGTTGTAATACATCTTCCCGATGTATCGATATTTCCTTCAATTCTTCAGCACCTTTAAATACCACTTCAGTCATGGGTAACATCCCTACATCTTCCTCAGTAAAGACCGAAGCAAAGAATTCATTCAGTCTCTCCGCTATCTCCTTGTCGCCTCTTAGTGCCCCTTTAATCCCTCTATCATCTAACGGTCCAGTTGACTCTCTCACAGGCCTTTTGCTAGGAATGAAAAAGTCTTTATTATGCGTTTTTGCTTCCGCAGCAAGCTTCTTCTCACATTCTCCCTTTGCCTGCCTTATCAATGCCTTGCATTTGACTTGCCAGTGCTTGTGCTGTTTCCAGGTTTTGTCATTTGTTTCTTTTTTCCATTTCCTGATTTTTTGGCGGCAACAACCGCCTCTCTGACCTCACCTTTAAACCATGCTGGCAGTTTTTTGGACTTCCTTCCACTTTTCTTAAAGCGTGGAATACAGCTGGTCTGGGCTTCCAAGATAGTATTTTTCAACAACACCCAAGCTTGATGTAAGTCTTTAACCTTTGCAACTGCTCCTTTTAGTTTTTTCTTAACTATTTTCCTCATTTTATCATAGTCTCCCTTTCGAAAGTTAAAAGGTAGTACTGTGGATTTCCTTACTATCCCTCCTCCACTAATTTAAATCAAAGGTGATCATGCTATGATCACTATTGCTAAGTGGCCCCAACAACCTTATCTCTTGCACTAGATCTGGTGTTCCACTAAGGACGAGGTCTAATATGGCTTCTCCTCTGGTCGGTTCATGAACCAGCTGCTCCAAGAAGCAGTCATTTATTTCATCTAGGAACTTCATCTCCATAGCATGTCCTGCCGTGACACTGACCCAGTCGATACCGGGGTAATTGAAATCACCCATTATTATTACTGCACTGTAACCTTTGTTAGCTTCCTTGATTTCTTTGAGCATTTCATCATCCATTTGTTCATTCTAGCCAGGCGGTCGATAGTACACCCCCACTGCCATTGCCTTCCCCTTTTTACATGGAATTTCAATCCATAGAGATTCTACAGCAAATTTTGTTTCCTGCAAAACTTTAATCCTTTCTGACTCCATGCTCTCTCTAACATAGAGCGCAACCCCTCCACCAATTTGATCAGCTTTATCATTACGATATAGTTTGTACCCAGGTATCACAGTGTCCCACTGGTTGTCCTCCTTCCACCATGTCTCTTATATTCCATTCATATCTAACTTTTCATTTAGTGCTATATATTCTAACTCTCCCATCTTATTTTTTAGACTTCCAGCATTTGCATACAAGCATTTTAGAGACTGTATTTTATTCATATTAATTTGGCTATTGGTAGACATGGGTAATTTGGGATCTTTAAGCTCTGTCTGCTCCATACTCGAGGGCATTTGGGCTACTTTACTCTTTTTAGGAACCTCTATGCTTTTGGTAGTATCCTTCAAGGATACATTCTTCCGAACCATCCGCTCTAGGGCGACTGTCGGCTTTCCCCTATTATCTAGTTTAAAAGCTGCTCTATCTCCTTTTTAAAGGTTAATGCCAGCAGCCTGGTTCCATCCCGATTAAGGTGAAGCCCATCCCTTCGGAAGAGCCCCTCCTTTCCCCAGAATGTTCCCCAGTTCCTAACAAATCCAAAACCCTCATCTCTGCACCATTGTCTCATCCACGCATTTAGACTCCGGAGCTCTGTCTGCCTTTTGGATCCTCCTCGTGGAACGGGAAGTATTTCGGAGAACGCTACCCTGGAAGTTCTGGATTTCAACTTCCTACCTAAAAGCCTAAATTTAGCCTCCAGAACCTCCCTACCACATTTTCCTATGTCATTGGTATCGACATGTACCAAGACAGCAGACTCCTCCCCAGCACTATCTAAGACCTTATCTAGGTGGCGCGTGAGGTCTGCTACCTTCGCACCAGGCAGGCGTGTTACCAGGCGATCCTCACGTCCACCAGCCACCCAGCTATCTACATGTCTAATGATCGAATCACCAACTATAACGGCTGTCCTAACCCTTCCTTCATGGGCACATGGCCCTGGAGAAACTTCCTTGGTGCGAGATGGGTTTTACATTACCTGGAGGACAGGTCCTAGTTACAGGATCACTTCCTGCCACACCAGGGTGATGGTCTCCTGTCATGTGACCTCTCTCCTCCATGGCAACAGGGATGCTGCCAGACTGGAGGTGGGACTTCAGGACTATATCCCTGCAGGTCTTGTCTATGTACCTCTCTGTCTTTTTTATGTTTTCCATGTCTGCTACTCTAGCCTCTAGAGAATGGACTTGTTCCCTGAGAGCAAAGAGCTCCTTGCACCTAGTGCACACGTAAGACCTCTCACCAACTGGGAGAAAATCATACATGTGACACTCAACGCAAAAGACTGGAAAGCCCCCATCTCGCTGCTGGACTGCTGTCTGCATCTTAGTTTTAAGTTTGTGTTTAGATCTTTAAGTTTTTTACTTACTAAGGGTTGCTATGGATATTTATACTAATAAAACTGTACCTAATACGTTTAATATACCTTGTACACCTGAAGCTTAATTAATCTCAGGTCCTTAGTGTATGACTGATTTGGGTAACGAGCTTCACCTGAAAGCACCTCCTGTCTTTTAAGATGTGTAAGTACCTATAAAGCTATGATTATCCCAGGGGTGGGTGGGTGTAGGGAGGGAGGGAGGGAGGGAAATACAACTTATTAAAAGAGGGCTGCTGCACAGTACCCTGTCTTGTGCTGCTGAGGTAAGCTATATTATGATTTGATTTAAATTATAGCTCTTTGCTGCTGCTAGGGTCTAACTTATTATGAAATTTAAACTACAAGCTCTCTGCTGGGTTCTAAATTTAACCAGAAAGCTCTCGTCTTTGTTTTAATTTAAACTAAAAGTACTTTGCTGATGCTAGGCCCTGAGTGACTATTAAATTTAAACTACGAGTTCTCTGCTGGGTATGAAATGTAACCAGAAAGTTCTCTTCTGTTTTTTTAAATTTAAACTTAAACTGTTGCTACTAGGCCCTGACTGATTTAACAAAAAATAGTGGGTTCATAGATTAATTAGCTTTAATACAAAGAATTCCTTTCAGAAAATTCCCAGAAGTATATACTCACAATTGCAGATCTCTCTCCAGAAGTAACAGTCCCCTTTTCTAGTCCTTCAAGACTCAATGGTACTCGAAAGAACTGAGAAAGCTGAAGAGGCAACTCCAAAAAACGGAACGCAAATGGAGGAAGACAAAGTCAACAGAGGATAAAAATTCTTACCTGCCTCTACTAGTCAAATACCATCAGGAAACTGACAATTGCAAGAGAATCATAAACAAATCACTCAACCGGCCAAAACAGCTCTTCCAGATAGTAAAGAATCTAATCCAGCCCTCATACACAACCACATTGGAAACCCTTCCTGTTTCTCAAACTCTCGCAGATCATTATCCAAAGAACAGCTCCACATACCAGCCTCCATCACAGATCCTATCCTCAACCAGCACCTGCAATCCCTGGTCTACCTTTAGTTCGATCAGCAAAGAAAACATAGAATTCACCATCACCACATTAAACTCAACCACATCACCACTTGCCCCATGTCTAGTGAGCTGGATCAAGGCATCAAAGGAAGAGCTCATTCACACCCTGCTGAGAATCACCCAACTCTTTCCTACAAGGGAACATGCCTAAACAACTCAAATCCTCTTCCATCCGCCCCACCTTGAAGAACGCCAACCTCAACCCCAATGATCCAGCAGCATACAGACCCATAGCAAGCCTACCTTTCTTATCTAAGATAATTGAAAAAAAACCCATTCAGCAGCAACTCCAGGATCACCTTGACTACTATGCTCCCCTTGACCCTCAGCAACATGGCTTCAGGCCAAACCATGGTGTTGAAACCTTGCTAACCTCTTATTTATTTATTTGGTTTTATATACCACACTTTTTATAATCAGCGCGGTTTACAGAGGAACAACTCATTACAAGGAACAGGTTAAATTACATGGAACAGGTTACAATGAATAAGTAAACGTAAGTTAACGCAATAAGAGATTACATTAAATATGTGAACAAGAACTTAACACATTGATCGATAACAGATACCTTTAAGAAAGGTGAACTATATACAAGTCTAAGGGCGCTGGGCATTGTATGGAAGACCATAATAAGCTGTGCTACATGGTCGAATGAAAGCTGGAATAGATGTGTCTTAATTGCTTTATGGAAAATTGACAGGTCAGTGATGAGACGGATAGGAGCAGGTAGGGAGTTCCAGAGCAGAGGGATAAAGGAGAAGGCTCTGTGCCTGGCGAATTGGGAGCTTTTGCCAGCCAGGGCTGGGATGGCAAGAGTGTTTGCCATATTTGTTCTTCTGACTCTGATGTCGGGCGTCCAATGCAAGAGATCTTCCAGGAAGGATGCAGAGAGATGATGATGATGATGAGCTCTGAATGCCCTTAAGTTTAAGTTGATTAAGCAAGAGGCTGTGACAGACTGTATCAAAGGCTGAAGCAATATCCATGAAGATCAGGATGAAGCCCTGTTTCGGTTTATTCATGCCTATAATCAGATTATCAAATAGGGAGGTGAGCAAGGTCTCAACACCATGATGTTGATGGAAACCACGCTGCTGTGGATCCAAAAGAGCGTAATTATCAATATGGTCTTTAATTTGTTGTTGTGCTATCTTCTCCATTATCGTAGTCAGGAAAGGAAGATTAGATATGGGATGATAAAGAGTTCAGGTCCAGAGGATCTAACTTGGGATTTTTTTGAAGGGGTTTGATGGTAGCAGTTTTCAGAGGTGTTGGAACAAGACCTTTGTTGAAGGAGAGGTGAACGATTCTGGATTTTGGAGTGGAGGAGTGGCCTAGTGGTTGGGGCAAGGTACTTCAGGCCGGAAGGTCGGGGGTTCAAATCCCACTAGAGGACAGCAACCTTGGGCCAGAAGGACTGGGGTTTCTAGTCCCACAGGTGCTCCTTGTGGTCTTGGGCAAGCCACTTAAACCCTCCATAGCCCATGTTCCCTGTAAAATAGTTATCTCCAAGTTATAATGCCCTGTTCAGTGTAATTTCAGTTTGTTCAATGTGAACCGCACTGATGCAGAATAGCGCGGTATATAAGAGAATGAAAATAAATAAAAAATAAATAAATAAATAAAATGTGAGGACTTAATTCAGAGCAAGCAGACTTGATCCAGTGGGATGGATATGGATCCGCAGGTAACATGATGGAGTTAAGTCCTTTTATTATGTTTTCAATTTGTTCGGTGGAATATGAGTAGAAAGAGTTCAGAGCAGGGATATTGGTGCTTTCAGTCGAAGATGGATCTCCAGAATGATTGATGATCAGTTTAGTTTTATTATGAAAGTGGATAGCAAGGTCCTGCGGGTGAAGCAAATATTCTGTTTGATGTAGCGATGCGTCCTTAGTGAGGAACTGGATTAAACGAAAGAGCTCACAGGGCCTATTGAGAGAGCACACAAGGATTTTAGTGTGATATTGTCACCAGTTGCCCACCCTGGGTCCTAGGACTAGCAGAGAGGGTTCAGCTGATGACTATCCTAAGCCAGGAAGTGGGGGTAGTGCAGGCGTAGTAGTACACTGGCCCTCTGGGTAATGGAGTCCCAAACACCTCACAGGCAAAGGAATTGAGGTAACAGAGTGCTAAGGTCAAAATAAAGTTTTATTTCCCCGTCCCGGGGTTTTGGTAAACACAAATGAACTCAGGACAAAACCATACGTCTGGTATAAAGAAATAGTAACTCAGGAACTGCAGAAAAATGACATCTTTTTCTTACAGCTTTTAAATACACAGTCCTTTACATAGGAAACAATAAAGGCTTCTTTTTCAATGGCAGTAATGCTCACTTTGCTTTCTCCAGCTATACCATTAGCTTCAAACATTCAATTCAGCAAAGTGTTTCCATATTATCTGCAATGGTTAACGTACAATCCATGGGTACATCGTTTATGCCTTCATCTGTGTATTCAACCTGCATATCCTCCAGCCCATCCCCCGCTGGATATATAGGAACGCATTCACACAGGGTTCTCAAAACATTCTCTTTAGCCTTAAGAGAATTCTGGAAAGCTTTAGTGTCCCAGAGAAAACTATTAGGCTTAGTTTTCTCCCTGTTCCTCTTATAGGAACTACCTTCTGGCTTCTGCCTGCAAGGCTTACTGAGCAGTGCTCTTTCACTATTAGGAAAGTTCAGAGGTTTGTACCTTTCTCTCTCGTGAGCTTCTGGACACACCCAAGCTGGCTCCCTGCGTGGCTTCTCCCTCCAGCTGCCTTCCTCCCAAGGCTTTAACTGAGAGAAGCTTTCCTGCAGACTGTGGGTTTTAACTCTCGGTACCTTTTCAGCTTGAGCTTTCTTTGTTCCTCTGTCTGTTCCAATGTTAGCTCCTGTTCTACCTCTGCTGCAGGAATTCACAGCTGCTCCGTCAGAACTCCTCCCGGATCCTAATCCAGATCCTGAGCTTGCTCCCCAGCTTGAACTTCCTCTCCAGCCTGAACTCGAACCAGCACCTGAACCAGAGCCTGAGCTTGAGCTTGAGCTTGAGCTACAGCTACCGCTAGCTCTGCTTTCTAATGAGTGCTATTTATCTTCCACAGTGCTTAGCTTCGCCCCTCCTCCACCCAGGTGAATCCTATTGCACTCAGGGCACGGGGCTTGTTTGCAGCTTGGGCGGGGCTGCTGCACTCGTGGCTGGGTTTGTTTACATCTCCCTTGGCAACCTGTAGCCATGTGCATTGCCTGGCTATCAGAATCTGACCTGTTTTCTTCAGTTTCCTCTGACTGCACAGCAAGGGACGGATCTTCCCCAACACAATATTCCTTCCTTCTTGTCATAATAGCAATGCGGTGGTCTTGTAAGGCCTTCATATATATTTCTCTGTTTTGGGGAAGCCTGGAATTGCACCATTGTTGCTCCAGTTTCCTGAAACTCAGTAGGGAGTTGCGTAGGTCAGCTGTAAATCAGATAGCAGGATGTGATCTTTTAGAAGAGCGCCTGTGTTGAGAGAGTAGAGCAGCCTGGCTTAGGGTCTAGTTCCAAGAGTGTGTAATGTCATCTAAATCAGAGGTTCAGGAATTAAGGTTAGGCAATGTTTCAGCAAGAAATGCATCTTTGTTAAATGGTTTGAAGAAACGAGCTGGCTGTAATGCAATATTAATAGATGAATTAGAATCTGGAATGGCAGCTGGAATGTGGAATATGATGGTCTTGTGTCTGACCATGGCACTGGAAAATTTGTGGCTGGACAGAGTAGTTGGAACCATATGTGTGAGAGGTGCAAATATAAGATCCAATGTGTTTCCTCTAGAGTGGGTAGGGGCATGTATTAGTTGATCATAATTAAGAGCAGACATTGCATCAAGGAAAGCTGTAGAGTTCTTCTTCGATAAGACAGGGAGATTGAAGTCTCCCAGGATCCAGAGTGGTCTAGTCTTCGGTGAATGATTGCAGACTAAATCCGGGGCTATAGAGAGATCATCTGCACAGGTGGAGGGAGCACGATAGAAAAGCGCTATTGCTAACTGTTTATTAGCAATTATGATGGTGTCGAGACTGGTAGAATTGTGGGAGGTGAGGTATTGGAATTTTAGGTCAGATCTAGCCAATTCAACTGCATATGTATGTAGCTTACCCTGTGCAATTCAACTGCATATGTATATAACTTACCCTGTGCAATTCAATTGCATATGTATATAGCTTACCCTGTGCAATTCAATTGCATATGTATATAGTTTACCCTGTGCAATTCAACTGCATATGTATATAGTTACCCTGTTCTCCAAGTTTTCCAACATTTCCTGTTCAATGTAATGACCAGACATTTGTTAGTGTCGGATTTTGCTTGTTCTATGTAAACCGCGCTGATCGCAAATAGTGCGGTATATAAGAAACATAAATAAATAAATAAATTATGAGGGTGCCACCACCTCTTCTGTTAATTCTTGGACAGTTGAAAATATCATAGTTGGGGAACCTAAGTTGATTGGTAAGAAATGCATCGGCATCTGTGAGCCATGATTCAGTAATGAGGATCATATCTAGCTTATGATTATCAACATAGTCCCCAATAATTGGCCATTTATTCTGAATAGATCTTGCATTTATAACATACACTTCAGGGCTTTTTTCTTCTGTGGACTTCTGAGTATGTGATTTTCCAGGGGGCTGGCATACAATGTGAATGAAATGTTGGTGCCTTAACAGATGTGGTGGTCTCAGCAAGTTAAAAACATCTTCTTGTCTGTTTCGACCAAAGCTATGTATGGTGGAAATTAGGCCTTGCTGGTGTGAAAAGGATCTGGCAGGTATGATGACTAGGGCCAAGCCATATAGCAAACAATGTAGGGAATTAAATCTGGCATTGTGATAGAGGGGGAGAGAATGTTTATAGGAAAAAGAAGAGCTAAATGATGCTACTTCTCAGACTAGACAAGACTAGGAGGGGAGAGAGGAGACCGAGTGGCTAGCAAGGACAAATACAGTAATGCATATATTTCAGTGTAAGAATAAGAAACTTGCTGCAGTTAACTAAGTAGCAGAAGATGGAAAGCTGCAACAAGTGTAACCAAGAATGCAATAAACGACTACAATATAATAAAGGGAGAGCTTCAATGTAACAACAAAATACATTATTATAGCATATAAAGTCCTGGTCACCGATATACAAATGTGAGCTGAGGTTTCAAATGGTAAAAGACAGAGTTAAGGTATAGATTATTAAAATTCAAATGGATACTGTATGTAACTGCAATAAGGATTAATGCAAAGAATATCAAGCGTAAACTTACAATATGGTAGTTAGTAGATTCGGCCCATAGTTGGGAGGGTAAATATTATATGTATAGAAAAGCTGGTTGGGTGGCATTATTGCTTCCGTTTCGTACTTGCCTTCATTCTATGCCTAAGGGCCATACCAAAGGGCCCTCGGGCACGCTGAGAGATGTTCCTTTTAGAAGAGTTGCTGGTGGACCCTGATTGGCCTTCTGTTGGAAAGCGGGAGAGGTTATAGCCTCCTGCTCTCTTTCGGGATGCCGATGGGGACTCAGGGAGCCGGTGGAAAGCTGCTTTGTGCGCCGGGAGGCGCTCCTCTTCTAAATACCCTAATAAAAAGAACTCAGAAATCAAACAAAGGTTTCATCCTAATATTCCTAGATATTTCAGCCACCTTTGACACCATCAATCACAGCATCCTCCTACACAGATTCCAGTCCACTGGAATCCAAGACAAGGTTCTGAGCTGGTTTCAATCATACCTCAGAGATTGTCAACAGCAAGTCATAATAGGATCTATCGCCTCCTCTCCCAAGATGTCCCACAAGGCTCTTCCCTATCAGTTCTCTTAGTCAACATCTATCTGCAGCCACTATGTACAATCATCTGCTCACATAATATCCACTTCCATATTTATGCAGATGACATAATGATCTATGCTCCAATCAACACCAGTAAGCCAACATATGATGGAATAAAAAAAATGCTTCTCAAATACCCTTATGCTTAACTAACAACTTCCTAAAAATAAACTATAAGAAGACTGAAGCACTATTCATAACAAAAGACACCAAATTCCAACCACCAACATCTATAATTCTAAATGACATAAACGTGCATGTACAGAGAGTACCTGGGAATTACCCTTGACCAGCAACTCAGTTTCAGATCTCACATAAGTAACTTAGCAAAGCAAATAAACTACAAAAGCAGAACTCTCCACCATCTCCACCCCCTGTTGGACCCATCCAACGTCTGCACAGTATTCCAGGCAATAATAACACTACATTTTTACTACTGCAATTCAGTCTACCAAGATCTACCAAAATCCACTCTGCTTCCGCTAATCACTGCATTGCTCACTGCTGCATGCACAATTCAGGGTGCGTCAAAATATGAATACATAACTCCTATCCTCAAACAGCTCCATTGGTTGCCCCTACCCAGCCGCATACTTTACAAAGTCCTGCTTCTAATAATCAAGATCATCAATAACCAATCTTCTCACTATCTACAGTCCCTCCTGAATACCACCAACTCTTGCAGATCGAAGAGGCAAAACAGTATAAACATGCTAAACAATACCATAAGAAAAAAACAAAAGCACCCAGTACACTTGCAACAGGGCTTTTGAACTGCATGGGCCATCCCTCTGAAACTCTCTCCCTGGAACCCTCCAATCAACAAATGAAGTGTCCACATTCAGAAAACTGCTCAAAACACATCTAGTCAATGAATATTTTGGTCCTATTACATAACCTTCCCCCTCAGCACCCACCCATAATGTTCAGTCGACCTTGTAAGCAATGCAATTACCCCTTCTATCCAGATATTGTATATAAGTTACACTGCTCTATGTAATATCAATAGCATATATTAATTGCTCTGTAATTAAGTTCCATTGTTCTATGTATAACAGCTCATTGTAATGTACACTGCTTTGTCACGGTGAAAAGCAGTATAAAAAAAAAAAGAACTGTCAAATAAATAAATAGAATTTCCAGTCCTAGCCCCCTCTTCAGCCCATTTCCAGTCCAGACGCGCTCCCCCCCCCCCCATCAGCCATTTCTACTCAGTTCCTGCCCCTGTCCTCTGGCCAGGTGTGGGGTCTGTTCGAGAGTGGGATCATGCCCTCCGTATCCCCCGCAGTATCCAGCATATGTTTCCTGCCTCTCCTCATTTAGTCATTCTTCTGTGCCCGCTACCACCTCTCTCTTGCCTAGCTCTGCACAAATTGACAGCGCGGGCTCTTCCTACAAGTGTAAAACCCTTCCTTTCCCGCCCCCTTCTGACATAAGCTTGTGTCCGAAGCGAGCGGGACTGGCAGGGCTTTCCATGCACGTTGAAGTCAGGAAGACCCTGTGCTTTTGATTTGTTTTGGGGGGGGGGTTGCACAAGCTCTTAGCCTGCTGCCGCCGCTGCTTCTCATCTGGTCTGAGCCAGCAGCAGCAGTAGGGGTGGGAGTGATGCTGCCGCTGTTGCAAATCCATCAGAAGAAGCGGCAGAGGCTGCCATCGCTGGGCTGTTTTGGGGGCATTTTTGCCACTCCAAAAACTTTGCCACCTGAGGCAGCTGCCACACTCTGCCTAATGGTAGAGCCACCCCTGATTGTTCTCACCCTTGTCTTGTCTTGCATTGATTATTGTAATTCAGCACTTGCCGGTCTCCCTCAATATTCCCTGAAACGGCTCCACGTTATTCAAGAATACTGCAGCCAGACTTATTTTTCATGCCTCTCGTTATGATCATATTACTCATATATCTTCACTGGCTTCCCATATCATTTTGCATTCATTATAAGATTCTTATTCAGGTTCACAAGTCTCTTCATACCAGTTCCCTTCAGTATCTCTCATCATCCTCACCCTCAATGGACCTCAGCGGTCTCTCCAGTCTATACACTTGAATCGTCTTTTCATATCCTCCCCTTCATAGGCACATCTTGATTCAGCACGTCATTCCGCCTTTTATTTTTTGGGTCCCACACTTTTGAACAACCCTTCTTCCCTTAGGCTAGAATCCTCCCTCCGTAAGTTCAAAGCCCAATTCAAGACACACTTATTTATTTATTTATTTAAAGGGTATTGCTATCCCGCCTTATCCTTCAATCAAGGATATTAAGTATTGCCTATGACATTGACTTAGCCCCCTGATCCTCCTGGCTACTGATTTTCCTCTGTTCCTTTGCTGTCGTTTTCTATGAGCTTTTCTGTCTAACCAATTGGCGTTCTTTTCTGAGTTCTTTCATTTGTTGTTGATTTTATTGTTAATCACTCTGCTGTTCCCACTTAGAGCTGTATATCAAGTTCTAATAAATAAAATGAAATGAAATGTTCAGTTGCCTAAGGCTAAGCATCCCCAGTGAAGGGCGCCTCCTGGAAGTAGGGATCAGCTGGGATCTGTCTGAGATTTGCACTGTGTCTTGGATTCAGATGCCTCTGTTCTTGGCTCTGGTGAGGATGAAGAAGTACTCTTGCCTTCAGAAGATTGTGAAGAGGCCGGTGTTATCCATATGTTCTGGAAAGAGGAACTGGTGGTATTGATTGCCAAGATATCATCCACCTTGAGCTTGGTGGGATACTCCAGGCATGGAGCAGAAGCCAAAGGTGCATCCACCCCTGCCAGGGTTGAAGAAATACACTTTGGTGTTCCCGTTCCTGGAGGTGGATCAAGGATATGATCCAGTTGGAGTGGGATTCCCCTGACTTCCCCCCTAAGGGGTTGAGGATGTATAAGAAGATGTACGCTCGCCCAGAGGAGTGCGTCATGTGGTTTGATATTCCCAAGGTGGATGCACAGGTCAAGGCGATTACCAGATGGACCACCATACCTGTGGATGTTGGATCGGCCTTAAAGGATATGCTGGACCAAAAAGTGGATTCGTTGCTGAAGAACAAGTCCAATGTGGTGGCTGCTATTCTTCATTTAGCGGTAATGTGCAGACCTGATGTCTCGAGCCCTGCTCAGGTGGATTCAGTCTCTTCTGCCAGATGATACTACCCCTTTTGGAGTCAGCTACGGCCTTTCTTTATGATGCCATGTAAGACCTGGTACGTCTAGGTGGCCAGGGATGGTACCCTGTTCACAGTGATACCGCGTTGGATCTGTCTGTCACTGGGCAGCAGACACATCTTCCAAAGCCCAACTGGCCTTTAAAGAGAAGCTTCTTTTTGGGGCCAATATGGAGAAACTGCTGAAGGGCCTGAGCGAGACAAAATCTTCTGGTTTTCCGGAGGACAAGGGGCCTGTGAAGCAGGCAGGAGCCTCTTTACTATCAACCTCTGCTCGCTCCTCGCGGGCATGCTGGCTGACCTCCTGGGGTCTCGGGATGCTCTTTGCTACTGGCCTGGAAATCCCTACTCCTCTGCTTCTGGATTTTGGGCTGGTTCTCAGTCCTTTTGTGGAGCTCTTTGGCCAATGAACTTGGTCCCCTCCAAAGGGAGTTCCTCTCAGGCTGCTCAGTGAAGGTTTTGGGGCCCATTCCCTGGTTCCTCTGGTTGGGGGCATACTTTGTTTTTTCTTTCAGGAATGGGCCCAGGTAACCAAGGATCGCTGCATGCTAGACACCATTCAGTAAAACTATGTCCTGGAATGCAAAGAGCCAGTCCAAGATGCCTTTGTTATCTCCTGCTGTGGGTCTGCGAACAAAATGACCACTGTATGGATCACCTTGCGCAAGTTGCTACTCCTGAAGTCAGTGGTGCCTCGTCCACCGGATGATCGAGGCCAGGTATTCCATCTATTTCATGGTGCCAAAGAAGGATGGATCCTTCCAGCACATTATGGACAACAAGAATGTCAACGAGCATTTGTGTGTCCTGCGCTTTCAGATGGAAACTTTGCGATCCGTGACTCAATTGATGCACTGAGGGGAGGTTCATGGCATCTGTAAATGGGGGTGCTTGTTGTGAAAGTTCCACAATCTTGGCAAAGACAGGAATTTACTTGACTTGCAAAGGATTGTGGGTGTTGTAATTCAATCACACCAAACCAGCCGTTCAACAAGAATAAATAATTGTAGTTGCTCGAGTGTAAAGCAGAAAACAGATTTTATTTATGGGGTGTTATTCCCTCGCACAGATATGCTTGGTAACATCAACAGGATAATTTCTTCAGGAATTGTATTCAGGAAACAAAACAAATAAGGCAACTGAATTACTTATGCAACAACTTAGTAAAGACCTTGATGGAACAGAAAAGGTCTTTCTTCTAGCCCCTGCTAATGAACTTTCTTAGCAGTGCTGGAATGAAAAATAAACCCAAAAGGAAAATTCTCTTTATCAAAAAAACAACTTTCTTCCTTTCACACAGTGAAGAAGTTTTCTTTCCAAAGTCCCACGTGCACTTGTGCCTTGCTCTAATCACATGTGCTTAACCAGCTGCAAACCATTGCTGGTCCACTCTCCACGTGGCTCCAACTTTCCCCAAAGCTTTCTCTCAAAGAAACGTTTCTGGGAAGCTAAAAAAACAGTACAGTTCCTTTTGGTGTTTGATGCTTAACTGAGGATTACTTTAGAACAGCAGCCTAGAAAGAGAGCAATCCATGCATTCCACTTTCTCATCTGATATTTCCCCTTGCTCTTGAAATATCATAGGATCACTTTCATACACTAGCTCAGAGGAATTCTCTAACTGATCTCTACCAGGATAGAAACTATTTCCCTGCTGTCTTCCTTGTGCAAAGCTAGGGAACAGATCAGAGTTCATACCTGAAATCACGTTGTCATTAGGTTTCCTTTCTGGGTATTTTGGCCAGTAGGTAGCAAAGCTTCTGTGCCCAGCTCTCCAGTCAGAATCTCTGGACTTTAGGTCTCTTTTCCCATACCTCCTTAAATAGGTATTAGAGCTCCTTCTTTCTGTAGATGCAGCCATCTCCTTTACAAGTGCTGTCTGAGGGTTCCTGGCTGTATATCTCCAAGTCTCTGATTTCTTCCAGTCCAATGAAGAATGCTTGCCCCAGGAATCTCTCCCAGCATTCGTACTGCCTTGGGCTCCTTTCTTAGACCTCCTGGACGTCTTGCTGTTCTTCCTTCTGTTCAGGCTCCGTCTCTCCTTCTCTTGCCGTCTTTGCCACCATTGCTGTTGCCATTTTTGTCTGTCTGAAGAATTTCTTCTAGTTTTAAAGTGCCTAGATGGACACTCCACCCTAGCACAGTCCAGGTGTTCTGAATCAAGCCCTGCCCTAGGAGATGGGTGATTAGGGATTACATCATTGCTTCTCTGATTAGGCACACATTTCCCTATTTCAGCTCTCCTAGAGGCTTTCTGTAAACCAGTGCATTCTGGGTCTGGTAGTCTTTTAGGTAAACACTCTGTTTTAGTGCTTTTACCAGCCAGCACAGGTTGCTTATTCAGAGCCGATTCACCTCTTGTATTATTTCTTCCTGAACTATGATAAGCTTCCTTATCACACATCTCTGGATTTGGCTGAGGCATATTGTGTGCACTCATATCTGGATGGCTGGATCATCTGGGCTCATTTGCATTCAAAGTTATCTGTTAGCAACCTGAGTGGTATTCTTGGAAAGCCTCGGATGAGTGATCAATCAGGGAAAGAGATAGTTGAGACCTTCCCAGTCCTTGAAGTTCCTGGAAGCACGTTTCGATACTCGAGTGGGCAGAGTCTTCCTGCCAGAAGAGAAAGTCAAAAGATTGTTGGATTGCCTGACACTGTTCCATTTTCAGCAGGCTCCCAGAGTCCAGGATTATTTTCAGCTCCTCAGATTGATGGTGGCAGTGATTGAGATAATGCCATGAGCACATGTAGTCGCTCCAATGGTCCTTGTTGACTCATTGGTTCCCAAGTTCTCAGGAATTCGAGCTCAGGATCCTGCTCCCAATGATGGTGAAGGCCAGCCTGCAGTGGTGGCAGCATCCCAGTCATCTTAAGAAGAGTGTGCCACTAGACAATTACTCATGGATCCTTTTGATGACGGATGCCAGTCTCTCAGGCTGGGGAGCCAATTGCCATGACCACAAGGCTCATGGCTGTTAGAACTGCAGGGAGGCAGTGTGATCCATCAACTTCCTCGAGGTGAGGGCCATAAGGTTGTCTCTTCTGCATTTCCAGCCCCTGGTCGAAGGCCGGGCAGTTCAGGTATTTTCAGACAACGCTACGGCAGTGGCTTGTCAATTGGCAAGGCGAAACGAGGGGTGTCAGAGTTGCCCTAGAGATGGCTCTCCTGTTTGCTTGGATGGAGAAGAACCTACTAACATTGTCGGCTCAGCACATTGCTGGGTCGGATAATGTGGAAGCGGACATTCTCAGCCAGTACTCTCTGGATTCAGGAGAGTAGGAGTTGAGTCAAGAGGCGTTTAAGTTGATTCTGTGCCACTGGAGTTGCCCTGAGATGGATCTGATGGTGACCCACTCCATTGCCAAAGTGTGCCACTTCTTCAGTCACCGCATGGAGACTGGATCCAAGGCGTTGATGCCCTGGCTCAGCCTTGGCAAAGTCAATGCCTGCTGTAGGTGCTTCCTCCATGGCTCCTGATGGGGTCATGTGATTTGGTGTATAGAGCACCATTCAGAAAGGATTATTCTGGTGGCATAGGATTGGCCGAGGAGAGCATGGTTTGAACATCTGATGTGGCTCCTGCAAGCACCACTTTTTTGCTTGCCCCTGTCTTGGGGTCTCTTGCATCAGGGGCTGATCGTTTTGGAAGACCCAATTCCCTTCTCGCTTATGGCTTAGCTTTTGAAAGGAGATGGCTAGCACATACAGTAAGGACTACTCTCTAATAGTGGTTTCCACTTTGCTCGGAGCCCAGAGGAGGTCTACCAACCTGGCATACATGCAGGTCTGATGCCTCTGAGTGATGGTATGGCGCATAGCATCTAGTTCCTGAGATAGCCAAGGTGCAGTTTCTCTGCTGTCCTTTCTGCAGGAAGATATGGAGAAGAATCTCTCTCGTATTTCCCTGAAGGTTCAGGTGGCAGCTGTGGCCTGTTTTTGAGGTCCAGTGGCTGGTAAGTCGCTACCCTTACACTAAAATGTTTTATGCTTTCTTTAGGGGGTCCGGCATCTGCATCTTCCCCTTCAGTCTATGAACCCTTCCTGGGATCTGTGTCTGATGTTGGCACCCTTTGAGCCATTGAAGTGCGCTACTCTGAAGGATTTGACACTCAAGGCGGTCTTCTTGGTTGCGATTTGTTCCACAAGGAGGATTTCCAAGCTGCAGGTTCTGTCTTGCCAAGATAGTTATCTGTCTTTTTCAGAGGAAGCCATTTCCATTCTTCCTGTGACTTCCTTCTTGCCTAAGATGATTTCTCCATTTTATGTGAACAAGGTGATTTGTCTTCCCTACTTCTCTAAGGAGCAGTGTTGGGGGAAGGATAAGGATCTTCGCCTTGTGGATGTCCAGAGGGTACTTCTCCTTTACTTGGAGGTTACAAATGCCTTTTGTATGTCCGACCATCTTTTTGTGCTGTTTGCTGGCCCACACAAGGGTGACACAGTGGCTAAGTCTACATTGGGACACTGGATTAAGGAGGCCATTGCCTCTGCTTATCTGTTGCAGAACTAGCCGGTTCCGGAGGGTTTAAGCGCCCATTCTACCTGTGCGCAAGCATCCTCATGGGTGAAGCGGAGTGGTGCTCGGTAGCACTTGAAGACATTTGTCGTGTGGCAACGTGGGCATTACTTTCCACCTTTGTCAAGCATTACCACTTGGATGTCCATGCTCGGGTGGACACAGCCTTTGCAAGCTGCTATGTCTTCTTCCTGCCCGTGGAAGCATAGCTTTGGTACATCCCACTTGTCTGGAATGGTCTAGCAGGATGATATAGAAGGTGACATTTTACTTATCAGATAATGTGCTTTCCTTGCGTCCTGTTAGACCAGTCCAAGGCCTGCTCCTGAAACTGTTTGCTCTGTTCTTCTAGTCCACTATCAATTATATGACAAAACCAGGAGTGAGGTGGATTAAAGAAGCTTTATTTGTCATACCCTACATGGCCGTGTTTCGGCTAGTGCCTTTGTCAGGGGTATGACCTCGAAAATAAAAGGAAAGTATTAAAATATAACAATAAACCAATATAACACCAATTAAGAAACAAAAAACTCTCAAAATTAAAACATCATATATTATATAATAAAAATAAAGGAATAATTAAATGGAAAGCTGAAAACATACTTAAAAAGAGTGACCAAGGTGTACAAATTATTTTGAAAGAGTACTACAAGGGTAAAAAGACATGGATGGTCATATTAAAGGTAAAAAAAACAGCTGAACAGAAGTAAAAAGCATCGAATAGCATGAACTCCTACAATGTCACGACAGGAGGCAATTAAAAAGTGATATTAAAGTAACGTGGCAGAGGAAGGCAGCCACTAACTTCAATGGATAACACAGAATGGTATCATGTAAATTGATTAAATGTACAGATAGACTCTAAGAGAACATAATTAAAACATTTTGGAATGAACATAATAGTAATAATAATAATCAAGAAAAACAACAAGGTATTACATAAAGTGTATATGAATAGGACCTAATGGTAAGCTAAACAGAATACATGAAACAGAGAGAGATCTATAGGTCTTTTAGATAACACAAAATAAAATCAAACAGAAATGAATAAAAAAATGATACATGCATAATTGACCTAGTAGAAAAAAAATAATAAACAATTAAGAATGTAAAGGTAAGCCCACCCATGGAGGGCCATGCTGTACATAAGGACAAAAAATAACAACAAAAATGACTTAGCATAATACAAATTTAAAATATCAAAGACCTACAGTTATTTGCAGATCTCAGCTACCAAATAACTAACTGTAGCCCACTGGAAATCATATGTGTGTAGCACTACTGTAAAGTAAGCGAAGGCATAATTATGCAAGCAGACATGAATTGCATATACTGTACAACAAAACTTCTAAAAGGGATGTGCTTCATCTTACAGTCTTGGTAGTGTTCACATTATTAAAGTGTATACTGGGACAGGGAACAAAACAAAAAAAAAACAGAGGACTCCCGTTAGATACAAACAATCCAGACTTTGTTCCCTCTGCTGTCCATGCAGGTGACAGAGGATACCTCTTGAAACCATGACTCTTAGCCCCACATACTGACACCATATTCATAAGCAAAGGAGCACTACATCAAGGCCCACAAGCTCACAAAGGCTGTAATAGAACAAACCTTTGGCCAGCTGAAAAGCCACTTCAGGTGTCTGGACTGACCAGGAGGAGAACATCTGATAGCCTTGCCAAGGGTATGTGAGACATTTATGGCCTGCTGTATGCTACACAATTATTCATTGTGGCAGGCAAAGACAACCCCTGCCAAAACCACAGAATGTAGCACAGGAAGAGGCAGATACAGATGCAGAAATGCCAGGGCATGGAGACATAGGTCACAAATATCAACCGGATTTGGCAGCAAGAAATGACCTCATACACAAACACATAAGAAAATACAAACTACCATACTGGGTCAGACCAAGATCCATCAAGCCCAGTATCCTGTTTCCAACAGTGACCAATCCAGGTCACAAGTACCTGGCAGGTTCCCAAAAAGGCACAAGGTTCCACATTGTTTGTGAGTGTTTATGGCTAACATGAGTGCATGTGAATCACAAAGCATGATGCAAACCTCACACCATCCTCTTCTCCCACTACCCGGTGCAGGATCCACACCCACCTCCCCCTCACATACCTTCAACACCCCCTCCATCTCTCAAAATCTCACACACTCATGCCTCCCACCCAACCATGCCCTTTACTCCCGCACATCCTGCACAGGGGATATGGCGCTAAGGTATACCTCATCTCCATCACTGCTGCCTCTCTTCTCACTAACTGATGGCACATGCCCTTGTGCCTGAGTGATTATTGTGGTCAATGGGCTGGGCAGAGTATCACTTGAATCAGAGGAGGTGCTCTTGTCCTCTTCGTGCACAACAGCCTGCTCCCTGGCATCATGGAAGGGGGGAAGCGAAGGATGACCCTTTCTCATGGGGAACAAGCCCCAAAATAAATTTTGGAGGTGGCAGAGGAGCAGCAGAGGTCTGTGCACACCTAGCTTTTATGGTGGTGCTGGTGGTAGTGTAGTAGCAGTAGGAGTGGTGAGAGCTGACATCAGTGTTGTACCTACAAAATTACAATGACATGGGCCAAAAGATGGATCATCAGATGAGCACACAACCTGAAGGGGGAGCCTCCTTATCTCAGCAAGGTATTCCTGTAGTCAGGCATTGAGTAGGCAGATGGAGGCATCCAGATGCTGCATGGCCTCCAGTTGGCGCTCTTGTAGTGCAAGGAATCAGTGCAACAGCTCTATTTTCTCCATCCTTTGGGCTTGGTGGTCCCTGTTCTGCTGTAGTGGCAGTTCTGCATACTGCAGAAGTCACCTGGACTGCTGCCATGCATTGCATCTCTCCTAGTCCTTAGCAGCACTGTCATCATCTGAAAAGAAATCCTGCACAACTATAGATGGTAGTGGTAAACTCAGTATCAGACCTCTCTGTCTCAATAGCCTCCTCCTCCTGAGTTTCATGGGTTGTGTCATCATGGCCTCTGGGACAGTGAACTGAATACCCTCCACCACTGAAGGTGCTACAGTTGGGTCTTGGGCCTTGGGCAGTGGCTGCCCCCTGGGGGCAAGGAAGGGGCTAGCGGTGTTTACTTCATGGGAGAAGTGGAACCATCATTATCTGTAAGTGAACAAAGCAGTAATCTCTCACTATTTATAAGATGCCTAATAACCACAGCAATATGTTATTGTTGCATGCATGTAGTATATACATCTGCCCCACCCCAACATTCATCACTTATGTCTGACAGTAGCTGGCACCTGTAGGTACACAAATGGCATGGCTGTATCTGCATAGGCTACAGCAGATAGCAGCAGACATGTCGGGTGGATAGGACAGGGGACTGCAGTTTCCAACCTGTAGCTGTACAGTCCTTCTTTCCAAGGGCACACACTCATGGCTAAGTACAAAAAAGGTACCAACACACAGAAAAACAGCTGTGAAGAGCAGAAAAAGATACCCAACAATACAAAAACTGCTCTCAATTCCAAATTCAAAGACACAAGAATATTTCAACACCAATATCCACTTCAAAAAGTTTTACCAGGCAATATAACCTCAGATGGCGCAACCCCACATTTAGTGAAAAATCACCATAGGGTTTTGGCAGACGCTCACATCACCGGTCAAAACCCTCCTACAAATTTACCAACTGTAATTACAATTAGCCAAGAATTCCTTATATAACCACTACCTCACTTTTGGGAAATACAATTAATCATCTCTAAACCACCAACTTACACCTAAACATCCACACTAACATTCACACTCAATCATTCCAATCATAAGTAAAGCGTCTGAGATTATAATTAAAACAGTGCAACAAGTGGGGCTGAACGCAGCCGGAGCAACCGGAATAGCACCTGTAAATAAATAACAAAAGATGAAACATCTAACACAGCAACACCAACATAGTGCTTTCAAAACTTATCTTCAAAGAAGTCTTGCAACCAGCTGGGTCCTCAGCCCCCGAAGTTGATTTACAATCAACGCGGGGAATATTTTGAGGATAGCGGGGTCATTCGAGTAGCCATTGCAGAAAGATTTTATCTGTACGACATAGCCCCTGATGAAGCCGTTTGATGGCGAAACGAAAGCTTTTGTAGGGCTTGGTCTGTTTTGGTAACGAAATGTAGCAGTGCTTATCGATAGTATAAATATTCCCCGTGTTGGAGGTCGGGCTGACCTATTTGTAAATCAACTTCGGGGGCTGAGGACCCAGCTGGTTGCAAGACTTCTTTGAAGATAAGTTTTGAAAGCACTATGCTGGTGTTGTTGTGTTAAATGTTTCATCTTTTGTTATTTATTTACAGGTGCTATTCCGGTTGCTCCGGCTGCGTTCAGCCCCGCTTGTTGCGCTGTTTTAATTATAATCTCAGTCGCTTTACTTATGACTGGAATGATTGAGTGTGAATGTTAGTGTGGATGTTTAGGTGTAAGTTGGTGGTTTAGAGATGATTAATTGTATTTCCCAAAAGTAAGGTAGTGGTTATATAAGGAATTCTTGGTTAATTGTAATTACAGTTGGTGAATGTGTAGGAGGCTTTTGACCGGTGATGTGAGCGTCTGCCAAAACCCTATGGTGATTTTTCACTAAATGTGGAGTTGCGCCATCTGAGGTCATATTACCTGGTAAAAAATTTTTGAAGTGGATATTGGTGTTGAAATATTCTTGTTTCTTTGAATTTGGAATTGAGAGCAGTTTTTGTATTGTTAAGTACAAAAAGGACCATGACCTTTAGGCCAATAGAGAATCCAACTCTGCTGGTTGATAGGCCTAGAAGAGGAGGAGGTATGGTTGCAATCTACACATGCAGCACTATAGCAATGGAGCCAGCACGTCACACCTGTTCCAGATGGTACCTTTGTGTAGTGCAGTAGTAGATATGCCATACGGAGAAGATTAGCCCTAAGGTGCCAGCTCACAATTCAAACTGCATGCACATGTGGTAGGATTATGGAAGCACTGGGCATACAATGCAGGTATTATGGATAGAGTGGTGTGCAGTATGGTATATACAAAGCGCATGGAGTGGAGACACATATAATGTTTCATTATAGTATGTGTGAGTGTTACCTCAATGCAGATTTCTCAGTGTGTGATCCATATATGAAATTTGTCAACAATACAGCAGGTACATGCATGATGGTGGGTTAGCAGTCATAGAATACGGGTGGGTGGTATTGGCAGGCAGCACAGGTAAGGAGGCATACAAGGTATGGAAAGTGGTTGGTATCCTGCATATACTCGCTCTGATCCTGTGGTGTCCTGGAAGTGTCTAGGCTCCTAACAGTGGCAACATCGATGGCGCTAAGCACTTGCTGTTATACCTCAATGGGTGGGAGAAGCAGCCTATCAGGGCCAATGGCCTTGGCCTTCCTGTGGGTGGCTCTGTGGACACAATGCTGTTTCCTTTTCACATCTTCGATGTCCCGGTTATTGTGGTATATGGCATTTATCTTCCTATATATATCCAGCCACTTCCTCTGCTTTTGATAAGCGCTTATGCGGATGCTCTTGTTGCCCAGAACAAAACCCTGGTTAGATAGGATGTCCTGCACAAGGATGTTATCCTCGCCCGCAGTGAAGTTGACTTTGCGGGTGAGGATTTTAGCCTTTGCTGCCATGTTGACATCAACGTTAGTCCTACCAATGGCGTTTGTAAACAGGGGACAGTATCTCCAAATGGCCCTTGTATGCACATTTATGAAGGTAGAGCAGGAATGTCTCTAATTTGGGCGTCCACGTTTATGAAATGGCCCGCTAACCTGGATGTGACCATTGACACGTGTGCGTCAGCCATTTTATAAAATGTGTGTTTTGGACATGTCCCCAGGATCCTTCCACCTGCCTTTGGGATAGGGCTGCAAGGCATATACCATTTCTGGGTCACCTATGATGGAGGTGTACATAGCGGGTACGTTGGAGGAATGTTTGTGTGGAAGTACTACACTGCCTGGTATTTGTCTAGGTACCCTCCACCCTTTGTAGGCCACTGTTAACTGCTGGGTGAGGAGTCATGATGGTGGTTTTATGTGCACCTTTATTGAGTCTCAAGTGAATGTAGCTGACATTATGTTTTCAGTTTCTGCTGCAGTTGAAGGCCTGGAGCATCTACTACTACTCCTCCTTACCATTTGTGTTGCGCTAAATGGCATATACAGTGCTGTACAGACACATGTAAAAGATAGTCCCTGCTCATCAGAACTTATAGTCTAATCAAGATAGATAACACAACAAGTGGGGGGACCAGAATATATCTAAGGGAATGGTAAGGAAAAACATAGAAGATAAACAGGAGGCTGAGGGGATCAGCATCCAGGGATGCAGCTGGAAGGGTGCCTCTAGGGTGGGATGCTAACTACCTTAGTATTTTATGCATTTGTAGCCCCCCAAAATCTCTTCAGTCTTTGTATATAGGAGCAGTGGCATCCGGCGTTTTAAATGCTTTTACATAGTAACATAATAAATGATGGCAGATAAAGACCAGTATGGTCTATCTAGTCTGCCCAGTAAGATGGCAAGAGTAGGTGCACCTGCCGCTCTGTGCAGGCCACTCCTCCCCATGTCTTTGTTTAGGGGTGAACTCACTGCTCCGTGTAGGACATCCCTGTTTGTTGAGAATTTAGATAGTTATGTTTATTTTGATTTTATCCTGTTGCTGTAAAGGGAGCCATTTTGAATTCTGTCACTGTATTTGCCCCCACCACTTCCATCGGGAGGGCATTCCAAGCATCCACCACCCTTTCAGTGAAAGTATTTCCTGATATTGCCTTTCAATTTACCCCCTTGCAACTTCATGTTATGCCCTTTAGTTTTACAGCATCCCCATCTTTGGAAGAGGTTTGTTTGTTCATTAATTCTCTTTAAGTATTTAAAGGTCTGAATCATATTTCCCTTATCCCTCCTCTTCTCCAGAGTATACATATTTAGGTTTTCAAGTCTCTTCTCATAAGGCTTTTGATGCAGACTCCAAATCATTTTGGTCGCATTCCTCTGAACAGTTTCCACTCTTTTTACATCCTTTGCAAGATATGGTCTTCAAAACTGAACACAGTATTCCAAGTGAGGCCTCACCAGTGACTTTTACAGTGGCATTAGTACCTCTTCTTTTCTGCTGGTAATTCCCTCTTGTGACGCTGCAGCAGTGCTGGGAGCTATAGAAACAGATAGTGACCCGGTGGAAGGTCCGGGTACTGCACCTAAAAGTAAGATATTCCCTTCTCAGCACAAGATGGACATAGATCAGCCAACACAACTCACCTCGGGGGAGGGGAGAAGCAGAGTTGCTGATTGGGCACGCCCTAGCTGGAGGCGGGCTTCCCAGAGCAGAAACAGCTTGTTAAACCGGAAGAAGGAAGAGGGTTGGAGAGAGAGTTGAACGTTCAGAAGCAGTTGGAGCTTCAGAAGCAGTTGGAGACTCAGAGAAGGAACCAACCGAGGAGGTGGAAGGAAATACTGGAACCAGATGAAGCAGGTGTGTGCTTTAGAGATGAAGTAGCCTTGGATGCCAGAGCCTTTGAATGTGAAGGAGAAACGTTCCCCAGCTGCAATTCCAGAAGAAGGCGTGTAAAGCCAAGAAGCAGGTACCAGGGAGACTCAGTGCACAGCAGAACCTTCTGGGAGAAGGAGAAGGGCGTGGCACTGAGAGACCCAAGGGTAAAGCCTAGGCTTTTGGAGCAGAGAGCTGATTAATGGAATGAATGGCAGACGGCTGAAAAACATCCAGATATTCCTCAGCACAAGGTACAGGGTACTTTTAATACTGATAACAGCTTTTATGAGAAGCCAGACTGTGTGAGTGCATATTTTAAAACCCAGGAAAAGCCCAGGTTTTATGAGAGCAGTTGGCTACAGCCAGAAGCTTCTTCAGTTAAACCCTGTTTGTCTCCTCAAACCGCTGACAAGATTAACAAGCAAGCTAGCTATAAGGACATAGCAGAGATATTTGCCAGAAAGTTTCAGGAAGCTCTAAGTTTGATTTGTTGCCGACAAATGCTTCACCTGCAAAGGAATTGATTTACCCAGCACTTGCTGACAGAGACAAGTGGGGGAGGGGTAACTCCAGTGCAGTGAATGAGCAGAGTAACCAAGCTGAAGCACTCCTGAGAGACTTTAAAGCGTTTCTAGAGGAACGTAATATTCTCCAGGACCAAGCAGGAAGTCAGTCCTCACTTATGGGTGACGTCGGCGCCGACGGAGCCCTCGCGGAGCAATTTTCCCCAGCTTTCAAAGAAAGCCTTTGGGAATTGCAGCGCGCATGCGCGGTCGTCTTCCCGCCCGAGGGTGCCATCTTAGCCAGTCTTCTTTTTTCCGCGGAGCCCTGCAGACGTCCCCGTCTTGTCCCCGCGAAAAAGTTGATTTTCCTCTTTATTTTATACTTTTTTCTTTCGGTTCGACGCCGATCGTTTTCCCGCCCGGACTCGCGACGCCGGTCTCGAGTCCTCTAGCGTTTTTCGGTTTTTCTGACTTAGTCAGCTTTCATTTTCGTTTTCCCTGGCAGCCCGGTCCTTTGACCTCGCAGGGGCCCTTTTTCCCCCGATGGCTGCCAGTGGCTTTAAGCGGTGTGGTCGGTGTGACCGAAATATGTCACTAACCGACACACACGACTTTTGCCTCCGCTGCTTGGGCCCGGATCATGAGGAACTGATCTGTGGGCCCTGCAGCAAACTGTCCTCGAAGGCGTTGAGAAGTCGGCGGCATCAGCGCGAGAGAATCTTCGCTGACCCCAGCCGTACCCGGACCTCGTCGGAGGCCTCCGTGTCAAAGGGCTCCAGCTCGGACCGTCGCCGGAGCTCCTCCGACCGGGGTTCTCCCTCCGGGGACCATCGTCGGAAGGAAAAACCCGCGAGGGCGGCGTCGGTGGACGCTCCTGGCTCCGCGAGGGCCAGGTCGCATAGCCCCGACAGCCGCCCCGGGTCCTTGGAGAAGGAACATCTCCCGAAGCGACCTCGCCTGGAGTCGGAGATGCCTGCCCGGGTAAGTCCTGTAGTCCTTCTGGACTCGCCTCCGCGACAGCCGACGTCGGGCCCGACGCCGTCGGGGCCCGAGTCGGGGGCTGCTGGGTCACCTGAGCTCGGACTCAGGTTGACGGCCTTGGAGAGCAGACTGTCTGCCTTCATGGACCAGCAGCGGGCACTGCTCGCTGGCCTCGCTGGCGCCGCTGCCCCGACCGCCGGGACGTCGACGTCCAAGTCGACCCCGGAGACCGAGCCGATCCTCGAGTCAATGAGAACTCGAGTCGATCCTCGGTCGAGGTCACCCTCGGCCTCCCGTTCGGGACCGAGGTCGCCGACGCCGACTCCCTCGACGTCGGGGCGGCTGGCGCCGCACCCTGCCCGGGCCGACCCCACCGAGTCCTCGTCGGAGTCGGTCTGGGAGTCTGAGGAGGAAGAGTCACCTGATTCTTTCCGGACTCGGTGTGTCCCATCGGACTCACCGGGGTCCGAACCTCGGAAGCAGTCCCCCCCGGAGGATGCCCGGTTCTCGGACTTCGTTAGGGATATGGCCAAGGCTTTGGCCTTCCCTGCGGATCCCGAGGAGGAGCCTCGAGCCGAAGAGCTCGACGCCCTCCAGTATGACTCTCCCGCGAGGGAGCACTTTACTGTGCCGGTTCCTCCTATGCTGGAACGACTACTCTTCCGCATGTGGGAGAGTCCGGCCTCCGCGCCGGTCCTGAGCAAGCGGGTCGATTCTATCTATCGGGTCCGCAAGAGCCCTGGCTTTCAGAAGGCACAGCTGCCACACCATTCCATGGTAGTGGAATCGGCCATGCATCGTCTTAAGAGCCAGAAGATGCACTCCTCGGTGCCTCCTGGAAGGGAGGCCCGTAACCTGGATGGCCTTGGCAAGAAGTGCTTCCAGGGCTCTATGCTCGCATGTCGTGTCCAGACTTACCAGCTCTACATGGGCATGTATCTCCGGGATCTGGCTAAAGAGCTAGCCGGATTCTCCGCTGGTCTCTCCGAGGAGCCCTTGCGGAGGTTCCTAGCCTTGTCCACGGGCATTCGGGAATGCTCAAAGTTCATGTCCCGAGCAGCCTATGATGGCTTTGAGGCCTCGGCTAGAGTGGCCGCAGCCGGCATCGGTGCCCGCCGACAGGCTTGGCTTCAGTCGTCGGACCTTGAGCCCTGGGTACAGGACAAGTTGGTCGATGTCCCCTGCCGAGGCGAAAACCTCTTTGGCAAGCCCATGGCGGAAAAGGCTGCACAAATTGAGACTGAGACTCTCACCAGGACCAGGCTTTCTAGGAAGACCTCCGCCCCTTCCCAGAAAAAGAAGGGCTCGGGAAAAAAGTCCTTTTACCCGAGGAAGGCGGCTGCCTACAAACAGTACCCCCATTATCAGGCCCCTGCAGCTCCCCAACAGGGCCAGCAGGCCAAGGGACGGGGTAACGGGTCCCGTAGGCAGCAAGCCCCCAAGCCTGCACCACCAGCCCCTGCTCAGCAGGGAGGGGGTTTTTGACTCGCTCAGCATAGCCTCTCCCCCCCCGCTGGTCCCTCCCAGCACCGGAGGCCGGCTGGTTCACTTCGCCCACAGGTGGTCCAGCATCACCGCAGATGCCTGGGTGCTTCAGGTCGTGCGAGAGGGCTACCTTCTCCACTTCCCTCAGGTCCCTCCCTCCTATTTTCCGGGAGAACCTTCGCGCCCCCCTCTGCACAGGGAGTTGCTCCTTCAGGAGTTAGCAGGTCTTCTGCAGGAACAGGCGGTGGAACCGGTGCCCCACCACCTGAGAGGTCAAGGCTTTTATTCAAGGTATTTTCTGATACCAAAGAGAACAGGGGGCCTCAGACCCATCCTGGACTTGCGCAACCTCAACAAGTTCCTTGTGCGGGAGAAGTTCAAAATGCTTACCCTTGGAATCCTTCTGCCCTACCTCCAGCAGGGAGATTGGCTATGCTCCTTGGATCTAAAGGATGCCTACACGCACATCCTCATCCACCCAAGCCACCGCCAATACCTAAGGTTTGTGGTGGCAGGAAATCATTACCAGTACAGAGTACTGCCCTTTGGCCTATCCTCCGCACCGCGAGTCTTCACAAAATGTCTCGCGGTCGTGGCGGCCCATCTCCGGCTTCACGGCCTCTATGTCTTTCCGTACCTCGACGACTGGCTCATCAGAGCAGCGTCCGCTCAGGAGGTCACCAACGCCACGTGCCGCACGGTGACTCTGCTGCAGCACTTGGGCTTTGTCATAAACTTCGCAAAGTCCACTTTGCTCCCCTCACAGGATCTCGAGTTCATCGGCGCAAGGCTGCACACTCCTCGGGCACGAGCGTACCTACCGCTCGACAGGGCTCAACGGCTCATGGACCTAGCCGACCGCTTTCGCAGCCAGCCCCTGGTCTCCGCCAGGCGCTTCCTGAGACTGCTCGGCCATATGGCTTCCACTGTCCATGTGACCCCCAATGCCCGCCTGAACATGCGGTCTGCTCAATGGTGTCTCCGCCAGCAGTGGCGACAAGCCACGGGCGGCCTAGCAGACCTAGTGCGCGTCTCCGAGCCGCTGCTCTCGTCTCTCCGGTGGTGGCTCCGGCAGCCGAACCTGATATTCGGAATGCCTTTCCAGTCACCTCAGCCGACCCGGGTGCTGACCACCGATGCATCCCTCCTGGGCTGGGGAGCACATTGCCAAGAGGCACGTACTCAGGGCCTCTGGACCACGTGGGAGTCTGCTCAGCAGATCAACTTCCTGGAGCTCAGGGCGATCCGCCTCGCTCTCAAGGCCTTCTCCCACCTGACTTCCCAACAGTCCGTCCTTGTCCAGACGGACAATCAGGTTGCCATGTTCTACGTGAACAAGCAGGGGGGCACGGGCTCCTTCCTCCTCTGCCGGGAGGCACAGAAGCTCTGCTCTTGGGCCGTCAGTCACGGCATTCTCCTCAAGGCAGTTTATCTCCCGGGCCAAGAAAATTGCCTTGCAGACAAACTCAGCAGGGTCCTCCAGCCGCACGAGTGGCGTCTGGATCCCTTGGTAGTTCAGAAGCTCTTCCTCAAGTGGGTTCTCCCCACGGTGGATCTCTTTGCCAGTCCTCACAACCGGCAACTTCCTCGCTTCTGCTCTCGTCAGCCACACCCCCTTCGGGTTGCGGCGGACGCCTTTCTGATCTCGTGGTCGGGGAGCCTTCTGTACGCTTTCCCTCCCATCCCGCTGGTCTCTCGGACTCTTTTCAAGGTTCTCCGAGACAAAGCCTTCATGATCCTGGTGGCCCCTCGCTGGCCCAGGCAGCCGTGGTTTCCGCTCCTGCTGCAACTGGCAGTGGAGGATCCAATCCCTCTGGGGGTACAACCGGATCTCCTCACTCAGGATCAGGGGTCCCTCCTGCACCCCAACCTCAGGTCTCTCAACCTCATGGCCTGGCTGCTGAGAGGGTAGTCCTTGCTCCCCTTCTCCTGCCGGCGGAGGTGGAGGAGGTCGTCTTGGCTTCGCGACGGCCTTCTACCCGCAAATGCTACGCCCTTAAATGGCGTCGCTTTGCAGTCTGGTGTACCCAACAGTCTCAGGATCCCTTCTCCTGCCCGGTGTCGGTGATCTTGCAGTACTTGCTGCACCTCTCTAATCTGGGACTTAAGTCCAACTCCGTCAAAGTTCACCTCAGTGCTCTTTCAGCACATCATGTGCCAGTGGACGGCAGACCTCTCTCCAATGACCCTCTCGTAGCGAGGTTTCTCCGAGGTCTCCTTCTACTTAAACCACCTCTGCGCCCGCCAGCGCCTGACTGGGACCTGAATGTGGTTTTGCAGCGGATCACCTGTCCGCCTTTTGAACCTATGGCTACCTGTTCTCTACGTTTTCTGTCTTGGAAAACACTGTTCTTGATAGCCCTCACTTCCGCTAGGCGCGTAAGTGAATTGCAGGCCCTCGTGTCTGATCCCCCTTACACTAGGTTCTACAAGAATAGGGTAGTCCTACGGACTCACCCAAAATTTCTGCCTAAAGTGGTCTCCCCTTTTCACATCAATCAGGAGGTGGTACTTCCAACCTTCTTTCCCAGACCACACTCCAGCCGAGCTGAAACGGTCCTCCATACCCTGGACTGTAGAAGGGCATTGAACTTCTACCTTGACCGTACGCGGGAGCACCGTAAAGCTGCTCAGCTTTTTGTGTCTTTTGACCCCAATAAATTGGGGCTCCCGGTCTCCAAGCGTACTCTGTCCATCTGGGTTGCGGACTGTATCTCTTGGGCTTATGGGGCAGCCGGACTCTCCTTGGAAAGTCGAGTCACGGCTCATTGCGTTCGGGCAAAGGCCACGTCAGTGGCTTACCTCCGCTCTGTTCCGCTGGCAGACATCTGCCGGGCCGCTACTTGGTCTTCGAGCCAGACTTTTGCGGTCCATTACTGTCTCGAGAGGGAGTCCCGTAGGGACAGTGCTTTCGGACAGGCAGTCCTCCGTAATCTCTTTGAGGTCTGAGCAACTCCTACCCTCCATCCCGGATGTGGGCTACCGGTGGGTGATAATTCAGCGAAGATTCTATCCTTCTGTGCTGCTGAGCTAGAGGGAGCTCATTTTTGTGCTTAGGGTCTCCGGTAGCCTTGAGCTTGGGAGTCCCATAAGTGAGGACTGACTTCCTGCTTGGTCCTGGAGAAAGCGTAGTTACTCACCTGTAACAGGTGTTCTCCAGGAGCAGCAGGAATCAGTCCTCACTACCCTCCCTCCTCCCCTTGGAGTTGCAATCGTCTGCTTATGTTCTTTTTGCAAATTTTTATGCTGTCTTTTTAGCTATGTCATCTGACTGGCTAAGATGGCACCCTCGGGCGGGAAGACGACCGCGCATGCGCGCTGCAATTCCCAAAGGCTTTCTTTGAAAGCTGGGGAAAATTGCTCCGCGAGGGCTCCGTCGGCGCCGACGTCACCCATAAGTGAGGACTGATTCCTGCTGCTCCTGGAGAACACCTGTTACAGGTGAGTAACTACGCTTTCCTGGACCTAGGATAGTTGCACCAGTACCATTGGCTCATCCCTTACAGACGCAGGATTTGAGTCAGCCAATGAACTGCTCGACGTGCCTTGTAGATAAGTAATGATAGTCAAGCAAAGCTTGTGTGGTCATTCATTATAAAGTGAAAAACTGTACATTGTCAAAGTTCCTTACCAGAAGAGCTTATGAGAGAGATAAGAATAAGCTAAAGCAGAAGTTGGAAACGCTGCATGAACTTTATTGTTTTCCTTTGGTTTAACTGTTTTCAAATACAGCTCACATGACTGGAATGTGAAGCGCTGTGAAAAGGACAGTTTTGAAACACAGTGTGGAAAAGCCTATCTTTTCTTTGTTCTTCTTTTGGCTGTAAAAATACTTTGCCTTTACGCCTGTTCCAATTCCACCACGGAGCGGGAGAAATAAAATCCTTATAAAATAAATATTCTTTATACCTGCCTTGTCACTCAACCACCGCAACTACAATTCAACCTCAAGGCACACCCCTCCTTAAACCCTCAAGGTCAAGGGGCGGGTGCATGGTTATACTCTTTGTATGCAACCCAACATCCTCCTGACTTTTCCCACCGCCTTGTCACACTGTTTTGCCACCTTGAGATCCTCAGAAATAATCACACCAAAGTCCTTCTTCTGGTCTGTGCACACCAACCTCTCGCCCCATATCGCATACATTTCCCTTGGATTTCTGCTTCCTAAGTGTATGACACTTTACTTCTTCGCATTAAATCTTAACTGCCAAGCTTTAGACCATTCTTCCAGCTTTTGTACATCCTTCTCATGTTATCCACTCCCCCAGGGGAGTCCACTCTGTTGCAAATTTTCGTGTCATCTGCAAAAAGACAGACTTTTCCATTCAGTCCTTCAACAATATCACTCACAAATACATCGAACAGTGCCGGGCCCAGGACCGAACCCTGGGGCACCTTGTTAATCACCCTCCTTTCATCCGAGTGAGCTCCATTTACCATCACTTTCTGTTGTCTGTCACTCAACCAATTTCTGATCCAGTTCACCACCTTGGGACCCATCCCCAAACTACTGAGTTAATTGATATGCCTCCTATGAGGAACAGTATCAAAGGCTTTGCTGAAATCCAGTTATGTATATATAACCTACTGAGCCCGCCCCACTGTCTATTTTATCTTTGTATGTAGGGGTAGGGGGGTCTGGCCCTTGACTTTGTAGGTCCGCTTTCATTCCCAAAATATTGCCCAGTATATAGTTGTGTGTACCATAAACTCATTTCAAGCACCCTCTGAGGATGATGATGAGAACAGTTTTGCAGACACCCATCTTTCTTCCACTTGCCTAGCCAAGCTATTAAAAGATTTTTTTTGTCAGACTTTAAAGGTGAGGGTGCTGTTAAAAAGCAACCTCCATTGAGTCCTTTTATTCTATTTTAAGTGATCATGCATTAAAAACTGCCATTATTCAGCCAAAGCATTTCAAACTCTAATAATATTAGTTCTGCTTCATGGCAGGCAATACTTATCTGAACTCTTTGCCAGCTTCCATCCAGATTGTTTTTTCTTGTAGGAGCTGTATGATATCTGAACTCTACCAGCTTATGCAAACTAAAAATGGCCATGGCGTCTTTTTAATTCTTCCAAACTCCGTCAAAAGTTCGGGGTGCCAATCATTTTGCATATTCAGCCCCTTGAGATGAACGGAGTCCAAGAGAAAATCCAGAATTGCTCTCTCAAGTTCAGTGTGGAATCACAGTTCCCTCCCTCTCCATGATTGAGGAATATGTTGTAGAACTCGCCATCGTAGTTGATCGAAAGTGTGTTGCAAAGTAAAACAATGATCAACTATTGGGGCTGTCTGGGTTACAGTATATAGTTCAGATTTATGTTCTCGGAGACGAGCAATCATATTTCTCCGGGTGCATCCAACATATAATTTTCCACGGTGACAGATTATTACGTACTGTGGTAAGGAGAGTGCAGCCCAGCCAGGAAAAAGTGAAGAGAATAATTTTTCCTCTTTGCGGGGGATGGGTACACAGGATCACATAGTCCACAGCAGAAGTCCGGAGAGAAACCTAGAGGGCAGTCCTAGTTGTAAGCCACGCCCACACTCCAGGTCAACCATAGATAGGAGTGGGAGGTACAGATGGGGAGGGCCAGGAAGGGAGTTGCCCTGCTCAATGTTTAAATTGGAGCAAACAAACACCAGAGATAGACACGGTTGGAGATACAGGGGGAGACACGGTTGGAGACACAGTTGCAGTTGCTGTTGGAGTTGCAGTCCAGGTCCAAGTGGGAGTTGCAGCTCAGGTTCCAGTCCAAGTTCCAGAAGGTCCAGGGAGAACAACCCTGTAGCCAAAGGACAAAGGAGCTTTGCAGCCAAAGGGAGCAGCAGAGAAAGGAACAGCTATAAAGGCAGCCAAAGAAGGTACAAAGGAAGCCACAATAGTCAGCACAGTAGCCACAGAGGACATAGGGAAGGTTCTTGGGAAAGAACCACCTACCCTGGCAAGAGAGCGGGAAAGTTTTACCAAAAGTCTCTGCCCTACTCTGAGGCAGAGGGAGTCCTGACTGGCCAAAGTTCCAACCAAGGGAATACTGCACCAAGACCCCAAGGTAGGAGAGGGGAGGCAGTAAGGCCTTCAAAGTGTGTTTCCTGTTCTGACTCTGATGAAACTGTTGTACCCCAGATAACACAGCGTAGAAAGAAATGTTTCACCAGGAAGGTTAAACAAGAACACCCCATAGGAGACCTGCCCAGAGAAGGGAGGGCAAGAAAATGGGAGAGGTTGTTTGACCTGTTGAAAACTTTAAAACAGAAAGTTCCTGAGCGTTTTCAAGCAGAACCCTGCTATAGCTCAGCTGAGAGCATGGAGGTTGAAGCCAAAGAGGGTGATGTAACTTCCAGTATTTCAGAGATGGAATGTGATGCATGCACTAAGGTGAATTAGTGTAAGCCAGAAACAGTTGAACCTTAAGAACGCTACTATAGGTGTGAAGGTAGTTCTGAAGCTGAAAGAAAGGAGAGAAGGAGTCATATAATTAAAAGGGCCTAAGAGTCTTTCCTTCGAAGCTTATCGGCAGTAAGCTTATCGGTTGAACAGCTGAAACTGTTGGTGTTTGCAACGGCCTTGAATAAGCTGACAGCCTGTTTGAAGAGTTTTAAAAAGAAGGGCCTATTCCTTCATGTGCAGAAATGTTAAACAGTAAAAGACTGGGGCAGTAGCTTGTATGGTTGAGTTCGCTGTTACTCTGTTTTGGACATTTGTTTATGGGAGAAGTTATCCGTTATTTTTCTTTTGTCTGGAGAATAAATGTGCTTGAAAAATTTGTATCCACTTACCAGCAAGGAAGCTGAATAAATTTCCTGTGCGCTTTGATAAACCACTTGGCTCATTATTCCTCACACAACTACAAGCTTAAGAAAAGATAAGAGGTGGCTAACCGTCCCTACTAGGCGGCCGCCTGGTAGGGGCTCGAGCGCCACAGTACACAACATGTGTTGTCTTCCATATAGTGTGTTCCCTGAGGGTAATCATACACTGGGAATTAGGATTTATCCAATTATCATCCTCTATTGTGACATCACAGAATTCACATTCACCACAGCTGAAATGCCTGAATCGATGTGAAACATCCTTCTGAACAGACCAGGTTGACGAACTAACATAATTAGCAATGTTCGTACCTCTCCGGAAGGCTACAATTGGGTATTCATTAAAAAACTCATGCAGTTGTAACATTGGCCAATGCTTATAGATAACCAAAGCTATATGTGGAGCACATATCGAGAATGGTAATGCACAAACAAGTAAATCTTCAGATTGACGATTGCAAGTATCATGATTTGTCAATAATAATTCTCGTTGAGCATGTAGTCCCCGAAGTTACGCTTTCTTAATTAACACATACGGATAACCCTGGACCAGATATTTTTGAAACAAAACTTTTGATTCCTTAACCTTTTTCCTGGCACTACCACAAAAACGCTATTAATTTCTTAACAGTGTTCTTTTTCTTCCTGCATGTAGTGACTGTAAGACGTAAGTATAGTGTCATTAGATTCAGAGTTTCTTTGTAGTTTTTTATCTATGTTCCTATACAGGAACATTGCCAACAAATTGTACGTTCAACCCATGCAAGAGAACATCCTACTAGAACGCAAAAATAAGAGATAAATCAAGCAGATACTAGTGACTAATGCTACAGTATGCATGTCTGTCACTTGTGGTAGTCCACAAAGCAAAATTTTGCCCTTATCGGAGTGAAGCTGGACCTTGCAGACCCTGCACATGACCGTAGTGTTCTTCGAACACATGCGACAGCGTCCCTGCGTGCAGCTGATGCGTTCATGAAGTAACTCCTGTGCCTGCTGGACATCTTTTGGTAAGTTTGCTACTTGATTTGATCTGATTGAATGTTCCTGAATGGCAGTGCCCTTCAAGAGACACAAGGTGATGTCACGTCTGAATGTCAGATGATCCATGTCACTTCCATGAAGGTAACAGTATTTTCCAAGCAGCCACGACAGATACATTGAGGACGTTTGTGAATAGTGGCCATCACCATTTCTTTCCATGCACAGATGGCCTGTAGCTTGCTAAGAGCCTGTCCATGAGATCCACGCCACCCATTCCTTCATTATAGTGCTTCACCACAAAGGGTTGAGACACAGCAACATCTGATGTACCCTTGACTCGGCGACGTGCGGTTTGAAGTGGGTCATGTGTGAGATTGTTGCTGGCAATGCAGACAACAGAATTGTCATGCCACTTTGCTACATAGACTGACCCATCACATCGTTAATCATAGTCTCCTTGTTGGCCACTCTTCTTCATGTCCTTTGTACTTCGAAGTTCTTTGTGTGCTCTGCCAGTTCTCAGTTCCCAAATGGTTCCTGTAGCTGCAACATTTCTCTCTGCGAGTGACTTGATCAGTGCGTAACATGTAAAAAAATTATCGAAGAAAAAGTGGTGGCGAATTATATCTGAATGCTTTTCAATAACATCAACCATATGGTTTATGACCCTGGAGCCCAGAGGTTCCATCGAATGTGTAGAACTTTCTCGTCCGGTGTACAGTTTAATGTTGTAAGGGTAGCCGTCGATGCCACACATACACCACCACTTAAAACCAAATCTAATTGGTTTTCCTCTTATAAACATTTTCATGCTGTGGCGGCCAAAGTACGGAGTCACAGACTCGTCAATACTCAATTCATGGTGAAAAAACCCAAACTGCACCAAATTCACATTGACGGCAGTAATAAGTGGAGCAGCCTTAGCCGTCTTGTCGCCTGCTTTGAGTTCAGCATTGTCAGCCAAGTGAAAAAGTATTTTTTGATGGTCTGATACCTCTTGCTGCTCATGGCCTCACGGACAATAGGCATGCCTAGATCTTGCTCTGCTCCAGTAGTCTGACTCCTGTGGCAGGACGTGATAGCCAGACAACAGCAGGATTCCCAGAAAGCAACAAATTTCATCCACTGTGACTTGAAACTGACCTTTGTTCTTATCTTGGTTAGCGTAAAGGTTGCTTTGTGTTACAATTTCCGTCAGCATTTTGTCATCGAATATAAGGCTCCATATGGAAAACAGAGAAAGCGACAACAGAACAGGAAAACTGTCAGGTAAATGACTTGGCACCAGCGATGAAATTACCTTAGTGAACTTTGTTGACTTTTTCCACTGAATTGCCTGTTTCTGCTTCAGATTCTTACACTTTTTTGCTGGAGGGCTGCTTTCATCTTCACTATTAACACTCTCATCTTCGTCTGTCTCCTCTGCTATCACTTCCAGTTCACCAGCAGTTTCAAAGGGGTCATCACTGTTCAAATTGTCAGGAACTTCTTCGACATCACTGTCAGCTGCAGAATCACCTGCAGACAATGGCAACACAATGATGGCTGTCAGACGAGTTAAACGTTCCACAGTTGACATAGCATCTTGGACTGTAACTGCCCGATGAATTTTGCTACGTCTGGTTCCATAGAAGCTTCTTGTATCCATTGTTTATCAAAACTGAAGGAATTATCTGAAAACAATGCGCATTGGCAATTATTATTCGACTTTTGGATAATCCTGGCAGTGTTCCTATATAGGAACATGAGACATATACATAAAATTTACCCCCATCACAAATCAAATAAAATGTGAGTGCACCTGTGCAACATGACCAGGCATGCCTCGTACACAATGATCAGCGTCCAAATGTAAAACAACCAAGTATCTCAAAATTATAACTGCTAAATTTGACTTACCCTCAAATTGTAAAAAATGTGAAAATTTAAGTGAAATTAAAACTGTTGTGCAACTGAGACCATTTAATGTTTGCACCGCTGTTAAATATGACGTCACCACTTGTTCACATTCTGCAAAGAATATTTGTATTCGAAAATCGCATACATAAAAAATAGGTAACATTTGTCATATTCCCGTAGAGGAACATTGTCTGGAAAATGATATAATCCTCCCTTAAGGAACAAATTTGAAGAAGGCAAAGGAACTGGCTAACTGGAAGACTGTTTTTTAATTTTACAGAATGATGACTCGTGTACTTCAACAAATTATTTTGTGCCACTGCTTTTTGGTATAAAGTTGCACAGAACTGAAAATCCTCACGTATAATTAAAATATCCAAAAAGGCTAATTGGGTTGAATGATAAGTACTCTCAAACTGGATATTGGACTTTAAAGAATTGAGCTAAGAAGTAAATTTTTTTTTAAGGACTCCAGATCTCCTTTCCAAATACAGAGAATATCATCCAGATACCTCTTCCAAACAATCACTTGGGACATCCAAGTTGAAGGATACAACAAATTTTTCTCAAGCAAAGCCATGTATAAGGTGGCCACAGTTGCCCCCATGGCCACCCTGAACATTTGATGGAAAAAAATGCCATTATAGCATTACATAAGCTTTTGGTAGCCTTTCTGGTAAACATGTACCCCACTCAAGATTGTTTATAGCTTCTCTTTGATCAATTTGTATATAATTTCACATCAAAAGATACAAATCAGATTTCACCCTCAGGCAAAATGATATCCGACAGAAGTTGAAGTACATGTGTAGTGTCCTTTAAAAATGAAGAGACTTGCCGGGTCAACAGATTCAGTATTTTATCAACAAAAATAGAAAGGGGTTCCAAGAGAGACCCATTACCCGCCATCTTAGTGACTTTAAGTGATTCATTATATTTCTGCACTGTAACTTTTGTCTCTTGAAGTTGTTTCTTAAAGGACTCAGCTTTCATAGATTGTTGTATTTCTATCTCCAATTTTTTGATGGATTCATTAACTTCCACCTCAGAAGCTGCCAGTGTTTCCAGTGTATCTGAAAATGTACTTGTTTGAACATTACTATTCTTGATACGTGCTCCACAGATAACTTGGATTATCTATAAGCATTGGCCAGTGTCACAACGGCATGAATATTTTAATGAATGCCCAATTATAGCCTTCCAGAGAGGTATGAACATTGCTAATTATGTTAGTTTGTCAATAACCTGGTCTGTTCAGAAGGATGTTTCACATCGATCCAGGCATTACAGCTTTGGGGGAATGTGAAACCATCATAAAGAATAAAATTACTCAGCATATAGATAGTCGTGACCTAATGGGAGACAGCCAACATGGCTTTAGACAAGGAAGATCTTGTCTTACTAATCTGTTATGTTTTTTTGAAGGAGTGAATAAACAGGTGGACAAAGGTGAGTCGGTTGATATTGTGTATCTGGACTTTCAGAAAGCCTTTGACAAGGTCCCTCATGAGAGACTTTTGGCAAAACTAAAGAGTCATGGGATAGGAGGCAGTGTACTACTGTGGATCAGGAACTGGTTAAAAGATAGAAAGCAGAGGGTAGGGCTAAATGGCCAATTTTCCCAATGGAGAAAGGTGAATAGTGGTGTACCCCAGGGATCTGTGCTGGGTCCGCTGCTTTTTGACATATTCATAAATGACCTGGAAAGTGGAATAACGAGTGAGGTTATCAAATTTGCTGATGACACAAAACTATTTAAAGTTGTTAAAACCCAGGAGGATTGTGGAAAATTGCAAGAGGATCTTGATAAATTGGAAGACTGGGCATCAAAATGGCAGATGAAATTTAATGTGGAGAAGTGCAAGGTTATGCACCTAGGGAAGAACAACCCAAACTATGGTTACACGATGCAAGGTTCCACATTAGGAACCACCACCCAAGAAAAAGATTTAGGCGTCCTTGTGGATACCATGTTAAAACCCTCGGCCCAGTGTGCAGCGGCGGCCAAGAGAGCAAATAGAATGCTAGGTATGATAAGGAAAGGAATGGAAAATAAAACAAAAGATATTATAATGCCTCTATATCGTTCCATGGTGAGACCGCACCTTGAATATTGTGTGCAATTCTGGTCGCCATATCTTAAAAAGGATATAGCAATTTTAGAAAAGGTTCAGAGAAGAGCCACCAAAATGGTAAAGGGGATGGAAGGCTACTCCTATGAAGAAAGGCTAAAAAGGTTGGGGCTCTTTAACCTGGAAAAGAGACGGCTGAGGGGAGATATGATAGAAGTCTATAAATTAATGAACGGAGTGGAACGGGTAAACGTAGATCGATTGTTTACCTTATCAGAATATAGAAAGACTAGGGGACATGCAATGAAGCTACAGGGTAAACTATTTAAGACTAATAAAAGAAAATATTTTTTCACTCAACGTGTAATCAAACTCTGGAATTTGTTACCGGAGGATGTAGTAAAGGCTGTTAGTGTAGCTGGGTTTAAAAAAGGTTTGGACAAGTTCCTGGAGGAAAGTTCCATAAACCATTATTAAGAAGGGACCCAGGATATCAATGCTTGAACCAATACAAGCATTGTGGAACCTGTGTCCCTTGGGGAAACTGCTAGGTACGTATGACCTAGATTGGCCACTGTTGGAAACAGAATACTGGGCTTGATGGACCTTGGTCTGACCCAGTATGGCATATCTTATGTTCTTATGTTCTTATGATCTCACAATAGAGGGTGATAATTGGATAGAACCTAATTCTCAGCATACGATTACCCTCAGGGAACACAATACATGTTATGTATGTAATAATCTGTCCCTCTAGAAAATTATGTGTGGGACACACTTGGAAAAATATGATTGCTCATCTCCGAGAACATAAATCTGGCCTACATACTGTAACCCAGTCTTACTTTGCAACACACTTTTGATCAACTATGATGAGTTCTACAACATATTCCTCAATCATGGCGAGGGGGGAACCGTGATTCCACATTGAACTTGAGAGAAAAATTCTGCATTTTCTTCGTGGACTCTGTTCATCCCAAGGGGCTGAATATGCAAATTGATTGGCATATGGTGATTTAATTTCTTGGGCCCTTTATGATTACAGATGGGTGAAGTTTGGAGGAGTTAAAAAATGCCATGGCCATTTTTAGTTTGCATAAGCTGGTTGAGCTCTGATACGAGTATCATACAGCTCCTACAAGAAACGACAATATGGATGGAAGCTGGCAAAGAGTTCAGATAAGTACTGCCTGCCCTGAAGCAGAGCTAATATCATTATAGTTCAAAACGCGTCAGCTGAATAATGGCAGTTTTTATTGCATGATCACTTAAAATAGAATAAAAGGGCTCTATGGAAGACACTTTTTTTTATAGCACCCTCACCTTTAAAGTCCGACAAAAATATCTCTGTAATATTATATTATAGAGTGGAGCGCTTGTTGTATATAGGCTTTGTCGTTCACTCTGTGGGAAATTATATCCTGTATTGGCCCATCAAAGTATTGATATCCAAGCTATTAGTCATTTGTGGCAGCAACAGTGTGGGCTGCAGTAGCTGCAAGTGCTTACAGGGCTTTGATGTGAATGCTTGCTGAAAGACTCAGGAATCATACATGCATCCCCACTCTAACAGCTATGCAACACTGGGGGTAGACTTAACTACTAACACCCCACTATAGAAGAAAAAAATTCCAAACACTATCCAACATCCTTCTCCACTACCTATTTTTGCAATGCCCGAGTAGTGCTCCTTCATGCAAAGACAAAAATATATAGTAAAGGTGTAAGGAACCATCAGAATAGAGCTATGCAAGCTTATATATATTTTTATAACATGCTCACAGCACCAGTACCTCAAATTCAACCGTAAGTTCCTTATAAACCATATATAGTCCAGTCATTAAAAATCCAACACACTTTGTTATTCAAATATCTCTGATTATTATTTTTTTATTGTGTTTTTAAATAAAAAATACAAGAAGGATTTCCTCTTCAGTATCTTTGCAAGCGCACCACAATTCCAACTTGATTACATGCTAGCATTCATACTAACACATATACAGTACAAGATCGCATAGCTTTATTCTGATGGTTCCTTACACCTTTACTGTATATTTTGTCTTTGTATGAAGGTGCACTGTTTGGGATTTCCCTGCCATAACAAGTAATATGAGAGGATTTTAGGTAGATATTGGAGGTAGAGGCAGAGTCTAAGATCATTCACAGTCTTAGGCCGCTGGACCAACTCTGTTCTACACATGTCACGCAGGAAGTCTAGAGGGAGGGAGAGCATCTCTCATTCAGTGACTCAAGACTATGAGATTGTAGTGCCATTAGGGTCTAAACACACAGTTTAGTAGCCAATGATATTGAGTCCTGCTTGGTCCCATGGTACCTTCATTCTGGGTATCTTACAGGGCTGTGGAAGGGCTTTTTCTTTGGGGTACCCAAGCTCCACCCTAAATCCACCCCGCAGGAAGAGATCCTTCCTGTTCTGCCCACAGTGATCCGATCTCCAACAGGCAGACAGGAAGGGATTTTGCTGTGATTGCGACTTTTCTTCTGCCTGCGGCGGATTTATTTATTTATTTATTTACATTCTCTTATATACCGCGCTATTCTGCATCAGTGCAGTTTACATTGAACAAACTGAAATTACATTGAACAGGGCATTATAACTTGGAGATAACTATTTTACAGGGAACATGGGCTATGGAGGGTTCCTTTTCGTCCCTCTAGTCCAGTCCTGGAACCAGTGAGTTTAGAATCTCCTCCAGAAGCTTTGGAGACTGACACCTGTCATCACTTTGATGATCTCAGCCTATATATACAGTAGGACCGGCCCTTCACCTTCAGTATGTCAGTCTCCAAGCAGCTGAAGAGGCTTCTGAGCTCTAGGCTCGCTCAGCACAAATAAGCAGAGTAGCTTAGTTCTTTTTGACTTTCTTTTTAACTTTCTTTGCTTACCAGAATTGTTTACTGGGGGTTTCCTCTCTCTTTTCAGGTGGTGCTGCGGCTGGAAGACAGACCGGCTGGTTAGACCGGTTCTTCTTTTCTCTCTCCCTCTCTTCTGGCTCCTGTCCCCCCACCCCCTTTTTCTCTCTTACCTTCTCTTTCTTTCTTTATTGTTTTTGAGGCCTGTTGTTCTCCCCGTCGTGAAAACGAGCATTTGGGGGGTGGTGCAGCCCAGCACCTCGGCCTCCTGCCTCCCTGCTCCCGAACCCGCGGTTACAGGTGAGGAGCAGGTTGCAGGCTCAACTCTCGCGGCGCACCAGCCGTTGCCGCCAGAAGCTGAAGCCGCGGTTCGGCTGAGCTCCGGCGCGCTGTGAGCACCCACTGTCCAGCTGCAGCCAAAGGAGGTGAGTTCTGCAGGGGACATCTCGTTTTTTGGAGCGGGGCAGCGTCGGGAGCACTCTGTGGGTGCAGGCCGCTCGCCTGATTTGGGTGGGAAAATCGGAGCGGCGGCCATTTTCTCAGCCGCGGCTGCTTTGAGGTGTTGCTGCACGGCCTTTTCTCCGTTGGGGGATTTTGGGCTGCCGTTTTCAGGGTTAATTCAGCAAGGCTGCTTGATGGCTAACAGGCTGTGGTGTTAGAGTATAAAAAAAAAAAAAGAAAAAAAAGAAAACGAAGGACAAAAACGAAAGACACAGGCTCTGACCATACTGTTTGTTAGAAGCAGGCCTGGTTAGGGGGGAGTATGTCACCTGAGCCGCGCTGTCTCGTGTGTGGAACGCGGCGCAGTGAATTGTTGGAGGCGGGGGTGTGCAAGCCCTGCACACGAGAGGCAGCCCTCATGAAGAATCCGCTTGAGGGCACAAGCAGGGATCATACGGATTCCGATGCTGGCCCCCCGCCTTCCCTTGATGGTTCAGGGGAACAGCTCCCGGGTCTCACGGAGGGAGAGGGGGTGGTTCCTTCATTATCAGCAAGCCAGGCTAGGTCGGCAGCGGACATTCCGCCTGACTTTTTTGTTCTGATGCAGCAAGCCTTTGCGCTGTTGCAACCAGCTTTAGGGGCAGCCCCTCCGCATCCTCGGGGTCAGAAACGGTCGGCGCCTGCGGGGGGGCAGCTGGTTCCGCGCAAGCGGTGTAGGGTGGACAGCTTAGTAGAACCTGTCCCTTCTCTTTGGGAGGACTTGGCCTCAGCGGACGGTGAACTACCAGGGTTCTCAGAGGAGGAGCTCGAAGAGGGTGAATTGCCCGATGAGGAGCAACGCAGTAGAGTAGTTAGGGTATTTAGGAAGGAGGAGCTTCCGGCTCTGATTGCGGAGACGCTTAAGGCGTTGAATATGCCCTCGGTGGAGCCGGCTTCGGAAGAGGTTCTGGAAGACCCTTTGTTGCAGGCTGTCCGCACCCCCCAGCGCGTCTTCCCCCTGCATAGGGTATTTAGGAAGATCCAGGAAGAGTGGGACGTGCCCGAGTCGGCCCTAAGGGGGTCTAGGGCGATCGCTAGGTTGTACCCTCTTTCGGACCAGGATAAGGATCTCTTTCGCTCTCCAAAGGTGGATGCGGCAGTTTCGGCAGTCACTAAGAAGACTACAATTCCGGTTGAGGGGTCTGCGGCCTTGAAAGATGTTCAGGACAGGAGATTAGATACCTTATTAAAGCAGGTTTTTGATATTGGTGCTCTATCCATGCAAGCCTCGGTTGCGGGGGCGTGGGTTGCTAGAGCCTGTCTCCGGTGGTCCCAAGCACTGCAGGGGGATCGGTTGGGAGCGCAGGACACTGAAATTGCGCGTCTAGAGTCCGGATCCACTTATCTTGCGGACATTCACTATGACCTTATACGGGGCCTGGCGAAGGCTATGGCCTCGGTTGTGGCGGCACGACAATATTTATGGTTGAGGAATTGGGCGGCGGATTCTTCATCCAAGGCCCGCCTAAGTAAACTTCCCTTTAGGGGTAAGCTTTTGTTTGGCGAAGATTTGGAGAAGTTGGTGAAGGATCTTGGGGAATCCAAGGGCGGTCGTTTGCCGGAGGATAAACCATATACAATTCACCAGTACTTGTCATACAGAAGTTATTACTTTTTTGGACGTACGAATCAATCGCAATGTCACGGGATGGAAAACGAAGGTTTATAGAAAACCAACTGATCGAAATACACTGTTGCACTATAATAGTGCCCACCCCCGTGCTTTAAAAGATGGATTACCTTTTTCACAGTTCATTCGGTTCAGACGCAATTGTTCGCATGAGGAAGATTTTTTGATACAAGCTTGTGAACTTAAGACCTGCTTCCAAAAGAGGGGGTATCCAAAGCAAGTTATAAATCGAGCTTATCGTCGGGCTAAGTACAACCATCGGGCATCCTTATTAATGGCTCGGCCAAAGGAGACATCAGAAGATACAGTAGTTAATTTTATTACAAAATTTTCTCCGTTAAGCTATTCAGTACAAACAATTTTGAAGAAACATTCCAATATACTACAGAGTGTGGAGGGGCTCTCGAGCTATCGCATTAGATGTGTATGGCAAAGACAAGCTAACTTGAAGGAATTAGTTAGCCCCACACAGCTACGCCCACAGCATACCCAAACAATTTCCACTGTAGAAACACGAGGGCATTTTCCTTGTGGTCACTGTAGGATGTGTGGTATGAATTTACAAATTGATTGTTTTACCTATCATAATATGTCATACACGTTGAGGGGCTTCACTTCTTGCGATTCCACTTTTGTGATTTATGCACTTCGATGTCCGTGCCATTTATTATACATAGGGAAGACGATACGACCTTTACGGGTGCGATTGGGCGAGCACAAAAGTCGGTTGAAGTGTAAGGCGACACAAGCTCCAATAGTACAACATAGTCTATCGTTGGGCCATTCCTTTGAGGATTTCAAATGTTTTGTGATAGAGCAAATTCATCGGGGGAGAGGAGGTTTAACGCGTGAACAAACCTTGACATTTCGTGAACAGCGATGGATTTTCATCTTAAAGTCGGTGGAACCAACGGGGCTTAATAATATGATTGAATGGCGAGCATGCCTGCAATAAGATTGGATATAGCAAAGGGTGGAACCAGCATCCAATCTAAACTCCTCCTATATAATTCTATAGCTGAAGCATGAGCGCATGCGCGGCGTTTTTTTGAAAGCGATGGTAAATCCTTGAAGGCGCGGGCAGCATCCTTTCTACAGAAACCCACTGGTTAGTAATATAGTTTCACAATATTGATGGTAGCTTGATTTTGGGAGAATGGGCTCAGTTTCTTTAATCGATTGAAGTCAAGAAGATTGGCTGTTATTTTGTTTCTTGTTTATAGGAGACCACGAGAAGCAGGATCTTTTCTCAGAAATTCTAACTGGCGGAGCTAGTGGTTTCAGAATATGAGTTAATTCAGTATCCTTTGTGAAGACAGATTTGGTATTTTTTCTGAAGAAAATGATTTGACATCCCTTATAAAGCATTTTTGCCTAAACTGATTTCATATCTGTTATGAAGACAGACTGACATCTTCTCTGAAGAAAGTAATTTGACATCTCCCAGAAAGCATTTTTGCTTAAATTTCCCCTGAAGAATCCCGAGTGGGAGAAACGCATTGGAGCGCGACTTAGACAGCGTTGGGAAGACTCAGATAACATACGTAGAAACTGGGAACATTCTTTTGGACTTAGAGAATATATATTGAAATTTCAAAGACATCTTTTCAGACTAATTCAAGAGTTATCTTTGCAAATGTGAATTTTTTAAATATTTATGTATACACTTTGGTAGGGTGATGGTTAAGATAATTGACATGATTTTCATTATTACCTGTTTTAAATAGTTTTGAAAGCCTTCTTTGCATTGTAAAACTGGTCATTAATTTGGCAGGTCGTTGATGCTAGTTGGCGCGGCTCTGTTGGTTTACTGACAGATAGCCAAGATAGCGCCGGGAAGTCTGAGACCTTGCCAATTTTATATTGAACAGTTATATTGAGGAAAGTTTTTGAATTATAGGGGTATAAGATTTTGGAGCGCAAACGAGATTTAACGTTATAGGAGGATAAACCTAAGCAAGGGAAGGCGCCCGCGGGTTCCAAAGGTGGTCAAAGGGAGTTTCGTAGGTTTCAGTCCTCTCGGTTTGGCCAGTCGCAACAGAGCAGGTTTCCTGTGCGGGGGCACGGATTTCGGGGGTTTCGAGGGGCAGGTAGGGGTTTTGCTCCCTATCAGTCCTCGGCCGTTAAGAAGGCACAATGAGATGAGGCGGGCTCAGGTGGAGGTGCTGCCCGTCGGCGGTCACTTACGGGAGTTTTACCCTGCCTGGGTCCAACTTACCACGGATCGATGGGTTCTAGAGGTTATTCGAGAGGGCTATGCTCTCGAGCTCCATCGACCCGTCGTAGATTCCTTTGTGCTCTCTCCCTGCAAGTCTCCGCTCAAGGTGTGCGTGGTGGTGGAGACGTTGCAAAGGTTGCTTCAGCTCCGGGCGGTGGTTCCCGTTCCCTCGGAACAGTGCGGGTCCGGTCGTTACTCCATTTACTTTGTGGTTCCCAAGAAGGAGGGCTCCTTTCGGCTGATCTTAGACTTAAAGAGGGTAAATCGGTGTCTCCGGGTCACGCATTTCCGGATGGAGACTTTGCAGTCGGTGATCACGGCGGTATGAGAAGGGGAGTTTCTCACATCGTTAGACCTCATGGAAGCTTATTTGCATATTCCAATTCGGCCCGAGCATCAGCGGTACCTTCGGTTCGAACTTCCCATGGGGCATTACCAGTTTCAGGCGATGCCGTTTGGGCTGGCAACGGTGCCGTGGGTTTTTACCAAGATAATGGTGGTGGTGGCAGCGGCGCTGCGAAAGGAGGGAATCTTAGTCCATCCGTATTTGGACGATTGGTTGATTCAAGCGAAGTCGAAAGAGGACAGTGTGAAGGGCATGGCCAGGGTGGTGAAAACGTTGGAAGACCTGGGCTGGGTGGTCAATCGAGCAAAGAGCAATCTGGTTCCCTCTCAGTCTCTGGAGTACTTGGGAGCGCGTTTCGAGACGGGCTTGGGCAAGGTGTTTTTGCCGGACCGTCGGGGGCGTGCGTTGAGAGTTCTGGTGAGAAGATTCCTGGCGAGACAGGTGCCTTCGGCATGGCAGTATCTCCAGCTGCTCGGTACGATGGCGGCGGCGATAGAGGTGGTATCTTGGGCGCGGGCTCATATGCGGCCGCTGCAGAGGTCCCTTCTACGGCGCTGGTCTCATCAAGCGGATCCTTTGTCCCGCCGTCTAGTGTGTTCGGCGGAGGTGCGCCGGGAGCTCCATTGGTGGTTACAGAAGCAATCGTTGGACTCTGGGGTCCCGTTAAAACCTCCTTCTTGGAGATTGGTGACGACGGATGCCAGCCTGCTCGGCTGGGGGTCGCATTGCGAGGGTCGGTTCGCACAAGGCCAATGGTCTCCGGCGGAGTGGAGCTACTCCATAAACAGATTGGAACTGAGGGCGGTGTTTCTGGCTCTCCTACAGTTTCGGGACAGTTTGCAACGGACGGCGGTAAGGGTGCTGTCCGACAATGCAGCGGCGGTGGCCTATATCAGTCGCCAGGGAGGCACAGGCAGCGCGGCTCTCGAGGAAGAGGCAAGCCAGCTGCTGAATTGGGCAGAGCGTCATCTGCTAGGATTGTCTGCGCAACACGTGGCCGGGGTACACAATGTCGAGGCCGATTTCCTCAGTCGTTGCAGAATAGATCCGGGGGAGTGGGTGCTCCATCCGGAGGTGTTTTCCCTGCTTGTCCGGCGTTGGGGTCGTCCGATCATGGATCTCATGGCCACGTTTGACTCGGCGCAGGTGGACAGGTTTTACAGCCGGAGGAGAGAACGGATGGCGGAAGTGCTGGATGCCCTAGCGCAGGACTGGCCCCGGGGAGTTCTGCTTTATGTGTTCCCCCCGTGGGCTCTGGTAGGTCGAGTGGTGCAGCACATAGAGCGGCATCCGGGCCGAGTGATCTTGATTGCGCCCGACTGGCCCAGAAGACCATGGTATGCGGATCTGATTCGTCTATTGGTGGCGGCACCCTGGAAACTGCCTCTACGACCAGATCTCGTGCGTCAGGGGCCGTTACGGATGCCGGACGTGGCTCGATTCTCGCTTACGGCATGGCTCTTGAGCGGGCGAGGCTAACAGCTCGTGGATATTCCCAGGCAGTCATTTCGACCTTGTTGAAGGCACGTAGGCGTTCTACGTCACTGGCTTATGTTAGGGTCTGGCGTATATTTGAGGACTGGTGCAAAGCTCGGCGCTTGCGACCTTTGCGGGCGTCGGTGCCCCAGATTCTTTCCTTCTTGCAGGTTGGGGTTGAGAAGGGTTTGGCTGCTAGCTCCTTGCGGGTTCAGTTGGCGGCCCTTTCTTGCTTTCGGGGTAAGGTTCAGGGTCAGGCGTTGGGGTCGCATGGCGACATCCGCCGGTTATTGCGGGCGGTTCTGCTTATGCGGCCTCCGCGTAGATATTCGGTTCCGACATGGGATCTGAACTTGGTGTTGGAGGCGCAGTTGCGTCAGCCTTTTGAGCCGTTGGGGAAAGCCTCTATAAAGGATCTGACCTTAAAGACGGTGTTTCTAGTAGCTATATGTTCCGCTCGCCGCATTTCGGAGCTTCAGGCCCTCTCTTGTAAGGAGCCTTATCTATCCTTTTATGAGCACAAGGTGGTGCTGCGTACGGTTCCGGCGTTTTTGCCTAAGGTGGTTTCGGTGTTTCATGTGAACCAGGTGGTGTCCCTTCCGGTGTTTGAGGGCGGTCCAGGGGTTAAGTCGGATCGTCGTTTACGGCTTTTGGATGTCCGTCGGATGCTGCGGTATTACCTTCGTGGTACGGAGCCTTTCCGTAAATCGGACAGGTTATTTATCTCCTTCGGGGGTCCACGAAAGGGGGAGGCGGCGGCTAAGTCGTCTATTTCCAGGTGGTTGAAAGAGGCCATTGCAGGGGCCTATCTGTTAAAGGGTAGATTGGTGCCAGCTGGGCTCAGGGCTCATTCGACTAGAGCGCAGGCTACTTCCTGGGCAGAGTTCAGTTTGGTGCCGGCGGTGGACATTTGTAGAGCGGCGACGTGGTCGTCGTTGCATTCGTTCACTAAGCATTATCGGCTCGATGTTCAGGCAGCGGGTGATGGCCGTTTTGGGGCGGCAGTGCTTCAGGCTGGTTTGGCTGGTCCCTCCCGTTAGGTAATTTACTGCTCTGATACATCCTCACTGGTTCCGGGACTGGACTAGAGGGACGAAAAGGAAGACAAAATTAGACTTACCTGCTAATTGTTGTTCCTTAAGGAACTCTAGTCCAGTCCCGGAGCCCACCCGAGATTATTTAGGGTTGGGGATCCAGTCTGCACTGCCTTCTCAGATTCTTTCTCAGATTCCTTCTGCTGTTTCTTCTGTATGGTCCTGGCCGGCTGAGTTCCGGTTGCAGCACTGTTTCATCCCTGGTTCCTGGGAAACATGAAGGTAAGCCCAAAAAAAAAAAAAAAAAAACCACGACAGGAAGGGGAAACCTAAAGGGCAGTACTGCGAAGACAGTATAGAGTTTTTTGTTCTGAGTTATATATATTACCATGTTTAACTACTTATTTGTTGCTCTGCTGAGTTTGCTTTGTCAATAGGTACTGAAGGTGAAGGGGCGGTCCTACTGTATATATAGGCTGAGATCATCAAAGTGATGACCGGTGTCAGTCTCCAAAGCTCCTGGAGGAGATTCTAAACTCACTGGTTCCGGGACTGGACTAGAGTTCCTTAAGGAACAACAATTAGCAGGTAAGTCTAATTTTGTCTTAAGTGGCTTGCCCAAGACCACAAGGAGCACCTGTGGGACTAGAAACCCCAGTCCTTCCAGCCCAAGGTTGCTGTCCTCTAGTGGGATTTGAACCCCTGACCTTCCAGCCTGAAGTACCTTGCCCCAACCACTAGGCCACTTCTCCACTCATGGGACCTTAAAGGGAGTGGCCAAAGACAATAGCAGACCCCAGGGGAAGTGCTGGAGAGGCACTATAAAGGACAGACACACTTCCTGCTTCTCTCTCTCTCCCTCCTTCATCGGACAGGTTTGGACACTACCATGAGGCTCTGATGATCAATTCCTTTCACCCCTCCCCCCCCTCTCTCTCTCTACCCACATGTTCTGGCCTACCATGCGGCTCTGACCCACATGTTCTGGCCTCTATCTCTCTCACACTTCACACATGCACACACAGAAGAGTAACTGGACCACATCTTACAGCATGTAGTATAAAACTTGCTGTATAGGGAGGAAGTGACGTCATCAGCTAGTATGGCAGCATAAGCGGTGAGCTCCGGAGGGCAGCTCATGATTTTGTAGTTTTTCCCCTCTTCGAGATTGGCTTTTTGAGCGCAAGCAGAGCTGGTGGAGAGTCGCAAACTTCCGACCTTTATGGCGACGAGGAAAAAGGCGGCAGATCTAAAGGAGTTCGTGTATGGAGGAGCGAAGTCCCTGGCCGGTGAGAAAAAAATGGCGGGACAAAGCGCGGGAACCGGCGATACTCCAGTGGGGAAGGGACGGCGGCCCGAAGCCCCGGTGGTGGCGGAGATGCTCGTGCACAATGTGACGAGGGATGAACTGTTTGGCTGGTTTGGGGAGTTAAAAACGGAACTGCAAGCAGTTAAAACTGAGGTGGCTGACATGTGCTCCGCGCTCAGAGAGGAGCTGGGGGAGCTAGGCCATCGAGTGGATGCACACGAGCAGCAGCTGGGAAAGTTAGACACCCGGCAGAGTGGGCTGGAGCGCTCGCTCACGGAGGTGGAGGCTTGGAAGGACGCGATGCTGCTAAAAATTGAGGACTTAGAGAACCGGTCCCGCAGGAACAATCTGCGCATTCGCGGGGGTACCGGAGGAGAAGGAATTTGCCGATAGTGAAAAGGTGGCAACTGCAGTGCTCCGGGCTATTTTGTTGGACTTGGGCAAAGAGTCCGAGCAGGTGGACATACAGCTTGTACGTGCCCATCGGGCACTTGGCCCCGTTCGACCTAATCGCCCACGGGATTTGGTCATTTGTATGGTGGATTACAAGTTGAAGGAACGGATTATTACTCTTCTGCGGACCCGCAAAGACTTTGTTTGGCAAGGGTATGAAGTACAGATCTACCCGGACTTGGCGGCGGGGACCTTACAACGGAGGCGAGATATGCAGCCAGTCACGTCCATCTTGCGGAAGGAGAATGTCCGCTATAAATGGCTGTACCCCTTTGGCCTTCTTTTTACAGTGGGGCTCAAGAACTGGAAGGCTCACTCAGTGTCGGAGGCCATGGCAGCCTTAACCAAGGCGGGGCTGGGGAGTGGAGCAGTCCCGGATCAACTGGGGGTCCAGTCGGATGTAACCGGGCAGGTGGTTAGGAGCAGTGGTGAGAAGCGTCGCCGTAGCCCGGAAGCGGGGCCTGCGGAGCGTCCTGCAAGATCTGCCAGCAATAAGGACACTTGATGCACCGGGGACTTAGTGTGCTTGGTTTTTTCTACTTTACTGTGCACTTTTCGGTGCTTGTGTTGGTGTACTGATTTCCTTGTTTAATAAGTAATATGTGTTTTGGGGGGCGTGAGCTGCATTAGGGGAGACGGGGGTGGAGGGTTTGGGGGAGGGGTAGAGATAAGAGAGGATGAAGGGGTATAAAGGCGGAGGGGGAGGGGGTTCGGGGGAGCAGATGTTGGGTTTCAAGCTGAGGGGGGGAGGGGGGGGAGGGTGTTGGGTGAGGGTGGCGGGTGGAGGGTGACAGGGAGAGGGAAGAGGGGAATGGGGTTGGGGTAGGGAGGAGGGATAGAGTGGTAGCTGCCTCTGGCTGAGGGTCACTACTCCGATGGCGGCATCCAGTGGTGGGAGGGGGGACCTGGGGGGGGAGGGGGGGAGGAGGGGTTGGGGGCTCGGGGAGGAGAGGGGGGGTTTCGGGGGAGGGGGTGGGGGGAAGAAAGTGGGCCAACAACAGCTGGTAGTGGCTACATTGAACGTGCGGGGGTGGGGTACCTGGCGGAAGAGGAGAATGGTGGAACGGGAAGGTGGTAGGCTGCGTGCAGATTTTCTCTGTTTACAGGAAACACATTTGAGGGTGGGTCAGGAGCGGCTGGTGCAATCGAAGCGATACCCAAGGGTGATGTTAGCGGGACAGCGGGCGGAGGCGAGGAAAGGGGGGGTGGGTATTTTGGTGGGGGCGGACTGGGTGGATAAAGTAGTGGGGGAGTATCGGGATAAGAAGGGTAGAGCGGTGGGGCTTAAAGTCCAAATTGGGAGGGAACAGGTTTGGGTAGTGTGTCTATATGGACCTAACGATAAACAGGGGGATTTCTTTGCAAGAATGCAAGTTGAATTGGGGAATTTGAGTGGGGCTCCTATTATCCTTGGGGGAGACTTTAATTTGACCATCAATCCGCGGTTGGACAACGGGGGGGGGGTAGTGGGTTAGGGAAGAGAGTGGATCGGGTCAAATTGCGGCATTTGAAAGAGAGTCTAGGGGTGGAAGATGTGTGGAGGAGTCAAAACCCGGGTTGTAAGCAGTATACTTATTATTCCGCACCCCATGGTACTTATAATCGGATTGATATGGTTTGGGCGGGGGGGGGGGGATGGTTGACTAGGGTGCTGGAGGTGGATCATGGCTCTATCGCATGGACTGACCATGCCCCAGTAAGGGTGAAGTTTGATTTGGGATATGTGGATGAGGGTGTGAAGTTTTGGAGGCTTAACGAGGCCCTCCTTGATGAGCCGGCAGTGGTAGCTCGGCTGGGGAAGGTGCTGCAGGAATACCAAGATTTCAATTTGAACGGCGAGGTTGAATTGGGGGTAGTCTGGGATGGCCTGAAGGCGGTGCTGCGGGGTCATCTAGTACAGGAAGCGGCCCGTGCGCGCCGGCATAGGGGTGAACGGGAGCGTGGGTTGTTGGAAGAGATTGGGTGTCTGGAGAGGATGGGCAAGGGGAGGGGAGGGGGAGAGGGGGTGGGGAAGTTGAAAGCGTTAAGAGGGGAACTAGGACAATTACGTGCGAGCGAACTGGCCTTTGAACTGCGGGTGTTGAAGCAAGGGTGGTGTGAGGGGGGCAATAGGGTGGGTAGACGGTTGGCCCAGAGGTTGAGGAGTAGGGCACAGCAGAAAATTATCGGGGGTATCCGGGGGGCGGGGGGGAAGTTAGTGCATGGGAATAATGAAATCCGGGAGGTATTTGTGGACTACTATACCAAATTATACACTAGTGAGGTGCAAGGAGGGCGGGCTCAATGTGAAGAATATTTGCGAGAGTGTGATTTACCGTCCCTGTCTCAGGGAGAATCGGAGTGGTTGGATAGGCCAATTACGGAGCAAGAAGTGGACGTGGCTATTGGCGAGTTGAAACGGGGTAAGGCTCCCGGGTTAGATGGGTTATCCGGGCGGTTCTACCAGGTGTTCCGTTCCCGCTTGGGTCCCTTGATGGTTGAGGTGTTTAATGGAGTGTTGACTAGGAGGGCGGTCCCTTGTTCAATGAGGGAAGCCGGTATAACTCTTATTCCTAAACCTGGAAAAGACTTTTTGGTGTGTGGGTCTTATCGACCTATTTCATTGTTAAATGTCGATGCTAAGTTATTGGCAAAGGTGTTGGCTAATAGATTGGCAGGGGTGATGCCTTCCCTGATACACCCGGACCAAACCGGATTTATTATCAGGAGGCAAGGCGGGGACAATATTCGTAAGATCTGTAACCTTACTTGGGAGGTGCAGCGGACGGGCCAGGAGACGGTCTTTCTCTCTGTAGATGCTGAAAAAGCATTTGATCGGGTGGAGTGGCCCTTTATGCTGAGTGTGTTGGAGAAGGTCGGGTTGGGAGTTCATTTCGTTCAGTGGATTCAGGCGCTGTACGCGGGGCCGCAGGCCAGGGTGCGGGTAAATGGGAGCTATTCTCAGCCGTTTAGTTTGGGGAGAGGAACTAGGCAGGGCTGCCCCCTGTCCCCTCTGCTTTTTGCATTAGTAATTGAGCCGTTAGCAGCGCGGGTACGACGGTCCTTGGATATTAAGGGGGTTCTAATGAATTCCCAGGAAGTAAAAATCACCTTATTTACCGATGATGTAATTTTCACCCTTCGGGAGCCCCTGACGTCGTTACCAAATTTAATGAAGGAGATTGAAAGGTACAGTGCAGTGGCAGGGTATAAGATTAACGATAGTAAATCGGAGATTTTGGGGTTTAATCTCAGTGGGGAGTTGGAGGATGGGCTGAAAGGGGCGTTTGCGTTTCGGTGGGTAGGTGAACATTATAGATATCTGGGTATTCAGATGGGGAGGGACGTTGGGGGATTGGGGAGGGTTAATTACGGTAGATTGCTACAGGAAGTGCGGCGTGATCTGCCAAAGTGGAAGGGTCTCTATCTTACGTGGCTGGGTCGGATAGCAGTCTTAAAGATGAATGTCTTACCTAGATTTCTGTTTCTGTTTAGTTCTCTTCCCTGTAAGGTAGCTCGGGGATATTTGAAGCATGCTCAGCAGATTTTGATGGATTTTGTTTGGGGGGGGAAACGGCCGCGGGTGGCGCGGCTCACGATGTATCGCTCTAGTAAGGAGGGGGGGATGGGAGTCCCCTGGTTGGAGCAGTACTATTTGGCCTCGCAGCTACGGGCCTTACAGTGTTGGCACGGGGGGGACGAAACCCCGCGGTGGGTGTATTTGGAAAGGGATTCAGACCAGGGTGAGGATTTGGCGAAATGGATTTGGGATCCGGGAGCTGTGGCAGAGGGGGGGGAGGTCGGGTAACCCTTTTCGGAATTTGACAAAGGAGCTCTGGTTAAGGCTGAAACGGCCGTTGTTAGGGGGGAAGAGGTATACTCGGAGTATGTTTATTACGGGAGTTCGGGAATTTGGCCTGGGGAGGGAGAGGGGGGTGTTTCCCGAGTGGGAGAGGAAAGGGTTGAGGGTTGTGGGTCAGCTGCTCCACCCCCGGGGGGAGATTAAGAGTTGGGGGGAGTTGGTGCGGGAATTTGGGCTGGAGAGTAAGGGGTTTTTCGCATATTTACAGGTGGTGTCTTTTGTGAGTAAGAGGGATGTTAAGGCGGACCTGGGCCGGGAGGTCACGAAGGTGGAGGCCCTGTTGGGGAGAGGGGGGCGTAAGGGGGCGATCACCCACTTTACGGAGCATTGACGGAACTAGGGGGGGTGGGGGGGAGTATCCGTGGGGAAGTGATCTGGGAGAGGGTCCTGGGGGGTGAATGGTCTCGGGAGCGGTGGCAGGCTATTTACCGGTGGTCTAAAAGATTGGCGCCGGGGACGGCTTATTTGGAGGGGAGTTTGAAGATCCGCTATCATACCTATTGGACCTTGTGGAAATTACGGGCCCTTGGGCGGGGGGAGTTGGGGGAGTGTTGGCGGGGGTGTAAGGGGAAGGGAGATCTCTATCATTTGCTTTGGGATTGCCCGGTGGTGCAGGGGATGTGGGTAGACTGGGAGCAGGTTATTAGGGCGGTGACGGGGATTCCAGTTGTTTTGACCCCAGCCATGGTTCTGCTGAATGAGTTGGGGGAGGATGGGGAGCGGGATATGTTAAGGATGGTGGGCTATTGCATTGTTTCCGCGAGGGGGGAGCTCCTGATGCGATGGAGGTGCCGGGATGTCCCTACTCGGGGAGATATTGTGGGGAGGCTCTGTGAGCTGCGGGGGTTGTGTGAAATTGCGGCCTATGGGAAGCAGCAGCTGCAGCATTTTAGGTCGATATGGCAGGGCTTTGATACATGGTTTTTGAAATGGAAGGGGGGGGTGCCTAACGGGTCGAGTTGAGGGTTGCAGGTCTCTACTGTGAGGATTGCTAATTGGTCCACCAATAGGGGAGGGTGGGGGGGGGGTTTCGGTTGGGGGTGGTAGTTCCTTTGGTGGCGGGGTTGGGGGGTTGGGTTTTGTCGGGAGTCTTATAAGGGTTATCTGGGATGTGATGTGTGGTTTACCCTATTGTATTCTGATGTATGCGGGTGTCTTCTGCTATGGGGGGGGGGGGGAAGAAAATGCAAAAATTCGCTGTGACAGTGGTTAGGTTCGGGGGTGGGGTTTGGAGTTCCCCCGCTCGGAACATCCACTGTCTTGTATTGTGTTTTTTTTTTTATTGGATGTATCTTGTTGGTTATAAATAAACAAAGTTTAAAAAAGAAACTTGCTGTATACTTGACGATGTTGAAATGGATGTTCCCATACTTCACCTTCCAGGGTCTGTGCACAAAAGTCACAGTTCATACATTGGAAATGCCCCCGAATTTCCACCTCAGAGAGTGGATCACTATTGTGAATCACCCAGTCCGCTATATTACGGCCTCGTTCAAAGGCCACCCTCAAAGGTTTTTCAAAACACGTATGTAGGGACAATACCGGCCAATGTGTTTTTAAAACCCTCAATACTTCTACCGACTTTGGCATGTAGGGTAACACCCCCACATAAGGAAGTATATTCTCTGGTTCAGTGGGTCGTTCAGCACTGTCCCACCATTCAGCATGGTTAAAGCGCGCTCTTCGATATGCACGATCAATTATAGTTGGTGGATAACCCCGTTCCAATAACCAAAGCTTCAAGCTATGGGCACACTGAAGGCCATTGCTAAAAATGTGCATACCATTGCAAAATGTGGTGGCACCTGCAGCAGGAAACAGAATATCACCAGCTCCCTTCTCTCCCCCTACCCACAAAATCTACACAGGAGAGGAGGCACTATGGCCTCCAGGCAGTGAAACGTCAGCAGCGAGCAAAGCCTGCTCCTCTGAAAACTGGTTGTGGAGGAGGAGGAATTGCTCTTCTCTCCCCCCCCCCACCCCCAATCCCAGTGCAGTGCCTCCACATGCTGCAGCAAGAAGGGTCTGGGAGAATATCCGCACCACCCTGGTACAGTGAGTCAATCAAGTTTACTGCACACTGGAGAACATGTAGCAGCAGGCATTTGCACAGAAGGCAGGCTGGGAAGTGTGACAGATGGATGATGGTCAAAAAGAGCTATGAGGGCTGTAGCCACTCTGGGACACTACTGCACGGAGTCTTACAGAGCCACTGTAGCAAACTGAGGGGCACATATAAACAAGGGCAATGTCAAATAGGAATTGCATAAACAGAATACCTTAGCTCAGTTACACATGCAGAACATAGACCATCACCAAACAAGGAATCACAATTTAGAAACAGGAAGACAATAATTAAACTGGGAACCCCAAAAGCCAAACTTGGAATGTACAACACTGTAGAAATAAAACTATAAATTAATTTCCTCTTCTACTAAACAAAGCGCAGACGTTAATGATGCACATTTCCCAGAGCTGACATATTCCAGTTAATAAATTCAAAATAAAGAGATCTTTCTACCTTTTGTGTATTTTTTTTTCAGTTGCAATTGCTCCAGCCACTTTCTTCTGGTTTCTTCGTGTCTTCTGCTAACTCTCCATCATCTGCTGTCCATTTGTCCTGTCTTCTCTCTTCGTTTTTTTTTCCATTCTCTCTACATCTGCTTTAACGTACTAATCTTTCTCCTTTTGCTCCTTCCTCATTCCTATTTCGTCCACTCAAATTTTACCCCTCCATCCTCAATCCCCATATACTCTTCCAATACCTGGCCAGTTGTAGATTTTTCTTCCCTCCTACACAAAATATTTTCCCCTCTCCATTTCACTCTCCCAGCCCCATCCCATTCTAATCCTCCTCCAAAATCAGCTCCCTTCTAGTTCCAGCCCCATCCAGCATCCGCTCCCTTCTAGTCCCCGCATCAGCCCATTTCCAATCCTAGCCCCCCATCAGCCCATTTCCAGTCCTAGCTCCCCTGTCCATTTCCAGTCCTATCCGAGTTCCTCCAACAGCCCATTTCTAGTCCTTTTCTAGCCCCATCATCAGCCTATGTCAAATCCTAGCTCTCCTCCACTCAGCCCATTTCAATCCAAGCCCCTTATGAGCCTACTTCCAGTTTTAGCCCCTCCATGAGTCCATTTCAATCCAAGCCCCCACCACAGCCCATTTCCAATCTTAGCTCCCCCCAACAGCCCATTTTCAGTCCTATCCTAGCCCCTCCATCAGCCCATTTCCTGTCCTAGCTCCCCCCACTCAGCCCATTTCCAGGCCTAGCTCCCTCCCCTCACAGCCCGTTTCCATTCCAAGCCCACCATCAGCTATTTGCAGTTCAAGCCCCCTTCCACTCAGCCCATTTCCATTCCAAGTCCCCATCAGCTATTTGCAGTTCAAGCCTCCCCTTCCACTCAGCCCATTTCCAGTCTTGGCCCCCCCATAGCCCATTACTAGTCCTAAACTCCCCCATCAGCCCACAGCACATTACCAGTCCTAACCCCCCCCATAAACCCACAGCATATTACCAGTCCTAACCCCATCAGCCCACCTCAAGTCCTAACCCCCCCATCAACCCATTTGCAGTACTAGCCCCCCCATAGCCCATTACCAGTCCTAACCCCCCCATAGCACACTACCAGTCCTAACCCCCACCATCAGCCCACAGCACATTACCAGTCCTAACCCCCCCCATAAACCCACAGCACATTACCAGTCCTAACCCCATCAGCCCACCTCAAGTCCTAAACCCCCCTCCAGCCCATTATCAGTCCTAATCCCCCTCCCTCCCATCATCCAAGGGAAAATTAAAACTTAAAAAAAAAGCTGGCTGCTGCTGAGTGTCCCGCGGGGCCCCGCTGCCCAGCAGAGCACTCCCTCCCTCCTTCCCTCCATGCCTGCTTGCCTCAGCCCCTCTCCGCTTCAGCTTAGAGCCGCGAAGGGAGAGTTTCTCCCTCACGGCTCTGTTAAGCCCGCTGGGGCTTATGGGAAATTTCCATCTTTTTTTGCCAGCTTTTTTTTTTTTTTAATTTACTTTTAAAGCGGAATGTTCTTTGCGCGGGGCCCCCTGAAATGTGGGGCCCTGTGCAAAAAACATTCTCGCTCAATGGACAGGCCGGCCCTGCTTATAAACCTCTTAGGCACTATGGTGTATTAGGGTAACTGCACCAAGGGAGGGGGACAAACACAAAGAAAAAACAAAAACCCTTGTTCCTCCTTTCTTTCTATCACATTTCTATCTGTTCACAGTCACCTTGATCTACAGTCTAGTGGCAAACAATATAAATTTTGGTTTTAGGATGAGGAAACTTTAGCTTGCCTATATTCCTTGCATAGTCTTTATAAATCATAAATCTGAGTGTGCCGTCATTTCATATAAATGGTCTAGGGATACTTAATTTTCCACCCACCCTACTCCTTACCCCACCCATCTCAGGTTTGCATTGCCTATATAGTCATCATATAGATTGACAGCTGTCCTCCAATTAGGTATAACACCCACCTTTTCTCCTTGTCCTAGAACTGCTTTACAGCCATCTTAATCAGCAAGTTGTGTATTCAATGCAATAGCTATGGTGCCTTCATTCTAAGAAGAATCATTTGGAGCCTAAGAGCTTGCCCTATATGTCTCAAGTTATCTACTTTGAAGAATTGATTCCGTTCAGGTACAAACTGAAAAACATCCACCACAACTCCCACAAAAAATCAAACAGCTCAGGAACAAGGGCATCATAGTGGGCTCTGATAGGCTGCAACCTGTAACAAGAAGACACCCTCTCCATCAAGAGATATTTCTGCATAATGGATTCTTTGCCTTGGAAAATGAGAGTGCCCAATTAGTGGAAACTGAAGTGCCCTTAATGTGAAGGTTAATGCCTAATCTACTGATAATGCACCAAACATGAAGAAAAAAATCACAAAACAGGAAACTACTACTATTGGAGATTCCATCATCAGAAGCACCAACTTGGGAACACAGTGCAAAGGAGAGAAGATGGTCAAATGTCTCCCAGGCTCTTCAGCCAGCAGGAATACAAACCAAATTGTTGGCATAGTTAATGCAGAAAGTGAGCATTCCAAAATTGATGTTATTGTCCACTTGGGTACAAATGACTTGGCTAGAAACAGTGCCTCTACAGTTCAAAGGGACTTCCAGATTCTGGGAAAGAAACTCAAACCCATTGTTAAAACTATAGCATTCTCAGAAGTTCTACCTGTTCTTGGTCAGGGGGCAGAAAGGCTGCATAGCATAATCAAGTTTAATACATGGCTCCAAACCTGGTGCAAACAAAAAAGATTTAGATATACTGGCGACTGGGGAAATAGATGGAACAACAAAAGGCTATACTGTGTGGATGGACTACATCTCTCTGTCACAGGGAAAAGGATCCTAAGTGAAAAATTAAGGCATTATGTAGACAGACATTTAAACTAGGGAAAGGGGGTGACGGATGGAGAAAAACAAGTTCAGGATGTCATTCCCAGCAAAAACATAACAACATTGGAAACTGCCACACTATTAACCCACACACAAATGGCAAGCGGGAAGAGGCTTGCAGAACAAAATCCATGCAAAATACAGGCAAGCCAGTCAACAAATGCCGGGTTGCATACAGAAAGGAATTACCAGAAGAAAAGAGGAGGTACTAATGCCACTGTACAAGTCGCTGGTGAGGTCTTACTTGGAATATTGTGTTCAGTTTTGGAGACCATATCTCACAAAAGATATAAAAAGACTGGAAACAGTACAGAGGAAGGTGACCAAAATGATTTGGAGCCTACGCCAGAAGATGTATGAGAAGAGACTTTAAGACCTAAATAAGTATACACTAGAGGAGAGGAGGGACAGACGAGATATGATACAGACCTTAAAATACTTAGAGTATTAATGAACAAACAAACCTTTTTCAAAGATGGGGAAGCTGTAAAACTAGAGGGCATAACATGAAGTTGCAAGGGGGTAAATTGAAAAGCAATGTCAGGAAATACTTTTTCACTGAAAGGCTGGTGGATGCTTGGAATGCCCTACCGATGGAAGTGTTAGGAGCAAATACAGTGACAGAATTCAAAATGGCATGGGACAGACACAGTGGATCCCTTTATAGCAGCAGGATAAAATCATAACAAACTTAACTATCTCTAATATCTCATCAAATAGGGGTGACCTGCATGGAGCAGTGGATATACCCCTAAACAAAGGCATAGGGAGGGTGACAAATATGCAGCACCGACCCTCAGTGTCTGACTCCTGCTGCGCCTACTCGGCCATATGGCCACCATGGTCCATGTTATCCCGGATGCCCTTCTTCATATGAGTGCAGCCCAGTGGTGCCTCTGCTCCCAGTGGACATGCCGGCTGCGAGACAGTGTCAGTGACTTGCGGCTGGTGGAGTCCCTTGGCTGGTGGCAGACCACACAGCATCTTCAAGCAGGGATGCCTTTTCAGACCCCCACCCCCTGAGGGTCCTCACTACAGACGCCTCCTCGCTGGGTGGGGAGCACATTGCGAGGAATTCCGCACTCAGGGCAGTTGGTCCAAGGTGGATAGTCAGCAGAAGATCAATCTCTTGGAACTCCGGGCCATATTACTACTACTACTACTACTACTACTACTACTACTACTACTAAGCATTTATATAGCGCTACCAGTCATACGCAGCGCTGTACAGACATGTAAGAGACAGTCCCTGCTCGTCAGAGCTTACCATCTAGTCAAGACAAAATATTCCTGTCTTTCCGGGCCTTCCGCCACTGTCTGCAGCACAAGTCAGTGCTGGTCCAAATTGACATTCAGGTCACAATGTTCTGTATCAACAAACAAGGATGCATGGAGTCCCACATCCTCTGCCAGAAAGCAATAGCTTTCTGCTCTATGCGATCCACCAAGAGATGCTCCTGCAGGCGGTGTACCTGCTAGGCCAGGACAATGCCCCAGTGGACAGACTGAGCAGGATCCTTCAGCTGCACGAGTGGGGGCTGGACCCCAGAGTGGCCAATCAGCTCTTCTGGCTCTGGGGGACCCCACTAGTGGATCTCTTTACCAGCCTGGACAACTTCCAGTTGCCCCGCTTCTGCTCCTGGCAGCTCCACTCATTCCGGGTGGCTGCAGATGCATTCTTCATCCCGTGGTCAGAGGGCCATATGTACGCCTTCTTGCCCACACTGTTGATTGCCAAGACCCTTTTCAAGGCCCTTCGCAACAGGACGTCACTGATCCTGGTGGCCCAGGCAGCCATGGTTCCTGCTGCTTCTCCACTTGTCTAAGGAGATCCCAGTTCCTCTGGGGAGTGCCCTGGAGTTACTGTCTCAGGAGGAGGGCTCTCTCTTGCACTCCAACCTTGGGTCCCTGTTGCTGACAGCATGGCTGCTGAAAGAGTAGCCTTGGCCCCTTTGAACCTCATGGGGGAGGTGGAAGAGGTTCTCCTGGCCTCCCGTAAGACCTCCACCAGGTGGGCCTATGCCTTCAAATGGCGCATGTTTTCAGCATGGTGCGTGGAATGACGAGTGAATCCATTCTCGTGCTCGCTCGGTGCAGCTGGTGCTGCAATACTTGCTTCATCTATTGCAGGCCGGGTTCAAATCCAATTCTGTCAGGGCGCACCTGAATGCTGTTACTGCATACCACCACCCCATCGACGGCAAGCCCCTTTCTGTGCAGCCTCTCGTAACCCATTTCCTGTGAGGTCTTCTGTTGTCCAAGACCCCCATCTGCCCATCAGCGGCAGAGTGTGACTTCAGTGTGGTGTTATCCCATAATGGCACGGGCAAAATTCAAGGCAACAATACTCATCTTCAAGAACATACAGCACTGCTCAGCAGAAATTCTACAGACCACAATAACCAAAGACACAAGCAGCAGACCCAGGCGAACCCAAGGCACCAACGACAACTCCACCCCAGCCAGATACCACAAAATGAAGCAATCAACTTCCAGAAGAGCCTTTTCACTCTTGGCACCAAACCTATGGAACTCACTCCCTGAGGAACTAAGAGCACAAAAGGACCTTAAGGACGTCCGCAAATCCCTCAAAACCCACCTGTTCATGGCCTCATATGAACAAGAACCTTAACTCCAAATCCATGCAGCCGTGCTGATAAAGCCACCTTACACCAACATTTCAGACCTGGGACTCAACACCCAGGAATATATGTACATCTTGTCACCTATGTTTAATGTGGACCCCTCGTTGTATCCCGAACCACTTTGATTGAAGGATAAGGTGTTATACAAAACAGGCTAAATAAATAAATAAATATCGAGGCTCACTGGGCTGCCATTTGAGCCCCTGGCTACCTGCCACCTGAGGTATCTCTCATGGAAAGTCATCTTTCTGGTGTCGCTCACATCTGCTTGCAGGGTCAGCGAGCTCCAAGTCTTGGTGGCAGAGCCGCCTTACACCAGGTTCTACAAGAATAGGGTTGTGCTCTGCATGCACCCCAAATTCCTCCGAAGATGATGTTCTCCTTCCACCTCAATCAGAAGGTGGTGCTCCCCACCTTCTTTCTGCAGCCTCATGCCAACAGGGCGGCGGCCATCCTCCATACTCTGAACTGTAAGAGGGCCCTGTCCTACATCCATCATACCCAGGGCCTCCGCAAAGCTTCACAGCTTTTCATTTCGTATGACCCCAGCTGGCTGGGGGAGGCAGTGACCAAGCAGACTGTCCACCTGGGCGACGGACTGCATTGCCCTCACCTGTGAGCAGGCTGGGCTCTTGCTGGAGCACTGGGTCTTGGCGCACAGGGCCTTGGTGTCCTCTGTGGCAAACCTGCACTCCGTCCCTATGACGGACATTTGTCGAACCGCCATCTGGTCTTTGGTCCTTACCTTCTCAGCTGATTACTGCCTGGAGTGAGAGTCCCAACGGGACAGCACCTTTGGCCAGACTGTACTCCGTAATCTGTTTGGGATTTAGGCAACTTCTACCCTCTGACCCTTCTGTGTTCAGGCTACTGGAGTGCTGGTTCCTCACTGGACACACGGGCCATTCTGGAGTCTATATCCTTGGACTCAATTGCTGCTGTTCACAACTCCGCTTAGGGGCATCTGTGTTTTTTCTACGGACGTTCGGTAGCCTGTATCTAGGGAGTCCCATATGTGAGGGCTGACTTCCTGCTTGTTCCCGGAGAAAGCGTAGTTATTCACCTGTAACAGGTGTTCTCCAGGGACAGCAGGAATCGGTCCTCACAACCTTCCTTCCTCCCCATGGAGTTGCTTCCTTGATGTGTTGTTTTTGCCATCTTAGCTATGTCATGAGACTGAGGCAAGATGGCACCCTTGGGCGGGAAGAGGACCATGCATGTGTGGTGGCATCTCCCAAGGGCTTTCTTTGAAAGCTGGGGTTGTTTCCGCGAGGGCTTCATCGGTGCAGACTTCACCCATATGTGAGGACTGATTCCTGCTGTCCCCGGAGAACACCTGTTACAGGTGCGTAACAACGCTATCTGGCAGCTTGACTTTGGCCTCACTGTACATGCACATGGTTCTCAGACAGTCACTGTGCAGCATGTGTCCTACAGGTTGTTGTCCCCTCATGTATTTTCATGGTGATCATGCTGTTATACCCAGCCACATCTATGGGTATAGTGCCAGTTGCCATACAGTGATGCTCATGCAACATGCCCCGACATCACTGTTCACTGACATGGGGCCGGGGCCTGTGCCTGTCCCCAACATCTGTGGCTTTGCACTATAAATGGACAGCATACACAGTTTGGCTTGGGATAGTCCCTTTCAGGGAGGGGGGGAGTAGCCCAGAGTTTGGAGCAGCCCAGAGTTTGGAGCAACTGCCTTGTAACCCCACAGGTCAGGGGTTTGATTCCCACACACCTTTTCACAATCATTCACAGGAAAACCCTTACATATCACTAAACTGTACTCACATATTACTAATGAAAATAATCCATGGCTTAATTGTGACTAATTCCTCTATAAAAAAAATATCTGCACCAATTAAAAACCCTTGAGAGATGCAGACAGGTAGTTACCAAGATATGGTTCGCGGATAATAAGTGATAGGTACAAAAGAGGAGAGGATGCCTTAGTCTAGGTGATCTCCTTTGATTTGGCTAGAGATGATTCTGGACAATATGACTTCATTTTGTATACCCATTTAATATTCTATGTAGCTGTGAAAGCCAGACTGTATCTCTCAAGGACCTCACATCTCACACCCTATGAAGATCAGCGTTTTACCAATGGCTTCATCAGGGGCTGCTATTCTTTATCTTTATTCAAAACTTAATATACTGCTCACATGTAATGTACTAGAGCAGTTTACAATTACCCAAATACAAAATACTGCTATGAAGAGGAAAGAGAACGCCAGCAATTCAGATAGGAGAGTGATAGCAAGTTAGAGAAGGACAGCAGATAAGGAGGACTACATCAGGGATGGTAGGATGTGGATAGATTGCCTGCTAGCTTTGGCATCTGATATCACTGGGACCCTTAAAACTCACTCCTGACTTCCGGTAATGTCATCGGATCAAATGGTGGCATAGCGATCGAGCTCCGCCACCAAAGCCTGCCATAAAGGGGGGAAGCACCCCCAAAAGCGAAGCAACAGTGGAGAAATGAACGGGAAATAGCAGGGGCAACCACGAGAGATAGGAGAAGGCTGAGCGGACTGTGGTGACCACCCGAAAACGGAGTGTGATGCCCGATCGGGGAAGCATGAGGTGGACTGGAGTGGCGGTGGAAAGAGCTGCATCGAGAGGAGCATGACAAGGAGGGCTGGTGAGTTCCGGAGCCGCAGCATAAAAGCGCTGGTAAAGCAAGAGAAGTGAGCGTGGCAGTAACTGAAGATCAGCAAAAGGCCGAAGAATAACGACCACTACCAGAGCAGCAAGTGCAGGGGAAGTGGAGGGCCTGATCAGGAGGCCACGTGTCAGAGCGGAGTGGAGGCCTGCGGAGATGCGGTGTCCATGGTAGGAAGACCAGAGAGTGAAACAGGAGCAGGAAAGGGAATCTGGTACAGGAGTGAAGCGGCTGAGAACCGGAGGAGAGATTGGTATGGCGAGGTGGAAGAGAAGAACTTTGACCTGGAATGGAGGGAAAGGAATGCCTCACAGGAGCAAAGCACAGTAAGGCTGAATAACAGATAGCAAAGTGAAGCATAGACAACAAGGACTTTTTAAATAAGGGGGGTTACACTAAGCTGTCCCAAAGCAAAAAAAGACATATCGATTAAACGTAGTGCAAGAAGCCTCATCAAAGGAGGGAGCAGAAAAGCAGCCAAAAAGAGCCCTGCACCTAGGGGGAAAGACACAGAGCATTGCAGCAGAAAGTGCAACACGCTTGAAGCACCAAAGAGAGCAAATGGATAAAACAAAAGGAGGGCAGTCAGCAAAGAAAAAATTGGCAGAATTCAGATCATCATATATGTGTCCTCAAGAGGAGGGAAAGAAGGGGAGAAAGAAGGCAAAATGGCGGCGGAGCAAGGGTCTGAGCAGGAGGAGGAGATGGAGGGTGCTTGGAGCCTGGGAGTAGCAGAGATGATCAAGCTGTGGTTAACAGAATTGAAAGGATCTCAAAGTAGAAATCAGTGGAGTTAAAAATGAATTAAAAGAGACATTACAATCTTTGCGATAAGACTTGGTGGATCTGGGTGCTCGAGTAGAAGAAACAGAGAGCCAGTTGGAACAGCATGGGGAAGTAATGGAAGAACTACAAAAAGGATGGGAGGAACTAAAGCAGGCTTAAGGGGAGGAGTAGCCTAGTGGTTGGGGCAAGGTACTTCAGGCCGGAAGGTGGGTGGTTCAAATCCCACTAGAGGACAGCAACCTTGGGCCGGAAGGACTGGGGTTTCTAGTCCCACAGATGCTCCTTGTGGTCTTGGGCAAGCCACTTAACCCTCCATTGCCCATGTTCCCTGTAAGTATTAGTGTATGTGTCTCATATCCCCGCGTGTTAAATGCATCCCCCAATTGTGTTGTGACCGCTTTGATTGAAGGATAAGGCAGTATACAAAACTGTCTAAATAAATAAATAAGAGGAGTTGAAGATGAAAGCGGAGGATTTAGAAGACCGATCCAGAAGATGCAATTTAAGAGTGCGTGGTGTCCCAGAGGATCCTAAATATAAGAATTGTGATGAAGTGATGACTAAAGTATTTGGATCTCTGTTACAAACTGCAGCTCTAGAGGAGGGAGGAGCTGGAGAGTCTCTGCAAATTGAGCGGGCTCATAGAGGGCTGGGGCCCATAAGGGACAATCGACCAAGAGACATTGTGGTGTGTATGAACTCTTTAAAACTAAAGAGTGTCTTTTGAGGGCGGCCAGAAAATTGAGGCATTTCAAATGGGATGAGCATGAGTTGGAACTGTTCCAAGATTTGTTCTTGGGCACGCTACAACATAGGAGAGAGCTGAAAGAGGTGGCGGCCTATTTGAGGAGAGAAGACATGCGATATAAGTGACTGTACCCTTTTGGCCTACTGATTACAGTGAAAGGGATGTCGAGACCAAGTAAGGACCAGCAAGGAAGCATGGCAAGCACTTAGACCTGGGACTGACCAATCTACCCGAGGGTGCAGGAGGCCAAGTCAGAGCAAAAACCAATATAACATCTACATAGAGAGCGGACAGCTTGAGGTGAGGTGGCACAGGGCACTGACGGACGGCAGGAGCTTGGCAAGACTCAAAGGAAGTCCAGGAGAGAAGGCGGCAGAGAAGGGGACCGGCTAAAGCTAAGGATACTGATATGCTGTATTAAAGAAGAATCCATATAAGAGGAGTGATGATGGACGTTGATAGATGCTCTGTAAGGGGTTGGTGTCTGGAGAATAGTGAGGTGTGGGGGACGGAGAGGGGGAAGGGCGATGGGAAGGATGGAGTGGATGAGGTGAAGGGGGAGGGAGGAGTGAGCTGGAGTGATCTGCATAAATTATAGTCATCATAATGGTGGGGGAAGGGGATAGAGATTAGGGCTGAAGGAGGGTGGGAAGGGTTAGGGGGTGAAGAATGCGGATAGGGGGTAAGGTGGGGGTGAGTTAGTTGGGGATGGAGACAATGGACGGGGTGGGTTGACATAGGAGAGGTGGGAATAGAAAAGGAGGGGGAGGTGGAATAAGGGGGTAGGGGTAGGCGGCAGTCTGATAGTTAGTCACTATGAATGGAAGTCGAGTCTCCCTTGAGGAGCCAGGGAAGGGAGGAGGGGGAAGGGGGGGTTAAGAGAGGAGGGAGAGAACAAATCTCAAAGATGAGTTAAAAATAGTAACGCTAAATGTAAAAGGGCTTAATTCGCCATTTAAAAGACAAACTATATAAAGAAATAACACACCAAAAGGCATCGTTAGTGCTTATACAGGAAACACATCTAACTAGGTCAATGGAGTACCTGGTTAAACCAAAGGCATATGTGGTTTGTGTACGTGCATCAAATACAGTGGAAAAGAAAAAAGGAGGGGTTGCGATCCTAATAGATTCCAAATTAAAGATGGAGCTGCAGACAGTAGTAAGGGACAAAGCGGGGAGATATGTGCTATTGTGTGTGAAGCTGGGGAATGAATGGTATTATATAATGAATGTATATGCGCCCTCAGGGGTGCAAAGTGAATTTTGGACAAAGCTCAATGAAGAAGTGGGGAAATTAGGGGAGGGTATTCTCATATGTTTGGGAGATTTTAACTTAACTTGAAGTCCTGCCAGAGACGCTACGGGGAAAAGAGAGGGCAAGAGAGCAGATAGAAGTAAGTATTGTAAGTTTGTGACACAACACTGTTTGATAGATGCATGGAGATTTCAACACCCCTGGAAAAGGCAATTCTCATATTTTTCACCAGTACACGGTTCATACTCCCGAATAGATGCTATTTGGATAACGAAAGAGGTGGGGGGAAGGATAATAGGGGTGGAGATGGACTCAATAACATGGTCAGACCATGCACTAGTTGAGGTTAGAATGACTATAGAGGGGGAGGGGAGAGGCATTCCGTTTTGGAGGTTAAATGAATCTCTACTGGAGGATGAGAGGGTAAGAAGATATAGTGAGGGAAACGGGAATATTTTAGATGGCATGACACTGGTGAGGTCGCTTGGGGAGGAGTTTGGGATGGATATAAGGCAGTAGTTTGGGAAATCCTAATTAAATGGGGGCGCGTAAACGAAGGGAAAAGGAGGGAAGAGAGGGAATTGAGAGAAAGATTATTGAAACTGGAGGAACTAGATGTGCAAGATCAAAAAGGAACATATAGAGGCCAAGTGTTGGCAGTAAGAGCGCAGATAAATGCAATGCAGGTAGAAATTATAAGGTATCGCATGCAGTTGAGACGAGTTTTTTGAGGGGGGAAATAAAGCTGGGCAATATATGGCGCAGAAATTGAAGGAACAGAAATTACGATCGCATATTTTGAAAGTTAAGGATTCGGGAGGGAAGTTGGTCCATAAAGATTGGGGATATTAGGGAGGCTTTTAGGGGATTCTACCAGTCACTGTATGAAGCAAGAACTCCTCCAAAACAGGAAAGGGTACAGAGTTATTTAGATTCGGTAAAGATGCCAAAATTGGGAGAGGGGGAACGAAACAAGTTAAATAAGGCTATACAGGTAGAGGAGGTTCAGAAGGCTATAAAACAGTTGAAAGTAGATAAAGCGCCAGGGTTAGACGGGCTCACAGCGCGGTTTTATAGAAGGTTCGGAGAGATATTAATTGCACCACTAGTGCGATTGTTTAATTTACCAAGAGAAGGAGGTGCACTAGCGAATACTATGGGGTGGGCAGGTATAACAGTAATACATAAAGAGAGAAAAGACCCACAAGAATGTTCATCGTATAGACCTATTTCATTGCTTAATTTAGACGCTAAGTTATTGGCTATGCGTCTGAATGTGGTAATAGGGAAATTGATTCATCAAGATCAAGCGGGCTTTATCCCCGATAGGCAGGTAGCAGACAATATTTGAAAGGTATTAAATATTATTTGGTCAATTGAACAAAGTGAGGAGGAGGCACTGCTGTTATCTCTGGACGCAGAGAAGGCTTTTGACCAGGTGTCTTGGTCTTTTCTTTTCCAGGTGATGGAGTGGGTGGGGTTGGGTGAAGAGTTTATGGGTTGGGTACGAGCATTATATCAAAATGGCTTGTGCTCAGGTGAACGGAACAGGCAAACACAGGCATCACCAGCCATACCACACATGCCCATGTTCAGGCATGCACATGATTTGCCATGCCTCTGACAGGATGGCCCCCTGCAGTACACTCCTGTTCTACACAGCTCACATAAGTGCATTGGTGGGTGCTGCATCTGTACCACAGTTACAAGGGGCAACTGTGGGATTTGAACCTTGGTTATCTGGGTGATGAGCTGTGGTTTGAACCACTGTGCTACAGCACCGCTGCAAGTGCAGTTTGTTTATGTTTATTTACATTTGATATACTGCTCAGGCCAGAGGCATTAGAGCGGTTTACAATACCATATCAATTGAGGAAATAGGAAAAGAACGCCATTTATATGATAGGATAGAATAGAGGACAGAGACAGTTAGACAGATAAGAGAAGGAGAGGAACATGGAACAGCAAATTACCACCAAACTGAAGCACGTCAAACTAGTCCATGACATCAATGAAACCCTCAGCAATAGACGCCACGGACCAACGCCTAAGGGTCACGCCATCAGGCGCGGGCGTGCCTCAGAAGCGGCGGTTTTTAAAGCCGTTGAAGAGGGCTGTGGAGGGCTGCTGATTGACAAGAAATGGAGGTGAGGAGGAGCTCCTGCTCACTCCCTCCAATAATGGCTGCTGCTCCCGATCTGCCAGCGCGCCTCAGAAGCGGCGGTTTTTAAAGCCGTTGAAGAGGGCTGCGGAGGGCTGCTGATTGACAAGGAATGGAGGTGAGGAGGAGCTAGCAATGGTGGTGGTCCCATGACTACTGCCATTGGTTAACCACACTGCACAGGGGGCACTACACCACAGGGTCCTCAGATCTGCAACTGGGGGAGGCATGGGGTCGGGGGGGGGGGTGCATTCAGCAGCTGGCCCTGCCTCATACAGTTCACTGACAAGCATTCTCAGGTTCAGCCATCTGCTTGACATTTGTTGTGGGGTGGTGCAAGGCACATTGCTCCTACCCTGGCATTGTTACCCACTCTAGTTACCCATAGAGTCACCTGCACTGCATACCTAGCAGGATATTTCATGATTCCTATACACATCCTCTTGGACCTACACATTTTCTACATGACTCAACTGCCACCTACCTTGAATATACCACCACTGTTGGGGGCTCCTCCACAGGTGTGTCAGCTCGGGTACAGGCACGGATAGAGTTCTTCATGTGGAAATGCAGGCACAGGCGCATACGCATTATATAAACACATGTGTCTGGATGTACATGCGCGTAACATATTCTGGTCAGTTCTATATCACCATGCATGCCTGTCTAAATGCTATAAAACGTGGACATTATTGGTGGCCCCATCCCTGTGGTTTATGCATGCATCCATTTACCCTTTGAATTGTCAGGAAAATGGCTCCTAAGGTGGTCTCATACAAGCAGAATTTCAGCGATGGGGAGCTGACACTCCTGATAGATGAGATCTTTGGGGACTTTGAGATCCTCATGGGTACAGAGGAGACCAAGATTGGTGCCTATGAGTGCCAGAGAAGATGGCGAGCCATATGCCACAGACTTAATGCCTTATTTCACAATAACAGAGATATCAAGGATATGAAGTGGAAGTGGCGGCAGGTGTGGAGGGATACCTGCAAGAAGGCCAGATGTATGGGACCAGATGGGCAAGCCAAGCCCTTGACCAACCTTGAACAGTGGGTCTTGGTCACTGTGGACCCCACCGCTATGAATGGTGTTGGCACACTGAACACATCACAGTCCTCACTGGACCAGGGTGAATGGCTGTTATATGTCCTCCCCTTCACACTCAAGTTCTGTTCTGCACTTGTGTCTCTGAATCAGTCCGCACTTCTCCCTACCATCGCCTTCTGCACATGGTTCCCATCCCTGTTCCTGTGGTCTCCACACATCCCCTGCCCACTTGCAGGGATTACTGCTCACCAATACAATACACACATTCTATGCAGCAGTCACACACAACTGGGGTACAGGTTGTTCAGGTTTCCACAACATATCATTGTCATTGGACACCTCTTTCACCATATTTTCTGGTTCTGTCATCATTACGGAAAACAGTTTTTTCTTGTGTAAGTGTTTATTGCTGCTGCTGTGCCGTGCTATATCCCTTATGTTGATTAGTTGCTACAGTTTTATGTGTTCTGTGGGATCCACAGCTGCCACACCTATGCAGGTTCAACAGGGGTTCCCAATCACAGATATTTAGGGGTATCAGGGTGGGCATCTGCAGTGGTGCACTTCACAGGGGGCATGCACTGATATCTGAGGGTGTGAGGTTGGGGCATGCTTAGGACAGGTTGCTCAGGCATGTGGGGCTCAGTTGCCTATTTGGGGGGCTCTGTGGTTGTGGGTCTGGCATGTTGTGTTGTAATGGTTCCCTGTTTCACACTGCTGCATGGCACACTAGGAAACAAGCCCCCCACTTAACACTGTTCTATTTCAGTGGTGTCAGGTGTTTGGTGTTCTCTGCTGCACTGACATTCATGTGTGTGTGTGATGGGCACATCTTTGAACCTTATATCCACAGGTGCAGATGCAGCTATGGGACCGAACAATGCCCTGATCTTGCTGATCCTCCAACAGTGTAGCCTGAACACATACTGCTACCTCTGTTGAGCCACCCACCCAAGGTGGGAATCTGCAACCTGTGACACTGGCTGACAACAACCCAGCAGCCCTCATCAATGAGCAGCAGGGGGATGTGGGTTTGGGTGGTGATGTGGACCAGTTTGCACCCTCACCTGAGTCCCCTGAGAAGCAGGGTGTGGCTCGACATCAGCATCACTGCCACCAGCACACCTCATAGCAGCTGCTACTATGTGCTGAGGGACTACTGGCCTAGAATGAGTCACATACCGAATGAGGCTGAAGCTGGAACTGTTGTGCATAGCGTGGCCCTGCAGGAGTGGCAGCTAGTTGCTACTGAGCACCTGGATGCATCTGTGTGCACCTCAATGCAAGCATTGATTACCTGCTGGCTCAGCTAGGCCAGACATAGGCTGCCCCTGTCCCCATCCCTATCCCTGCGCTGGGCAGTGACCCCTCTCAGCCGGTGACCCCATGTTCAGCTTCCACCAGTGGTGGGTCTGCTGCTGCTAACACCCCTTCCACCACAAGCGCTCCTGTACCAAGGTCTGCGTCATCCTCCAGCAGGGTCTCCACAAGTGCCAGTGCGAGGGCTGCCTCAACAGCAGACTTAGCTACCACAGCACCCTCCAATATTTTGGGCCCTGTTCCTTGGGACTTGGGCCTCCATTGATCTTCCCACCCTTCCATGAGGGTCTGGTGGAGGAGAGTGGAGACAGCAGCAGTTCAGGGTCCAATGGCACACCACCATCCACACTTGTGCGAGCCATCGCACCAGCACTTGAGCAGGTGCCCTCTGGGAGGGGGAGGGCAAGGGGTCTCGGGAGCCAAAGTAGCTGTCACATGGGGGGCCTGGTATGTGTGTTTGGGATGGGGTGGGATTGCTGTTCTGTTGGTGTAGGTGGGGGGTGCGGTGGGATATGTGGGGATGTGGGCACACTTTGCACATGGGTGTGACTGTGGGGTGTGTGGGTGTGGTGGGTAGGCAGGGACAGGCATTTGTTATCATGCCTGGGAGGGGGCTGCACCTCTGCTTCTGCCATGAATAAATGGGTTTGCATCACACCTACTTGTCTCCATGTCTTATGCCTCATTCTGTAGTGCTGCTCACATTTGCACCCTTTGTACTGCCACAGGTTGCCATAGACTTGGCAGCTTCTCCCATCTGGATGGATTTTCCTGGCTACAGCCATGGCAGTTTCTCCTAGTTCAGTCATAGTGGCTATGTGTACCGAGCTAATTTTTTTTCTAAGTCCTGCCCTTATACCACATTTCTGCTGGTCTTCTGTAGACCTCTGCAGGGCAGATGCTGGACATACATGGGTATGACCTATAAATACTTTATATGTCTCTGCCGCACATCACATCCCTGTTTTGCCCCTGATGTGCGTGTTCAGGGATCCCCATCTTTAAGGCATTTTCGTACACAGGGACCATTTTCTGACATATGGATGCAGTCATGATTGCATGATATTCATCTCTCATGCACATCCACACGGCTTACTTGTGTTTCAGAATGATCCCCATAATGTCATCAGCATATATATTATATTCAACTTTCAATTATCTCAATAGATCACATAAAGGCCGAATGTATAAGTTAAAAAACACTGCAGATAAAGCAGATCCCTGCAGCAGACCACAGTCAGTTGAAATCAGTCTAAAGCCTTGTTGCCCACAAAAACGTTTGATCCAAATAAACTTGTAATTGATCCAAAACAGCATGTTCAATTAGTTTGGTCAAGTAAAACAAGCTGGAAATAGGAATCACAGCCTCTTTCAATACAGGGGGTAAAAAGTTTAATGTCAAAGAACTATTAATTAGTTCTACCAAGGGGGGCATTAATATCTCTTTACCTAACATAAATATACACTGCAGAAACGTATCAAGACTAGAGGCAATTGCCCTGATCTAAAAGTTTCACAACTTATTACCCTGTCACCATGGTAAACTCACTTAAACAAGTGCTGGCCTGAGAATAAGGAATAACACCCAGAACCTCATCTCTGCTTATAGATTTTGAATACCAAAATGTTGCATATTTCTGAGGACCAATGTTAAACATGTAACACTATCCTGCTCTCTCTTTGTAGTCAATTTCTTCACTAAGCAAAATAGTTCCCTAGGTTTTCAGATAACTGTGTTTAATTGCTTAAAATAAAAGTCCTCCTTCACTGAGATAAATATTTGCCTATATTGTGGCATCAACTAATATCCTTGGACTCAATTATTCTACACTTGTGCCATTTTTTCTTGGCTTTCATCATCGCCACCTTTGCTGAATGTACTTCAGCTGAGAACCACACAGCCTGATGCCTCCAAATCTTTTTAGACTGTAAAGGGGCAATTTTCTGCAAAACAGCTTCAAGCTTCTGATTAAATAAAGGAACTGCAAGAATTAAGTCATGGGATGGTAAATCTTTAACTACCTCAGCACAACCATTGGCAAATTGTTGGGGATTCAAATCCTTTTTACAAGTCTTTACTCTTGTATGTGCCTCATGATCCGGAACATCTCTAGTCAAGCCACAAACAAATGAGACTAAATGATGACCTGACTAAGGGATAGGAGTTACATGTATATCTAATTGCTGGGTAGTAAAAAGCTTATCTGTGATAAAGACCAAGTCCAAATAACAACCTTTATTATGAGTAGGAATCTTTAAACATTGATGATGTTCCAAAGCTACCATCATAGCCAGCCTATCCATAGAGGCTTCAAGTGGGTGTTACTAATCAATATGAATATTAAATTCTCCTACAATAATATCATTACAAAGATTAATGCCCAAAATAAGCCAAGTGGTCCCATAGCTGTCTAGTATCTATTGAGTTTAGACTGTATTTTGTTTTGTGTGCCATCAAGTCAGTGCTGACTCTTAGTGACCCAGCTGCTTCTGGGTTTTCTTAGCAATGTATTACGTGAAGTAGAATTTCTTCTAAGACAATGGAGGGTAAAGTGACTTGCCCAAGGTCACAAGGAGTGCCAGTGGGAATCAAACCCTTGATCTTCTGGGTACTAGGCAGTAGCTCTAACCACTAGGCTACTCCTCCACTTGAGTTTAGACTAGAGGACGATAAATTAAATAGATTCCCTAGTCCTTGAAAGATTTGAATTTTTATTTTTAGCATTTAACAGTCAACCAAGAATATTTAAAATTATCCCATAAAACTATTATTACTCCACCACCCCTACCTTTAACTTTAGAACAGGATTCAATTTTATAGTTCAAAGAACAGAGCAAATTCAACACCATAGGTATCACTTTTGGTAAACCAAGCTGTGGTGATATACATATCTACCACCATATTCAAAATCAAATCTTGTAAAAATTCAGTTTTATTCTTTACTGAATGGGTATTTAAAAGCCCTATCTTAGTAATGCTGTCATCATTCCAAGCAGCAATTTTTGAACACAATACCTGCCTCATATTCGATGGCTGTTGAACTTGGTGAAGAGGCGGAATTGAAGAGTAACATCCAAGGGAACCAAATAAGTCGCCATAACTAATAAAATGCACAAACTTAAAACCCCAGATAAAAAAAAGAAAAAAAAATAGATGCACAAATGATCTTAGTCTTCGAGAAAAGATATTGGGCCTGATTTTCGAAGGCATTTACATGGGTATCTTCCCTAGCTTCAAAAATCCCAGATATTTATTTATTTCTAGCTTTTCTATACCGCGCTATTTGACATCAGTGCGGTTTACAGTCAACAATTTTACACAAGGCGGGGAAGTGCCTTGTGCTTACATCAAACAGGACATTTATTTATTTATTTATTTATTACATTCTCTTATATACCGCGCTATTCTGCATCAGTGTGGTTTACATTGAACAAACTGATATTACATTGAACAGGGCATTACAACTTGGAGATAACTATTTTACAGGGAACATGGGCTATGGAGCGTTAAGTGGCTTGCCCAAGACCACAAGGAGCACCTGTGGGACTAGAAACCCCAGTCCTTCCGGCCCAAGGTTGCTGTCCTCTAGTGCAGCGTTTTTCAACCACTGTGCCGCGGCACACTAGTGTGCTGTGAGATATTGTCTGGTGTGCCGTGGGAAAAATTCCAATTTCATCCGTAACATGTGGCCTCGGCTCACAAATTAGGGTTGCCAACCGGCCGGTTTTCAGCCGGCCTGGCCAGTTTTTCCATGGCCAGGCCGGCTGCCGGCACAGTTGTAAAACCGGCCATTGAAAAGCCGGTTTTTTGCTCTGGCCGCAAGATCGGGAGCGGCCAGAGCAAAAAAACGGCTTTTGTGCCGAAGTCCGCGGCGCGAACGCGATCGCGATTCCCTATAGCAGTGCCGCCGCTGGTTCTGCTTTGTACAGAGCAGCGGCTGCACTACACTTACATTGAAAAGTAAAGAGAAACTGTGTCAGGAGCCCTCCGATCATGCAGAGCCCGAGGAAGTGATGTCATGGGGGCGGGCTCCTCATAGGCTGTCTTTCCTTTTCAAATTAACTTTAGCTGCAATAAAGTTAATTTGAAAAGGAAAGACAGCCTGTGAGGAGCCCGCCCCCATGACATCACTTCCTCGGGCTCTGCGATGACCGGAGGGCTCCTGACACAGTTTCTCTTTACTTTTCAATGTAAGTGTAGTGCAGCCGCTGCTCTGTACAAAGCAGAAGCAGCGGCTTGGGCAGAGGGGGGGGGGGGGGTGTGTGTGTGTGAGTTAACCAGCAAGGGGGGGGGGGGGTTTGAGTTAACCAACAGTGGAGGTGGGGGTGGTTTGAGTGAACCAGCAAGGGGGGGGGGCGATGGTGTGAGTGAACCAGCAGGGGAGGGGGGGTAAGTGAGTGAGTGACCCAGCAGGAGGGGTAAGTGACAGGGGGGTGGGTGAGTGAACCAGCAGTGGAGGGGGGGGGGGTTGGTGTGAGTGAACCAGCAGGGGAGGGGGGTTGGTGTGAGTGTTTGATTCCTATTCAAGAGAATTACTTTATATATAGTCAATATAGGCACAGAGGTAAATTTTTTTAAACATTTTCTAATGGTGGTGTGCCTTGTGATTTTTTTCATGAAAAGTGTGCCTTTGCACAAAAAAGGTTGAAAAACACTGCTCTAGTGGGATTTGAACCCCCGACCTTCTGGCCTGAAGTACCTTGCCCCAACCACTAGGCCACTCCTCCACTCCATGTCCCTAATGTGCCCAGATGCTATGCGGTTAGCATTGGGGTGGAGCAGGGGCAGAGGAAAGGGCTAACCAGGTAGCACCGATTCTCGATGCTACCCACTTAGCCCTCTATGCCTTAAAGATAGGTGTGGAAAACTCTCACCTATCTTTAAGGCGCAGGGGCTAAGCGGGTAGCATCAAAAATCAGTGCTATCTGGTTAGCTTCTGCAGCTTCCAGGTTGTGCGGCAAGACCTGGATTTTCAATGCCACATAAGATCCCGGTATTGAAAATCCGGGTTAGGCGGAAAGGGAGCGGGCTATGCACCGTTGCGGCGCATAGCACCACCCAGTTCAAAATCGGGCCCATCATCTCTAATCGGCATAAGTGTAGCCTGCCTACTTAATTTTGGGGGTACAAGGGATAGGGAGGTGGGCCAATTCAACATTAGTAGTTGAAATATATGTTGATCAATAAGAATAATAAATATTTGATATCATCTCTGACATCTACTTTGTCAATTCTCTCATAATTAACAGCAGCTAACATACTACTACTGCCACTATTTATTTCTATAGCACTACTAAATTTATTTTATTTAATGAGTTTTTATACCAATTTATGATAGATGTACAGTTGTGGTCAACATTATTGGCACCCCTGCATTTTAGGTATGTTTTGTTCAATATCTTGAGAAATAATTGGAAATATTCCGACTGTATGTCATCATAATGTTTTAATTATATGTTCAAAGGTATACAACAAAATAAGATGTCTGTGCAACATCGATATTTCTTAGGAAAAAAACAAAATATGACCTGGACAGGATAATAGCGCCCTTCACTAATATTTGGTTGCACAACCCCTGGCAGTAATGACAAGCTCCAATCGTTTTTTGTAGCCATCTATAAGTTTCATACATCTGTCTGCTGGTAGTTTCTTCCACTCTTCAGTTGCGATTTGTTCTAGCTCATGAATGTTTGAGGTATTCCTTTTACCAATGGCAGATTTCAACTCTTTCCAAAGGTTCTCATTGCTGGCCATGGTAAAACAATCCAATTTTTCCTTTTTAAACATTCTTTTGTACTTTGGATATATGTGTTGGGTCAATGTCCTTCTGGAAGACCCATGACCTTTGACCCAGACCTAGCTTTCTGACTCTAGGTAGCACATTTTGCTCCAAAATACTTTGATAGTCCTTTGACTTAATGATTCCTTTAATACGTTCCAGGCCTCCACTTCCTGAGGCAGCAAAACAGTCCCACAACATTATGGTACCTCCACCATATTTAACTTTAGGAAGGGTGTTTTTTTTCCCCTTAAGCTTCATTTCTTTGCCTATAAATGTATTGCTAGTCTGCATTGCCAAAGAGCTCAAGTTTGGTTTCATCTTTCCACAGAACATTTTCCCAGAAGGACTGTGGTTTCTCAAGGTGGGTTTGGGGAAAGATCAGGCATGCCTTTTATGTCTGTCTTTGAGCCGTGGGGTCCTCCTTGGCCTTCACCCATGAAGTCCTTCTTTGTTTAGTGCTTGACGTATTGTGCAGATTTCTGTCTTGAGCTCTTTGGATGTTGTACGTGGTGTTTTTCCAACAATTTGCATTAACCTTTGAGGACTTCTTGGATTAATTTTCCTCTTCCCACCATGCCCTGGGAGGTTTTTGACAATACCATGAACAGAAAACTTCTTAATAACATTGCAAACTGTAGACACAGGAATCCCAAGGTCTTTGAAGATGGCCTTATACCCCTTTGAAGTTTGATGTTTGGTGATAATGGCTTTTCTGACGGACTCAAGCAGCTCTCATGTGAAAATGGAACAAGGATTTAAACATTAGAGCCATCATTTATTGGTTGATTCAAGTCATGTGAGTACTGACAATTGATCACAGGTGCATCTAATTTTACTGCAATGGGAATGTAGTTCTCTGTTCAAACTGATTTGAATTGTTTATATGGGTGCCAGTAATCCAGTCCTACCAACCTTATTAAGAGCAACCCTTTCCTATCATATTTTTGTTGGAACTCACACTATGAGGATCAATATTATTTTTGTATCCTCTTGTCGTGCGTTGTTCCTTTTTATTTGTTTTTACAAAAAGGGCATAACCCTTCAACACACTAAGGAGATCAAACCACAAAATATGTGCCGGTAGAAACAAGTCTATTCGTGCTTATTTTCACTTCAAAGACTGTTTGAAAATTAAGAAAGGAGGATCACTTAGCTGTCGTCAAACTTCTCAGAAGGAATAATCACCGGAGGGAGAAACTTCCACAAAGAAAGAAGATCTTCTTATAACTTCAATTTTCAAAACCCTCAGGTTTTCTCGACAGCAAGTCCTTTCCAAAGACCGTCTTGAAAGCAACTAACCCGGGATTTCACGGGTAACAAGTGGCCCAACGTTGTGTTTCAAGCCTTCCGACTCTCCTGGCCCTTCTTCAAAACTATGTTGCTCAAGATCCACCCAAATCCCCCTAGCCTTAAATGAAAAATCCCGAGCACATGACCTGCCTTCAACCAATGGCATTGAAAATACTGAGTCCGTCCCAACTAAGACTTCACAAAATACTCCACCAATCCTGAGAAGAATTCAACCCATTAGGTACAACCGTATCCAACTTATAGATCCAAAATTGTTCACGGGACCGCAAAATTGAATCCCGATCCCCACCCCGAGATGGAATTGGGACATGATCTAAAATCCTCCATCGCATATCTGAAAAAAGATGTTGTTGTTCCTGACAGTGAGCAACCAAGGGGGCTGATTATCACCCCTGTAGTAAAGTGAGAACGGTGCTCTAACAATCTAATAAACAATGATTATAGTAGTGAATGTAGGTACCCTTTGTTGCAATGGCTACGGAAAAATCTGAGTTACCATCAAATACAGCCACCTTCGCTTTCACAGAAGAGAAAATTGCTCAATTGACACAGCGTCCTTTGTTATTTGAATTATCTCAACAGAAGGGTGAGTCCATAAAAAACAAATACGAATACAAATACGGATACAGCTATATGCGGCTACTATGGCGCAATATCTTAAACAACGTATGATCCCTCGGGGATTGCGGGTATTGAAACCCCCGCATAAGTTTCAGGAAGATAAAAAATTCCTTTTGACTTGGAACAGCATTTTAAACAAATGTGGTCTAGATTTAATTGCGCTATTAGTGGAACGCCTTACAACTGAGGAACAGGTAGTAAAAGATCAATTGACTGATTTACAAGCCCAACTGCTTGAAGGAGGGATGCTGGAGAAGTTTCAGGCAGATTGGAAAGAATTGGAAATTCAGTTGCAACAGTTTAAGGAATCCGTTAAACAAATGAAGATATCTAAATTTAAACGTGGCACTGGGGATTATGAGAAAGATCAGGTATATACATGGCGCCAACATTTAAAATCGAATAGGCATCAACGGAGACAAGTAACATTTGAAGAATCCACTGAGGACAGCACGGATACTTCAGATAATATGGATATTAGGGAACGGGATAGATCAAGAGAAAGACCGAATCAACGGTCTTTTCCCAGGGGCCACCCTCAATCTCGCTGGCCATATTACAGCGAGGAAGGTCGGAGGGGACAAACCACCAGGTCACATACGAAAGATCAGTGATAAATTTATCACAAGCTGATTTCTCAATGGAACAATTGCAGGTTTTACAATTAGGCTTGTATTTCGTTCCTTCTTCTCCTTATGACCCTTTTATTATGAGAGTCGCATTATATCGTTTCTTCAGGAAGCTACATGTCTCCCATTTTTTTCATAAGCATTCAGATAAAGTTATGAATACGGACATCTCTGTGGTAAAAAATCTTTCACGTTGGATGCCTCAGGGTTCTTTGGATCCCGCTATTGAAACTTTTCAAAAGCTAGTCTTGAGGGATGTGGCTCTGTTGGAAGCACAAACTACTTCATAGAGGTTTTCTAATATCACTGAGGGGCAATATCAGGCTTTACGATCTTTGAGAGATCGTCGTGATGTCATCATTCATAGGGCCAACAAAGGTGGCGCCACAGTGATTCAAGATCGGAATCAGTATGAAATGACAGTGGAAGCTCATCTTTTGGACCAGAAGTACTATAAGGTATTAGAGGGGGAATCCCACTGCTGATCTTAAGCAAGAGATTTTTGAATGTACAACTGAAGCTCGACGAAGGGGGTGGTTTACTGAAGAGGAATTTTATATTTTAAATAATAAATATCCAATTATCCCAGCTTTATACATGGTGCCAAAAATTCATAAACGTTTGATCGATCCCCCGGGACATCCGATTGTCTCTTGCCGTGGTTCCCTCCTGGAACCTTTATCAAAATTTTGTGATGTGTTTTTTCGGCCGCGGTTGTCTACCATACCATCTTACATTAAGGATTCTTTTCATTTTTTATCACTTTTGCATCAACAAATGGAAGACAAGGAGAATTGGTTATTTGTGACCATGGATGTACAAGCTCTTTACACGAATATTAACCAGGAGGAAGCTTTAAGGATGGCAGCAAATGTACCGTTAAATTTACCTTCTCGTTTATCCATGGAGTTTGTGATGCAGCTTCTTCGACTGGTACTGACAAAAAAAAATTTTCAGTTTAAAAATAGAATTTATCAACAAATCTATGGTATAGCGATGGGGGCCACAGTGGCCCCCTCTATAGCTACTTTTTTATGGCAGAATTTGAGGCAATTCACATCTATCCTCCTCCATGGTTTCAATACATCCGAATGTGGGTTCGGTTTTTGGACGATATTTTTTTCTTTTGGACAGATACGGAAGGTAGACTCCAAGATTTTTTTATCTGGGTGAATACTTTATTATTAGATTTAAGATTTACGCCTAAATTTCATGCAAAAACTATTGAATTTCTTGACATCCGTCTGGTGAAAGATCGATCTGAAATACGTTCCACATTATATCGAAAGGAGATACAACGGAACACATTGCTGCACTATGGTAGCTTTCATCCGGGCCCTCTTCATAGAGGCTTACCGATAGGTCAGTTTCTTAGATTACGAAGAATTTGCTCAACGATTGAGGATTTTAAACTCCAAGCGGATAATCTGAGACTTTGTCTATTGGAGCGGGGATACCCATATCCCCTTATACAAAAGGCATATCGACGAGCGCATTTTAATTACCCGGAATGGTGGGGTTCAGTGGAACAATCTACTACCTCAGAAGTGGTTTCCCCTTATGTGGGGATACTTCCCTACATGTTAAATTCATCAGCAGTATTAAAGGTTTTACATTCTCATTGGTCACTGTTATCCCTACATGCTTGTTTCAATAAACCCTTACGGATAGCCTTTAAAAGGGTTCGAAATATAAGAGACTGGGTGGTTCAGTATCATGATCGCCCTAGTATAGAAATTAGTAGAGGTCGTTTTCAGTGTACTCGGTGTGATTTTTGCCAACAGACTTTGGAAGGGGATGAATGGGAACATCCGACACAACATCGCCGCATATATAGTAGGTTTTCCACGACCTGTCAGTCATCTTTTGTGGTTTATGTAATGATATGCCCGTGTTTAAAATTGTATATCGGTAAGACCTCTAGAAGAATGAAGAGGAGATTGTTAGAGCACCGTTCTCGCATTACTACAGGGGTGATATCAGTCCCCATGGTTGCTCACTGTCAGGAACAACAACATCTTTTTTTCAGATTTGCGATGGAGGATTTTAGATCATGTCCCAATTCCATCTCGGGGTGGTGATCGGGATTCAATTTTGCGGTCCCGTGAACAATTTTGGATCTATAAGTTGGATACGGTTGTATCTAATGGGTTGAATTCTTCTCAGGATTGGTGGAGTATTTTGTGAAGTCTTAGCTGGGACGGACTCAGTATTTTCGATGCCATTGGTTGAAGGCAGGTCATGTGCTCGGGATTTTTCATTTAAGGCTAGGGGGATTTGGGTGGATCTTGAGCAACATAGTTTTGAAGAAGGGCCAGGAGAGTCGGAAGGCTCGAAACACAACGTTGGGTCACTTGTTACCTGTGAAATCACGGGTTAGTTGCTTTCAAGACGGTCTCTGGAGAGGACTTGCTGTCGAGAAAACCTGAGGGTTTTGAAAATTGAAGTTATAAGAAGATCTTCTTTCTTTGTGGAAGTTTCTCCCTCCGGTGATTATTCCTTCTGAGAAGTTTAATGACAGCTAAGTGATCCTCTTTTCTTAATTTTCAAACAGTCTTTGAAGTGAAAATAAGCACGAATAGACTTGTTTCTACCGGCACATACTTTTGGGTTTGATCTCCTTAGTGTGTTGAGGGGTTATGCCCTTTTTGTAAAAAACGAATAAAAAGGAACAACGCACGACAAGAGGATACAAAAATAATATTGATCCTCAGAGTGTGAGTTCCAACAAAATTATGATAGGAAAGTGTTGCTCTTAATAGGGTTGGTAGTTAATGTGTGAGGAACATAGATAGGGGTTAATGATTATAGTAGTAATCCAGTCCTGGCAATGTCCCAGTTTTTATATTATTTCCTTTTTTAATTGGTCTTGTTTTATTTGATTCTGCATATATAGCCCAAAGCCATTCAGTGGCCACTTTTTTTTTAGGAAATAGTGGACATTAAGGGGTTGCACTGCAAGGGTGCCAATAATGTTGATAACAACTGTACAAGTGGAGGAGTAGCTTAGTGGCTAGAACACTAGCTTGGTAACCAAGAATCTAGGGTTTGATTCCCACTTGCACTTCTTGTGGCCTTGGGCAAGTCACTTAATCCTCCTTTGCCTTGGAAGAAAGGCCTGGCAATCTACAGCCCTTCCAGTCACACTGCAAAGAAAACCCAGGAACTGCTGGGCCACCAGGGGTCAGCATTGACTTGAAGGCACACATTGCATTACTAGATGTACACAGAACAGTACAGATACCCATGAGGCAGTCTCTGATTTTGGAGATTACAGTCTAGTCAGGAAATCCAAATAAAAGGTTTCAGTTACTTTATTGTATTAAAAATGGCCAGGAGAGAGAAATGAAAAGCAGTCAAAAAGGTGGGGGGTTGCTGTAGTATTTAAATATGGGCAAAGAGGGCGCCTATCAGAATCTTCCAGAACTGATGACCCAGACCAGATGAACCCAATGAAGTTACAAAATAGATGAGGCCTCTTCTCCACCATTTATATAAGAATTTAATGGGGGGAGGAGCAGGGGGGCAAAGTAAGATAAATCGGCCTTTTGTAGCTTAAAGTAGGCTGCAAATTTAAACAACATACTTATCACCTTTTAAAGTGAAATTTAAAGATATTAAACCCTAGCCTTATATCTTTATGGGGGATGGAGGGGAAACGCATAATTGATTGCTAGAATAGCCTAATTATTTTTTTTCTGAAGCCATGTTTTATTTACATTTTGTCTAGCAAAAACTTGTCATGGCCGCTGTCTGGGAGGAAAAAGCCTAAGTAAATCTAAACAGTTTCTTCTTCCAAATCTGTCCCGCTAGGCAAGAATGACAAATATACACTACCGCCAAGATCAAAAGAGAGAAAAGCCCAAGATTTTATTAGCGAGTACAAGACAGAGAGGCACAAATAGCTCTAATCGTTGTAACCCGTCTGCAGCAGCTGTATTTAAAACAGAGAGCTCTGGTGCAGGCTAATGCGGCTCTGACAGAACTCCAGTCTGATAAATGGCTACAGCAGCCATCACATTAAACGCACTTTAATCTTTTTGTCCCCCTGCAGAGGGTTAAGCTAAGCGTCTTTATTCCCTGGAGTTGACCGGGCTAAGCATTTCCAGCATTGAGGATCCAGTGCTGAGCAATCCTTTGACACTGAGTTGCGCTGTTCGTTTGCTCCTGCAGAACCTGCTTGGTTGGCTCTTTCTCAAGTCACACCCCTCAGGCAGCTTGAGCCAGTAAACTAGATCCTTTTGTCTCGCTGGGACTTACAGACAACCAGTCGTCTGGTTTCCCTGGAAACTAAATTGTAGCTAGAAATAGTAAATCATTTCCAGGTCACTTTCAACATGGAGAGAGGAACAGGAAGGTACTGGACTGAGGAAGAGATTAAATCCCTTCTAAGTATCTGGTCAGAGAAAAGCATTAGAAATCAACTTAATGGGACACTAAGGAATAAAGGCATCTTTATCTACATTGCGAAAAGGCTGCAAGAGTTGGGGGTGTACCGAGACTGGAAACAATGTCGTGCAAAGTATAAGAACCTTAAGTATGAGTACAGGACTGTGAAGTACGCGCACAACTCTGGGGATACTACGAAAAGTATGCGCTTCTTCCACGAGCTGGATGTTATATTGAAACCCGAGCCCACCATGCGCTTAGCCCAGGATGAAAAGAGCAAGTGCTCTGCGGTTGAGGCCCAGCTGCACTTCGGCGCCAGCACAGGTAAAGCCTCTCTCTTTCCCGATCCTCGCCAAAGCTTGAGTTTTAATTGCCTGCCTCAGCGCTTTGCACGCTGCAGCCACCAAAGCAACACTGTTTTGGAGCAGCAAAGTGACTTGATGCACTATTTCGCCTGAGTTTAGCACCGCCACTGTTGGAATCAGTAAATGCAATGTAAACATCGTTAAAACTGCTGCACTAAGGTGCTCCAAACTGGTTTACCGCCTGCCTGCACGTCTCTCTGCTAAAATAGCCATTTTTAATGGACAGCTTGAAAACGGGCTTATGAAAAAGCCAGCTCAGAATAAAAAAAAAAACCATTGTTAGCGTCAAGAAATGCAATACGGTCTTCGATGGGGGGAAAAAAGTATTTAGTATAAGAAGCTGCAAGCTTTACAGTGGTGCTGTGGAGTTAAACTAAGTTCTGATCAACGAGCTTAAATACCAAAATGACTTTTAAAAATAGATTCCTTCTCCCTTTTTTAAAGAGATATCTATCAGGTTTCTTGTCGGGAGGCTTTGCCGCAGCCTGAGCGAAGATTCGTCTTTGGCTGCAGCTCACAGCTGTTAGGGCAGCCACATTCCAGGAAACCTTTTTTAGTGTACCCCTCCCCCAACAGCATACCTCTTGGGTTTGATACCCAGGGAAGGATAAACTCTTGGTCTCTCAGCCTAATAGTGCATAATCTTTTTTTTTTTTTTTTTTATTTTTAAGTGGTACCCCATACATGGTTAACATTTGCCCTCTTTTTGACAGCGGAGTAAGCCTTTGCCATTTTACCTTTTCTCTTCCAAAGTAATATATTCTTAGACCCTCGCCCATCCCTTTGACTGTTCTCTCCCTTAGAATTTAGAAGGCAAAGGTTCCTAACCCACTAAAGTGATCCTGTCTTCAGCGCTGGTGCAAGGATATGAGGTGCCCCTCTCCAGGACATGCAGAGGCAGCAATTCTTTTAAAATGGCACAGTGGTGCTAACCTTCACCTTTGGCACAGTGCTGTTCTTCTGCTTCTCTCCGCATCTGCATGTCCTAGAGAGGGGCGGCTGAGGTGGCAATAGGCCACTCTTGGACCATTTGGCACTCCAGACACCTGCCTAGTTTGCCTAATTGTAGCACCAGCCCTGTCTTACCCAGTTCTAGGAGAGAGACATTTTGGCTAATGCTGGTGAGCTTCTATCCCAAAGCAGTGTGGTATATGCAAGGCCTTCCCAAGGGTATCCGACACCTTAGATGAACCTTCAACTGTGCCACCCCCCCTCCCCCAAGCTCAAGGCCCTGTCCCCATATCCAGCATCACCCCTTGCCTTCCATATTCCTCAAATGTCCAGAATCTCCCCTCTTCTTCCTTAATTCCCATCTCCACCGATCTCTAGCATCTCCTCTCTTTACCTCCTCAAGTGTCTGACATTTTTCCTCTTCTTCCCTGTCATGTCCAGCATCTCCCCTCCCCTTCACTACCTCTGCCCTAGTCCAGCATTCCCCCTTTCCTGCCATTGGGCCTACCTCTGCTGCTGCCATTGCCAATGCTGTGACTGCCCCCCTCAGTAGCACTAAAGACTACTCTGGGCAACCAGAATGGTGCCTCTGACCACTTGTGATGCTCAAGCCCTGCTCCCTCTGAATTTCCTATTTCAGAGGCAGCAGGCCTAGAGCAAGTGAATGTGTTCTTGGCTTCTCCAAGTCATCTTTAGTATAGCCAAGGGGAGTAACAACAGTGTTGGCGATGGTAGTGAAAAGCAGGAGAGGTCAGCAGTGCTAGGTGCTGTGGGTTTATTTTTAACCACTGTCAACATTTGCTGCATAAAAACTGACGCCACTCCTGAAATTGTTACCCTAGCAGATGCCTTGTCCACATAATGGTAGGGTCAGCCTTGGATATATGTATTCCCTGAGTGCTACCCACTAAAATCAGTGCTAAAGGTCTCATAATACCACATATTGGGGCTGTCATTAATTCAGGACTGGCCTGAAATCTCCCTCCTGGAACTGGGTAACTTGGCAGCTCAGACCATAAGCTCCATGGAACAGGAACTATTTGGACAGCACGGCATACATTTTGTAGCACTATGGGATTGATGTTATAACTGGATACCTATATGAGAAGTCCTAAAAGGCCTCTATTTCATAATGTGACATAGGTTCCTATGTGCCTTTATAAGGTTTCCAGATCAATCCCCAGTAGCTCTGAACATAAGTGTGATGTGTGTGTGTGTGTGTGTATTCTACGCATGTACTCACATATTTTATAAAATATGCATATGCAGCAGAACTTGGCCCCTTCACCACCTAAATTATGCGCCCAGGAACACCTATACACAACATGATAATTTTATAAAGTTATGCCTAGTTAATGCATATTTTCATGTGTGTATTTTATACCTATTTTAAAAATACTAGCATAACTAGCAGAGAACATTCCTTACGTTAAGGCGCATTGACTTACATTAGTCCTAAAGCTGGTGTAGAGTACTGCACCAACCTTTTGCAAGTACGCATGTAAATTATAGTATTTTATTTATTTATTTAACAGGTTTGTGGGTTTTTTTATACCGATTTGCTTTATCCTTTAGTCAGCAATTTACAGCATAACAAGGTAACAGTTTACATTCTAACATAGTAACATGATAAAGAGTTGCTGCTTAACTTTATATACATGGGAACCTGTCTACATGATAACTTAATATGGGATTAAGTGGCAGGGTAGCATAAACTTGGAGGTTAACATAACATAGGTTAGTCATGGATAGTGGGGTGGTTGTAAGGTGGGAAGGTTGAGGTTGTGTCTTGCTATGTAATGGTTCCAAGATGTTCTGTGAACAGGAGAGTTTTTAGCTTCTGCCTGAAGTCTTTGATGTCCTTAGTGGCTCTGATGTTTTCTGGGAGGGAGTTCCATAGGGCAGGCGCAGTGAGGGAGAAGGTCCTCTTGCAGGTGATTTTTTTAGCTTTTGTCTGGGCTTTGGGTGTGACAAGCAGGTTCCTGTTGTTGGTTCTTCTGGGTTGGGTCAGGATTTCTTGTTTGTTTATTTATTTCTTAAACAGTTTTTTATACCACTTTATCATTTCAGTCAAAGTGGTTTACATTGTAATTTAAACTTGCTAATGTACATTAAACATGGACATTAATAGCTTGGGCAGTGAGGGTTAAGTGACTTGCCCAACGCCACAGGGAGTGCTAGTGAGAACTGAACCCTGGTCTCTTGGCTCCCAAGCCAGTGTTCTGACCATCAGGCTACTCCTCCACTCTTGTGATTGACGCTTGTAAGTTATCTGCTGAGGTGTGATGTAGTATTTTAAATATGATAAGCATTGTCTAACTTGGTTCGTGAATCTATTGGGAGCCAGACGTTTTCAGGAGGGGGGTTATGTGATTGTGTCTTGCTGATCCCGTGATGATGCAAGCTGCCGTGTTTTGGGCCATTTGCAGTGGGTGAATGGTATGTTTCGGGAGACCTTGATATATGAGATTGCAGTAATCCAGGACTGATGTTATGGTAACAGATGATCTGGAAGTCGTTTTGTCTGAGCAACTGTTCAGTTTTTGGATAGTTTTCATCTTATGGTATGCATTTTTCCTGGTTTTGTTTATATGTGATTGTAGGCTGAGGTTTTGATTGAGTGTGACTCCCAGATATTTGACTTTGTTCTTTACTGTTATGTTGCTATGTGCTAGTTTTATAGTAGGAGGGGGGACAAATGATGTGTTTCTGGTAATATGGAGGGCCTCTGTTTTAATATAGTTTATTTTTTAGGTTGTTTGCGTTGAGCCATGTAGTCACTGCTTCCAAGCATTTAGTTATGGTTGAGTAATCTGGTTTGCTAGTGTTGAATAGGGTGTATATCAAGCTGTTATCTGGGTAGATTTGGTACTGGATGTTGTGTTTTGTTACAATGTTGCAGATGAGCGGAATGCATAGGTTGATTAGCAATGAGGAGAGGGATGAGCCTTGTCCGGATGTCATGGTGTATTGCGAATGGTGTGGATTTGGTTTGTCTGCACTTGCACCGCTCATGCTCTGCCCAAACCCCACCCATGTGCACAGAGTCCGTACTTTCCCACTGATTGGTATTTTATAGGAGGTCATTGATGTGCATAAGTGGCCACTTATGGTCACCAACCCAGCAAATAAAAGGTTCAGGTACATCTCCAACCCCTCTCTTTTTTTTTATCACCCCAGGAAAGCTGTTACTGTAGAGCTGTGCCCTAGTGCTCACTCAGTGGTACATAAACCTTTGGCAAGACTGGCACTACGACTGGATGGACTAGGCCAGGGATCTCCAACTCCAGTCCTGGAGGGCTGCAGACCAGTCAGGTTTTCAGATATATTTACATGCACAGACCCCATTGTATTCAAATTTATCTCATGCATGTTCATTAGGGACATCCTGAAAACCTGACTGGTTTGCGGCCCTCCAGGACTGGAGTTGAAGACCCTTGGACTAGACATTTGCCTAGGGCAGGAGTTCTCAAGCCAGTCCTCAGGACACACCTAGCCAGTCAGGTTTTCAGGATAACCACAATGAATATTCATGAGAGAGATTTGAATGCACTACCTCAATTGTATGGCTAATGTCACTCATGTATATTGATTGTGGTTATCCTGAAAACCTGACTGGGAAGTTGTGCCCCGAGCACTAGGTTGAGAATCTCTAAGAATTTGGGGAGGGGGTGGCAGTGTGGCTCTGATCACCACTTAGCTGCTGCTGCTGCATTCAGCATTGGTCTGTTCTTCTCCTTTGCTCCGGCCACTGCTGCGACCCTTCCTCCACCTGTGGCTGTTACAGAATGAAAGTTAGTGTAGCTCAGGGCCTTTTTGTAGGAAGCAGCAGTGTTTGAGCATGGCTTTGTCCTCAAGGATCCATGCTATGCTGACTTTCATTCTTTAACAGCGGCCACCAGTGGAAGAGAAAGGAAAGGTTGCAGCAGTGGCAAGGGCAGGAGAAAGGAAAGGGGTGGGGGAGGGGGGAAGAGGAGATATTGAACTATGGGGCAGAAGGGAGGGGAAGGGAACATGAGATGCAGATCATGGGGGTATAGAAGGGAAAGGGGAATGCTGGATATGAAAGAATACACAAGGGAAGGGGGATGCTGAACTATGGTGGAGGGGGGATAGGAATAGGTGCAGGCTGAAATTTCACCTGGAGGAGTCCAAAGGAGGCACTCGGCTCTTGCAAAGAAGAACCAAAGCACTAGGGAGCAGGGTGAAGTAAAGACAAAGCCTCTGTATGTGGAACCAGTCTTTATTATTGATCCTGATCAAAGCAATTTGCTGACTGAGTTAGTTTTCAGTGTTGTCGATTTGGTACAACAGTGGGCTTATACAGCATATAAGCATTTAATGTGGATGACAGTCTGAATATATATAGCCCCTGATGAAGGCTTTCGGTGCCGAAACACTGTCAGTGTAGGGGTTTTAATAAAGACTGGTTCCACATACAGAGGGCTTTGTCTTTACTTCACCCTGCTCCCTAGTGTCCTGAAAGTTCACTTGGGACATCAGATACCCTTGGGCTGGCCTTGGCCTTCAGGTTTCTGCTGCTTCAGAGCTTTCCATGCCTGATTGTGCTAAGATTATAGTTTTTGCACATTTGCAAGCAAACATCCTTAAGTCTAACAGTGCTTTTCTGGTTGTAAGGGTTGAAAAGTTTTTTGTCTATAAACAAATGCAGATGTTTTGGCTCATTTCCAGTGGCAAAGCTTGGGAGGGCCTTTTCATTTTCTGTGTACATGGGACTGTTTCTTACTTGTATATGTACAGTGCTGGGTAAGCCTTGTAGCTATACAAGTGCTATACAATGATAAGTAGTAATAGTTTTAACTGCTCGTCTGTTAAAGTTTACTTGAAGAAACCTAAACATTGAGCAACTTGTGCTATTTGGTACAGAGATGAAACAGGGTATCAGCAAGTTAGTACTTAAAGTTATAGAGATCCTCTGATGAAATCAAGATGGTGAGGGCAGGGAGGAATAAGGTTGGACCACATTTAAAGATAAACCCATTTCTGTGGCAAGGTGTGGACATGTAGCCCCCACATATGAAGGCATTTTAGGAATAATTGTCAATGCAGCCACCAAAAAATATATTTTAAGAATTCCTGCTTTATAAATCCCTTAATTAGGACATCCATTAAATTTGTTAAATGCACCTACTGTATCTAAGACATGGTCTGAAAACAACCAGTTTAGAATTTAGAATAGTATTTTCATTTTTTTCGGTATTTAGATAGTGCTTTAGAATGAGGTACAACTTCCTAATCCAAGGTGTTTACTATATTGTAAGGGTACCTGTCAAGATAAAGTGACTTGCCCAAGGTCATAGCACCTACCATCTGATTTGAACCATCCCTTAGTTCCCATCCCATTGCTCCAGCAATGAGGTCACTACTGCAATGTAGTTAAACAGTATTTTTTTCATAGTTTGTATTGTATTTATGTTGATCCTTGTTTCATTTCTCCCCCTCTTCCCACCCCAATCAGGTGAAATATCTGTCGCATTGGAAGATGATGATGATACAGTCGATGATCCACTAATTTTTGCTTCACATACAGAGTCCATTGAGCTAGGTACAGTATGCATTCTTTGGTATTTCTGAACAGCAGGTTTACAAGAACGTGCAAGAAAAGTGAATGGCAAGTCATTTTTTGGCTTTCAGATATATCTGTAAGTAGCAGAAGAACCTTCATGTAACTGATATGCCTTCATGTTCAGCGCACTAATAGCAGGGGATAGGCGGATCTCCTAGCCCAGAAGAGACTATGCCAAATAATTTGTATGAAGAGTATTTTGTAGAAGATGGTAAGATAATTGCAGGAATGGGACGAATGAAAGCAGAGCCCTTCTCTATTACAGAAAATGGCAGAGTAGATAGCTGCATAGGAACAGCTGCCCCCACCAATGGCAGTCCATCTCTGTCACTTGTAGGTGGTGATCCTGCATAGCACAGTTTTCATTTTAGGTTGGCTGACTAGCTGATGCAACATTAGGGGAGCAATCCTTCTGATACTGCTGCAACTATAAATTTTAAAGAGGGCACCCCATCAGTTGGAGGATGGCAGCCAACTGTCCCAGTACATGGGGGCAGCTGGAGGTTTAAATCTGCCACTGAGAATAGGTGATACAATGATAGAGTCTTTGTGTCAGACCAGGATTCATTGGCCAGTGCCCTAGTTCTTCTGGCTTGTGGAAGGAAGTTGTAAGCTTATTTATTTATTTATTTATTTTATTACAGTTTCTTATATACCGTGCTATTTAGAATCAGCGCGGTTTACATCATAACAACAACGACCATAACGACAAACTGTCAGGTTTTACATTGAACAGGAGTACAAACTTGGATAACTTGGATAACTAACTTGGATAACTTGGATATCAAGACAACAGTGCAGGATTCTATTGTGTGTATAAGGAAAAAGGTCTAGGGAGTGCTTTCCCTTCCTGGCTAGGACAGCTGTGAGTAAAGGATGGGCCCATAATAGCCTTCCATGCCAGCAATTTTTCATGCCTTGCCACTTGCTCCAGCATTGGTGTCTTGGTTTCTGACAGAATTAAACACTTTTGCATGTGTGAGAGTACCCTGTTTCTCCATAACTCCTATGGCACAGGGGTGAATGTATTTGAACCAGTATGTAAATAAACAACACTACTTTATTGGCCATTGAATGTGCTGACTTTAAGCATGTTCGGTGTCATTTCCCAGCATTGCTCTAAGAGCAGATATCGTAGGTATTCATACTTATTCTCTGCCACTGTAAATAAATATGTAAGCCAGACTTTTGAGGTGAGCAGTTAAGACAGGTTGGTGCTAAATCTTTTTGCATAAACTCGCATGTACACTGGAGATAAAACTTAGGTTACAGTAATTTGTAAGTCTAAGACAAAATTGCTTTGTTCTTAATTTCTATTTACAATATTTTCCCTTTACTTTTATTTACAAGGTGGTTTGTGTGTAGTTTACTTAACTTTGCAGAGAGTAGTACTATAAACTAATTTAGAATCAATGCAATGTGTGCCTTCGAGTCAGTGCTGACTCCTGGCAACCCAGAAGCTCCTGGGTTTTCTTGGCAGAGTCACCGGAAGTAGATTGCCAGGCCTTTCTTCCGAGGGTTAAGTGACTTGCCCAAGGCCACAAGGAGCGCTAGTGGGAATCGAACCCTGGTTGCTTGGTTACCAAGCCAGTGTTCTAACCACTAGGCTACTCCTCCACTCCAATTTAGAATCAACCCCCCCCTAAAAGGTTTTTCTTTTATAGACTTTTTATATTTATTTTTTATTTTTCATTTTATTGTAACCAATGATAGCATACTATTCCTCACTTGACATCAAAACAAATAATGCTAAACACTCGTTTCATCATTATAATAAAATAAACTGTATCAAAAACACACAACTCCTAAAAAGGAATCAATCCCTCCTAACTAGTAACCAGAACCAGCAATTTATAACCTTGGTAGCCAAATCAAAATACTCAATAACTCCTCTTATACACTTGTAGAGAAAACCTGCTAATGGAGCCAGCTTGAATTGTTTTACTAAAAACAAAGTAATTTAGTTCAGTGCGCTAATTCAATGGAACTGAAATCCGATCTTGGGCCAAAATAATAAAATGTTGCATATCTAGTAGAAACTAGTTGAATAGAAGTGAGGGAGTGAACATCAGAAGAGACTGTCGGGAAGACCTTGACGCCTTATTAGGTTCATAATGTAATAGCCAACCTACTAGATACTCAAAGTCAGACATTTAAAAATCATGGACCACATTTTGAATTTCAGTCTAGCTTCAATAGGAAGTCTATGTAAATCCTGGACTAATGTTGTAATTTAAATTAATGTAAGACAGTTGTATTGCACTCTTTCCTGTTAATAAAAAAAATTGCATGATGTTTATAAATCTACTATGTAACTATATAATAAAACAACCCAAACCACCAAACCAGCTTCTCTAATCCCATACTGATGCACTGCAATGAACTGCAGGCAAGAAAAAACTAAGGGGTATGTTTACTAAAGTGTGCAAGCAAGAACAGCCCGGTGCCATCAGGGATGATGTCACCCATCTGTGTGGCTGATTTATCCTGCTGTCCGTGGAGAACCATTGTTATAGGTAAGCAATCTCTCTTTCTAACAAATTGCCTCAATTTATTTAACTTTATAGCTTTTTGTCATGCTGCCCCTGTTTTTCCCCTTTAATATTTCCTTAGCCATTTTCAGTCGTTCCTAAGCTTCCTTTCTTTTCCTTTGTCATTGCTAGGCCTCCTTAAACCTCAGACATGTCTGATCATTGGTTTAACTTTTTCTTTTCTTTTTCTACTATTGAGTTGTTTGCTTTCACCACAGCTATTTTTAAATCCACTGTCACAGAAACACACCAGCAGTTTCAAGAAGTGTGCCCAGTGCTTTAGGCTGATGTCTGTCATGGACACCTACATAATGGGGGTTATTTTAGAAGCCCTATTCATGCTTTAGACATCTGAAAATGGTATAGGGATGTCCAAAGCACAAAGACTGTCTCCAGAGATATTTTATTTATTTATTTATTTATTTTACATTCTCTTATATACCGCGCTATTCTGCATCAGTGCGGTTTACATTGAACAAACTGAAATTACATTGAACAGGGTATTATAACTTGGAGATAACTATTTTACAGGGAACATGGGCTATGGAGGGTTAAGTGGCTTGCCCAAGACCACAAGGAGCACCTGTGGGGCTAGAAACCCCAGTCCTTCCGGCCCAAGGTTGCTGTCCTCTACTGGGATTTGAACCCCCGACGGAGACTGTTGCGTTTTAGAAGCCAGCTGTGAGGACACCCCCAGCGCGAGGACTTCTGTGGAGAAGATATGACTAAGGCAGTCCCAGGAACTTGGAGGCATGATTAGGGCAATCTCCAGGAACAAGCAGGAATGAGTCTTCACATATGGGTATCGTCGGTACCGACGGAGCCTGCGCGGGAATGCTCCCCAGCGTCCAGTAAGAAAACTTTTGGGAGCATCCCACAGCGCCTGCGCGCTGCCTTCCTGCCTTTCCCAGCCGCCTCTCTCCAGTTCTTCTTTTCCGCAGAGCCAGCAGGTCGTGTTCCTGTCACCGCAGAAGAATTCTTTATTTTTTTCTTTATTTTTCTGTCTCGCGTCTGCCTTCTTCGACGTCAGACCGGTACCGCTGGTCTTTTCTTTTCTTTCTTAAAAAAAAACAACAAAAAAACCCCAACTTTTCTTTCTTCAACTGTGCATTTTCGGTTTGGGCCTTAGGCCTGAACATATTTTCTCCTCATGGAGAAGCCCGCTTCCGGGTTCAAAAAGTGCACGAAGTGTGGCAGTACTATTTCTGTCACCGACACCCATGACTGGTGTCTAAAATGTTTGGGTCCTGACCATTCCATCACGAATTGTGTGTCCTGTACCATGATGTCTAAAAGAGGTCGGCAGAACCGAGCAGCTAAGCTCAGTACCCTGTTTCCCTCTGATGCAGCCTCGGTGGCATCAATGTCTTCCAGGGCTGCTTCTTCCTCCCATGGATCTCAGGTAACCAAACATAAATCTAGCCGGTCCTCGAAGGGCAAATCTCCCTCTAAGCATCGAGATGCCTCCGGGCTTGTCCTCGAGGATTCCGCACCGGCAAAATTATCCCAGTGGGAAGTTCCGGCTTCTAAAGCATTGTCTATGGGGTCACAGGTTGACATCGATGGCTCGGCCTCGACCGATCACCTGTTGCCGTGTTCTGGGGTACCGGTGGCCTCCACTGGTACCGACATCCAGACTCTGGTGGCGTTGATGGATCAGAAGATTCTGTCCATGCAGCACACCCTAATGGCGTTTATGCAGGCTTCGATGCCTCCGGTACCGCAACAGTCTCCGTTGCCGGTACCGACTCCAGCACCGGCATCGTTCCCGGTGCCGGTACCGATTTGCATCGACATCGGCTTCGTTGTCGACTGCAACGGTACCCTGTCCTATGATGCCCATCGGTACCGAACCGGTACCGCTTACTCCTGATGTCGATCCCACTCGGTACACGTATCGGATTTTACAGGAGCATCCAGACAGGCGATACTTCGATTCCTCCGAAGACTCTGATGAGTCGGAGGTTTCTGTCGATGCACCGGTACTTCTTCCTCAGGAGTCTGATTCTCCAAAATGAAGAATGTCTCCTCCAGAAGACTTGTCTTTTCAGGACTTCATTAGGGAAGTGGCTAGGGTCCTCTCCATTACAGTGGCCCTTGAGTCAGAGCATAGAGCCAAGCAACTAGATATTTTGTAATATCCTAAGGCTCCTAAAGAAGCAGCTACTTTACCTATTCATGAGATTCTCTATGATCTCATGTTGAGCATGTGGGAGACTCCTCTTACCACCTCTCCTCATTCTCGTAGATTAGACACCATGTACCGTGTCCCTCCTTGTCCTGGCTTTCATAAGTCTCAGCTTCCTCACCACTCTATTGTGGTAGAGTCTGCCATGAGGAAAATAAAGAGTGCAAAGAGACACTCATCTAATCCTCCAGGACGTGAATGCAGGACCCTTGATGCTTTTGGCCGAAGGGTTTTCCAAGCTAATATGCTTGCTGCCAGAATCAACTCCTATAGTCTGTATATGGGGATGTTTCTAAAAGAAGTCACAGATCATCTGCAGACTTTAGCCCCTTTTATTTCAGAAGATAAAAGGCAGGAATTTCTCACTTGGCTTAAACATGCCCAAGATGTTTCCAAATTTTCCAACCGTGCAGCCTTTGACTCTTTTGAGTGTGTAAGCAGAGCCTCAGCTATTGCCATAGGGGCACGCAGAATTGCTTGGTTACAAGCCTCTGATTTGGAACTTTGGGTCCAAGATGAACTGAGAAATCTTCCTTGTACAGGTGAAAACCTTTTTGGCAGGGATTGGAAAGCAAAGGCCACTCAGATGGATGCTGAGAACTCTGCTTTGGATCGACTTTCAAAGTCTACCTCTGCTCCTGCTAAGAAAAGGTTGTTCAAAAAGACAACTTTTTCTAAAAAGGGAAGACACTATCCTGCTTATGGTCAGCAGGCATCTTCTGCAGGTCGTTTTGCTGCAAAGCGTCAGCAACCACCTAAACAGGCCAAGTCAAAGGCTACCAGGCCTCCCACGGCTCAGCAGCCTCAGCCTCCCCAGGGCCTTTGACTTGCAACTAGAGAACTTAGCCTTTCTGGCTCTGGAAGAACCAGAGCCCCTCACCATTCCAGGAAGGTTGGCTTACTTTGCTCCCAGATGGGAGCAAATTACAGCAGAGCAATGGACCCTCTCCATTGTAAGGGAAGGGTACAAGCTTCATTTCTTAAACCTTCCTCCCCACACCATGGTGAGACAGTTCAATTTTCCAACATCTCTCCTCAACCTTCAGGGTCAGGAGATTGCTACCCTTCTTGCCCAAGGGGCAATAGAAGAAGTACCCCTTCTTCAACAGGGCTCAGGGTTCTACTCCCCTTATTTTTTTATTCCAAAGAAAACAGGGGGCTACAGACCCATATTAGATCTCAGAGAATTGAACAAATTTCTATTCAAAGAGAAATTCAAGATGATTTCTCTCGGTACTCTGCTGCCATAGCTTCAGTCAGGACTGGCTTTGTTCTCTAGATCTCAAGGATGTGTACACCCATGTCCTCATCCATCCAACACACAGAAGGTTCCTTCGGTTCCTTTTTCAAGGAAAGCACTACCAATACAGGGTGCTTCCTTTCGGTCTGGCCTCTGCACCAAGGGTGTTCACGAAATGCATGGCAGTAATAGCTGCATTTCTACGCACTCTAGGAATATTCGTTTTCCCATATCTGGACGACTGGCTCATTCGAGCTCCATCCCAGTCAGAGGCCCAGATTTCTCTAACCTGCACAATGCGTGTCCTTCAGTATTTGGGACTGGTAATAAACATCCCAAAATCCCATCTCACCCCTACTCGGTCTCTGGAGTTTATAGGGGCCTTGCTGGATACCACAACTGCAAGGGCCTATCTTCCTCAGGCCCATTGCCTACGCTTGGTGCAGTTAGCCTCCCAGATACAGTTAAAGTCCCATTTAACTGCTCGAGAGATGTTACAACTATTAGGCCACATGGCATCCACCGTGCATGTGGTTCCATATGCTCGCCTTCACATGAGGGCAGCTCAATGGACTTTGTCCACCCAATGGACTCAGGCATCAGGTTGCCTGTCAGACAAAATAGCAAACTCCAGTCGCCTATTTTGGTCTCTCCAGTGGTAGAAGTCCCCTCCAAATCTGTTGCTGGGGTCCCCTTTTCAGCAGTCACTACCCCAAGCAACTCTGACAACAGATGCTTCTCCAATGGGTTGGGGAGCTCATCTGCAGGATCTCTCCACCCAGGGCATCAGGTCTCCACAGGAGACTTCTCTGCATATCAATCTCTTGGAACTCAGAGCAATATTCTTAGCTCTCAGAGTGTTACATTCCCTGCTCAGCTACAGGACAGTCCTCATCCATACGGACAACCAAGTAGCCATGTTCTATGTAAACAAGCAGGACGGGACTGGCTCTCTGTCGCTTTGCAACGAAGCTTTGCGACTGTGGGCCTTCGTCAGAGAGCATCACATCCATCTTCTGGCAGTATATCTTCCAGGCGTTCAAAACTCTTGGGCGGACAGACTCAGTCGAGTTCTGCTTCCACACGAGTGGTCCCTCCACATGGACCAGGTAGCCAGGATTTTTCGAATTTGGGGAACCCCGGACATAGACCTCTTTGCAAGTCCGTGGAATGCCAAACTTCCCCGGTTCTGTTCCAGAATTCCGTGTCAGGGAGTTTAGGCCAAGGATGCCTTCCTCCTTCACTGGGATCAAGACTTCCTTTATGCCTTTCCACCAATTCCCCTAATTCCCAAGACACTATTCAAGCTTCAGAGAGATCAAGGGACCATGATCCTCATAGCACCACATTGGCCACGCCAAGTGTGGTACCCTCTACTTCTGCATCTCTCTCAAGCTCCTTCCCTGGACTTGTGCTCTGCACCAGACCTTCTGTCCCAGGAAGAGGGAACTTTGTGGCACCCAAACCCCCAGTCGCTCCATCTCAGGGCTTGGTTGCTGAGGGCCTAGACCTTCAAGATTTTCATCTCTCTCAGCAAGTCAGAGATATTATTCATGCCTCTAGAAAGCTTTCTACTAGACGTTCCTCTGCTTTCAAATGGAAAAGATTTACCATTTGGTGTTCAGGGTAAGGTCTAAACCCTCTTGCAATACCTCTGAATTCTTTACTAGAGTATCTCCTGCATCTATCCCATGCAGGTCTGAAAACAAATTCAGTAAGAGTCCATTTGAGTGCTATTGCAGCGTCCCTCAAACCTCTCAATGGACAACCTGTTTCCTCTCATCCTCTTATAGCAAGATTCATGAGAGGCCTTCTTTTAACTAAACCTCCCATTAGACCACCTCCAGTGGCATGGGACTTAAACCTGGTTCTTGGCCAGCTTATGAAGCCACCCTTTGAACCTTTAGCCACCACCTCCTTGAAATTCCTTTCTTGGAAAGTTATTTTTCTCATTGCATTCACCTCAGCACACCGCATCAGTGAGTTGCAAGCTTTGGTGGCTAATCCTCCTTATACAAGATTCCATCATGATAAGTTAGTCCTCAGGACCAATCCACACTTTATGCCTAAAGTGGTCTCACCTTTTCAACTGAACCAAGAGGTATATTTACCTGTCTTTTTTCCAGGACTTCATGCATCAAATGCAGAGAGGAATCCTTCATACCTTGGATTGTAAGAGAGCTCTCGCTTTTTACTTACAAAGAACACAGCAACATAGAAAGTCTTCTCAACTCTTTGTTGCTTTTGATCCTTCTCATTTAGAACTTCCAGTCTTTAAGAGAACACTGTCCAACTGGATTGCTCAGTGTATTTCTTTTGCCTACCAGAGTAGGAACATTTCTCTGGAGGGTCATGTCACAGCTCACAATGTGAGAGCCATGGCAGCCTCTGGCTCATCTAAACTCTGTGTCCATCGACCAAATCTATCGAGCGGCCACCTGGGCCTCGGTTCATACCTTCATAGCCCATTACTGTTTGGACAAGGACTCCCGCCGGGATGCCTCGTTTGGTCAGGCTGTTCTCAAACACCTGTTCCATTCCTAATCAACCCCTACCCACCTACCCTGGTCGGATGCCAGAGATCCATGTGGGGAGGTAGAGTCCTTTTCAAGGACACACAACCTGGGGTTTCTCCCTGGCATCTGCAGCTAGGGAGTCCCCATATGTGAAGACTCATTCCTGCTTGTTCCTAGAGATAGCACAGTTACTTACCTGTAACAGGTGATCTCTGGGAACAGCAGGAATAAGTCTTCACAACCCACCCACCTCCCCTAGGAGTTGTATCTCTCTATCTATCTTTCCTTTCCTCTCTCTCTCTTTGTCTCAGCTTTAAAACTCAAACTGGAGAGAGGCGGTTGGGAAAGGTGGGAAGGCAGCGCGCAGGCGCTGTGGGATGCTCTAAAAGCTTTCTTACTGGACGCTGGGGAGCGTTCCCGCACAGGCTCCGTCGGTACTGACGATACCCATATGTGAAGACTTATTCCTGCTGTTCCCAGAGATCACCTGTTACAGGTAAGTAACTGTGCTTTCCCAGGGACCAGGACATCCCCACCTGATCACAGAAATGTCCAGTGTCACACCTAACTTTAGATCTGCTCCAAGGCACGCATTGTGCCGAGAAGCATCTGAAAAGTGCTCGTTCAGCTGAAAAACGTTCAGTGTGTAGAGAAGAAAGCACTCTATCAATTTCAACTATAGCAGCAGCAGTATTTGAACCTTGGCTGCCTTGTTCCTGACCCACTACTCTAACCTTTATGCTATCCTAGATGTCTGGGTGCTGAAATACGATTCTGGGGATGTCTAAGTAGATGTCCCTGTAGATGTCCTTATTAGGCACATGCAGGTTTGTGAAATCATGTCCACACCTGGACATGCCTGCATTTTTTTCAGATGTTCTAGCTTAGATGTCTCAGATTGCACTTCTTGCCTTCTATGTGCTTGGGACCTGACCATAATACATCTATTTGATCCCTTTGTTTACAGATAACAAAGGGAGGTCTTAAGGGTCATGGGGAAAAGTGCACACAAATTCTCGGTGCTCAGAAGATTGGTCTATTGGCATCTGCAGTATCAGTCACTATGGACAAAGAAGCTGCCTCAGACACTGGCGGCGTATCAACATTGAGGAGTACTTGAGCTCAATCAGAACCAAGCACCAGTAGGATGGCCATGGATCAGTCACCTTCTGGTTCTACTCCAAAGAAGAGGAGAGATTTGTCCTCAACTTCATTGGGATCAAGGACTGCGGATGGTGAGCATTGGGAGAAGCTGAGGTGCATTGTCATCGGAGTTCATCAGAGTGTGATGCAAAGAACACAGGGTGCTCGGGTGATACCCAACCCCTGAAGTTGCTGTGAAGGGACAATAGCTCAATATCTATGACATCAGAGGGGCTTTGCCAGACTCCAAGAGTCCATGACCAGATATCCGAGTAACCCTCAAAAGTACTGGGGATTATTGATCGATTCTGCTAAACCCACAGTGGCTTCATTAGTGGCAGACTAAATCGAATCAGCCAAACAGAAGTGGATTAATATAAAAGCAACAAACACAAAGATCCACTAGAAAACTTATAAATGTAATTCAATTGATGGAACAGAACAATTTTTGAAAACAATATTTCTGTCTGTACAAGAGGGGAAAAGGCCTCAGCACTGTGTTTATTTATTAAGACATTGTATACTAGCCTATCGCAAGTCACATCAGAGCGGTTTACATACAGTATCTAATGACAAAGTAAAATCAGGAAAAAGAACTCCAAATACTTAAAAGAAAAACAGGAGAAAATAAAAGCTCTATGAGCCAAAATTCATATAATGCTCAACAGCATGTTACGTGGCTAAATATTCTCATGTAGCCATCATAGGTTACAAAAACCCCTCCCATAAATTTGATCAATTATGTTTAAAACAGTGAAAGAGAGAAATTAATACTTTTTATTCATTTAAGTGGCTTTAAATCCTTTCTGAATATTCATGTTTTATTTATAATGCTGCATCAATTTATATTGTAGCAATTCATTTTCATCAGTTCATACAATAGCAAAATTCATCTTTATGTTTCAAAAAAATCCATTCATCACAGCATAGCATAAACTCATTAATGTTCAGCTCAAACAGTCCATTATACTAAGAAATCCCATCAATATCGGGGCTAGAGTATACACTTCCTCTTCCAAACTTCAAATACTTATCAACTTATTGTCCCTTGATGTCAGCAAGTCAGAGCTACCAAATTATTGCAAGTTAAGTTTTACCATGCTGCTATTTCTATAAGCTGACACCAATGACACCAATCAGTGTTTCACATATCGCTACATCGGGGCTAATACTGTGTTAAAAAGTAACAGAATGCTGTTTAGTTTTACTAGAAAACAATGTTTTTCTTGCTTCAAAAAAGAAAAGTAGATACTCGCTCATATGAAATGTTTCCAGCTCTCCACAACCCACAAATTTTTTAAAATGGCCACAGCAACATAAAACACCAGCAAGCAATCCCATGAATCAGAGAGCCAATCACAAACAGAGCAAACTTAACCTATCACAGAAAGTGAATCCATTTCACACGTATATTCATAAGAACATGAGAACATAAGATATGCCATACTGGGTCAGACCAAGGTCCATCAAGCCCATCAAGGTCCATCAATTCCCGCAAAGCTTAAAGTTCACATCAATCCGCCCACTATTAAAAAACTGCAAACTCGACCCATCTAAAGTCGAGTCGTTCAGACCCATCTCAAGCATCCCACTACTTGCAAAAATTACAGAGAAGGTAGTTCAACTACAAATCCAACAGCACATTGATACTGAAGCACCACTGGACCATTCACAACATGGATTCAGAGAAGCACACGGTATAGAGACCATCCTTACTACATTATTCAACAACCTTGTCATGGGAATCGATGATATACACCAAGGATTCATCCTTATTTTTATGGACATTGCGGCTGTGTTTGATTCTGTGAACCACGAGACACTTTTAATCCGCCTCAAAGAAAAAGGTATACAAGGAACGGCCTTAGCATGGTGCAGGTCATATTTGAGCGACAGGTCACAACAAGTCAGAGTAGGATCCACTACATCCGATCCATTCACACTCAAACAAGGAGTCCCCCAAGGTTCATCCCTTTCATCTCTCATGTTTAATATTTATATGCAACCCATCTGCGACATGATCCGTTCTTTCAATATTCAGTGCTTAGCATATGCAGACGACATCCTGATGTACTCATCCTTCAAGCTTGACCGACCAGATTTCTCAGCAATAATAAAATGCTTCAATGCTGTCTCCGAATGGCTCCTATCCCAAAACCTGCGCATTAATCACAGCAAGACTGATGTCCTTTTTATCACTCGCAATCAGAACTTCATACCACCGACATCTCTGCGAGTCAACAACTACGACCTCACAGTCAAACCTACCATCCGGTACTTGGGCATCATCCTCGACCAGAAGCTGGACATGTCACCGCATATCAAAAATATTGCCAAATCTATTTACCACAAGATACGTTCACTACGACACCTACGACCACTACTTGACCCGTCTGATTTCCGCACCATATTCCAAGCACTGGTAACCCCCCACCTTGACTTTGCTAACATCATCCTCCTTGGGCTCCCACAAGCAACATTGAACCCCCTGAGGTTAGCCATGAACTCCGCTGCAAGAATACTTTCCGGAATATCTAGATCAGAGCACATAACTCCAGTGCTGATGAACCTACACTGGCTGCCTTTACAAGCTAGAATTGTCTACAAAGCCCTCGTACTAACCTTCAAGGCCTCAAGAAATCAGCCCACCACCCCGCTTACCAAGCTCATCCAACATATACCACCAAACAGATACAGACGCTCGTCATGCTTGAACAAACTAGAAGTGCCTAAAGCAATCACAAAATGTTCAAAGACAACATCCAATAGAGCCTTTTCACTATTTGTACCAGGAGCATGGAACTCCCTCCCCCCAGAAATTTGTTCTATTACCAATATCATCTCGTTCAAAAAGGCTATCAAACACCATCTGTTCCTAAAACACTATTCCGATCTCATCCCCCCTAGCCAACCCCGACATAATACACGTACTCACCAAGATTCACAATTAACACAACCCCAACTACAAAAGCCGTTAGCCTGACACCCCTCCTGTTACCTATCCACTCTTCACATTACAACCCTTAACCATGCCCTCATTTGATCTTTAATCCTCCACTTCTATAACACTGTACATAGTTTTTCCCCTGTTTATCCAAGTTTGTATCCCATGTTTTATTGTAAACCCAATGTAACTGCTACATTGTTGTACGTTCTGTTCCAATGTAAACCGCACTGATTGTAATAGCGCGGTATATAAGAGATGCAAATAAATAAATAAATAAATCCTGTTTCGAACAGTGGCCAATCTAGGTCATACATACCTAGCAGTATCCCCAAGAGACACAGGTTCCACAATTCTTGTATTGGGTCAAGCATTGATATCCTTGGTCCCTTTTTAATAAAGGTTTATGGACCTTTCCTCCAGGAACTTGTCCAAACCTTTTTTAAACCCAGCTACACTAACAGCCTTTACTACATCCTCTGGTAACAAATTCCAGAGTTTGATTACACGTTGAGTGAAAACATATTCTCTCTTATTTGTCTTAAATAGTTTACCCTGTAGCTTCATTACATGTCCCCTAGTCTTTCTATATTCTGATAGCGTAAACAATTGATCTATGTTCACCCGTTCCACTTCATTCATTAATTTATAGACCTCTATCATATCTCCCCTCAGCCGTCTCTTTTCCAGGTTGAAGAGCCCTAACCTTTGTAGCCTCTCTTCATAGGAGTAGCCTTCCATACCCTTTACCATTTTGGTAGCTCTTCTCTATACCTTTTCTAATAACGCTATATCCTTTTTAAGATACAGCGACCAGAATTGCACACAATATTCAAGGTGCGGTCGTACCATGGAACGATACAGAGGCATTATAATAACCTTTGTTTTATTTTCCATTACTTTCCTTATGATACCTAGCATGCTATTTGCTTTCTTGGCTGCTGCTGCACGCTGGGCGGAAGGTTTTAACATGTTATCCACGATAACGCCTAAATCTTTTTCCTGGGTGGTGGCTCCCAATGTGGAACCTTGCATCGTGTAACCATAGTGTGGGTTGTTCTTTCCTAGGTGCATAACTTTGCACTTGTCCACATTAAATTTCATCTGCCATTTGGATGCCCAGTCTTCCAATTTATCCAGATCCTCCTGCAGTTTTCCGCAATCCCCTTGGGTTTTAACAACTTTAAACAGTTTTGTGTCATCTGCAAATTTGATAACCTCACTTGATTCCCTTTTCCAGGTCATTTATGAATATGTCAAAAAGCAACGGACCCAGTACAGATCCCTGGGATACTCCACTATTCACCTTTTTCCATTGGGAAAATTTACCATTTAGCCCTACCCTCTGTTTTCTATCTTTTAACTAGTTCCAGATCCACAATAGTACACTGCCTCCTATCCCATGACTTTTTAGTTTTGCCAAAAGTCTCTGATGAGGGACCTTGTCAAAGGCTTTCTGAAAATCCAGATATATTATATCAACAGACTCACCTTTGTCTACCTGTTTATTCACACCTTTAAAAAAACATAACAGATTAGTAAGACAAGATCTTCCTTGGCTAAAGCCATGTTGGCTGTCTCCCATTAGGCCATGACTATCTACATGCTGAGTAATTTTGTTCTTTATGATGGTTTCTGCCATTTTTCCCGGTACTGATGTCGGGCTCACTGGTCTGTAGTTTCCCGGATCACTCCTGGAACCCTTTTTAAAAATTGGCGTTACATTGCCGATCCTCCAATCTTCAGTTATTACAGATGATTTTAATGAAAGTTCACAGATTACTAATAGCAGGTCTGCAATCTCATATTTCAGTTGTTTCAACACCCTTGGATGTATGCCATCTGGTTCAGGTGATTTGCTACTATTCAGTTTATCTAATAGTTGTAATACATCTTCCTGGTGTAGTGATATTTCTCTCAATTTCTCTGCAGTATCACCTTTAAATACCACTTCAGTCTTGGGTAACATTTATTTATTTATTTATTTAACAGTTCTTCTATACCGCTCTATTTTAGATCAGAGCGGTTTACATTTAACATCAACTATACAACACAAGGAACTTTGAGTTGTATTTACAATAAACAGGGAGATCAACTTGGAAGTAACTGGGGGAAACTATGTACAATTCTTAACTCTATACATTGTATCACACTGGTACCTGATTTCAGGCAGAACATATCTACATCTTATTTACACTGGGGTACATTCTGAGCGATCAGTTGATTATCCTTTTTCATGCTGAGTCTGATTGTTTACTTGTAATGAGAGATTGTCTGGGGGGCCATATGTATGGTTACTAAGGCTAGATTCAGGGTAGTATGTAGTGAACAGGTGCTGCTTTATTGCCTTCCTGAAGTGGGTTAGGTAAGTGATATTTCGAATATAGGTAGGGAGAGCATTCCATGCTCTGGGAGCGTAAATCGTAAAGGCCCTATTTGTTGTTGTTCTTGTGCATTTTGTCATTACTTTTGGGACCTCTAGGGTGTTTTGCATCATGGTTCTTCTGTTTCTGTTCTGTGGTACTTTATGTATCATCTTGCTGAGGGCTGTGGGGGTCAGAGTGTTTGAGGCTTTGAAAGTTAAGGTTAGAACTTTGTGGAGGGTTCTTGCTTGAACCGGTAACCAATGGAGGTTCATCAGTACTGGCGTTATGTGCTCTCTCCGTGAAGCCCCTGTTAGTACTCTTGCAGCAGTGTTCATTGCAAGCTGGAGAGGAGCTAACGTTGCTTGAGGGAGACCGTGTAGAATTACGTTGGCATAGTCGAAATGAGGTAATATTAATGCCTGATAGATCAATCGGTAGTCGCTGAAGTCGAGTAGCGGTCGGAGATGTTTTAAGGTCTTTATTTTCATGTATACTGTTTTTACTGTGTTTTTTATGTGAGTTTTCAGATCCAGGTGTTGATCCAGTGTAACGCCAAGGTAGCGGATTGTGGGTTTGGTTTTCAGTTCTGTGTTGCCGATTTTTAAAGAGAGTGGAGGGGTGAAGTCCTGGTTCCTTGAGATGAAAAGGACATCTGTTTTACTGTAGTTGATTCTCATGTTTTGTGTGCTGAACCATTCTGCTACTGCCTCAAAACATCTTGTTAGAGGGGAGAGGTCCGGTTGGTTAGTCCTGAATGGGATGTATAGGAGGATGTCATCTGCGTAGGCTAAACAGTTGACCTTGAATGAACGTGCTAGGGCACATATGGGCTGCATGTAGATGTTAAACATCAATGCAGATAGTGACGAGCCCTGTGGCACACCTTGGTTTTGTAAAAATGGTTCGGAGGTTGTGGAGCCTGACCTTACATGTTGCCATCTATTAGTCAGGTATGACTTGCACCACTTTAGGGCTGTTCCCTGAATTCCTTTCTCGCTGAGGCGTTGTATGAGTATCTTGTGACTCACCGAGTCGAAAGCCGCCGCAATGTCTAGGAATATGAGGGCGAATCCTTGATGAATTTTGTCGGTTCCAGAGACTAGATGGTCAAATAGGTTGGTGAGGAGGGTTTCAACCCCATGTGCTTCTCTGAACCCATGCTGGGAGGGATCCAGTGGGGCTTCAGTATCAATATGCTGTTGGATTTGGCGCTGTACTAACTTTTCGATTATTTTGGCAAGCATGGGGATACTTCTTCCTCAGTAAAGACCAAAGCAAAGAATTCATTGAGTCTCTCCGCTATAGCCTTGTCTCCTCTTACTGCCCCTTTTACCCCTCTATCATCTAACGGTCCAATTGACTCTCTCACAGGCTTTTTGCTACGAATGTACTTGAAAAAGTCTTTATTTCACGTTTTTGCTTCCGTAGCAAGTTTCTTCTCAAATTCTTGCTTTGTCTGCCTTTTCAATGCTTTGCATTTAACTTGCCAGTGCTTGTGCTGTTTCCAGTTTTCGTCGTTTAGCTCTTTTTTCCATTTCCTGAAAGATGCTATTTTGGCAGCAACAGCCTCTCTGACCTCTCCTTTAAACCATGCTGGCAGTTTTTTGGACTTTCTTCTACTTTTCTTAATGCGTGGAATACAGCTGGTCTGGGCTTCCAGGATAGTATTTTAAACAACACCCAAGCTTGATGTAAGTCTTTAACCTTTGCAACCACTCCTTTTAGTGTTTTCTTAACTATTTCCCTCATTTTATCATAGTCTCCCTTTCGAAAGTTAAAAGGTAGTACTGTGGATTTCCTTACTATCCCTCCTTCAATAATTAAATCAAACGCGATCATGCTATGATCACTATTGCCAGGTGGCCCCAACACCCTTATCTCCTGCACCAGATCTGGTGTTCCACTAAGGACTAGGTCCAATATGGCTTCCCCTCTAGTCTGTTCATGAACCAGCTGCTCCAAGAAGCAGTCATTTATTTCATCTAGGAACTTTATCTCCCTAGCATGTCCTGCCGTGACACTGACCCAGTCGATACCAGGGTAATTAAAATCACCCATTATTATTACTGTGCTGTGACTTTTGTTAGCTTCCTTGATTTCTTTGAGCATTTCATCATCCATTTGTTCATTCTGGCTAGGCGGTCGATAGTACACCCCTACTGCCATCACCTTCCCCTTCATACATGGAATTTCAATCCATAGAGATTCTACAGCAAATTTTGTTTCCTGCAAAACTTTAATACTTTCTGACTCAATGCCCTCTTTAACATAGAGCGCAACCCCTCCACCAATTTGATCAGTTCTATCATTACGATATAGTTTGTACCCAGGTATCAGTGTCCCACTGGTTATCCTCCTTCCACCATGTCTCTGAGATTCCAGTCATATCTAACCTCTCATTTAGTGCTATATATTCTAACTCTCCCATCTTATTGTTTAGACTTCTAGCATTTGCATACAAGCATTTTAGAGACTGTATTTTATTAATATTAATCTGGCTGTTGGTAGGCATGAGTGATTTGGAATCTTTACGCTCTGTCTGCACCTTACTCAAGGGCATTTGGGCTACTGTACTCTTTTTTGGAACCTCTCTGCTTTTGGTAGTATCCTTCAAGGATACCTTCTTCCGAACCATGTGCTCTTGGGCGACTGTCTGCTTTCCCCTGTTCTCTAGTTTAAAAGCTTCTCTATCTCCTTTTTAAAGGTTAATGTCAGCAGTCTGGTTCCATCCTGGTTAAGGTGAAGCCCATCCTTTCAGAAGAGCCCCTCCTTTCCCCAGAATGTTCCCCCATTCCTAACAAATCCAAAACCCTCATCCTTGCACCATCGTCTCATCTACGCATTGAGACTCTGGCGCTCTACCTGCCTTTTGGGTCCTGCACATGGAACGGGAAGCATTTCGGAGAACGCTACCCTGGAAGTTCTGGATTTCAACTTCCTACCTAAAGGCTTAAATTTAGCCTCCAGAACCTCCCTACCACATTTTCCTATGTCATTGGTACCGACATGTACCAAGACAGCAGACTCCTCCCCAGCACTAAGACCTTATCTAGGCGGTGCGTGAGGTCCGCTACCTTCGCACCAGGCAGGCATGTTAACAGCTGTCCTAACCCTTCCCTCATGGGCACATGGCCCTGGAGAATCATCCTCAGTGCGAGAGGGTTTTACATCACCTGGAGGACAGGTCCTAGTTACAGGATCACGTCCTGCCACACTAGGGTGATGCTCTTCTGTCACATGACCTCTTTCCTCCATGCAACAGGGATGCTGCCAGACTGGAGGTGGGACTTCAGGACTATATCCTTGTAGGTCTCGTCCATGTACCTCTCTGTCTTTCTTATGTCTTCCAGGTCTGCTACTCTAGCCTCTAGAGAACAGACTTGTTCCCTGAGAGCAAAGAGCTCCTTGCACTTAGTGCATACGTAAGACCTCTCACCAACTGGGAGAAAATCATACATGTGACACTCAATGCAAAAGACTGGAAAGCCCCCATCTCGCTGCTGGACTGTTTTCTGCATCTTAGTTTAAAGCTTGTGTTTAGGTCTTTAAATTCTGTAGTTACTAAGGGTTGGTGCGGATGCTTATACTAATAAGTGTATCTAATACCTTTAACCCTTTCAAGGCCTACTTTAAATTTTTAATCCACATCCTGCAGCCGGGTTAATTTTTGCATATTTCAGGAAAATTGTACCCGTCTTATTCAATATGTTCTAATAGTGATTTTCCTTCTGCTGTGGTCATGTATTATATACCATTTGATAGGAATATTTAGTCAGAATTTTGGATCCCAAGAGTTTTGGGCTCGGCCTGGAAAGGGTTAATATACCTTCTACTGGTTCAACAGAGTTCAAACAATAAATCCAATGTTGCTCCACATGAGACCACATCCTTTTTCTGTTTTCTCCTCATCGATGCACTGCAATAGTATCAATTATAAAACATTGCAACATATTAAATCTATGACATTCTTTATATGCAATGTGTTACCAACTGTGATTCAATATTTCCATTCTTAAGGCACTATGGTATTCAGCTACTCAAACATGAAAGGATCTTGTAGTTTTCCATCACACAACTTGTTACATGAACATTTAATGACATGTACAACAAAAGATGATGCACAAGTAGTGCATTTCTTCAAATAATACATTTTGTCATCAAATGGATTTTCCGAAGATTCTGCTGAGCTCTCTATGGCTTCATTAGTGGAAGCCCTCGAGAAGCATTTAACTAAGAGAATGGAGGACAAGCTGAAGCACACACTCTGCTTGTGAGAGTTCTTCGCTTCGACAACTCTGAAGCAGCAGTTTCGAGCCATCGAGCTGGTTCTCAAAAAAGCTGTTTGCGGGAGATAGGTCATCATCAAGATCCGAAAATGCCTCAACACCGGCCAATTCCTGACTGATTTAGGTATCAAGTGCATCAAGGGAGGCATCACCCATAAAGCATTGGAGTTGATTGGTGCATCATGACTCCTGTAGGAGATTGGAGACCAGTCCAGGCAGAGACTCCGATGTCTATAGGGTATCTGATTCTGAGTGCTCCTGGAAAACAGACTAGGACTCTGAGCACTTCTCAGAGGATAGGTCCCATAACTACTGTTGGACTCCTCTCTACCTCATGAGCATTGCAAGTTACCTCCCGAGGATACCACCTCCTGCAATTTTGTCAGGGATATGGTCAAGGCCATACCATTTTAGTTGGATATGGAGGAGGAGGAATGCAAGGCTGAAGAATTGTGAATCCTCAAATATCCAGAATCCCCCGTAAGGAAGTGGTGACAGTGCCTGTGCACCACATCCTTCAGAGGCTGCTGATGAGAAAGTGAGAGATTCCGCTCCCCCACCCCCATGCATCCAGTTAGTAAGAAAGTCAATTCTGCGTACAGACTCCAAAAGGCTCCTGGATGTATCCCATTTTTTTGGTAGTCAAATCTGTTCTCAAAAAAGTCAGAAGTTCCAAGTTTTTCTCCTTGACACTCCCAGGGAGAGAGGCTTGGACCTTGAATTCTTTTGGGAGAGTTTTCAGAACTCCATGCTCCTCCTGCATGGCATCCTACCAGCTCTACATGGGCATGTGCTTGTGGAATGCTATGCATGGCATAGAGGAGTATGCCAGCTTGCTTCCTCCTGAAAAAATAGCGGGGTTCTATTCCCTAGTGGATCAAGGGAAGGACTATAGGAAATGCATGGTCTGATTTAAGATGTTTTCAGATATGGCATCAAGGACATCTGCCATGAGCACTGGCACCCAGAGAGTCTCATAGCTCTGAGCCTCAGTCTTACAAATCAGCATGCAGGAACAGATCACTGACGTGCCATGCCATGGATAGAATATCTTCAGAAATAGGATGCAGGAGGCTGCAACCTTAATAAAGCAGTAGAGTGACACCTTGAAAACCCTCCCAGGCCCAGTTCCAACCTGGCCTCCTTTTCAAGGATGTTTCAGAGTGGAGGGCATAGAAGAGTCTATTACTCTCTCCTCCACCCCGTCCCACCCTATCCTCTTCTGCCCTGCTCTTCCCATACCAAAAAGAACTCTTGTGTTCACCTATGGCAACGTGGGACTTCAAAAGCCCAACCAGTTCTCCAGCCAAAACATGGGATGGAGTTTTGATTGACTCCTTGTTAATATAGCTGATCTTCCAGTTCCCTAGGTGTTCACCCTTCCAGTAGGAGGGAGGCTCACCCACTTTGCAGATTGGTGGCCCCTAATCACCTCCAATAGGTAGGTGCTCAAAATAGTCTGCTGCAGGTACAGATTACTGTCCCATCCTAGATCTCAGAGACCTAAACATCTTCCACATAAGAATAAAGTTTAGGATGCTTTCTCTCGGCCTCCTTCTCTCCTATATTCAAAAAGGAGATTAACTACCGTATGTTCCCTGGATCTACAGGATGCCGATACTCACATCCAGATACTTCCTGTGACTTGGATGTATCTCAGATTTGTTGTTGTGGAAATACCACTTCCAGTATTGTGTTGTGTCCCTTAGCCTTGCTTCTATTTCTTGGGTGTTTAAAAAATGTCTCACAGTCACCATAGCATTTTATGCAGTCTGGGGGTGCATGTGTCTCCCTACTTGGATGATTGACTGCTTGAGAGTGCCACTGTGGAAGGGGTTCAGGAATCTGTAAGCATCACCATCCAGGTTTTATAAATACTAGGGTTCATCATCAATTACCCAAAGTCCCAACTGCAGTCTTTCCATCAATTGCAATTCATCAGAGCCCTGCTAGACACAACTCAAGTGAGAGTGTTTCTCCCTCCAGACTGACTATATTGCTTGGTACAACAGATCAAGGATGTTCACATGAGTCAGCAGGACCCAGCAAGAACCATGTTGAAAATGTTAGGTCATATGGCCTTAACAGTCACTCTCTTAATGTCACTCTCATGGCGCGTGTTCTTTTCAGACAATCTCAATGGACCCTGAGCATGCAATGTACTTGGTCCATTTACAGCCTCAGAGGTCATCACCATCACAAGGCCTTAATAGCAGCATAGTATAAGATGGCAGATAAAGACCATCATAGTCCATCTAGTCTGCCCAGCAAGGTGGCAAGAGTTCTTCTGTGCAGGTCACCCCTCCCCATGCCTTTGTTTAGGGGTGTACCCACCGCTCCATGCAGATCACCCCTATTTGTTAAGATATTAGAGATAGTTAAGTTTATTTTGATTTTATCCTTTTGCTATGAAGGGATCCACTGTGTCTGTCCCATACCATTTTGAATTCTGTCACTATATTTGCTCCCACCACTTCCATCAGCAAGGCATTCCAAGCATCCACCACCCTTTCAGTGAAAAAGCATTTCCTGACGTTGCTTTTCAGTTTACCCCCTTGCAGTTTCATTAAAGCTTCCGTCTTTTAAAAAGGTTTATTTGTTCATTAATACTCTAACAGGCTAATTTCCGTCCCAGACGTACACCCCCCTCTGATCCCACGGGGCACATCTGTGATTGTCTGACCTGCACGTATATGACAAGCCTGACTAACTCAGTCAGGTCTTTTAAATAGAGCCGTGGCACCATGGCGTCCAGTTGCCATGGCACCGCAGCTCCATTTAAAAGCCGCGATGCTGGCCACCAGAAAAAAAGGCTTATTCCCCGCAGCCCAACCCCCGATCTGGCTTCTTAAGACCAGGATCAGGCTGTGGGGAATGTCCCCTTGCTCTCTCTGCCCCATCTGCACCCCAGGCACCCCCAAAAAAACTATACATGGAAGTTATTACATCTCAGAGGTGGAATAACTTCCCCGCACATGTCGTCGGCTCTGTACATACAGGGCCGACATTAGAATCATCCCTGTACATCCAGGGCCAGCAACCACCCACCCACCCGCCCAGACTCCACCTCCGAGCCACCCCTTCCCCACACAACCGGCGGGGAGGTTAGATGCCGACGGGGGCAAGGCATGAATAGCGGGGATGGACATCTGTTGGGACGTCCATCCCCGTTATTCGTGGCACAGAATTGGGCCCTAAGTATTTAAAGGTCAGTATCATATCTCCCCTGTCCCTCCTCTCTTCTAGCTTATACGTATTTAGGTCTTCGTCTCTTCTCATATGTATGTCTTCTGGCGCAGGCTCCAAATCATTTTGGTCGCCTTCCTCTGAATCGTTTCCAGTCTTTTTATATCCTCTGTGAGATATGGTCTCCAAAACTGAACACAATATTCCAAGTGAAACCTCACCAGAAACTTGTACAGTGGTATTAGTACCTCCTCCTATCTGCTGTTAATTCCTCTCTGTATGCAGCCCAGCAACCTTCTGTCTTTGGCCACCGCCTTGTCACACTGTTTCGCCACCTTGAGATCCTCAGAAACAATAACTCTGAGGCTGTTCTCCTGGTCCGTGCACACCAACCTCTTGCCCCCTATTGCATACAGTTTCCTTGCATTTTTGCATCCCAAGTGCATGACACTGCACTTCTTTACATTAAATCTTAACTGCCAATCATTTTTAGACCATTCTTCCAGCTTTTGTAGATCTTTCCTCATGTTATCCACTACCACAAGGGAGTCCACTCTGTTGCAAATTTTTGTCATCTGCAGAAAGACACTTTTAGTCCTTCAGCAAAATCACTCACAAATACACTGAACAGTACCAGTCCCAGGACCAATCCCTGGGGCACACCATTAATCACCTTCCTTTCATCTGAGTGAGTTCTGTTTACCATCATTTTCTGTCATCTGTCAGTCAACCAATTTCTGATCCAGTTCACAACCTTGGGACCCATCCCCAGGCTGTTCAGTTTATTGATAAGCCTCCTGTGAGGAAAAGGCTTTGCTGAAATCTATGTAGATCATCCATCGCATGCCCTTAATCTAGTTCTCTGGTCACCCATTCAAAGAACTCAATCAAATTTGTTTGGCATGACCGTCCTTTGGTAAAACCATCTTGCCTCCGATCATGCAACCTATTGGTTTCAAGAAAGTCCACTATTCTCTTTTTCAGGAGTGCATCCATTACTTTTCCTGCCACCAAGGTAAGGCTTACTGGCCTGTAGTTTGTCACTCCTTCCCTTTTACCACTTTTGTGAAGAAGTACCACATCAGCCCTTCTCCAGTCCTGTGGAACTTCTTCCGTTTCCAAGGATCTATTAAAAAATCCTTTAAAGGTCCTGCAAGAACCTCTCTGAGCTCTATCAGTATCCTGGGATGTATCCCATCCGGTCGCATGGCCTTGTGCACTTTCAGTTTTGCAAGCTGTTCTAATACATTATCTGTGAATGGTATAGTATCTACTCCATTCCCATTTGTATATTAGCCCTGCCAGAACCTCTCTGAGCTCTTTCAGTATCCTGGAATGTATCTCATCCAGTCCCTTGGGAGTCTCTCTTTTGGTGGATGCTACCTGAAAATGTGGCAGAAGGCTCCCCATTTCAGAAGCCACCTTAACAAAAGCTACTCATTTATTTATTTATTTGGTTTTATATACCGTGCTATTTTAGTTCAGTGCGGTTCACAGAAAACAACTTAATACATTGAACAGGTTTACAATGAACAGGATTACATTGAACAAGTAACAATTAACAGAGTTTACAATTAGAATGGAACAACAGTATAACAGTATGAACATGGTTTTAATGATTAATAAATACATTAACTATTTACAGTCATTAAGGGAGAATGGAACTGAGCTAGAGATAGCGAGGAACTACAATGAATTAATTTCTGGAACTGAGAGCAATTGCAAACGACTTTATAAGCTTTGAGAGATTAGTTAGCCAACCAAATTGTCATGATACAGACAGACAACCGAGTTGCCATGTTTTACATCAACAAGCAGAGCGGAGCTGGTTCATACCTCCTGTGTTGGGAGATGGTCAGATTGTGGAGTTTAGTGATATCTCATGGGATGTCACTGTGTGCCATCTGTCTGGTGTAAGACAACAATTTTTTGGCAGACAGACTGAGCCAAGTTCTTTGTCTTCCTGAGTGGACTCTGGACAGGGAGATGGCACTTCCTCGATAGACTTTTTTGCCACTCACCACAACAAACATGATCCTCAGTTCTGCTCCAAGATAGGGACACATGGCAAGCTAGCCTCAGATGCCTTCCACTTTTATTGGGGAGAAGGACTTCTGTATGTGTATCCACCCATTCCTCTGATACCGAAAACGCTTCTGAAACTTAACACAACAGAGGTGCAGTGATACTCATTGCCCCTCACAGCCCTCATTTCCACTTTTTTTTTTTGTAATATTTGTCACCTGAACTACTAAAGAAAACTTAGGTTTGATCTCCTCTAGTTCCGACTGGTTTGTTCTTCAGGCAGTCCATGATTTACATAGTATTCATCACCAGCACTATAATTCAAAAGGCATTGATGTTCTTCCTATCTTTTTCACTATCCAATTTTCGCATTCATATGACATTATTGAAAATGCCATTGCTTGGACAAGTCAAATATTTGTATGGAAAGAGACATCTGTGTGTTTGAGAATCTTGTCTAGGTCCTGTATAGCCATTCTGCCAAGAGCAATGTGTCATCGGATTTCTCGACTGCTTGTCGTTTCTTTATTCATTTGAAATGTTTTTCTATACCACCCCTTCCAAAGACCAAGGGTGGTTTACAATAAACAAACGAGTTACATATAACAATGTGTAGAAACACATAACTATTTACATAATAAACTATATATGTATTTACATAGGTGAAGTTAGTAAGTTTACATTTGTTATGTATTTGTAAACAGGAGGATGAAATCTGACATTGATCTGAGAGCAATGGGGTTCTGAGGGTATGGTGAGTGTGACTGAGGGTTGTATCTAAACTGCTATACAATTGGAGCTACTGTAGTGTTCAAGGAAGAGAGATGTTTTAATTTCCTTTCTAAAGGTTTGGAGGTCTTTAACTGATCGCAATGAATCTGGGAGAGTATGCCATAGAATGGGAGCTACGTATGTGAATGCTCTATTGCTTGTAGTTTTCTTAGTCTTGCAAATGGATGTTGGGACTATAAGAGTGTTCTGAGTGTTTCCTCTTCTGGATCTGGTGTCCGTTTGAGTGTGGATTAAGGATGTGAGGTATGAGGGTGCAATATTATTAATTAACTTGAATATGGTTATTATGATTTTATATTTTATTCTACTTGATATTGGAAGCCAATGGAGTTTATGTAAGATGGGTGTGATGTGGTTTGTTAAAAGTGCTTTAAATATAATTCTGGCCGTGACATTCTGTGCTTTTTGGAGTATGTTTAAATTCTTTTTGGTTGTTCCCTATAATAGGCTGTTACAGTAGTCAAAGTGTGGCGTGATTAGGGCTTGAACCATTGATCTGAAATCATGGGTGTCTGTCAGGGGTCTCAGATGCTGTATGACCCTTAACTTGAAAAATAAGGTTCTGGCTATTTGTTTTATGTGAGATGTCATGCTGAGGGATTGATCAAGTGTAACTCCTAAATATTTTACTTCTTGTTTTACTGGGAGTATGGTGTTATATATGCAGAAAAATGTCTGGGGGGAAGTAACGTTTTGGCTTCTTATGGTGTATAATACTTCAATCTTTTTGAAGTTAATGCTCAGGTTGTTAGCGTTTAGCCAGTTCTCGCTTCTTTGATACACACTGAAAGGTTGTGATGGGTAGGATTCGTTATATCGACAGGAGAGTATAACATGATATCATCTGCATACAGGGGCGACTCAAGGCAATCTGCTGCCTGAGGCGAAGTATGAAATGGTGCACCCCCCCCCCCCTTAGAGAGGGTGGGGCTTTTTCAGAAATCCAGTCAGAGACTGAACCGAACCAACCAAAAAGCTGATTAGATTATATGGAGGAAATGCAAGATGTTTGCACACAGGGCCGAATCAAGCTGCAATCGCACCCTCTGCAACTTGCAACTCGGGCGCATGCCCACCCCCCCTCTTCCCCCATACCTCCGTCTAGCACTGCCTGCTCTTTCCCTGCTGCTGCCGCCCTCTGTTTTTTTCATGGCAGCGCCAGCAGCAGGGAAAGAGCAGGCAGCACTGGACGGAGGTATGGGGAGGAGGAGGGGGGCATGTGCCCAATCTGAAAGGCACCGGCACTTTAAGCAGATCTGTCCCTCCCTACTCTGACATTGCGTTGGAGGAGGGAGGGACCAGACCTGCTTAAAGTGCTGCGAAAAGGCTTGGGGGCGCATTTTTGCTGCCTGCTATTGTCCTGCCAGCGGCGGCAGGGCAGCAGCAGACAGCCGAAATGTGCCCCCCAAGCCTTTCCGCCCTGGGCGGCTGCACCGCTTGCACAGGTCTAGGTATGGTCCCTTTTGCACATCAAGGAACTAAAAGACAGCAAGAACCAACAGCACAGTTTATAACTCATTTTTATTTTGTTGTTATAAACTGCATTATGGTTCTTGCTTTTTCTTTTTCAACATATATTTTGCATCCACAGTAGGTGCAGAGCAGAACCAGGACATTCACCCACAGAACTCAATATTTAAAAACAAAACCTGATTCTGATCATCTCACTAACATCAACCACCACTATTCTCCAGTACCAGGCATATTGTGAACTAATACAAAACTGTACAACAAAGAGCAAACCTACCATACCATATCAGCACAAACTTCCAAAACTCACATAAGGAGCCCATCCAAAAAAAGTGTCACTGTAAATACTTCAGTGGGCCCTGGAACATCCATACACCTATTTGAAAAGCTGAACAAGTCAAATTACTACGGTACAGTATAGATCTTTATGTACAAACTCCATGTTAACAGAACACCTGACCTCAGTCACACACTCACAACATCGACCTTCACCAAGTACAGAATAAGTAACCACAATCTAAATTAAAATAAAAATATGTAGACAAAATTTAAATTGAAACCCCAAGAAGCCAGAGTCCACATGCGGTGCAACATCAGATAAATAAGAAATGCAGTTCCCCAATACTGTGTAAAATATAAAAATGGCACACAGTCCAATCACTAAAATTAAATAAAATTATTTTTTCTACCTTTGTTGTCTGACCATTTTATTCTCTGATCATGCTGGTCCCAATCTGAGGCTTCTTCTTTCCTGTCTTCTCTTAGCTCTCTTTCTGTGGTCCATGGTCCATCTGCCATTTCTTATCTCTTCTTTTGTTTTCTTCACTTTCTTCCATCAGCCCATTTCCAGTTCCAGTAACTCTCCCCAGTATCAGCCCCCTTTCCAGTCCTCCCCTCCCAGTACCTTCCAATGTCAACCTCCTTGCATTCCCCACGACTGCCACTGGTGTCCATTCCCTTCCAGTTCCCCTCCTTCCCCACTGTCCAGCCCCTTCTAGTCCAAATACCATCCCAGATATTAGCTCACGTCCACCCAGTCAGCTCCCTTCCAGTCGCCCTACCCTCTGTCCATCCCCCTTCCAGTGCTATTTGCATGTCAGCTCCCTTCCAATCTCCTCCCTGTTACCCAACCACCTACCACTCCCATCCACAAGTGTCAGCTCCCTTCCAGTCCCCCTTCAGTACATCTCAAGTGTCAGCTCCTTTCCAGCCCTCTCCTTCCCCTGGCAGACCCTCTCATTATATGCTCCCTTCCAGTCCTATTCTACCTTCCTCCCGCATCAGCCCATTTGTAGCCCTAGCCCCTAGTTTTCTTCCAGGGCCAGCAGCACTGTCCTCCCCTCCCCCATTAGCATATTTCCAGTCCTATCCCCCTTATCAGCCCACTCTAGTCCTAGCCCCCCAATCAGGCCATTACCAGTCCTAGCTCATTTCCGGTGCTAGCCCCCCATCTGCCTATTTCCAGTCCTAGCCCCGTCCCGATCAGCCCACTTCTACTCCTAGCCCCCCCCCATCAGCCCACTTCCACTCCTAACCCCTCCCATCAGCCCACTTCCAGTCCTACCCCTTCCCCCGGGAAATTAAAATTTAAAAACCTGGCTGCTGAAGCTGCTGCCGCACTGGCAGCAGCAGCAGGAAGTGCCCCATGGCCTCCCTGGCAGATCCTTCTTCTCTCCCTTCAGCGTGGCTTTACAGAGCCACGAAGGGAGAGTTTCCCTTTCTCGCGGCTCTGCTAAGCCCGCTGGCGCTGATGGTATTTCCCATCAGTGCCAGTGGGCTTAGCAGAGCCGCAAAAAAGGGAAACTCTCCCTTTGCGGCTCTGTAAAGCCGGCACTGAAGGGAGAGAAGAGGGCTCTGCCATGGTGGCCGCGGGGCACTTCTTTCTGCCGCTGCCGCCACGGCTCTTCTATCAACATTTTTTTGTTGTTGTTTTTGAAGGCCGAGTGAGGCGGGCTTTTTGGGGCAATTTTTCCCACCCCCAAAAAGTTGCTGCCTGAGGCCACTGCCTCACTCGGCCTAAAGATAGAACCGCCCCTGTCTGCATAGATATGATATCCTACACTGTGCTTTCTGAATATGGTACAGATTGGTTGGAGGTATAAATTGAATAAGAGAGCTGAGAGGGTGGAGCCTTGGGGTATTCCCTGATTTTTGAGGGAAAATAGCGGACTATTCTTCTATTTGTAAATATTGTGACCGGTCGGATATGTATGATTTGAACCATTGGTGGGTTGTTCCCTATATGTGCTAGCCTCTGTGTTAAACAATGTGAATCACAACACCCTTCTCTCAAGACTATGTCTAAGAAAACAAGAATGAATGACTGTTTTGCTTTATCCATTCCACGTATGAGAGTATTGAATAGTGCTATTAGTAGTGATTCGACACCGTGGAATGGGCAGAAGCCATATTGTTGGTTGTCTAGGGTTACGTTTAAGTTAATGAATTCCTGTAGTTGTAATTGGACAACCTTCTCAGTTGTTTTGGATACGAGTTGTATACTGGCAATGGGCCTATACGAGCTAGAGTCATCTTTATTGAGGGTTTTGTTCTTTAGGATAGGCCAAATAGTAGTAAGTTTGAGTTCTCTTGGCATGATTCCTTGCTGGAGGGATTGGTCAATTATGTTGAGGAGGTTAAGTAAGTTATTTATTTATTTAGACAGATTTATATACCACCTTATCCTACAATCAAAGTGGTTACATCACATAGGAGGGTTACATTTAACATGTGGGTACTATACAACATTTAACATGAGGGTATGAGCTAGTTCCGTTTTTGTTGCCTTGATCCACATTACGGGACAGGGGTCAAGGGGAGAGGTAGTGTTGTTAATTTTTGTGATTGTGTCTGAAAGTTGTTTTTGGTCTATTAGGTGAAAAGTGTGCTATGTGTTGAGGTTCGCGGGGAGGGGAGGGGAGGGTCTGCTGCTTTCTTTTTAGTTTGTTGGCTAGAAATTTGTGATTTGATGCTGATTTTGTTTGGTTCATTTTGTGGGGATTTGGTTAATGATTTAACAATTTCCAAAAGTTCTCTTGGGCGGCTAAGGGCTTTATTAAGAATTTTCATATGGTGGTCCTTCTTTGCATTGTTTATGGCTTCTTTATAAGTGTTTAGGGCAGATATCTAGAGTGATTTGTATTCTAGGGTTTTTGTAGATCTCCATTTATGCTCTAGTTTTCTTAGTTCTTTTTTTAATTTAACTACGATCTCAACCATTAATTGTATATAGGTTATTTTGTTAGAATCATGTACATTTTTTGATTGAATGTTTCAGCACCTGTTATTTGATTAATTGTTCAGTGTATCTGTTTTAATTGTAAACCCCTCTGATTACAAGATATTGTGGTATAAAAAAACCTCAAATAAATAAATAAATAAAAACTAGGTCTTCAGAATACCATTTCTCGGACTGTTTGTGAGACGTTTTTACATGTGTGGTGGTGTTGCAGCTTTCTGAATTGTGGTACTCCAGTTGTTTAGAGTGATATTGAGGTCAGTTGGCAGTGTTTCTAGATGAAGTAGTATGTTTTTCAAGAAGGTGTCTTTATCAAAACTTTTGCATCGTATATTTTGGTGCAATGTGCTTGGGGATTTGGGGGCAGGGGGGATATTGGGAGGGTGAGGCACACAAGGTAGTGGTCAGACCATGGGACTTGTGTTATTTGAGGGGATATGTGGTAGGGGTGCTCTAAAAATGATTTTGGGAGGAATACCAGATCTAATGTATTGCCCTTAATGTGTGTGGGCCTATTTATTATCTGCTGGAAGCCCATGTCTTCCATTGAGTCAAGGAACGATGTGGACTGTGTAAGGTGGAGAGAGGGTAGGTTAAAGTTGCCTAAGATGTGAGGTTTTCTTATCGGGGATGTGCAGGCTGATTCAAAGATTAATGCTAGGTTGTTGTGGTTGGTTGGGGGTCTGTTTTTATTTTTAATTTTGAGCATATCCATCCCATTGAGATTACTGCAAATTTATTTATTTATTTATTTACATTCTCTTATATACCGCGCTATTCTGCATCAGTGCGGTTTACATTGAACAAACTGAAATTACATTGAACAGGGCATTATAACTTGGAGATAACTATTTTACAGGGAACATGGGCTATGGAGGGTTAAGTGGCTTGCCCAAGACCACAAGGAGCACCTGTGGAACTAGAAACCCCAGTCCTTCCGGCCCAAGGTTGCTGTCCTCTAGTGGGATTTGAACCCCCGACCTTCCGGCCTGAAGTACCTTGCCCCAACCACTAGGCCACTCCTCCTTTGCCTTTATTTGAGCAGCCACTTCTTTGGAAAACCAAATAGGTTTCCTTCTCCTCTTGTTTTTATTTACTTTTTTTACATATTTATCTGTTGCCCCTTTTATTGCCACCTTTAGTTTAGCCCATTGCAATTCCACTTCCCTTATCTCCTTCCACCCTGTCATCTCCTCCTTTAGGTACTCGGCTATTTTATTGAAGTCAGTGTTTTTGAAGTTTAGGACTTTGAGCTTGCTATGTTTGTCCTGTACCTTGGCTTTTATCTCAATCCACACCGTGTGGTGATCGCTGTTTCTCACAGGGGCACTCACGCAGACATTCGACACGCTATCACCGTTGGTGAGCACTAAATCCAGTGTTGAGCTTTCCCTGGTTGGTTCCATGACCATTTGTCTAAGTGATGTATCTTGGAGAGCATCTACAATTTTTTTGCTTCTTTCCAGATGTGCAGAAGGAGTAATCCAATCCACATCAGGTAGATTAAAGTCACCCAAAATGATCGCTTCCCTCTTTGTGGCTATCTTGGCAATATCTATAATCAATTCATTATCTATCTTTTCAATTTGAGTCAGAGGTCTGTAGACTACAGCAGTATGGATGACAGTGCCATCTCCTCTTTCCAACGCAATCCAGAGCGCTTCTTCTTTTCCCCATGTCCCCTGCATTTCAGTAGCTTTAATATTTCTTTTGACATACAAGGCTACTCCTCCTCCTTTTCCATTTTCTCTGTCTCTTCTGAATAGATTATAGCCAGCTATGGCTATATCCCAATCCATGCGATTCATCAAACCATGTTTCTATAATGGCCACAATGTCCAAATCCATTTTCACCATTAGGGCTTCCAGGTCCGGAACTTTGTTGGCTAAGCTTCGAGCATTTGTGCTCATTGCTTTCCAGCATTTACCTGGCTTGTGTGTATTTTGCATTGATTTTGTTCTGCCCACATCTTCCCACTTGTTTTTGATGTGTGGTTTAAAAGTGTGGCTGTTTCTGATGTTCTGCTTTTGCAGGGGATGGCGTGCAGGTCTTGACCTTCCACATCCGTCACCCCCTTTTCCTAGTTTAAATGCATATCCACATACTGCCTGAATTTTTCACTTAAGATTATTTTCCCTGCGACAGAGAGATCTAGTCCATCAGCACAGTATAGTCTCTTGTTGGTCCATCTGTTTCCCCAGTCGCCAATAAATCTGAATCCTTCTTGTTTGCACCAGGTCTGGAGCCATGTATTAAAACTGTTAATGCGATGCAGCCTTTTTGTCCCCTTACCAAGAACAGGCAGAACCTCTGAGAATGCAACAGTGTTAAAAATGGGCTTGAGTTTCTCTCCCAGAGATTGGAAGTCCTTTTGGACTGTAGAGGCACTGTTTCTAGCCAGGTCATTTGTGCCCAAATGGATAACGTCAAGTTTGGAGTGTTCACTTTTTGCGCTAAGTACTTCAACAACTTGGTTTGTATTCCTGCTGGCTGTTGAGCCTGTTATACACATGACTATCTTCTCTCCTTTGAACTGTGTTCCCAAGTTGGTGCCTCTGATGATGGAATCTCCAAGTAGTAGTAGTTTTCTGTTTGGTGAGGTTTTCTTCATATTTGGTGCTTTAGCAGGAGATTGGGCATTGTCTGACTCATTTAAGGGCCCTTCAGTTTCATTGGATTGAGCATCCTCATTAGCCAAGGCAGAGAAGGCATTATGCAGGGATATCACTTGATGTATAGGATGTCTCTGCGTTACAGGTCGCAATCTTCCAGAACCCACTGTGATCCATTTGTTCCTAGGGTGTTTGATTCTTTGTGGGAGCCGTGGTGGACTTTGTTCAGTTTGTATCCTAGAAGAGGTAAGTTTCATTGCAGACATTTCCTCCCTCAGAGTCACTTCTTTATGCATGGCAGCTAGGTCTTTCCTTAGTAGAGTCAGTTCGTCATGCATGGCAGCTGACCTGAGCCACATAGGACAAGCTCTTAGGCTCCAAATGATTTGTCTTGGAACGAAAGTACCACAGTTATTGCACTGAATGCACGACATGTTGGTTAAGCAGTCCCAGAAGAGGAAGAAGAAGAAGAAAGGATGAAGAAGATGTGGACTGTTAACCTAAGAAAGGATAGATGGCACGTATGTTACCACTATAAAGGCAATGTAGCCCCTGGGGTGGGTGGGGTGAGGGGTAGGGTGGGCGGGATCCTAAGTGTCTCTGGCAAGTAGGCTGTTGCTGAACTGTGGGCACACACCGATATCTGATGTAAGTCTATACAAGGAAATCAGTCTAAATGCCCCCAAGCTTAGTCTAAAACCACAGTTAAGAGCTATAATAATAATCCCCCCAAAAATCAACAGTTAGAGTTTATTTATTTAGACAGTTTTGTATACCACCTTATCCTTCAATCAAAGTGGTCACAACACAATTGGGAGATACATTTAACATGAGGGGATATGAGACACAGACACTAATACTTACAGGGAACAAGGGCAATGGAGGGTTAAGTGGCTTGCCCAAGACCACAAGGAGCACCTGTGTGACTAGAAACCCCAGTTCTTCCGGCCCAAGGTTGCTGTCCTCTAGTGGGATTTGAACCCCTGACCTTCTGGCCTGAGGTAACTTGCCCCAACCACTAGTCCACTCCTCCCTTATAGTTTTAAGCCAGCAGAGAAGATAGAAAGGTTTGTTCTTAGCTCAATGGAGGCTTCTCGGCTTCTGCAAAACTGGCTCAGACCAGTGTCAGGCCAGGTGTACAATGCTCCAAATCAGCTCCTCCTTGGGAATAGGGTTTCACCAACCAGTGCAGTAGGGGTAAAAATCTAGTGTGTTATAACTCTCTATCTGCCACACACACAGATATCTGATGTAAGTCTATACAAGGAAAGCAGTCTAAATGTCCCCAAGCTTAGTCTAAAACCGCAGTTAAGAGCTATAATAGTAATCCCCCCAAAAATCAACAGTTAGAATTTATAGTTTTAAGCCAGCAGAGAAGATAGAAAGGTTTGTTCTTAGCTCAATGGAGGCTTCTCAGCTTCTGCATAAGGAAATGGTCTAAACATGAGTCTGATTCCTTTTGCTTTAGCACTGCTTTCCACTGCTCTTCTGTCCTACCTATGGGACCAGCATCTTAAATCTGGCCCTGGCCACTGTACTTAAAGGCAATAAGTCAGTAAATTCAAGAGTGGTTTAAATTCTGAGACAGCACAACTGTAGTTTAAAAGCAGACCACCAACATGGCTGGATACAAATAAGGCTGCTCTCACCGGTTTGAATGGTTGGATGGCCACATCTGTACTGGTGGTCTGGTCTGGAAAAGTGGGCTTTATCTGAGGAGTAGGAGGACAATGATATATCCTCAAAGAGAGAAGGCAGGTTGTATTGGTGGAGAGCCATGGCAGCGTGTGGTGTGCTTCTAGTTTGCATGTGCTTGGGGTTGGATTGGGTTAGCAGGAGACCATGTGGTGCTGCTAGCTTCCACACATGCTTGTCCTATGGAAGAAAGGGTGAACAGGGCAGTTCTTCTATCTTAGAGCTGGCCCTGTTGAGGAGGGAAGATTTTCGGGGAGGGTTGACTTCAGTGGCTGGGGCTATGTTAATTGCCCTTTTAACTATGGGTGAGTTAGTGTGGAAAGTCTGTATCTATTACTGAAATGCAGCGTGCAGTCACAGCAATGGTCATGCTCACTTCATTGTGGCCATTTTAGTAGAGTTACCTTGTTCATATAATTGACATACATAGGGGTAAGTTTACTTAAATGCGCTGATTAGTATGCATTGAGGTCTGATTTTTAGCACAGGGGCAGGGCCAGACCCACACTAACTGATAGGGATGTGCCCAGCACATCTCCATATAGGTAGTGAAGGTTTGGCTCTGCTCCCTTGCTAAGCTGTTTGCTGTTATTAATGTGGGTGCACTTACCAATACTCATCGCAGTGGCCGTGAGTGCACCCATCCTAAATTCCACATTGCTGGTTAGTGCATGCCAAAGTCTCCCGTACTAACTGCAATGTGCATCCTCTGTTCCTGAGCTGCCCAGTCTCTGCCCAACCCATGCTAAGCAATTAGTGTGGGATATTTACTGTGGCCACATTTTTAATGTGTTGTAAACCCTGTGCTAACCATTAGAGCACTTTAGTAAACCTGTCTCATACTGATAATAGGGGATTTAGTGTTGATGATAAAACTGGAAAATGATGTACATTAACCTGCCAATTCTTAACATGGGTTAATACATAGGCCAAGAATGAGAAGAGGATGCAAAGGCCACCTCATGAGGTAAATATGATCCTTTTTTATCATACTTTTTACTTTTAGGAATGTTAGCTACAAAAATACACCACAGACAGCATAACTTTTTAAGCAACTGCTGCCGTGGCTAAATTAAATCTGGATATTCAGCATTGGTATCCAGATAATGGCCAGTGCTGAATACCTAAACACTGCAGTCAGTGCCGGCACTATCTTTATAGTGGCGATATTCAGTACCACTTTACAGAAGAGCTATATGGATGGTGGGGAGGAGTAGCCTAGTAGTTAAAGCAACAGCCTAGTACCCAAGAGATCTGGGTTCAGTTCCTTGGGTAAATCACAAGGCGTGACAGTGGCCTCAGAAGAAAACCTTGCTAAGTCATACCTTGCCAAGAAAACCCAGGGGCTGCTGGGTCACCAGGAGTAAGCATTGACTTGACAGCACTTAAAAAAGAAAGGCTATACACATAGCTGTCCATATAGCAGTGCTATTCAGCACTGTTCCATTCTTGCTCCATCTCCGGATCATTCTGGCACTATCTGGACACCGCTGAAGCAATTAGACAGAATATTCAGTGGTACTGTCTGTATAGTGCCGCTGAATATCCCTCTCATTGGCACTTTTCTGATTTGCAGATATTTCTGACAGGATAAGCGTATGAAAATTGACTGCATTTTTTAGCATGATCATTTTGCATAGCTAATTCTTAGTAAATAAGATACAAATGCCCTCAATATAAAATGCAATAAATTTAGTCAAATAGACTCAATATTTAACTAGATTTATTGCCTTTTAGTACATTCAGCCCCTAGACCACATTTCAGCTGTTCTGGGGCCGTGTATCAATGCAACGTCTCTGTAGAGCAGTGGATGGAAGAGTGTGATTGACTTAGGTCTTAAATACTGGGTGGGAAAGAAATACACTGTCACATAAAATTCTTCCATCATACATGTAAAGCTGAATTATTGTTTAAGTTGAGCCTGATCTTGGCTGATCTCAGAAGCTAAGCAGCGTTGGGCCTGGCTACAACTTGGATGGGAGACCACCTTTAGAATACCAGGTGCTGTATGTATGTATTTATCTATTTATTTATATATATCACTCTATCTTAGAGTCAGAGCAGTAAACACAGAATGATAACACAAAGCTTTTTACATATAATTACAGTATAACCAAGTTTGAGGGTCACAGGGTTACGTAGAATTATAACTTAGTGATTCTAGTTGTAACAATAGCAGGTGCTTGTAACATTTTAACTAATGATTTACATATAGTGTAGCTTGCATGTTAGTTCACTTGTCATTTTATGAGCGGTGTATGTTGTATTTCCAAAATGTTCTTGGAATGGATGTTTCTCCGGGAACAAGCAGGAAGTCAGTCCTCACATATGGGTGATGTTGGAGCCCGCATGGAAGCATCTCCCCAACTTTCAAAGAAAGCCTTTGGGAGATGCACTACGGATGTGTGGTCCACTTCCTGCCCAAGAGTGCCATCTTGCCCCAGTTTCCTTTTTTTCTGTGGAGCCCATCAGACATTGTCCATTTTTCCCCGGAAAAAGTCTGACTGTGGTTACGTTTTGTCCGGTTTGCATACCGGTTCCTTCCCGCCCCTGAGCCAGCTCGCCTCGGTGTCACTCCTCGGGTTTGTCCATTTGTTTTTTCACCTTTTCATCGAGGTGTTCCTCAACCAGCAATTGCACCCTTTTCAGCTGAAGGCCTCGGATCCCCACCGGACGGCAGGGACCCCATTTTTCCGATGGACTCCAGTGGCTTCAAAAAGTGTGATCATTGTGGCAAAATGATATCACTCACCGACCCACACAACTGCTGCCTCTGATGCCTCGGCCCGGAGCATAATGACTCCGATTGTGAACTCTGCAGAGCCATGACCTCAAAGACCTTAAAGAGCCGCCATCAGTAGCAGGAAAACGTTTTTCAGAAGTCCAACTCCGCGCCAGAGTCTCCGGTGACACCATGCTCTAGGGCTCCCTCTGATACCCCGGTGCCCCATGAAGCCAGAGCCTCTTTGGAGTCCCACGGCCACGGTTCCTCTGAGTGGAAATCCCCAGAGTTGGAGCACAAGAAGAAGAAACTCTCAAAGACCGCTTCGGAAGATGGACCCGGGAAGAAAGAGAAATTCCACCCCATGAGCCGCAGTGACGGGTGAGTCTGAGGAGTCAGGGCAGGAGCAGCCTTCCAAGGCCATCCTCATCGAGGACTCCCCCTTGACAGTACAGACGTCAGGCCCGAAGTCTTCGGTACCTGTGTCGAAGGCTGTGGAGCCAGCTGGTATGGAAACCAGATTGGCAGCCCTAGAGAGCAGTATATCTGCCCTAGTGGCCATGGAGCAGGCGTTCATGTCTGGCTTGTCTGGTTCATCTGCTCTGACGACGGGACCCTCAACATCGAGGGCTTCCCTAGATGTTGAGCCGGTCCTCGAGCGCCACTGACCTCCAGAGAGCCCCCAGCCCCAGATGAGGTCCTGGTCCCATTCCTCAGGGCACTGGTCCTCCCCAGCAAGCACCCCAGCTCGGACCGCCTGTAAGTGTGGGTTACTCCTTTCCCAGCACTATATACCACTTACCCTCGGGACGCCCGCTAATCCCCTGTGCCAGGGAACCACCTTACCTTCTCTGTCTGGAATTCCAGGGGAACAAACACACACACTCTTGCATATAAGTAGTATGTAAGTTTATTCCACAGGTTAGAGGGGCTGTCTGTCTTTTATACATGAACAAAAACATATACATATGTCATTAACTCATCCCCTGAGGCCCACCACAGCTTATCAGTAACTTCACAGATGTTAGTCGCTTCCTTGCAGAACAATCAATTTGTCTTTGTGGAACTTGTGTCTCTTGGGGAAACTGCTATGTACATATGACCTAGATTGGCCACTGTTGGAAACAGAATACTGGGCTTGATGGACCTTGGTCTGACCCAGTATGGCATATCTTATGTTCTTATGTCTTAGCACAGCACATTCCTTTCCATATGTAGAAATATACAGGATTCCCATTTTCCCCTGCGGGCCTCCTAGTCCTCCTGTACACACACTTTTAAGTCTTATTTTCCCCTATCACCGCCGATCCTCTGGAAGTTGTGGACCCCTGGGAGTGGTCCTCAACCGAGGTGATCGCACAGCATCAGACTCGTACTCTGACTTTGAGTCCAAATGGGAGACTGAGGGCGAAGAGTCCCTGGACACAAGGTGACACTGAGATGTGCCCTCTGACCAATCAGTAGGTGCCTTGATGCCATGCACTGGGTACGCCGAAGCCCTGGGTTCCAAAAGACCCAGCTTCCCCACAACTCCATGGTCATGGAGTCAGCCATGCACCGGCTTAAAAGCCAAAAAACGTATTTGTTGGTGCCACCCAGCAGGGCGGCCCGAACCCTTGGCGACCTTGGCCGGAAGGCCTTTCAGGGCTTGATAATGTGCCAGTTTCAACCCTACCAGTTCTATATTGGCATATACCTGAAGGAACTGTCGAAGGAGCTTGGTTGATTCTTGGCAGGCCTCAAATGGGGAACTCCTATAGAGATTCCACATCGGGGCCCTCAAAGATTTTGTCCCAAGCAGCCTATGATGGCTTTGAGTCAATGACCAGGGTGGCCACCACAGGCATCGGGGCACGATGCCAAGCATGGTTGCAGTCATCCAATCTGGAGCAATGGGTGCAGGACAAACTGATAGTTTCTCTCCTCTGCAGGGGACATCCAATTTGGGGAAGCCCATGGCAGATAAGGCAGCAGAGATAAAGACCGAGTTCATGACGAGAACAAGGCTCTCAAAGAAGACCTCTGTGCAACCACAGAAAAAAGCCCTGGGGAAAAAACCCTTCTTCTCGAGGAAAAAAAGGGGGTTTTAGCGGTACACTGCACTTCTAGGCCTTCCCGGTCCCTCAATAGGGCCAGCAACAAAAAGGCCAGGGACATGGTCACAGAAAACAGAAGGCCCTGAAGTTCCAGGCACTGGCTCCAACCCAGCCTGGGGGGAGCTTTTGACTGCCAGGGCATGACCTGCCCATCCCCAGGGAGTCCCCTGCTTCCTACAGAGGGGCACCTAGCCCTTTTTGCCCACAGGTGGACAGCCATAACCACCAATACCTGGGTGCTACAAGTTGTCAATGAGGGCTACCTCCTCCACCTACAGTGGACACCACCCTCGTACTTCCCGGGAGAACCCTCCAGGCCTCTCCTTCAACAGACCCTGCTCCTTACCGAGCTAGCAGGCCTAATCAACAACAAAGCAGTGGAGCCATTGCCGAAACATCTCTGGGACACAGGCTTCTACTGCAGGTATTTCCTCAATCCCAAGAGGACAGGGAGCGTCAGGCCCATCCTGGACCTGCGAGGGCTCAACAGGTTTCTGGTCAGGGAGAAGTTCAAGATGCTCTCCCTTGGGACACTACTGCCATTCCACCAGCAGGGAGTTTGGCTATGCTACTTAGACCTAAAGGATGTCTACACTCGCATCCTAAATCATCTCAGCCACAGAAAATACCTCTGGTTTGTGGTGGGAGGACAGCACTACTAATACAGATGCTGCCCTTTGGTCTAGCCTCGTCACCATGAGTCTTCACAAAGTGCCTCATGGTGGTCGCAGCCCACCTCCGGCTCCAAGGGGCCTTCGTCTTCCCCTATCTGGACAACCTGCTCATAAAGGGGACATTGCTGCAGAGGCACAATGCACCACTGGGTGCACCATCAACACACTGCAGCACCTGGGGTTCATCATAAACTACCCCAAATCTCATCTCACTCCAGCCAAGTGCCTAGAGTTCAAAGGGGCACAGCTAGATACCCTCCAGGCAAAAGCCTTCCTACCTCAGGAAAGGTCAGAATACCTCAGGGAGTTAGCCGCAGTGATACACAGACACTGGACGCTACCAGCCCATCTCCTACTCCACGTGTTGGGACACATGGTCTCCATGGTCCACGTGACCCCATATGCCTGCTTGTATATGAGGGCAGCCCAGTGGTGCCTCTGCTCTCAGTGGACACAAGCCAGAGGCAGGCTCAGGGACAGAGTGAAAGTGACCCGTCAGGTGGCAGACTCCCTTAGATGGTGGGAGATTCCACGTCATCTTCAGGCTGGGATGCCCTTCCAGGCACCTAACCCCCAGAAGGTCCTCACTACAGATGCCTCTCTAATGGGCTGTGGAGCGCATTGTGGGAGCCTCCAGATGCAAGGCTGCTGGTCCCAGAGGGAGTCCCAGATGCAAATCAACCTGCTAGAGCTCCGGACAATATGCCTAGCTCTCCGAGCCTTCCTCCATCACCTCCAGCACAATTCGGTGCTGATCCAGACCGACAATCAGGTCGCAATGTTCTACGTAAACAAATAGGGGGAAAAGATCATATCCCCTCTTCCAGGAGGCGGTAGCCCTTTGCTCCTATGTTGCATGCCGAGGAATGCTCCTGAGGGCAGTATACCAACCGGGCCAGGACAATGCCCTGGCGGACAAACTGAGCAGTGTCCTCCAGCCGCATGAGTGGTGCCTGGGTCCAGCAGCATCCTCACGGGTGTTTCATCTCTGGTGCATCCTCTCGATGGACCTGTTCGCCAGTCCAGACAACATGCAGTTGCTCCGATTCTGCTCCCGTCAGCCGCACCCATCCCGGATAGCAGCGGATGTGTTCCTCATCCTGTGGATGGAAGTCCTCCTGTATGCCTTCCCACCGACACCACTCGTAGCCAAGACACTATTCAAGGTCCAGCGTGACAGAGCATCGCTAATGCTGAGAGCCCTTCGGTGGCTCATACAGCCCTGGCTCCCACTGCGCCTCTCCCTATCGGTGGCGATGCCGAGCCCCAGAGCTACTCTCACAGGAGCTGGTCTGTCTCCTACACCCCAACCTGGGGTCCCTCTCACTCACAGCTTGGCTGCTGAAAGGGTAGTGTTAGCTCCCTTCAGCCTCCCACAGGACGTGGAAGAGATTCTTCTGGCCTCTCGTAAGGCCTCCACAAGAAGGGCGTACACCTTCAAGTGACGCCGTTTATCGGTATGGTGCAAAGAAAGGAGGGCAAACCCATTCTCCAGCTCAGTACAAGTGGTACTCCAGTACATGCTTTGCCTATCGCAGGTGGGACCAAAGTCCAATTCGGTCAGAGTATACCTGAGCGCCATCGCAGCACATCACCATTCCATTGAGGGAAAACCACTCTCAGCTCAGCCCCTTGTGTCCCGATTCCTGTGGGACCTCATGTTATCCAAACCCCCTATCTACCCTCCAGCGTCAGAGTGGGATCTCAGTGTGATGCTCTTGCAGCTCACTAAGCCTCTATTTGAGCCTCTGGCTACCTGCCACCTCTGGTATCTGTCCTGGAAGGTTGCCTTCCTGGTAGCACTCACATCAGCATGCAGAGTCAGCAAGCTCCAGGCTCTGATGGCGGAACTGCCCTACACAAGGTTCTACAAGAACAGGGTTGTGCTCCGCATACACCCCAAATTTCTGCCGAAGGTTGTGTCCCATTCCACCTCAACCAGGAGGTGGTGCTCCCCACCTTCTTTCCGAGGCCTCATGCCGGAAGGGCGGAGACCATTTTCCATAATCTGGATTGTAAGAGGACCCTGTCCTTCTACCTGCAACGGACTCAGGGCCACCATAAAGCACCACAGCTTTTGTATCCTATGACCCCAGCTGTCTGGGGCTCCCAGTGACTAAGCAAACTCTGTTCACTTGGGTGGCAGACTGCATTACTCTTGCCTACGAGCAAGCAGGGATCTCTCTGGACCGGAGGGTCATGGCACACCATGTCAGGGCCATGGCTACTTCCATGGCAAATCTGCATTCTATCCCCATAACGGAAATCTTCCAGGCCACCACCTGGTCTTTGATCCATACCTTCGCAGCTCACTGTTGCCTAGAGAGGGAGTCCTGATGGGACAGCACCTTCGGCGAGACCGTACTCTGTAATCTCTTTGGGGTGTAGGCAACTCCTGCCCTCCGACCCTTCTGTGTTCAGTCTACTGGAGTGCTGGTTCTCTGCTGGATACTTGGGTCTTGCGAGAATATCCCAGTAGGGACTCGATTGCTGCTGATCATGGCTCACTTTTTGCAGGTCACAGTGGCGTTTTACAGATTCTTGGTAGGCTGTAGCTGTGGAGTCCCATATGTTGGGACTGACTTCCTGCTTGTTCCTGGAGAAAGCGTAGTTACTCACATGTAACAGGTTTTCTCCGGGTACAGCAGGAATCAGTCTTCACAACCCTCCCTCCTCCCCTTGGAGTTGTTTCTTTACCATATTTTATTTTTGCCGTCTTAGCTATGTCATTAGACGGAGGCAAGATGGCACCCTTGGGTGGGAAGTGGACCACACATGTATGGTGCATTTCCCAAAGGCTTTCTTTGAAAGCTGGGAAGATGCTTCCACATGGGCTCCATCGGCGCCAGTCACCCATATGTGAGGACTGATTCCTTCTGTTCCCAGAGAACACCTGTTACAGGTGAGTAACTACGCTGTCTTTAGCTCCTCCTGGAAGATACTGAGATTTCTGCAGGATCTTATCCTATTTGGGAGCTTGCTCCAGAGGCTTGTGCATACGAAAATGCTCTGAAACAAGCTGATTGATTGCTTTTAGCCTTAGGGCTGGTATAGTGAAAGTGTTCTGTGTGTTGTTCCTCCTCTGTCTGTTTTCTGAGGTCTTGTGTATTATTGTTTGGAAGTAGTTTGAGGAAAGGTTGTGCAAAATTTTAAAAGTTGTCAGTAGAATTTTGTATTTGATATGGCTGGTCATTGGTAACCGGTGCAGTTGCTTTAGTATGGACGTTGTGTGCTCTGATCTTTCAGCTCTGTGTAGACTTTGGGCGGCTGTGTTCTGTGCCAATTGTAGATTATGTAGTGATTGCTTTGGTAGATCCTGATAAATTATATTGCAGTAGACTAAGTATGGGAGTACCATGGCCTGTAAAACTGTGCGGTAATTCTGCGTGTCGAATAGTGGGTGCAGTCTGTGGAAAATCCTTATTTTTTGGTATACCAATTTTGTGGTTCTATTGATATGTGGTTTCACGGTAAGTCTGTTTTTTTTACCTCCAAAGTTGCGTTTTTTAACTTTATATGTTTTGGTGGAGTGAAAGTTGTGTCTCTGGTTTTAAAGAGGACTTCAGTTTTCTTGTGGTTGACTGCTAGGTTCTTGTGGTTGACTGCTAGGTTGTTTTCCATGAGCCAGTGTGATATTTCATTGAAGCTTTGTATTAATGTGTTGTAGACTTACTGCACATAAGAAAAGTCTGGCAGAAGTTGACAAGGCCGGCCCCAGACTTAGTTCTAGGTATGGCACCCTAGACAAACCTTAAGCCATGTGCCTCCCCTGGCAGTCAGAATCTATTGTTTAATTTTGAATGCCCTGCTCTTTGTCACTGCCCTCCCCCCAAGAAGTTGTCACCCTAGATGATTGCCTAGTGGTTGAGCCAACCCTGGTAATTGGTATGAATGGGCAAACTGGATAGGCCATATGGTCTTTATCTGCAATCATTTTTTATATTTATATGTTTCTATTTACTTGAGTTTACCTGAACTGAACAAAGGCATTCCCAGGGGATAGGGTTAGGATGAGATTAGTAATTACATGCATATTTTACACAATATACTTGTATGAACATAAAATAACACCAAAGGCTACCTAAATAATTCATAGAATTTAGCATTTGCATAGCCAGAACAACCATACACAGAAGCAACCAAAGGTCTCAGTCTTCCCGGGCAAAAACAGAACCCGCCAGATGCATTCTGACAAGGTAAAGCCCCGATAACATCAGTGTTAATAACGAAAGAGTGGTATGGTAACTTAGCTGTGGAATTTCTAATGTTACATTATTGACTTTTTACAAGTGAAAGAGCTGGTTAATGTCCATCTCAGAGCAACGTTAGTCTATGGGTCACTGATGTTATCGGGGCTTTACCTTGTCAGAATGCATCTGGCGGGTTCTGTTTTTGCCCGGGAAGACTGAGACCTTTGGTTGCTTCTGTGTATGGTTGTTCTGGCTATGCAAATGCTAAATTCTATGAATTATTTAGGTAGCCTTTGGTGATATTGTTACTTTCACGTTTTAGTACAGAGTTTTTTCATCCATTTTTTGACAATATTAGCTCTGTGGTAGCTTGACCACTCTTTATTTGTGTTGAACATAAAATAAGCCAAGAAATTTGTGTGTAAGAGCAGGTATGAAGGTGAGCGTGTACTTTCAGTGGGATAATTTTTAAAGAAAAAATGCATATATATTTGCCTTTAGAAAACTGATGCAACTTATGCGCATACTTGCTGCACAAGTTAAAGGTTCTCTTTATAAAATAACCCTGTTTTTGGAATACAGTCTGTGCTGGTGAGACCAAAATTCTTTTAATTTTGAAACCATTTGGGAAGCTTTTTGTTTATTGGAGGTTTCATTTTCAGTACAGATTATCTATTGGCAGTAGATTTGAGGAGATGGTGCAGCTGTTGGTTCAGGAGCAGCAATAGGGATGTCTTAGGCAAACTGTTTCACAGTTTGGGACCAAAGTTCAAGAGGTACAGAATAATGGAGTGATGTTTGTTAAAGTCACAGGAAAATGGAGGCCCTAGAGAATTCCTTGAGGAGAAGAAATTTACGTTTAATGAACTTTCTTGAATTCTCTCTAAGAAGTTTGTCATTTCTGTTTTGAAAATACCTCCTGAATTCATTCCTCCATTTGCTAGGGCTTTCTATCTCCTTACTGCCGAGTAGGGGGAGCCTGAAACTGTGGCGCAATTCCTCTAACTTTACTTTGATAGTTTTGATATGACTGTTTGTTTGTTTTTTTAATTGGATAATGAAACTGTGTGGACTGTGCTGCCACTTATTACTGTAGCATTGGAGCCTGACCGAGACTGGTTGTTGAAGCTGTTTTTTAGGATAAAAGATACAACTTTCATGAGCTCTAGGTTCAGGATGTACCTAAAGCAACACAGAAAAGAGGGAAGCAGTTTTTGCTGTTCAGATCGGGGGTCACACAGGAGGATTATTTGTCCTCCATTCTCCTTATAAATGTTTGATAAAATTGGATAGGGTCGATTATATTTTTTGAACCTTAGCAATTGTCTGCAGTTGGAGGGGACGAGCATGCCCAAATCTGTGGAAGCCCCACAAGTTTAAGTCAGGCTTCATCTCTGATATAAATGGATCGGATGCTTTTCCTGGTCTATTACTTAAGTTATTTACTTTAATTTGTCTTGTCTCTGAAATAATGGTGAACTTGTAGGGGGCATTCTTGGTTATTTAGGTATTCTTCTTATGCTAATTTCTTTTGTGAATTGTTACTTCCAAGATGTCCTTTTGTTGAAGCAAGTGGAAATTCCTTATGATGTGTATTGGAAAATGTTGAATAAATGTAACATTAACAAAATAAATAAAATTACCCTCTTAACATGACTTAAGACGAGCAATAAAATGCTTTTCCCCTCTTCTCTCACCCGTCCCTCCCCTGACTGCTTCAGGTCCTACAAGGCCAGTGCTGGAGTCTTCAAGTAATACGCTTTTCATTCCATCCATAGCAAATGAAGGAGGCAAGCACTGGACCCTGGATGAAGTCCAAGCTCTAATTCGCCTGTGGTCTGACAAAAACATCCAGCAACAACTGGAGGGAAGCGTGAGAAATAAAAGGATCTTTGAGCACATTGCGGCTATGCTTCAGGAGTTTGGAATAGACAGGGACTGGAAGCAGTGCAGGACCAAGTACAAAAACCTGAAGCATGAGTACAAGACTGTAAAGAAAGCTCACGATTCGGGGAACACGAAGAAAACCATGAAATTTTTCAGTGAATTGGATGCTATTCTGGGCTACAAAGCTGCAGGGCAATCAAGCCAATCAGATGTGGATGAGAGAGAGGGATCTATATCCCGGATAGACTCCAGAGCAGAAAACAACTCCGTGGGTAAGAGTTATGTATGTAAAATTATCTGTGCCATGGTGCATCTGGTGACACAGCAGTTTTCAGGCAGCATTTACGAAGGCATGAGCTGAAACTCTGGTTAATGCCCACATGTGATGCATAGTTGTCAGCTCTGAGGATGCTTCAGCACCCCTGGCATAGAGTGCACTCTTTCACTGTACCGAGGGAGGTATAATTTAATTGCTAAATTTAACACCTTCAATCATTTTGAAAAGTTGGCTGCCATGAGTTTCAAGATGTCAGCAGATAGTACCATCCTCTTATAAATCTGAATGAGCCTGATTTATATGAAGTTGATGTGAGGCTGGTTTCAAAATTGATTTGTGGGGAAATGTTTAACTGAGGATTCTACTGTAGGATACATTGTGGATTTCTATTCCTCCTCCTCACTAATAGGCATTTTCTGTTCAGGATTGTCCAGGACTGAGAAAGCATAGTTAATCATCTGTAACAGGTGATCTCTGGGAATAGCAGGAATCAATTTTCACATATAGCACAGTTACTTACCTGTAACAGGTGATCTCTGGGAACAGCAGGAATAAGTCTTCACATATGGGTACGTCAGTACCGACGGAGCCTGCACGGGAATGCTCCCCAGCATCCAATCAGAAAGCCTTTGGGAGCATCCCTCGTGCCTGCGCACTGACTTCCCGCCCTTTCCACTTCTTCTCCTCAGTTGAGTTTCATAGCTGAGACAAAGGAGAGAAAGAGGAAAGGAAGATAGATACAACTCCTAGGGGAGGTGGGTGGGTTGTGAAGACTTTATCCTGCTGTTCCCAGAGATCACCTGTTACAGGTAAGTAACTGTGCTATCTCCAGGAATAAGCAGGAATGAGTCTTCACATATGGGGACTCCCTAGCTAGAGATGCCAGGGGGAGATCCCATAAAATGCATGTTCCTGGATCAGGAGTGCATTTCCCACACGGGAATCTCCGGCATCCCATGAAGGAATGGAGGGTAGGAGTTGAGAATAGAAGAGCTGTAAGGAAAACAGCAAACCCAAGGACTACAGGAGAGGAGTCCATGGCACGTATGATAAGTACCATTAAAATTATTTAATGAACAGTTATAATATGGAGTTTACCTACTGGATTGTAGGAAGTAGAAAGCGTGATGGAGTCTACTGGATATGCAGTAGCGGAATCCTCAAGGTGACCTCACAGCAGTGAGGGTGAAGGTCCAGACCTGGAATTAGCAGGTGATCCAGATGTCAACTGGGGTAGGATTAGAACGGCAGGTCTTCAATGGAATGCTTTATGAGAAAAAGCTGAAAACTCTTTTAGGTACAGAGTCCTAACATTGAGGACTAAAAGAAGAAGACTGACCGATTTGGACAACTAGCCCAGTCTTGGAGGGAAGAAGGGTTATGGAAAAAAGCCCATATTCCCAAGCAGAACAATGTGTACTCAAAAACAATGAAGATGTACACTATCTTTCCTAGCTGAGGAGAGATAGGAAAGATATTGAAGCTTGAATCTTCAAGGATAGGGAGACCTAGAGCAAAGCGGAAGCTGTTATCACCACAGTAGTGGTTGTGAGCATAACAGTCCCCACATACTAAGGAACAGTATGAAAAAGGAGGCCCACTGTCTGTAACCTCTGAGAAAGGTGCAATTGCTATAGCATAGACAGTGAGGAGATAGTATGTGATACATATCGATCTATAAAAATCTCCCAACAGATACATATTTATATATAGGAATATATATACATGTATATCTAGATATGCAGAATATGTATCAACATATATATATAGGCATAAACTATACACACAGAGCTTACAGACATATGTATGTAGAGGCATATATGGAGATATTTACATACATGATAATAAGTCTGAAGATACACTGAGCCCCATAAGAACATTCACATGGGGAAAGTGAAGGGGAAAGATTCATCCAATAACAAGAGGGTGAAACCCACTTGACAGATATAGAGAATCTATTTCTGTGGGCTAAGAGGATGCAGGAATGCAATCCAGCAAAATAACCAGGATGGTTGCGTGAAAAACAGAGGATAATATCAGTCTGTAAAGAGCAAGCCGAGAGTCCTTTAGAACTCTGACATGGTAGATGGGTAGAAACGCATGGAGGAGATACCAGGAGGACCCACTGGAGGGACATAGGGGTATCATGCGTTACTAATAGCCTTGGATATTCACGCAGAAAAAGCTTATATTCTGAATTATAACAGGAGACAAGAGGGTGTGGAGAACCCTCACAGTCATGAGAATGATTTATAAGCTTTTTTCTACTATATAGAATAGCCCTCAGAGACAAAGACCAATGCTCTGTAGCAAGGGCCCATAGTAGAAAGCTTCTCCTGAAGATTGCAGAGAGCATTGTGCAGGATAATTATGAGATGAAACTGACTGAAGTCAGGTGTGTTGCCACATCCTAGGAAAAGGAGATGGCTAGAGAGAAGATAAGGCGAGAAGCCTAAAGTGAGTAGGATTATTCAAGATAAGGACTAGCTTGGAATCACTACTGAGGCTAGACAAAAAATTGTGGAAAAGTACCAGTAGTTTAATTACTGGAACTGCTGCATGCACAGCAGCTGAAAAAGGCAGCAGAGAAAATCTTACTGTGCAAAACAAAGAGAAAAACAGACAAAGGGAGAGGAGATATTCCTGTCCCTGCCTGATGAGTTATCTAAGAATGTATTCAAGGAAACAAAAAGTCTACACTGGAATGAAAGCTAGAGAAGCTTTTCAGTATGGTACCACTCAGTCAGGGGAAGCCCTGGATGAGAGGGGGAGGGTGACTTACCCATATGCCGAGTCAGCTGAAGGAAAAAATGTTCATGTTGGGACAGAAACTATCATGAGATAGTTGTAACCTCCCTTCTTGGTGGTAAGAAGAGGAGAATTTTGTAACCCATGGACAAGGATATCCTGACAGCTTAGCATACTGCAAAAGGAAAACCCCAGTGTAGAGCTTTAAGAAAAAACAGTGAACAAACTTCTGTTAAGAAGAGGTTAACTGTAGATTGTAACCCTCAGGACCTATGGTTGCTGGGTATATTGAGACTGGCTAGAATTTGGAAACTCCAGACTAGGACGAGGTGTCCCTTGCTTAGGCCCCTCTGGATGATGGGCAGGAGAAGAGTGAAACCTTCTTTTCATAGGGAAAGAAGGCTTGGTAGGACATTTCCTACCTCCTGGGGAAGAAGAAGGCTTAGAATGGTCTCCAGAACCAGGGAAGTCATTGGAGCAATGAGCAACCTGACGTAAAGTCTCCTTAATGAAGAGATTTTCTCCAGTACAAGGAGAATTACCCAGTGTATGTTGTGCCCATCTGTTCAAGTCAGAAGCTTGGAGCCAGGCTCTACGATGTGCTCCAATGGCAATAGCAGAGGATCTGCTAACAGACTCAAAACAGTCTAGAGAAGCACGAGAAAGAAACCAAGAGATATTCTGGCTATGATTAAGAAGCAAGGAATAGTCAGCAGCCTTAGGCTCTGACAAAAAAGGAGTCAAAAGAGATAATTTCTTTGTGACCTCCTGGAGTGTTAGACTCATATAAAATATATAAGAAATAATTCTTGATGCCAGCATAGATGTTTGGAAGGTTTGACATCCAAAGGCATCAAGTGCTCTAGAAGCACGACCTGGCGGATATGAAGAATGCTTCTTCTTGCTTTCTACCTTCCTCATTGCTGATTCCATTACAATGGAATGATGGGGAAGTTGATTTTTTTGAAACCCTGGAGAGGGGGGCACCTGATACCGAACATTAGTTGCTGTAGAAGGTGAGGGAACCCTTAAAGGTGATTCCCATATTCTCAAAAGAAGATCCTGCAAAGAATGATGTAAAGGAAGCATTATATCTCCCTGTTTTGCAGGAGAGCCCTGGTTAAGATTACAGCCAGGGATAGGAATAGCAAGAAAGGTTGCCATGTCAAGGAGAAACTTCTGAAAAGAAGGATCTCCAATGGGAACCATCCCTGGGAAGGCTAAGGTTGAAGAAGCAGCCTGAGCACCAGAAGATGTAGTGGTCTGGTGCAGAAAAAGAAATTTACTAGATGGATAATGATACTGGCAGTCACGATTTGAGGCAGTTAGTACTGCATCGTCTATGCCAGGTATCGATTCCAAACTAGGCATGGAAAGGATCGATGGCACCGATGTAACTACAGGGATCGACATCGATACCGATACCGGTAATGGCATCGAGGCTGTCATCGGAGGCTGCTCAAGCGGTACCGAGGTAACCAGAGAGTCTTGGTGAGTATCCTCGGTACTGCGTATCCGGAAACAACAAGGGTCGGTTTCAAGGCGTGTCGGTACCCAGTCATCTAGACTAGATATCGATTCCAGACTCGGCATCGAAGGGAGCGAGTCTATAAGTCAATCTGGAATGTATCGATCGGTCCCGAAGGAACCGAGGACGCCAGATGATGATCCCTGGTGAAGAGTGGAACACTCGACACCGGTGCCAATGCCGGGGTATCGGTACCGCTCGAAGCGGATACCACCCCCGAGCACGGCTCAGGTATGTTCTGTGAAGGGTGAGCCCCAGGAACAACCTGAAACCCCTGAAATGCTTTGGAGCCCGAAGACTCCCGCCGGAGTTTTAATGCCAATGGGGTCTTGAGGGCAAGGCCAGAGCCATCATCATGCGTGGCATGAGACCTACCACTCAAGGATTGGCAAGTCTTAACCGACTGTTTGTGGGTTACCTGATCCTGTAGAGAAGAAAAACCCGGTGCCCTCACTGCAGGAGGGAAAACGGTATTGAGGGAAACTCGAAAGAGGGAAGGTCTTCTCTCAGCATTGCAGCCTGATAGTTCAGGGGAAAAAGGGTCAGGACCCAAACAGGTTAGACACCAGAGATTGGAGTCTAAAAAGAAAACTGTGTTTCCACAGTGAAGGCACTTCTTAGGAGAAGAAGGCTCCATGATGGAGAGGCCTTGTAGGCCCAAAAAGTTAAGACAGAAACAGAGGGAAAATAATCTCTCTGAGTTTAAGAAAAAAGAAAGAAAAAACCACCGGCGGTACCGGTGTCGGTGGGAAAAACAGCCGCGACCACAAGAAAACAAGAAAAGAAGTATTAAAAGAAAAACGTTTCTGCGGTGACAGGAGGATGTCCTGCCGGCTCCGCGGAAAAACGAAAACTGAGGAGAAGAAGTGGAAAGGGCGGGAAGTCAGTGCGCAGGCGCGAGGGATGCTTCCAAAGGCTTTCTGATTGGATGCTGGGGAGCATTCCCGTGCAGGCTCCGTCGGTACTGACGTACCCATATGTGAAGACTCATTCCTGCTTGTTCCTGGAGATGGGTGATGTCCCCCAACTGAGCCCGCATGGGAACACTCCCCAGCATCCATTAGGAAACGTCTGGGAGCATACATTTGCACATGCGTGCATGCATTCACACCCTCACAGTGGATCGCCTCAATGAGGTATATAGCTGAGGGAAAAAAAGAAAAAAAATCTATAATTCCTTTTGGAGGAGGGTGGATTGTGAAGACTGATTCCTACTGTTCTCAGAGGTCACCTGTCACAGGTGAGTAACTATGCTAGCTCCAGGAACAAGCAGGAATGCAGTCTTCACATATGGGACTTCCTAGCTCCATCCTACTGGAAACAGCGAGCAGCATGACCCATTATAATGAGAAAAAAACATTGAAGAACATGGAAAGTCCAGGGGATCTAGGAGACTCTACATCTCCGGCACACCCCCATCGAGATAGCAGTGGCGGTAGCCTGGATGGACAGAGGGACGGAGGGAAGGAGGTGTAGCTACAGTAAGTCCCAAAGAGGTGTCGTAGTACAGCTTGGCCAAAATCACTGTCCTTTTGAGAGTCCTTGTCCAGACAGTAGTGATCTGTAAAGGTATAAATGGAGGACCATATGGCAGCATGGTAGGTCTCTGTTATGGAGGCAGAGCGCAAGTGGGCCAGATATGGCCATAGCACAGACATTGTGGGAGTTACATGCCCCTTTGTCAGACCCGCCTGAGCATATGCAAAGGATATGCAGTCTGCTATCCAAAAGAAAGAGTGTGTTTAATCACAAGAAGAATGAATAACTGTGAGGATTTCCGGTATACCTTGGTTCTGTCAAAGTAATATGCCAATGGTCGTTTGCAATCTAGGGTATGAAGCGCTGCCTCAGCCTGAGATGCATGTGGCTTGGGAAAAAGGGTCATAAGAATTGCCAACTGGTTGAGATGGAAGGGCAATACAACCTTTGGAAGGAAATGCGGATGCATTCACAGGACCACCCTGTCATGATGAAAACATGTATAGGGGGCATGTACAACCAAAGCTTGTAGTTTGCTGACTCGGCAAGCTGAAGTGAGCGGGTAATTTCTCGCACTTCCTTGACCGAGACATCTGAGTTTAATCTCACAGGTGCCATCTTCCCTGCTATGTCTTGGTCAGCGGATTTAAGCAATGTGGCAAATGCCCCCGTATCATGTCCATAACGGACTACTGCAGTTGCTATATCAAGTGCCTTGGTGCGGATCATGGCGACTTCACTTGCTCGCTCTGCCTGCAGATGTCAAGCAAGAGCCAGAGGAGTGAAAAGCAGTAGGGGGAGCTTTTTGGCTCGAAGGCCTCTACTACGGTGCCAGCATTGAGTCTGGAATCGCTGCTCTTGGAGATTGCGTCTGATGACTCAATGTCGCGTTCACGTGCTTGATCCGAGCACCGAGGTCGCAGAGCCTTGAAAAGGGGGTTGTCATCTGAGGACCTCCCCCATGGGCCCAGGACATCGTCAAAGTCAAAGTCCAATCCTGGAGCCCGGGAGTAAGACCTCTGGTACATGGCTTCGGAATCCTTGACCTGATGCCAAGGGCGATGGCTGGGAGCAGCCTTCGAAGCTGCTCCAGTGGGTGGAGACTCCCACTGCATTGGGGGATCGAGCTTGCTTCTCGAATGTGATCACCATTGGTGATTCCCTTTCGAGGCAGCTGGCTTCAGGCTCGATACCTTCGAGGCCCGAACCAGTGGCTCTGGAGCCTACTGGTATTGAAGCCACGATGGCAGCCTTGGAATGCAGCCTGGCTGCCTTCCTCAAGGTGCAGCAGGGCCTGATGCCCAGAGCCTCTGGGTCGTTGGTGCCGACAATGGGACCCTCCACTGTGAGGACCTCCCCAGAGGACGTCCAGCCAGCACTGGAACTATTTGCTGTGTCAGAGCCACGTTGGTTAGCCTCCTGTTCAAGCAGCGACTCGCCCCCGAGCACCCTGGGGTCAGCGCGTTGAGCACCTCGCTCTCCATTGGCATCGGTGGCTTATCATTCCAATGACCGTCCGGGCTTTGAGATCTCGTCTGGCTCAGAGTCTGGCTGGGAGACCAATGACGAGTTGCCCGACACCATGTTACATAGGGATGTCCCCTCTGAACTGTCTCCCCCTTAGGAGTGCTGGAGGAGACATCCCTATGTAACTCGAGTTTTTCTAGGGGATATTGAAGGCCCTGGCCTTCATGGTGGTGTTGGAGGATGAGCCTTGTGCTGATGATTTGGAGATCCTCCACTATGAGATTCCTCCGAGGGAGGCACTGACAGTGTGAATGCCCCCCATCCTAGAGCGTTTGCTGTTCAGGATGTGGGAGAGCCCAATGATGGTGCTATTAATGAGCTGGTGACTCAATTCCCAGTATTGAGTTGGCAATAGCCCTGGCTTTCAGAAGACATAGCTGCCTCACAACTCCATGGTGGTGGAGCCGGCCATGTTTCGAATAAACATTCAGAAGATGCACGCCTCTGTGCCCCCTGGTAGGGAGGCCCGCATCATGGATGGGTTTGGCAGAAGGTACTACCAGGGCTTGATGCTCGTGGCCTGCATCCAGGCTTACCAGCTATACATGGGCATGTACCTGAGGGACCTGGCGAAGGAGCTCACCGGCTTCTCAGCTGGGCTGGCAGGTGAATCGAGCACTTCCGGACTCTCGTATCCTCAGTCAAGGAATACTCCAAATTCCAGATGTGCGGCCTATGATGGCTTTGAGTCCACGGCTCGTGTGGCTGTAGTGGGCATTAATGCTCACCACCTGGCTTGGCTATAGTCCTCAGACTTGGAGCAATGGGTACAGGACAATCTAGCTGATATTCCCTGATGAGGAGAGAATCTCTTTGGCAAACCCATGACCGACAAGGTAGTAGAATTGGAATCTGTGTTTATGACCAGGACTAGGCTGTCCTGGAAGACCGCTAACATTTCCTGCCGGAAGGCTCTGGGGAAAAAGCCCTTCTACCTGAAAGCGAAAAAGCTTACAGAAAATACCCCCAATTTCTAGCCTGTCAGGCTCCCTAGCAGAGTCAGCAGCCAAGGGCCAGAGACATGACCTCCTGTAAGCAGAAAGCTCCCAAGTCCCAAACAGCACCCCAGCTGCAGTCTGGAGGGAGGAAGTGGCATAGTCCGTCTTCCCCATGAGGGCCAGGGTCCAAAGCACATGGGAGAATATCTGGTTCATTTTGCTCACCTCTGACTGAGCATCACCACCGATGCCTGGGTGCTGCAGGTGGTGCGGGAAGGTTACCTTCTGCACTTCAGCCAAATGCCTTCTCCCTTCTTTCCAGGAGAACTTCCCATGACCTCCCTGCACAGAGAGCTCCTTCAGAAGGAACTCGAGTACCTGCTTGAGGATCGGGCTATAAAGCCCGTCCCTCGGCCCCTCTGGGGCACAGGGTTCTACTCCTAGTACTTCCTCATCCCAAAAAATACAGGAGACTTTTGGGCCATCCTAAACCATTTTCTGGTCAAGGAGAAGTTCAAGATGCTATCCCTTGGAACATTGCTGCCCTGCCTCCAGCGGGGAGATTGGCTATGCTTCTTGGATCTCAAAGATGCCTGTACTCACATCCTGATCTATTCCTGACACTGCCAGTACCTCTGCTTCGTCATCGGAGGCTGCCACTATCAGTACAGAGTGCTCCCGGGTGTTCACCAAATGCCTGGCAGTAGTTGCTGCTCACCTCCACTTGCTGGGAGTCTTTGTCTGCCCCTATCTTTTTGACTGGCTCCTAAAGGCCAGCTCACCAGAGGACATACGTCATGCAGCCCACTGCACCATCAGGGTGCTGTAGCATCTGGGGTTCATGATCAACATTCCAAAGTCACATCGGCTACGGACACAGTGCCTGGAGTTGATAGTAGCCCTTCTGGACTCTACCCAGGCCAGAGCCTTCCTCCTGCTAGATGGGGCACAGCATCCAGCGACCCTAGCAAAAGAGGTACAGGGTCGCTTATCGGTGTCTACCCCGTGTCCTGCTACACCTATGGGGGCACATGACCTTGATGGTTCACGTAACCCTGCAGGCCTGTCTACAGATGCAAACAGGCCCAGTGGACCTTCAGCTCTCAATGGACTCAGGCCACAGGCCAACTGGATGATGAGGTCTGCATCACCTAGCCTCTGGCGGCCTCTCTAGCCTGGGGGCATTGCCGACAGAATCTCATGGACTGCTTATCGTTCCAGACCCTGCTGGCTCAACATGTTCTGACAACAGATGCCACCAAGCTTGGCTGGGGAGTCCACTGCGATGGTCTCCAGTCGCAGGGCACCTGGACTCAGGAGGAAAGTGCCCTCCAGATCAACCTCCTGGAACTGAGAGCTGTGACAAATGCCCTTCTACCTGGCAGGCCAAGTTGTCCTTGTTCAGCCAGACAACCAAGTAGCGATACATCAACAAGCAGGGGGGCATGGGCTCCTACTTCTTCTGCTGGGAGGCGGTTCACCTCTGGACCTTCGTCGCGGAGAAAGGCATGACCCTCCGGGGGTCTGCCTAGTGAGCCAGGACAACCTGCTCGCAGATCAATTCATCTGAGTCCTTCAGTCCCATGAGTGGTGCCTCAACCCAGCAGTGGCCACCTCTATCTTTTGATGTTGGGGGACCCCAACTTTGGAGCTCTTCGCCAGCCCCATGCTTCTGCCCCTGGAGGCGACCCTGGAACAGATGGTGGCAGTCTCCTTTCTTCTATCCTGGTCCAGGAGCCTGCTGTATGTGTACCTGCCTATTGCCTTGGTTCCTAAGACGTTGTTCAAAGTTCAGTCAGACTGGGCCTCAGTAATTCTCATTGCTCCTCAGTGGCCCAGGCAGTCATGGCTCCCTCTGCTCCTGCAGCTGTCCTGAGCAGCCCTGATACCACTAGGCCAGGCAATGGACTTGCTCTCACAGGAAGGCGGGATCCTTCTCCATCTCAACCTCTAGTCCCTTGCCCTGACAGGGTGGATGCTGAATGGCTAGCCCTAGTGCACCTCCACCTCTCCAGGGACATAGAGGATGTCCTACTGGCATCGTACAAGGAGTCAACATGGCACGCATATACTTCAAATGGCACAAACAAGAATCTCATTCCTTTCTCTTGCTCAGTGCAGGACATCCTGTAATACCACCTGCACCACTCCCATGCTGGTCTAAAGTCCAACTCAGTAAGGGTGAACCTCAGTGCCCTGGCGGCACATCATCACTTCAACGGCCTGCCCATCTCTGGGCACTCTCTTGTGGGTCATTTTATGAGGGGGCTTCTCCTCTCATGGCCCCCCGTTCACCCTCCACTGGTGGCGTAGGACCTGAATGTTGTCCACGGAAAGCTGATGGCTCCCCCTTTTGAGCCTCTGGCTACGTGCTATCTCAAGTTCTTGTCATCAAAAGTAGTGTTCCTGGTAGCACCTATGCCGCCTATGCCAGGTTCTACAAGAACACGGTCATTCTCTGGACTCACCTGAAATTTCTGCCTAAGGTGGTGTCCATTTTTCACATGAACTAGGAAGTGGTCCTTCCCACCTTCTTCCCCAGCCCTCATGCTTCCCAAGTGGAGGCCTCGCTACACACCCTGGATTACAAGAGGGAATTGGCCTTCTACCTCCAGAGGACATAGACCCATCGCCGTTCATTATAACTGTTTGTCTCCTGTGACATCAACAGGCTCAAGGTTGCAGTCTCTAAGCATACCCTGTCTGCCTGGGTGGCAGACTGCATCTCTTTCGCCTATTAGCAGGATGGACTCTCTCTGGAGTGTCATGTTACTGCGCATAATGTGCGCACCATGGTGGCTTCGGTGGCTCACCTGTGCTTGGTCCCCCTGCAGAATATCTGCCGGCTGCCACCTGGTCTTCGATACATACATTTGCAGTTATTTATTGTTTGGAGGAGAGCTCACGGCATGATAGCGCCTTCGGCCAAGCAACACTTTGTCAACTCTTTGAGGAATAGTGCAACTTCTCTCTGGCCTTTGTGTCCAGGCTACCGGAGATGTGATTCCATTGTGTTGGGGCTGCATCACTGGACTTCAAGCCATGCAGTCCTTCATGGTTTGCCTTTTGGGTCGCCCGTGGCTTCTACAGGTTTTTTTCAGTAGCTTGTAGCTTGGGAGTCCCATATGTGAGGACTGACTTCCTGCTGGTTCCTAGAGAAAGCATACTTACTCACCTGTAACAGTTGTTCTCTGGGTACAGCAGGAGGACTGGCCTGTCCACTAGGCGAGCTAGGTGGCTGCCTAGGGTAGCTGGTCCATGTGGGTGGTAGAGGTGGTGGCAGCACACTTGGGCGGCTGTGCTTCCCCCCCCCCCCCTCAGCTGCCGCCGATTCCATTTGGGGGGAGGAGATGGGCAGTGGCAGTATTTTCAAAAGCGCGGCAAACGCTGCCACTTTTGGAAATGCTGCTGCTGCCTGCCCTCCCTCTCTAGGTTGAATCAGTGGTGACAGCTGGGGGGGCAGTGGCGGGGCCAGAGTTTCTGCCTAGGGTGGCAGAAATCCTTGGGCCGGCCCTGGATAGCAGGAATCAGTCCTCACAACCCTCCCTTCTCCCTGTGGAGTTGTCTTTTTTCTGCTTTATTGAGCTATGTCATCATACTGAGGTAAGATGGCACCCTTGGCTGGGAAGGTGGCCACACATACGCTGTTTAACTCCCAAAGGCTTTCTTTGAAAGCTGGGGAGTGAATCCGCGTGGCTCTGTCGATGCCGACATCATCCATATGTGATGACTGATTCCTGCTGTCCCCAGAGAACACCTGTTACAGGTGAGTAACTATGTTTTTCTCCAGGACCAAGCAGGAAGTCAGTCCTCACATATGGGTGACGTCGGCGCCGACGGAACCCTCGCGGAGCAATTTCCCCAGCTTTCAAAGAAAGCCTTTGGGAATTGCAGCGCGCATGCGCGGTCCCCTTCCCGCCCAAGGGTGCCATCTTGCCCAGTCTTCTTTTTTCCGCGGAGCCCTACAGACGCTGTTTGTGATCGCCGCTGAAAAAGTTGATTTTTTATTATTTTTCTTATCTCGATTTGACGCCGGATCCTTTTCCCGCCTGCACTCGATACACCGGTATCGAGTCCTTTCGTGATTTTTTCGGTTTTTGTCCTTCGTGACTGGCATTCGTGCCATTTTTTCCTTTTTCCTGGCAGCCCTGTCTTTTGACCTCGTAGGGGCCCTTTTTCCCCCGATGGCTGCCAGCGGGTTTAAAAAGTGTGATCGGTGTAAGAAACTTATGTCTCTTACTGACACACATGACTGCTGCCTCCGCTGCCTTGGACGCGATCACGACCCGATGATCTGTGGTCCATGTAGCAAGATGTCCTCTAAAGCGTTGAGGAGTCGGCAGCAACAGAGGGAAAAAATCTTCTCTGACTGCGCGTCCGGCCGGGCCCGGACCTCGTCAGAGGCTTCGACGTCCCGGGACTCCGGTCCTGAGCATCGTCGGAGTTCCTCTGAGCGGGGGTCTCCTGCCCGGGAGCATCATCGGAAGAAGAAACCCGCGAGGGCAGTGTCGGTGGACGCTCCTGGTTCCTCGAGGGCCAGGTCGCATAGCCCTGATAGCCGTCCCGGGTCCTCGGAGTCAGAGAGGCCTTCGAAACATCCTCGTCTCGAGTTGGAGTCTCCTGGACACGTGAGTACTGTAGTCCTCGTGGACTCACCTCCGAAGGAGCTGACGTCGGGCCCGCCGGAGTCGGGGGCTGCTGGGTCTCCTGAGCTCGGACTCAGGTTGACGGCCTTGGAGAGCAGTTTGGCTGCCTTCATGGACCAGCAGCGGGCATTGATCGCTGGCCTCACTGGTGCTTCTGCCCAGACTGCCGGGATGTCGGCATCCAAGTCGACCCCGGAGACCAAGCCGATCCTAGAGTCCATGCGGACTCGAGTCGATCCTCGGTCGCGGTCTCCCTCGGCCTCCCGTTCGGGACTGAGGTCGTCGGCGTCGGGGCGGAAGGCATCGATGCCCGCCTAACCTGAGCCGCTCGATTCCTCCTCCGAGGAATCGGCCTGGGAAACGGAGGACAAAGAGTCCCCTGGTACTTTTCGGACTCGGTGTGTCCCATCGGACTCGCCCGAGTCCGAACCTCAGAGACGTTCTCCCCCGGAGGACACCCGGTTCTCGGACTTCGTGCGGGATATGGCCAAAGCCTTGGCATTCCCCGCGGATCCCGAGGAGGAGCCTCGAGCCGAAGAGCTCGATGCCCTCCAGTATGACTCTCCCCCGAAGGAGGCCTTTACTGTACCGGTTCCTCCGATGCTGGAGCGACTTCTCTTCCGCATGTGGGAGAGCCCGGCATTGGCGCCGGTGTTAAGCAAGCGGGTCGATTCCATTTATCGAGTCCGCAAGAGCCCCGGGTTCCAAAAGGCACAACTACCGCACCATTCCATGGTGGTGGAATCGGCCATGCATTGACTCAAGAATCAGAAGATGCACTCCTCGGTGCCTCCTGGCCGGGAGGCCCGGAACCTGGATGCCCTCGGTAGGAAGTGCTTCCAGGGCTCTATGCTTGCTTGTCGAGTCCAGACTTACCAGCTCTATATGGGCATGTATCTCAGACCTGGCAAAGGAAATTGCCGGGTTCTCTGCTGGTCTCTCCGAGGAACCTTTGCAGAGGTTCCAGGCCTTGTCCACTGGTATTCGTGAGTGCTCGAAGTTTATCTCTCGAGCAGCCTACGATGGCTTCGAAGCATCGGCTCGTGTAGCCGGAGCCGGCATCGGTGCCCGCCGACAGGCTTGGCTTCAGTCATCCGACCTCGAGCCATGGGTACAGGACAAGTTGGTCGATGTCCCCTGCAAGGGTGAAAACCTCTTTGGCAAGCCCATGGCTGAAAAGGCTGCAGAACTCGAGACCGAGACTCTGACCAGGACTAGGCTGTCCAGAAAAACATCTGCCCCTTCTCATAAAAAGAAGGGCTCGGGGAAAAAGCTCTTTTACCCAAGGAAGGCAGCTGCCTATAAATACTACCCTCACTATCAGGCCCCAGTAGCTCCCCCACAGGGTCAGCAGGCCAAGGGACGGGGTAATGGGTCCCGTAGGCAGCAAGCCCCCAAGCCCACAACACCGGCCCCTGCTCAGCAGGGTGGGGGCTTTTGACTCCATCAGCATAGCCTCTTCCCCTCCGCTGGTTTCTCTCAGCACAGGAGGCCGGCTGGACCACTTTGCCCAAAGATGGTCAGCAAACACATCAGATACCTGGGTGCTTCATATAGTTCAAAAAGGCTATCTTCTTCACTTTCACCAGATACCTCCCTCCTATTTTCCAGGGGAGCCTCCCAGACTCCCTCTGCACAAGGACTTACTCCTTCAGGAGTTAGCAAGTCTTCTTCAGGAACAGGCTGTGGAACCGGTGCCCCACCACCTGAGAGGTCAAGGCTTTTATTCCAGGTATTTCCTGATACCAAAACGGACAGGAGGCCTCAGACCCATCCTGGACTTGCGAAACCTCAACAAGTTCCTGACAAGGGAAAAGTTCAAGATGCTCACCCTTGGAATCCTGCTGCCCTACCTCCAGCAGGGAGACTGGCTATGCTCCTTAGATCTAAAGGATGCCTATACTCACATCCTTATTCATCCAGACCACAGACAATATCTCGGGTTTGTTGTGGGAGGAAATCATTACCAGTACAGAGTCCTGCCCTTTGGCCTATCCTCCGCCCCCAGGGTGTTCACCAAATGCCTAGCTGTGGTGGCAGCCTACCTCAGGCTTCAAGGCCTCTTTGTATTTCCATACCTGGACGACTGGCTCATAAGAACCCAGTCTTCCCAAGAGGCCACTCAGGCCACTCATCGCACTGTGACTCTGCTCCAGCACTTGGGATTTGTCATAAACTTCGCAAAGTCCACTTTGCTCCCCTCTCAAAATCTCGAATTCATTGGCGCAAGGTTGGACACACTTCAGGCGCGGGCCTTCCTGCCTCTAGACAGGGCACACCGGCTCTTGGATCTAGCCAGCCACTTTCGCAGCAATTCCCTGGTCTCCGCCAGGCAATTTCTGAGACTGCTCGGCCATATGGCTTCCACAGTCCATGTTACCCCCAATGCCCGCCTGAACATGCGGCCTGCTCAATGGTGCCTTCGCACTCAATGGCATCAGGCCACGGGGAGCCTGGCGGACTCAGTACAGGTTTCTAACCTGCTGGTCTCTTCTCTGAGGTGGTGGCTTCATCTACCAAACCTGGTGCTGGGAGTGGATTTTCAATCTCCACTGCCTTCTCAGGTGCTAACAACCGATGCTTCTCTCCTGGGTTGGGGAGCACATTGCCAAGGGACGTGTACTCAAGGCCTCTGGACTCCTTGGGAGTCTGCTCAACAGATAAACTTCCTGGAGCTCAGAGCCAACCGCCTAGCTCTGAAGGCCTTCTCCCACCTCACTTCTCACCAGTCTGTGCTGATCCAGACGGACAATCAATTTGCGATGTTCTACGTGAACAAACAAGGAGGTACCGACTCCTTCCTTCTCTGCCAGGAGGCACGGAGACTGTGCTCTTGGGCCGTCTTTCATGGAATCCTGCTCAAAGCTGTCTATCTCCCAGGTCAAGAGAATTACCTGGCAGACTAAGCAGGATCCTCCAACCTCGCGAGTGGAGATTGGATCCGTTGGTGGTTCAGCAGATCTTTCTCAAGTGGGGTCTCCCCACCATGGATCTCTTTGCCAGTCCCCAGAACCGGCAGCTTCCCAAATTCTGTTCTCGTCAACCGCATCCTCTCAGAGTGGCGGCGGATGCTTTCCTGATTCCATGGTCCACAGGCCTCTTGTATGCCTTTCCTCCCATGCCACTGGTGTCTCGGATGCTCTTCAAAGTTCTCAGAGACAGAGCCTCCATGATCCTAGTGGCTCCCCGGTGGCCGAGACAGCCCTGGTTCCCGCTTCTGATGCAGCTGGCGGTGGACACTCCTCTTCCTCTGGGGTTTCAACTCGATCTCCTGTCACAGGATCAGGGGACTCTCCTACACCCCAACCTCCGGTCCCTTCATCTGATGGCCTGGCTGCTGAAAGGGTAGTCCTTGCTCCCCTCCTGCTGCCTCGGGAGGTGGAAGAGGTCGTCTTGGCCTCCAGGTGGCCCTCCACCCGGAAGTCCTACGCTCTTAAGTGGCGTCGGTTCTCCGTGTGGTGTGCTCAGCAGTCTCAGAATCCCTTCTCCTGCTTGGTGGCAGTGGTCTTGCAATATTTGCTTTACCTCTCCAATCTGGGCCTTAAGTCCAACTCTGTCAGAGTCCATCTCAGTGCTCTCTCTGCACATCATGCACCGGTGGATGGCAGGCCTCTTTCCAACCACCCTTTGGTGGCTCGTTTTCTCTGAGACCTCCTACTCCTTAAGCCTCCTTTGCGCCCACCAGCCCCTGAATGGGATCGGAATGTGGTCTTGCAGCGGATTACCTGTCCGCCCTTTGAACCTATGGCTACCTGTCCTCTTCGTTTTCTTTCCTGGAAAACCTTGTTTTTGGTAGCCCTTACCTCTGCTAGGCGCGTTAGTGAACTGCAGGCGCTAGTGTCGGTTCTTCCAACCTTCTTTCCCAGGCCGCACTCCAGCCGGGCTAAGATGGTCCTGCATACCCTGGACTGTAGGAGGGCCTTGTCCTTCTACCTTGACCGTACGCGGGAGCATAGGAGAGCTGTTCAGCTCTTTGTTTCTTTTGACCCCAATAAGTTGGGGCTCCCTGTCTCCAAGCGTACGTTGACCATATGGGTTGCTGACTGTATCGCTTGGGCTTATGGAGCAGCCGGCCTCTCGTTGGAGGGTCGAGTCACGGCTTATCGTGTTAGGGCGAAGGCTGCGTCAGTGGCTCATCTCTGCTCTGTTCCGTTGGCAGACATCTGCCGGGCCGCTACTTGGTCTTCAAGCCAGACATTTGCGGCCCATTACTGCCTGGAGAGGGAGTCCCGCAGGGACAGTGCTTTCGGTCAGGCAGTTCTCCATCATCTCTTTGAGGTTTAGGCAACTCCTACCCTCCGGCCCTGATGTTGGGCTACCGGTCGGGGGCGTTTTCAGAGAAGATTCCTTCCTTCTGTGCTACTGAGCTAGAGGGAGCTCATTTTTTCCGCTTGAGGTCTCCGGTAGCCTTAAGCTAGGGAGTCACATATGTGAGGACTGACTTCCTGCTTGGTCCTGGAGAAAGAGTAGTTACTCACCTGTAACAGGTGTTCTCCAGGAGCAGCAGGAATCAGTCCTCATAACCCTCCCTCCTCCCCTTGGAGTTGCAGTCCTATCATTTCGTTTTTGCTAACTTTTTTGCTGTCTTTTAGCTATGTCATCAGACTGGGCAAGATGGCACCCTTGGACGGGAAGGGGACCGTACATGCGTGCTGCAATTCCCAAAGGCTTTCTTTGAAAGCTAGGGAAATTGCTCCGCGAGGGCTCCGTCGGCGCCGACGTCACCCATATGTGAGGACTGATTCCTGCTGCTCCTGGAGAACACCTGTTACAGGTGAGTAACTACTCTTTCTATAGAAAAGGAAGGTGGATTTCTAGAATGCCTTCCTGATGGGGGGCAAAAACAATGACAGAATCAAAAAGGTATGGGAGAGACACAGAGGATCCCCTATACAGAAAGAAAATGGAATCAAACTAGACTTTAAATAACATGTACACCTCAAAAAATAGAGGGGGATAACATGCATAGAGCAGCAGGTACAAGCCTAAACAAAGGCACAAAGCAACAGGTGCAACTCTGTCCACCTTACTAGGCAGAATAGATGGACCATGCTGGTCTTTATCTGCCGTCATTTACTGTGAAAGGCATATTCAGCGGTGGTGGCTGGCTATTTAAAGTGCCTAGCTGTTGCAGCTTTAATTAAACCTGGGTATTTGGCACTAGAGCTTATCCATTTTCCAGCAATTAATATCCAGGTTCGCTGGATAGCAACATTGCTGTCCATTTATTGGTGATATTCAGCTGCTAACCAAATAGTGAAAACTGGTTAAAGTTAGGTCATCTGATTCCCTAGGACCAAGCAGGAAGTCAGTCCTCACATATGGGTGACATCGGTGCTGATGGAGCCCTCGTGCGGAGCATTTCCCCAGCTTTCAAGGAAAGCCTTTGGGAATGCAGCGCGCATGCACGGTCCCCTTCCCGCCCAAGGGTGCTATCTTGCTCAGTCTTTCTTTTTCCGCGGAGTCCAACGAACGTGAGTTCGTGTCACCTGGGAAAAGTAGATTTTTTTCTGTGATTTTCGCTTTTTCTTATCCGGTTTGATGCTGGTTCCCCTTCCCGCCTGGGCTCGGTACATCGGTATCGAGTCCGGAATTTATTTTTTCGGTTTTTGTCCTTCTTGACTAGTGTTCGCGCCTTTTTTGTTATTTTCACTGGCAGCCCGGTCTTTTGACCTTGCAGGGGCCCTTTTTCCCCCAATGGCGGCCAGCGGGTTCAAAAAATGTGATCGGTGCAAGAAACTTACGTCTCTCACTGCCACACATGACTGCTGCCTCCGATGCCTCGGGCCCGACCATGACCCGCTGGTCTGTGGCCCGTGTAGCAAAATGTCGTCAAAGGCACTTTGGAGCCGTTAGCATCAATGTGAAAGAATTTTTTCAGAGTCCGCATCCGGCCGGGCCCGGACTTTGTCAGAGCCCTCGACATCTCGGGAGTCTGACCCCGAGCGCCGTCATAGTTCCTCTGAGAGGGGGTCTCCCACCCGGGAACACAAAAGGAAGAAGAAGCTCGTGAGGGAGGCGTCGGTGGAGGACCCTGGTCCTCGAGGGCCAGGTCGTGTAGCCCTGACTGCCGCCCCGGGCTCTCGGAGTTGGAGAGGCCATCCAAACTACCTCGCATGGAGCCGGAGTCCCCGAGTCACTTAAGTTCTGTTGTCCTCGTGGACTCTCCTCCGGGATAACCGACGTCGTCGGGCCCCGAGTCGGGGGCTGCTAAGTCTCCTCAGCTTGGACTCAGGCTGACGGCCTTGGAGAGCAGCTTGGCTACCTTCATGGAACAGCAGTGGGTGCTGATCACCTGTCTGACCGGTGCATCTGCCCCGACCACCGGGACCTTGACATCTAAGTCGACCCCGGAGGCCAAGCCTATCCTCGAGTCCATCAAGTCTCGAATCGATCCTCGGTCAAGGTCCCCGTCGATGCCGGTGCCCTCGGCGTCGGGGCGGGTGGTACCGAGGCCCACACGGCCAGAGCCGCTCGACGACTCCTCGGAGAAGTCGGCATGGGAGATGGAGGACGAGGAGTCTCCTGACACCTTCCAGACCCGGTGCGTCCCTTCGGACTCCCCGGAGTCCGAGCCTCGGAGAAGGTCCCCCCCCCCCCCCCGGAGGATACCTGGTTCTCGGACTTCGTGAGGGACATGGCAAAGGCTTTGGCATTCCCTGCAGACGCCGAGGAGGATCCTCGAGCCGAGGAGCTTGATGCCCTCCAGTATGATTTTCCTCCGAAGGAAGCCTTTACTGTACCGGTTCCTCCGATGCTGGAATGGCTGCTCTTATGTGTGTGGGAGGCACCGGCCTCGGCTCCGGTTCTTAGCAAATGGGTCAGTTCCATTTATCGAGTCCGTAAGAGCCCTGGGTTCCAAAAGGCGCAGCTACCGCACAGTTCCATGGTTGTGGAATCGGCCATGCACCGCCTAAAGAGTCAGAAGATGCACTCCTTGGTGCCACCCGGCCGGGAGGCCCGGAACCTGGATGCCTTCGGTAGAAAGTGCTTCCAGGGCTCTATGCTATCTTGCCGTGTACAGAATTACCAGCTGTACATGGGCATGTACTTAAGGGATCTGGTAAAGGAGAGGTTCAAAGCCTTGTTGACAGGGATCCGAGAGTGCTCGAATTTTATCTCTCGAGCAACCTATGATGGCTTCGAGGCTTCGGCCCGGGTAGCCACGGCTGGCATCGGTGCACACCGTCAGGCCTGGCTACAGTCATCAGACCTGGAGTCATGGGTGCAGGACAAGTTGGTAATTTTCCCGTGCCAAGGTGACAACCTATTCGGTAAGCCCATGACTGAAAAGGCTGCAGAAATTGAGACTGAGACTCTCACCAGGACAAGGCTGTCCAGAAAGACTTCTGCCCCTTCTCAAAAAAAGAAGGGCTCAGGAAAGAAGCCCTTTTTCCAGAGGAAGGGTGCTACCTACAAATCCTACCCTCAGTATCAGACCTCTCCAGCTCCCCAACAGGGCCAGCAGGCCAAGGGGCAGGGGCATGGGCCCCATAGGCAGAAGACCTCCAAGCCACCAGCTCCGGCTCCTGCACAGCAAGGAGTGGGGTTTTGACTTCCACAGCATAGCCTTTCCTCTGCCGGTGGCTCCACTCATCACAGGGGGTCGACTGACCCTGTACGCCTACAGGTGGCCAGCCATCACAGGGGATACCTGGGTACTGAGCATAGTCCAAAAGGGCTACATGCTCCACTTCCACCAGCTACACCCCCCCCCCCCTACTATCCAGGGGAGCCTCCAAGACTCCCTCTACACAGGAACCTCCTCCTTCAGGAGTTAGCAAGTCTTCTAAAGGAACACGCAGTGGAACCGGTGCCTCACCACCTGAAAGGGCAAGGCTTCTACTCCAGGTACTTCCTGGTACCAAAAAGGACAGGAGGCCTCCGACCTATCCTAGACTTGCGAAACCTAAACAAGTTTCTGGAGAGGGAAAAGTTCAAGATGCTTACCCTTGGGATACTGCTGCCCTACCTCCAGCAGGGAGACCGGCTATGCTCCTTAGACCTAAAGGATATTTATACTCACATCCTCATTCATCCAGACCACAGACAATATCTCAGATTTGTGGTGGGAGGAAACCATTTTCAGTACAGGGTACTTCCCTTTGGCCTAACCTCTGCCCCCAGGGTTTTCACCAAATGCCTGGCGGTGGTGGCAGCTTATCTCAGGAATCAGGGAATTTTTGTCTTCCCATACCTGGATGACTGGCTCATCAGGGGCCAGTCTCTCCAGGAGGCCCGACAAGCCACTCTTCGCACTTCTTCAGCATCTGGGCTTTGTCATAAACTACGCAAAGTCCACTTTGCTCCCCTCTCAGAACCTAGAGTTTATAGGGGCATGTTCAGACACCCTCCAGGCAAGAGCTTACTTGCCCGAAGACAGGGCCCACAGACTGAGACTTGGCCAACCAGTTCCAAAGCAAGTCTCATGTCTCCGCCAGGCACTACCTGCGGCTCCTGGGCCATATGGCATCCACGGTACATGTGACTCCGAATGCCCGTCTGCACATGCGGGCTGCTCAATGGTGCCTCAGAGATTAGTGGACGCAGGCCACAGGCGACCTCTGAGACAGAGTAAAGGTGTCCAAACCACTTTTGGACTCCTTACAGTGGTGGCTGCATCTCCCAAACCTCCTCAGGGGGTACCTTTTCAGGCTCCAGCACACACAAGGGTGCTGACGACCGAAGCTTCCTTAAAGGGCTGGGGTGCACATTGCCAGGGCACGTGCACTCAAGGCCTCTGGTCTCCTCAAGAGGCCGTGCAGCAAATCAATCTTTTGGAGCTGCGAGCAATCCGCTTAGCTCTGCAGACATTTTCTCATGCCCTTTCTCACTAGTCTATCCTAGTTCAGACGGACAATCAGGTGGCAATGTTTTATGTGAACAAACAAGGGGGCACGGGATCCAGGCTCCTATGTCAGGAGGCTCTGGCCCTTTGCTCCTTTGCAGTCAAAGCAGTTTATCTACCTGGTCAGAATTTCCTAGCAGACAAGCTAAGCAGGATTCTCCAGCCTCATGAATGGCAGTTGAATCCATTGGTGGTCTAGCAGATCTTCCTCCGCTGGGGACTTCTGTCCATCGATCTCTTTGCAAGTCCACAAAACCAGCTGCCCAGGTTTTGCTCCAGATAGTTGTATCCCCTGAGGATGGCAGCAGATGCTTTTCTGATCTCTTGGTCTACGGGCCTCCTGTATGCATTTCCTGCCATGCTCCTGGTGGCCCGAACTCTGTTCAAGATCCTCCGGGACAAGTCCTCGGTGATTCTAGTAGCCCCCAGATGGCCAAGGCAGCCCTGGTTTCCACTTCTGCTGCAGTTGGCGGTGGAAACTCCGTTCCCTCTGGGGTTGCAACATGATCTCCTGTCTCAAGAGCAGGGTTCCCTTCTGCACCCCAATCTCAGGTCCCTCAATCTGATGGCCTGGCTGCTGAAAGAATAGTGCTAGCTCCCTTACTTCTACCTAAGGAGGTTGAGGAGGTGATCTTGGCCTCTAGGAGGCAGTCCACCAGAAAGTCCTATGCCCTCAAGTGGCGTAGGTTTACGGTATGGTGTGCTCAGCACAATGAAGATCCTTTCTCTTGCCTTGTGCCAGTAGTACTGCAGTATCTACTTCACCTGTCAGACCTAGGCCTTAAGTCTAACTCTGTTTGGGTCCACCTCAGTGCTCTGTCAGCGCACCACTCACCGGTGGAAGGACAGTCTCTGTCGGTTCACCCCTTGGTGACCCGATTTCTCAGAGGTCTGCTTCTTCTCAAGCCTCCGGTTCGTCCACCGGCGACTGAGTGGGATTTGGACGTGGTCTTGCAGCAACTTACTCGCCCACCGTTTGAGCCGATGGCTACTTGCCATTTGCGCTTCCTCTCCTGGAAATCGCTCTTCCTGGTGTCTCTTACCTTGGCCAGACGTGTGAGAGAACTACAAGCTCTGGTTTCTGATAGACCGTACACACGATTCTATAGGAACAGGGTGGTCCTACAGACCCATGCCAAGTTCCTTCGAAAAGTGGTCGTCTCTTTCCACCTCAACCAGGAGGTGGTTCTTCCAACCATTTTTCCCAGGATGCATAACAGCCAGGCTGAAACAGTCTTGCATACCCTGGACTTTAAGAAGGCGTTGTCTTTTTACATAGAACGTACGCGTGGGCATCGAAGGGCTACTCAGCTCTTCCTCTCCTTTGACCCTAATAAGATGGGGTTATCTGTCTCCAAGCATACATTGTCCACTTGGGTAGCAGATTATATCACCTGGGCGTATAAGGCAGCCAACCTCCCCTTGCAGGGTCGAGTCACGGCCCACCGTGTCAGGGCGAAAGCCGCGTCAGTAGCTCATCTCCGCTCTGTTCCGTTGGCACATCTGCCGGGCCGCAACTTGGTCTTCAAGCCAGACCTTTGCAGCCCATTACTGCCTGGAGAGAGAGTCCTGAAGGGACAGTGCTTTCGGACAGGCGGTACTCCTTAATCTCTTTGAGGTTTAGGCAACTCCTACCCTCCGGCCCTTGTGTTGGGCTACCGTACGGGGCCGTTCTCAGAGGATATTCTTATCACGAATGCTGAGGCTCTTGAGAGGGAGCCATTTTTTCAGCTTAGGGTTCCCGGTAGCCTAGAGCTGGGGAGTCCCATATGTGAGGACTGACTTCCTGCTTGGTCCTGGAGAAAGAGTAGAACACCAGGAACAAGCAGGAATGAGTCTTCACATATGGGTACGTCGGTACCGACGGAGCCTGCGCGGGAACGCTCCCCAGCATCCAATCAGAAAGCTTTTGGGAGCATCCCACAGCGCCTGCGTGCTGCCTTTCCAACTGTCTCTCCTCAGTTGTTCTTTTTCCGCGGAGCCAGCAGGTCGTGTTCCTGTCACCGCAGAAGAATTTCCTTATTTTTTTCCTTATTTCTTTTCTGTACGCGTCTGCCTTCCTCGACGCTATACCGGTACCGCCGGTTCTTATTTCTTTCTTTAAAAAAAACAAAAAAAACCCTTCTATTTTTCCTTCAGGTGTACTTCAGTTTTGGGCCTTAGGCCCAAAACCTTTTTCCTTAAATATGGAAAAACCTGCCTCAGGTTTTAAGAAGTGCACAAAATGTGGCGGTACTATATCCGTCACCGACACCCATGACTGGTGTCTCAAATGTTTAGGCCCTGACCATTCCATTAAAGATTGTGTGTCCTGTTCCATGATGTCTAAGAGAGGTCGACAGAACCGAGCTGCCAAGCTCAGTACCCTGTTTCCCTCTGATGCGACTTCGGTGGCATCGACGTCTTCCAGGGCTTCTTCTTCTTCACATGGATCTCAGGTAACTAAACGTAAATCCAGCCTGTCCTCGAAGGGCAAATCTCCTTCTAAGCATCAAGATGCCTCTGGCCTTGCCCTCGAGGATTCTGCATCGGCAAAATTACCCCGGCGGGAGGCTTCGGCTTCTGAAGCATCATCATCGGGGTTCCAGGACGATCTAGATGGCGTGGCCTCAACAGATCTCCTGGTGCCATGCTCTGGGGTACCGGTGGCCTCCACCGGTACCGACTTCCAGGCATTGGCAGCGTCGATGGATCAGAGGATTCTGTCCATGGAACGCAGTCTGGCGGCATTCCTTGTGGCATCGATGCCCGTGATACCGCAACAGACTACTCCGCAGGTACCGGCTCCGGTATCGCCATCGTTACCGATCCCGGTACTGGTGGCATCGGCATCGGTGTCAGCCATGCTGGTACCCTGCCCTCTGCAGCCTTCCGGTACCGATACCCCGGTACCGATGATTCCCGATACCGACCTTGGTCGGTACGGGTATCGGGCTTTGCAAGAGCATCCCGACAGATGATACTTTGATTCCTTTGATGACTCTGAGGATTCTGAAGAGTCTGTCGATGCAGCGATGCTTCTTCCACAGGAGGAGTCCTTTCCTAAACTAAGGATGTCTCCTCCAGAAGACTTGTCTTTTCAGGACTTTATCAGAGAGGTGGCTCGGGGTCTCTCAATTACAGTAGCCCCAGAGTCAGAGCCTAGAGCTAAGGAGTTCGATATTCTACAATATCCTAAAACTCCTAAAGAGGCAGCTACCTTGCCTATTCATGAGATTCTGTATGATCTCATGTTAAGGATGTGGGAAGCACCTCTAACCACCTCTCCTCATTCTCGCAGGTTGGACACCATGTATCGTGTCCCTCCTTGTCCTGGTTTCCATAAAACTCAGCTTCCTCACCACTCTATTGTGTTTGAGTCTGCAATGAAAAAGATTAGAAGTGCCAAGAGACATGCCTGTAATCCTCCGGGACGTGAATGTAGAACCCTGGGTGCTTTTGGTAGAAGAGTCTTCCAAGCTTCCATGCTTGCTGCGAGAATTAATTCTTATAGTCTCTACATGGGCATGTTCTTAAAAGAAGTCACTGACCATTTGCAAACTTTAAGTCCTTTTATGTCTGACAATAAAAGGCAAGAATTTCTCTCTGGGCTCAAACATGCCCAGGATATCTCCAAATTCTCCAACTGTGCAGCTTTCGATTCCTTTGAATGCGTAAGCAGAGCCTCAGCTATGGCTATAGGAGCACGTAGGGTTGATTGGCTTCAAGCATCTGATTTGGAGACCTGGGTCCAAGATGAATTGGGAAATATCCCTTGTATAGGTGAAAATCTGTTTGGTAAGGATTGGCAAGCAAAGGTCAATCAGATGGATGCTGAAAATTCTTCTTTGGATAGACTATCCAAATCTTCAGCTGCTCCTGCTAAGAAAAGGTTGTTCAAGAAAACACCTTTTTCAAAAAAGGGAAGATCCTATCCTGCTTATAGTCAGAGAGCATCTTCTGCAGCTCAGTTCCTTTCCAAACGTCAGCAATCCTCCAAACAGACCAAGGCAAAGGCTGCGAGGCCTTCTCCAGCCCAGCAGTCTCAGCCCCCTCAGGGCCTTTGACTTTCTGCTAGAGAACTTAGCCTTCCTGGCTCTAGAAGGACCAGAGCCCTCCACCATTCCAGGAAGGGTATGTCACTTTGCTCCCAGATGGGGGCAAATCACAGCAGAGCAGTGGACACTCTCCATCATAAGAGAGGGGTACAAACTTCATTTTTCCAGCTTGCCCCCTCTCACAAGAGTGCTCCAGTTCAATTCTCCAACCTCCCTCCTCAGCCTATTAGAGCAGGAGGTTGCCACTCTTCTAGCCCAAGGGGCAGTAGAGGAAGTGCCTTCTCAACAACAGGGCACAGGGTTCTACTCCCCCTATTTTCTTATTCCAAAGAAAACAGGGGGCTTCAGACCCATTTTAGATCTCAGAGAATTGAACATATTCCTAGTCAAAGAAAAATTCAAGATGGTTTCTCTAGGAACTCTGCTGCCATACCTTCAGAGTCAGGATTGGCTTTGTTCTCTAGATCTCAAGGATGCGTACACTCATGTTCTCATCCATCCAACTCACAGAAGGTTCCTTCGGTTCCTTTTCCAGGAGAAGCACTATCAATACAGAGTGCTCCCCTTTGGCCTGGCCTCTGCACCAAGGGTGTTCACAAAATGCATGGCAGTGGTTGCTGCTTTTCTGCGCACCCTGGGAATATTTGTCTTCCCCTACCTTGGACGACTGGCTCATTCGAGCTCCCACTCAATCAGAGGCCAGGACTGCTCTAACCTGCACAATGCGTATCCTTCAATACTTAGGGCTGGTAATAAACATCTCAAAATCCAATTTGATCCCTACTTAGTCCCTGGAGTTTATAGGGGCACTGCTGGATACCACAAAGCAAGGGCCTATCTCCAGGAACAAGCAGGAATGAGTCTTCACATATGGGTACGTCGGTACCGACGGAGCCTACGTGGGAACGCTCCCCAGCTTCCCAAAAAAGGAAAGCCTTTCGGAGCATCCCACAGCGCCTGCGCGCTGCCTTCCCGCCTTTCCTAACCGCCTCTCCTCAGTTCTTCTTTGCCGCGGAGCCAGCAGGTCGAGACCTGTCACCGCTGAAAAAGTTCTTTATTTTATTTTATTTCTTTGGTCGCGTGTCTGCCTCCCCCGACTCCGGACCGGTACCGCCGGTCTTTTCTTTCTTTTCTTTAAAAAAAAAACCAACAACAATATATAATTTCCCTCACTTAGTGTATTTTTTCTCTTTGGGCCTTAGGCCTCACAAGAAAATTTTCCTCATGGAAAAACCAGCCTCTGGGTTTAAGAAATGCACTAAGTGCAGCGGTACTATTTCTGTTACAGACACCCATGAATGGTGTCTTAAATGTTTGGGTCCTGAACACTCTATTTCGGATTGTCCGTCCTGCTCTCTGATGTCTAAACGGGGTTTACAGAACCGAGCAGCTAAGCTCCATGTGCTGTTTCCCGCTGATGCAGCTTCGGTAGCATCGACGTCTTCCAGGGCTGCTTCTTCCCCCAATGGATCTCAGGTAACCAAATATAAATCCAGCCGGTCCTCGAAGGGTAAATCTCCCTCTAAGCATTGAGATGCCTCCGGACTTGCCCTCGAGGATCCTGCACCGGCAAAACAACCCCGGCGGGAAGCTCCGGCTTCCAAAGCTCCACCTATGGGGTTACAGGTTGACATCGATGGCACGGCCTCGACCGATCACCTTTTAGAATGCTCTGGGGTACCAGCACAATCTTCCGGTACCGAATTCCAGGCATTCATGGCGTCGATGGATCAGAATGTTCTGTCCATGCAGCGGGCTATCAATGCCTTCATTCAAGCTGCGACGCCGTTGATACCACAACAAACTCCGTTGTCGGTATCGACTCGGGTACCGGCACCAGCGCCGGTACCGGTACCGACTGCATCGGCATCGACTAGGATACCGACTGCAGCGGTTCCCTGTCCAGGGCTGCTCCTCGGTACCGAGTCGGTACCGATGACCCCCGATGTCGATACCGCTCGATACGCGTACCGAGCGTTAGAAGAGCACCCTGACAGATGGTACTTTGATTCCTCTGGTGATTCTGATACATCAGAGGAGTCTGCTGAAGTATCCATAGCCCTTCCTGAAGAGCCTTCTTCTCCAAAAAGAAGAATGTCTCCTCCAGAAGATTTGTCCTTTCAAGACTTCATAAGAGAAGTTGCTAAAGGACTTTCTATTTCAGTAACCTCTGAATCAGAGCCTAGAGCAAAAAAATTAGATATTTTGGGTTATTCTAAGGCTCCTAAAGAGGCAGTCACCTTACCAATTCATGAGATTCTTTATGAACACATGATTGACTTATGGGAGACTCCTCTCACTATCTCTCCTCATTCTCGCAGATTGGACACTATGTATCGTGTCCCTCCTTGTCCTGGGTTTCATAAAACACAGCTTCCTCACCATTCCATTGTGGTGCAGTCAGCTATGAAGAGGATAAAGAGTACAAAGAGACACTCTTCTGCTCCCCCAGGAAGAGAATGCAGGACCTTGGATGCTTTTGGTAGGAAAATCTTCCAAGCCCGTATGCTTATAGCCAGAATCAACTCCTATAGTCTTTACATGAGTATGTTTCTAAAAGAGGTTGCAGATAAGCTGCACACTTTCCTCCCTTTTCTTCCAGAGGATAAAAGGGAAGAATTCCTCATTTCGCTTAAGCATACTCAAGACATTTCAAAGTTTTCCAACAGGGCAGCCTTTGACTCCTTTGAAGGTGCCAGCAGAGCTTCGGGCATTGCCATAGCTGCTCGCAGAATTGCTTGGCTCCAAGCTTCTGATTTAGAACCCTGGGTTCAAGATGGCTTAGGAAATCTTCCCTGTACAGGTGAAAACCTGTTTGGCAAAGAATGGCAAATCAAACCCACTCAAATGGATGCAGAAAATTCTGCTCTGGATAGACCTTCAAAGTCAGCCTCCATTCCTGCCAAGAAAAAGACCTTCAAGAAGTCTTTTTTTCAAAAAGGGCAGATTCCCTTCTGCTTCTGGCCAACAATCTTCTACAGGTCGCTTTGCCACTAAGCGTCAGCAACCTAAACAGGCCAGGCCTAAGTCTACAGGGGCTGCTGCAACTCAGCAGACCCAACCTCCTCAGGGTTTTTGACTTGATGCTATAGAACTTACCCTTTCTAGCTCTAAAACAGCCAGAGCCTCTCACCATCCCAGGAAGGTTAGCTCATTTTGCTTCCAGATGGGAGCAAATTACATCAGAGCAGTGGACCCTCTCCATCATAAGAGAGGGCTACAAACTTCATTTCTCAGACCTTCCTCCCCACACCATGGTGAGACACTTCAATTCTCCCAAATCTCTTCTCGGCCTTCTAGGTCAGGAGGTGGCTACACTTCTTGCCCAGGGGGCAATAGAAGAAGTTCCTCTTCTTCAACAAGGGTCAGGGTTTTACTCCCCCTATTTTCTCATTCCAAAGAAGACAGGGGGATACAGACCCATATTAGATCTCAGGGAATTGAACAAATTTCTATGCAAGGAGAAGTTCAAGATGCTTTCTCTGGGCACTCTCCTTCCATACCTTCAAAGTCAGGATTGGCTTTGTTCTCTAGATCTCAAGGATGCGTACACACATGTCCTCATCCATCCATCTCACAGAAGATTCCTCCGTTTTCTTTTCCAAGGAAAACATTATCAATACAGGGTGCTTCCTTTTGGTCTGGCCTCTGCTCCAAGAGTGTTCACCAAATGCATGGCAACAGTAGCTGCATTTCTACGCACTCTGGGAATATTTGTATTCCCATACCTGGACGACTGGCTCATCCGAGCTCCATCTCAGTCAGAGGCCCAGATTTCCCTGGATCGCACAAGACGCATTCTGCAGTATCTGGGACTTGTGGTAAACCTCCCAAAGTCTCAGCTCACCCCTACTCAGTCCCTAGAATTCATAGGGGCCTGGTTGGATACTACCACTGCAAAGGCCTACCTTCCTCAGGCCCGTTGCCAACTTCTAGTACAGTTAGCCTCCCAGATTCAGTCAAAGAACCACTTAACTGCTCAGGAGACGCTACAACTGCTAGGCCACATGGCTTCCACAGTGCATGTGGTACCCTATGCTCACCTACACATGAGAGCAGCTCAATGGACTTTGTCCACCCAGTGGACTCAAGCATCAGGAGCCCTCTCAGACCAAATAGCAACCTCCAAACGTCTCTTTTGGTCTCTCCAATGGTGGATGTCCACTCAAAATCTGTTGCTGGGGTCCCCCTTCCAACAGTTGTTGCCCCAAGCAACCCTCACAACAGATGCCTCCCAAACAGGTTGGGGAGCTCATCTACAAGACCTCTCCACTCAAGGCACTCGGTCCCCACAGGAGACCTCTCTTCATATCAACCACTTGGAGCTTCGAGCAGTTTTTCTAGCTCTCAAGGTCTTTCATACCCTCCTCAGCTACAAGACAGTCCTCATTCATACGGACAATCAAGTAGCCATGTTTTACATAAACAAGCAAGGAGGAACTGGCTCTCTGTCGCTTTGCAACGAAGCTTTAAGATTGTGGGCCTTCGCCAGAGAGCATCAAATCCATCTCCTGGCAGTATACCTCCCAGGAATCCAAAACTCTTGGGCGGACTGACTCAGTCGAGTTCTGCTTCCACACGAATGGTCCCTGCACATGGATCAGGTACTCAGAATCTTCCAAGAATGGGGAACCCCGGACATATACCTCTTTGCAAGTCCGTGGAATGCCAAACTTCCCCGGTTCTGTTCCAGAATTCCGTGTCAGGGAGTTCAGGCCAAGGATGCCTTCCTCCTTCATTGGGGTCAGGGCTTCCTGTATGCCTTTCCACCCATTCCCTTGATTCCTAAGACTCTGTTCAAGCTTCAGAGGGATCAAGGATCTATGATCCTCATAGCTCCACGCTGGCCACGCCAAGTGTGGTACCCTCTACTTCTGCATCTCTCCCAAGCCGCCTCTCTGGACTTGGGAGCTGCTCCAGACCTTCTGTCCCAGGAGGAGGGGACTTTGTGGCACCCAAACCCCAGGTCCCTTCACCTCAGGGCTTGGTTGCTGAAGGCCTAGACCTTCAAGACTGGAATCTTTCTCAGCAAGTGAAGGATATTCTCCATGCTTCCAGAAAACCTTCTACGAGACGTTCCTATACTTTTAAATGGAAAAGGTTTTCCATTTGGTGTGCTGACAAGGGTCTTGACCCTCTAGCACTACCTTTGAATTCTCTTTTGGAATATCTCCTGCATCTTTCCAATGCAGGCCTTAAGACGAATTCGGTAAGGGTCCATTTGAGTGCTATTGCAGCATCCCTTAAGCCTATCAATGGACAGCCTATTTCTTCTCATCCTCTTATTGCAAGATTCATGAGAGGCCTAACTTTAACCAAACCTCCCATTCGGCCTCCTCCAGTGGCATGGGACTTAAATTTGGTTCTTGGTCAGCTCATGAAGCCACCTTTTGAACCCTTAGCCACCACCTCCTTGAAATTTCTTTCCTGGAAGGTCATTTTCCTCATTGCAGTCACCTCAGCTCACCGCATCAGTGAACTGCAGGCCTTAGTGGCTAATCCACCTTATACAAGGTTCCATCATGATAAGGTAGTCCTTAGAACCAATCCACACTTTATGCCTAAAGTGGTCTCACCTTTTCATCTTAATCAAGAGGTCTATTTACCTGTCTTTTTTCCAGCTCCTCATGCATCAAGTGCAGAGAGGAACCTTCATACTCTAGATTGTAAGAGGGCTCTTGCCTTTTACTTGCAAAGGACACAGCAACATAGAAAGTCTTCTCAACTCTTTGTTGCTTTTGATCCCTCTCATCTGGGACTTCCAGTCTCTAAAAGAACACTGTCCAATTGGATTGCTCAGTGTATTTCTTTCGCCTACCAGAGTAAGAACCTTTCTCTGGAGAGCCATGTCACAGCTCATAATGTGAGGGCCATGGCAGCCTCTATGGCTCATCTAAATTCTGTGTCCATCGATCAGATCTGTCGAGCGGCCACCTGGGCCTCGGTTCATACCTTCACAGCCCATTACTGTTTGGACAAGGACTCCCGCCAGGATGCCTTGTTTGGTCAGGCTGTACTCAAACACCTGTTCCATTCTTAGTCAACTCCTACCCTCCTTCCCTGGATGGATGCCTGAGATCCATATGAGGAGGTAGAGCCCTTCCCAGGGTCTCATAACCTTGGGGATCTCCCAGGCATCTTTAGCTAAGGAGTCCCCATATGTGAAGACTCATTCTTGCTTGTTCCTGGAGATAGCACAGTTACTTACCTGTAACAGGTGATCTCTGGGAACAGCAGAAATAAGTCTTCACAACCCACCCACCTCTCCTAGGAGTTGTATCTCTCTATCTATCTTTCCTTTCCTCTCTCTCTTTTTGTCTCAGCTTTTAAACTCGAACTGAGGAGAGGCGGTTAGGAAAGGCGGGAAGGCAGTGCGCAGGCGCTGTGGGATGCTCCGAAAGGCTTTTCTTTTTTGGGAAGCTGGGGAGCGTTCCCGCACAGGCCCTGTCGGTACCGACGTACCCATATGTGAAGACTTATTCCTGCTGTTCCCAGAGATCACCTGTTATAGGTAAGTAACTGTGCTTTACTCACCTATAACAGGTGTTCTCCAGGAGTAGCAGGAATCAGTCTTCACGACCCTCCCTCCTCCCCTGGAGTTGTAGTCATATCATTAATTTTGATTTTTGCTGTCTTTTAGTTATGTCATCAGACTGAGCAAGATGGCACTCTTGGGCGGGAAGGGGACCACGCATGCGCGCTGCATTCCCAAAGTCTTTCCTTGAAAGCTGGGAAAATGCTCCGCACGAGGGCTCCATTGGCACCGACTTCACCCATATGTGAGGACTGGTTCCTGCTGCTCCTGGAAAATACCTGTTACAGGTGAGTAACTACTCTATATCACCGCTAATCGGATAGCGACTGTCAGTATGTCCCATCTTCTGACATACCACTCCGGTTTAAACCGGGTGTTTTTTTACGCAGTCTGTGGGGATATTCAACAGCTCTAACTGGTTATTGCAGCTGAATATGAAGCTGAATGTGTTTTAACCAGTTAGCAGGTCTGCTGACTGCTAAAATGTTTTGAATTCCCCCCATGTTGTTACATTCACTCAAAAGTAGTTAACGCATGTTTCAGTATGCAGTAACTGTCTGTGAGGAACCATGGTAACAATTACCATGTGGTCAAGACTAGTACCTCATGCTAATTCTTGTGGTTACCGCAAGACATGTGAGGTTGTGGGGAATGGGTCGGTTGGGGCAGAGAGTGGACATGTAGAGTGAATTTCTGGTAACATGGGGGACCAATCAAATGCTAGTGGCCAGTATTGCAATTAGCGCAGGTGCACAATGCCACCTTAATGGGTAGCATTAAATGCACCTGTATGACTTGTGAATGCCTCTGCCACACATTATGGTATGGTTCACTGTGGTAACTGTTGAGAATTTGCCAAACATGCTCCCGTCAAATAGCACATGACTGTTGCATGTAACACGTTAGATTTAGCTATACACCTTTGTTAAGTACAAAAACCTATTGTACTTCAGTAAGCATGTCCCTGAGTGGTGTACAACTGGCAATCTTCTTCATGTCGTACTTTGCCAAAAGAACCTAGGGTCTGGGTCACCAAGAGTCAGCATTGACTCGATGGTGCACATTGCATTGACTGTTGTTCCAACTACTAAAATAAAATTATTAAAGCAAAAATTAGCAAAACATTACAGAAATGCATAGTCTCTTCTTATCTCAAAATACAAAATCCAAGTGCAAAAGAGGAAAAACAATCCATTCTGATTTTCATGCACTATGAGAGGATTAGTTGTTTGTTCTTTCATGTTATTGATCACTTCTCCCAAAGAGAAGGTTACAAAACGTTTACAACAGCATTTGATAAATCATAAAATTAAAATAACAATTCAAACATTGGGACAGACAAAAAGGTCAGTGATAGACTACTGTAAAAATCATGATTTGCAGAGTTTTCAGAAAGGAAGCAGGGCCTCACTCAATTTAATTTCCAAGGGAAGATTATTCCAGATAGTGAGAGCTATACGGGAAAAAGCTTGACCACCACACTGACTTGCTGAGCAGAACAGAGTTACCTGCCAGGAGTATAAAAAGACTCATAAGACCATAAGATATGCCATGCTGGGTCAGACCCAAGGGTCCATCAAGCCCAATATTCTGTTTGCAACAGTGGCTAGTCCAAGTCATAAGTACCTCTCAGGTTTCCAAAAAGGTACAAAAATTCCACATTGCTTATCCAGGGGTAACCAGTGGATTTCCCTAGTCCTCTTTAGTAATGGTTTATGGACTTTTCCTCCAGAAAGTTGTCCAAATCTTTTTTGAACCCAACTACACTAACAGCTTTTACTAGATCTTGAAGGACTACAAAAAGGGACTGCTACTTCTGGAGAGAGATCTGCATTTGTATGTATTTACTTCTGGGAATTTTTCTAAATCTTGGGGAAAAGGAATTCTTTAGATTAAAGCTGATTAATCTGTATAAATTAGAATTCATGTATTTGCTAAATCAGTCAGGGCCTAGTATCAGCAAAGAACTTTTAGTTAAATTAAAAACTCAACAGGTAGCTTTCAGTTTAAGTTTAAACTGAAAGCTCTTTGCTGAGTTTTAAATTCAGTACCCAGCAGAGAGCTGCTAGTTTAAATTTAATACTCAGGGTCTATTATCAGCAAAGAGCTTTAATTTAAATCAAATCAGAGTATAACTTAGGATAAAAGGAAAAGCAGGGTCAGTATCTGTCAGCAATAAATTGTTTCTAGAGACGTTTGCAAACAGGCCTTCTAGATAGGGGGAAAGTGACCTATGAAATTGTTTTAAATAGGTATTAAAGCCAAGTGACAGATCAAAGGAACATTTTGAAAAACTCCTTCTATCCAAGCAAGGGCTGTGTTAATCACCCAGGACAAGGTACTGTGTAGCAGCCAGCTTTTAATAAGTCTTCTTTCCCATCCTCCCTCCCTCCCCAACTCCCACCCACCCCTGGGATAATCATAGCTTTATAGGTGCTTAAACCTCTTAAAAGAAAGGAGGTGCCATATTCACACTCAGGTGCAGCTGTTTATCCTCATCAGGCATGCATTAAGGACCTGATATTAATTAAGCTTGAGGTGAACCAAGTCCATTAAACGTATTAGGTATAGTTTTATTAGTATACATATCCCCAGCAAACCTTAGTAAGTAAACAACTTAAATACCTAAACACAACCTTAAAACTAAGATGCAGACAGCAGTCCAGCAGCAAGATGGGGGCTTTCCACTCTTTTACATTGAGTGTCACATGTATGATTTTCTTCCAATTGGTGAGGGATCTTAGTGTGCACTAGGTGCAAGGAACTCTTTGTTCTCAGGAAATGAGTCCGATCTCTGGAGGCTAGATTAGCAGACTTGGAGGACATAAGGAAGACAGAGAGGTACATAGACGAGCCCTACAGGGATGTAGTGCTGAAGTCCCACCTGGCAGCATCCCTATTGCCATGGAGGAGAGAGGTCACGTGACAGGAGAGTATCGTCCTGGTGTGGTAGGAAGTGATCCTGTAGCTAGAACCTGTCCTCCAAGTGATGTAAAACCCTCTCACACCGAAGAGGTTTCTCCAGGGCCATGTGCACATGAGGGATAGGTTAGGACAGCCATTATAGTTGGTGATTCGATCATTAGGCATGTACAGTGCATTGCATAAGTATTCATCCACTCTGTTTGTCCTGTTTTGTTGCATTACAACCTGGAATTAAAATGGAGTTTGGGGGGTTAGCACCATGTGATATACACAACATGCCTATGACTTTGAAGGTGCAAAATATTCTTTATTGTGACACAAACAATAATTAAGACAAAAAATTAATTGAAAGCAGGAGTGTGCATATGTAGTTACCCCCCAAAGTCAATACGTTGTAGAGGCACATTTTGCTGCAATTACAGCTGCAAGTCTCTTGGAGTATGTCTCTATTTGCTTAGCACATCTAGCCACTGGGATTTTCACCCATTCCTTAAGGCAAAACTGCTCCAACTTCAAGTTAGGTGGGATGCATTGGTGTACAGTAATCTTCAAGTACTGCCACAGATTCTCAATTGGATTGAGGTTTGGGCTTTGACTAGGACTAGGCCATTCCATTCAGATGTTTCCCTTTAAACCAGCTTTAGCAGTATGTTCAGGGTCACTGTCCTGCTGGAAGGTGAACCTTTGTTCTAGTCTCATATCTCTGGCAGACTGAAACAGGCTTTCCTCAAGAATTGCCCTGTATTTAGTGCCGTCCATCGTTCCTACAATCATGACCAGTTTTCCTGTCCCTACCAATAAAAGAAACATCTCCACAGCATGATGCTGCCACCACCATGTTTCATTGTGGGATGGTGTTCTCGGGTTGATGGCAAGTGTTGGGTTTGCACCACACATGGCATTTCCCATGATGGCCAAACAGTTCCATTTTCGTCTCATCTGATCAGAGAACCTTCTTCCATATGTTTGGGGGGGTCCGCCACATGCTGTTGTGCAAACTCCAAACGTGTTTTCTTCTTTCTTTCTTTAAGCAATGGCTTTTTTCTGACCACTTTTCCATAAAGCCCTACTCTGTGGAGTATATGGTTTAAAGTAGTCCTATGGACAGATACTCCCATCTCCGCTGTGGATCTTTGCAGCTCCTTCAGTATTAGCTTTGGTATCTTTGTAGCATCTCTGATTAATGCCCGGTCTGTGAGTTTTGGTGGGTGGCCTTCTCTTGTCAGGTTTGTAGTGGTGCCATATTTTTTCTGTTTTGTTATAATGGTTTTAATGGTGCTCTGTGAGATATTCAGAATTTTGGATATTTCCTTATAATGCAACACTGATCTATACGTCTCCACAACTTTGTCTCTGGCCTGTTTGGAGTGCTCCTTGGTCTTGATGTTGCTTGCTTAGTGGTGTTGCAGAGTTAGGGGCCTTTCGGAACAGATATATTTATAGAGGCATCATGTGACAGATTGCACACAGGTGGATCCTAATCAACTAATTATGGGAACTCTGAGGTTAATTGGTTGGACCAGATCTTATTTAGGAATTTCATAGCAAAAGGGATGAATACGTATACACTCACAACTTTTCAGTTTTTACTTGTTTTTCTAAATATACAAGGTATTTTATTGTCATTTCACTTCACCTATTTGGACTATATTGTTAGGTCCATTACCTAATATCCAAATGAACCTCCATTTTCATTCCAGGTTGTACGTAATGTGACAAAACAGGACAAAAACCAAGGGGATGAATACTTTTGCAAGGCACTGTAGATTGCTGGGTGACTGGTGGACGTGAGGGTCGCCTGGTAACATGCCTGCCTGGTGCAAAGTTAGTGGACCTCATGCGCCACATAGACGAGGTCTTAGATAGTGCTGGGGAGGAGTCTGCTGTCTTGGTGCATGTTGGTACCAGTGACAGAAGAAAGTGGGTAGAGATGTTCTGGAGGCCAAATTTAGGCTTTTAGGAAGTTGAAATCCAGGACTTCCAGGGTAGCATTCTTCGAAATGCTTCCCGTTCCACGCACAGGACCCAAAAGGCAGGCAGAGCTCCAGAGTCTCAATGCGTGGATGAGACAGTGGTGCAAGGAAGAGGGTTTTGGATTTGTTAGAAACTGGGGAACATTCTGGGGAAAGGAGGGGCTTTTCTGAAGGGATGGGCTCCACTTTAACCAGGATGGAACCAGGCTGCTGCCATTAACCTTTGAAAAGGAGATAGAGCAGCTTTTAAACTAGATTATAGAGGAAAGCCAACAGTCGCCCAAGAGCGCATGGTTTGGAACAATATATCCTTGAAGGATACTAGCAAAAGATTGAAATTAGGCATATCAACAGAGAGGTTCCAATAAAGACAAAAGTAACCCAAATGTTCTTGAGTACAGAGCAGACAGTCCTTAAAGATTCCAAATTACCCCTGCCTACTGATAGCTAGATTTAATATGAATAAAATACAGTCTCTAAAATGCTTGTATGCAAATGCTAGAAGTCTAAAAAATAAGATTTGAGAGTTAGAATACATAGCACTAAATGAGAGGTTAGATACAATTGGTATCTCATAGACATGGTGGAAGGAGGACAACCAGTGGGACACTGATACCTGGGTACAAGCTATATCATAATGATAGAGCAGATCAAATAGGTGGAGGAGTTGCACTCTGTGTTGGAGAGGGCATTGAGTCATAAAGAATTAAAGTTTTGCAGGAAACAAAATTTACTGTAGAATCTCTATGGATTGAAATTCCATGTAAAAAGGGGAAGGGGAAGGTGATGGCAGTGGGGATGTGCTATCAACCGCCCGGCCAGAATGAACAAATGGATGATGAAATGCTCAAAGAAATCAGGAAAGTTAGCAAAAGTCACAGCACAGTAATAATAAAGGATATTTAAATTACCGCGGTATCGACTGGGTCAGTGTCACGGCAGGACATACTAGGGAGATAACGTTTCTAGATGAAATAAATGACTGCTTCTTGGAGCAGCTGGTTCATGAACCGACTAGAGGGGAAGCCATTTTGGACCTAGTCCTTAGTGGAACACAAGATCTGGTGCAGGAGATAAGTGTGTTGGGGCCACTTGGCAATAGTGATCATAGCATGATCGCATTTGATTTAATAAATGGAGGAAGGACGGTAAGGAAATCCACAGTACTACCTCTTAACTTGCAAAAGGGAGACTGATAAAATGAGGAAAATAGTTAAGAAAAAACTAAAAGGAGCAGTTGCAAAGATTAAAGATTTACGTCAAGCATGTATGTTGCTTAAAAATATTATCTTGGAAGCCCAGACCAGCTGTATTCCATGCTTTAAGAAAAGTGGAAGGAAGTCCAAAAAACTGCCAGCATGGTTTAAAGGTAAGGTCAGAGAGGCTGCTATTGCCACAAAAGCATCTTTCAGGAAATGGAAAAAGGAGCCAAATGACAAAAACTGGTAACAACTTTAGCACTGGCAAGTTAGATGCAAGGCATTGATAAGGCAGGCAAAGAGAGAATTTGAGAAGAAGCTTGCTGTGGAAGCAGAAACATGTAATAAAGACTTTTTCAAGTACATTTGTAGTAAAAAACCTGTGACAGAGTCAGTTGGACCATTAGATGATAGAGGGGTAAAAGGGGGCACTAAGAGAGGGGACAAGGCCATAGTGGAGAGACTGAATGAATGCTTTGCTTCAGTCTTTATTGAGGAAGATGTAGGGATGTTACCCATGACTGAAATGGTATTTAAAGGTTATGCCACAGAAGACTTGAAAGAAATATTGATACACCGGGAAGATGTATTACAACTAATTGTTAAACTGAAGAGTAGCAAATCACCTGTACCGGATGGTGTACATCCAACAGTATTGAAAGAACTGAAATATAAGATTGCAGATCTACTAATCCAGATACACAGTATCAACTGGCTCACATTTAAATACCTATTTATTCACACCTTCAAAACAATGTAAGAGATTGGCGAGACAAGACTTTCCTTGGCTAAATTCAGGTTGGCTTTCTGCCATTAAACATGACTATCTACATGTTCAGTAATTTTGTTCTTTATAATGGTTTCTACCATTTTGCCCAGTACAGACTTCAAGCTCACTTTCAGTTCTTCTGCAGGCTGGGTGATTTGTCTATGTATTAAGAAGCGTTGGTTTGAGTGTTTAGACTGCTTTGATGTACTCTGCCACGCCTTGGTGAAGAGGACCCAACAAACGAGATGGGTGGTGCTTTACAGCATATTTAGTAGAGGCTATACACATAATGAGGGCAATTTCTGAGAGACTAATTATCCAGTGACAACATCTCTAGCACAGCAACAAGCTTGTATACCATACCCATTTGAAGTGGAAGATAATTGGGAGAGTGCTGTTGCACCGTTCCTTTAGGGATGGGCTCTACACTATTTCTGTTAGTTTTTTGACACCTGATGAAGGCTTAATGTCAAAACCTTTTTTAGTTGGGTCTTCAATAAAATATTTCTTTGACAACCTACTACAGTGTGGCCGTGATTTTGTGTCCTCCGCTCCTTGTCTGGTTCCTGTGTATTGCGGAGGTCCTCCTTTCTTCTTTCTCCTTTATAATGGTTTCTACCATTTTGCCCTGTACAGACATCAAGCTCACCGGTCTGTAGTTTTCTGGATCACCCCTGGAACCGTTTTTAAAAATTGCCATTACATTGGCCACTTTCCAGTCCTCAGGTACTACAGATGATTTTAATGGTAGTTCACAGATTACTAAAAGTAGGTCTGCAATCTCATATTTTAGTTCTTTCAGCATTCTAGGATGTATGCCAAGGTCCAGATGGTTTGCTGCTCTTTATTTTATCAAATAACTGCATTATATCATCTTGATTTATGGAAAGTTGTTTCAGTTCCTCTGCTACATCACCTTTAAATATCATTTCTGGCATGGGTACGTTTCCTACATCTTATTAATAAAGACTGAAGCATTCACTTTCTCCACTATGGCTTGATCCTCTCTTAGTGCCCCTTTTACCCCCCCCTCCCCCCAACATCTAATGGTCCAACTCGCTCTCTCACAGGTGTTTTGCTACAAATGTTCTTGAAGACATAGAAACATAGAAACATGATGACAGAAAAAGACCACATGCCCTATCTAGTCTGTCCTTCCATAACAACAACTACAACATTTTTATTATGTGCTTTTGCTTCCACGGCAAGCTTCTTTTAAAAAACTCCATTTGCCTGCCTTATCAATGCTTTGCATTTAACTTGCCTGTACTTGTGATGTTTCCTGTTTCATCATTTGTTTTTTTCCATTTTCTGAAGAATTCTCTCTTTGCTATAACAGCCTCTGACTTCACCTTTAAGCCATGCTAACTGTCGTTTGGCCTTCCTTCCACCTTTCTTAAAGTATGGAATATATCTGGTCTGGACTTCCAAGATAGTATTTTTAAATAATGCCCAAGCCTGATGTAAAATTTTAACCTTTGCAGTTGCTCCTTTTAATTTTTTCTTAACTGTTTTCCTCATTTTATCATAGTCTCCTTTCTGAAAGTTAAATGCTAGCACAGTGGATTTCCTTATCAGCCTCCTTCCATTTATTAAATCAAATATGATCATGTCATGTTTGCTATTGCCAAGCGACCCGAACACCATTACCTCTTGCACTAGATACTGTGTTCCACTAAGCACTAGGCTTAAAATAGCTTCCTCTCATGGCAGTTCCTGAATCAGCTGCTCCATGAAGCAATCCGTTATTTCATCTAGAAACTTTATCTCCCTAGCATGGCCTGATGTAACATTGACCCAGTCAATCCTGGGTAATTGAAATCTCCCATTATTACTGTATTATAAACTTTGCTAGCTTCCCTAATTTCTGTTAGCATTTCATCATCTCTCTGATCATTCTGACCAGGAGTATGGTAGTAGACACCCACTACCATTCCCTTTCTTTGGAATTTCTATCCATAGAGATTCTACAGTGTGTTTTGTTTCCTGCAAAACCTTTATCCTGTGTGATATAGTTTATAGCTTGGTATCAAAGTTTCCCATTGGTTATCTTCCTTCCACCAGGTCTTAGAGATGCTAATTATATCTAACCTTTCATTCAGTGCTATATATTTTAACTCTCCCCATCTTATTTTTTAGACTTTTAGAACTTGTATACAGGCATTTCAAAGTTTGTTGTTTTCATATTAACAGTCTGGCTATCGGATGACAGGGGCAATTTGGATTCAACTCTGTCTGAATTTTAGTTAAAGATACTTGGATTACTTTTACGTCTGTTGGAACGTCTCTGTCGGGATGCCCTAACTTCCCTGTTTTGCTAGTATACTTCAAAGAGGCATCATTAACTGTCGGCTTCCCCCTATTATGTAGTTTAAAATCTGCTGTATCTCCTTTTTAAAGGTTAATGCCAGCAGCCTGGTTCCACCATGGTTAAAATGGAACCTGTTATTTTGGAAAAGCCCCTTCCCCCTTACTCAGAATGTTGCCCAGTTCCTAACAAATCCAAAACCCTCTTCCTTGCACCATTGTCTCATGCATTGAGACTCCAGAGCTCTGCCTGCCTCTTGGGTCCTGCGCATGGAACAGGAAACATGTCTGAGAATGCTACCCTGAAAGTTCTGGATTTCAACTTTCTAGCTAAAATCCTAAATTTAGTTTCTAGAACACACTTTTCCTATGTCATTGCTACCAACATGCACCAAGAAAGCAGGCTTCTCCCAAACACTATTTAAAATCATATCTCAGTGACACATGATGTCTGCTACTTTTGCATCAGGCAAGCGGGTAACCAGGCAACCCGCACGACCACAATGCCTAATGTTCGAATTGCTAACTATAATGGCCATACTAATGCTTCCCTCATAGGCACAAGGCCCTAGAGACACGTCCTCGGTGCGAGAGGGTATTACGTCACTAGGAGGACAGGTCCTAGCTACAGGATTACTTCCTGTCACACCAAGGTGGTGATCTCCTTTCATGTGATCTCTCTCCTACATGGCAGCAGAAAGACTGCCAGACTGGAGATGAGACTTCTCTACTACATCCGTGGAGGTGTTGTCTGTATACCTCTTTGTCTGTCTCAGCTGCTCCAAGTCTGCTACTCTAACCTCCAGAGATCAGACTTATTCTATGACAGCAAAGAGCTCTTTGCACCTAGTGCACGCATAAAACCTCTCACAAACTGGGAGAAAATCATACATGTAACACTCAGTGCAAAAGACTGGATAGCTCCCATCTAGCTGCTGGACTGTTGTCTGCATCTTAGATGTAAAGATTTCTTTTAGCTATTTAAAATTGTTCAGTTGTTTAAAGTTGCTAGGGGAATAGGGATACTTGAACCAATATAATTACACCTAATAAGTTATAAGGGACTTTTTGTTTTCACCTCAAGACATTAATTAATCTATTCCTAAGGCCTAATAATTTAAGATACTCACTTTCAGGTTTAACTGATTAAGAACTCCTTTCCCTTAACTGGAGGCTATAAATCAAGGATTATGCCTGGGGCGGATGGGGAAGAAACATTAACTGAAAGCTGTTTTGTAATAGTATGCCCTAACTGACTTAACAAAAACACTGAATTATAAAATACAAATATTTTATCTGCTTTAACCTAAAGAATTCCCTTTTCTCCAAGATTTAGAGAATTTCCCAGCAGGTAAATACTTACAAGTGCAGATTCCTTCCCAACAGTAGCAGTCTCTTTTGGTAGTCCTTCAAGACTCAGCTCAGCAAGAAATGATGGCATTCTTCCATGAAGAATTTTATGAATCCAGGTTAGAATCTTAACAACATAAGAACATAATATATGCCATATTGGGTCAGACCAAAGTCCATCAAGCCCAATATCCTGTTTCCAACAGTGGCCAATCTAGGTCATAAGTACCTAGCAGTTTCCCCAAAAGACACAGGTTCCACAATGCTTGTATTGGGTAAAGCAGTGATATCCTGGGTCCCTTTCAATAATGGTTTATTCCAGGAACTTGTCCAAATCTTTTTTAAACCCAGCTACACTAACAGCTTTTACTACATCCTCCGGTAACAAATTCCAGAGTTTGATTACACATTGAGTGAAAAAATATTTTCTCTTATTAGTCTTAAATAGGTTACCCTGTAGCTTCATTGCATGTCCCCTAGTCTTTCTATATTCTGATGAAATAAACAATCGATCTTGGTCTTGAGGGACTAGAAAGGGGGACTGTTGCTTCTGGAGAGAGATCTGCAGCTGTGAGTATATACTTCTGGTAATTTTCTAAAGAGAATTCTTTGTATTAAAGCTACTTGATCTGTGAACCCACTGTTTTTTGTTGGATCAGTTAGGGCCTAGTGGCAGCAATTAAAGTTTGAATTTAAAACACAGAGGAGAGCTTTCTGGTTGCATTTCATACCCAGCAGAGAGCTTGTAGTTTGAATTTAATGGTCACTCAGGGCCAAGTAACAGCAAAATACTTTTAGTTTAAATTTAACACACAGAGAGCTTTCTGGTTAAATTTAGTACCCAGCAGAGAGCTTGTAGGTTGGATTTCATAGGAGGTTGGAGCCTAGCAGCAGCTTGGAGCTATAATTTAAATCAAATCAGAATTTAGCTTAGCACAAAAGGCAAAACAGGGTCTGTACTCTTTGAGCAACAAATAAAGTCTTCTAGAGACCTTTACAAAGAGGTCTTCTACCTAGGGGGCAAGAGACCTGTGAAACCTTTTCAATAGCTGTTAACACCAGGTGGCAGATCAAAAGGCCATTTTGAAAGACAACTCCTATCCAAGCAAGGACTGTTAATTACCCAGGAAGTTGGTCACAGCACTACCTCAGCAGCAGAGGCATAAATAGCTCAACCAAAGCTCTGTGAACCTCTGTCTTGAAGGACTAGAAAGGGGGACTGTTACTTCTGGAGAGAAATCTGCAACTGTGAGTATATACTGGTAATTTTCTAAAAATAATTATTTGTATTAAAGCTACTTAATCTGTGAACCCACTGTTTTTTGTTGGATCAGTTAGGGCCTAGTAGCAGCAATTAAAGTTTGAATTTAAAACACAGAGGAGAACTTTCTGGTTACATTTCATACCCAGCAGAGAGCTTGTAGTTTAAATTTAATAGTCACTCAGGGCCAAGTAACAGCAAAGTACTTTTAGTTTAAATTTAACACACAGAAGAGAGCTTTCTGGTTACATTTCATACCCAGCAGAGAGCTTGTAGTTTAAATTTAATAGTCACTCAGGGCCAAGTAACAGCAAAGTACTTTTAGTTTAAATTTAACACACAGAAGAGAGCTTTCTGGTTAAATTTAGTACCCAGCAGAGAGCTTGTAGGTTAAATTTCATAAGAGGTTAGAGCCTAGCAGCAGCTAAGAGCTATAATTTAAATCAAATCAGAATTTAGCTTACCTCAGCAGCACAAGACAGGGTACTGTGTAGCAGCCCTCTTTTAATAAGTGTTATTTCCCTCCCTCCCTCCCCTGGGATAATCATAGCTTTATAGGTACTTACACATCTTAAAAGACAGGAGGTGCTTTCAGGTGAAGCTCATTACCCAAATCAGTCATACACTAAGGACCTGAGATTAATTAAGCTTCAGGTGAACAAGGTATATTAAACATATTAGGTACAGTTTTATTGGTATAAATACCCATAGCAACCCCTAGTAAGTAAGAACTTAAAGATCTAGACACAAACTTAAAACTAAGATGCAGACAGCAGTCCAGCAGCGGGATGGGGGCTTTCCAGTCTTTTGCATTGAGTGTCACATGTATGATTTTCTCCCAGTTGGTGAGAGGTCTTACGTGTGCACTAGGTGCAAGGAGCTCTTTGCTCTCAGGGAACAAGTCCGTTCTCTAGAGGCTAAAGTAGCAGACTTGGAAAACATAAGACAGACAGAGAGGTATATAGACGAGACCTACAGGGATATAGTCCTGAAGTCCCACTTCCAGTCTGACAGCACCCCTGTTGCCATGGAGGAGAGAAGGTCACGTGACAGGAGAGCATCACCTTGGTGTGGCAGGAAGTGATCCTGTAACTAGGACCTGTCCTCCAGGTGATGTAAAACCCTCTCGCACCGAGGAAGTTTCTCCAGGGCCATGTGCCCATGAGGGAAGGGTTAGGACAGCCGTTATAGTTGGTGATTCGATCATTAGGCATGTAGATAGCTGGGTGGCTGGTGGACGTGAGGATCGCCTGGTAACATGCCTGCCTGGTTCAAAGGTAGCGGACCTCACGTGCCACCTAGGTAAGGTCTTAGATAGTGCTGGGGAGGAGTCTGCTGTCTTGGTACATGTCGGTACCAATGACATAGGAAAATGTGGTAGGGAGGTTCTGGAGGCAAAATTTAGGCTTTTAGGTAGGAAGTTGAAATCCAGAACTTCCAGGGTAGCATTCTCCGAAATGCTTCCTGTTCCACGCGCAGGACCCAAAAGGCAGGCAGAACTCTGGAGTCTCAATGCGTGGATGAGACAGTGGTGCAGAGATGAGGGTTTTGGATTTGTTAGGAACTGGGGAACATTCTGGGGAAAGGAGGGGCTCTTTCGAAGGGATGGGCTTCACCTTAACCGGGAGGGAACTAGGCTGCTGGCATTAACCTTTAAAAAGGAGATAGAGCAGCTTTTAAATTAGATATTAGGGGAAAGCCGACAGTCGCCCAAGAGGAGATGGTTCGGAAGAATGTATCCTTGAAGGATACTACCAAAAGCAGAGAGGTTCCACAAAAGAGTAAAGTAGCCCAAATGCCCTCAAGTATGGAGCAGACAGAGCTTAAAGATCCCAATTTACCCATGTCTAACAATAGCCAAATTAACATGAATAAAATACATTCTCTAAAATGCTTGTATGCAAATGCTAGAAGTCTAACGAATAAGATGGGAGAGTTAGAATATAGAGCACTAAATGAAAGGTTAGATATGATTGGAATATCAGAGACATGGTGGAAGGAGGACAACCAGTGGGACACTGTGATACCTGGGTACAAACTATATCGTAATGATAGAGCTGATCAAATTGGTGGAGGGGTTGCGCTCTATGTTAGAGAGGGCATTGACTCAGAAAGGATTAAAGTTTTGCAGGAAACAAAATCTGTTGTAGAATCTATATGGATTGAAATTCCATATAAAAGGGGGAAGGCGATGGCAGTGGGGGTGTACTATCGAGCACCTGGCCAGAATGACCAAATGGATGATGTAATGCTCAAAGAAATCAAGGAAGCTAACAAAAGTTACAGTGCAGTAATAATAATGGGTGATTTCAATTACCCCCGGTATCGACTGGGTCAGTGTCACGTCAGGACATGCTAGGGAGATAAAGTTCCTAGATGAAATAAATGACTGCTTCTTGGAGCAGCTGGTTCATGAACCGACCAGAGGGGAAGCCATATTAGACCTAGTCCTTAGTGGAACACCAGATCTAGTGCAAGAGATAAGGGTGTTGGGGCCGCTTGGCAATAGTGATCATAGCATGATCGCCTTTGATTTAATTAGTGGAGGAGGGATAGTAAGGAAATCCACAGTACTACCTTTTAACTTTCGAAAGGGAGATTATGATAAAATGAGGAAAACAGTTAAGAAAAAACTAAAAGGAGCAGTTGCGAAGGTTAAAGACGTACATCAAGCTTGGGGGGTGTTGAAAAATACTATCTTGGAAGCCCAGACCAGCTGTATTCCACGCTTTAAGAAAAGTGGAAGGAAGTCCAAAAAACTGCCAGCATGGTTTAAAGGTGAGGTCAGAGAGGCTGTTGTTGCCAAAAAAAGCATCTTTCAGGAAATGGAAAAAAGAGCCAAACGACGAAACCTGGAAACAGCACAAGCACTGGCAAGTCAAATGCAAGGCATTGATAAGGCAGGCAAAGAGAGAATTTGAGAAGAAGCTTGCTGCGGAAGCAAAAACGCGAAATAAAGACCTTTTCAAGTACATTCGTAGCAAAAAACCTGTGAGAGAGTCAGTTGGTCCATTAGATGATAAAGGGGTTAAAGGAGCACTAAGAGGCGACAAGGCGATAGCGAAGAGACTGAATGAATTCTTTGCTTCGGTCTTTATTGAGGAAGATGTAGGGATGATCTCCAGGAAAAAGCAGGAATGAGTCTTCACATATGGGTACGTCGGTACCGACGGAGCCTGCGCGGGAACGCTCCCCAGCTTCCCAAAAAGGAAAGCTTTTGGGAGCATCCCACTGCGCCTGCGCGCTGCCTTCCCGCCTTTCCTGACCAGCTCTGCTCAGTTCTTCTTTGCCCACAGAGCCAGCAGGTCGAGCCCTGTCACCGCTGAAGAAGTTCTTTATTTTATTTTATTTCTTTGGTCGCGTGTCTGCCTTCCCCGACTCCGGACCGGTACCGCCGGTCTTTTCTTCTAAAAAAAAAATATATATATATATATTTTTTTTTTTTTTTCCTCACTTAGTGTAATTTCTTCTTCTAGGCCTCAGGGCCCAAGAAAAAATTTCCCTCATGGAAAAAGTAGCCTCCGGGTTCAAGAAATGCACTAAGTGTAGCGGTACTATTTCTGTTACAGATACCCATGAATGGTGCCTTAAATGTTTGGGTCCTGAACACTCCATTACGGATTGTCCGTCCTGCTCTCAAATGTCTAAACGGGGCCTACAGAACCGAGCAGCTAAGCTCCATGTCCTGTTTCCCGCTGATGCAGCGTCGGTAGCATCGACCTCTTCCCGTTCTTCTTCTCCTGATGGATCTCAGGTAACCAAACATAAGTCTAGCAGGTCCTCGAAGGGTAGATCTCCCTCTAAGCATCGAGATGCCTCCGGGCTTACCCTCGAGGATCCTGCCCCAGCCAAACAACCCCGGCGGGAAGCTCCAGCTTCCAAAGCTCCTCCTATGGGGTTACAGGTTGACATCGATGGCACGGACTCGACCGATCACCTGTTAGAATGCTCTGGGGTACCGGCACAATCTCCCGGTACCGAACTCCAGGCATTCATGGCGTCCATGGATCAGAATGTTCTGTCCATGCAGCGGGCTATTACAGCCTTTATTGAAGCTGCGACGCCGACGGTACCGCAACGAGCTCCGTTGTCGGTATCGGTTCCGGTACCGCCACCAGCGCCGATACCGGTACCGACTGCATCGACATCGACCAGGATACCAGCAGCGGTTCCTTGTCCAGGGCTATTTCTCGGTACCGATCCGGTTCCGAGAACGCCCGATGTCGATACCGCTCGATACGCGTACCGAGCGTTGGAAGAGCACCCTGACAGACGGTACTTCGATTCCTCTGGTGATTCTGATTCATCGGATGAATCTCCTGAAGTATCCATAGCCCTTCCTGAGGAGCCGCCTGTCCTTTCAAGACTTCATAAGAGAAGTAGCTAAAGGACTTTCTATTTCAGTCACTTCTGAATCAGAGCCTAGAGCAAAACAATTGGATATTTTAGGATACCCTAAGGCTCCTAGAGAGGCAGTCCCCTTACCAATTCATGAGATTCTTTATGAACACATGATTGATTTATGGGAGACTCCTCTCACTCTCTCTCCTCATTCTCGCAGGTTGGACACTATGTACCGTGTCCCTCCCTGTCCTGGATTTAAAAAAACTCAGCTTCCTCACCATTCCATTGTGGTGCAGTCAGCTATGAAGAGGATAAAGAGTACAAAGAGACACTCTTCTGCTCCTCCAGGAAGAGAATGCAGAACCTTGGATGCTTTTGGTAGGAAAATCTTCCAGGCCAGTATGCTCATTGCCAGAATCAACTCATATAGCCTCTATATGGGTATGTTTCTAAAAGAAGTGGCATAAAAGTTGCGCACTTTCTTCCCTTTTATTCCAGAAGATAGAAGGGAAGAATTTCTCCTTTGGCTTAAGCATACTCAAGACATTTCAAAGTTTTCCAACAGGGGCAGCCTTTGACTCCTTTGAAGGTGCCAGCAGAGCCTCAGGCATTGCCATAGCTGCTCGCAGAATTGCTTGGCTCCAGGCTTCTGATTTAGAACCCTGGGTTCAAGATGGCCTAGGAAATCTGCCCTGTACAGGTGAAAATCTATTTGGCAAGGAGTGGCAGATTAAAGCCACTCAAATGGATGCAGAGAACTCTGCTCTGGATAGACTTTCAAAGTCAACCTCCATTCCTGCCAAGAAAAAGACTTTTAAAAAGTCTTTTTTCAAGAAGGGCAGATTCCCTTCCACTTCTGGCCAACAATCTTCTACAGGTCGCTTTACCACTAAGCGTCAGCAACCTAAGCAGGCCAGGACTATGTCTGTAGGGCCTGCTGCAACTCAGCAGTCCCAACCCCCTCAGGGTTTTTGACTTGATGCTAGAGAACTTAGCCTTTCTGGCTTTGAAACAGCCAGAACCTCTCACCATTCCAGGAAGGTTAGCTCATTTTGCTCCCAGATGGGAGCAAATCACATCAGAGCAGTGGACCCTCTCTATCATCAGAGAGGGCTACAAACTTCATTTCTCAGACCTTCCTCCCCACACCATGGTGAGACACTTCAATTCTCCCATATCTCTTCTCGATCTTTTAGGTCAGGAGATTACTACCCTTCTTGCCCAAGGGGCAATAGAAGAAGTGCCTCTTCTTCAACAAGGGTCAGGGTTCTACTCCCCCTATTTTCTCATTCCAAAGAAGACAGGGGGTGGTACAGACCCATTCTAGATCTCAGAGAATTGAACAAATTTCTATGCAAGGAGAAGTTCAAGATGCTTTCTCTGGGCACTCTCCTTCCATACCTTCAAAGTCAGGATTGGCTTTGTTCTCTAGATCTCAAGGATGCGTACACCCATGTCCTCATCCATCCATCTCACAGAAGATTCCTACGTTTTCTTTTCCAAGGAAAACATTATCAATACAGAGTGCTTCCTTTCGGCCTGGCCTCTGCCCCAAGAGTGTTCACCAAATGCATGGCAGTAGTTGCTGCATTTCTACGCACTCTGGGAATTTTTGTCTTCCCATACCTGGACGACTGGCTCATCCGAGCTCCATCTCAGTCAGAGGCACAGATTTCCCTGGACCGCACAAGGCGCATTCTGCAGTATCTGGGACTTGTGGTAAACCTTCCCAAGTCTCAGCTTACCCCTACTCAGTCCCTAGAATTCATAGGGGCCTGGTTGGATACCACCACTGCAAGGGCCTACCTTCCTCAGGCCCGTTGCCAACGTCTAGTGCAGTTAGCCTCCCAGATTCAGTCAAGGAGCCACTTAACTGCCCGGGAGATGCTACAACTGCTAGGCCACATGGCTTCCACAGTGCATGTGGTACCCTATGCTCGCCTACACATGAGAGCAGCTCAATGGACTTTGTCCACCCAGTGGACTCAAGCATCAGGAGCTCTCTCAGACCAAATAGCAACCTCCAAACGTTTCTTTTGGTCTCTCCAATGGTGGATGTCCACTCAAAATCTGTTGCTGGGGTCCCCCTTCCAACAGTTGTTGCCCCAAGCAACCCTCACAACAGAAGTCTCCCAAACAGGTTGGGGAGCTCATCTTCAGGACCTCTCCACTCAAGGCACTTGGTCCCCTCAGGAGACCTCTCTTCATATCAACCACTTGGAGCTTCGAGCAGTTTTTCTAGCTCTCAAGGTCTTCCATACCCTCCTCAGCTACAAGACAGTCCTCATTCACACGGACAATCAAGTAGCCATGTTTTACATAAACAAGCAAGGAGGAACTGGCTCTCTGTCGCTTTGCAACGAAGCTCTAAGATTGTGGGCCTTCGCCAGAGAGCATCAAATCCATCTCCTGGCAGTATACCTCCCAGGAGTCCAAAGCTCTTGGGCAGACAGACTCAGTCGAGTTCTGCTTCCACACGAATGGTCCCTGCACATGGATCAGGTACTCAGAATCTTCCAAGAATGGGGAGCCCCGGACATAGACCTCTATGCAAGTCCGTGGAATGCTAAACTTCCCCGGTTCTGTTCCAGAATTCCGTGTCAGGGAGTTCAGGCCAAGGATGCCTTCCTCCTTCATTGGGGTCAGGGTTTCCTGTATGCCTTTTCACCCATTCCCTTGATTCCCAAGACTCTGTTCAAACTCCAGAGGGATCAAGGATCTATGATCCTCATAGCTCCACGCTGGCCACGCCAAGTGTGGTACCCTCTACTTCTGCATCTCTCTCAAGCCCCCTCCCTGGACTTGGGAGCTGCTCCAGACCTTCTGTCTCAGGAGGAGGGGACTTTGTGGCACCCAAACCCCAAGTCCCTTCACCTCAGAGCTTGGTTACTGAAGGCCTAGACCTTCAAGGCTTGAATCTTTCTCAGCAAGTGAAGGATATTCTCCATGCTTCCAGAAAACCTTCCACCAGGCGTTCCTATGCTTTTAAATGGAAAAGATTTTCCATTTGGTGTGCTGAAAAGGGTCTTGACCCTCTAGCACTACCTTTAAATTCTCTCTTAGACTATCTCCTGCATCTTTCCAATGCAGGACTTAAGACTAATTTAGTAAGAGTCCATTTGAGTACTATTGCAGCATCCCTTAAGCCCATCAATGGACAACCTATTTCCTCTCATCCTCTCATTGCAAGATTCATGAGAGGCCTAACTTTAACTAAACCTCCCATTAGGCCTCCTCCGGTGGCATGGGACTTAAATTTGGTTCTTGGTCAGCTTATGAAGCCACCTTTTGAACCCTTAGGCACTACCTCCTTGAAATTTCTTTCCTGGAAGGTTATTTTCCTCATTACAGTCACTTCAGCTCGCCGCATTAGTGAACTGCAGGCCTTAGTGGCTAATCCACCTTATACAAGGTTCCATCATGACAAGGTGGTCCTTAGGACAAATCCACACTTTATGCCTAAAGTGGTCTCACCTTTCCATCTTAATCAGGAGGTATATTTACCTGTCTTTTTTCCAGCTCCTCATGCATCCAGTGCAGAGAAGAGCCTTCATACTCTGGATTGTAAAAGAGCTCTTGCTTTTTATTTACAAAGGACTCAGCAACATAGAAAGTCTTCCCAGCTTTTTGTTGCTTTTGATCCTTCTCATTTAGGCCTTCCAGTCTCTAAGAGAACACTGTCCAATTGGATTGCTCAGTGTATTTCTTTTGCCTACCAGAGTAAGAACCTTTCTCTTGAGAGCCATGTCACAGCTCATAATGTGAGGGCCATGGCCATCTCTATGGCTCATCTAAACTCTGTGTCCATCGACCAGATTTGTCGAGCAGCCACCTGGGCCTCGGTTCATACCTTCACAGCCCTTTACTGCTTGGACAAGGACTCCCGCCGGGATGCCTTGTTTGGTCAGGCTGTCCTCAAACACCTGTTCCATACTTAAACAAATCATGGCCAACTGACTGGAAAAGATCTGTGTTTATACCAATACTAAAGAAAGGTGATCCAATTGACTGTGGAAATTATCGCAGAATCGCTCTGATCCCACATGCCAGCAAGATTCTACTATAGATTATTCAAAAGAGGCTACAACCATACCTGGAACAAGAACTACCTGAAGTGCAAGCAGGGTTCAGGAAAGGGCGAGGAACGAGAGACATCATTGCAGATGTGAGATGGATCATTGAAAAGACTAAAGAATACCAAAAGGATATCTATTTGTGCTTTATCGACTATAGCAAGGCTTTTGACTGTGTAAACCATGAGCAACTCTGGACCACATTAAGAAGCATGGGTATACCAGAACACCTGATCGTTCTCTTGCGCAATCTGTACATTGATCAAGAAGCAACAGTTCGAGCGGAACAAGGAGAAACAGAATGGTTTAAAATAAGCAAAGGTGTAAGACAAGGCTGCATACTTTCCCCCTACCTGTTTAATTTATATGCAGAACAAATCATCAGAGAAGCAGGATTGTATGAAGACAACAGAGGTGTGAAGATTGGTGGAAGACTCATCAACAACCTTCGCTATGCTGATGATACCACATTACTGGCTGAAAGTGAAGATGATCTGAAACATTTGCTTCTCACAATCAAAGAACATAGTCTCAAAATGGGCCTGCACCTTAATGTAAAGAAGACAAAGATCATGACAGCTGGCATAATCAACAGGTTCATCGTTGAAGGAGAAGAAATTGAAATTGTGAACAACATTAACCTACTTGGATCAACTATCAATAAAGAAGCAACAAGCAGTCAAGAAATCAGACGACGCATTGCTCTTGGCAGAATGGCTATGAAAGACCTAGATAAGATTCTCAAGAGCAGAGATGTCTCTCTCCATACAAAGATTCGACTTGTTCAAGCCATGGTATTTTCAATAACATCATATGGCTGTGAGAGCTGGACAGTGAAAAAGACAGATAGGAAGAAAATTGATGCCTTTGAATTATGGTGTTGGCGGCGAAGCTCAGATGACAAGACTTCGACTTTCATACTTTGGTCACATCATGTGAAGAGAGAAATCATTAGAGAAAGACATTATGCTTGGCAAGATAGAAGGTCAACGCAAAAGAGGAAGGCCAGCAATGAGATGGATCGATACAATAATAGCAGCTACGGGTACCAGTCTGTCAACAATGAGCCGCCTGACTGAAGACCGAACATAATTTAGGATAGCTATCCAGAGGGTCGCCATGAGTCAACTCCGACTTGACGGCACTTAACAACAACAACAACCCTCCTTCCCAGGATGGATGCCTGAGATCCATAGGAGGACATAGGACCACTCCCAGGGTCTCATATCCTTGGGGATCTCCCGGGCATCTTAGCTATGGAGTCCCCATATGTGAAGACTCATTCCTGCTTGTTCCTGGAGATAGCACAGTTACTTACCTGTAACAGGTGATCTCTGGGAACAGCAGGAATAAGTCTTCACAACCCTCCCACCTCCCCTAGGAGTTGTACCTCTTTTCTGTCTTTCCTTTCTCTCTCTCTCTATTGTCTCAGCTTTAAACTCGAACTGAGGAGAGCTGGTCAGGAAAGGCGGGAAGGCAGCGCGCAGGCGCAGTGGGATGCTCCCAAAAGCTTTCCTTTTTGGGAAGCTGGGGAGCGTTCCCACGCAGGCTCCATCGGTACCGACGTACCCATATGTGAAGACTTATTCCTGCTGTTCCCAGAGATCACCTGTTACAGGTAAGTAACTGTGCTTTACCCATGACTGAAGTGGTTTTTAAAGGTGCGGAAGAATTGAAGGAAATATCGATACATCGGGAAGATGTCTTACAACTATTAGATAAACTGAAGAGTAGCAAATCACCTGGGCCGGATGGTATACATCCAAGGGTGTTGAAAGAACTGAAATATGAGATTGCAGAACTGCTATCAGTAATCTGTGAACTATCATTAAAATCATCTCTAATACCTGAAGATTGGAGGATCGCCAATGTAACACCAATTTTTAAAAAGGGTTCCAGGGGTGATCCGGGAAACTACAGACCGGTGAGCCTGACGTCAGTACCGGGAAAAATGGTAGAAACCATCATAAAGAATAAAAGCATGTAGATAGTCACAACCTAATGGGAGACAACCAACATGGCTTTAGACAAGGAAGATCTTGTCTTACTAATCTGTTATGTTTTTTTGAAGGAGTGAATAAACAGGTGGACAAAGGTGAGTCGGTTGATATTGTGTATCTGGACTTTCAGAAAGCCTTTGACAAGGTCCCTCATCAGAGACTTTTGGCAAAACTAAAGAGTCATCGGATAGGAGGCAGTGTACTATTGTGGATCAGGAACTGGTTAAAAGATAGAAAGCAGAGGGTAGGGCTAAATGGCCAATTTTCCCAATGGAGAAAGGTGAATAGTGGTGTACCCCAGGGATCTGTGCTGGGTCCGCTGCTTTTTGACATATTCATAAATGACCTGGAAAGTGGAATAACGAGTGAGGTTATCAAATTTGCAGATGACATAAAACTATTTAAAGTTGTTAAAACCCAAGAGGATTGTGAAAAATTGCAAGAGGATCTTGATAAATTGGAAGACTGGGCATCAAAATGGCAGATGAAATTTAATGTGGACAAGTGCAAGGTTATGCACCTAGGGAAGAACAACCCAAACTATGGTTACACGATGCAAGGTTCCACATTAGGAACCACCACCCAGGAAAAAGATTTAGGCGTCATTGTGGATACCATGTTAAAACCCTTGGCCCAGTGTGCAGCGGCGGCCAAGAGAGCAAATAGAATGCTAGGTATGATAAGGAAAGGAATGGAAAATAAAACAAAAGATATTATAATGCCTCTATATCGTTCCATGGTGAGACCGCACCTTGAATATTGTGTGCAATTCTGGTCGCCGTATCTTAAAAAGGATATGGCGACTTTAGAAAAGGTACAGAGAAGAGCCACCAAAATGGTAAAGGGGATGGAAGGATACTCCTATGAAGAAAGGCTAAAAAGGTTAGGGCTCTTTAACCTTGAAAAGAGGCGGCTGAGGGGAGATATGATAGAAGTCTATAAATTAATGAACGGAGTGGAACGGGTAAACGTAGATCGATTGTTTACCTTATCAGAATATAGAAAGACTAGGGGACATGCAATGTAGCTACAGGGTAAACTATTTAAGACTAATAAAAGAAAATATTTTTTCACTCAACGTGTAATCAAACTCTGGAATTTGTTACCGGAGGATGTAGTAAAGGCTGTTAGTGTAGCTGGGTAGCTGTTAGTGTAGCTGGCTTTCTTAACCAGGGCTCCACACATCAAACAGTAAGTAGGGATTTGAGGATTTCTTTGTTTGGTTTTTTTGTTACATTGCTAGCTCTCTGACTGGGAGCTCTTAAAAGGGTTTTGTGTATATTTTTTAAAGCAAGGTTAATTTCATTTTTGCTGTTTTAGGGGAACTGTACTTGAGCACAGTAGTATTGCTGAACTCTGTAACCCCCTCAGGTTCAGGAACTGCTAACACCTAATCAGGGGTTAGTGGGCCTGTTTCCTGAGTGCAATTGAAGCCTGCATAAAAAGGCTGCTTTGCCCTGCCCTTTGAGGCTTTCTTAACCAGGGCTCCACACATCAAACAGTAAGTAGGGATTTGAGGGTTTATTTGTTTGGTTTTTTTTTTGTACATTGCTAGCTCTCTGACTGGGAGCTCTTAAAAGGGTTTTGTGTATATTTTTTAAAGCAAGTTTAATTTCATTTTTGCTGTTTTAGGGGAACTGTACTTGAGCACAGTAGTATTGCTGAACTCTGTAACCCCCTCAGGTTCAGGAACTGCTAACACCTAATCAGGTGTTAGTTCCCTCCCTACCCACCCCGACTCCCACCCACCCCTAGTGAGCAGTCTTGCTTTATAGGGCACCTCCCCCTTTAACAAATCACAGTGAATTGGACCAGCACATTTTGAATATAATTAAAGAGTTTTAACTGCTTTTTCTCTGAAAGGACAGCTGCGAAACCAGCTGGTACTTCGTAGATCTCTCTCTTTTGCTTTAACAGATACCTAAGCTCCACAAACAGAACAATGGCTGGGAAAAATCGTATTGCTAAAGCTGTTGCCCCCGTTACAGCTTCTGCCTCGGTCCAGACAGAGGTCCTATTGCCAGTTGAAGAACCGGTTCCATGTGCAGGGTGCCTGCATGCTGAAGCTCTGAGGAAACAAGTGGAGGAACTCAGAGAGGAGGTGGCGAGGCTGAGGAGTATTCAAGACAGTGAGAAGTACATTGATGAGATGCTGCTTGCAGCAACCAGGCTCTCCAGCACAGGAGAAGATGGGTGCCAACAGAATGTCGATGGTTGGACAAAAGTCACCAGAGCCTGCAAAATCACCAATCCAACTTCTCCAGCCCTTGAATTGAAGAACCATTATGCAGCCCTGGAAGTGGAGGAGGTGAAAGCATCCCTGGAAAGGGAAGAACCAGAGTTCAAGTACCCCATAGTTGCAGAATCAGTGACCAGAAGGAAACGAAGGGTAGTGGTGGTTGGAGACTCTCTTCTGAGGGGTACTGAGGCGTCCATCTGCCGACCAGACTTGATGTCCAGAGAGGTATGCTGTCTGCCTGGTGCCAAGATCCAAAATGTTACGGAGAGTTTGCCGAGACTCATCAAGCCCACTGACTATTACCCAATGTTGCTAATCCATGTTGGAACAAATGATACTGCCAGGTATACCTCGGAACGTATCAAAAGTGACTTCATGTCTCTGGGACAGAGGGTGAAGCAGGTAGGTGCACAGGTGGTGTTCTCTTCAATCCTCCCTGTTGAGGGTAAAGGCCAAGGCAGAGAGGCTCGCATCCTGGAGATTAATGCATGGCTGCGTGGATGGTGTCTTCGAGAGCGTTTTGGTTTCCTAGACCATGGGATGCTGTTCCAAGGGTTGCAGAGCAGAGATGGCATCCATCTGTCCAAGAAAGGTCAACACATCTTTGGTAGTAGACTGGCTAATCTACTGAAGAGGGCTTTAAACTAGATTCGTTGGGGATGGGTGAAGAAAGTCCCCAGGTAAGTGAAAGCCCCCAGGTAAGTGATACATCAAATACCTTTATGGAAATGGGTAACAGGGGTAACATATAGAAAGCAGTGTGTATAAATGCCCGTAGCATGGGAAATAAGATCTCTGAAGTTGAAGCTTTGGTGGGAGTGGCTGACTTAGATTTAGTGGCAGTTACAGAAACATGGTTCACAGAAAACCATGACTGGGATGTAACTATACCTGGCTATACTTTATTCAGAAAGGACAGGGTAGGAAGAAGGGGAGGAGGAGTAGCACTATATGTAAAAACTACTATTAAAGCTTTGGAATTACAGAGCTTAAAAGGGAGAGAGGAGGCATTGTGGGTTAGACTAGAAAGAGGGAAAGAGAAATCTATTTGCATTGGTGTGATATACAGACCTCCCTCACAAGAGGAAGAGGTGGACAGAGAGTTAATTGAAGACATACGCAGCATTGCTAGGAAAGGGGAAGTGCTACTGCTAGGAGATTTTAATATGCCAGATGTTGATTGGCACATTCCTGCTGCAGTATCATCTAGGAGTAAGGAGATCCTGGATTCTCTACAGGGAGAACTATTCAGGCAATTGGTAACAGACCCCACACGTGAAAGGGCCATACTGGACTTGGTGCTTACCAATGGTGAAAGTGTTTCTGATGTTGTAGTGGGAGATCATTTTGCATCCAGTGATCACCAGATGGTGTGGTTCAGTATTAGGACTAGGGCTGTTAGAATCCATTCCAAGGTGAAGATCTTAGACTTTAGGAAGACTAACTTTGCGATGATGGGCCAATGCCTCAGGGAGTCGTTAGTGGGATGGGAACAGCTGGGGGATGTAGAACAACAGTGGGCAAAACCGAAAGGGGGTATTTTAAAGGCAACCAACCTTTTTGTTAAAATGGTAAACAAAGGCAAAAGGAACAGGAGACCGCTATGGTTTTCGAAGGAAGTAGCTGATAAAGTGAAGAAAAAGAGGGAGGCCTTCATGAAATACAAGAGATCACAGAGAGAGGAAGACAGGCATCTGTATTTGGAAAAACTTAGAGAAGCTAGCAAAGTAGTCAAGAAGGCAAAGATTCAAAAGGAGGAGGAAATAGCCAATGCAATAAAATGGGGGGATAAGACATTTTTCAGATATATTAGTGAGAAGAGGAAGGGCAAAAGTGGTATTGTCAGACTCAAGGGTACAGGGGGGGAATATGTAGAAGCTGATAAGGATAAAGCGGAATTACTTAACAAATATTTTTGTTCTGTGTTCACAGATGAAAAACCAGGAGCCAGGACCTCAGAAAACACCCACAAATAAGAACAGAAGCGAGGGACATCTTGAACAATTTTCAGAAGACTGTGTTCGTGAGAAACTAGCTCAACTCAAAGTAGACAAAGCGATGGGACCGGATGGGATACACCCTAGAATACTGAGGGAACTTGGGGACATTCTAGCAACTCCACTGACTGACCTTTTCAATGCCTCGTTGGAGTCGGGAGTGGTGCCAAAGGACTGGAGAGAGGCTCATGTGGTGCCTTTACACAAAAGCGGAAGTAAGGATGTGGTTGAAAACTACAGGCCGGTTAGTTTAACTTCAGTGGTGAGTAAATTAATGGAAACGCTGTTGAAAGAGAAAATAGTGAGGTTTCTGGAGTCCAGCGGATTACAGGATCCGAGGCAGCATGGATTCACCAGAGGCAGGTCTTGTCAGACAAATCTGATTGATTTCTTTGACTGGGTGACCAGGGAGTTGGACCGAGGGAGAGCTCTAGATGTGGTGTATTTAGATTTCAGTAAAGCCTTTGACACTGTTCCTCACAGGCGACTTATAAACAAACTGAGCACCCTAGGGATGGACCCTAAAGTTACTGCTTGGGTTAGAAATTGGTTGGGTGGGAGGCGACAAAGAGTACAAGTAAATGGAGCTCACTCTGAGGAGAAGGATGTTACCAGTGGTGTGCCCCAGGGATCTGTCCTTGGTCCGATTCTTTTTAACATCTTTGTTAGTGATATAGCGGAAGGGCTGTCGGGTAAGGTTTGCCTCTTTGCAGATGATACCAAAATCTGCAATAAAGTAGACACCCAGGAAGGTGTAGATAACATGAGGAGGGATCTAGCTAAGCTTGAAGAATGGTCTAGAATTTGGCAGCTGGGATTTAATGTTAAAAAATGTAAGGTCATGCATTTGGGCTGCAGCAATCCAAGGGAGCAATACAGCATAGGAGGTGAAGTACTTTTGTCCACTAAAGAAGAGCGGGACCTAGGCGTAGTTGTGTCCGATGATCTTAAAGTAGCTAAACAGGTAGAAAAGGCGACGGCAAAAGCTAGAAGGATGCTTGGGTGCATACGGAGAGGAATGGCTAGCAGAAAAAAGGAGGTGATAATGCCTCTGTATAAGTCTTTGGTGCGACCTCATTTGGAATATGGTGTGCAATTCTGGAGACCGCACCTTCAAAAGGATGTGAACAGGATGGAGTCGGTACAGAGGGGTGCTACTAAGATGATTAGTGGTCTTCATTATAAAGCATATGAGGACAGACTTAAGGATCTTAATATGTACACCTTAGAGGAAAGGCGGGATAGAGGTGATATGATTGAGATGTTTAAATACCTCCGTGGCATAAATGTTCAGGGAGAGAGCCTCTTTCAATTGAAAGCAAGTTCTGCGACGAGGGGACATGGGATGAGGGTGAAGGGAGATAGATTCAGGAGTGATATGCGGAAATATTTCTTTATGGAAAGAGTAGTGGATCCGTGGAATAGTCTCCCAGTGGAGGTGGTAGAGATGAGGACAGTAACTGAATTCAAAAAAGCATGGGACCAACACAGAGGATCTCTAAAGGTAAAAAGTGGACTGTTGTAGTTGTTGTTATGGAAGGACAGACTAGATGGGCCTTGTGGTCTTTTTCTGTCATCATGTTTCTATGTTTCTATGGGTTTAAAAAAGGTTTGGACAAGTTCCTGGAGGAAAGGTCCATAAACCATTATTAAGAAGGGACCCAGGATATCAATGCTTGAACCAATACAAGCATTGTGGAACCTGTGTCCCTTGGGGAAATTGCTAGGTACATATGACCTAGATTGGCCACTGTTGGAAACAGAATACTGGGCTTGATGGACCTTGGTCTGACCCAGTATGGCATATCTTATGTTCTTATGATCTACGTTTACCCGTTCCACTCCATTCATTAATTTATAGACCTCTCATATTTCCCCTCGACCATCTCCTTTCCAGGTTGAAGAGCCCTAAGCTTTTTTAGCCTCTCTTCATAAGGGTATTATTCCATCCCTTTTACCATTTTGGTGGCTCTTCTCTGTACTTTTTCCATTAATGCTAAATCTTTTTTAAGATATGGTGACCAGAACTGCACACAATATTCAAGGTGTGGTCTCACCATGGAATGATACAGAGGCATTATAATATCCTTTGTTTTATTTTCCATTCCTTTCCTTATGATACCTAGCATTCTGTTTGCTCTCTTGGCTGCCACTGCACACTGGGCCGAGGGTTTTAACATGTTATCCACAATGACGCCTAAATCTTTTTCCTGGGTGGTGGTTCCCAATGTGGAACCCTGCATCGTGTAACCATAGTTTGGGTTGTTCGTTCCTAGGTGCATAACTTTGCACTTATCCACATTAAATTTCATCTGCCATTTGGATGACCAATCTTCCAATTTATCAAGATCCTCTTGCAGTTTTCCACAATCCTCATGGGTTTTAACAACTTTAAATAGTTTTCTATCATGTATAAATTTGATAACCTCACTCGTTCTTCCCATTTCTTCCCATTTCACTCGTTCTTCCCTTTTCCATTTATGAATATGTTAAAAAGCAATGGACGCAGCACAGATCCCTGGGGTAGTCCACTATTCACCTTTCTCCATTGGGAAAATCGGCCATTTAGCCCTACCTTCTGCTTTCTATCTTTTAACCAGTTCCTGATCCACAATGGTACACTGCCTCCTACCCCATGACTTTTTAGCTTTGCCAAAAGTCTCTGAGGGACCTTGTCAAAGGCTTTCTGAAAGTCCAGATACACTATGTCAACCAACTCACCTTTGTCTACCTGCTTATTCACACCTTAAAAAAAACTTAACAGATTAGTAAGGCAAGATCTTCCTTGTCTAAAGCCATGTTGGATGTCTCCCATTAAGCCATGACTATCTACATGTTCAGCAATTTTGTTCTTTATGATGGTTTCTATCATCTTTCCCGGTACTGACGTCAGGCTCACTGGTCTGTAGTTTCCCGGATCACCCCTGGAATCCTTTTTAAAAATATTACATCGGTTCTCCTCCAATCTTCAGGTATTACAGATGATTTTAATGATAGTTCACAGATTACTAATAGCAGGTCTGCAATCTCATATTTCAGTTCTTTCAACACCCTTGGATGTATACCATCCAGTCCAGGTGATTTGCTACTCTTAGTTTATCAAATAGTTGTAATACATCTTCCCGGTGTATCGATATTTCTTTCAGTTCTTCTGCAGTATCACCTTTAAATACCACTTCAGTCATGGGTAACATCCCTACATCGTCCTCAGTCAGGACTGAATTAAAGAATTCATTCAGTCTCTCCACTATGGCCTTGCCTCCTCTTAGTGCCTCTTTTACTCCTCTATCATCTAATGGTCCAACTGACTCTCTCACAGGGTTTTTTTTGCTACAAATGTACTTGAAAATGTCTTTATTACGTGGTTTTGCTTCCACAGCAAGCTTCTTCTCAAATTCTCTCTTTGCCTGCCTTATCAATGCCTTGCATCTAACTTGCCAGTGCTTGTGCTGGTTCCCGTTTTCGTCATGTGACTCTTTTTTTTCCATTTCCTGAAAAATGCTTTTCTGGCAACAACAGCCTCTCTAACCTCACCTTTAAACCATGCTGTCAGTTCCTTCCACTTTTATTAAAGCGTGGCATTCAGCTGCTCTGGGCTTCCAAGATAGTATTTTTGAACAATACCCAAGCTTGATGTAAGTCTTTAACCTTTGTAATTGCTCCTTTTAGTTTTTTTCTTAACTATTTTCCTCAGTTTATTATAGTTTCCCTTTCGAAAGTTAAATGGTAGCATTGTGGATTTCCTTACCATCCCTCCTCCATTAATTAAACACAATCATGCTATGATCACTATTGCCAAGTGGCCCTAACACCCTAGGTCCAAAATGGCTTCCTCTCTGGTCAGTTCATGAATCAGCTGCTCCAAGAAGCAGTCATTTATTTATTTATTTCATCTGAAAACATATAAACCTTAACTCATAAAATGTCAATATCTGATATATATTCCGAAAGGAGTCAAGAAATAAAGATCTAATGTATAACCTTTTTAATGAGTTTGGCTCATGAACATACTGTTTACAATCAAAAGCGGCTATTAAGGTTACAAAATCCTCATCACTGATACTCTGCAGGTTTTCAAAGAGTTTGCTAAAGTTTCCCACTGCACAAAGAGTATGGTACTGAGAAGCTGTTTTCGAGATGATTGTCAAAGCCAAGTCCCATTCTGAACTAGAAATTTGAAGAATACAGTATCTAAGTAATAAGTAGACCAGAACTTCCCAAATCTTTATCCAATGACTCCATTTTAGCATTTAAAAATTCACGTGACCCCCAGCTGATGAAGACAAAATAGCAGACCCACTCCACTCCCTTGTCTCATCCACTTCCTCTTCCTCCACCCACTTATTCAAAGCATGAAATCAGCAGCAGTGATGGCAACAACAGCAGCACAAGACCCTGTGTATCAGTATGCACTCACAGACCCCAGTACATTGCTTGGGTTTTCAGTCTAACAGGAAGCCCACATGGGAAGAGGGGGCAGAACCAGTGAATGTTCATTAATTCACAGGCATCATGCTGACTGCTACTGCTGAGCATAAGTTATAGTGAAGGTCCATAGAGAGGAGGAACCACACTCTTTGTGTGACCCCCTCTATTGATGATGTGACCCCATTTGGGGTCCTGATCAGTTTCTGAAAAACTGAAGTAGACTGAGTGTGAGAAACTGCCCTGTACTAATAAGATTTCTGGACAGGGAGAATGAAAAGAGAAACCTCAGTAATGGAAATAGAGCCATCATAAAATAAAGCTAGGCTACCACCCTGTTTAGCTAGTGTGTTCTTAGCCAAATACTTATAACCAGGCGTCAATGCAAATAAGAGAGATCACCAGCCCTCAACCAAGATTCCACAATAGAAACAATATTACAGTGATATAATCAGTTAACTGACAACAAACTTTTGATTTAATAAATAGAGGGAGGATGACAAGGAAAATATACTCCACTAGCATTTCATTTTCAAAAGGAGACTATGATAAAATGAGAAAAATGATTAAGAAAAACTAAAACAAGCAACTACAAAGGTTAGAAGTTTACATCAGGCCAGGGCGTTGTTTAAAAATCTTAAAAGTCCAGAACAGATGTATTCCACACTTTAAAAAAGATGGAAGTAAGGCTGTTTGACTGCCACCATGGTTTAAAAGTGAGTTCAGAAAGTCTGCTATAGCAAAGAAAGCATCTTTCAGAAAATGGTAAAAGGACCAAATGATGAAAATAGGAAACAACATAAGTATAGGCAAGCTTAGATGCAAGGCATTGATAATGTAGGCAAAGAGAGAATTTGAAAATAAGCTTGCCGTTAGTTTGTTTTGTTGTTCCCTGCTGTAGGCTTTTTGTAAGGGCAGGTAAAATATCAAATAAATGAAATGAAAAAAATGCAAATAAAAATATTTCAAGTATATTCTTAGCAAAAAAACCTATGAGACAGTCAGTCATACCATTAGATTATAGGGGATAAAAGGGGCACTAATGGAAGACAAGGCCATAGTGGAGAGACTGAATGAATTATTTGTTTTGGTCTTTACCGAAGAAGAATTATGGAAGTTACCCATGCCAGAAATTGTATTTAATAGTGATATATTGGAAGAATTGAAACAAATCTCAATATCCCAGGAAGATGTAATACAGCAATTCAGTTTATCAAAGAGTAGCAAATCATCTGGACTAGATAATATACATCCCAGGGTGCTGAAAGAGCTCAAAAATGAAATTACAGACCTACTATTAGAAATTTGTAGACTATCATTAAAATTGTCTGTAGTTCCTGAAGATGGGAGAGTGGCCAGTGCAATGACAGTTTTTAAAAAGGGTTCCAGAGAAATCATTATAAAGAACAAAATTACTGAACATACAGATAGTCATAGTTTAATAGGAAAAAAACAGGATGAATTTAGCCAAGGAAAGTCTTGTCTCACTAATGTGTTATATTTTTTTTGAAGGTGTGAATAAACAGGTGTGAAAGGTAAATCAGTTGATATACTGTATCTGGATTTTCAGAAAGCCTATGACAAGGTCCCTCATCAGAGACTCTTGAAGAAATTAAAAAGCCATGGGATAAGAGCAGGGCCAACCCAAACCATTAGGTAAACTAGGTGGTCACCTAGAACGGCAACTCCTGGGGGTGGCAAGGAACAGGGCATTTAGAGCTAAACAATAGATTTTGACAGCCAGGGAGAGTGTAAAACTTCAGGTCTGACTAGTGTGTCAACACTTTGAACCAATTCTGGATAAGAGACAATGTGCTACTGTGGAATGGGCAGGGGCCATGGAACGCCTCTTGGGGGGGGGGTGTAGGGATCAAGCTTTGCCTTGACTCTACCTCAAGTTCTGCCCTAGTTCTGCCTCTATCCCCCATAACCTTCCCCTCCCGTTCTGTGATCATGGCAATCTCCTGTCTCTCATGGGAGATAGGATCCCTGCAGGCAGGAGGGGAAGGCCTCCACTCCTTCTGTCTGCCCACAGGCAGACAGGAGTCTTTGCCACGATCACAGTGGCCTTCTACCCTGCCCTTGGAGATCCGATCTCCCGTGTGCAGACAGGAGTCTGCCGCAATCGCAGCATCTCTCTGTGGATGGCATCAAAGTTTTGGTGGGGCCAGGGCCCTTGTGGCTCACCCTATTCCAATTCCTGTGGGAGTGGGAACTGGTTAAAAGATAGAAAACAAGAGAGTAGGGCTAAATGGCTAATTTTTTAAATGGAGAAAGATGAATAGTGAAGTAAGCCAGGGATCTGCACAGAGCCTGCTACGCTTTTTCTTTTTTTTTTAATGGCATTCTTTATTTATAAAAGTCAAGGATAACAAATAAACAATCATATACAAAGGAAACAACACCCAAAATTGGTCCTTTCACAACCCTGAAATACCACTAGCAGTTCACAATTCCGCATGATCTCCTTCCTCTGCAACCCTTCCTCCCTCCCTCCCTCCCTCAATACCAACCCAGAGAAATGGAAAGAAAAGGGGGTAAACATACATATGGTGGATGGTGTGTCTGTAGAAATAGGGCGAGAGGTACGAACCCTAGTGCATCTCAAAAAGGGGCATTGAAGGGATCCCAATTTTAACTGTAACCAGCATTTGTACAGGGCCCAAATCTTGAGATGTTCGTCGTGCTGACCCTTGAGCGAATACACTAGCTGATCCTTAAGCATTAAGTCCTCGCTATGTACTTTCCAGAAAGAGACAGTAGGACTTTCAGTTGATTTCCAGCATCATGCTATCACCATATGGGCACGTAACAGAAGTAGTTCAGTTAATTGCCGATTGCTACAGGGGACGCCCAGGTCCTCGTCCATAAGTCCCAGTAAACAGCTGATGGGGGTTAGCTTAACAGAGTGACCGATAATAGTATTAATCTCGAGGAGTACTGTATTCCAAAAGCTCTGAACCTTGGGGCATTCCCACCACATGTGGAAGAAGGAGCTGACTTGCCCACACCCTCTCCAACAGACATTCTCCACCCCAGGCTTCATATGACACAGGCGGGCAGGGGGAAAGTATGCTTGCATAAGAAGCAGATACTGGGTTTGTCTGCAATTAACATTTCAAACACAATGGTGTCCCCGCTGGAGAGAGGGTTTCCCCTAACCACTGGTGCCACGCCCCATAATGTTGATCTTCATTTACATCGTAAAGTTCTAGTAACGCCTGATATAACTGGGATATTAGACCCTTCCAACCTCCCACCCGGTGATACAACACTCGCTCTACTACTGTAGAAGGTTGAGTCAGGGAGCTCCAATTGTTAGGGCGCATTACCAAATGTCTTAGTTGGAAATATTGATAGAAGGGGACCAGGATTCCCCCTTTTTCATTTAGCTGGTCCAGGCTCATACAAGTCCCCTGCACAATTACATCTGCAAAGCATCTAATGCACTGTGCTTCCCAGGTTTCCCGTAACCTCGCAAAGGATAAACTACTAAAGGGCTGAACATCCCTGATCTGCCTGATCTGTGTTTTTGGGCCTAGGATAGAGCGATAGCCTGCCTTAAGATATGTCTGTCTCTGAGCACGCAATAGTGGGGATAAGAACACATGCTGCGCCACCAAACCTAAACCGTTCAAAGTGTCATCGAACACTGAGAACGGAGTTGTCCATCTATGCTCCATATCCAACCAGTGAGCGTCTGGTGGGCATACGTAATGATATCGGCGGCCTCTCAGGATGGCAGCTTTATAGTACAGGTAAGGGTAGCTCAGACCCCCATCCCTAACCATGGGGACCATCCGTTTCCAACTGATATGAGCTTTACAAATTTATTAAAACTTTCTTCTAGCTTCTGGAAAAAAAACAAGAGGTAGCTGAATAGGTAACTGGGAAAAAAGATATAACAATTTGGGGAGGATGGATGTTTTCAAAGCGGTGAGGCGGCTCATCCATTCCATAGTGAGGTCTGCCCAGCGCGTTAGTTCTTCTTTAATACAGGCTACCAACGGTGAATAGTTAAGTTTAAATAAGTCCTCCATCCTAGGGGACACATGGATCCCAAGGTATTTTATAGAGTTAGGGGCCATCTTGAACAGACAGTCCCTGGGCAGCGGTCATCTATTCGGACCCAGGGGCAGAACCTCAGTCTTGTCTAGGTTCACCTTGAACCCTGAAAGTCACACAAAGTCCTGAAGCACTAGCAGAAGGCCGGGGAGCAATTCTTCTGGCTGCTCAAAGAATACCAGTGCATCATCGGCATATAGTGACACCTGATGGGGGACGCCGCCAACTACTACAGTGTGGATATCTGGGGCCAATCTTAATGAGGCAGCAAGGGGCTCGATCGCTAGGGCAAAAAGGAGCTATGACAGTGGCCACCCTGCCTCATTCCCCAGTACAATCTAAACTACTCAGACCTCATCCCATTCATCGCTATCAATGCTAAGGGTGCAGCATAAAGGGCCTGTATCCATCCTGCAAAATTACTACTAAATCTGAATCTGCTCATGACCGCAGACAGATAGGGCCACTCAATGACCGCAGACAGATAGGGCTACACTCAGGACAATATTCACAAGCCTACGAATATTGTCAGAGATTTGCCTTCCCTGAATAAAACCCGTTTGATCTGGATGTATCAAGAAGGGTATTACCCTCTCCAACCGGATAGTGAGTATCTTAGCAAAGATTTTAACATCACTGTTGAGTAGTGAGATCTGCTGATAACTGCCACATTCTGTTGGGGGGCGACCCTTCTTGGGAATAAGTGTTATCTCGGCTTCGTACATACTCTGTGGGAGGCACCCCTTGGATAGAGCATCATTAAATACCTTCTGCAGCATGGGAGCCAGCATACTTGAGAGCCCTTTGTACCATTCATTGGGAGCCTGTCCAGCCCCATAGCCTTACCAGCAGCAAATCTACCAATCGCTTGCTCGAGCTCTGCCATGGAGATCTCATGCTCTAGAACCGTGCGCTGTTCCTCATTAAGGACTGGCAAGAGAAATCCCCTCCAAGAAGTATGTTAGCACTTCGGCAGGGGAGTACACTCCAAAGAATATAACGAGGTACAGAAAGTTCTAAATGCTTGGACATTTCCTATGGGGTTTTTCGGCAGTTGCTGATTTTGATCATGCACCTCCCTAATCAAGTGGCTTGTCTGCTGCTTAAGTAGTTTCCAGGCCAGCAACCTACCCACCCTCTCTCCTTGTTCTAAAAAGTTGCGGTGGGTTAGTCTCAAAAGGAACTCAATATGCTCCTCTTCGATACCATTGATGCACCTTCTCACTTCAGTCAGTTGTTGATATACCTGCTTCCCTCCAGAGCTCTTATGTTCTTTCTGTAGCTCATCCAACCGCTGATGTACTGGGCAAAGTTCCACTTCTTTGTGCTTCTTATTTTGCGATGCTAACTGTAAGAGTCACCCCCACATATAGGCTTTACCCACCTCCCAAAGTACATGCACTGAAATCTCTCTCGTATCATTAAGGCAAAGGCAGTCAGCCCACTAAGCTTGCATTTGCTCCTGTACCCTACTCTCTTGGAGTAGACGAACATTAGCTCTCCACCTCTTCACATTACCCTTGTCCAACATTGGGCTTAAATCTAGTCTCAACCATCCCATCCCATGATTACTAACCACCCAGGATATATTTTTGTTGGGGCCACAGAACATATCCACCCTTGAGTATCTTTTTGATTTGGCTGAACAGTGTGTATTATCTCTATCGTTTGAGTTAAAAGTTCTCCAAATGTCTACCCACCCCATAGTATTGGAGTACTTTTCGTAAGGGTGCACTCTCCAGGAGTGGTCCCATCTTAATTAGTGGTCCAGAGCGGTCAAGCATGCTCAGAGTGCAATTGAAATCACCCCCCTCCACACACACACTCAGGTCGAACCCTTGGCTTTTAACGCAAAGGTGGAGAATGCCCGCTGGGAAAACCATCCTTTGGGCCCATTGAGGTCATATAAGTTTAATAGGGATATTTCTTGCTGCTCGATTCGTCCCACCAGCCAGATTAGCCTACCTTGAGCATCCCTCCCATTTCCTCCAAGACAAAGGGAACATGTTTATTTATTAAAATGGCCACCCCACACTTCTTAGATATATATGAGGAATAGTATACCTGTTCCCATTGCCCCTTTTTCAGTTTTTCCATCTCTAATGAGATTAAGCACACCTCCTGCAATAAAGCAATATCAATATGCTCTTTCTGTAAATACGCCAGCACATGTTTTCGCTTAACAGGGTGATTTAGCCCCCCCCCCTCCCCCTGGCATTTAATGTAGCATTTTAAGATACATCATGGAAATTAAGTGCAACAGAGATAATAAACAAATAGCATGGAACAGCTAGATTGGTACCCATTGGACTGCCATCTAAACAATCAACTCCCCTGCTATCTTCCCATAAACAGTCTCGCATCCCTCTCTCATCACTCCAAGCATGCACTCACCTCATACACTGTTGCTTGCCCTCTTCTACCGCCTCTACAAATACCCTAACACCAGGATCTACTGCCCAATCCATCCATTCAGTCTCATCCAGTCAGTTCTCTTGATCCTCCTCCTCTCTCTCTCCCTCACACATATCCCCTTTCATGCTCAACCAAATTAACAATCCTCTTTTGTGGTTTCAACTAGGTGTAACACACCTACTGGCTTCAAATGTTAGTTACAGTCCCAGGCCTGGCGTCTTCAGGCATTCACAATCTCGCCTCTGCGCTTATGCAGCCTCGCCTTCTCTGAAGCCTCCCCTGGCTGGCTAATCTCACCAAGTCCAGCATCCAGAGTGCTCAAGTTCAGTCATCCTTCACAAAAGTTCCTAGTCCAGGATCAAATGCATGTGTTAGAGCAGCAATGCTCCATACCCTCCCTGGAACCTGGGGGGTCGGGTGTGTGGGTTATTCATTTAAACTTATTATCCAACATCATGGCCAAATACAGTCCAAGGCTTCTCCAATTGTTTTTCACAGTCCTGGCCCTTCACACTCCTTCATCAACCTAAGGCACTAAAGTTCCTTGGTCATCAGGTGCTTCACCACTGTCCAGAGTTTTGGTGGCCTTCACCACATTTCCTATAAGATCCAGCATGGATAGGTTCTCCAGTGTGCTGGCACTGAAGGCTGGCGACAAGGGTGGGGTACCCACTTTTGGAGATCTTCTCTAGAGCCTCTGCCTACATCTTTTTTTATGCCCTGCCTGTGAGAAAAATCTTTGTACCTCCTCTGGTGAATGGAAGAAAATCTGCCTCCCCTGTCGGAGTGCTGTGAGTCACACAGGAAACCACATAGCTGCCTGAAATGAGAGGGCCTCTATAGGGGAGCGGGGCCATCCTTTTCCATGCTGTTTCTGCGCTCACATCAGGGAACACTGCAACTGACCAGTTTTTCTACTGCACCTTCTTAGTTTTACGGGCTTCCACAATAACATGCTCCTTCTCCTGATATCGAAGTAATCGCATGATGAGGGCACGCGGCCGCTGATCCTCCTTAGGTCAAGGCCTTGTCTCCCTATGTGCGTGCTCTATCTCATAGGTGGGCTCAGCAAAATTACAGGGGAAGCAATCTTATAACAGTTGCTGCACAAACCTGCAGGCATCTGGAAGCTTCTGGTATTCCAAATATCCTCAGGGTTTGGCGTCTGTCCCTATTTCCTCCGTCTTCTGCCTTGTCCTCGAGCCATCTCATAGCCTTGCACAATTTCTCCAGCTCTTTGGACTATGTGGCAGCCTGATCTTCTACTTGCCCCACTCACTCCTCTACTTCCGTCACCCGCATAACAGAGCATCAAATCTTTTATCAAAATGGGCGGAGACCTCTGAGATGATCTCCAGCTTCAATGCCTGAATCTCCGCCATTAAATCCACTGATTTTTCTCCGCTTTCTCCTGGCATCATGGGAGACTTGGCTTCCACTATTTTAGAGATACCTCTGGTCCCGGGTAGCTACGGCTTCGCTGGTTTTGTGCCATTTATGGTGCCGTTTCGCGCTTAGTTTTTTTCGCTGTGGGATCACAATACCTTGGGCATGCTGTTCTGCAGCTATTCATGTTTCAGCAGTGCCCCCCCGTCTTGATATCTCAATGTTTTTATAATTCAGGTGCCTAGAGCCGCACACCTAAGCCTCCGTTCTAATGAAAACCAGAACCAGAAACAGGCCTGCTGCTTTTTAACATATTCATAAATGACTTTGAAATGGGATGGTGAGTGAGATGATCAAATTTGCAGATGATACAAAATTATTCAACACAAGAGGATTGTGAAAAATTGCAAGAAGTCCTCTAGAAATTGGGAGACTGGGCATGCAAATGACAGATGAAATTTAATGTTGATAAGTGGAGGAGTGGTCTAGTGGTTAGGACAGGGTACTTCAGGCCGGAGGGCCGGGGGTTCAAGTCCCACCTGGGGACAGCAATCTCAGGCCGGAGGGACTGGGATTTCTAGTCCTATAGGCACTCCTTGTGGTCTTGGGCAAGCCACTTAACCCTCCATTGCCCATGTTCCCTGTAAGTATTAGTGTATGTTTTTCATATCCCCTTGTGTTAAATGTATCCCCCAATTGACTGCTTTGACCCAGTGAAAAGCGGGATATAAATACAGCTAAAATAAATAAAAATAAATAAAATAAGTGCAAAGTTATGCACGTAAGGAAGAACAACCCAAATTATAGTTACAGGATGCAAGGTTCCACATTAGGAACCATCACCCAGGAAAAAGATTTAGGCGTCATTGTGGATAACATGTTAAAACCCTCCGCCCAGTGTGCAGTGGCAGCCAAGAGAGCAAATAGAATGCTAGGTATCATAAGGAAAGGAATGGAAAATAAAACAAAGGATATTATAATGCCTCTGTATCGTTCCATGGTTCGACCACACCTTGAATATTGTGTGCAATTCTGGTCGCTGTATCTGAAAAAGGATATAGCATTATTAGAAAAGGTTCCGAGAAGAGCCACCAAAATGGTAAAGGGGATGGAAGGATACCCCTATGAAGAAAGGCTAAAAAGGTTAGATTGCAGACCTACTAGTAGTAATCTGTGAACTATCATTAAAATCATCTGTAATACCTGAAGATTTGAGGATGGCCAGTATAACCCCAGTATTTAAAAAGGATTCCAGGATTGATCCGGGAAACTAGAGACCGGTGAGCCTGACATCAGTACCGGGAAAAATGTTAGAAACCATCATAAAGAACAAAATTACTGAACATGTAGATAATCATGGCTTAGTGGGAGACAGCCAACATGGCTTTAGCCAAGGAAGGTCTTGTCTTACTAATCTGTTATTTTTTTTAAGGTATGAATAAACAGGTAGACAAAGGTGAGTCAGTTGATATAGTGTATCTGGAGTTTCAGAACGTCTTTGACAAGGTCCCTCATGAGAGACTTTCGGCAAAATTAAAAAGTCATGGGATAGGAGGTAGTGTACTATTGTGGATCAGGAACTGGTTAAAAGATAGAAAGCAGAGGGTAGGGCTAAATGGCCAATTTTCCCAATGGAGAAAGGTGAATAGTGGAGTACTCCAGGGATCTGTGGTGGGCCCGCTGCTTTTTAACATATCTATAAATGACCTTGAAATGGGAATAATGAGTGAGGTTATCAAATTTGCACATGACATAAAATTATTCAAAGTTGTTAAAACCTATGAGGATTGCGGAAAATTGCAAGAGGATCTTGATAAATTGGAAGACTGGGCATCCAAATGGCAGATGAAATTTACTGTGGACAAGTGCAAAGTTATGCACCTAGGAAAGAAAAACCCAAACTATGGTTACATGATGCAAGGTTCCACATTAGGAACCACCACCCAGGAAAAGGTTTAGGTGTCATCGTGGATAACATGTTAAGAATATAAGAACATAAGATATGCCATACTGGGTCAGACCAAGGTCCATCAAGCCCAGTATCCTGTTTCCAAAAGTGGCCAATCTAGGTCAAAAGTACCTAGCAGTTTCCCCAAAAGACCCAGGTTCCACAATGCTTGTATTGGTTCAAGCAGTGATATCCCGGGTCTCTTTTAATAATGGTTTATGGACCTTTCCTCCAGGAAGTTGTCCAAACCTTTTTTAAACCCAACTACACTAACAGCTTTTACTACATCCTCCGGTAACAAATTCCAGAGTTTGATTACACATTTAGTGAAAAAAATATTTTCTCTTATTAGTCTTAAATAGGTTACCCTGTAGCTTCATTGCATTTCCCCTAGTCTTTCTATATTCTGATGACATAAACAATCAATCTACGTTTACCCATTCCGCTCCATTCATTAATTTATATACCTCTATCATATCTCCCCTTAGCCGTCTCTTTTCCAGGTTGAAGAGCCCTAACCTTTTTAGCCTCTCTTCATAGGGGTATCCTTCCATCCCCATTATCATTCTGGTAAAACCCTCCGCCCAGTGTGTAGCGGTGGCTAAGAGAGCAATTAGAATGCTAGGTATCATAAGGAAAGGAATGGAGAATAAAACAAAGGATATTATAATGCCTCTGTATCGTTCCATGATGCGATCGCACCTTGAATATTGTGTGCAATATTCAAAATGGTAAAGTGGATGGAAGGATACCCCTATGAAGAGAGGCTAAAAAGGTCGGGGCTCTTCAACCTGGAAAAGAGACGGCTGAAGGGAGATATGATAGAGAGCTATAAATGAATGAATGAAGTGGATCGGGTAAACGTAGATTGATTGTTTGTTTATACCATTAAAATATAGAAAGACTAGGGGGTATGCAATGAAGCTACAGGGTAACCAATTTAAGACTAATAAGAGAAAATATTTTTTCACTCAACATGTAATCAGACTCTGGAATTTGCTACCAGAGGATGTGGTAAAAGCTATTAGAGCAGCGGGGTTTAAAAAAGGTTTGGACAAGTTTCTGGAGAAAAGGTCCATAAATAATTATTAAAAGGGACTCGGAATATCCACTGCTTGACCCAATACAAGCATTGTGGAACCTGTGTCTTTTGGGGAAACTGCTAGGTACTTGTGACCTAGATTGGCCACTTTTGGAAATAGGATACTGGGCTTGATAGAATTTGGTCTGACCCAGTATGGCATATGTTCTTAACATGGAATATCTCTCTTCCTCTCTGCTTCCGGACTTTGGGCTCATTCTTAGACCTTTCATGGAGCATGTGGGTCCAGGGACTCGTTCCCCTCAGAGGAAGACCCTCCCAGGCTGAGTAGTGAAGGTTTGGGGGCTCATGCCCTGATTCCTCCAGTTGGAGTCAGGCTTCTTTTTTAGAAATGAGCTTGGGTTACCAAGGGTTGCTGGATGCTAGACACCATTTAGTTCAGCTGTGTTCTGGAATGCAACGAGCCGATTCTGGATGCCTTTGTCATTTCCCCTTGTGGGTCTGCAATCAAAAGTGCCCCTGTATGGACCACCTTGGACAAGCTGCTGCTCCTAAAGGCGGTGGTGCCCATCCTGCACTTCCGGATAGAAACCTTGCGCTATGTAATTCAAAAAGTGTGCCATGGTGAGTTCTTGGTTTCTCTGGATCTGGCCAAGTCCTTTTTCCTATCTCAATCTGGGCAGATTAGCAAAAGTATCTGTGTTCTGCTATGCTTCACTCTCACTATCAGTTCATTGCCCTCCATTTCGGGCTATCCACTACCCCGAGGATGTTCTTCAAGGTTATGGTGGTGACGGCTGCGGCGCCGCTGAGGGATCTGTGTGCATCCATATCTGGTCAACTGGCTTATCTAGGCCCATTCCCTTTCAGAAGTGTCTTGGGTTGCATCTTGAGTGGTGTCTTTTATTGAAAAGCTTTGGCTGGGTGAACAATTGGGGAAAGAGCCATCTGTTGCTTTCCCAGTCCCTGGAGTTCCTGGGAACACATTTTTACACTCAAGTGGGCAGAATTTTCTTGCAAGAGGAGAAAGTCAAAAGACTATTCGATTGCCTGGCGCTGTTCTGTGCGGATGGATATCATCCACTCTCAACTAACAAACCTCAAAGAGGCTGGTAGAGTAAGTCAGATACATACAAGAAACTAGCTCTCGTATAAAAAATACATAGCAGTAGGTGTAAGTATAGAAGATTACATCACTCCTCTTAGCAGAATGGGGTTACCTGGAGGAAAAAGACCTCAATATTCAAAAAAGGGCCAAAGAAATGACTCACTTATGATAGCATTAAAACTTGTGGGTCAGAAACGGCGCCTCAATACTGTCTTAAGTCAACATCACAGGTCTAAGAAAATTTCCAGTGTCTTTCATATTGTCTTAAAATTAATTTTAACAGACTGGAATGCAATATTTTAATAGTGGCCAGTATTTAGCTTAGGCACTGCTAGGCACCCAAATGGAAATAGCGTCACCACTCCAATGCCGGGCGTTTCGCTGGTGCTACCTGAGGAAGAAGGACCAATTATCTTGCTCACCATACAGAAACCACTATAAAATAAAATAACACCAGTCAAGAGTAATCTACCTACCTACTTTTATATATAGGACCTGATATTCGAAGAGCTAGGTGAATGCTGGACGCTGAAAGGAGAGGTTTACCCATATAATGATGCCATAACTGTGTACACCAAATATGCAACAAGACAGCTTGTTTTGAAAATCTGCCATAACCGGGTAATGGCAACCGCCGAGCCACGAAGGTATAATGGGGTTTGGCCGAGGTGTGACTCCATCATATCCGCATAACAGAGATAGTCAAACATGTTGGGTGGTGCCAAAAGATGCTATAAACCGCGTAAGGCTAGGCGAGAGTTTGAGACACATAGGACACTGCAACGCTACCCGTGGACCACCGTAAACATGTAGAGAATCAAATCCGTGCAAGAGAGGTGCTATCGGAGAGGTTTTCCAACCCGTGGAGCACACAAACCGATGCAGGACAGCTGGGGACACTTTGTGGGCACTCCACAGGCTCTTTCAGAGGTGGAGACACACCCTTCATGCCCAGCCACAGAGGAGGATGCAGCTAGCTGCAGGGAGAGACGGCAGCAGGCAGTGGTCCAGCACCTCAGGCGCAGGTACCGTGCCACCCCAGGTGCAGAGTCCCAGGGTAAGCTACCTGCAGCTGACCGAGGAGAAGGTGTACCAGCGGTAACGGCTGAATGGAGGCACCATCACAAAGCTGTGTACTAGACTCAGTGGGGACCTGGAGCCAGCCACTACGAGAAGCCAGGCACTGCCAGTGGCTGTGAAGGTCACCACCGCCCTAGCTTTCCTGGCAACAGGAAGCTTTCAGCATGTTGCTGGAGCAACAACTGGTATCATGCAGTCCACAGCAAGCCACTTCATACATGCTGTCACCGAAGCACTGTTGCGTCACATGGGCCACCTCATAGCCTTCTCCCGGACACCACTGAAGTGGCAGGAGATGATGCAGGTCTTTTATGACCTGGCTGGCTTTTCCATCAGTGCTGGGCAGCATTGACTGCATGCATTTGGCATTGAGGACACCCAGGCAGGATCAGAGGGCCTATGGAACCAGCACAGTTACACCTCTATGAATATACAGGTGGTGGTGGATGCCAATATGATGTTCAGGAATGAGTGTGCATGTTACCCAGGTGCCTGCCACGATGCCTATATACTTGGCCAGTCCGGCCTGGGGCAAGCAGCAGCTGGTGGACACCTCGGAGATGCCTGGCTGCTAGGTGAGTGTAGACAGCTGTGAGCCCTCAAACATGCACACAACCCTCAATAGACGTCAAAATATGCACAGCTGTGGGTAAACATGGAGGGGGTGAGGTGGGAGGTATGCCATGTGGATGCTGATGAACACTGTGGGCACATATGCTGTGCTGCTGCAGATACATGATGGTGTTAGCAAACAGCACATGGGTGAGGCATCCTGGAGACACACATGTGTCTGGAGCAGAGGCACAGCTGTAGCTGTCCCCAGGATGCCCCGCCAAATGGTAGCAGCCCACAGCATCCACACACATGTTGCCCCCAAACCTCCCTGCAGGCCCCACTGCACCTGTCACAGTTGCAATGCTTATGTGTGCATTTCCTCTTGCCTCTACAGGTGGCCATGGATATTCCCTCTGGACCTGGCTGCTGACCCCACTGCAGAACCTCCAGATTGCACAGGATGAGCGGTACAATGCTGTGCACCAGAGGACCAGGGCGGTTGTGGAGTCAGCCATAGGGGTCCTAAAGAGCAGATTCTGGTGCCTGGATTGGAGTGGTACCACTTATTTAAACAACCTAAGACTATTTCCCGCTACAACATATTCAACAAACAGGGAAACAGACAAACATATATTTTTGTCGGAACAGACACCTTGAGGTATTTTTTTGTTGCAAACCTTCCATAGCAAGACCATAATTATCCACTTTTCTCTCCAGAGAAGACACCCTTGGCACCATAGCTTCCCCCAGAGAGAGAATAGCCTGCCAAATAGTTTCCAGTGTAAAGGTTTCAGGACGCTGAAGTGTAAATGGTTGCCCCAATACAGTCTCCACAGTCTCCACATGACCTGCTTCCAATCTTGCTTCCCGCGCTGGTCCTCGGCCCACAGCCACAAACTGCTGACCCATGGGCCTTTCTTCACTCGGCAACGCTGATGATTCTGACTCGTACAGCCCAACGGCGACATTCTCTCGAATATTTTTGCCGTCCCTCTGTTCCTGGTCCCACCGAGCCACTAGCTTCCCCCATCTTTGGAGGGGAGCTAAGCTCCAAGAACCCTTCTGATAAGGGCTGTTCATGAGTCACCTACGTTGCCGGTCTCTCAGGGGAGAGAGATATACTGGATACAGACACCGAGCCACCCGACTCCGGTGTCTTTCCAGCCTGGGACTCATCCCCTTCTCCTGCCAATGCTCGGTCAGCGCGATAAACAAACAAATCCATAGGGCCCGAAGAAATCGGCGTAGGGGGAGGATGGGAGGACACAGCCAACCAATGTTCCCTCTAATTTTCTTTAGGCTGTGTGCGCATAAAATATCAGCTGTGTGCAGCTTTTGAAGGAAGGTTAAATTTTTGTGCGCCACATAACGACACTCGGAGTTATATACTTTAAAATTTGACTACACGTCAGAATACAGTATGTACACCACATTGATTTTAATCAAATTAAACGAAAATGGACGATTACTAAATGAAGCAGGAAATTTCTAGTAATTACAATCATAACTTTTAAATTTTAAGATGTCTGTGTTTTCTATCAGAATCGGAGCCATAATTTTTGTGCGCTCTGTTGTAAAGTATGTGCGCTTGCTCGGCGAGGTGTGTGCGCGCGCACACGCGCACAGCTTAGAGGGAAAAGTGCAGCCAACCCCTTTCCTTTGCGCTTCTTACCCATTAGAGTAAAAAAACAAAAATGCGCTTACACCGACACGGCAGCTGCCGCCATCTTAACCAAGACTCCGCCCCCGGGCTCTCATTTTAAAAGTTTGCTCGTGTAGGTGCCGCCTTACTGACGATTCAGGCCTTTTACGGAACAGGTATCTTCAGCCTGCATCACCACCTTGTTCAATATCGGGCCCATAATGTATATCGACACTCTGTTCAATATCGGGCCCATAATGTATAGTGCTCTGCCTACGAACCCAATCAACCATTTCTGACAGAGATAAGAGCATTCAAGTACAGGGCAATTGACAAAAAAGCCCATACTGAGAAACTAACACTAGTACAGGTTGTTTAAAATATTACAGCCAATAAATTAGGTTGATACTCCAGAATATGAAAACTCAAAAAGGGACCTTCAAGAACAACTGTCCTGAAGTACTTACTTAGATATCATGCAACACCCATCCAACAATTCATATAGATGTAATGCCAGCTTCAAAACTGTCAAAAAGCCACCATACATGTCTCCTTTAAATCTAATGAAAGAATCTGATGTCATTCCCAGCTGGAGGTAATTCCTTCTGCATTTAAATTACCAACAGCTTGCTAGCTAAAAAATATCCTGTTAACTGAAGGTTCTCCCTTACCAAGTGAATAACCACTAACAGTAAAGGGGAATTCCAAAACCTCCACATAACCATCCCCTCATAATTGGACTTATCACACCCCCAGGTATTACCAACATGCTTTCCAATCTATATAGTCATTTAGTCCTTCTGATTTTAAAGTGCCCAACCAGAAGATCCATTTTTGTTCTGTTTGGATCAAAATATGGTCCCAATCCCCACCTTGTTTTAAAGGGGGAATATGGTCAAGCACAAAGCATTTCATATCTTCAAACACATGGTTGGCCAATGCAGAGCTCCTCCTACTTTTTGTTTGTTTGCTCCAGTGTTCAATAAGTCATATTTTGAGTTGACGTTTCGTTTTTCCAATGTAGGCCAAACCACATGTACAACACGTAGTAGCCCACCTCAATTTATATTGATGATCAGTGCTAGGTTTGAATCACAATGGCTATTGGAATGCACTATTAGAATCATGTGAAGATGTGGGTCCGATACATTGATAATGTTTGTCTTTTATGGTCAGGCACAAGTGATAGCTTGATGAATTCCCCTTTACTGTTAATGGTTATTCACTTGGTAGGGGAAAACCTTCATCTAACGGGATATTTTTTAGCTAGCAAGTGTTATGTATTTTCTCTATGAGAGCTGGTTTCTTGTATTTATCTGGATGTTCTGTGCGTAGCAGGCTTCCAGAGTCTGGGACTATCTTCAGCTCCTCGGATTGATGGTGGCAACTATAGAGATGGTGCCATGGGCACGTGCTCACATGCGACCACTCCAGTGGTCTTTGCTGAATCGGTGGTCCCTGAGTTCTCAGACTTCGATTGCGGGCTCCTGCTCCTGATGGTGGTGAAAGCTATCCTGCAGTGGTGGCAGCAGCCTTGTCATCTGAGGAAGGATATGCTGCTGGATGATTTCCCCTGGATCCTTCTGATGATGGATACCAGTCTCTCAGGCTTGGGAGCCCATTGCCAAGACTGTATGGCCCATGGCCATTGGTACTGCAGGAAAGCGGGGTGGTCCATCAACCACCTCGAGGTGAGGGCCATCAGGTAGACCCTAATGCATTTCTGGCCTCTAGTTGAGGGCCAACCAGTTTGCGTGTTTTTGGACAATGCCACGACAGTGGTTTATGTCAATCAGCAAGGCAGCATGAGGAATGCTGGGGTAGCTCTAGAGATGGATCTTCTGTTTGCCTGGGCAGAGAAGAACCTCCTATCCTTGTCAGCTAAGCACATTGCCAGGGTGGACAATGTGGACGCAGACTTCCTCAGCCAGCACTGTCTGGGTCTTGGAGAGTGGAAGTTGAGTCAAGAGTCATTTCAGTTGATTCTGCTCTGCTGGGATCACCCTGAAATGAATCTGGTAACCCGCTCCAATGCTAAAGTTTGCTGCTTCTTCAGTTGCGCATGGAGATGGGGTCCATAGGTGTGTTGCCCTAGCCTATCCTTGGCCATCTGCATCTGCTCTACATGTTTCCTCCGTGGCCCTTGGTGAGGCATGTGATTCGACGTATAGAATGCCACCCGGGCAGGACTATTCTGTTGGCACCATGTTGACCATGGTTTGGAGACCTGATTCGGCTCCTGCAGGCGCCTCCTCTTCTGTTGCTTCCATCTTGGGGCCTGTTGCAACAGGGACAGATTGTCCTAGAGGACCCAGTTCCCTTCTTGCTAATGGGTTGGCTCTTGAAAGGAGACAGCTAGTGCATAAGGGCTACTCTGTGGCAGTGGTCTCCACTCTGCTCAGACCCTGGAAGAGTTTACCAAGCTATAATACATGCGGGTCTGGTGCCTCTTTGAGTGATGGTGTGGCATGCGGCAGTTGGCTCCTGAGATGGCCAAAGTGCCATCTCTGTTGGATTTTCTACAGGAGAGCCTGTAGAAGGGCTTTTCCCTTAGCTCCCTGAAAGTTCAGGTGGCAACTCTGGCCTATTTCTGAGGTCCGATGGCTGGTAAGTCTCTAGCCTGGCACCCGGATGTCTGGTGCTTTCTTCAGGGGGTTTGATGTCTACATCCTCCCCTCAGGTTTGTGTTCCCTTCCTGGGATCTGTGTCTGCTGCTCAGGGCCCTGATGTCGGTGCCCTTTGAGCCATTGAAACGCGCTACTTTGAAGGATTTGACACCCAAGAAAGTCACAATTTGGTCTGCAAGGCAGATTTCCGAGCTGCAAGCTGTTTTGCTGAGATCCTTATTGGTCTTTTTCAAAGGAGGCAGTTTCCATTTGGCCTGGGCTTTCCATCTTGCCTAAGATGATTTCTCCCTTTCATGTGAACCAGGTGATCTTCCTGCCCTCCTTCTCTATGGAGCAGTGTCGGGGGAAGAATAAGGAGCTTTGGGGGGCAATTTCCCCAAATGGGTGAGTTTTGCACATACCATGACAGTCATGAACCTCGCTTCTAAGCCAAGGTATGTGGAGTATGACCTCAGTTTCTCAAATTTACTGCTAATGCTCAGTGTAGTACTTGCTTCATGCCAAAGAGAACCTCCCACTGGAGTTCGTAAGATGTTACATGTATGGGTAATTTATCAAGGTGTGCTTGGAAATTCCTCTTAATTAAGCCTGTGGCACCCAATATAATGGGAAATAACTCTGTATCTTTCTGCTACATTTTCTTGGTTTCCAACCACATTTCTTGGTACTGGAAGATTTTCTCCCTCTCAATGAGATTCACAGAGTAGTCGCTTGGAATTTACACCTCTATAATCAATGCTGTTCTGGTTTTTTTCTCCTTTACCACTATATCTGGCTTCCTGACATCCAGCTTTTTATCAGTCGAAATCTGAGCATCCCCAGTGATCATAATTTCTTCTTTCTCGGTAATTATTTTAAGGTCATGATCCTAGTACTTTTTAGGCACAGTGATTTTTTATTTTTATTTATTTACATTTTCTTCTATACCGCGCTATTCGGCATCAGTACGATTTACATACAACGAAATCATCAGAACAACAAGCCGTTCTGTGTTTACAGAGAACAGGGACATGAAACTTGAACTTGGGGTAACTATATACATACAGGCGTCACAACATCACATTTTGTAGGGTTTATAGAGTTTCCAATTTATAAGGCCTGCTGCTTTATTGTGCCTTTCTGTATAGAAATTTTCTGCCATCAGAACTTCACAGACAGCTACAAGGTGAGTCACCATTTCCAGCTCTTTCCCACAAAATCGGCATATGTCTGTTTTGTACGCTTTTTTCAGTGCCCGCTGTAAACCATCTCATCTGTAAGCTGCAGCTATCAATCTCTCATCTTTCAGTATCAATTCATCCCTCCTTAACCATTCTTTCCCTTGTGGATGTCCAGAAAATGCTTCTCCAGTACTTGGAAGTTGTGAATTCCTTTCTTTTTGTGCTGTTTGCTGGCCCACACAAGGGCAACGCGGCAGTGAAGTCTACTTTGGGGTGCTGGATTAAGGAGGCCGTTGCCTCGGCATATCTGTCATGGAACTGGCCGATTCCGGAGGCTTTTCGCACCCATTTTACTTAAGCACAAGCGTCCCTGTGGGCAGAGCAGAGCTTGGTAGCCCCTGCAGACATTTGTTGGGCTGCAATGTGGGCATCACTTTCCACTTTTGTCAAGCATTACCACTTGGATGTCCACGCATGGGTGGACAAGGCCTTTGGCTCAAGGGTTTTGCGAGTTGCTGTGCCTTCTTCCCACTCAGTGGAGTCATAGCTTTGGTATGTCCCACTTGTCTGGACTGATCTAGCAGGACGATATGGAAGGTGACATTTTACTAACCACTTAATGTCCTTTCCTTGAGTCCTGCTAGACCAATTCAGGGCCCGCCCCTGGAAATGTATTTGCTCTGTTCTGCTGCTGCCGCCATACCCTTGGGTCCACTATGATTTTGATGCTTTGCTCTGCAGGTTCATCTTCTACTGACAGCCTTCTGTTTCTACTTTCCTGTATATAGTTCTCTACTGTTGATTACTCATTGTTACTCATGATTGAGGTTGTGCGAGGCTTGCCATGTTCTCCCATGTGCTTTGGGACAGATACTGAAGAGACCTCTGGTAGCTGAGGCGAATAGAGGCATAGGAGTGATGTAATTGAAAGCTGGGCTTTTCATTGGTTCTTTGTCTCCACCAATCTGCTGTTAGGGGACACAACCCACTTGTCTGGTCTAGCAGAACTCAAGGAAAGGACATTATCTGGTAAGTAAAATATCACTTTGCCCAGGCCTTCAGAGAGGTACCTACCTCTTCTTTCTTATGGCCAGCAGTACAGTTACAGAGTCCATTGAACTCGGCAGCATTTTCAACTACACCAAGTCAAGGTTGCTGACATCAGGGGGCATGGTCACTTGAAAGAAACATACTGTAAGCTCAGGCAAGCTCTTTTTTTATAGTTTAGTAGCAAACAGGAGAAATCAAGGACTTCCGTTGGGGTTTCTGTCTCCTCTTTCCCAAACAAATTTTAGGTAGCACCTATGTAGCCAACCTCTCTCAAGGGGGTGAGGATAGCCCTGGCTGTCCAATATAAAAAAGAAAAAAGGGGGCACTGGGACCATAAAACAATCAGCAACAGATATGGAACATGATCAGTGCAAAGAAGTAAAGGATCCTGGTGGAGCAGGGGAAGCAAAGCCTCAAGGCCTAATCTGAAGCACAAAGCAAAACTTCCCACAAAACAGATGGACATCAAAAGTAGTGTATAATAAAGCATCTTTATTGGTGATTCCTCAAAATCAATTATTTACATACCAAAATAGGGCAAAACACTAATTTTAAAAAAGGTTAAATTGGCAACATAGAAAATTATGGCAGATAAAGTCCATACTATCTTTCCATTCTGCCTATCCATACCAACTGCTAAGCTCTACAATCCCTTTCTCTCTCTTAGGGATCCTCTGTGCTTGTCCCATGCTTTCTTGAATTAAGATACAATCCTCATCTCTGCCACCTCTTCTAGGAGGCTGTTCCATGCATCCACCACTCTTTTTCCATAAAGAAATATTTTGTCAGATTACTCCTAAGCCTACCCCCTTTCAACTTCATTCTGTGCTCCCTCATTCCAGAGATTCCTGTCAATTGGAAGAAGCTCAACTCCTCTGCATTTACGCTACTGAGGTATTTAAACCTCTCTTTCAAATCTCTCTTCTCTTGTCTTTCTTGCAACATATACATATTGAGATCTTTTTCTGTCCCCATATGCTTTGTTGAAGACCACTGACCATTTTAATAGCTGCCCTCTGGACCATCTCCCTCCTGTTTATATTCTTTTGAAAGTGTGGTCTTCAGAATTATACACAGTCCTCCAAATGAGGTCTCATCAGAGACTTATTCCGAGTCTTCCTATTTTCCCCACCCATGTCTAGTATCTGCCCTATGTCCATCATCTCCCCCTGTGTCTTCTTACTCCCTCCCCTCATCTTGCATCTCTTCTCTGTCATCATGACCCCCCCCCCCGTGTCCAACATTTTCCATCCAGCATCCCTTCTTTATGTCCTTCTCCCCCCTCCCATGTTCAGTATCTCCCCACTCTCTCTCTTCCCATTTCCAACATTTCCCTTATCTCCTTATTCCTCCCATGTACATTATTCCACCTGTCTGTCCCTGTCCCTCTCCTATATTAAGCTCTTGCTTCCCAACCTTCCCGTGTCCAGCATTTTTTCTCTTCCTATTGCATCTACTCTCTGGGTCTCCGTCCTCTCCCATGTCCTCCATTTCTCCCTCCCCACAATTCAACATCCTCTCCCTTTCCCCCTCCCCCATCAGCATCTTAGCAACAGCAGTGGAGGAGATGGCAACAGCAGGCGATGAAGTGAATGGGGAGCCAAGTGAGGCAGTCGCTATAGTGGTATGTTGGGAACTCTTTCTGCCTTCTTAAGTGGCTGCCTCACTTAGCCTAATGGTAGACCTGCCCCTGATCAGTTCAGTCCCAGCCACTTCCTGCACAGCTAATCTTCTGCCAGTGTCGCTATGTTCATGTCACCCCTCTTCTCAAGTTATTTCATTGCCTCCCTATCCACGTCTGCATCCCTTTGAAACTTCCACTACTGACCTTCAAGTGCCTTCATTTGGCTGCTCCTCACTACCTTTCCTCTCTTCTCTCCCTACACTCCTCCTCAGGAACTCTGCTCTTCTGGCAGATCCCTTCCATCTATGTCCTTCTCTCCCACTGTCAGTTCCAGACTTTGATCTTTCCACCTTGCTTCTCTTTATGCCTGGAACAAACTACCCCATTCGGTACATCAGACTCCATCTCTGGCCCTGTTGAAATCTAAGCTAAAAACTCACCTCTTTCTACTACTACTGCTACTACTGAACATTTGTATAGTGCTACAAGATGTACGGATCATTGCACAGACACGTGTAAATGACTGTTCCTGCTCATCAGAGCTTACAATCTAGTCAAGACAGACAACACAGTAGCTGTAGACATGGGATACAGATAGGGAGAATGGTAAGGAAACACAAAAGAGATCAGGTGAGACAAGATCCAAAAGCAGTAGCGAAGAGGTGTGTTTTTGGATCTTGACTCACCTGATCTCCTTTGTATTTCCTTACCATTTCCCCTAGCCGTATCCCATGTCTACAGTTACTGTGTTGTTTATCTTGGCTAGACTGCTTTCGGATCCTGATCCCCTCAACCTCCTGTTAACCATCTATGTGTTTCCTTACCATTCCTCTTGACATATCCTAGTCCCCATTTCTGTTGTCTGTCTTAACTAGACTATAAGCTCTGATGAGCAGGGATTCTTTCTTACATGTGTCTGTACAACACTGCATATGCCATGTAACATTGCACAAATGATAAGTAATAGTGGTAATACTAGATACTATCACCTCTTTCCCACTGGCTATTCCTCTCCCTGTACACCTAAGCATCCTTCTTGCTTTTGCTATCTCCTGTTTAGTCACTATAAGATCATCAGGCTGTTTGGTCCAGCTCTCCTTTTATGCATTGAGTTTACACCTTATACTTTACTACTCCCTGGGGATTTTACGGCCCAAATGCCTGACCCTGCATTTTTTTAGCATTAAATCTTAGCTACCAAATTCTCACCATTCTTCAAACTTTACTAGATCCCTCCTTATGTTCCCCAGGAATAAGCAAGAAGTCATTCTTCACTTTTGGTGACATCAGCATCGATGGAGCAGACACAGTAACCTCTCCCCAGCTTTCAAAGAAAGCCTTTTGGAGATCCACCACATATGCGTGGCTGCCTTCCTGCCCAAAGGTGCCATCTTGCCTCAGTTTCCTTTTTTCCACAGAGCCCATCAGACATTCGTCTGCACCCTGGAAATGGTTGATTTTTCTATTTTGCTCTTTTTTGTTTTTTCCTTCTCTAGTATGCCTACCGGTGCCTTCTCACCTTCCCGGGCCACTGCTGCCTCAGCGCCACATTTTTCTCAGTTCTTTTTGCCCTTCAGGGTCTTTTTCTCAGTGTATGGGAATTCTTCATGCCCTCCCTGGTTGGGACACTTAAGTCTCATCTCACGGGGGCCATTTTGCCCGTATGTCCTCAGTCAGTGGGTTCAAGCAGTGCAACTGCTGTGGGCACACCATGTCCTGCAAGGACCCACACGATTGCTGTCTTTGTTGCCACGGTACAGACCATGATGATTCCTCCTGTGGGCTCTGTCAGCAGATAATGAGCAAAGGATGGAAGAACCACGCAAAGCAGCACGAGTTGATGTTTGGAAAAATCTCCATCTCGACCTCAGCATCACTCATGGAGCCGGCTTCTTCGGGGACCACCATGGGAGTCTCGGCCTCTCATGATGGCCATGCTCATTCTGAGCCACAGGGTTGTGGGGTGTCAGACAAGGGATCCTCTTTGGAGGGCCGTCCCCCGAAGAGCCAGACATTGTCGATGGCATTGTCGGGAGATCATGCCGGAGCCGTGGGTAAGTCCCATGGTCATTGGCATCGGGAGATTGACCTCGGTCTCACGAACCCATCCTTTCGAGGACACCCCCTCGATGGAGCCGGTGTTGGATCCAAAGTCTTCGGTGCCCATGCCAGTGGCTGTGGAGCCTCCTGGCCTCAAGGTCAGAATGGCAGCCCTTGAGCATAGCATCACTGCCTTCTTGGCCCAGCAGCGCAAACTCATGCTCAGTTTCTCTGGGTCATTGGTCACGACGACCAGCCCCTCCACCGCGAGGGTGTCTCCGGACGTCGTGGAACCGATGCTCGAGGCGATTCCAGGCCCCTTTCTCGGTCCCATTCAGGGTGGAGGATTTCCCTGGCCAGCGCCTCTGATTCCGACTGCAGGGGCTCCGGGGGCCGTGCGGCACCGGAGGTCCAATGCAGCCTGAGGCACACAGGGCCCTCAAGGTCTCCTCTGACTCAGAGTTGGACTGGCAGACTGATGACAAGTCCCCTGACACCCTCCTACATCAGGATGTCCTCTTAGACTTTCCCCCCCCCCCCCACCCAAGGATCGACTCAGGTTCCCTCCCGAGGATCTCTCCTTTCTGGAGTTTGTCCTGGACATGGCGAAGGCCTTGTCCTTCACCACGGAGTCCAAGGAGGAGCCTCGGGCAGAGGACTTCAAGCTCCTCCAGTATGAGGCTCTTCCTAAGGAGGCACTTACGGTGCAGATTTCCTCCATCCTGGAATGGCTTCTCCTTCTGTATGTGGGAGATCCTGGCCTTGGTGAACATGTGGGTCAATGCCATGTACCAAGTCTGCCGGAGCCCCAGTTTTCAAAAAACACACACTTCTCTGTGCCCCCCAGCAGGGAGGCCCTCTCCATGGATGCTTTAAGCAGAGAGTGCTACCAGGGCTCGATGCTTGTTGGCAGGATCCAGGCTTACCAGCTGTATATGGGCATGTACTTGTGAGACATGATGAGGGAGCTCGCTGGGTTCTCGGCTGGGCTGGCAGAAGAGCCTCTTCAGCAGTTTCAGATCCTGACCTCGACAGTCAAGGAGTGCTCCAAATTCATCACTCAAGCTGCCTATGATAGCTTCAAGTTGGTGGCCAGAGTAGCTGCGGTGGGCATTAGTGCCCACTGCCAGGCCTGGCTACAATCTCCGACTTGGAGAAATGGGTACAGGACAAATGGGGGGGAGAATTTCTTCGGCAAACCCATGACTGATAAGGCCGCTGAGTTGGAGTCTGAGTTCCTGACTAGGACCAGGCTCTCCAAGAAAACTGCTGACCATTCCAATAGAAAACTTTGGTAAAAAAGCCCCTTTACCCGAAGAAGAGGAAGGCTTATGGAAACTACCCCCCTATACTCGGCCTTCCCAGCTCCCCAACAGGATCAGTAGGCCAAGGGACAGGGGCATGGCCCACGTAAGCCAAAAGCCCCGAAGCCCCAGGCAGCATCCCAGCCGCAACCCTATGGGTACTTTTGACTCTTTGGGCATAGCCTCTCCTCCCCTGGGAGGAGCACACGAGGAGGCGTCTGGTATACTTTGCCAGCTGGTGGTTAAGCATCACCTGTGACTGATCAAGCCGCTGAGCTGGAGTCCGAGTTCCTGACCAGAACCAGGCTGTCCAAGAAAACCACTGACCCTTCCTGATGGAAGGCTTCAGGGAAAAAGCCCCTTTACTCAAAGAAGAGGAAGGCTTACAGAAACTATCCCCAGCCTTCCCAGCTCCCCAACAGGATCAGCAGGCCAAGGGACAGGAGTATGGCCCACATAAGTCTAAAGCCCCCAAGATCCAGGCAGCACCCCAACCACAACCCCAGGGGTGGTTTTGACTCCTTGGGCCTAGCCTCTTCTCCCCTGGGAGGTCTAGTCCCAAAGCACATGGGGGGGGGGGGGTCTGGAATACTTTGCCAGCTGGTGGTCAAGCATCACCACTGACACCTGGGTCCTTCAGGTGGTGAAAGAGGGTTACCTTCTCCATTTCGACCAGATGCTACCCCCGTTCTTTCCAGGGGAACTCCCAATGACTCCCCTTCACAGAGATTTGCTCCAGTGCAAGCTTGGCGGGCTTCTGGCCAACAAGGGATGGAACTGGTTCTACCCCATCTCAGGGGCTTTACACTCGGTACTTCTTGGTTCCCAAGAGGACCAGCAACTATCGCTCTATTCTGGATTTGTGAAATCTCAACAAGTTCCTGGTGAAGGAGAAGTTCGAGATCTCTCCCTTGGAACATTGCTGCCTTATTTCCACCAGGGAAATTGGCTATGCTCCTTGGATCTCAAAGATGTATATATGCACATTCCCATCCATCTGAGACACCAGCAGTACCTCCGGTTTGTCGTCGGAGGAAGCCACTACCAATACAGGGTTCTGCTCTTCTGCTTGGCCACAGCCCCAAGGGTGTTTACAAGTGCCTAGTGGTGGTCGCCGCCCATCTGTGACTGCAGAGGATGTTCATCTTTCCCTACCTAGACAACTGCCTGTTCAGGGATGGTATTTCCATAGAGGTGCAGCAGGCAGCATGCCGCATCATTCTCACTCTGGAGCACCTGGGGGGTTTGTCATCAACTATCCCAAGTCCCAACTGCAGCCAACCCAAAGCTTGGAGTTCACAGGAGCGATGGTAGACACGGTCCAGGCCCGAGCCCCTCGACATGGCCCAGCACCTGGCATCCCTCACAGGGGAAGTTCAGGGCCGACCCTGGGGCACAAGGCCTCGACAGTGCATGTCACAGCTGATGCCTGTCTCCATGTACAGTCAGCCCAGTGGGCCCTCTGTTCCCAGTGGTCCCAGGCAGTGGGGTCGCCTGCAGGACAGAGTGACGGTCATCAAGTCCCTCAACTGGTGGCAGCTGCCATTGAACCTGTGGGCAGGGATGCTCTTTTGGGCCCTGACCCCCCAGAGAGTCCTCGCCATGGACACCTCCAAGTTCGGCTGGGGGGTCTATTGCGGTGACCTCCACATTCAGGGCCCGTGGTCAGTGTCTGAGAGCCTCCATCAAATCAACTTCCTGCTGCTCCGAGTGATCGCTAGCGCTCTCCAGGACTTTCAGCACCACCTACGGAACCAGGCCATCCTAATCCAGATGACCATTCAGGTGGCAATGTTCTACATCAACAAGCAGGGGGTTACGGGATTGTCACTCCTATGCTTGGAGGCAGTCTCTGTACATTTGCCAGTGAAAGCGGGATGCTCCTCAGGGTGATATACCTGCCAAGACAGGATAATGTTCTAGCAGATCACCTGAGCCAGGTTCTCCAGCCTCACGAGTGGTGGCTCGACCTGTGGGTGGCCAACCATCTGTTCTGCCGTTGGGGCCTTTCTGTGCTAGATCTCTTTGCCAGCCCGGCCAATGCTCAGCTGACCCGATTTTGCTCCAGTATGCCACACCTCTCTCGGGTGTTCTTCATTCTGTGGACAGAAGGACTCCTATATGCCTTCCCTCCCACGCCCTTCCCACCTTTTTCCACATCCTCACACCAGTAGGGCGGAGGCCGCTTTCTACACACTGGACTGTAAATGGGAATTGGCCTATTATTTAGAGCGGACCAAGCCCCATCGCTGCTCCTTGCAGCTCTTCATTTCCTACGACCATAATCACCTGGGCGTAGCGGTCTCCAAGAGTACTCTGTCCACCTGGGTGGCAGACTGCATTGCCCTCACCTATGGTCAGGCCGGTCTCTCGCTGGAGTGTCACATCACGACGCACAGCGTCCGGGCCATGGTGGCTTCTGTGGCAAACCTCTGCTTGGTCCCCTTAACGGCGATCTGCCGGGCCGCCACCTAGTCCTCAGTTCACACCTTCGCAGCACATTACTGCTGGAAGAGGAGTTCCAGCGGGACAGTGCCTTTGGCCAGGCAGTACTCTGTTATTTGTTTGGGGTTTAAGACAACTCCTGCCCTCCAGTCCTTGTGTATGTTCAGGCTACTGGTGATCTGGTTCCGTAGTCATTGCTGGGGTCACTGCTGAAGTCTTACAACCAAACTGTACTCTCACTGTTCCTCACAGTTCATTTTTTGGGGGACACCCGTGGCTTACAGGTTTTTTCAGTAGCGTGTAGCTAGGGAGTCCCATATGTGAGTACTGACTTCCTGTTTGTTCCTGGAAAAAGCAGAAAGCTGTCCCAGAGAAAAGGTGTTCTTTGGGGACAGCAGGAATCAATCCTCACAACCCTCCCTTCTCCCCGTGGAGTTGCTTTTCTTTTTTGCTATCTTGAGCTATGTCATCATACTGAGACAAGATGGCACCCTTTGGCGGGAAGGCAGCCACACATGTGTAGTGGATCTCCCAAAGGCTTTCTTTGAAAACTGGGGAGAGGTTACCGTGCGGGCTCCATCAGTGCCAATGTCACCCATATATGAGGACTGATTCCTGCTGTCCCCAGAGAACACCTGCTACAAGTGAGTAATTACGCTTTATCTACACCTTCCAAGGTGTCTATCCTATTGCAGATTTTGGTATCATCCACAAAGAGGAAAACCTTACCCAATATCATTTACAAATTCTAAAGGATCAGTAGTTCAAGTCCTTAGACAATAAAGTTCTTCTGGTTCTGTTTCTCTCTCTTATCCCAAGTTGACCCTTCCCACTTCTTCTCCTTTCAGTTTCTGCAAAGTAGGTTTTCTGCAAAATATAATACTCACAACTAGTTGCATCTTAAGCAAATTCCTTCAGTGTTTTATGCTCATAGATCATCACCAGGGCCAGCTTAAGGGATCATGGTGCTTTGGGCTGCTCCTACAGTATAGGCTTTATAGATAGGGGTTCATTTTCAGCTAGAACAGTCACTGGCTTAAGTTAAATACTAGTGCCACAATGTAACTTAATCCATATTCAGCACTGCCCTTATAAGGAAACTGTTGCTGAATCTACAGATAGTGCAGACACAGTCAGTGCACTATCTATTTAATTTAGGCTTGCTATTTGGCAGGCCTAAACTAAATATATAACTTATCCAGATAATAGCTGAACATTGTCATTGTCTGGATAACGTTTTGGCCCACTCTCAGTTAACCCCTAACCCAATCCAGAAATATACAGTATGGATAATATCTGGTAATTAAGTAATTAAACTGACCAGATATTATCCATATAATTTTTGTACATATATGGATATATTTATTTAAACTATTTCTTTCCCACCAAATCATAATGTTCTTGGTGGGTTACAATAAACATACACAGCTTTAAATAAATACAGTTGTGGTCAACATTATTGGCACTCTTGCAGTTCAATCCCTTAACGTCCAATATTTCATTAAAAAGAGTGGCCAGTGAAATCATTTTAGACTATATATGCACACATATTTGGCACATAAAAGAATCAAACAAAACAAGACCAATTAATAAAGGAAATAGTATAACAACTGGGACATTTCCAGGACATGATTATTGGCACCCTTATAAACAATTCAAATCAGTTTGAACAGAAGAACCACATTCCCATTGCAATAAAAATTAGACGCACCTGTGATGAATTGTCATTACTCAGGTGATTTATTTATTTAATAGTATTTATATACCACCTTTTTCTTAAATCAAGGTGGTTTACATTAAAACTCAATTTTTACCTTGTGACACTGTGCCCAGATTAACCAATGAGTGATGGCTCTAATATTTAAAATGGCTACATTCACTCCCTGTTCCATTTTCACAATGGTGAAGACAAGAGAGCTGCCTGAGACCATCAGAAAAGCCATTATAACCAAACAAATTTCAAAGGGGTTATAAGGCCATCTCCAAAGACCTTTGGATTCCTCTGCCTGCAGTTTGCAATGTTATTAAGAGGTTTTCTGCTCATGGAACTGTCAAGAACTTCCAAAGGTGTGGTGGGAAGAGGAAAATTAATTCAAGAAGTCTTCAAACTGTTGGAAAAACATCACATATGACATCCAAAGATCATAAGGCTGACCTGGAGCAATCTGGAGTGATGGTTTCAACCCATACAATACGCCATGCACTAAACAAAGAAGGACTTCATGGGCGAAAATGTTCTGTTGACAGATGAAACCAAACTTGAGCTCTTTGGCAATGCAGACCAGCGATACATTTGCAGGTGAAGAAATAAAGCTTATAAGGAAAAAACACCCTTCCTACAGTTAAATATGGTGGAGGTTCCATAATGTTGTGTGGCTGTTTTGCTGCCTCAGGAACTGGAGGTCTGGAATGTATTAAAGCAGGCATGTCCAACAGGTAGATCACGGAGGGGTCAAAGGTAGATCGCCAGCCCCACTCGGCTCCATCTCTCCAGCAGCTCGCCCCATCACTAGGAGAGAGCTCGGGCCGGCACATCGTCTGCCAAGGGCTTGCCGCCACCGCCGCTGATCCTTTGCCTGTCTTTTTTTCCTTGTCTGTGGGAATCTTGCCTGTAGGTGTATTGGGAGCGCTTGTTGTTTTCGTACTAATAGTTTGTGGGTACCCCAGGGGGCCACCGCCCGCGCCCCAGTCCCGGCGTCATACCTGGTCTCCTGCCTCTCAGAATCACCCATTCCTGCTCCCGCCCCAACACCCCTTAGAAGTGTGTTATATACCGGGCGATATCCATTTGCCCGGGCTTTACCTGAATACACTTACCATATTAGTTGTGTCGTGTGCTGGTCGTTGGTCGCTTTATAGTTCGCTTTCATTAAACGTTTTCGGGCAAACACAACAAAGTGTCAAGAATTTGGTGATTTTGGCGGGCTTTTCCAATTTTGTTCTAACTTGCCTATACCTTGCCTTCGAATTGGTTCAAACCACTGTGACTTTTGCTTGACTCTGCAATTTTATTTTGCCTAGCCTTTGCGTTGATTCTACATTGCAATTTTATTTTGCCTTGCCTTTGCGTTGATTCTACACTGTGTGCAGAATTTATTAAATCACGTGTGGTGGTATTTGAACTTGTTTGGCGGTATTTGATTTTATCTGGTTTGCTGGACAGGTGTTTGAGTTTTTTTTATGCTTGTTTGGTGGTATTTGATTGGTGCCAGAATGATGAATTCTTATTTTTACTTTTAGAACTGCATGTGTGGTTTTGGCATCTCCGGTCCCTTGTATTGCACATCATCCAGAGGTCTTCAGTTCCTGTTGAGTTTTAATACTTTGGGACAGTGACAGTTTTGGACCAGATTCAGCCAGTATTTATACTAACTTAGCAGATTTGGCCGTCTTACATCCAGCCACCCCAGTATAACGAAGATGAGTGTTCTAAAGAAGAGCAAAACCTACCCCTTTCATGATGAATGGGAAATGGACTACTTCATCATGGTGAAAGACAAGTGATGTTGTCTAATTTTATAACACCCCAGTATCCTTGCCCAAAAAGGGTAATCTGGAACGTCATTATAAGGCTCTGCATAGCAATAAGTTTGATGCTGATTTTCCATCCAAAAGTGAAATTCGTAAACTGAAGCTCAAAGAACTTAAATCAAAATTGGCTACTCGGCAACAGTTAATGGCGAATCCAAGGTCACATTCGGTCAATGCAACCATAGCATCCTTCAAGGTCAGCAACCTGATCACAAAGAAATGCAAACCTTTAAAGATTGTTTTCTTGAAGCAGCCACAATCTTTTTGAAGGATTTAAAAATAAGAAAGAGATCATAGTTGCTATTCAAGATGTACAATTGTCAAGAAACACCGTCGTGCGGCAAATAGAAAAGATGTGTGGAGACACAACTGAACAATTGTTGGAGGATGTTTCAAATTGTGTTGCTTTCTCACTCCAACTGGATGAATCTACAGACATAAGAGACATAGCCCAGTTACTAGTCTTTATCCAGATGGTTTTTGAAGACTTCAGTGTTAAAGAAGAACTACTTGGAATGATTTCTTTAAAAGGGAGAACTACCGGTCAGGAAATATTCAGTTCTTTCCATTCTTTTGTTACAAAGTACAGTCTTCCATTGCATAGACTTGTTTCCATCACTACTGATGGAGCAAGAGCAATGACAGGTGAGGTTAACGGTTTCATAGCCCTCTGTAGACAGCATGACGACTTCCCAGATTTCCTTTCTTACCACTGCATCATTCACCAGCAAGTTTTGGCAAGCAAGAGACTCAATACAAAGACTGTCATGGACATCACTTTCAGAATTGTAGATTCAGTTCGTGGAAGATCACTTCAAAGATGGCTTTTCAGTCTTAACTCTTGATGAAGGGGCAGCGGAAATCATTTTGCACACAGATGTAAGGTGGCTAAGTAGGCACAAATTTCTGCAGATTTTGTGATTTGCTGAATGAAATAAGAAGTTTTTTGAAGGAGAGGGGAAATGACCAAGCAGAGTTGGAAGATGAGTAGTGGTTATGTGATCTGGCATCTCTCGCTGACTTTACAGGTCAACTAAGTGATATGAACCTTGAACTACAAGGTAAAAACAAATGCATTGGCGAGATGATGAGTACAGTTTCATCCTACAAGAACAAATTTGAGCTAATGATGACTGACCTTGCAAACAACACTTTTGATCATTTTCCTAATATGCAGGTCCATCTGGGACAATATCCAAATTTTGTTTTTCAGAACTAGAAGTATGTGACAGAAATCTGTTCTGTTATCCAGGAATTCAAAAATAGATTCTGTGACTTCCAAAAAATTGCAACAGTTGTGGAGTACTTGTCATACCCATTCAAAGTAGATGTGGACATTAAAGAAACTGCAGCTGTTATCAGTAAAAATTACTCATTGAACAAGCCATCTCTTGAAAACGAAATATTAACCCTTAAAAATGACATTTTTCTCAAGACCCGTGCTGAGCAAGAATCGTCTTGGAAGCTAGTGCCTAGAGACAAATTTCCCAACTTGAGAAGATGCAGTGAAGCTGTACACTCCTGTTTCGGTTCAACTTATTTGTGTGAATCTGCGTTTTCCCATCTGAAAATGACAGAGTACACAATGTTCCAACATGACAGATGAACATCTCCAGGATTCCCTGAGACTGGCCCTCATGCAATTTTCACCCAACTTCAAAAAGCTGGTGGATGAAATGCAGGCTCAGACGTCTCACTAATGAGCAAGAGCGAAATATTAAAGATTGTGCAAGATCAGCCTGGATCAATACTCGACTTAACACAAATTACTCAATAACAGTTAAAGAAAGTTATTAAGACAGTTAAAGAAAGTTATTACTCAATAAAACTTTAAGAAAAAATGTATTTTCCATTTCCCCTCGCAGTTCTTACTGGATCTTCGTCTCTGTTTTGTTTTTGCTTAATTTGCTTAACAGCTGATCACATCCAAGTAAATGACAGAAAGTTCATTAAAAATGGGGGGGGGGGAATCCTCCAACTTTATTGGGTTAAAATTTAATTTGAAACTAATTTGAAACTTAATTTTCATGGTGGTAGATCACTGGTACTTTTGGCCGGAAAAAGTAGATCATGACCTGTTCGAAGTTGGACATGCCTGTATTAAAGGGATCATGAAGTCGGAGGACTACCAAGGTATTTTGGAGCACAATGTGCTAGCTAATGTGAGAATGCTAGGTCTGGGTTGAAGGTTATGGGTCTTCCAGCAGGACAGTGACCCAAAACATACATCCAAAAGTACAAAAGAATGATTAAAAAGGAACAACTGAACTGTTTTAAACTGGCCAGCAATGAGTCCTGATCTCAATCCAATCAAGAACCTTTGGAAAGAGATGAAATCTGCCATTGGTAAAAGGAATCCTGGAAACATTTATGAAATGGAACAAATTGCAGTTGAAGAGTGGGAGAAACTACTAACAGACAGATGTCAAAACTTATAGATGGCTACAAGAAACATTTGGAAGCTGTCATCACTGCCAAGGGTTGTGCAACCAAATATTAGTGAAGAGTGCCATTAATCCTATCCAGGTCATATTTTTTTTTCTGAGCAATTACTACATTTAAGTTACACAAACATCTTTTTTTTTGTTGTATACCTTTGAACATACTATTAGAATATTATGATGACATACAGTTGGAATATTTCTAATTATTTCTCAAAATATTGTACACAACATACCTAAAATGCAAGGGTGCCAATAATGTTGACCACAAGTGTACATTTATAAAAAATAAAAATCATACAGTAAATGCCTGAGTAAAAAAGATATGCCGAAAGACCACAAATCATTAAGCAACCTTAACTCCGCAAGTAACTCAGAAGTGAGGTGCACTTGCGGAACAAGCATACTTACTAACAAGTTGGTATCCTACTCCAACAACCAGAGATAAAACCAAGGAACCTTGTAGAGAGCTTCTCAAAGGTCTATTTGACTCATATGACCACAATAATGGCACTAGGGCATGTCTGATTTGGTTTGTGCCGCTAAAACGCCCACAACACAGGCGGTTTGGGATGGGGGTTTAGAATTTTTGTTCATCAAAGAAATGTGGAGAGTGGGGATGGGTGGGATGGCCTTAACTTTATTATGTCCCCCTTATTTCATGTGTATTTAGATGTGGCAATTAGGTAGAAGGGGTGGGGTGGTTTCAATAATTATTGGGCGTAGGTGAGTGGGTGGCTATGGGGGATTGTGAGGGGGTTGTGATGGGAATGCTGGGGGTAATGAATTGGGGGTTTTATTAATATATTGTTCCCCTGAGTTAGGGAGGGAAAGTTGGGGGGAAAATTGGGGATACAAATGGTGAAGTGAGATTAAAGTTTAAGGAGTTAGTAATTTTGGATGATTTTAATGCTGTTGGGTATAGGGGTGGGAGTAACTAATTGTTGACTGTTTTGGCTGATTTGGGTTTCAGCAGTGAGTGAGCCAACCCATATAGGGGGGAAATATATTTGATGTAATCCTTGGACTGGAGGAGAGGATGAGATAAATTGGGTTGGTAATGGGTAGAGTGCAGCAGGTGGTATGGTCAGATCATTTTTTGATTCCTTTTTGGTTTGGTTGGAGTAAGTAGGAGGGGTGGGGTGTTTGAAGGAGACTATGGTGAATCCAGTACCCAACAAGGGTAGGGATTGTAGATGTGAGAATTTGAGGCCAATGTAGTTTTTAGCCATGTTTACAAGTATTTTGGAGAAGGAAGTGGTAGTAAAATTGGAAGGTTTCTTGAAAGAAATGGTGAGAGTAGATTGGGGACAAGCTGGATTCTGGTGGGGCCCTGGGATGGAATTCCTGTTGGTGTCTGTAATGAATATTATTTACCAAGCGCAGGGTAGGGATAAGGAGGTTTTGATGACAACTTTGGATTTATCTGCAGCATTTGATCTGGTAGACTGGAATCTGTTAGTATCATGTTGTAGTCAGCGGGGGAAGACGGGGAGGGTTTTGGTTTGGATTTCATCTTTTTTAAGAGGGTGCAGGTTTTGGGTTTGATAGGAGGGCATGATGTCCAGAGTGTGAAAGTTACGCTGTGGGGTGCCTGAGGGGTCGGTGCTCTCTCCCTTGTTTAATATTTTTATGCAGCCCTTGAGTAGTAGTATTCGTGACCATGACTGTACCAAGCTAGAAATGCACCCTGGGCGACTAACGAATCTGGTGCTCCTCCCTCCATCCCGCCACTTCCAGTAACTCATTCTTTTTGAGCTTCCTGAAAGCCCAGTGATGATATTAATGCCCCTTCTGTACTTGCGCCCTGTGCATCTGCATCACTTGCACAGCCCTTGGTACAGCCCTGTTTGTGACTTCAGTTTCTGGGGTTTGCTATATGCGGATGGCATACAGATTGTAGTGACTCTTGGGGAGGATATGATGGCCACCTTAAAAAAGGTTAATATCTGTCTGCAGAAAGGGCTTGATTGATTGGAGGAAAGTCATATGGTACTGAATGCCCAGAAATCTGAGGTCTTGGTTTGTGGGACATTAGGGTCTGAGGTGCTGCAAGAATGGTAGTATATTTAAGGGAAGAAACTGGGTTGGAAAAGGAGAGGAGGGACCTGAGTGTGCTACTTGATCATTGCATGCATACGTCTCTAAGGTGGTTCCTATGGCCTATAGTTAGTTGAAAATGGTGCGCCAGCTGTACCCATTTTTGGAAGAGGCAGTGATGAAGGCAATATCTCAGAGTTTGGTGATGGTGGGGTTGGAGTACTTTAACCTCCTGTATATGGAGTTGCCTGAGGTAGTTGTGAGGAGGTTGCAAGTGGTCCAAAATGTGGCAGCTGGGTAGTATCAGGTAGAAGTCAGAGAGAATTGGCAGATGATGTGCTGAAGTAGCTACATTGGTTACAAGTACGTGAACGTTCTGTGTTCAAAATGTTGTTATTGACATTCAGGGTATTGAGAGATGGAGGGCCAAGTTATCTGCAGAGTGTGTTGCAGTGGTATCAACTGAGCCATACGTTGAGATCCAGTCAGGGTAGTCTGTTGGTAGTTCTGGATCATCAAGTAGTGGGGCAGCAGACGTGGAGGGGGAAAACATTTAGGACAGCCTCACCCATGTGGTGAAATAAACCTCCCCTTGGATTGAGGCAGGAACTAGATAAGGGGTGCTTTTGAAAAGCTCTAAAAACTTTCTTTAACCCAAATAAGATGGTGGGAGAGGGCTCTTGGGATGTGCAGATAGGTGGGAGTTATGGGTTGACAGTTCTTTGAGGTGTACTTATGTTTTTTTAAGGCTGTAAATCACATAGAATGTTTACATAGTTGTGGTATATAAATGTTTTTAAATAAATAAACTGTATGGTGGCCAGAGGGAACATAACTAACATATCTACATATGGTCAATGTCTCACTCTTCTTAACAGTAAAAGACAACCCATGCTTGGTCAACCGATCCATAATTGCCCCAAAGTGAACTGTAATTATACCAGGAATTTCTTCACCCACCACAAAATAGTTGATTATAGATATATAGATCATAATATTGTCAACAAACATTATAATAAACATTAAGGGCCCGATTTTTGAAAGGCTTTTACATGATTTACAGTCCAGTAAACCGTGTAAATCCCTTAAATGGGGATATTCAACAGCACTTACATGGTTACTGCCGTTGTATACCCTTCTAAGTCCCCTATGCACCCTAATGCTATCTGGTTAGCATTGGGGCTTGTTGGGGGTGTTCTGGGGCGGAGCGGAGGCAGAGCCTGTCGCTAACCGGGCAGCAGCGATATTGCATGCTTTCCTGTTAGGATCTGCGCCTAAAAGATAGGCGAGGAAAACCCTCGCCTATTTTTAAGGCACAGGAGGTAATTGGGCAGCATCCAGTATTCCTGTGTCTGTGACAATCACCAGATATTCAATGCCGTCGCCGCAGCATTGAATATGCGAATTAGAGGTCGGCGGGAAGGGTTATGCGCCGATGAGGCACATAGCCCTTCCAAAATGTGCACAGTTCAGTATCTGGTCCTAAAACTCTTAATAAGGATACATAGCTGTTGCACAGAAATTACAAACAATAATTCAAAGTGCCAAACCCTGTGGCACCCCCTTTAACGAAAACCATTGGGAGACTTGATCACCCATTCAAACCTGTTGCATTCTTACAGTCACATAAGACCTAAACCAAGAAAGTACTAACTCAGGCCTTGACAAATTTTCTTGGAATCTATGAGCTAGCCTAAAATTATAGGAGCCGGCTGGCGAAACCTTTCACGCCGCATGCCCTACTCCCACCACCCCACCAAGGTATATTGCAGTACTTTTTTAGGTTTTAGGGCCTGATTTACTAAGACCATTTTCCCATTTTCCATGGGAAAAAGCTTAATAAATCAGGCTCTTAATAGGCCACTGCACAGTGCCAATAAAAGACAGTGACCCCACTCCTCCTCTTCCCTCTTCCACCATCCAAAAACACTAACTTCAGTAAAATAGCGAAGTGCCTGAAGGTGGAGTTGGCAGATGGGAGGAAGTAAGGGAAGTGGAATTGCAGTAGGCTAAACTAAAGAAGGCAATAAAAGGGGCAACAGATAGATATGTAAGGAAATTAAATAAAAAGAAGAGGAAAAGGAAACCTATTTGGTTTTCCAGAGAATAGCTGCACAAATAAAAGTGAAAATCACAACTTTCACTAAATTCAGAATTTTGCAAACAGAGGAACACAGAAAAGAATACAGGATAAAGCTAAAAGAGACAAAAAGAGAAATAAGGATAGCAAAATCAAAGCCAGAAGAAAAGATGGCTAAAGATCTAAAGCGTGATGGCAAAACATTTTTCAGATGTATTTGGGAGACGAGGAAGATCAGAGGTGGAATTGCAAGACTCAAAAGTGCCGAGAACGGATTCGTGGAAAATGACATTGAAAAAGTGAAAATGCTAAACAAACACTTCTGTTCTCTTTTTACTAAAGAAAATCCTGGAGAAGGACCACCTGTGATTGACAAATTTACAAATGGGAATGGTGTAGATACTGCACCATTCACAAAAGATGATGTGTTTGAACAATTTGCAAAACAGAAAGTGAAAGAGGCCACGGGACCAGATGGGATACATCCCAGAATACTGAAAGAGCTCAGAGAGGTTCTTGCAGGGCCTTTAAAGGTTGTTTTTAATAGATCCTTGGAGACAGAAGAAGTTCCACAGGACTGGAGAAAGACTGATGTGGTACCTCGTCACAAAAGTGGTAATAGGGAAGAAGTGGCAAACTACAGGCCAGTAAGCCTTACCTCTGTACCGGGAAGAATAATGGAGGCGCTTCTGAAAGAGAGAATAGTGGGCTTTCTCTAAACCAATAGGTTGTGTGATCTAAGACAGCATGGTTTTACCAAAGGACGATCATGCCAAACAAATCTGATTGAGTTCTTTGACTGGGTGACCAGAGAACTAGATCAAAGACATGCAATGGATTTGATCTACCTAGATTTCAGCAAAGCCTTTGGTATTGTTTCTCATAGGGGGCTTATCAATAAACTGAACAGCATGGGGATGGGTCCCAAGGTGGTGAACTGGATCAGAAATTGGTTGACTGACAAACGACAGAAGGTGATGGTAAACGGAACTCACTCGGATGAAAGGAAGATGATTAGTGACATGCCCCAGAGATCTGTTCTGGGACTGGTACTGTTCAATGTATTTGTGAGTGATATTGCTGAAGGTCTGAATGGAAGGGTCTGTCTTTTTGCAGATGACACGAAAATTTGCAACAGTGGACTCCCCTGAGGGAGTGTATAACATGAGGAAAGATCTACAAAAGCTGGAAGAATGGTCTGATGCTTGACAGTTAAGATTTAATGTGAAGAAGAGCCAGTGTCATGCACTTGGAATACAGAAGTCCAAGGAAGTTGTATGCAATAGGGGGAGAGAGCATGGTGTGCACGGACCAGGAGAAGGACCTCTGAGTGACTATGTCTGAGGATCTCAAGGTAAGGACCTCAGTGATTGTTTCTGAGGATCTCAAGGTGGCAAAACTGTGACAAGGCAGTGGCCAAAGTCAGAAGGATGCTAGGTTGCATACAGAGAGGAATTACCAGCAGAAAGGAGGTACTAATGCCACTGTACAAGTCGCTGGTGAAGCCTCACTTGGGATATTGTGTTCAGTTTTGGAGACCGTATCTTGCAAAGGATATAAAAAGACTGGAAACGGTTCAGAGGAAGGTGACCAAAATGATTTGGTGCCTGCACCACAAGACATATGAGAAGAGACTTGAAGACCTAAATATGTATATTCTAGGGGAGAGAAGCGACAGGGGAGATATGATACAGACCTTTAAATACTTAAAGGGTATTAATGAACAAATAAACCTTTTTCAAAGACAGGGAAGCTGCAAAACTAGAGGACATAACATGAAGCTGCAAGTGGGTAAACTGAAAGGCAATGTCAGGAAATACTTTTTCACTCCCCTCCCGATGGAAGTGGTGGGAGAAAATACAGTGGCGAAATTCAAAATGGCATGGGACAGACACAGTGGATCCCTTTATAGTAACAGGATAAAATCAAAATAACTTTAACTGTCTCTGCTATCTCAACAAATAGGAGTGATCTGCACGAAGCAGTAGGTACACCCCTAAACAAAAGCATAGGGAGTGATGACTTGCATGGAGCGGCAGGTGCACCTACTCTTCCCACCTTCTGGGCAGACTTCATGGACCATGATGGTCTTTATCTGCCGTCATATACTATGTTACTATGACCCAGTAAGCTACACCTGTATGTGTGTGTGGTGCAAAGGTGGGAGTGCCTCTGTGTGTGTGTGGCAGGAGAGGGGTGTGCTTTTTGCACATACACATTGTGCCCTTTACTTCCCATGCATTCATTCCTTCTCTTTCCTCCCTACACTGGACCTCACAGCCGATCTTTTGCCCATGTGCTCTGAGCCCCAGGTGCGAGGTCCGTTTTTTTGGTCGCTATGGTGGCCTGATGCCTGGGGTTTGTTAAGCCTTGCCCTAACTTCTACAGCCTTTGTAGCAAGAGAAAATAATTCACAGAATCAAAGGCTGCTATAATATCTAGAAACACTATTAAAAAGCTGACCTTGGTCTTTCCAGCCCACACAGAGAATGTTTAAAAAGAGACACCATCAAAGTCTCAACTCCACAATGTTCACAAAATCCTTGTTTTTGCACATCTAAAATGGCATGTGTATTAATAAAATCCTGCAATTAAAACACTGCCTATTCCACAAGTTTTGCTAAAAACTATAAACTTGATCCCAGACGATATGAGTGAGTCAATGCTAGGTCTAAATCACCTTTCTTTGAGATTGGGTGCATGCTTGCACATTTTAACATACAAGGCATAATGCCAGCACTCAAAGACAAATTTACAATATACTGTAAAACATAACCTATATCTCCCCTAATCATCTTTATCCATCTTGTTGGACATGGGAGGTAGTTGTATGGATCACTGTTATTATATGATCCATCTCCTTGGGATTAATGGGACAAAACTCATTCCAACAACACTGCAAAGACTCCCCCAGCTTCCTGCGATCCCCAATATACACATCACAGAGCATCTTCTTATGCAAGTAATTAGCAAACACATCAGGGGTAATAAGGACAACTGATTGGGGATGATCAGGCTCACACACCAATTCCTTCACTGTACTAAACAGTTCGAGGATGATTCAATAAATAACAAAAATAAATATAAGCTTTGCATTATCACTGATCGTCACATGTAAATGAAATGCTACATGGAAAAACCATGTATAGGGGAAGAAATTATTAAAGTTACTGGTCCAAACAAACTTTTAAGCTGTTCGCATGTGGTTTATCTGGTTCTATTATAGAAAACATTCTGTAGCACTTTCCCTGTACTGATTGAAAGCAATATTGCTGGTGAGACAGTGCTTGTGTTATTTAAAGCCAAACTGACCCATTATAGATCCTTTCCTTGTGAAACTGTGCACTTCATGATGAAAAAAGGCTAAGAAGGCAGTAAAAACTAAGCTACCATAGTACATGTTCTCAATATGTTGGATTCAAGAAACTGCTTCACAAACATCTTTTATGCAATACAGGGCACACCAGTTCTAACAGACACAACCAAGCTATCATGCTGAACAGGCTAACTGTATAAATATTTTGACTAGGATATTGGGATATGCAACCAGGGAGATGTACATCAGAAGTCCGAGGCAGGTTGGTGCTAAGAAAAGTCTGTACATCATTTCTGCATTTCAATTCACTCTGGAGTCCAAAATAATAGGACTTCAAAGATATTTATTGCTGAAGGTAATCAATAAATATGCTGGTTCTTTTGGTAATTTCTAATCACTAAAAACCAAAGGGTGTGATATTCAGTACCAGCTGCTAGCACTGCTAACGTGGCTAGCTGCCGACGCTGAATATTAAACCCGGATATTCAATGCCGGGGTCATATCCAGCCTTGGTGTTGAATATCCAGGGTAGCCCCATAGACTGAGCATTAGCAGTGAATTTGAGAGACTAAGATCATACTCCACATACCCTGGCTTAGAAGTGAGGTTCACAACTGTCATGGTATCCACAAAATTAATGCCCCGAGTAAAACCAACCGGGCAGTGGCTATATTGAGCCGCTGCCTGGTTAGTGATAAGCATTGAAAGTCCACGGTTACCTGCACCCGGCTTTCGCATTATATCACTAACCAGGCAGTGGCAATATTGAGCTGCTGTCCAGTTACTGATCAGCACCGCCTTCACTCTGCCCCAGAATGCCCCTGGCATGCACCGATGCTGTGTGGTTAGCAGTGGGGCATGTAGGGACGGTTGAATATCCTGTTCACAGCAATTTGGAGTTTTACTACTGGGCTGCGAGAATAGTTGCGATTAAGCATTGGTTTAGATGCGTGTTTGTAGAGCCAAGTTGGCTCCAACTGGAAAAGGCTCAGAGGGTTTCACTCTGCCTCTCTTACTCACTTCGGATGGGACAAGCATAACTCCGACAAATTTTACAGAAAAGCTTTTGTTTTAGATTTTTACATATTTCTGAAGAAGAGTTTTCGCCTCTAAATCCACTTAGTAAGAATTCACAGCTGTCATATTGTACATTTTATTCCGAAATGAGTCATTCGGAGGTCCAGGTGCTTCATTTTATGTGGCAGTTGGGTACTGGTGTGATGCCATGCATCATGATTTCACTACCTTGAGCAAGGAGTTTTCTCTGTAGCCTGCTACTCGTACACTCGCTCTCTATCTTCAAGTGAGGGAGGCAATATATCATCTTCAGGCTTGGGGTTGGCGTTGTCAATGTCGTCGTCATGTGCTGAAACCCCTGGAAAGATTTTTATGTACAATTGATGATGGTAGAAAATGGATCTCAGGGTATTACCAGCAGTTGACGGATGTGGACTCCCTCTTACCACAATTTCAGCACCTTATGGAGCAATGGAATGGGGATTTACAAACCAACAGATGACTCAGTTTGGGATGTGATCTGCGCTTCTGCGCATTCTTTCTCTATGTGTTGTCGTAGGGTGGAATTAATGGTGCATTTGCTGCATCGGACTTACTGCTCTCCTATGTTTGTTTTTTTTTATAGCATACAGGGTCTACATCAGGAGTTTGTTGTCTGGTTGTGGTCTTTTGGCTGACTTTTTCCCCATGTGGTGGACTTGCTCATTGGTTTCTTCTTTCTGGGCACATGTGCATGGGCGCACTGGATAAGGTGCTTGGGTGACGGTTGACCTTCATGCCCCAGTTGTTTGTAATGATTTACTGGTGTGATGTGGATGTCTCCCACACTGAGCAATCCCTTGCTGCTCAGTTGCTTCTAGTGGCCCAGTTTACTACTGTTTACATTGCAAGAGTGGTCCTCCCTTTGCGGGGTGGCTAAAGCAGGTGTCCAAGATTGCCCAGTTTGAGAGAGTGCGGGGTAAAATTGATCAATATAATGTTATATGGGGTAATACTGGAAATGGAGAGGGGGCAGGTGTGTAGTTATTTTTGGGAGTTGCTTTGTGGCTTGGCATGTTGGTTGGGTGGATATTTAAGGATCTTGATGTGCAACATTTGGTCTAGCTTTTGTGACAACAAATGTTTGAAATGCTTGCTGATATGAATCACATCTGGAGTGTATTGTTGGCTGGTTTAAATAAAAAGTTGTTTACATTTGAAGGGTCTCTGCTGCCACACAATTGATTAAAGGAACAGGAGACTACCATAATGCAACAAAATTATATCCATTGAAATGCAATGGATGGAAATTCACGAGTTCCACTGCTTTTAGATATTTGGCTGGTAAAAGACATACCTAGAAGTTTCAGGCTGCTTACTGTAATTAGGGACAATTCACAGCACTTGCCACAGTTTATGTGTCTGCTGCCAAAAGGGTTAATTACAGAGCTTGGTAAAATGCAATCTTTGTAGTACAGCAGCCTACTTTCATTGACAGCTGAATAATATTTATCTAGTAGCTGATAATGCTCATCTCTCACCTCACCAGTACAGTCTCCTTCATTTTCCTCTTCTTCTTCACATCTTCTCTAAGTACTGAATCCCAATTCTGTGCCAATCTCTCAAAATCATCCTCACTAGTATTCTTAACCATTGTGATAATCCTTTCCAATTATGCATTCACTGGTTAACACATAATTGCCTTTGAATATCTCTCCTGTAGAATGTAACATTCATTCACATGAAACTTTCCCAGACCAGCCAACAAGCCTCTCCTACAACAGGTGAGCAGAAGTAGAATGTTCCAATTTGGTTGAAATTCTGGTGTCGCATCAGAGACCGAAACAAATTCCCTCTACTGTCAGACACTATGTGCAGTAACACAAATCTCTGCAAATGGAGTCAGAAACTTACCATACTAGCACTAAGTGCAAGAACTAATATACCAGTCCTACCTTTGAAGAATCAGCACTATGTTTAGAAACGTCTCACAAGACATTTAAAGCAAATCTTAAAGCTCATTATATTGCTTTAGCCCAGCAAAATGTGTGTGTGTTGGGGGGGGGGGAGCTGGCACAGGAGTCTGCTTACTCTCTTTTTTTTCATATTTTTCTTTAATTGAGGATCTGCTAGGGGCTCGGCACAAGCATTTTATGTTCGGGCGCTGAGGGTTAAGTGACACCCAAGGCCACAAGGAGTCCCAGTGGGATTTGAACATTGATCTCTTCAGTCACCAGACTACTCCTCCACTCTACTAATTTCTTAGTCCCCACTATCCCCCCCCCACTTAATTCCCAAGTCAGCACTCTTCCACCCTACCAAATCCCTGAGTTGTCACTCGCAATTCCACCCAAGCCCAGCATTCCCAATCTAAGGGGTATGTTTATTAATCAGCAGTAGCGTCTTCCGTGCCATATCGGAGCCGCAGCCCATTGTCTCTCTGGCAGGCAAAGGCACAAAAGTTTATGGGAACAAACATGCAAGTTCCCGCTGCTGCAAAGGGTGGAGCCGTTGAGGCAGATTTTTGGCACCCTAATGCTTGAATGCTCTGCTTACTCATTAAATCAGCCTTGACCATCACATAAAACTGTAAAAGCTCTTGGGTGTATCTCTTAGGTGGAAATATAACATTTTTGTAATTTACTCTCCCTCCCAAGAGAGTAAATTGGGAAAAAATACCAAAAACCTCTAAAAGTCCAGAATGCTTTAACACAAAATACCTTCTTGACTGGGTGTGTGGGATGCACTGAGGTATTGGTCAGTCACATCTGATTACTGGACTTCTCATGGTTGAGATTGGATGACTTTGACAGTCCCACATACTAATTGTCTCTCCCAATTTTCTTCAAACCTAGCTTTAGTTAACAGAGTTGGGGAGAACAGAATTTCCTGTTTTGTAATCTGGCCAGCCATTAGAAAAGCAGCCTCTCGGGCTGTACCTGAACCCCCTAGGACTTCAGCAGCCTCTCCTCCTTCCGCAAAATCTTGAGGACATTACAAGAAGAGGCATGGCCCTGGAAGCAGGGATTTTTATTATTCCTTCCAAAATAGTGGAGAAGATACCCATGACCAGTGACAATAGTAGGTCTAAGATTGCAAACCTACTATTAGTAAACTGTGAACTATCATTAAAATCAACTGTAGTACCTGAAGAGTAAAGAATGGCCAATGTAACACCAATATTTATAAAGGGTTCCAGGGATGTTCCAGGAAACTACAGACCTGTGAATTTGACGTCAGTATTGGGCAAAATGGTAGAAACCATTATAAAGAATAAAATTACAGGTCATGTATATTATCGTGGTTTAATGGGAAAAAGCCAACTAATCTATTATAGTTTTTTGAAGATGTGAGTAAACAGGTAGACAAAGGTGAGCTGGTTGATATAGTATATCTAGATTTTCAGAAAGCCTTTGACAAGGTCCCTCATGAGAGACTCTTGGCAAAATTAAAAAATCATGGGATTGGAGGCAGTGTAGTACTGTGGATCAGAAGGCAGAGAGTAGGGCTAAATGGCCAGTTTTCTCAATGGAGAAAAGTAAATAGTGGAGTACCCCAGGGATCTGTGCTGGGCCTGCTGCTTTTTAACATATTCATAAATGACCTGGAAATGGGAATAATGAGTGAGGTAATCAAATTTGCAGATGACATAAAATTATTCAAAGTTGTTAAAACCCAAGAGGATTGTGAAAAATTGCATGAGGACCTTGAAAAATTGGAAGACTGGGAGTCCAAATGTCAGAAAAAATTTAATGTGGACAAGTGCAAAGTTATGCACCTATGAAAGAATAACCCAAACTTTGATTACAAGACGCGACGCACCTTACCTTACCTTAGAAACCACCACCCAGGAAAAAGATTTAGGCATCATCATGGATAATATGTTGAAACCCTCCGCCCAGTGTGCAGTGGCAGCCAAGAAAGCTAATAGAATGCTAGGAATCATAAGGAAAGGAATGGAGAATAAAACCAAGGATATTCTAATGCCTCTGTATCATTCATGGTTCAACTGCACCTTGAATATTGTGTGCAATTCTGGTCACTGTATCTTAAAAAGGATATAGTGGAATTAGAAAAGGTACAGAGAAGAGCCACCAAAATGGTAAAGGGGATGGAAGGATATCTCTATGAGGAAAGGCTTTAAAGGTAGGGCTCTTCAACTTGGAAAAGAAAAGGCTGAGAGGAGATATGATAGAAATCTGTAATTAATGAATGGAGTTGAACAGGTTAATGTAGATTGATTATTTAAGCCATCAAAATGTAGAAAGACTAAAGGACATACAATGAAGCTACAATGTAACCCATTTAAGACTAATAAGAGAAAATATTTTTTTCATTCGATGCTGGAATTCGTTACCGGAGGATGCAGTAAAAGCTGTTAGTGTAGCTGTGTTTAAAAAAGATTTGGACAAGTTTCTGGAGGAAAGGTCCATAAACCATTATTAAAGAGGACCTGGGAAATCCATTGCTTACCCCACGACGAGCATTGTGGAAACACTGGACTTTGGGTACTTGCCAGGTGCTTGTGACCTGGCTTGGCCACTGTAGGAAACAGGATACTGGGCATGATGGACCTTGGTCTGACCCATTATGGCATTTCTTATGTTCTTAATGACTGACAGACAGGTCCATCCTCCATTATCTTACTTTGTAGGCAGGTCAGCTTAGTAGCTGAGACTCCAGAATGTTCCTCTGTATGAACATAGAGGACAGGTCCTGATACACCCGTTCAGTGTCTTTACTAGCCAGGCCTGTATCTCCAAGGCACTTGAACAAGAGCTTACTATATACAGTGGACTGCTGAGTCCCTCCTGGAACTTCTCCAACCTTCTTAAATGGAGAGAGTGAGTTGCCCAGTTAGCTTCCCAACAATCTGGGCAACCTAGATGTGGCCCCGGCATTGAATGAGTTTAAATTTTAGCGGTAGCGGCTAGCCATTTTACATAAAAACATAAGAACATAAAAAATGCCATACTGGGTCAGACCAAGGTCGATCAAGTCCAGTACCCTGTTTCCAACAGTAGCCAATCCAGATCACAAGTACCTGACAGGTTCTCAAAAAGGCACAGAGGTTCCACAATGCTCTTCCCCGGGTAAGCAGTGGATTTCCTGGGTCCTCTTTAATAATGTCAGGCTTACCGGTCTGTAGTTTCACGAATCGGTAAGCCTGACTTTAGTACTGAGCAAAATGGTAGAAACCATTATAAAGAATAAAATTACTTAACGGTGCTAGCCACCACCACTGAATATTAGGCCCATAGTGCATAGGATAAAAATATCGCTGCAGTAGGATTGTCAAAGGGAAACTCTGTGGGGAGCTTCCCTTCTAAAATGGGCTTGCAGGGTTAACAGATAACAATTCAGTGGGTAACTTGGAGTTTTCTATCTAAAAGCCTTTCCCAAGCAGTCTAAAAGTAAAATGAGAACCCAAAGAAATAGAAGGGATGATCAGTGAAGGCTGCCACAATGGTGATTATCATTATCTTCATATTGCTTCTAGGCCCTGGACACAGGGTTATTACTTACTCTCCCAGCAAAATTGGCATGTTTCTGTGAGCTCTGAAAACATGTAGAGACATCTGTGTTTTTAACAGAGCTTGTAAAATGCAAAAATGCTACTGTAGTCTGTTCTATGCATGAACTCAATGGGCATATTTACACAGGAATGCCAGGAGATGGAGGTGAAGAGGAATCTGTCAGTAGCGTGTTCGAGGATCCCAGGACCACAGAAATCAAGAAAGAAAACTCTGACATGGGTGAGTCACATTGGAAGGGGCGGTATAAAAGAAATAGTTAAATAAATAAATAAAAATAATACTGTTGTAGCGCTAAGCACTGTTGCAGGATGGAGGAATGTAGTTCCATATGCTGTCAATGGGACTTAATTTATGTTTATATACTCAAACAGATGAACCCCCTGCTGATCTGAATAAAGATAACTCTCGAAGTAATGCCTTAGAAGATGCAGGGGTCACGAACATAAAAAAGGAAGTTATCGACTTAGGTGAGTGGAGTGGAATTTATTCGTTCTTGCAGTTGATTGTTAAAGCAGTAGTAGTAAAATCTTAATTTTTTCAGATAATACATTTGGCAGTTAGCACACACATTATCAATCCTTAATGGGAAATGAACCATAGTGATGGCAATTTTGAAAAGCCATTTCCCTGGGTAAAAGGCTTTTTGAAGATTGCCCACCTTCCATAAGGCTAAAAAGTATGGACGTTTGTTTGTTTGTTCTGCAGTGCATCTAATTTTTTTTCTGCACTGCGTAGATGTGTTTACTAGGATGGGGTTAGGTCAGAGGACATAACAATTTGTGTAATATTGCATTATCAAAATTACATGCATAATTTGTTTTCATGGAATACCGTACCTGCTGAAAAAGCAGGTACATATCTCTGTGTGTACTTTATCCCAGGACAGTTTTCAACAGGAAGGCATGCTTGCACGTTCCCTTTTAAGAAATGGTGCAAAGTTCATGGGTAGAAGGACTGCGAACTTTGCAACTGTGTGGGCATCTATGAATATTGCCTCAGTTAGGACAAAACTCCTGAACTTTAGAAGAGCTCACTCCAAGATGATGAGTGAATGTGTGGAGGAAGCCTGTCTGTCAGGAGTCTAGGATCTGTAGGGTTGTGAAGCGCTATGGGGCAGCGGTAAAAGAGCAGAGAGAGGTCTTGTGATTTTAGGTTTTAATCTCACTAAAGCATTCCAAATGGAAAAATAAATAAATAAATAAAAATAGGTGGGATAGATATTAAAAAAAGCTGTATGCTGTTAATTTGAAATGAACTGCCTGCATTTATTTATTTTATTTAATTTGATAGATTTTTATACCGCTTTATCCTTAAATCAAAGCGGTTTACAATATAACCAAAAAGGCTTATAAAGAACGAGGGAGGGGGAAATGCAGGGAGATATTGTAACAGATCTTATAACATTGAGGCTAGAAGGGGGCTGTTGCATGAAAACCTTCTACAAAGTATGTTACTACAGTGAGAGCAGTTGAGAGGGAGTTGAGCTTTTCCTGCAGTCGGAGTTAAGTGATGTCTCCAAAGTGTTCGATATAGAGTGTAGTTTTCAGCAGCCTCCGAAAGCCTTTGATGTCTGAGGTGTCTCTCAGGCATTCCAGGAGAGAGTTCCATAAGGCAGAGGCAGCAAGTGATACAGCTCGTCCAGAAGTTGATTGCTTTGCTTTGGTGTAGGCACTGGGTGTTGTGATCAAAGTTGTGGTGTGACGCCTCCTTGGTCTAGTGCTGGTGTCATTTGGGCCCAATATTCAGTGCCAGCAGCTAGTGCTCCTACAGTGGCAACAGCTGGCGCTGAATCCTAGACCCAGATATTCAATGCTGGGGCCATATATGGCCACTTGCATTGAATATCTGGGTTGGCTGCAGAACCTGGAAGCTAATTGGGCAGTGGCAATATTCAGCCACTGCCTAGTTAGCTTCTCTGGCTAAAGTAAGACCAGTATTTACTATGCCTTACTTTAGCCATGTGTCACTAACCAGGCAGCAGCTTAGTATGTATCATTACACAGGTCTGCGACTAAAAAGCTGTTTGATTATTTTCATCTAATTTCCATGTATTTTGGTATGCTGAAAACAAATAAAATATTGAAAAAACTCCTAGACGTCAAGATTAATCTTTCCTGAAGAATCCAGTGGGAGGGAGACACAGGGCAGATAGCAGCAGCTCCGGTCAGTGCAGGGGGGCGTGGCCAGCACTGTGACGCCTCGTGTACAGACACAGAGCTGCTCTCTCCTGCATGCCACACTTTTATTTTATTTATTTAACATTTCTTTTATACCGCACTATTTTCCATCAGTGCGGTTTACAGAGAACAAAGTGACTCAATGACAGCGAAGGCAATCAGAGTTTACATAAACAGGAGGAAACAACTTGGAGTGAACTGGGGGAAACTATGTACAATTTACATATGAACAATTTACATATGAAACTATGTACAATTTACAAGTTACCACGTTAATCTTTCCATTGTTCCTAGGGTTATTCAATTACTCAGAGCAAGTGTGGGACAGCAGGGTGCAATCTAGCTAAGGCTGTTTTACATAACCTGTCAGTTGCCCCTTGTGCATTATGTAGTTTAAGTTAAGATGTTGGGTGGAGGGGAGAGGGAGGTGTGGTGGGATAGTTGTGTTGTGAATAGTGCATGAGGAACAGGTGGTGTTTGATGGCTTTTCTAAACTGCATGAGGTCTCTGATTGCTCTGATATGGGGTGGAAGTTTGTTCCAGGCCCTGGGGGCATAGGACACAAATGCGCGTTTGTTTGTTGATTGTGCCCATTTTGTGGTTATTTTTGGGATGATTAGCGTATTGGCAGCAAGTGCTCACTTAGGTCTGTTGCTGGTAATGTAGGTAAGAAGCGCTGAGATTGATGAGGGTGATATGTTATTTAAGGCTTTAAATGTTATTAAGAGGGCTTTGTAAGTTATCCTACTGCTTACTGGGAGCCAGTGTAGCTCTCTTAGTATGGGGGATATGTGATTGCTCGTAGGTATCCCACACAGGATACGGGCAGCAGCGTTCATCGCTAATTGGAGCGGGTTCAATGAATTCTTGGGGAGGCCGTGTAGTATAATGTTTGCATAGTCAAAGTGGGGTGTGACTATTGCTTGGAATATTGTTCGGAAGTTGTCAGGGTCCAGCATGGGTCTAAGGTGTCGAAGAGTCTTGATCTTATAATAGATGGACTTTACTGTGCGGCTTATATGGTCTTTGAATGTTAATCGTTGATCTAGTGTCACGCCAAGGTAGCGTATGGTGGGCTTTATTGGTAGCTCGGCGTCTCTGACCTTCAGGGTTGGAGGGGGTGTGAAGCTTTTGTTTCTCGTGATGGTTAGAACCTCTGTTTTCTTAAAGTTTATTCTCAGATTATTGTTTAAGAACCAGTCTGTTATCGCATTGAAGCAGTCAATGATGGTCGTGTAGTCTGGAAGCGTGACATTGATAGGTGTGTATAACAGCACATCGTCGGCATAGATGAGGCACGATATGCCGAAGGCACGGGTAATTTCACAGATTGGTTGCAAGTATATGTTGAAGAGTAGCGCTGAGAGGGAGGAGCCTTGGGGTACTCCCTGTTTCTCCAGGACCAAGCAGGAAGTCAGTCCTCACTTATGGGTGACGTCGGCGCCGACGGAGCCCTCGCGGAGCAATTTTCCCCAGCTTTCAAAGAAAGCCTTTGGGAATTGCAGCGCGCATGCGCGGTCCTCTTCCCGCCCAAGGGTGCCATCTTAGCCAGTCTTCTTTTTTCCGCGGAGCCCTACAGACGTCCCCGTCTTGTCCCCGCGAAAAAGTCGATATTCCTTCATTATTTTATTCTTTTCCTTCGGTTCGACGCCGGTCTTTTTCCCGCCCGGACTCGCGACGCCGGTCACGAGTCCTCTTCCTTTTTCGGTTTTTCTGACTTAGTCAGCTTTCGTTTTCGATTTTTCCCTGGCAGCCCGGTCCTTTGACCTCGCAGGGGCCCTTTTTCCCCCGATGGCTGCCAGTGGGTTTAAGCGGTGTGGTCAGTGTGACCGAAATATGTCACTAACTGACACACACGACTTTTGCCTCCGCTGCCTGGGCCCAGATCATGAGGAACTGATCTGTGGGCCCTGCGGCAAAATGTCCTCCAAAGCGTTGAGAAGTCGGCGGCATCAGCGTGATCGGATCTTCGCTGACCCCAGCCGTACCCGGACCTCGTCGGAGGCCTCCGCGTCCAAAGGCTCCAGCTCGGACCGTCGCCGGAGTTCCTCCGACAGGGGTTCTCCCTCCGGGGACCATCGTCGGAAGGTGAAACCCGCGAGGGCGGCGTCGGTGGACGCTCCTGGCTCCGCGAGGGCCAGGTCGCATAGCCCCGACAGCCGCCCCGGGTCCTTGGAGAAGGAGCACCTCACGAAGCGACCTCGCCTGGAGTCGGAGATGCCTGCTCGGGTAAGTCCTGTGGTCCTTCTGGACTCGCCTCCGCGACAGCCGACGTCGGGCCCGACGCCGTCGGGGCCCGAGTCGGGGGCTGCTGGGTCACCTGAGCTCGGACTCAGGTTGACGGCCTTGGAGAGCAGACTGTCTGCCTTCATGGACCAGCAGCGGGCACTGCTCGCTGGCCTCGCTGGCGCTGCTGCCCCGACCGCCGGGACGTCGACGTCCAAGTCGACCCCGGAGACCGAGCCGATCCTCGAGTCGATGCGAACTCGAGTCGATCCTCGGTCGAGGTCACCCTCGGCCTCCCGTTCGGGACCGAGGTCGCCGACGCCGACTCCCTCGGCGTCGGGGCGGCAGGTGCCGCGCCCTGCCCGGGCCGACCCCACCGAGTCCTCGTCGGAGTCGGTCTGGGAGTCTGAGGAGGAAGAGTCACCTGATTCTTTCCGGACTCGGTGTGTCCCCTCGGACTCACCGGAGTCCGAGCCTCGGAAGCAGTCCCCCCCGGAGGATGCCCGGTTCTCGGACTTCGTCAGGGATATGGCCAAGGCTTTGGCCTTCCCTGCGGACCCCGAGGAGGAGCCTCGAGCCGAAGAGCTCGACGCCCTCCAGTATGACTCTCCCGCAAGGGAACACTTTACTGTACCGGTTCCTCCTATGCTGGAATGACTACTCTTCCGCATGTGGGAGAGTCCGGCCTCCTCGCCGGTCCTGAGCAAGCGGGTCGATTCTATCTATCGAGTCCGCAAGAGCCCTGGCTTTCAAAAGGCACAGCTACCACACCATTCCATGGTAGTGGAATCGGCCATGCATCGTCTTAAGAGCCAGAAGATGCACTCCTCGGTGCCTCCTGGCAGGGAGGCCCGTAACCTGGATGGCCTTGGTAAGAAGTGTTTCCAGGGCTCTATGCTCGCATGTCGTGTCCAGACCTACCAGCTATACATGGGCATGTATCTCCGAGATCTGGCTAAAGAGCTAGCCGGATTCTCCGCTGGTTTGTCCGAGGAACCCTTGCGGAGGTTCCTGGCCTTGTCCACTGGCATTCGGGAATGCTCAAAGTTTATGTCCCGAGCAGCCTATGATGGCTTTGAAGCATCGGCTCGAGTGGCCGCAGCCGGCATCGGTGCCCGCCGACAGGCTTGGCTTCAGTCGTCAGACCTTGAGCCCTGGGTGCAGGACAAGTTGGTCGATGTCCCCTGCCGAGGCGAAAACCTCTTTGGCAAGCCCATGGCTGAAAAGGCTGCACAAATTGAGACTGAGACTCTCACCAGGACCAGGCTTTCTAGGAAGACCTCTGCCCCTTCCCAGAAAAAGAAGGGCTCAGGGAAAAAGTCCTTTTACCCGAGGAAGGCGGCTGCCTACAAACAATACCCCCATTATCAGGCCCCTGCAGCTCCCCAACAGGGCCAGCAGGCCAAGGGACGGGGTAACGGGTCCCGTAGGCAGCAAGCCCCCAAGCCTGCACCACCAGCCCCTGCTGAGCAGGGTGGGGGTTTTTGACTCACTAAGCATAGCCTCTCCCCCCTCGCTGGTCCCTCCCAGCACCGGAGGCCGGCTGGTTCATTTCGCCCACAGGTGGTCCAGCATCACCGCAGATGCCTGGGTGCTTCAAGTCGTGCGAGAAGGCTATCTTCTCCACTTCCACCAGGTCCCTCCCTCCTATTTTCCGGGAGAACCTCCACGACTCCCCCTGCACAGGGAGTTACTCCTTCAGGAGTTAGCAGGTCTTCTGCAGGAACAGGCGGTGGAACCGGTGCCACACCACCTGAGAGGTCAAGGCTTTTATTCCAGGTATTTTCTAATACCAAAGAGAACAGGAGGCCTCAGACCCATCCTGGACTTGCGCAACCTCAACAAGTTCCTTGTGCGGGAGAAGTTCAAAATGCTTACCCTTGGAATCCTTCTGCCCTACCTCCAGCAGGGAGATTGGCTATGCTCCTTGGATCTAAAGGATGCCTACACGCACATCCTCATCCACCCAAGCCACCGCCAGTACCTAAGGTTTGTGGTGGCAGGAAATCATTACCAGTACAGAGTACTGCCCTTTGGCCTGTCCTCCGCACCGCGAGTCTTCACAAAATGTCTCGCGGTGGTGGCGGCCCATCTCCGGCTTCACGGCCTCTATGTCTTTCCGTACCTCGACGACTGGCTCATCAGAGCGGCGTCCGCTCCGGAGGTCACCAGCGCCACACACACGCCGCACGGTGACTCTTCTGCAGCACTTGGGCTTTGTTATAAATTTCGCAAAGTCCACTTTGCTCCCCTCACAGGATCTCGAGTTCATCGGCGCAAGGCTCCACACTCCTCAGGCACGAGCGTACCTACCGCTCGACAGGGCTCAACGGCTCCTGGACCTAGCCGACCGTTTTCGCAGCCAGCCCCTGGTCTCCGCCAGGCGCTTCCTGAGACTGCTCGGCCATATGGCTTCCACCGTCCATGTGACCCCCAATGCCCGCCTGAATATGCGGCCTGCTCAATGGTGTCTCCGCCAACAGTGGCGACAAGCCACAGGCGGCCTAGCAGACCTAGTGCGCGTCTCCGAACCGCTGATCTCGTCTCTCCGGTGGTGGCTTCGGCAGCCGAACCTGATACTCGGAATGCCTTTCCAGTCACCTCAGCCGACCCGGGTGCTGACCACGGATGCATCCCTCCTGGGCTGGGGAGCACATTGCCAAGGGGCACGTACTCAGGGCCTCTGGACCACGTGGGAGTCTGCTCAGCAGATCAACTTCCTGGAGCTCAGGGCGATCCGCCTGGCTCTCAAGGCTTTCTCCCACCTGACTTCCCACCAGTCCGTCCTTGTCCAGACGGACAATCAAGTTGCCATGTTCTACGTGAACAAGCAGGGGGGCACGGGCTCCTTCCTCCTCTGCCGGGAGGCACAGAAGCTCTGCTCTTGGGCCGTCAGTCACGGCATTCTCCTCAAGGCAGTTTATCTCCCGGGCCAAGAGAATTGCCTGGCGGACAAACTCAGCAGGATCCTCCAGCCGCACGAGTGGCGTCTGGATCCCTTGGTAGTTCAGAAGCTCTTCCTAAAGTGGGGCCTCCCCACGGTGGATCTCTTTGCCAGTCCTCACAACCGGCAGCTTCCTCGCTTCGCTTCTGCTCTCGTCAGCCACACCCCCTTCGGGTTGCGGCGGACGCTTTTCTAATTTCATGGTCGGGGAGCCTTCTGTACGCTTTCCCTCCCATCCCGCTAGTCTCTCGGACTCTTTTCAAGGTTCTCCGAGACAAAGCCTTCATGATCCTGGTGGCCCCTCGCTGGCCCAGACAGCCGTGGTTTCCGCTCCTACTGCAATTAGCGGTGGAGGATCCATTCCCTCTGGGGGTACAACCGGATCTCCTCACTCAGGATCAGGGGTCTCTACTACACCCCAACCTCAGGTCTCTCAACCTCATGGCCTGGCTGCTGAGAGGGTAGTCCTTGCTCCCCTTCTCCTGCCGGCAGAGGTGGAGGAGGTCGTCTTGGCTTCGCGACGGCCTTCTACCCGCAAATGCTACGCCCTTAAATGGCGTCGCTTTGCCGTCTGGTGTACCCAACAGTCTCAGAATCCCTTCTCCTGCCCGGTGTCGGTGATCTTGCAGTACTTGCTACACCTCTCTAATCTGGGACTTAAGTCCAACTCTGTCAAAGTTCACCTCAGTGCTCTTTCGGCACATCATGTGCCGGTGGACGGTAGACCTCTCTCCAGCGACCCTCTCGTAGCGAGGTTTCTCCGAGGTCTCCTTCTACTTAAACCACCTCTGCGCCCGCCAGCGCCTGACTGGGACCTGAATGTGGTTTTGCAGCGGATCACCTGTCCGCCTTTTGAACCTATGGCTACCTGTTCTCTCCGTTTTCTGTCTTGGAAAACACTGTTCTTGATAGCCCTCACTTCCGCTAGACGCGTAAGTGAATTGCAGGCCCTCGTGTCTGATCCCCCTTACACTCGGTTCTACAAAAATACGGTAGTCCTACGGACTCACCCAAAATTTCTTCCAAAAGTGGTCTCCCCTTTTCACATCAATCAGGAGGTGGTACTTCCAACCTTCTTTCCCAGACCACACTCCAGCCGAGCTGAAACGGTCCTCCATACCCTGGACTGTAGAAGGGCTCTGAACTTCTACCTTGACCGTACGCGGGAGCACCGTAAAGCTGCTCAGCTTTTTGTATCTTTTGACCCCAATAAATTGGGGCTCCCGGTCTCCAAGCGTACGCTGTCCATCTGGGTTGCGGACTGTATCACTTGGGCTTATGGGGCAGCCGGACTCTCCTTGGAAGGTCGAGTCATGGCTCATTGCGTTCGGGCAAAGGCCACGTCAGTGGCTTACCTCCGCTCTGTTCCGCTGGCAGACATCTGCCGGGCCGCTACTTGGTCTTCGAGCCAGACTTTTGCGGTCCATTACTGTCTCGAGAGGGAGTCCCGTAGGGACAGTGCTTTCGGACAGGCAGTCCTCCGTAATCTCTTTGAGGTCTGAGCAACTCCTACCCTCCATCCCGGATGTGGGCTACCGGTGGGTAATACTTCAGTGAAGATCCTTTTCCTTCTGTGCTGCTGAGCTAGAGGGAGCTCATTTTTGTGCTTAGGGTCTCCGGTAGCCTTGAGCTTGGGAGTCCCATAAGTGAGGACTGACTTCCTGCTTGGTCCTGGAGAAAGCGTAGTTACTCACCTGTAACAGGTGTTCTCCAGGAGCAGCAGGAATCAGTCCTCACTACCCTCCCTCCTCCCCTTGGAGTTGCAATCGTCTGCTTTACTTTTTGCAAATTTTTATGCTATCTTTTTAGCTATGTCATCTGACTGGCTAAGATGGCACCCTTGGGCGGGAAGAGGACCGCGCATGCGCGCTGCAATTCCCAAAGGCTTTCTTTGAAAGCTGGGGAAAATTGCTCCGCGAGGGCTCCGTCGGCGCCGACGTCACCCATAAGTGAGGACTGATTCCTGCTGCTCCTGGAGAACACCTGTTACAGGTGAGTAACTACGCTTTTTGTTGGAAAGGTTCGGATGTACTAGAGCCAATTCTAACTTGCTGCCATCGTTCTTCAAGGTATGATTTGCACCATTCCCAAGCTAGACCCTGGATCCCCTTCTCGTGGAGAAGGGCGAGGAGTTGGTCGTGATTAACGGAATCAAATGCTGCGGAAATATCCAGGAAGATCAGCACAAAGCCCTCTTTGGTGTTGTCTACCCCACAGATTAATGTGTTGCATAGGGAGGTCAGGAGAGTTTCAACTCCGTGGGCTTCTCTAAACCTGTGTTGGCAGGGGTCTAGGGGGGCCGAGGCATCTATGTGTTGTTGAATTTGTCTCAGGGACACTTTCTCAAGTATTTTAGCTAGTAGTGGGATACTTGAGATTGGCCGGTAAGACTCTTCCTTCTTCGGGTCTAGTAGGGAGTTTTTTAGTAGAGGCCGGATTGATGTCTGTTTAAGTGCTGCTGGGAAACTTCCTGTTGAGAATGACAGCTTTGTTATTTCTGCTATGATTGGGCTGAGTTCAGATCGCATTGCTCTGACCCAGTGAGCTGGGCACGGGTCGTTAGGCGCAGTGGTAGTGTTGATGGCGGCGATAATGTCTTCAATGTTCTTCGCTGTTGGGGGTGAGAGCTTCATGAGAGGCTCCACGTGGGGTGGAGTTTGTGGTTTTCCTGGACTGGTGTCCGTAATTGGTTGGAGGGCTTTGGATTGTATGTAGTTGGCATATTCTTGGGGTTGAATTTGCTCATTTTGTGACTGTGAGGATTCTTGAGTTATAGATTTTACTAGATTGAAGAGTTCACGTGGTTTGTTTAGTGAACGGTTGAGGAGCTCGGTGTGATATTCCTTCATTTTGGCCCAAATTGCTTCTCGGTGAGTTTTCAGGTGGGCTAGGTAATTAGCCTGGTCATCTGTGTTGTAGGTGCGCCTCCATTTTCTTTCGAGTTTTCTCAATAGAAGTAGGGACGTCTTTAACACTATTGAGAACCATGGGGCTGTCGGCCTTTTAGTTGTATTATTCTTGTGCGTTGCCTGATTGTTAGGCAGGGGCTGGCGTGCGTACAGCTGTAGAGTGTCATTCCATTTAGCGACCATGTCATTGAGGTTGACTGAAGGCTGAGAGAGCTTTGGGATTGCATGTTTGGACAACAATTCCTTATCAAGTGGTTTGAAGCGACCTGTGTTTGCTGTTGTCTTTGGTTTACGTTGGTTATACAGGTCCTGATGTGATAGAACCAGGAATGTTATTAGATAATGGTCAGACCAGGGGACAAGGGTGGTGGAGAGGTTAAAGTGGTCCTTACTGCCTGTGGCAATAGGTGGAGCGAAGACTAGGTCGAGAGTGTTCCCATGTTTGTGTGTGGGGTCTGTTACGATCTGTGTATAGTTCAAATTGGCCATTGCGTCGAGGAATGTGTTGGCAAGAGTGGGTTGTGCAGAGGATAGATTAAAATCTCCCAAAATCCAGTTTGGTTTGGTTGGGTTTTCTGGGTTACAAGCTAGGTCGATTATATTTGATAGCTCGTCAGATGAGGCATTTGGAGCCCTATAAATAAGGTTGAGGGTGTTGTGTTTGTTTGCTTGTGCACGAATCATCATCAGGTTCTTGGTTCTAGGCTGTTCACACTTTTTCATCGCAATTCGTGTTAGCTCGTTATGGCTCCGCGAAAGTGTATTAATTCGCCAGACAGTTTCTGTTTCATCTGTGGTGAATATACAGTGTTGAAGCAACAGCAGAATATTACAGACTTTGTGAAAAAAATATACTTTGCATACTTTGGACTAAAAACTGGAGATCAAGATAAAGTCTGGGCGCCTCATAAAGTGTGCAAATGGTGTGTTGAGGACCTCTGAAACTGGTTCAAAGGTAAGAAAAAATCTTTCCGTTATGGGATTCCTATGGTATGGCGAGAGCAAAAGAACCATAGTGATGACTGTTACTTTTGTTCATGCGATGTGAAAGGGTTTAATTCCAAATGGAAGCATTCCATTTCATACCCCAATCTTCACTCGGCAATTCGTCCCATCCCCCATGGTACAGATATACCAGTACCCAAGCCCCCTGCTACCTTGGAAGAGATACCTAGCTCCGATGAAGGTGAAGTCATACCTGAACCAGATGATGAATCAAGTTCTGACTTTGAAGATGATACAAGACCAAAAATGTTTTCTCAGGAGGAGATGAATGATTTGGTAAGAGACTTGAATCTTTCCATAGATGCCACTGAGTTACTCGGATCAAGGCTGAAAAGCAGGAATTTATTGTTGCCAGGAGTGTCATCTTCATGGTTCAGACATCGTGAAAAGGAGTTCGTTCCTTACTTCGCCCTGGAAGACAAGTTGGTTTATTGCATCAATGTCAAAGGTCTGATGGGTCAATTTAAAATCCAATATGATTCAGAGCAATGGCGTCTTTTTATAGATTCTTCAAAAAGAAGTCTCAAAGCAGTTTTACTCCACAACGGTTTTTACGCTTCCATACCTGTAGGTCATTCCGTACACTTGAAGGAAACCTACGAGAACTTGGAATTGGTTCTTCGTAAACTTAAATATGAAGACCATGGTTGGCAAGTGTGTGGGGACTTGAAGGTCTTGTGCATGCTGCTCAGGCAACAAGCTGGGTATACCAAATATCCTTGTTTTCTGTGTCTATGGGACAGTCAAGACCGACAAAATCACTGGACCAAGAAGAGTTGGCAGCCGAAGGTGCTAACAGTCGGTGAAAAAAATGTCCTCCGAGAAACTTTGGTACCTTCCCATAAAGCTCTTCTACCACCTCTCCAAATAAAATTGGGATTGATGAAGCAATTCATAAAATCACTTCCAAGAGATGGAGAATGCTTCAAATACTTGGTCACCAAGTTTCCAGGCCTGTCGGAAGCAAAATTGAAGGAAGGTGTGTTCGTCGGACCAGACATTAGAAGGCTTATAGTTGATCAAGAGTTTGTCAATACCATGACGGATCCTCAAAAAGAAGGGTGGATTGCATTTAAAGAAGTCGTACAGAAATTTTTAGGCAATAACAAAGATCCTCACTACAAAAAGATCGTCGGACGAATGCTGAAAGCATTTCAAGCTTTAGGTTGCCTTATGAGTTTGAAAGTGCATTTCCTCCAGTCCCACCTTGACTACTTTCCTGAAAATTTGGGAGCTGTGAGTGAGGAACAAGGTGAACGATTCCACCAAGACATTAAAGAGATGGAAAGTAGATACCAGGGAAAATGGAGCATTACAATGATGGCAGACTACTGTTGGATGTTTCAGAGAGACATTCCAGATGCTACTCACAAGCGTAAATGCACCAAGAGGAGCCTCACAAGGAAGAAGAATCAAGTTTTTTTTTTTTTGAAACTTTGTTTTTATTAAACATGTGATAGGCAGGGTCACATCGTCACACAATTCCATCAAATACATCTGCCTTCCCCAAGCCCTCCCCCCGACGGTCAGCCCGTGGGGAGCGCCCACTCATTGCTATCCCCCACCATCAGCCTCAAACCACAGCGCTAAAATAAGAAGAACAGAAAAACAAGGAAAATCGCAAAACCCAAACAACCATCATAACTAGAATACAGTAATACAAAACAAAGATTAAATCAAACGCATAGCCCCCAGGCCATAGATAGTGTGTGCCTTGTGTGTCGTGTGTGCTGTGTGTGCTATATAACCTCCCCTACCCCTTCCTCCCAGTACTCCCCAGTGAACTCTGCAGATACGGATCCCAGATCTTATGGAATTCCCATTCCCGCCCCCTTAGCCGGTAGGTCAGTTTATCAAACTGGATCATCTCTTCCACTTTGCTCCGCCAGTCCTCCACTCCCGGTCCCCCCTCCCAGTTCCACCGCCAGGCTATCGCTATCCTCGCTGCCAGCAACAACTTCGCCTCCCGCTGGTGGGCCCACCTATCCGACCCCCCCGGAGTGCCTCCCCCAAACACCCACTCCCGGGGCCCCCCCTCCAGTTCCCTCCCCCTCCCTAAAGCCGAATCCCCACTCCTGCTATTCAGCCCCGCCCGGTGCACCTGCCAGAACTCCTGAATAACTCGGCAGCCCCACCACATGTGTAAGAAGTCTCCCCGCCCTCCACATCTCCGCCAACACATCCCCGATCCCTGACCTCCCCGCCAAGCCAGCCTACTCGGAGTAACATATGCTCCGTGTACTATTTGCACTTGGGTTTGTCTCCAAGAGGCGATTCCCGTGGTTTTATAAATCGCCCCATAAATCCGCTGCCACTGCGATTCATCCCATTCCTCCCCTACCCATTGATGCCACCGCCTCCGGTGCCCCCACACGGCCCCCTCCTCCACTTCCGCCGCCTCGTCCAACAGAACCCTGTAAATCTTTGCAATGAGACCTTTATCCTTGTTCCCTCGAAACAGCGCCTCCTCCATGGCAGTACCGGGGCGGCGTATCCATCTGAGATTCTCTCCCGACTGCAGGAAATGCCGGACTTGAAAGTACTGATAAAAGGGAATAGAGCTCTGCGCTTTACGCTCCAGCTCTCGATGGGACCCTATCTCCCCTTGGACCAAACAATCCCTCAATTTGACGATTTTATCCTGCAGCCAGGCCGCCCCTCCAAAGGGGAAGATATCCCCCACCCTAGTCCAGCCCGAGACAAAATTGGGGAACCACTTCCGCCCCTCCCCCTGCTGATAGAGTTTCCACATAGCCCCCAAGAAAGGATGCCCTTTCCCCCTCCCCCCTACACCCGAGCCTACCGAGCTATCCAGCCATTGGGTCAGGGATTGTGCCCCCATCAGTGTGGTTTCCAGATCCACCCACGCAGCTTCTCCCCTCCTCCGGTAGTGGTCCCTCCAAGCCTTTAGAATACCGGCCCGCTGGTACCACCGCAAAGACGGCAATCGGACTCCTCCACAGTCCTTAGCCAGCCGAAGCTGACTGGACCGGATCTTAGCCTTGCGTCCCCCCCCAAATAAACCTGCGAATCACCTCCTCCCACCTCCGGAGCATCCCCCCCGGGATCCACACAGGTAGCTGCACAAACAGGTATAAAAACTTGGGCAGGACACTCATCTTGAAGGCCTCTATCCTTCCCACCCAACTCAGTTGCAGATCTTTCCACCCCTCTAGCAGGCTACCAATCTTGCTCCCCAGCGTTCGATAGTTAAGTTCAAACAGACGGCCGGGGTCAGCTGGCAGCTGAACCCCCAAGTATTTAAAATGCCCGGGCGCCCATTTAAAGGGGAAGTCCCGGCACTCCTCCCGCCGAAAGCCACCAAGAGCCATGGCCTCAGTTTTAGCCATGTTAACCTTAAAGCCAGAAACCGCAGCAAACGCTTCCAATTCCTCCACCAGCACCGGAAGAGACCCAACCGGATCCGCCAGAAAGATCAACGTATCGTCGGCATAAAGCAGGATTTTATGCTTTCCCATTCCCACTGGAACCGGCCGTATCGCCGCCCGGGCCCGAACCCGAATTGCCAGCACTTCTATGGCTATCGCGAAGAGCAGGGGGGAGAGAGGGCACCCCTGTCTCGTCCCCCGGTGCAGATCGAACCAGTCCGAGCCTTGGCCATTCACCAAAATCCGGGCCTTCGGGTGCTGATAAAGCGCCCTCACCCCTCGCACAAAGTCCTCCCCCAGCCCCATGGTCTCCATCATAGCGAACAAAAACTCCCATTCCACTCGATCAAAAGCCTTCTCGGCATCCAAAGCCACACACACCGCCGGGAGGCGTCATTCCTGAACATAGTGGAGCAGGCCCACCGCCCGCCGCACATTATCCGCAATGGCCCGACCCTTAATAAACCCCATCTGATCTGGATGAATCAGATCCGGAAGGAGTCCCTCCAAGCGCCCCGCCAATACCCGTGCATATAACTTCGCGTCGCAGTTTAGCAAGGCAATGGGTCGATAGTTCTCACAGCGTTCCGGATCTCGCCCCTCTTTAGGAAGGACCACCACATTTGCCTGTGTCATCGTCCCCGGCAACCGCTCTCCTTGCAGCAGTCCCGTAAACAGCCGCGCCAAAATCGGCGCCAGCTCCTCCCGCATGACCTGATAAAATTCCGCCGGGTAGCCATCCTCTCCAACCGCCTTCCCCCTGGGAAGCCGCCTGATTTCTCTCTGCACCTCCCCCACCTCAATTGGCCTCCCCAGCCAATCCGCCTGCTCCTGACTGAGCTTCGGGACTTGAAGCCCCGCTATATACTCCCGAATCCACTCCGGGGTGGCCCCTTCCTGCCCCGTGTACAGCTGTTCATAGAAACGGCGGAAAACCCCACAAATCGCCCTGCTCTCCGCCACCCTTCCCCCTTTCTCGTCCCTAATTTCCGCCACCACCCGACTCTCTCGCTTGCGTAGGAGCTGTTGCGCGAGGAGCTTTCCTGCCCTATTTCCACCTTCCATAAAATTTCTCTTGGACGCTCTCATCATCCTCTCCAACCCCTCCACATCCAATCTGTTCACCCGTGCACGCAACTGGGCCGCCCTCTCCCCAGCGGCCTTGGATCCCGTCTTGCTGTGCTCCCCTTGGGCCATTGCCAACTCCCGGAGCAAACTCCTGCCTCTGCGCTTCCCTCTCCCGCTTCCGCCGACTCCCCAGCTGCATCAGCATCCCCCTCATATATGCCTTCCCACTATCCCATATCAGGGCATCCGAGACCTCCCCATTATCATTCCAAGCCATAAATTCCCGCCAGGCCTTCTTAATCCCCGCCTGCCCCTCAACCGACTGGATCAAGGTGATATTCCCTCTCCATCCCCCCAAAGAGTCCCCTCCCCCTCCACCTCCCGGTGTCCACACCCCCGTTACCATCCCATGATCCGATAGAAGCACCGGGTGTAGCAGTACATTCCCCAGAGCCCCCATCTGTCCCCTACGCCCCAAAAGCATGTCCAACCGGGAGTAGCACCCCAAACGTGATGTAAAACAGGTATATCCTCGGACCCCAGGGTTCTCCCAGCGCCATATATCAACCAGCCCCCAGTCCACTAAGCATTGCCTCAGCTCCCGCCCTTCCCGCCGGTGTTTCGCCCGCTGGTAATTGGACCGGTCCTCTGGCCCTACCACACAGTTCATGTCCCCTCCTATCACCCACTCCCCCCGGGCCTGCCTTTCAAACTCCCGCAGGGCCTTTCGAAAGAAAGAACCTTTCTGCCCGTTGGGGGCGTACAAGTTCAAAAAGGACACCTCCTGCTGACCCACTCTCCCCACCACCCATACCACCCTGCCCATCTTATCCCCCCCGGAGGCATAGGGCACAAATTTCAACCGTTTATGCACCAGGATCACCACTCCCTGTTTCTTCGAGGTATAAGGGGCCCCAAACAGTTGCTCAAACCCTTGGGCCTTCAGCTTGATCTGCTCCGTCTCCACCAAATGAGTCTCCTGCAGCATGGCTACTTCCACCCTGTGCTTCACCAGCTGCATGAGAATCCTCTTTCGCTTAATAGGACTGTGGATTCCTCTCACATTAAACGAGGCAATCTTATGTCCCCCCATCCCATTGGTACCGCACCCATACAATCTGCAGAGTCACCCCCCATGTCAGCACCCCCCCAGCACACACACATCGATTCACACCATCCTCTCCACACCAGCCACTGCTCCCTCGCCCCTCACATTTTTGTCGATTACAGACCTCCATTAGCCACTCTCCCCTCTTCACCATTCACTCCCCACCCGCCCCCCGCACCCAACTTCCACCTTCCTTTCCCACCCCCCGCCACCCCCCTCCCTCACCACATTTCACACCCGCTGCCTCCTCAAACCAAAAAGAATAAGACCACAATGCTCAATTCACCCTACCGCCTCCCCCTTCCCTGTAATCCCCGTTACCCTCCACATGCTATCACACAACACCCAGCGTCCAGCCCCTTTAGGAGGCCATCCAAAGTCCTCTTGTGCAAGGCCTCACTCTCCGGAGCATCTCCGATCACCGGTCCCGTCACTCCCGGTCGGCAGCTCCTCTCCCCGCTCGCGCCCCACAGGGGAGCGTGGCAGGCTCTTCCGGTTCTGCAGATACTTCTCCAATAACTCTTTGGACGCAAAAAATCTGCGCACTCCATTAACCATCGTGATGCGAGCGGGGTACCAGATCGCTATGTGCACTCCCCGCGCCGCCAGTTGATCTCTCCACCGCAACAAATCCTTGCGCCTTTTCACCGTCCCTGAGGCCAAATCCGGGAATACATAGACAGTCCAAGATTTATATTGCACACTCTTAGACTTCCGAGCTGCCCGGATGACGTGCTCCCGATCTTGGAACCGCAATAATTTCACAATGAGAGCACGCGGTTTACCCCCCCTTCTCAGGCCTAGGCCGCAGCTCCCTGTGCGCCCGCTCAATCTCAAACTGCGGCGTCGAGGGGGGGGTCTGGAAAACAAGTGAGCAGTAAGTCTTGCACAAAAGAAATAGCATTGTCCCCTTCTGCTCCCTCCGGAACACCGAAAACTCTCAAATTGGAGCGACAATCCCTATTTTCCATGTCCTCAGTTTTTGCATGCAGCCAGCTAACTTGTTGCTGCAGGGACCGCACCACGCGGTCTGTTGAGGCCTGGGCGTCTTCAGTCTGGCTCACTCGACTTTCTACCTCCTCCAGCCGCTGCCCAAACGCGGTAAACTTCTCCTCCAGTCGCCCACAGACCCGATCCACAATCTCTTCTTTGGTCTCTCGGATTTCGCGGAGGATCGCTGCCACATCCACCGCCGGCAAACCGGCGCTTTCCTCACCATCCGCCGCTGCCGGGCTACTCGGAGACGCCGGGGCGGCCTTCTCACCCGGACTCGTCGCCGCCACCTTTCCACTCCCAGTTTTGGCCGCATACAAGTCTTTGATAGTGGAGCCCGGTTTTAATTTCACCACTTTGGGCATACTTTCCACCAAGGGGGGCCCGCGGGGAGCTGTAATTATCACTCCGTTATGGGTGCGGGTTGCGGAGCTCTCCTACTCACGTCTTCTCACCTCCGTGGCTAGACCGGAAGTCAGAAGAATCAAGTTTAGTGTGTGTAGGTGAGCTCATTTCAGTTCAAAAAAGGATTTTCATGAAAATATTGTAATAAAACTTTAGTTTTATAAGTCTATTTCCATTTATTTTGAGGTATTGCCTTATTTAACATAGTTACCTAAATTGTCAGGAAATGTGATGTCCTATGACAAAATGGAGGTCATTTTCAGATTCAGCACACCAAAAAACATAAAGATTACGTGGAATAACCAAAACCGCTCTCGAAAAAAATTATTGATCATACTGATCTTCTGTACTGTAGAAGTTGCTAAGTCAATATTCAAAGACATTTATCTGGTTAGTAGCACCTGAACCAGATAAATGTTGGTGAAAGAATATTCAGCAGCACTATAGGTATAGGTTTGACCACCTTAGCACTATTCATATAGGGCCCAATTTTCGAAAGGCATTTACATGGATTATAGCCCAATAAACCATGTAAATGCCTTAAATGGGGATATTCAACGGCACTTACATGGTTAGTACCATTTAATATTCCCTTCTAATTCCCCTACGCACCCCGATACTAACTGTTTAGCATCAGGGCTTGTTGGGGACATTCCGGGGCGGAGCGGAGTTGGAGACTGTCACTAACCAGGTAGCAGCGATATTGCATACTGCCCTGTTAGTGACCTGTGCCTAAAAGATAGGCAAGGAAAACCCTCATTGATCCCCAGATATTCAATGCCGGGGCTTATGACCCCGGCATTGACTATCTGGGGTTAAGGGACGGCGGGCAGGGCTATGTGCCGTAGGGGCGCATAGCCTGCCAACTCAATATTGGGTCCTTAGAGCTTGTGGAAGGGCGAGGGTGGAGCAGTAAATTATTTGTATTGCAGCAATATTCAGCACTGCTATATGGATAGCTTAGGATAGCTTAATGGCTATCCGCATACCTATCTGTATGACAATGCTGAAAATTGCCACAATAAGGATTGTAAGCTGATATAAGTAGATTGCTCCACTCTAACTTACTACTAAATGTGAGGTATTCATAGGATTATTCCTCATTCAACTTTTAATACCCAATTTGTAGTCTCAGATTAACACGGCACTGATTATCACAGGAATCAATGAAAATCAACGTGCCTAGAAAACATCAATGACTACTGGGCTTTTTTTCTTTTTTTGTGATGCTGATTCAACCCTTCTATGTTTGTCTTCCCTTGTGACAAAATATATATATATCCGTGTTGATTAATATTTTCAGAATACCAATTCTCCTTCTTGATCACAACTATGTTGTTTTTTTCAAAATATATATATATATTCGTGTTAATGAACTTATCTTTTTATGTTGATTATTCTAGCATAAGAAGAATCAACATAAAAAGATAAGTTCATTAACACGAATATATATATATATTTTGAAAAAAACAACATAGTTGTGATCAAGAAGGAGAATTGGTATTCTGAAAATATTAATCAACACGGATATATATATATTTTGTCACAAGGGAAGACAAACATAGAAGGGTTGAATCAGCATCACAAAAAAAGAAAAAAAGCCCAGTAGTCATTGATGTTTTCTAGGCACGTTGATTTTCATTGATTCCTGTGATAATCAGTGCCGTGTTAATCTGAGACTACAAATTGGGTATTAAAAGTTGAATGAGGAATAATCCTATGAATACCTCACATTTAGTAGTAAGTTAGAGTGGAGCAATCTACTTATATCAGCTTATATACAGCTCCGAAAAGACCACATACAATTTTTTGTATCTCTACAATAAGGATTGTGGCAGTGCTGACCTCAATCTGGATATTGGCACTGAATATCTGGATTTAATTTAGCCATGGTGGCCAGTATTTTAAAAATGTAGACCACCCCAGCTAAATATTGACCCAACCGAGATTTAAAAATAACACTCAAAATACACACTTTGTTACCACTACTCTGGAATGGAAATTCTCCATGGACAAGAAGGAAAAATGTCCTCATGTTTGGGTGATGTCATCTGATGGAGCCCCACACGGAACTATTCCCAATTCCTTCTAGATGCTTTTCGAAGCTCCACTGTGCATGTGTGTCTTTCGCCTGCCACCATGACACCATCTTGTTTTTAGTCTGTTTTTTTTTTTCTATAAGGATTGTGAGAAACAGTGTGAAATTATTTTTGGTGCTTCTAAATCTGAGCCATTGGCATCAGTGGCACTGGTCTCTATGACATCACAGACTGTATTGGACGCTGGCAGTGCATCAGCATCGAGGAGCTCTTGAGCCCTTTCTGAGCTGATCACCCATAGAACCCTGGAGAATTGTCTATCAATCATTGTTTGCTTGAAGGTGAAGGGAGATTCAACTTCATCTTCATCTTCATCGATGCCGAAGGGACGATGCTATGGTGCATCAATATTAAAGCCTTCCAAAGCATGATGTCAAGAGCAAAGAGGGTTTGCAAGAGCGCCCCTCTAAACAGCCCCAAAGAGAGGAGAGCTCATCCTCCAGAACATTGAAGGGCAGTGACTGCCTACTGATGGCCATGATCAGTCAGCAATACACCCTCTCAGACTCCGTTGATTCTACTGTAGCCCCACTGCTTTTGAAGATGGCAGACCTGGAGAAATGCCTTCTGAAGGCTGTCGAGGAAAGAATAACAATGCTGGTCACCATGCAGCAAGTCAGTACCAACAGGCATCCAGCCTCTCCTTGAGAAGCATCAACTGCCTGCAGGAGAGGCATTAGCATCGTAGCATCGAAGGTCCCGACAACGGAGCCTGCCTGGCTGATATCACTGTCTAGTGCATAAGGGTCCGATACAGCCCTGTTTTCTAGAAAGTCATCAATGTTCCTAAAGGAGCTCATTTTCCCCAAAGGTCAGGAGAGTCATCCAGGCTGAGACTCAGAAGTACTTTGATTTCTTCTCTGAGTCTGAATCAGAAGGCTGGGTCAGAGATGTGGAGTCTGAAGGCCTGTCGGAGGATATATCCCCAGAGTTCCCCTTGACCCTTCTCCTCATGAGAGATGGAAGTCACCTCCTGAGGACATGACTTTCCAGGATTTTGTATGGAATATAGCTAAGGCCATACCATTTTCTTTGGAGACTGAGGATGAGCCAAGGCAGAAGAATTGGAGATCCTTTAGTACTCCTCCATCCTCAAGGAAGCGATGACAGTGCTCTGCACCGTATCCTTCGAGAGTTCAGATGAAAATGTGGGAGCCAGCCCCCCTTACCTCCAGTAAGTAGAAAGTTTCACTCTGTATACAGAGTTCAAAAGAATCATGGATTTGAGAAATCCCAGCTTCCTCACCAGTCGTTGCTGGTCGAATCTGCTCTCAAAAGATTCAAAAGCTCCAAGATGCGGTCCTCGATGCCCCCAGGGAGGGAGGCTCGGATATTGAATTTTTTTTGGGAGAAGAGTTTTCCAGAGTTCCATACTTGTGGCCTCCATGGCCTCTTACCAGCTTTATATGGGCATGTTCTTGAAGGAGATCATGTGTGGCCTTGATGAGACCTCCCAATTTCTTCCTTAAAAGTTTGGTCTGAGCGACATATGATATCTTTGATACGATATCAAGAGCTTCTGCAACTGGTACTAGTACATGAAGACTTATCTGGCTCTGGGTTTCAGAACTCCAGTAATCTGTGCAGGACAAGCTTACTGTCATACCATGCCTTGGAGAGAAGGCTGGCTTCATAGAAAAGCAGCACATCACAATTCGAAACCTCTCAAGGTGCACGTCTGAACTGGCCTCTTGCCACAGGAGGTATCACAGTGGCAGCCAGAAGAAGACCTTCGAAGGGCAATTTGAAGGAAGGCCTGATAGATGTAATTTGTAGCCACTTTGGATAATTTGTAAGACCCAAGTGTCTGAAGTTACAAGAGGCCACCTTTGGGCAAAAAGTGTGAGCCTCCCCTCTGACAGGAGAGTCCTCTGCTGTGGCTATAGGTAGAGTAGCTATGCTGTGAAGAAACCAGTCAAAAACCCCACCCCAGGTTTTGGCTGAGGAGTCAGCTAGGTCTTCTGAGGCTTCTCTTGCTTTGTTTGAGCTTGAGGAGTCTGCTTAGTTTGGGAACAGTGAGAACCAGGAAAATACCTACGCCTTTCAGAGTATTCTCCCTGGGAACATTGATGCCATTCCTCCAGCAGGGAGATTGGCTATGCTCGTTAGACCTACACACACATCCTGATCCATCCCAACCACAGAAAATACCTCCAGTTTGTGATGGGAGGAGAGCACTACCAATACAGGGTGCTGCTCTTCGGGCTGGCCTCATTGCCAAGGGTCTTCACATTGCCTCGTGGTGGTCACAGCCCATCTCCGTCTCCAAGGGGCTTTCGTCTTTCCCTACCTGAATGACTGGCTCATAAGGGGAGGCACAGCTGCAGAGGCACAATTCGCCACAGGATGCACCATCAACATCCTGCAGCATCTGGGGTTCATTATCAACTATCCCAAGTCCCACTTCTCTCTGGCTCAATGTCTGGAGTTTACAAGGGCTCAGCTAGACACCCTCCAGGCCAAGGCCTTCCTTCCTCAGGAGAGGTCAGAACGTCTCAGAGGGCTAGCTGCAGAGGTACAGCGACACCGTTTGCTACCCACCCAGCTTCTCCTCTGGCTGCTGGGCCACATGGCCTCCACGGTTCACGTGACCCCATACACCCAACTGCACATGAGAGCGGCCAAGTGGTGCCTCCACTCTCAGTGAACACAAGCCACAGGCAAGCTCTGGGACAGAGTGAGAGTGTCCCGCAAGCTGGCAGACTCCCTCGGATGGTGGCAGATCCCACATCACCTTGAGGCCAGGATGCCCACCCCCCAGAGGGTCCTCACCATGGACGCCTCCTTACTGGGCTGGGGAATGCATTGTGAGGGCCCCCAGATGCAAGGCAGCTGATCCCAGATGCAAATCAATCTGCTGGAGCTCAGGGCGACATTTCTGGTTCTCCAAGCCTTCCGCCACCGGCTGCAGCACTAGTCGGTACTGGTCTAGACCAACAACCAAATCGCGATGTTCTACATGAACAAACAAGGGGGCATGGGGTTGTTCTCCCTCTGCCAGGAGGCGGTAGCCCCCTGCTCCTATGTGACATGCAGAGAGATGCTCCTAAGGGCGGTCTACCTCCCAGGCCAAGATAGTGCCCTGGTGGACAAGCTGAGCCAAGTCCTCCAGTTGCATGAGTGGCATCTGGATCCCATAGTGGCCTCTCTCCTGTTTAGACTCTGAGTTGTCCCTCTGGTGAACCTGTTCACCAGCCTGGACAACACGTAGTTGCCCTGCATCTGCTCCCACAAGCCTGGTGAACCTGTTCACCAGCCCAGACAACACGTAGTTGCCCTGCTTCTGCTCCCACAAGCCACACCCATCCCGGGTGGCAGCAGACGCATTTCTCATTCCATGGATGGAGGGCCTCCTTTATGACTTCCCGTTGACACCACTGGTTGCCAAGACCCTCTTCAAGGTCCAGTGCGAAAGGACATCACTAATACTGATAGCTCCCTGGTGCCCCAGACAACCCTGGTACACACTGCTCCTCTCCCTGTCGGCATCGGCGCCAGTTCCCCTGGTCCGAGCCCCAGGACTACTCTCACAGGAGCAGGGCTCTCTCCTGCACCCCAACCTGGGGTCCCTGTCACTCAAGGCTTGGCTTCTGAAAGGGTAGCATTAGTTCCCTTCATCCTCCCACAAGATGTGGAAGAGGTTCTTCTGGCCTCTTGTAAAACTTCCAGAAGAAGGGCGTATGCCTTCAAATGGCATTGATTCTCTGTGTGGTGCACCAAAAGATGGGTGAACCTGTTCTCCTCCTCGGTACAAGTGGTACTCCAGTATCTGCTCCACCTGTCGCAGGTGGGACTAAAGTCTAACTCAATCAGAGTGCATATGAGTGCTGTCACAGCGCACCACCATTCCGTTGCGGGCAAACTGCTCTCAGCTCAGTCCCTTGTATCTCGGTTCTTGCAGGCCTCATGCTATCCAAACCCCCCATCCGCCCTCCAGCGGCAGAGTGGGATCTCAACATGGTGCTCTCGCAGCTCACTAAGCCACCGTTTGAGCCCCAAGCTACCTGCCACCTGAGGTACCTCTCCTGGAAGGTTGTCTTCCTTGTGGCACTCATATCAGCTCACTGAGTCAGCGAGTTCCAAGCTGTGATAGCAGAGCCCCCCTACATGAGGTTCTACAATAACAGGGTGGTGTTCCGCACACACCCCAAGTTTCTGCCAAAGGTGGTGTCTCCATTCCACCTCATTCAGGAGGTGGTGCTCCCTATCTTCTTTCCGAGGCCTCACGCTGGCAAATTAGAGACCGTTCTCCATACTTTGGATTGTAAAAGGGCCCTGTCCTTCTATCTGTAACAGACTCAGGACCCCACTGCAAAGCACTACAACTTTTCATATTCTATGACCCCAGTTGTCTGGGGCTCCCAATGATTAAACAAACTCTGTCCGCTTGGGTGGCGGACTGCATTATCCTCATCTATGAGCAGACAAGGGATCTCAGCGGACCAGAGTGCACCGTGTCAGTACCATGGCTACCTCCATGGCAATCCTGTGCTCAGTACCTGTGACGGAAATCTGCCAGGCTGCCACCTGGTCTTAGCTATGTCATTAGACTAAAGCAAGATGGCACCCTTTGGCGGGAAGGGGACCATGCATGCGTGGTGCATATCCCAAAGGCTTTCTTTGAAAGCTGGGGAAATGCTTCTGCGCAGGCACTGACATCACCCATATGTGAGGACTGATTCCTGCTGTCCCCGGAGAACATTTGTTACAGGTGAGTAACTACACGTAAAAGCCTGTCAGAAAAGGTATGTTTTTAGGTCATTCTTAAATTTGCGATATGAGGATTCCTGGTGGAGGTCAGATGAGAGGGAGTTCCAGAGAGCAGGAGCACAATAGTAAAAGGCTGATGTCTGGTTGAATCATAACAAGCTTTGGAGACTGGGGGAAGAAAGAGTTAGTAAGTATGATTAGAGCAGAGTCCAGCTCGAGGAGTGTGGAATAATAAGGGAGGAGAGATAAGAGGGGATACTAGTGTGATGAGTCTTGTGTGTGATAGAATTTTATATTGAATTCGAGAAGCAATCAGAAGCCAATGGTATTGAATCATTAAAGCAGTGATGTGGTTGAATCTTGAAGCATGTGCAAGTAGTCTGATAGCAGTGTTTTAGACCATTTATAACCTTTCTAGCTGGTGATCGGGGAGGCTAGCATAAATTTATTTAGCCAGTTTTGTATACCACCTTATCCTTCAATCAAAGTGGTCACAACACAATTGGGAGATACATTTAACACGAGGGTATATGAGACACATACACTAATACTTACTAATAAATAACATTGCAGTCCAGTTTAGAGATGATGAAGTTGAGAATGAGTGTGATAAATGAGGAAGAATTAAAGAAGGAACGGAGGGAACGAATTTGATGCAAGGAGTAAAATGAACTTCTGATAACTGAGCTAATTTGTTCATGGAATGTGAGATGAGAGTTAAGTACTACAACCAGTTATCTAAAGGAAGATGGGAGTGGAAGGGGAACATCATCCAGAGTGGGAGAAATGGTCTGAGTGGTGGAATTTCTTGTGAACCACGTAACAGAAGTCTTAGAGATGTTTAGTTTGAATAGATTGGCTCTGATCTAAGAGGCCACTTTGGATAAGCAAGTATTCATTGGGGCTACATCAGGGTGAGTAGGAGGGTTGTAATAAGTGAAAGAATGTCGTCCTCATTGTAGTAGGCAGTAATTCCAAAATCTTGTAATCTCCAGGAACAAGCAGGAATGTAGTCTTCACATATGGGTATCGTCTGTACCAACGGAGCCTGCGTGGGAGCGTTCCCCAGTGTGCAATAGGAAAGCTTTTGGGAACATCCCACAGCGCCTGCATGCTGCTTTCCCACCTTTCCCAACTGTCCCTTTCCAGGTCTTTGTTTTCCGCGGAGCCGACAGGTCGCACATCCTGTCACTGCAGAAAATTTCCCTCCTTATTCTTCTTTTTTGTGGTCGCGTCTGCCTTCCCTCGACGCTATACCAGTACTGCCGGTTCTTCTTTTCTTTTTCTAAAAAAAACCAAAAAAAACCTTTGTTTCTGGAGTCTTTCTCCAGTAATTTTCTTTTCAGGTGCCACGCACCATTTTGGGCACTAGGCCCAAATTTTTTTCCCTCAAAATGGAAAAACCCGCTTCGGGTTTTAAAAAGTGTTCTAAGTGTGGCGGTACCATCTCCGTCACCGACACCCATGAGTGGTGCCTCAAATGTTTAGGTCCTGGCCACTCTATTTTGGAGTGTGTTGCCTGTGGGATGATGTCGAAAAGGGGCCAGCAAAACCGAGCTGCTAAACTTAGCACCCTTTTTCCCTCCGATGCAGCCTCTGTGGCATCGACGTCTTCCAGGGCTTCACCTTCCTCCCATGGATCTCAGATAACTAAACATAAATCTGGCCGGTCCTCAAAGGTAGATCTCCTTCTAAGCATCGAGATGCCTCTGGCGTTGCCCTTGAGGGACTTTCACTGGCAAAATTGCCCCGGTGTGAGGCTTCGGCTTCCAAAGCACTAACGGGGCTCCAGGATGTTCTCGAGGCCTCAACCTCGACAGAACTACTGGTGCCATGCTCTGGGGTTCCGGCCGCTTCATCCGGCACCCATACCCAAGCATCAGCAGGGTCGATAGACAAGAGATTCTTGGCTATTGAACGCAGTCTGGCGGCTCTTCTCATGGCCTCGATGCCCCTGAAACCACTTCAGACAATTCAACCAGTACCGGCACCAATTGCATCGACATCGGCAGGTATTCTACCGGGACCGAGTCATGCGTCTCTATCCGGCATCGACAAGTCGGTACCGGATCAAGCCGATGCCGACTTCAGTCGGTACCGGTACCGTGCCTTGCACGATCACCCAGATTGGAGATACTTGGAATCTTCAGATGAGTCTGAAGACTCTGAAAGCTCTGCCGATACCAGAGTACTTCTTACTGAGGATTCCTCTTCTCCTCAGCATAGGATGTCTCCACCAGAGGATATGTCCTTTCAGGATTTTATCTGAGATGTGGCCCGAGGTCTTTCCATCATAGTGGCTCCTGAAAAAGAGCCGAGGGCAAAGGAATTAGAAATCCTACAATACCCTAAAGCTCCCAAGGAGGTAGCTACCTTACCTATTCATGAGATCTTGCATGATCTTATGTTAAGCATGTGGGAAACACCTCTGACCACATCTCCTCACTCTCGAAGACTTGACACCATGTATTGAGTTCCTCCTTGTCCTGGGTTTCAGAAGACTCAATTACCACACCATTCCATGGTGGTGGAATCAGCCATGAGACAGATAAAGAGTGCAAAAAGGCACGCATCTAATCCTCCAGGACGTGAGTGTAGGACTCTTGATGCTTTTGGACGTCGATCCTTCCAGGCTTCCATGCTTTCTGCTAGGATCAGTTCCTATATCTTGTATATGGGAATGTTCCTTAAGGAGGTCACAGGAGATTTAGAGCTTATGAGCCCTCTCCTTCCTGATGATAAAAGGCAAGATTATCTTGCTCTTGTAAATCATGCTCAGGATGTTTCCAAGTTTGTGAATCGTGCAGCCTTTGACTGTTTTGAATGCATAAGCAGAACCTCTGCTATTGCCATAGGTGCATGTAGAATTGCCTGGCTCCAGGCATCTGACTTGGAAATCTGGGTACAGGACAAACTGGGGAATATACCTTGCACAGGAGAGAATCTCTTTGGCAAGAATTGGCAGGAAAAAGCTAATGAGATAGATGCTGACAATATCACTTTGGATAGATTGTCTAAATCTACAGCTGATCCTGCGAGGAAAAGATCCTCTAAGAAACCATTCTTCAGCAAGAATAAAAAGTTTTAACCCTCCTATACCCAGCAGGGACATCGCTTAGGTCAGTCTGCCCAAAAGTGACAGCACCAACAACCTAGGCAAAAAAGGAAACCAAAAGCAGCTAAGCCTCAACCGGCTCAGCAGACTTGGCCTCCATAGGGGCTTTGACTCCTGTCTAGAGAACTTAACCTTCCTGGGATGGTGGAGGGTTCTGGGCCGTTCAAGGCCAGGAAGGCAATGTCATTTTGCCCCCAGATGGGGTCAGATAACAACAGAAAATTGAACTCTGTCTATTGTAAGAGAGGGTGTAAAGCAGAAAACAGATTTTATTTATGGGGTGTTATTGCCTCGCACAGATATGCTTGGTAACATCCACAGGATAATTTCTTCAGGAGTTTTATTCAGGAAACAAAACAAATAAGGCAACTGAATTACTTATGCAACAACTTAGTAAAGACCTTGATGGAAGAGAAAAGGTCTTTCTTCTAGCCCCTGCTAATAAACTTTCTTAGCAGTGCTAGAATGCAAAATAAACCCAAAAGGAAAATTCTCTTTATCAAAAAAAACAGCTTTCTTTCATTCACACAGAGAAGAAGCTTTTTTTCCAAAGTCCCACGTGCACTTGTGCCTTGCTTTAATCACAGGTGCTTAACCAGCTGAAAACCATTGCTGGTCCACTCTCCACGTGGCTCCAACTTTCCCCAAAGCTTTCTCTCAAAGAAACGTTTCTGGGAAGTTAAAAATCAGTACAGTTCCTTTTGGTGTTTGATCCTTATCTGAGGATTACTTTAGAACAGCAGCTTAGAAAAAGAACAATCCATGCATTCAACTTCCTCATCTGATATTTCCCCTTGCTCTTGAAATATCATAGGATCACTTTCATACATTGGCTCAGAGGATTTCTCTAACTGATCTCTACCAGGATAGAAACTGTTTCCCTGCTGTCTTCCTTGTGCAAAGCTAGGGAACAGATCAGAGTTCATACCTGAGATTACGTTGTCATTAGGTTTCCTCTCTGGGTATTTTGGCCAGTAGGTAGCAAAGCTTCTGTGCCCAGCTCTGCAGTCAGAATCTCTAGACTTCAGGTCTCTTTTCCCATACCTCCTTAAATAGGTATTAGAGTTCCTTCTTTCTGTAGATGGAGCCGTCTCCTTTACAGGTGCTGTCCAAGGGTTCCTGGCTGTATATCTCCAAGCCTCTGGCTTCTTCCAGTCCAATGAAGAATGCTTGCCCCAGGAATCTCTCCCAGCATACGTACTGCCTTGGGCTCCTTTCTTAGACCTTCTGGACGTCTTGCTGTTCTTCCTTTTGTTCATGATCAGTCTCTCCTTCTCTAGCTCTTGCCGTCTCCGTTCCTCTTTCTCCCATTGCTCTTGCTGTCTGTATGAAGAATTTCTTCTAGCTTTAAAGTGCCTAGATGGCTGCTCCACCCTAGCACACTGCAGGTGTTCTGAATTAAGCCCTGCCCTAGGAGATGTGTGATTGGGGATTACATCATTGCTTCTCTGCTTAGGCACACGTTTCCCTACTTCAGCTCTCCTATAGGCTTTCTGTAAACCAGTGCATTCTGGGTCTGGTAGTCTTTTAGGTAAACACTCTGTTTTAGTGCTTTTACCAGCCAGCACAGGTTGCTTATTCAGAGCCAATTCACCTCTTGTATTATTTCTTCCTGAACTGTGATAAGCTTCCTTATCACAAGGGGTACAAGCTTCATTTCCTCAGCATGCCCCCTCCTACAGTAGTAAGACAGTTCAATTCTCAGACCTCTCTCAACGACCGGTTAGGTCAGGAAGTCACTATGCTCCTTGCTCAAGGGGCAATAGAAGAGGTACCCATTCCCCAACGGGGTACAGGGTTTTACTCCCCCTATTTCCTTATCCCAAAGAAAACAGGAGGACACAGACCCATTCTAGACCTCAGAGAATTGAACAAATTCCTGTTCAGAGAGAAATTCAAAATGATTTCTCTAGGAACTCTGCTGCCATAACTTCAGTCAGGATTGGCTTTGTTCTCTAGATCTCAAGGATGTGTACACTCATGTTCTCATCCATCCAACTCACTGAAAGTTCCTTTGCTTCCTGTTTCAAGGGATGCACTACCAATACAGTGTTCTTCCTTTTGGCCTGGCCTCTGCACCAAGGGTGTTCACAAAATGCATGGCTGTGGTAGCAGCATTTCTCTGCACCCTGGGAATCACTGTTCCCTCTAAGCTGTGCGCGTGTGCGCGCGCACACACCTTGCCGAGCGAGCGCACATACTTTACAACAGAGCGCACAAAAATTACGGCTCTGATTCTGATAGAAAACAACACAGACGTCTTAAAATTTAAAAGCTATGATTGTAATTACTAGAAATTTCCCGCTTCCTTTAGTAATCGTCTATTTTCATTTAATTTGATTAAAATCAATGTGGTGTACATACTGTACTCTGACATGTAGTCAAATTTTAAAGTATATAACTCCGAGTGTCGTTATGTGGCGCACAAAAATTTAACCTTCCTTCAAAAGCTGCACACAGCTGATATTTTATGCGCACACAGCCTACAGAAAATTAGAGGGAACATTGCTGGGAATATGCGTCTTCCCTTTCTTAGATGACTGGCTCATTCGAGCCCCTTCAGAGCCAGAGGCCAGGGTTGCTCTGTCTCGCACAATGCGCATCCTTCAGTATTTGGGACTTGTCATAAACTTCCCAAAGTCCAACCTTGCTCCCACTCAATCCCTAGAGTTTATAGGAGCTCTTCTGGATACCAGACAAACAAGGGCCTACCTTCCACAGCCCTGCTGCCTTCGCATTGTGCAGTTAGCTTCCCAAGCAGTGCTAAAACCTCACCACACTGCTCGGGAAATGTTACAGTTGCTAGGCCACATGGCATTCACCGTGCATGTGGTTCCTTATGCTCGCCTCCATATGAGAGCAGCCCAGTGGACCTTATCCACTCGGTGGACTCAAGCGTCAGGTTGCCTGTCAGAGAAAATAGCAAACTCAGATCGCCTTATTTTGTCCCTCCAATGGTAGCAGTCACCCAAAAATCTTTTGGTGGGGTTTCCTTTTCAACAACCCCTACCCCAAGCCACTCTAACGACAGATGCTTCACAGGTGAGTTGGGGAGCCCATTTCCAAGGCCTCTCTACCCAGGGTACCTAGACCCCACAGGAGGCCTATCTCCATATCAATCTCCTGGAGCTCAGAGCAATCTTCCTTGCTCTTTGAGTATTTCACACCCAGCTCAGCTACAAGACAGTCCTAGTTCAAACGGACAATCAAGTAGCCATGTTCTATGTGAACAAGCAGGGCGGAACAGGCTCTCTGTCGCTATGCAACGAAGCTTTGCGACTATGGGCCCTTGCCAGAGAGTATCAGATTCATATCCTTGCGGTGTATCTTCCAGGCATTCAAAACTCTTGGGCAGACAGGCTCAGTTGAGTTCTGCTTCCACACGAATGGTCTTTCCATGCAGACCAGGTGGCCAGCATTTTTCAAATTTGGGGAACCCCGGACATAGACCTCTTTGCAAGTCCACTGAATACCAAACTTCCCCGGTTCTGTTCCAGAATTCCGGCTCGAGGTTGTCAGGCCAGGGATGCTTTCCTTCTCCATTGAGGTCAGGACTTCCTGTATGCCTTTCCACCCATTCCCCTAATTCCCAAAACCCTGTTCAAGCTTCAGAGAGACAGAGGTCATATGATCCTCATAGCTCCACATTGGCCACGGCAAATGTGGTACCTTCTGCTCCCACATCTCTCTCAAGCTCCGCCCCTGGATTTAGGATCTGCTCCAGATCTCCTTTCTCAAGAGGACGGGATGCTGTGGCATCCCTATCCCCAGCCTCTGCATCTCAGGGCCTGGTTGCTGAAAGCCTAGAACTTCATGGTCTTAACCTTTCCCAGCAGGTATAGGATATCCTTCATGCTTCCAGGAAACCTTCCACAAGATGCTCTTATGCATTTAAGTGGAAAAGGTTTACCATATGGTGCTCGCAGAAGGGTCTTAACCCTCTTGTGATACCTCTGGAATCATTACTGGAGTACCTCCTTCATTTATCAAATGCAGGGCTTAAGACTAATTCAGTGAGAGTCCATTTGAGTGCTATTGCAGCTTCTTTCAAGCCTCTAAATGGGCAACCTATTTCCTCTCATCCTCTCATAGCGAGATTTATGAGAGGCCTTCTTTTAACGAAGCCTCCCATTAAGCCACCACCGGTGGCATGGGACTTGAATCTGGTACTTGGGCAGCTCATGAAACCCCCCTTTGAACCATTAGCCACTACCTCTTTGAAATTCCTTTCCTGGAAAGTTATCTTTCTCATTGCAATCACATCAGCACGTCGCATCAGTGAATTGCAAACCTTGGTGGCTGATCTTCCTTATACAAGGTTCCATCATGATAAGGTAGTCCTTAGGACTCATCCACACTTTATGCCAAAGTTGGTTTCGCCCTTTCATTTGATTCAAGCAGTTTACCTTCCTGCATTCTTTCCAAGGCCTCACACCTCAAATGCAGAAAGGAATCTTCATACTTTTGGACTGTAAAATAGCTTTGGCCTTTTACTTGCAAAGGACACAGCAACATAGAAAATCCTCTCAACTCTTTGTTGCTTTTGATCCTAGTCATTTGGGACTTCCAGTCTCCAAAAGGACACTGTCCAACTGGATTGCACAGTGTATATCTTTTGCCTATGAGAGTAAGAACCTTCCTCTTGAAGGCCATGTCACAGCCCACATTGTGAGAGCCATGGCAGCCTCAATGGCTCATCTTCACTCTGTGTCTATCGACGACATCTATTGAGCAGCTACTTGGGCTTTGGTTCATACCTTCACAGCCCATTACTGCTTAGACAAGGACTCCCGCCGGTATGCCTTGTTTGGTCAGGCTGTTCTTCAACACCTGTTCCAGACTTAATCAACTCCTATCCACCATCCCTGATAGGATGCCAGAGATCCATGGGGGGAAGTGGAGCCCTTTCACAAGGGCACACAACTTTCTGGGGCCATCTCCCTGGCATCTGCAGCTTTGGAGTCCCCATATGTGAAGACTACATTCCTGCCTTTTTTCCTGGAGATAGCATAGTTACTCACCTGTAACAGGTGATCTCCGGGAACAGCAGGAATTTAGTCTTCACAACCCGCCCATCTCCCCTAGGAGTTGTATCTCTCTATCTCTCTCTTTCTCTTTCCCTCTCTCTCTCTTTTGTCTGAGCTATAAACTCAACTGGAGAGGGACAGTTGGGAAAGGCGGGAAGGCAGCACGCAGGCGCTGTGGGATGCTCCCAAAAGCTTTCCTATTGGATGCTGGGGAGCGTTCCGCTCAGGCTCCGTCATTACCTACGATACCCATATGTGAAAACTAAATTCCTGCTGTTCCCAGAGATCACCTGTTACAGGTGAGTAACTATGCTTTATGGTAGCAATAGATGCAATGAAGATATTAAAAAGTGGGGCAACCTTACAGGTAAGAGGTTAAGAATTAGAAATGGAAGAATCAAAGATAATGGAGAAGGAACTGTCAGTTAAAGACTGGAATGAGGAGAGAACAGGTCCTCGGAGACCCAAATCATAGAGGCGAGAGAAGAGAATAGAGTGATCTACCAGGTCGAAAGCAGAAGATAAATCTTTATCTTTATCTTTATTCGCAGGATTTGATAAACCGCCCATGACGAGGCGTCAGGGCGGTGTACAATACAAAAAGGGTTGAGGCTACTGAAAAATAAAATCTAAAGAAACCACAAGAGTAATATTGCCTTGATTAAAAGGTTATGGATGTCACCAAGTAGAGTGGTCAGGATAGTCTCTATACTATGATTTTATTTATTTATTTAGCTGTATTTATATCCCGCTTTTCACCGGGTCAAAGCGGTGAAAAGCGGGATATAAATACAGGGCGAAAGCCAGATTGTCTGGGGTGCAATGCATTTGAGTTAGTAAGATAAGTGGATAGTTGTACATAAGCAAGTTTTTCAGTTATCTTAGAGAGGAAGTTGAGGTTGGAAATGGGGCAGTAGTTTTACAAGATGTACTATTGAGTGAAGATTTTTTCAGAATAAGGTGAATATGACTTTCTTCCAGAGTTTAGGAATGGTCCCAGAGGATAAACTGGTGATGATAGATAACACAGTTGGAAGACATGCAAGAGACTTGGTAAGAAGCCAGGCCGAGAGTATCGGGTCGAGCATGCAAGTTGTTTTCCTGGAGGAGTTAAGGAGCTTGGAAAAGTTGCACATTGTAATAATATTGAATGTGAGTTAGAGATGAGGCAAGCCAAGAAAAGTTGACTGAGAGGTAGATGGTGGGAGAATAGCTGCATTTAGAATACTGGTAACGAATGAGAGGGGCAGAATGGGGACAAAGAGGGTGAAGGATATCTAGGAACTTCACCTTAGAGGAGTTCAGTCTGAATGTCAGATATTTTGCTGGACAAGTATGTGGCTAGTTATTTGGAGGTTGGGGTATCTGCGTGACCGAAACTGGGGGACAGAGGAAAGAAGAGACTACTGAGTATAACTGTTTGGGATGACTGGAAGATGATTCAGTGGATTATATGAAGAAATCTTTTTTTGCCAACATAATTTTAGAATGGTAAATCGAATGGCAATGTTGGAAAGTTTCCAAGGAAGAGGAAGAGCGGAGTTTGCACAAGCGTCTTTCTGCTCTCCTCAATTGAATATGGAGATGACCTAAGCCAGGATGATACCATGGATGGTGTTTTTCTGCCTGTTGCATGGGCTTAAGTGGGGCTATTTTATCCAAAGCGAGTAAAAAGCCACATATCTACTTGTTCATCAATGGAAAGGGTAGGGAAATCCGAGGAAAAAAAGCGGGATAGTAGGCTCTGAGCTGTGAACATACGAGAGAGGGAAAGGACTGGTGCACTTGTAACAGTCAGCCGGGAAGACGAGGAAAGAAAATTGAGATTAAAAAAATATACATAGATGATTAATCCAAGGAAAGGGTAACGCATTGAGCGCGGCAGGGGGGAAGGGGAAATGAGTGCTCGTGATGATGATGTCGAGGGTGTGATTAGCCGAATGGGTGAGAAATAAGACATGCTCTGACAAGAATGAAATAAAAGGTTTGTCACGTAGCATTTTTGGTGAGAGAAGGTGAGTATTAAAATCTCCAAGAATCAATAGTCGAGGATAGTGAAGAATGGTTTTGTAAAGACTAAGAAGCAAGTGTCTCAAGCTGAAGGGCTGATGAAAGGCAGGATGTAAACTAAGAGAAGGTGAAAATTTATGGGAGGGAGGAAAAATGCAAGCAGTGACTCAGCATAGTGGAAAGTACAGTGTCTGACATTATCAAGGCAAGTGAAGTAATGTGATAGGAAGGTGGCCAGTCAGAAGGATGCTGGGCTGCAGAGAGATGTACATCTGGAAGAAAAGAAGAGGTCCTGTACCCATTATTGACAAGGCCTCTCTTAGCAGCACTTTACTGTGTGAACAGTGCAACTGCACAGGGCATTAATATGGAGAGGGCACTGTTGTCATCACTAGGTGTCCAGGAAGCCCAGTAAAAATGACAGTAGTTCCTGCAGACAGCCACAGAGACATGGCTGGGGTAGTCTATGGGACACACCCTCTCAAAGGTGACTGGAGCCAGTAATGTGGGGACAGGGGGTAGGGGCCCTTGGGTTCATGAGTTGCACAGGGCACAATTATAGCTTGGTACAGAGTGGTTACATAGAATACTGGGAGGCCATATCTCAGTAAGGATATAAGAGGCTAGTGTAAGATGCTGGGGGGAGGGGAAGAGTAGATAACCTGCAGTTATATCCCTAAACAAAGGAATGGGGGAGGTGAATAATCTGGCCAGAGTGGCAGTTACAATCCTAACTAATTTACTTGATAAACTAGATGGACTCTTTTATCTGTCATCGTCTGCTATGCTACTTTGTTCACATATATACAAAGACAAACTCTTGAGCTATAAATTCTCAATTATTCTGATGTGTTATGTCTCTAACTCTATGTCCTGCAAGATGAAGAATCCAGAAGCTCTGCTTCAGAGGATCTGGCTGTTCCACTTCTAGCAAAAGTGGTACCTGAAACAAGTGAGTTACTGATTACCCTATGGCTGCTGGATTTCTTTTCACTGTGCCAAACTACTCTTTGCCCCTGTAGAATGTGGCTTAGTTAATATGAATGAGAGGAGGGAAAGGAGTTAATGAGGAGACTTTTCCTGGCAGAGTACTAGCTATTCTCAGGGAACAAGCAGGAAGTCAGTACTCACATATGGGTGATGTTAGCACAGATGGAGCCTGCGCGGATTCACTCCACAGCTTTCAAAGAAAGCCGTTGGGAGTTAGACCGTGCATGCGCAATCACCTTCCCACCCAAGGGTGCCATATTACCTCAGTCTTCTTTTTTCCACGGAGCCCTGCAGATGTCTTGCCTGTGCCCTGGTAAAAGTTGATTTTCTTCCAACTCTTAGCATTTTTGTGCTTCTTTTTTGCTAGTTGGTTCTCCAATCACCTTCTCACCGCCTGAGTCTGCTCTCAGTTGCTGCATCCAGTGCCTTGGGGCAGACCATGACGACTTGTCTTGCCTGCTCTTCCTGCAGAAAAATCATGAGCAGAAGTGAAAGGAACTGTTTGGCTCGAAGGCCTTGGGCGTGCGGCCGCCTCAAGCATGGAATCCGCTGCCCTTGGGGACCATGTCCGATGACTCTGCGCATGGTTGTCCTCAATCTGAGCCCTGAGGTTGCAAATCCTTGGACCGGGGATCGTCCTCCGAGGACCTCCCCCGCGTGCTCAAGACATTGTCCAAGTCAAAGCTGAAGTCCAATCCCAGCACTGGAAGTAAGTTCTTGGGTACCCAGGCTCAGAGCCCTCAACCCAATGCCGAAGGTGATGGCCGGGAGTGGCCCTCGAAGCTGCCCAGGTGGGAGGAGATTCCTACCCTGTCGGGGGATCAGCCTCAGTCCCTCGGCATGATCACCATTGGTGACTCTCCTCTGAGGGACCTGGTGCCAGGCTCGATGCCATCAAGACCCGAGCCAGTCACTGCAGAGCCTACTGGCATCGAAGCCAAGCTGGCAAGCCCTGGAATGCAGCCTGGCTGTATTCCTTGAAACGCAGCACAGTCCGACACCCGGAGCCTCTGGGTCATCGGCGCTGGTCCATGACACTCTCCACCGCCAAGACCTCCCCAGAGTACATCCAGCCTGCCCTGGAGTGGTTCGCCCACTGTGAATCAAGGTACTTGACCTCTTGCTCGAGGCACAACTCTCCAAGGATCTCAGAGCCCACACATCAGGCACCATGCTCCCCGATGTCGGCAGCTCATCGGCTTGATGACCGCCCAGGACTTGAGGTCTCCTCCGAGTCGGGCTGGGAGACTGACGACAAGTCGCCTGATACCATGCTATATAGGGATGTGCCCTTCAAGCCATCTCTGCTGCAGGAGCATTGGCAGTCCCCATCCAAGGACCTCACGTTCCTTGACTTCGTTGTGGAACCAGAGGACAAGCCTCATTCCGAGGACCTAGAGATCTTCTAGTATGAGCATCTCCGAAGGAGACACTGATGGTGCCGATCCTCCCCATCCTGTTGCCCATTGTGAGCCAACAACTCAATTCCCAGTATAGAGTCGGCAAGAGACCTGGATTTCAGAAAACACAGCTGCCTTACAACTTCATGGTGCTGGAGTCGGCCATGCATCAGATCAAAAGTGAGAAAATGCACTCTTTGGTGCTCCCTAGCAGGGAGGCCCACACCATGGATGGGTTTGGCAAAAGGTGCAACCAGGACAATGCTTGCTGCCTGCATCCAGGCATACCAGCTGTACATGGGTATGTACCTGAGGGATCTGGTGAAGGAACTCGCTGGGCTGGCAGGGGAATCCCTCGAGCGCTTCTGGACCCTTGTCTCCACGGTCAAGGAATGCTCCAAATTTCAGACTCAAGCAGCCTTCAACGGCTTCAAGTCGATGGCCCATGTGACTGGTTGATGTCTCCTGCTGAGGAGAAGAACCTCTTTGGCAAACCCGTGACCAACAAGGCGGCCAAGCTGGAGACAGAGTTCCTGACCAGGAATAGCCTGTCCCGGAAGGTGGCAGACCCTTCCCATTGGAAGGCTTCAAGGGGGAAAAAAACTTCCACCTGAAGGGGAAAAAGGCCTATTGGAAATACCCTCAGTTTCCAGCCTATCAGGCTCCTCAACAGGGGAGCAGACCAAGGGCTAGGGGCATGGCAAACTTAAGCAGAAAGCCCCCAAGCCCCAAACAGCACCCCAGCCACAGCCTTGGGGGGGGGGGGGGGTGGCTATGACTCCTTGGACATAGCCTGTCTTCCCCAGAAGACCAGGGCCAGAGGCACATGGAAGGGCATCTGGTCTACTTCACCCACCTCTGGCCAGGCATCACCACCAATGCCTGGGTGTTGCAGGTTGTGTGAGAGGTCTACCTTCTGCACTTTGACTATATGCCTCCTCCCTTCTTTCTAGGGGAGCTTCCCATGACCTTCTTGCACATTGAACTCCTGAAGAAGGCACTAGAGTCCCCTTCTTGAGGATCGGGCTGTGGAGCCAGTACCTCAGCCCCTCTGGGGCAAAGGGTTCTACTCTCGGTACTTCCTTGTCCCAAAAAAGACAGGTGGCTGTCAGCCCATCCTGGATCTGCGGGTCCTAAACCGCTTTCTTGTCAAGAAGAAGTTCAAGATGCTATCCCTTGGAACATTGCTGCCCTACCTCCTCCTGGAAGACTGGCTATGCTCCTTGGATCTCAAATATGCCTATACCCATATTCCAATCCACCCCTGGCACTGTCAGTACCTCTGCTTTGTCATCAGAGGTTGCTACTACCAATATAGAGTGCTTCCCCTTCAGCCTCTCCTCAGCCTCCAGAATGTTCACCAAGTGCCTGGCGGTCATCGCCGCTCACCTCTATAATCTTCATTGCCCCTTGATGATTCCGATAGCTGTGATTCCCCCTGCTTCTGCAGCTGTCACGAGTGGCCCTGAAACCTCTGGGCCAGGACCAGGACCTGGACCTGCTCTTGCAGGAGAACGGGACCCTTTTCCTCGCCCTGATGTTGTGGATGCTGAACGGCTAGCCATAGTGCACCTACGCCTCTCCAGAGGGGTGGAGGATGTTCTACTGTCACCGCGCAAGGACTCTACACACTACGCATATGCCCTCAAGTGGCGTCAATACTCTTTCTCCAGGACCAAGCAGGAAGTCAGTCCTCACATATGGGTGACGTCGGCGCCGACGGAGCCCTCGCAGAGCAATTTTCCCCAGCTTTCAAAGAAAGCCTTTGGGAATTGCAGCGCGCATGCGCGGTCCTCTTCCCGCCCAAGGGTGCCATCTTGCTCAGTCTTCTTTTTTCCGCGGAGCCCTACAGACGTTGTTTGTGAATCCCCGCAGAAAAGTTGATTTTATTTCTCTTTTTTCTCTCGGTTTCGACGCCGGTTCTTTTCCCGCCCGGACCCGCTATGCCGGTTGCGAGTCCGTTCTTTATTTTTCGTTTTTTTGTCCTTCGTGACAGATTTCGCGCCTTTTTACTTTTTCACTGGCAGCCCGGTCTTTTGACCTCGCAGGGGCCCTTTTTCCCCCGATGGCTGCCAGCGGGTTTAAAAAGTGTGACCTCTGTAAGAAACTCATGTCTCTTACCGACACACACGACTTCTGCCTCCGCTGCCTCGGACCCGATCATGACCCGATGATCTGTGGTCCGTGTGGCACAATGTCCTCAAAAGCGTTGAGGAGTCGGCAGCATCAGCGGGAACGTATCTTCTCTGACTCCGGCCAGGCTCGGACCTCGTCAGAGGCTTCGACGTCTCGGGACTCTGGTCCTGAGCATCGTCGAAGTTCCTCTGAAAGGGGGTCTCCTACCTGGGAACATCATCGGAAGAAGAAACCCGCGAGGGCGGGATCGGTGGACGCTCCTGGTTCCTCGAGGGCCAGGTCACATAGCCCCGATTCCCGTCCCAGGTCCTCGGAGGTGGAGAGGCCTTCCAAACATCCTCGTCTCGAGATGGACTTGCCCGCTCACGTGAGTACTGTTGTCCTCGTGGACTTGCCTCCGAAGGAGCCGACGTCGGGCCCGACGCCGTCGGGGCCTGAGTCGGGGGCTGCTGGGTCTCCTGAGCTCGGTCTCAGGTTGACGGCCTTGGAGAGCAGTCTGACTGCCTTCATGGACCAGCAGCGGGCATTGATCGCTGGCCTCACCGGTGCTTCTGCCCTGACCGCCGGGACGTCGACCTCCAAGTCGACCCCGGAGACCGAGCCGATCCTCGAGTCCATGAGGGCTCGAGTCGATCCTCGGTCGCGGTCTCCTTCGGCCTCCTGTTCGGGACCGAGGTCGTCGACACCGACTCCCTCGGCGTCAGGGCGGATGGCATCGATGCCCGCCCGACCGGAGCCGCTCGACTCCTCCTCTGAGGAGTCGGCCTGTGAATCCGAGGACGAAGAGTCACCTGGTTCCTTTCGGACTCGGTGTGTCCCATCGGACTCCCCCGAGTCCGAACCTCGGAGACGGTCCCCCCCTGGAGGATACCCGGTTCTCGGACTTCGTGCGGGATATGGCCAAGGCCTTGGCCTTCCCCGCGGATCCCGAGGAGGAGCCTCGAGTCGAAGAGCTCGATGCCCTCCAATATGCCTTTATTGTACCGGTTCCTCCGATGCTGGAACGACTTCTCTTCCGCATGTGGGAGAGCCCGGCGTCGTCGCCGGTGTTAAGCAAGCAGGTCGATTCCATTTATCGAGTCGGCAAGAGCCCCGGCTTCCAAAAGGCACAACTACCGCACCATTCCATGGTGGTGGAATCGGCCATGCATAGACTTAAGAGTCAAAAAATGCACTCCTCGGTGCCCCCCGGTAGGGAGGCCCGAAGCCTGGATGCCCTCGGTAGGAAGTGTTTCCAGGGCTCTATGCTTGCTTGTCGAGTCCAGACCTACCAGCTCTACATGGGCATGTATCTCCGGGACCTGGCTAAAGAAATAGCCGGGTTCTCTGCTGGTCTCTCCGACGAACCTTTGCAGAGGTTCCAAACCTTGTCAACTGGTATTTGGGAGTGCTCAAAGTTTATCTCTCGAGCAGCCTACGATGGTTTTGAGGCATCGGCTCGAGTAGCCGCAGCCGGCATCGGTGGACGCCGCCAGGCTTGGCTTCAGACATCCGACCTCGAGCCATGGGTGCAGGACAAGTTGGTCGATGTCCCCTGCAGAGGTGAAAACCTCTTTGGCAAGCCCATGGATGAGAAGGCTGCACAGATCGAGACCGAGACTCTCACCAGGACTCGTCTCTCAAGGAAGACCTCTGCCCCTTCTCAAAAGAAGAAGGGCTCGGGGAAAAAGCCCTTTTACCCGAGGAAGGCGGCTGCCTATAAATACTACCCTCAGTATCAGGCCTCAGCAGCTCCCCCACAGGGTAAGCAGGCCAAGGGACGGGATAATGGGTCCCGTAGGCAGCAAGCCCCCAAGCCTGCACCACCGGCCCCTGCTCAGCAGGGTGGGGTTTTTTGACTTCATCAGCATAGCCTCTCCCCCTCAGCTGGTTTCTCTCAGCACAGGAGGCCGGCTGGTCCACTTTGCCCAAAGGTGGTCCAACATCACCACAGATACCTGGGTACTTCACATAGTTCAGAAGGCTATCTTCTTCACTTTCACCAGGTACCTCCCTCCTACTTTCCAGGGGAGCCTCCGAGACTCCCTCTGCACAAGGACTTACTCCTTCAGGAGTTAGCAAGTCTCCTTCAGGAACAGGCTGTGGAACCGGTGCCCCACCACCTGAAGGGTCAAGGGTTTTCCTCCAGGTACTTTCTGATACCAAAAAGAACAGGAGGCCTCAGACCCATCCTGGACTTGCGAAACCTCAACAAGTTCCTTGCAAAGGAAAAGTTCAAGATGCTTACCCTTGGAATCCTGCTGCCCTACCTCCAGCAGGGCGACTGGCTATGCTCCTTGGATCTAAAGGATGCGTATACTCATATCCTTATTCATCCAGACCACAGACAATATCTCAGGTTTGTTGTGGGAGGAAATATTACCAGTACAGAGTACTGCCCTTTGGCCTATCCTCCGCCCCCAGGGTGTTCACCAAATGCCTGGCAGTGGTGGCGGCCTATCTAAGACTTCAAGGCCTTTTTGTGTTCCCATACCTGGACGACTGGCTCATCAGAGCCCAGTCTTCCCAAGAGGCCACTCAGGCCACTCATCGCACTGTGACTCTACTCCAGCACTTGGGATTTGTCATAAACTTCGCAAAGTCCACTTTGCTCCCCTCTCAAAATCTCGAATTCATCGGCGCCAGGTTGGACACTCTTCAAGCGCGGGCCTTCCTCCCTCTGGACAGGGCCAAGCGGCTCATGGATCTCGCCAGCCACTTTCACAGCAATGCCCTGGTCTCAGCCAGGCAATTTCTGAGACTGCTCGGCCATATGGCTTCCACGGTCCATGTGACCCCCAATGCCCGCCTGAACATGCGACCTGCTCAATGGTGCCTTCGCACACAATGGCATCAGGCCACTGGGAGCCTAGCGGACTCCGTAAAGATCTCCGACCAGCTGGTCTCTTCTCTACAATGGTGGCTTCATCTGCCAAACCTAGTACTAGGAGTGACTTTTCAGCCCCCTCCGCATTCTCAGGTCCTGACGACCGATGCTTCTCTCCTGGGTTGGGGAGCACATTGCCAAGGGACATGTACTCAAGGTCTCTGGACTCCTTGGGAGTCTGCTCAGCAGATAAACTTCCTGGAGCTCAGAGCCATCCACCTAGCGCTCAAAGCATTCTCTCACCTGGTTTCTCACCAGTCGGTGCTGGTACAGACAGACAATCAGGTTGCAATGTTCTACGTGAACAAACAAGGTGGAACAGGCTCCTTCCTTCTCTGTCAGGAGGCACAAAAACTATGCTCTTGGGCCGTCCACCACGGCATCATCCTCAAAGCTGTCTATCTCCCAGGTCAAGAAAATTACCTGGCCGACAAGCTAAGCAGGATCCTCCAGCCACACGAGTGGAGGCTGGATCCGATGGTGGTTCAGCGGATCTTTCTCAAGTGGGGCCTCCCCACCATGGATCTGTTTGCCAGTCCTCTGAACCGACAACTTCCCAGATTCTGCTCTCGACAACCGCATCCTCTCAGAGTAGCGGCGGATGCTTTTCTGATTCCATGGTCCACAGGCCTCTTATATGCCTTTCCTCCCATGCCGCTGGTGTCTCGGACACTATTCAAAGTTCTCAGAGACAAAGATGATCCTAGTGGCTCCCCGGTGGCCGAGACAACCTTGGTTCCCACTTCTAATGCAGCTGGCGGTGGACACCCCTCTTCCTCTGGGGTTTCAGCCCGACCTCCTGTCACAGGATCAGGGGACTCTCCTGCACCCCAACCTCCGGTCCCTTCATCTGATGGCCTGGCTGCTGAAAGGGTAGTCCTTGCTCCCCTCCGCCTGCCTCCAGATGTGGAGGAGGTCGTCTTGGCCTCCAGGCGGCCCTCCACCCGGAAGTCCTACGCTCTTAAGTGGCGTCGGTTCTCCGTCTGGTGTGCTCAGCAGTCTCAAGATCCCTTCTCCTGTTCAGCATCAGTGGTCTTGCAGTACTTGCTTTCCCTCTCCAATCTTGGACTTAAGTCCAACTCGGTCAAGGTCCACCTCAGTGCTCTTTCTGCGCATCACATGCTGGTGGATGGCAGACCTCTTTCTAGCCACCCTCTGGTGGCTCGTTTTCTCAGAGGTCTCCTTCTCCTTAAACAACCTTTGCGCCCACCAGCCCCGGACTGGGATCTCAATGTGGTTTTACAGCGGATTACCTGTCCGCCTTTTGAACCTATGGCTACCTGTCCTCTTCGTTTTCTTTCTTGGAAAACATTGTTCTTGGTGGCCCTCACTTCTGCTAGACGCGTTAGTGAGCTGCAGGCCCTGGTATCTGATCCTCCTTTCACTAGGTTCTACAAGAACCGGGTAGTCCTACGGACTCACCCTAAGTTTCTTCCCAAAGTGGTTTCCCCTTTTCACATCAACCAGGAGGTGGTGCTTCCGACCTACTTTCCCAGGCCACACTCCAGCCGAGCTGAAATGGTCCTGCATACCCTGGACTGTAGAAGGGCGTTGACCTTCTACCTTGACCGTACGCGGGAGCACAGAAGGGCTGTTCAGCTCTTCGTCTCTTATGACCCCAATAAGTTGGGGCTCCCTGTCTCCAAGCGTACTCTGTCCATCTGGATTGCTGACTGTATCGCTTGGGCTTACGAGGCAGCCGGCCTCTCGTTGGAAAGTCGAGTCACGGCCCATTGGGTTCGGGCGAAGGCTACGTCAGTGGCTTACCTCCGCTCTGTTCCATTGGCAGACATCCTGCCGGGCCTCTACTTGGTCTTCAAGCCAGACTTTTGCAGCCCATTACTGCCTGGAGAGGGAGTCCCGCAGGGACAGTGCTTTCGGACAGGCAGTCCTCCGTAACCTCTTCGAGGTATAGGCAACTCCTACCCTCCATCCCGGATGTTGGGCTACCAGTTGGAGACGTATTCAGAGAAGATTCCTTCCTTCTGGGCTACTGAGCTTGAGGGAGCTCCTTTTTGTGCTTAGGGTCTCCGGTAGCCTTAAGCTTGGGAATCCCATATGTGAGGACTGACTTCCTGCTTGGTCCTGGAGAAAGCGTAGTTACTCACCTGTAACAGGTGTTCTCCAGGAGCAGCAGGAATCAGTCCTCACAACCCTCCCTCCTCCCCTTGGAGTTGCAGTTCTATGCTTTCTTTTTTGCTAATTTTTTGCTGTCTTTTAGCTATGTCATCTGGCTGAGCAAGATGGCACCCTTGGGCGGGAAGAGGACCGCGCATGCGCGCTGCAATTCCCAAAGGCTTTCTTTGAAAGCTGGGGAAAATTGCTCCGCGAGGGCTCCGTCGGCGCCGACGTCACCCATATGTGAGGAGTGATTCCTGCTGCTCCTGGAGAACACCTGTTACAGGTGAGTAACTACGCTGTCTGCTGCTCAGACAAGAATCTCCACCTCTTCTCTTGCTCGGTGCAGGACATCCTGCAATATCTCCTGCACCTCTCCCGGACTGACCTGAAGTCCAATTTGGCAGGGTGTATCTCAGCACCTTAGCAGCGCATCACCACCTTGTTGATGGCCAGCACATCTCTGTGCACCCACTGGTGGGCTGCTTCTTGAGGGGGCTTCTCCTTTCATGGTCCCCCATGCACCCACTGCCGGTGGCATGGGACTTGAACATTGTTCTTGGGAAGCTGATGGCTCCCCCTTTTGAGCCTCAGCTATGTGTCATCTCAAGTACTTGCCATGGAAAGTAGTGTTCGTGATAGTGCTCACATCAGCCAGAAGAGTCAGTGAGCTACAGGCATTGGTGGCTCATGCCCCCTATACCAGGTTCCACAATAACAAGGTCGTTCTCTAGACACATCCCAAATTCCTGTCTAAGGTGGTGTCCACTTTTCACATGAACCAGAAGGTAGTCCTTCCCAACTTTTTCCCAGGCCTCACGCCTCCCGAGCGGAAGCTTCCTTACACATCCTGGATTGCAAGAGGACTCTGTCCTCCTTCCTTCAGGTGACACAGCCCCATTGCCGCTCATTGCAGCTCTTCATCTCCTATGATGCTAACAGACTCGGGGTGGCAATCTCTAAGCATAGTCTGTCTGCCTGGGTGACAGACTGCATCTCTTTCACATACAAGCAGGCTGGACTCTTCCTGGAGCATCACATTACCATGCACAATGTGTGCACCATGGCATCCTTGTTTGCCCACCTGCGCTCTGTCCCTCTGCTGGACATTTGCTGGACTGCCACCTGGTCTTCAGTCCATACCTTCGCAGCACATTACTGCTTGAGGAAAGCTTATGGTGCGACAGCACCTTCAGCCAGGCTGTACTTCGTCACCTCTTTGGGGAATAGTGCATCTCCTTCCTTCCAGCCCATTGTATTCAGGCTACCTGTGAGGTGATTCCATGCTCAATGCTGCAGCTCCGTCTCTGGACTTAAAGCCATTCAGCACTCCTTGCTGCCCTACATGATTTGCTGTTTTTGCGTCATCCGTGGCTCCTACAGGTTTTTTCGGTAGCCTGTAGCTTGGAAGTCCCATATGAGAGGACTGACTTCCTGCTTGTTCCCGGAGAAAGAGTAGTTACTCACCTGTAGCACAACCCTCCCTCCTGCCCATGGAGTTGTTTTTCATTTTATGCTTGATTAAGTTATGTTATCATACTGAGGTAAGATGGCACCCTTGGGTAGGAAGGAGACTGTGCATGTGCAGTCTAACTCACAAAGGCTTTCTTTGAAAGCTGGAGAGTGAATCCACGCTGGCTCTGTCGGTGCCAACATCACCCATATGTGAGGACTGATTCATGCTGTCTCTGGAGGTGAGTAACTACGCTCTACCTCATGCAAGGATCATTTTTCTCATATTTGGTCTAAGTCCTCCCAGTGGGACTTGAGTTTGGAAACTGGTTGAAAGATAGAGAGAAAACAGAGAGTAAAGCAGAAGTGGCAGAAATCATAGGTAGATTGAAGCTGTAAACATTTACACCTGCTTGGGAGCTTGTACACATATATTTTATAAAATGTGTGTAAATCACAACGCTACCAATGTTCCACCCAGACTTTGCGCCTGAACATGCCTACATGCAGGTCATGTAAAATTATGTGCAGTCTTGCCACCAGGGTAATCCCTGAGGTAATGTTATAAAAGCATTTTTACATGTATAAAAAGGCCTTTATGAATGAAAAATCCTATAATTGCCCCACCAAAAACATTTGTACAGAAAAAATAAATCTGGATTTTCAGGAAGTCTTTGACAAGGTTCCTCGTGAGATACTCTTGAGGAATTACAAAATCATGAGATAAGAGGCAGTGTACTGTGTGGACTGGGGAGCCGGTTAAAAGATAGAAAAAATTGAGTAGGACTAAATGATCAATTTTCTCAATGGAGAAAGGTGAATAGTGGAGTAGCTTAGAGATCTATGCTAGAACCGCTGCTTTTTAACATATTCAATAATGACCTGGAAATGGGAATAACAACTGAGGTGATCAAATTTGCAGATGACAAAATTATTCAAAGTTGTAAAATCACAAGAGGATTGTGAAAAATTGCAAGAGGACTTTGAGAAACTGAGAGACTTGGCATTCAAATGGCAGATGAAATTTAATGATAAGTGCAAAATTATGCACTTAGGGAAGAACAACCCAAATTATGGTTAGACGATGCATGATTCCACACTAGGAATCACTGCCCAGGAAAAAGACATACATAGGCGTCATTGTGAATAATACCTTGAAACTCTCTGCTCAGTGTGTAGCAGCGGCCAATAAATCAAATAGAATGCTAGGAATCATAAGGAAAGGAATGGCAAATAAAACTAAGGATATTTTAATGCCTCTGTATCACTCCATGATGCAACTGCATCTTGAATATTGGGTGCAGTTCTGGTTGCCATATCTAAAAAAGAGAAGAGAAACCAAAATGATAAAGGGGTTGGAAGAACACCCCTATGAGGAAAGGCTACTGCTCTTCAGCTTGGAAAAGAGATGCCTGAGGGGAGATACGATAGAAGTCTATAAAATAGTGAATGGAGTGAAATGGATAAATGTAGATCGGTTGTATCTCCAGGAACAAGCAGGAATGAGTCTTCACATATGGGTACGTCGGTACCGACGGAGTCTGCGCGGGAACGCTGCCCAGCGTCCAATCAAGAGCTTTTGGAAGCATCCCACCACGCCTGCGTGCTGCCTTCCCGCCTTTCCCAACTGCCTCTCCTCAGTTTTCGTTTTCCGCAGAGCCAGCAGGACGTCCTCCTGTCACCGCAGAAAATTCTTCTTTTATTTCTTTAGTTTTCTTGTGGTCGCGGCTGTCTTCCCGACGCCATCGGTACCGCCGGTGTTTTCTTTTCTTTCTTTTCTTGTAAAATCTTCCTTTTTCAAGGAATATTTTTTCTTCATAGTGTCTTAGGCCTTTTAGGCCTCTTCTTTTCCTTCATGGAACCGCCAGCCACTTTCTCCAAGAAATGTTCAAACTGTGGCGGTACAACTTTATTTTTAGACCCTCGAAGTCAGTGTCTAACCTGCTTCGGTCCTGACACCAGTTTGGTGAGAAGAGGTCTTCAATATCGAGGTTGACCTTCATTCACCGGTATCAGACTCGGTACCGAACTCGGTGCCGATGTCCTCATTACCCTTACGGTCGGTGCCTTCCATTTATTTATTTTATTTATTTAACAATCTCTTATATACCGCAGCTTCCTAAGATCAGCTGCGGTTCACAAATAACAACAGGCAACAAATCATGGATTTGTTTTACATATAACGTCATATAACTATAACCAATGTACAGTAAACAGAAATGTTGAACAGATAGCACTGAACAGTGCAACACTATATACATTATGTACATTAACATTATATTATTAAATACATATACAAGTTATGTGGGATATAATCATTATGAGTAGTACAGATGCAGATAGGGCAGGTTTTCTTTTCTGTTATAGTGAGATGTAGAGTTTATCGCTTATCGATGCCGAGTTTAGAATCGCTTATCGATGCCGAGTTTAGAATCGCTCTCTAATCTGGAAGACTCGGTACCAATATGTTTTGGTACCGACACCGATCGATACCGGTGGCTCGGTACAGAGGATAGCGGCTGGAGGTTGTCGGTTACCTTGGTACCGATTGAACTATCACCGATGACTGCTCCGATGTCTCTGTTGGGCTCGACTCCGACATCGGTACCGGTATTGGCATTGGTACCGGTATCCACAGTAGCATCGTGGCCAACTCCTGCCATGCTTTTTTCAACAGGATCGCTCCCTTCTATGCCAAGCTTGGAGTCGATACCTGGCATGGACAATGTGGTAATGACGGTCGCTGCTCCTGACAGTCAGTACAGGCGACCATCCCTTAAGCATTCCACACTGCACTGTGCAGGATCTTCTATTCCTATATATTTGGATAGCTCTGTCGGTGCTCAGGCTAGTTCTTCAGATCTAACCTGTCCAAGAGAGATTCCTGCTGGGGAACCCTCTTTTCAGAGTTTCCTTCTGGATATAGCAAGATCTCTTGCCATTCCTATCCCAGGACATGATCCTGCACAGGGCTCTCTTTCTACCAAAGCAAAGGAGAACATAATGCTTCCTTTGCATCATTCCTTGCAGGATCTCCTTCTAGGAATGTGGGAAACACCTTTTAGGGTACCCCCACCTTCCAAAGCAACTGATTTCTTATATCAGGTGCCCCCTTCTCCAGGGTTTCAAAAGACTCAACTTCCTCATCATTCCATAGTTATGGAATCAGCAATGAGGCGGGTAAAGAGTGTTGGGAAATTTGACTTAAGTCTGCCTTAGTTCTGCTTATATATTGGCTTTATATGACTGCACGCTTGCCTGGTGAAAGTACACAGTATATGGATGGCACAGAAGACAAGAAGACAATACATATGAGCTATATGAAAGTATATGCTTGCCATAAGATAATAGATGCGGCCTGCTATTGGGTAACCATATTCTGGATAGAAGTATGCAGAATATTGGGGCCTAGCAAGAAAATACAGGCCAAGCTAGGAATTCAACGAATTCAAACTAATGAGCAAAAGCACTCTCTCTTGCCCTGACGGTTTCAATTAGTGCCAAGAGAAGGAAAAACACAGGAAGGGGCAGAGGTCACAGGCCATGCATAGATAAGTAGACCTAAAAGCAGATCCAGATGTATGAATGTAAAGGTACCCTCCCCTGGGGAAAAGTGTTACAGGACGCCTGGGGCCTTGCAGACACTTAAGAACTTATGATGAATTCACTGAAACTAATTTGAAGCAGACATTTGAGACGAGGAGAAATGTATATAAGGCAGCCATTTTAAAGGATCATTGGGCAGTGCTTTCTCCCCATACAGAGAGAAAGTGCTGTCCGCCATCTCTAGACAGGCTTTGCTGTTCTGCATGACACTATTATTTTGCTATGCTAAAATAAAAGTTTTTGTAGTTAAAGCAACTGCCGTCTAAGTAATTCTTTGATTGGTGATATTTGGGCAACTGCTTGTGGGAACCAGGCCACAAGGGTAAGAAAAAGCACTCTTCTTATCCGCCAGGTCGTGAGTCTAAGACACTAGATGCCTTTGGACGTCAAACCTTCCAGACATCTTTGCTTTCTGCAAGAATTCTCTCATATATTTTTTATATGAGTCTATCTCTTGAGGAGGTCGCAAAGCAATTACGTCTTTTGACTCCTTTCTTTCCAGATTCCAAGAGTGCACACTATTCCTCACTGCTTATGCATATCCAGAATATCTCTTGGTTTCTTTCTCGTGCTTCCCTGGACTCTTTTGAGTCTGTTAGCAGGACTTCTGCTATAGCTATAGGGGCACGACGTAGAGCCTGGCTCCAAACTTCAGACTTGGACAAATGGGCACAACAAAGACTGGGACATACACCTTGCACTGGAGAAATTCTCTTCAACAGGGAGTCTTTACGTCAGGTTACTCAGTTGTCCACTGATTTACCTGTTCCTAAGGGTTGTTCTACACCACCTTCTGTCCCAGTAGGTAGGAAATGTCCTACCAAACTTTCTTCCCACAGGAGAAGAAGGTTTTATTCATCACTTGCCCATCATACAGATGTTCCCAAACAGGGGAAACATCGTCCTGGTCTGAAGAATCCAACCTCTCACCAGGCTCAACAAACCCAGCAACCGCAGGGTTTCTGATTAATCATCATCAGATGCTTGTGACTCTTGGGGTTTAGAATCTGCAGTTTGCTTCTTCGCAATAGAGGCAATCCACTGCTTCATTCTAACCCCTAGACATGGATCTCTTTCCAAAGACCTCCATTTTTTCTATATTTCTATGAGCTGTCAGAATGTTCATGCCTATAGGTCACAGGTTTCTCCTCTCCTTCCTGCTAGGGAAAGAGGTCTAACCACTATCAAATGATAGTTTCCTGTGCCAGCATGTCTTTTTCCTTCTATAGACTTACTACTTGGTAAGTCTTCTTCAGCTCCATTCCCTTCACCCTCTTACCAAGCTTTTCCCCTGTAAGAGTGGAATTACTTCACTGGAGGGCTTTCTCTTCAGCCTCTCTAATTTTGTCACTTTCCAGTGCGGAGTTTTCCTCTCTGAGTTAACTCCTCTGTTTCAATCTTGCTTTGGGGCAGCTTATCAGACATGTCTAGAGTTTTCTACTCCTGTTCTGTCTCTTCTTTCTGTTTTTAAACAGTAAGATTATTTCTGCTGTCTTGTTAGCAGCTGCCTATGCAGGAGCCTTAATGTTAGGACCACTGGTTCTTGTCCACAAACAACCAGATTTGTCCTTCACTAACATTCTGTCTAATCTTAGTAGTGGCTCCAAGTCAGTGCTTTCTTCTGTCTTGGAGATTATCTCACTACAAGCTTTCTGGATTGTCTTCTATTTCTGCCATCTCCTTTCTCCTGGGTTTGGCAGCATAGTTGGCAGAGATACTGGCTTTCCAGCAGCCAGTTCTATCTCCTCATTCTCCTGCATCATGCTCTCTGCAATTCTAGAGAGAAGCTTTCCACTATGGGCCCTTGCTAGAGAGCATGGGTTTTTTTCCTCCAACAGCTATCCTAGATGGTTGGAAAAGGCTTTCAGTCATGTCTCCCATGACTAGAAGGGTTCTCCCTTCTCTTCCTATCTCCTTTTTGATATAAGGGACATAGGCCTTCTCTTACGTGAAAACTTAAGAAGTTGCCAATTCCCTGCTTTGGTCCATAGTATTCCCAATCAGGGATATGCTCTTTCTCCTTGCAGCTCCTCCTCATGGTAAGAATGCATGATACTTTTGCCCTTAAGCAGGTCAACATGGTATCTCATCTCTATGCGTCTTCTGTCCTCTTACCATGCTAGAGTCCTGGAAGACTCTGGACTTGCTGTCGAGATATTTTATTACAGATAGATATGTATCCACATACCTATCTATCTGACTGTCTATGCTCATATAGCTATATGATTCCCACAGATGGGCTTACCCATTCCTATGCTATCCAGCAGGTTTTGGGTTCTACACACACATCCACTCCTGTGGTAGTCAACAACTTTTATACCATAACCTTAGGGTTTAGGTACCTCTGAAGCTCTCCATGCTCCAATATCTCTCCTAGCTTACCTCAGTTCGGAGAGATATTGCGGATCTTCCTTTACTCGCAGGCTTAACGCCTCAGGCATTTGTCCTCTCTTTTTGGGATACAAGGGGTTCCCATACCCTTTCTCCCCATAAGGACTGTACCTGTTGTCCAAATCGGTTAGCCTTTCTCTTTTTGCTCCTAAGAGTGAGCCACTCTGCCGCCAAAAGAGTTCGGTTTTTGTCTTAAAGCCTTCCGCTGAAGGCCCACCATTTTTGTACTACCCCAGTTTTCCTTACTGGGGTTACCTGTTACCTTTCAGGATTCTAACCTCCACTGTTTTTTCCTACAGTGAGGTCCTCTTCGAGATTCCTCTACTGGGTTCCCCAGTAGATCCCATGGACCTCCATACTTTTGTCAAATCCTATTAGGGGAGGTCCATATTGCAATATTTCATTTCAATATCATTGCTGACAATTATCATCCCCACATGGACTTCTTGTCTGCAGTCCTGTGCTAGGTTAAGCTGTTTCCCACAGCACCTTTCTCTTTTCAACTCCTACCCTCCATACTCAGGATGCCTGGTGTTATTAGTTATAGCATGTTCCAATCTATAACATGCTGGGGCTCCAGGCATCTTAGCTTGGGAGTCCCCATATGTGAAGACTAATTCCTGCTTGTTCCTGGAGATAGCACAGTTACTTACCTGTAACAGGTGATCTCTGGGAACAGCAGGAATAAGTCTTCACAACCCACCCACCTCCCCAGGAGTTGTATCTCTATCTATCTTTCCTTTCCTCTCTCTCTCTCTCTTTGTCTCAGCTTTAAAACTTAACTGAGGAGAGGCAGTTGGGAAAGGCGGGAAGGCAGCACGCAGGCGTGGTGGGATGCTTCCAAAAGCTCTTGATTGGACGCTGGGAAGCGTTCCCGCGCAGACTCCGTCGGTACCGACGTACCCATATGTGAAGACTTATTCCTGCTGTTCCCAGAGATCACCTGTTACAGGTAAGTAACTGTGCTTTATGCCTTCAGAAAGTAGAAAGACACGCAATGAAGCTGCAGTGTAGCATATTTAAGATTAATCAGACAAAATATTTTGTCACTCAATGTGTAATTCAACTTTGGACTTCATTTCTGGAGGATCTAGTGAAAACTGCTACTGTAGCAGAGATTAAAAGAGGTTTGGACAAGTTCCTGGAGGAAAAGTCTATAAACCATTAATGTGGAATGGAAAAATCCAATACTTATCCCGTTGATAAGAAGTATGGAATTTATCTACCTTTTGGGAGCCCGATAGGTACTTGTGACCTGGATTGGCTACTGTTGGCAACAGGATACTGTACTAGATTGACCTGACCCACTATGACATATCTTTTATTCTTATGTTTTATGTTCTAAATTTGTAGAGGGCCCGATTCCATTCCAGATGCCGATCCCCTCTGTACGTCCGGTCTGAACCAGAAGTATAGAGGGGATCGCGATTCTGATACCACAGGGCACGTCTAACCCTGCGGAATCAGAATCACGAACAGTCCTGTAAGTGCAGGCCAGGACTGCGATTCAGTCCTGCCTGTTCATGCAGGACTGTCCCTGGCTAACTCAGTCAAGGCTCCTCAATGGAGCTGCGGCGCCATGGTGTCATGTTGTCATAGCACTGCAGCTCCATTGAACAGCCGCGATGCCAGCTGCCGCAAAATAAAATGAATTCCCCACAGCTCTGTCCTCTGATCTGGCCTCCTAAGGCCAGTGCCGAGCTGCGTGGAATGCCCTCCAGCTCCTCCTGCCTCATCCACACCCTGGCTTTTACAAAATGACCCGTCCAGGGAAGTTATTCCATCGTGGAGGTGGAATAACTTCCCTGCACATGTCACCGGACCTGGACGTATAGGACCGACATTAGAATTGGCCCTATACGTCCAGGCCCATGACCACCTAGACTCCGCCCCCGAGCCACCCCTTTCCCACCCCCATCTAATTTTCCCGCACAACCGGCGGGGAAGTTAGTCAAGGCCGGGTGAAGGCACGAATAGTGGGGATGGACGTCCCATTGAGCCGTCCATCCCCGCCATTCATGGCACAGAATAACCCCCATAGTGTTTAGGATGGAAAATGGATTTTTTTATCCATATGTTATAAAATATTAGAGGTGTTTGTTTTGTTTTTTTAAAGTCTGCTGAACGTGGATCCTTTTATAAAATAGATATAGTGCTATCAAAAAACACATGTATTTGTTGACATATACATCAGAAGACACAATTTTATAAAGGAAAACATTTTAAAAAAAGAACAGCATCATTTTACTTGTGTAAATAAACTTGCACATCCCAATGGAGGCTATTAAGGAATAGAGCTTCAAAAGTCAAACTTTTGCTATTTCACAGTGTTTTAAACTAATTAGGTAAGCACTAATCCCCAGTAACAAGCAGGAATGTAGTCTTCACATATGGGTATCGTCGGTACCGACGGAGCCTGCGCGGGAATGCTCCCCAGCGTCCAGTTAGGAAGCTTTTGGGAGCATCCCACAGCGCCTGCGTGCTGCCTTCCCGCCTTTCCCAACTGCCTCTCTCCAGTTCTTTGTTTTCCGCGGAGACAGCAGGTCATCGTTCCTGTCACCGCAGAAAATCTTCCTTTTTGCTTTCATTTTTTGTGGTCACGTCTGCCTTCCTCGACGCTTTACCGGTACCGCCGTTTTTCTTTCTTTATTTCTGTTCTTAACAAAAAAAATTATATATATTTAGTGGGGTTTTTCAATTTTTTTTCCCAGGTGCATGCGCCATTTTGGGCCTTAGGCCCAAAAAGTTTTCTTAGAATTGGAGAAACCTGCTTCAAAAAGTGCACCAAGTGTGGCAGTACCATCTCCGTCACTGACACCCATGAATGGTGTCTGAAATGTTTAGGTCCTGACCACTCCATCACGGATTGTATGTCCTGTGCCATGATGTCTAAAAGAGGTCGGCAGAACCGAGCTGCTAAACTCAGTACCCTGTTTCCCTCTGATGCAGTTTCGGTGGCATCGACGTATTCCAGGGCTTCCTCTTCCTCCCGTGAATCTCAGTTAACTAAACATAAGTCCAGCCGGTCCTCAAAGGGTAGATCTCCCTCTAAGCACCGAGATGCCTCTGGCGTTGCCCTTGAGGATTCTGCACCGGCAAAATTGCCCCGGCAGGAGGCTTCGGCTTCCAAAGCATTATCGGGGCTCCAGGACGTTCTCAAGGCCTCGACCTCGGCAGAACTACTGGTGCCATGCTCTGGGGTACCGGCTCTCTACTCCGGTACCGACATCCAGACATCGGCAGCGTTGATAGACCAGAGGTTTCTGGCTATTGAACACAGTCTGGCGGCTCTCCTTGGGCATCGACACCCTCGGAACCGCGTCAGACAGTCCAGCCGGTACCAGCACTGACTCCGGCACCGATATCGGTACCGGTATTAGTACCGGTACCGATAGCATCGACATCGGTGTCTGCATTACCAGCACCCAGTCAGCCGATGTCCTCTGGTACCGATACACCGGTACCGATTCCCCCCGGTACTGACTTCGGTCGGTACGGGTATCGGGCTCTACAAGAGCATCCGGACGGAAGGTACTTCGAGTCCTCAGAGGAATATGAGGATTCTGATAGTTCTGTCAATACCGGAGCACTTCTTCCAGAGGAGCCCTTCTCCCCTAAACGCAGGATGTCTCCTCCAGAAGATATCTCCTTCCAGGATTTTATCAGGGAGGTGGCTCGGGGTCTCTCCATTACTGTGGCTCCTGAAACAGAGCCCAGAGCAAAGGAGCTGGAAACTTTACAGTATCCCAAAGCTCCTAAGGAGGCAGCTACTTTGCCCATCAATGAGATCTGCATGATCTCATGCTCAGAATGTGGGAGACCCCTCTTACCACCTCTTCTCATTCTCGTAGACTTGACACTATGTATCGAGTCCCTCCTTGTCCTGGTTTCCGGAAAACTCAGCTTCCTCACCACTCCATTGTGGTGGAGTCAGCTATGAGAAGGATCAGGAGTGCAAAGAGGCATGCCTCTAATCCCCCCAGGATATGAGTGCAGAACTTTGGATGCTTTTGGACGTCGTACCTTCCAAGCTTCCATGCTTTCTGCCAGGATCAGTTCCTATATTTTATATATGGGAATGTTCCTGAATGAAATCACAGGAGATTTAGAGGTTTTGAGTCCTCTTCTTCCTGAGGATAGAAGACAGGATTTTCTCACATCGGTCAAACATGCCCAGGATGTTTCCAAATTTGTCAACCGTGCAGCTTTTGACTGTTTTGAGTGCATAAGCAGAACCTCTGCCATTGCCATAGGTGCACGTAAAATTGCCTGGCTCCAGGCATCTGATTTGGAGCTCTGGGTACAAGACAAATTGGGCAATATTCCTTGTACTGGTGAGAACCTGTTTGGCAAAGATTGGCAGGAAAAGGCCAATGAGTTGGATGCTGACAACTCCACCTTGGACAGATTATCCAAGGGCACAGCTGATCCTGCAAGAAAGAAATCTTTCAAAAAACCATTCTTTTCCAAAATGAAAAGGTTTTATCCTGCTTATTCCCAGCAGGGACGTTCTGCAGGTCAACCTGTCCGGAAGGGTCAGCAACCATCCAAGCAAAGAAAAGCAAAGACTGCTAAGCCTCAACCGCCTCAGCAGTCTCAGCCTCCACAAGGCCTCCACAAGGCCTCTAAATGGACCAGAGCCTTCCACCATTCCAGAAAGGTTATGTCACTTTGCCCCAAGATGGGGGCAGATAACAGCAGAGCATTGGACACTCTCCATCATAAAAGAGGGGTACAAGCTTCATTTCTTGAGCATGCCCCCTCCCACAATAGTAAAACAGGTCAATTCTCAGACCTCTCTCATCAACCTGTTAGATCAAGAGGTCACCATACTTCTTGCCCAGGGGGCAATAGAAGAAGTACCCATTCATCAACAGGGTACAGGGTTTTACTCTCCCTATTTCCTTATCCCAAAGAAAGCAGGGGGATACAGACCTATTTTGGACCTCAGGGAATTGAACAAATTCCTGTTCAAAGAGAAATTCAAGATGATTTCTCTAGGAACTCTGCTGCCATACCTTCAGAGTCAGGATTGGCTTTGTTCTCTAGATCTCAAGGATGCGTACACCCATGTTCTCATCCATCCAACTCACAGAAAGTTCCTTCGGTTCCTTTTTCAAGGAAAGCACTACCAATACAGGGTGCTTCCCTTTGGCCTGGCCTCAGCTCCAAGAGTGTTCACGAAATGCATGGCTGTGGTAGCAGCATTTCTACGCAGTCTAGGCATATTCGTCTTCCCCTACTTAGACGACTGGCTCATTCAAGCCCCATCAGAGCCAGAGGCCAGAGCTTCTCTATCTTGCACAATGCATATCCTTCAGTATTTGGTTCTGGTCATAAACATCCCAAAATCCAGTCTAACTCCCACTCAGTCTCTAGAATTCATAGGAGTTTTGCTGGATACCAAAAAGGCAAGGGCCTATCTCCCCCAGGCCCGTTGCCTTTGCATGTTGCAGTTAGCTTCTCAAGTAGTGCTAAAACCTCATCTCACTGCCCGAGAAATGCTACAATTACTAGACTACATGGCATCCACAGTGCATGTGGTTCCTTATGCTCGCCTCCATATGAGAGCAGCCCAGTGGACTTTATCTACCCAATGGACCCAGGCATCAGGGTGCCTGTCAGACAAAATATTTTTCAAATTTGGGGAACCCCAGACATAGACCTCTTTGCAAGTCCATTGAATGCCAAACTTCCCCGGTTCTGTTCCAGAATTCTGGCTCAGGGCTCTCAGGCCAGGGATGCTTTCCTCCTTCACTGGGGTCAAGACTTCCTTTATGCCTTTCCACCCATTCCCCTAATTCCCAAAACCCTATTCAAGCTTCAGAGAGACAGAGGGCGTATGATTCTCATAGCTCCACATTGGCCATGGCAAGTGTGGTACCCTCTGCTTCTACATCTCTCTCAAGCTCCCTCCCTGGAGTTAGGATCTGCTCCAGATCTCCTGTCTCAGGAGGATGGAATTTTATGGCATCCCAATCCCCAATCTCTGCACCTCAGAGCTTGGTTGCTGAAGGCCTAGATCTTCAAGATCTTAACCTCCCTCAGCAAGTAAAGGATGTCCTTCATGCTTTCAGGAAGCCTTCCACAAGATGCTCTTATGTTTTCAAATGGAAAAGGTTTACCATATGGTGTTCGCAGAAGGGTCTTAACCCCCTTGCGATACCTCGGGAATCATTACTGGAGTATCTCCTTCATTTATCAAATGCAGGACTTAAAACTAACTTGGTGAGAGTCCATTTGAGTGCTCTTGCAGCTTCTCTCAAGTCTCTGAATGGACAACCTATCTCCTCCCATCCTCTTATAGCAAGATTTATGAGAGGCTTTCTCCTAACTAAGCCTCCCATTAGGCCACCACCGGTGGCATGGGACTTAAACCTGGTTCTTGGTCAGCTCATGAAGCCACCTTTCGAACCCTTAGATACTACCTCCTTGAAATTCCTTTCTTGGAAAGTTATCTTTCTCATTGCAATCACATCAGCACGCCGCATCAGTGAGTTGCAGGCACTAGTAGCTGATCCGCCTTATACAAGGTTTCATCATGACAAGGTAGTCCTTAGGATTCATCCACACTTTATGCCAAAGGTGGTCTCGCCTTTTCATCTTAATCAAGCAGTCTACCTGCCTGTGTTCTTTCCAAGACCTCATGCATCAAATGCAGAAAGAAATCTTCATACTTTGGACTGTAAAAGAGCTTTGGCCTTTTACTTGCAAAGAACACAGCAACGTAGAAAGTCCTCTCAACTCTTTGTTGCTTTTGATCCTTCTCATTTGGGACTTCCAGTCTCCAAGAAAACATTGTCCAACTGGATTGCACAGTATATTTCTTTTGCCTATCAGAGTAAGAACCCTCCTCTGGAGGGCCATGTCACAGCTCACAATGTGAGAGCCATGGCAGCCTCAATGGCTCATCTGCACTCTGTGTCTATCGACAACATCTGTCGAGCAGCCACTTGGGCCTCAGTTCATACCTTCACAGCCCATTACTGCTTGGAAAAGGACTCCCGCCGGGATGCCTTGTTTGGTCAGGCTGTTCTCCAACACCTATTCCATACCTAATCAACTCCTACCCACCATCCCTGGTTGGATGCCAGAGATCCATGGGGGGAAGTGGAGCCCTTCACAGGGACACATAACTTCTGGGGCCTCTCCCTGGCATCTAAAGCTAGGGAGTCCCCATATATGAAGACTACATTCCTGCTTGTTCCTGGAGATAGCATAGTTACTCACCTGTAACAGGTGATTTCCGGGAACAGCAGGAATTTAGTCTTCACAACCGAGCCACCTCCCCTAGGAGTTGTCTGTCTATCTATCTCTTTCCCTTTCCCTCTCTCTCTCTTTGTCTCAGCTTTAAACTCAACTGCAGAGAGGCAGTTGGGAAAGGCGGGAAAGTAGCACGCAGGTGCTGTGTTCAAATCCCAGTGCTGCACCTTGTAATCTTAGGCTAATCACTTAACTCTCCATCTTCTCTACATCCTTTGGATGTTTTATAGCCAAAACAAGCACTTTCCAGATGTCTATTCGTGCCTGAAGCAGATCCAAACGTGGGCAGGGTTGCAGACGTTCCCGACATTTCTGAAATAGAGCAATGATCTAAGTCCATTGCACCTCCCCAGACATGCCTCTGCCACATGCCTCTGCCACATACTTGGACATTCCCACACTGGAGGTGTCCTTTAAAAACCATTTGTAGGGACGTCTCTGTGATTTGGATCTCCACATCCATGTGCATGTCTTCGGACATCCAAATCATGACTAAGACCTTTAAAATGACCCCCATAGCATCAATAAATTAAATGCAGACTCGGGACAGGCGGTTTTGGAAGAATCTAGCTAGGGCTACTACTTTAAGCAGGATTTTTTTTTTTTAGATTTAGCTTATGTCTTTTTTTAGTAGCTCAAGGTGAGTTACATTCAGGTACAGCAAATACTTCTGTGTCCCCATAGGATTTACAATTTAAGTTTTTACCTGAGACAGAAGGGATATGATATGGACGTTTAAATACTTAGAGTATTAATGAACAAACAAACATTTTTCAAAGACAGGTAAACTGTAAAACAAGAGAACATTAAATGAAGCTGGAAGGAGGTTAACTTAAAAGCAACATCAGGAAATACATTTTCATGGAAAGGGTGGTGAATGCCTGGAATGCCCTTCCAAAGGAGGTGATGGGAGCAAAAATAGAGATGGATTCAAAAAGGCATGGGAGAGACGCAGAGGATAGCTAAATAATCTCATAAATAGAGAGGGGTAATCTTCCTGGAGTGGCAGGCACAACCTAAAGCAAAGCATGGAGGGGGAGTAACCTGCATGGAGTCGGGTGCATCTCTACAGTTCTAGCCACCTTATTGGAAAGACTAGATGGACCATGCTGGTTTTTATCTGCGGTCATTTACTTTGTTACTATGTAATGAAGAGTTAAATGACTTGCCCAAGACCACAAGGAGCCAAGTATACTATTTATTTTTATTTTTTTAATTTAACATTTCTTATATACCACCTTTCATGATATCAAGGCGGTTTATATTGAACAAACTGAAATTACATTGAACAGGGCATTATAACTTGGAGATAACTATTTACAGGGAACATGGGCAATGGAGGGTTAAGTGGCTTGCCCAAGACCACAAGGAGCACCTGTGGGACTAGAAACCTCAGTCCTTCCGGCCCAAGTTTGCTGTCCTCTAGTGGGATTTGAACCCCTGACCTTCCGGCCTGAGGTAACTTGTCCCAACCACTAGGCCACTCCTCCCCTTCATAAGGGAACTAGGATTTGAATGTGGCTTCTCTGGTTCTCAGCCCACTGCTCATTAGGATACTCCTTCACTCCATGCTTCTTTGTAGGACAGGAGGGGAAGCCAAAGGATCCTCCGCTCTGTCTACAGTGACTGTCAAAAAATGAAACATAGAAACATGATGACAGAAAAAGACCACATGGCCTATCTAGTCTGTCCTTCCATAACAACAACTACAACAGTCCACTTTTTACCTTTAGAGATCCTCTGTGTTGGTCCCATGCTTTTTTGAATTCAGGTATTGTCCTCATCTCTACCACCTCCACTGGGAGACTATTCCATGGATCCACTACTCTTTCTGTAAAGAAATATTTCCGCATATCACTCCTGAATCTATCTCCCTTCACCCTCATCCCATGTCCCCTCGTAGCAGAACTTGCTTTCAATTGAAAGAGGCTCTCTCCCTGAACATTTATGCCACGGAGGTATTTAAACATCTCAATCATATCACCTCTATCCTGCCTTTCCTCTAAGGTGTACATATTAAGATCCTTCAGTCTGTCCTCATATGCTTTATAATGAAGATCACTAATCATTTTAGTAGCAACCCTCTGCACCGACTCCATCCTGTTCACATCCTTTTGAAGGTGCGGTCTCCAGAATTGCACACCATACTCCAAATGAGGTCGCACCAAAGACTTATACAGGGCATTATCACCTCCTTTTTTCTGCTAGCCATTCCTCTCCGTATGCACCCAAGCATCCTTCTAGCTTTTGCCGTCGCCTTTTCTACCTGTTTAGCTACTTTAAGATCATCAGACACAACCATGCCTAGGTCCCGCTCTTCTTTAGTGGACAAAAGTACTTCACCTCCTATACTGTATTGCTCCCTTGGATTGCTGCAGCCCAAATGCATGACCTTACATTTTTTAACATTAAATCCCAGCTGCCAAATTCTAGACCATTCTTCAAGCTTAGCTAGATCCCTTCTCATGTTATCTACACCTTCCTGGGTGTCTATTGCAGATTTTGGTATCATCCGCAAAGAGGCAAACCTTACCCGACAGCCCTTCCGCTATATCACTAACAAAGATGTTAAAAAGAATCGGACCAAGGACAGATCCCTGGGACACACCACTGGTAACATCCTTCTCCTCAGAGTGAGCTCCATTTACTTGTACTCTTTGTCGCCTCCCACCCAACCAATTTCTAACCCAAGCAGTAACTTTAGGGTCCATCCCGAGGGTGCTCAGTTTGTTTATAAGTCGCCTGTGAGGAACAGTGTCAAAGGCTTTACTGAAATCTAAATACACCACATCTAGAGCTCTCCCTCGGTCCAACTCCCTGGTCACCCAGTCAAAGAAATCAATCAGATTTGTCTGACAAGACCTGCCTCTGGTGAATCCATGCTGCCTCGGATCCTGTAATCCGCTGGACTCCAGAAACCTCACTATTTTCTCTTTCAGCAGCGTTTCCAATAATTTACTCACCACCGAAGTTAAACTAACCGGCCTGTAGTTTTCAACCACATCCTTACTTCTGCTTTTGTGTAAAGGCACCACATCAGCTTCTCTCCAGTCCTTTGGCACCACTCCCGACTCCAACGAGGCATTGAAAAGGTCAGTCAGTGGAGTTGCTAGAACGTCCCCAAGTTCCCTCAGTATTCTAGGGTGTATCCCATCCGGTCCCATGAATGTAATGTTAGGAATTATTCAGAAAGGAAGGGGGAATAAAATAGAAAATATTATAATGCTTCTGTGTAGATCCATGGTGTGACTGCACCTTGAGTACTGTATGCAGTTCTAATCTTGCAGTCTCAAAGAAAATCGAAATAGAAAAGGTATAGAAAAGGACAACAAAAATTATAGTGGAGATGGCCTAGTTCCCTTATGAAGAAAAGTTGAACATATTGGGGGTCATTCTGATCTGTGAATAGCAGGGATGGACATCTGGTTTGGAATTCAACCCCCTGCTATTCGCACGGAATGATTGCCGAACGCCAGGCTCCCCACACATACAGCGGCATTGTGGTGGGAGATCTGGATGGGGTAGGAGGGCCAGGGGTGGGGCGTAGGCGGGGCCCTGACCTCAGAGGTACAGGGCCGATTCCGGTCACGGCCCTGTACATCCAGGGTTGCCGTCTTTATACAGGAAATTGATTCCACCTCGGAGGTGGAATAAGTCTCCCCAATGTGGGAGAACAGCATGGTGGGGCAGACACGGTTAGTTTACTAGTCAGAGCATACAAATCAAATCCCATGGCTACCAGACCCCAAATTCCCCCCTTTCCCCCCTCATGGACATCATCCAGTTTCCTTAGGCCCTACTTGGAGAACTATTGTTTACGGAAGATGCATATCTCAGCAGACGCATGCACAGTTCCTATAGACTCTCAACATCTCTTTCCTGGACCATAATCTTCTTAACTTATCTGGTAGCTATCTATTTTGAACTCATATTCACGCCAGGATAGTTTTGATTACATATTTCACTGGATCTCAGTCAAATCTGGTTCTTCAGAGGTATAGTTTGAGGCTATTCTTGAGACCATTCCCTATGGATCTTTGGTCTTTTCCTGTATTTTCAGACTGCCTTACTGGTCAGAGCATTTATCCTCAGACATGATTGATCCACAATTCAAATTCTATAGCGATTAGACCTCACAGTTATAAGGTAGGAGTATAAATAGCAGTATCTGGGCTGACTCAGTGGCTCAGGTGATAAGTGCTATGCACCACCATCAAGAAAGATGAGGAAATTGAAAGTCAAGGTCACAACCCATGGCTATGAGGTTCTGAAGGCTCAGTGTGGTTTTTGCACTGACTCTTAAGAAGATAGGAAATGCCATACTGGGTCAGACCAAGGTCCATTCAGCCCAGTATCCTGTTTCCAAGTGGCCAATCCAGGTCAAGTACCTTGCAGGTTCCCAAAAATGTAGCAAAACACAAAACAGCGAGATAAAAGTAAAGTGGTCACTGGTGCTTTATTCACAATCCCCTATACATTTCAGTCGAAGCCTTCCTCTTGGGGAAAGAGTAGCAAATTACAAACAAATGAAGCAAATAAAACTTGTAATGTGTACAATAAAAAAATATATAAACAAACACAATAAAAAATATAAATAAGAATTAAAAATAAATCACATAGACCAATCCTGTCAATAAAATCATAATAAAGACATGCAATAGTAAGCATAATACAATAAAATACATTAAAATACACTAAAAGGTAAGGCTGAGCATAGGAATAAATAAAATGAAAGCTGTGAAATATGAGGAAAAATGGGAAACTTGGAATAAACAACTTGTAAGACCATTGGTCCATAGTATTAGCCATAGAGAGAGAAGAGGAGGAATGCCCCGAAAGGGGTTACTTACAAAGCACCACTGTGTTAAACTCTGCAAGAGTACAAAGTAATCTGAAAAATGAAAGGGAACATATCAATACGCTGAGGTCCAATATTTGAGAAATAAATATATATGAATCCAGAGGAAAGTCCTAAAAAGTGTAGCCCTGATATATCACCTTAAAATCATGTGTATCCTTTTAAAAACGATGGGTTATTATTGCTTACTGTCCTGAGAACAGGAGATAATGTGGGGGGACATGGCCTAAAACCATAATCTGGCATGATCCTAACAACGTTGAAATATCAACGTTCAATGACTGACCAAAGAAAATGTAATCCAACCCTAGTGCTAAGAAGAGTGAGAGTGGCATAATCTTAAGTGACATGATCAGAAGAAATGCATTTTAACCCATGTAGAACTAGAAACAATGTAGAGATTTGCTTGATTCGAAATGCTCCAGGGCATGTATTCACACTGTCATTGGGTATTTCGTTAACTGTGCTGGAAGCGCGTACCAGTCTCCTTTTCAAACTGTGTTACTGTGCCCGCCAGAGGGGGTCAAAGGTGAAAGCCAACAAAAACTAATAAAAAAGACCAAATACAAACGTAGTCCATATCGTCAAAAGTGATGTATATCATTCCATATTAATATCTCACTCAGAGGACAATAGAAAATTAAAAATTAAAACAGTGTTTAGTAGTGCCAAACATCTAGACCTGTTCCAAAAAGAAGAAGAAAGGGGTGGGGGGGGGGGGAGGTGAAGTGCAGCACATTCCAATAAGTGCAGTAACATCAGAACTAGCGCATATGAACATGTGGAGTGATGGAACGCCAATTCGCTCAATTCTATAAAGTGACATTTCAAATGATCCACAGCCACTGTAAAGGCATAAAATGTGCCACTTTCAGACTGCAATGCGGGAATGACAAGTGCAGACCACGTCCCGGCCTGAGGTATAGTATAAGCCCTTTCAGAATAAAGGATCCCGGCATGACAATTGTAGTGGATGGCAGCGCTTAGCAGGTTCCATTTAAAGTCGTGTGCACCAAAAATGAAAATGCCAGAGTCAGTGTATATGCACTCAATTTATGGTGCTAATGCAGAACCATATCCAAAGAAAATATATAAGAAGAAATATATATACAGGGTGGCCCAAAAAAGTGAAAACATCTTGTTTACAGCTGGACCCAACTTTAAAAAATTGGGAGATGGTGGTATCCAAATTGCTATGGACAAAAAGGTATTTAAGCTAAATAAAAATAAGCGAAGAAGGGGGGGGGGGGGAGAGAGGTTTAAACCAAGAAATCGACCTCTCTCTTTTTCTGTAAGCATGCTCCTTAGCTCAGTTCCTGTCTGTTTGTGCATTTTTTTTGGTTCAACAACAAAGTCCAGATATGTCTGGTCGTCACAATATGGTAGAATACGCATACGCATACACATATATTTATATTTTCTTATATATTTTTTATGGCTCTCTATTGGCACCATAAATTAAGTGTATATACACTTTGACTTTCTGGCATTTTCCTTTTTTTATTTTGGTGCACACGGCTTTAAATGGCACCTGCTAAGTGAATGGCACAATGGAAAAGAGACGGCTGAGTGGAGATATGATGGACATCTCTAAATTAATGAATGGAGTGGAACGGGTAAACGTAGATCGATTGTTTACATCATCAGAATATAGAAAGACTAGGGGACATGCAATGAAACTACAGGGTATCCTATTTAAGACTAAGAAGAGAAAATATTTTTCACTCAATGTGTAATCAAACTCTGGGATTCATTTCCAGAGGATGTATTAAAGGCTGTTAGTATAGCCGGTTTTAAAAAAGGTTTGGACAAGTTCCTGGAGGAAAGGTCCATAAACCATTATTAAAGGGGACCCGGGATATTCACTGCTTACCCCAATACAAGCATTGTGGAGCCTGTGTCTTTTAGGGAAACTGCTAGGTACTTGTGACCTAGATTGGCCACTGTTGGAAACAGGATACTGGGCTTGATGGAGCTTGGTCTGACCCAGTATGGCATATCTTATGTTCTTATCCCTAGCGCTGCCATCCACTTCAGTTGTCATGCCGGGATCCTCTATTCTGAATAGGGCTTATACTATGCCTCAGGCCGGGACGTGGTCTGTTCTCCAGGACCAAGCAGGAAGTCAGTCCTCACATATGGGTGACGTCGGCGCCGACGGAGCCCTCGCGGAGCAATTTTCCCCAGCTTTCAAAGAAAGCCTTTGGGAATTGCAGCGCGCATGCGCTGTCGCCTTCCCGCCCAAGGGTGCCATCTTAGCCAGTCTTCTTTTTTCTGCGGAGCCCTACAGACGTACCCGTCGTGTCCCCGTGAAAAAGTTGATTTTATTCGTAATATTCTCTTTTTTCCTTCGGTTCGACGCCGGTTTTCTTCCCGCCCGGACTCGCGACGCCGGTCACGAGTCCTCTTCTTCTTTTTCGGTTTTTCTGATTTAGTCAGTTTCGTTTTCGGTTTTTTCACTGGCAGCCCGGTCTTTTGACCTCGCAGGGGCCCTTTTCCCCCCGATGGCTGCCAGTGGTTTCAAGCGGTGTGGTCAGTGTGACCGAAACATGTCACTAACTGACACACACGATAATTGCCTCCGCTGCCTGGGCCCGGATCATGAAGAAATGATCTGTGGGGCCTGTGGCAAAATGTCCTCCAAAGCGTTGAGAAGTCGGCGGCATCAGCGGGATAGGATCTTTGCTGACCCCAGCCGTACCCGGACCTCGTCGGAGGCCTCGGCGTCCAGAGGTTCCAGCTCTGACCGTCGCCGGAGTTCCTCCGACAGGGGTTCTCCCTCCGGGGACCATCGACGGAAGGTGAAACCCGCGAGGGTGGCGTCGGTGGACGCTCCTGGCTCCGCGAGGGCCAGGTCGCATAGCCCCGATAGCCGTCCCGGGTCCTTGGAGAAGGAGCACCTCTCGAAACGACCTCGCATGGAGTCGGAGCTGCCTGCTCGGGTAAGTCCTGTGGTCCTCCTGGACTCGCCTCCGAGACCGCCGACGTCGGGCCCGACGCCGTCGGGGCCCGAGTCGGGGGCTGCTGGGTCACCTGAGGTCGGACTCAGGTTGACGGCCTTGGAGAGCAGACTGTCTGCCTTCATGGACCAGCAGCAGGCACTGCTCGCTAGCCTCGCTGGCGCCGCTGCCCCGACCGCTGGGACGTCGACGTCTAAGTCGACCCCGGAGACCGAGCCGATCCTCGAGTCCATGCGAACTCGAGTCGATCCTCGGTCGAGGTCACCCTCGGCCTCCCGTTCGGGACCGAGGTCGTCGACGCCGACTCCCTCGGCGTCGGGGCGGCCGGCGCCGCCGCCTGCCCGGGCCGACCCCACCGATTCCTCCTCGGAGTCGGTCTGGGAGTCTGAAGAGGAAGAGTCACCTGATTCTTTTCGGACTCGGTGTGTCCCCTCGGACTCGCCTGAGTCCGAACCTCGGAAGCAGTCCCCTCCGGAGGATGCCCGGTTCTCGGACTTCGTCAGGGATATGGCCAAGGCTTTGGCCTTCCCTGCGGATCCCGAGGAGGAGCCTCGAGCCGAAGAGCTCGACGCCCTCCAGTATGACTCTCCCGCCAGGGAACACTTTACTGTACCGGTTCCTCCCATGCTGGAACGACTACTCTTCCGCATGTGGGAGAGTCCGGCCTCCTCGCCGGTCCTGAGCAAGCGGGTCGATTCTATCTATCGAGTCCGCAAGAGCCCTGGCTTCCAAAAAGCACAGCTACCACACCATTCCATGGTAGTGGAATCGGCCATGCATCGTCTTAAGAGCCAGAAGATGCACTCCTCGGTGCCTCCTGGCAGGGAGGCCCGTAACCTGGATGGCCTTGGTAAGAAGTGTTTCCAGGGCTCTATGCTTGCGTGTCGTGTCCAAACCTACCAGCTATACATGGGCATGTATCTCCGAGACCTGGCTAAAGAGCTAGCCGGATTCTCCGCTGGATTGTCCGAGGAACCTTTGCGGAGGTTCCTAGCCTTGTCCACTGGCATTCGGGAATGCTCAAAATTCATATCCCGAGCAGCCTATGATGACTTTGAAGCATCGGCTCGAGTGGCCGCAGCCGGCATCGGTGCCCGCCGACAGGCTTGGCTTCAGTCGTCTGACCTTGAGCCCTGGGTGCAGGACAAGTTGGTCGATGTCCCCTGCTGAGGTGAAAACCTCTTTGGCAAACCTATGGACGAGAAGGCTGCACAACTAGAGACAGAGACTCTCACCAGGACTAGGCTTTCTAGGAAGACCTCCGCCCCTTCCCAGAAAAAGAAGGGCTCGGGAAAGAAGTCCTTTTACCCGAGAAAGGCAGCTGCCTATAAACACTACCCCCAATATCAGGCCCCCGCAGCTCCCCAACAGGGCCAGCAGGCCAAGGGACGGGGTAACGGGTCCCGTAGGCAGCAAGCCCCCAAGCCTGCACCACCAGCCCCTGCTCAGCAGGGTGGGGGCTTTTGACTCCTTCAGCATAGCCTCTCCCCCTCCGCTGGCTCCTCCCAGCACCGGAGGCCGGCTGGTTCACTTCGCCCACAGGTGGTCCAGCATCACTTCAGATGCCTGGGTGCTTCAAGTCGTAAGAGAAGGCTATCTTCTCCACTTCCACCAGGTCCCTCCCTCCTATTTCCCGGGAGAACCTCCACGACTCCCTCTGCACAGGGACTTACTCCTTCAGGAGTTAGCAGGTCTTCTACAGGAACAGGCGGTGGAACCGGTGCCCCACCACCTGAGAGGTCAAGGCTTTTATTCCAGGTATTTCCTGGTACCAAAAAGGACAGGAGGCCTCGGACCCATCCTGGACTTGCGCAACCTCAACAGGTTCCTCGTGCGGGAAAAGTTCAAAATGCTTACCCTTGGAATCCTTCTGCCCTACCTCCAGCAGGGAGACTGGCTATGCTCCTTGGATCTAAAGGATGCCTACACGCACATCCTCATCCACCCAAGCCACCGCCAATACCTAAGGTTTGTGGTGGCAGGAAATCATTACCAGTACAGAGTACTGCCCTTTGGCCTGTCCTCCGCACCGCGAGTCTTCACAAAATGTCTCGCGGTGGTGGCGGCCCATCTCCGGCTTCACGGCCTCTATGTCTTTCCGTACCTCGACGACTGGCTCATCAGAGCAGCGTCCGCTCCGGAGGTCACCAACGCCACGCACCGCACGGTGACTCTTCTGCAGTACTTGGGCTTTGTCATAAACTTCGCAAAGTCCACTTTGCTCCCCTCACAGGATCTCGAGTTTATTTTTATTTATTTTATTTATTTAGCAAACATTTATATACCGCTGCTTCCAGCGATCAGCAGCGGTCTGATTACACAAGGGGAACATAAAGAGGACTGTCAATCAGTACAGTAAAATTTGGGTGTGTACAGGTTGATCAGGAGGGTAGGCACATCACACGAGGGGTTTGTTAGGTATATGAGTACTAATTACATATATACATATATACATTATACAATATGCGAGCAGGAGTACATAAATATGTTCTGGACTTAGACCCCTTAGGTTAATTCAAATTAAAATGACTCTGGAAAAGATGAGTCTTGAGGTTTTTCCTGAAGACAGTTAGGGGGATCGGCGCAAGACTGCACACTCCTCAGGCACGAGCTTTCCTGCCTCTCGACAGGGCTCAACGGCTCATGGACCTAGCCGACCGTTTTCGCAGCCAGCCCCTGGTCTCCGCCAGGCGCTTCCTGAGACTGCTCGGCCATATGGCTTCCACCGTCCATGTGACCCCCAATGCCCGCCTGAATATGCGGCCTGCTCAATGGTGTCTTCGCAAGCAGTGGCAACAAGCCACAGGCGGCCTAGCAGACCTAGTGCGCGTCTCCGGGCCGCTGGCCTCGTCTCTCCAGTGGTGGCTTCATCGGCCGAACCTGGTACTCGGCATGCCTTTTCAGTCACCTCAGCCGGCCCAGGTGCTGACGACAGATGCGTCCCTCCTGGGTTGGGGAGCACATTGCCAAGGGGCACGTACTAAGGGCCTCTGGACCACGTGGGAGTCTGCTCAGCAGATCAACTTCCTGGAGCTCAGAGCGATCCGCCTGGCTCTCAAGGCTTTCTCCCACCTGACCTCTCACCAGTCCGTCCTTGTCCAGACGGACAATCAAGTTGCCATGTTCTACGTGAACAAACAGGGGGCACGGGCTCCTTCCTTCTCTGTCGGGAAGCACAGAAGCTCTGCTCTTGGGCCGTCAGTCACGGCGTTCTTCTCAAGGCAGTTTATCTCCCAGGCCAAGAAAATTGCCTGGCGGACAAGCTCAGCAGGATCCTCCAGCCGCACGAGTGGCGCCTGGATCCCTTGGTAGTTCAGAAGCTCTTTCTAAAGTGGGGCCTCCCCACGATGGATCTCTTTGCCAGTCCTCTCAACCGGCAACTTCCTCGCTTCTGCTCTCGTCAGCCACATCCCCTTCGAGTTGCGGCAGACGCTTTTCTACTCTCATGGTCGGAGAGCCTTCTGTATGCTTTTCCTCCCATCCCGCTAGTCTCTCGAACTCTTTTCAAGGTTCTCCGAGACAAAGCTTCCATGATCCTGGTGGCCCCTCGCTGGCCCAGACAGCCGTGGTTTCCACTCCTGCTGCAATTAGCGGTAGAGGATCCATTCCCTCTGGGGTTTCAACCGGATCTCCTCACTCAGGATCAGGGGTCTCTGCTACACCCCAACCTCAGATCTCTCAATCTAATGGCCTGGCTGCTGAGAGGGTAGTCCTTGCTCCCCTTCTCCTGCCAACAGAGGTGGAAGAGGTCGTCCTAGCTTCTCGGCGCCCTTCTACCCGCAAATGCTACGCCCTTAAATGGCGTCGCTTTTCCGTTTGGTGTACCCAACAGTCTCAGGATCCCTTCTCCTGCTCGGTGTCGGTGATCTTGCAGTACTTGCTATACCTCTCTAATCTGGGACTTAAGTCCAACTCCGTCAAAGTTCACCTCAGTGCTCTTTCAGCACATCATGTGCCGGTGGACGGCAGACCTCTTTCCAGCGACCCTCTCGTAGCGAGGTTTCTCTGAGGTCTCCTTCTACTTAAACCACCTCTGCGCCCGCCAGCACCTGACTGGGATCTGAATGTGGTTTTACAGCGGATCACCTGTCCGCCTTTTGAACCTATGGCTACCTGTTCTCTCCGTTTTCTTTCTTGGAAAACATTGTTCTTGATAGCCCTCACTTCCGCTAGACGCGTAAGTGAATTGCAGGCCCTCGTGTCTGATCCCCCTTACACTCGGTTCTACAAAAATAGGGTAGTCCTACGGACTCACCCAAAATTTCTTCCAAAAGTGGTCTCCCCTTTTCACATCAATCAGGAGGTGGTACTTCCGACCTTCTTTCCCAGACCACACTCCAGCCGAGCTGAAATGGTCCTCCATACCCTGGACTGTAGAAGGGCATTGAACTTCTACCTTGACCGTACGCGGGAGCACCGTAAAGCTGCTCAGCTTTTTGTGTCTTTTGATCCCAATAAATTGGGGCTCCCGGTCTCCAAGCGTACTCTGTCCATCTGGGTTGCGGACTGTATCACTTGGGCTTATGGGGCAGCCGGGCTCTCCTTGGATGGTCGAGTCACGGCTCATTGTGTTCGGGCAAAGGCTACGTCAGTGGCTTACCTCCGCTCTGTTCCGCTGGCAGACATCTGCCGGGCCGCTACTTGGTCTTCGAGCCAGACTTTTGCGGTCCATTACTGTCTCGAGAGGGAGTCCCGCAGGGACAGTGCTTTCGGACAGGCAGTCCTCCGTAATCTCTTTGAGGTTTGAGCAACTCCTACCCTCCATCCCGGATGTGGGCTACCGGTGGGTAATAATTCAGCGAAGATTCTTTCCTTCTGTGCTGCTGAGCTAGAGGGAGCTCATTTTTGTGCTTAGGGTCTCCGGTAGCCTTAAGCTTGGGAGTCCCATATGTGAGGACTGACTTCCTGCTTGGTCCTGGAGAAAGCGTAGTTACTCACCTGTAACAGGTGTTCTCCAGGAGCAGCAGGAATCAGTCCTCACAACCCTCCCTCCTCCCTTTGGAGTTGCAATCATCTGCTTAAGTTTTTTTGCAAATTTTTATGCTGTCTTTTTTAGCTATGTCATCTGACTGGCTAAGATGGCACCCTTGGGCGGGAAGGCGACCGCGCATGCGCGCTGCAATTCCCAAAGGCTTTCTTTGAAAGCTGGGGAAAATTGCTCCGCGAGGGCTCCGTCGGCACCGACGTCACCCATATGTGAGGACTGATTCCTGCTGCTCCTGGAGAACACCTGTTACAGGTGAGTAACTACGCTCACTTGTCATTCCCCCATTGCAGTCTGAAAGTGGTGCATTTTATGCCTTTACAGCGGCTGTGGATCATTTGAAATGTCACTTTATAGAATTGAGCGAATTGGCGTTCCAAACACTCCATATGTTCATATGCGCTAGTTCTGATGTTACTGCACTTATCGAAATGTGCTGCACTTCACCTCCCCCCCTTTCTTCTTCTTTTTTTTGGGACAGGTCTAAATGTTTGGCACTACTAAATACTGTTTTAATTTTAAATTTTATATTTTCCTCTGAGTGAGCTATTAATATGGAATGATGTATATCACTTTTGACGATATGGACTACATTTGTATTTGGTCTTTTATTATTTTTTGTCGACTTTCACCTGGCGGGAACAGTAACACAGTTTGAAAAGGAGGCTGGTAGGCGCTTCCAGAACTCTTAACGAAATACCTGATGTAGGCGTGAATACATGCTCTGGAGCATTTTGAATCAGGCAAGTCTCTACATTGTTTCTAGTCCTACATGGGTTACCATTTAAAGATTCATCGACTTTACTTTATGGTTTACTGCCGCACTGTTTTTAAGTATTTTCTTCACCAATTTATGTGGGCATCCCCTGTGTATCTTCTGATTATGTTACTTAAAGTTACGCCACTCTCACTCTTCTTAGTACTAGGGTTGGGCTACATTTTCTTTGGTTAGTCCTTGAACGTTGATATTTCAACATTGTTAGGATCATGCCAGATTATGGTTTCGGTCCATGTCCCCCACTTTATCTCCTTTTCTCAGGATAGTAAGCCATAGTATCCCATGGCTTTTAAATTAATACGCATGATTTTAAAGTGATATATCAGGGCTATACTTTTTAGGACTTTCCTCTGGATTCATAAATATTTATATCTCCAGGAACAAGCAGGAATGTAGTCTTCACATATGGGTATCGTCGGTACCAACGGAGCCTGCGCGGGAATGCTCCCCAGCATCCAATAGGAACGCTTTTGGGAGCATCCCACAGCGCCTGCGTGCTGCCTTCCCGTCTTTCCAACTGCTTCGTCAGTTCTTCATTTTCCGCGGAGCCGACAGAACATATACCCTGTCACCGCAGAAAATTCTTCTTCTTTTGTTTTTTTGTGGTCGCGTCTGCCTTCACTCGACGCCTACCAGTACCGCCGGCTCTCTTTTCTTCTTTAAAAAAAAAAAAACTTCTTTTCTTTAGGAGCCTTTCCTCTCTTGGGGTTAGGTGCCATTTTGGGCACTAGGCCCATTTTTTCTTCAAACATGGAAAAACCAGCTAGTGGTTTTAAGAAATGTTCTAAATGTGGCGGTACCATATCTGTCACCGACACCCATGAATGGTGTCTTAAATGTTTAGGTCCTGACCATTCTCCATCGGAGTGTCTCTCCTATAGCAAGATGACCAAGAGGGGCCTGCAGAATAGAGCTGCAAAACTCGGTACCCTTTTTGCCGTTGATACGATGTCCGTTGCATCGACGTCTTCCAGGGCTTCATCTTCCTCCCATGGATCTCAGGTAACTAAACCTAAGTCTTCTAAGACTGGCGGTCCTCAAAGGGTAGATCTCCTAAGTATTGAGATGCCACTGGCATTGCCCTCGAGGAAAGTTCACCGGCAAAACAGCCCCGACAGGAGGCCTCAGTCTCCAAAGCATTAACGGGGCTCCATAAGGTTCCAGAGGCTTCAACCTCTGCAGAGCTACTGGTGCCATGTTCTGGGGTCGTGGCCGCATCCACCGGTACAGACACCCAGGCATCGGCAGGAGCGATGGATCAGAGAATCCTCGCTATCGAATGCAGTCTAGCGGCTCTCTTAGCAGCTTCAGTACCGCTAATACCACTACAGATGGTTCCACAGGTATCGGTACCAACATCGGTGCCAGTACCGAGTGCACCTGCCTCAGCAGGTATGCTGCCCCCCATGCCGAGCCTTGAGTCTATCTCAGGTATCGAGGGGCCGGTACTGAGACACCCTGATACCGACTTCGAGCGGTACCGGTACCGAGCATTGCAGGAACACCCAGCACAGAGATATTTCAAATCCTCTGATTCTGATGACTCTGATGACTCTGCCGGTACTAGAGCAATCCTTCTGGAGGATCCATCTCCTTCTCCTCAATGCAGAATGTCTCCTCCAGAGGACATGTCCTTCCAGGATTTCATTCGTGATGTAGCTCAAGGTCTTGCAATCACGGTGACTCCAGAAAAGGAACCCAGAGCAGAAGAATTAGAAATTCTTCAATACCCTAAGGCTCCTAAAGAGGCAGCTACCCTGCCCATTCATAGGATCTTGCAGGATCTTATGCTAAGAAGGTGGGAAACCCCTTTAACAGTGTCTCCACACTCCCGACGACTCGATACCATGTACCGCGTTCCAAGCTGTCCTGGGTTTCAAAAGACTCAGTTACCACACCATTCAATGGTAGTGGAATCGGCAGTGCGTAGGATTAAGAGTGCTAAAACGCATTCTTCCAATCCTCTGTGCCGTGAGTCGAGGACACTCTATGCCTTTGGGCGTCGATGCTTCCAGTCTTCCATGTTGGCAGCCAGGATCAGCTCTTACATCCTCTATATGGGAATGTTCCTCAAAGAAGTTACAGGAGACTTGGAGCTCATGAGCCCTCTTCTTCCTGAGGACAAAAGACGATTTTCTTACTCTGGTCAAACACGCCCAGGATGTCTCTAAGTTTGTGAACCGTGCAACCTTTGATTGCTTTGAATGTATTAGCAGAACCTCTTTCATCGGTGCACGTCATATTGCCTGGCTCCAGGCATTGGACTTAGAACAATGGGTGCAAGAGAAACTGGGAAATTTTCCTTGCACGGGAGAAAATCTCTGTGGCAAGGATTGGCAAGACAAGGCAAATCCGCTTGAATCTGAAAATATTACCTTGAACAGACTATCAAAGTCTACAGCCAACCCAGCAAAGAAAAAGTCAGCCAAGAAACCTTTTTTCAATAAGAAAAAGAGGTTTTACCCATCTTACACCCATCATGCTCACTGTCCAGTTCATGTTCCCCAAAAGGAAAACCAACAAAACAGACAGCAGCAAAAGCCACAAGTTCCAAGAACTCAATTGGCTCCACAAGCTCAGCCTCTGCAGGGGCTTTGACTCTTTCCTAAAGAACTTAGTCTTTCTGCCCCTGAAATGTCCAGAACCCCTCACCATTCCAGGAAGGTTATGCCATTTTGCAAGCAGATGGCAACAAATAACATCAGAAAACTGGACTCTGTTCATTGTACGAAAGGGGTACAGACTTCACTTCCACAGCGTGCCCCCTCCTACAATCATAAAGCAGTTCAATTCTCAGGTCCCTGTCACCAATCTCTTGGGTGAGGTTGCATCACTTCTTCCTCAAGGAGCAATAGAAGAAGTACTTATACCCCAACAGGGGACGGGATTCTACTCCCCCTATTTTCTCATTCCCAAGAAAATAGGGGGACACAGGCCTATTCTGGACCTCAGAGAATTAAACAAATATCTGTTCCAAGAAAAATTCAAAATGAACTCCCTCGAAACACTCCTGCCATACCTTCAGAGTCAGGACTGGCTATGTTCTCTAGATCTAAAGGATGCATATACTCATATTCTCATCCATACAGATCACAGAAGATTCCTTTGATTCCTTTTCCAGGGAAGACACTTCCAATACAAGGTTCTTCCTTTCAGGCTGGCTTCTGCCCCAAGAGTCTTCACAAAATGCATGGCAGTAGTAGCAGCATTTCTGAGAACTCTAGGAACATTCGTCTTCCCCTACTTAGACGACTGGCTCATTCGAGCATCAACTGCTCCAGAAGCCAGCTTCGCTCTTTCTCGCACGATGCAAATTCTTCGCTACTTGGGACTGGTCATAAACCTCCCAAAATCTCAGCTCACCCCTTCTCAGTCCCTGGAGTTCATAGGAGCTCGACTGGATACCAGACTGTCAAGGGCTTTCCTACCACAGCCCCGCTGTCTTCGTATAATGCAGCTGGCATCCCAAGCAGCTATGAAAGTCTTCCTAACTGCTTGGGAAATGCTTCAGCTTCTGGGGCATATGGCATCCATTGTCCATGTGGTTCCTTATGCTCACCTTGACATGCGAGCAGCCCAGTGGACCCTCTCATCTCAGTGGACACAGGCCTCGGGTTGCCTATCGGACAAAATCAGAAACTCCATACATCTCATTTTGTCCCTTCAATGGTGGCAATTGCTGGAAATCCTTCTAGTAGGCTCTCCTTTCCATAATCTCTATTCCAGGCCACCCTAACAACGGATGTGTCCAAGTTGGGTTGGGGAGCTCACTTGCACGATCTCTCGACTCAGGGTCTTTGGACCCCGCAGGAGGCTTGTCTTCACATAAACCTCCTAGAACTCAGAGCTATTTTCCATACTCTTTGAGTATTCCAGGCCCAGCTCAGCTACAAGACAGTTCGGGTCCAGACTGACAATCAGGTAGCCATGTTTTACGTGAACAAGCAGGGCGGAACAGGCTCTCTGTCGCTATGCAATGAAGCTTTGCGACTCTGGGCCCTCGCCAGAGAACATCAAATCCACCTCCTAGTGGTATATCTTCAGGGCATTCAAAATCTTTGGGCAGACAAACTCAGTTGAATACTGCTGCCACACGAATGGTCTCTTCACTCAGACCAGATTGCTTGAGTGTTTCAAATCAGGGGGACCCCAGATATAGACCTCTTTGCAAGTCCACAGAATGCCAGAATTCCGGCTCAAAACTGTCAGGCAAGAGATGCTTTCTTCCTCCACTGGGGGCAAAACTTCCTCTATGCCTTCCCACCTATTCCCCTCATTCCCAAAACACTGTTCAAACTTCAGAGAGACAGAGGATGTATGATACTCATAGCTCCACGTTGGCCACGACAAACATGGTATCCTCTGCTTCTACGCCTCTCTCAAGCCACACCACTGGAGTTGGGACATACTCCAGATCTTCTGTCCCAGGAGGATGGGACGCTATTGCACCAGAATCCCCAGTCCCTGCATCTCAGGGCCTGTTGCTAAGGGCGTAGAGCTTCCAGATATTAACCTTTCTCAACAGGTAAGGGATATCCTGGTGGCCTCCAGAAAACCTTCCACAAGACAATCCTACACCTTTAAGTGGAAATGGTTCTCTGTGTGGTATTCTCAAAGGGGACTTTACCCCCTTTTCGGTGCCTGGGGAATCACTTCTGGAGTATCTCCTCCACTTATCAAATTCTGGTCTTAAAACCAATTCAATAAGGGCTCATCTTAGTGCCATTGCTGCTTCCCGCAGACCACTAGATGGACAACCTATCTCCTCTCATCCACTCATAGCAAGATTTATGAGAAGTCTACTCCTAACAAAACCTCACATTAAGCTGCCGCTGGTGGCATGGGATCTTAATCTTGTTCTCGGGCAGCTTATGAAACCGCCCTTTGAGCCCTTAGCCACTACGGACCTGAAGTTTCTTTGCTGGAAAGTCATCTTCCTAGTTGCTCTCACTTCTGCAAGACGCATCAATGAGTTGCAGGCCTTAGTGGCAGATCCTCCTTATACAAGATTTCACCATGATAAGGTAGTTCTTAGGACCCATCCTCCTTTCATGCCAAAGGTGGTTTCGCCTTTACATTTAAGCCAAGTGGTTTACCTTCCTGTATTCTTTCCTAGGCCTCATGCCTCTAATGCAGAAAGGAACCTTCATACCTTGGATTGTAAAAGAGCCTTGGCTTTTTCCCTTCAAAGAACTAAGCAACATAGAAAATCTTCTCAGCTTTTCGTTGCTTTTGATTCTAGTCATTTAGGACTTTGTTTCCAAAAGAACTCTCTCTAGATGGATTGCAAATTGCATATCCTTTGCATACGAGAGTAAGGGACTTTCTCTCGAAGGCCACATCACAGCTCACAATGTGAGAGCAATGGCAACCTCTATGGCTAATCTTCTGTGTCCATTGACGACATCTGTAGAGCAGCCATCTGGGCTTCAGTATACTCCATTACAGCCCATTATTGTTTAGACAAGGATTCCCGTCGGGATGCCTCGTTTGGACAGGCTGTTCTACAGCATCTCTTTCAGACTTAGTACAACTCCTATCCACCGTCCCGGGTTTTCGATGCCAGAGATCCATGGGAGGAAGAATGACCCATCTCGCCAGAGGTTCGCAGCTTGCTAGGGTTATCCACCTATGATGTGTGTCCCTCTAATTTCTACTGGGCTATGATCTTTTACCAATATATGACTGATAACATTTAAAATCTCAGAAAAAGATGTTAGTCAGAAACTTGAAAAGAACTTGAGGTCTCAGACTGTTGATGCCATCTGTAGTACCCACCAGAAGACTGATGCCATCAACAGTCTGAGACCTCAAGTTCTTTTCAAGTTTCTGACTAACATCTTTTTCTGAGATTTTAAATGTTATCAGTCATATATTGGTAAAAGATCATAGTCCAGTAGAAATTAGAGGGACACACATCATTGTTGGCATAAAAACTAACCCTCTGCAGACTTGACCTAATATATAAAGGGTTATCCACCTGGCATCTCTCGCTGGGAAGTCCCCATATGTGAAGACAACATTCCTCCTTGTTCCTGGAGATAGCGTAGTTACTCACCTGTAACAGGTGGTCTCCGGGAACAGCAGGAATTAAGTCTTCACAACCTGCCCACCTCCCCTAGGAGTGGTGTGTGTGTGTCTCTCTCTCTCTCTCTCCTTTTGTCTCAGCTATAAATTCAACTGACGAAGGAGAGTTGGAAAGGCAGGAAGGCAGCACGCATGCGCTGTGGGATGCTCCCAAAAGCTTTCCTATTGGATGCTGGGGAGCATTCCCGCGCAGGCTCCGTCGGTACCAACGATACCCATATGTGAAGACTTAATTCCTGCTGTTCCCAGAGATCATCTGTTACAGGTGAGTAACTACGCTTTCTCAAATATTGGACCTCAACATATTGATATGTTCCCTTTCGTTTTTCAGATTACTTTGTACTCTTGCACAGTTTAACACAGTGGTGCTTTGTAAGTAACCCCTTTGGGGGCATTCCTCCTCTTCCTCCTCAGCTCTCTCTATGGCTAAAACTAAGGGCCAATGGCCTTACATATTGTTTATTTCAAGTTTCCCATTTTTTCCTCATATTTTACAGCTTTCATTTTGTTTATTTCTCTGCTCAGTCTCATATTCTAGTGTATTTTAATGTATTTTATTATTTAATGCTTTTGCTATTGCATGTTTTTATTATGATTTTATTGACATGATTAGTGTTTGTGGTTCATTTTTAATTCTTATTTATATTTTTATTTTGTTTGTTTATTTATTTTTTATTGTACACATTACAAGTTTTAATTGCTTCATTTGTTTGTAGTTTGCTACTCGTTCCCCCTGAGGAAGACTTCGGCTGAAACGCGAAGGGGATTGTGAATAAAGCACCAGGAAGCACTTTACTCGTATCTTTTGTGTTTTGCTTGCTTAGTTGCGAGTGTGCTTTCCCTCCTTTGGGGCTACCAAGGTTCCATGCTGCTTGTCCTTGCGTAAACAGTAGATTTTCTGGGTCCTCTTAGTAATGGTTTATGGACCTTTCCTCCAGGAACGTGTCCAAACTTTTTTTAAAGTCAGCTACTCATTGATTTCCAGAGTTTGATTATGCATTGAGTGAAAAAATATTTTCTCTTATTAGTTTTAAATAGATTACATTGTAGCTTCATTGCGTATCCCCTAGTCTTTCTACTTTTTGATGGCGTAAAGAACCAATCTACATTTACCCGTTCCACCCCATTCATTAATTTATAGACCTCTATCATATCTGCCCTCAGCCGTCTTTTTTCCAAGTTGAAGAGCCCTAACCTTTTAAGCCTTTCCTCATAGGGGTATATCCTTCCATCCCTTTTACCATTTTGGTGGCTCTTCTCTGTACCTTTTCTAATTTTATTTATTTATTTATTTATTGTTCTTATATACCGCACTCTTAAAAATCAGCGCGGTTTACATATAACAGCATTGTGCGTTAAGAAGCACTTACAATGAACAGGGTAAAGTAACTTGGAGTTCAACTAGTGGTAACTATATACATCGATTTATTTATTTATTTCTAATTCTGTTATATCTTTTTTAAGATATGGTGACAAGAATTTCACACAATATTCAACATGTGGTTGTACCATAGAACGATACAGAGGCATAATAATATCTTTTGTTTTATTCTCCATTCCTTTCCTTATGATACCTAGCATGCTATTTGCTTTCTTGGCTGCCGCAGCACACTGGGCAGAAGGTTTCAACACAGTATCCATGATGACACCTAAATCTTTTTCCTGGCCGGTGGTTCCTAATGTGGAACCCTGCATCATGTAACTGTAGTTTGGGTTGTTCTTTCCTAGGTGCATAACTTTACACTTGTCCACATTAAATTTCATCTGCCATTTAAGCATCCAGTCTTCCAATTTATCAAGGTCCCCTTGCAATTTTTCACAATCCTTTTGTTTTCTAACAACTTTGAATAATTTTGTGTTATCTGCAAATTTGATCACCTCACTCGTTATTCCTATTTCCAGGTCATTTATGAATATGTTAAAAAGCAGCGGACCCAGCACAGATCCCTGGGGTATTCCACTATTCACCTTTCTCCATTGAGAAAATTGGCCATTTAGCCCTATTCTCTGTGTTCTGTCTTTTAACCAGTTTCTGATCCACAATAGTACACTGCCTCCTTTCCCATGATTTTTTAATTTCATCAAGAATGTCTCATGAGGGACCTTGTCAAAGCTTTCTGAAAGTCCAGATACACTATATCAACCGGCTCATCTTTGTCTACTTATGTTTTCACACCTTTAAAAAAATATAACAGATTAGTAAGACAAGGCTTTCCCTGGCTAAATCCATGTTGGCTTTCTCCCATTAAACTATGACTATCTACTTGTTCAGTAATTTTATTCTTTATAATGGTTTCTACCATTTTGCCCAGTAGTGATACCAGGCTCACCAATCTGTAGTTTCCTGGATTACCCCTTGAACCCTTTTGGCGTTACATTGGCCATTCCCCAGTCTTCTGGTGGGTACTACAGATGATTTTAATGATAGTTCTCAAATTACTCATAGTAGGTCTGCAATTTGTGTTATCCCGTAAGCAATTCTTTACCTTAAAAATGTATAAAGCTCAACATAAAATCTGTGTAATCAATCTAAATTTCAAGGAAAAAATATTGTACAGAAGCCCCTTTCATTGGAAATTCAGTTCAATAGAAGTGAATAGAAAGCAGCATTTTATGTAAGATTTCCTTGTCTATATTTGCTATTGTATATAGCAGTGCAGAAAAAACCCAGATATTCAGCGATGTCAGTGGCTCTTCCTAGAAGTTTTTAAAAGAACATACTTCTACTTTTGCAATCATTCAGAAACTACAAATATTGGTAGAAAGCCTTCACTCAATAACTTCAAGACAATAAAGAAAGCCAAAGATTTTCAAACAATTCACCACAATTGCATATGAGGTATACTCTTCCAAAACAGGAGACAGCAAAAGGATTTCAAAATGCAGTTATTTTCTATATTGCCATCTATACATACTTTGACTCAGTGGAATATACCTGAAAGATTGGGGAGGGGAGGGGAAGATATTCAGTTACGGTCAACATTATTGGTACCCTTGCATTTTAGATATGTTGTGTACAATATCTTGAGAAATAATTGGAAATAGTCCAACTGCAAAAAATGCAAATGCAGTGTGTGCCTTCGAGTCAGTCCTGCTTTAATTGTATGTTCAAAGGTATATAACAACAAAAAAGATGTCTGTGCAACTTAGGCATAGCAATTTATGGGAAAAAAACAGAAACAAAATATGACCAGGACAGGATTAATGGCACCCTTCACTAATATTTCTAATATTTGGATGCACAACCCTTGGCAGTGATGACAGCCTCCAAACGTAGCCATCTATAAGTTTCGTACATTTGTCTGTTGGTAGTTTCTTCACTCTTCAACTGCGCTTTGTCCCAGCTCATGAATGTTTCCAGGATTCCTTTTACCAATGGCAGTTTTCAGCTCTTTCCAAAGGTTCTTGATTGAATTGAGATCAGACTCATTGTTGGGCAGTTTAAAACTGTTCATTTGTTCCTTTTTAACCATTCTTTTAAGCTTTTGGATGTATGTTTTGAGTCATTCTCCTGCTGGAGGACCCATGATCTTTGACCCAGACTAGCTTTTTGATACTAGGTAGCACATTTTGCTCCAGAATACGAGGTACATGGGTAGTCCTCTGACTTCATGATTCCTTTAATATGTTCCAGGCCTCCAGTTCCTGAGACAACCAAACAGCCCCACAACATTATGAAACCTCCATCATATTTAACTGTAGGAAGGGTGTTTTTTTTCCTTATAAACTTCATTTCTTCACCTGTAAGTATATCGCTGGTCTGCATTGCCAAAGAGCTCGTTTGGTTTTATCTATCCACTGAGCATTTTCCCAGAAGGATTGTAGTTTCTCAACGTGGGTTTGGGCAAAGACCAGGCCTGCCTTTTTATGTTTGTCGTTGAGCAGTGGGGTCCTTCAGCCATGAAATCCTTCTTTGGTGCGGGTTGAAACTACCACTCCAGATTGCTCCAGGTCAGCCTTAAGCTCTTAGGATGTTGTGTGTGGTGTTTTTCCAACAGTTCGCACTAATCTTCAAAGACCTTTTGGATTAATTTTCCTCTTCTCACCATGTCCTGGGAGGTTCCTGGACAGTTCCATGAGCAGAAAATGTCTTAATAAAATTGCAAGGTCTTTGGAGATGGCATGGTACCCCTTTGATGTTTGGTGATAATGGCTTTTCCGATGGTCTCAAGCAGCTCTCATCTTCACTATTGTGAAAATGGAACAGGCAGTGAATATGGCCTTTTTAAACCATTAGAGCCATCATTCTTTGGTTGATTTAAGTCACGTAAGTACTGACATTTGATCACATGTGCGTCTAATTATCTCCAGGAACAAGCAGGAATGTAGTCTTCACATATGGGTATCGTCGGTACCGACGGAGCCTGCGCGGGAACACTCCCCAGCGTCCAATTAGAAAGCTTTTGGGAGCATCCTACAGCACCTGTGTGCTGACTTCCCGCCTTTCCCAACAGCCTCTCTCCAGTTCTTCATTTTCCGCGGAGCCAGCAGGTCGTCGTTCCTGTCACCGCAGAAATTTTTTCCTTATTCCTTCTTTTTTTGTGGTCGCATCTGCCTTCCTCGACGCTATACCGATACCACCGGTTCTTCTTTCTTTCTTTAAAAAAAAAAAAAAATATATATATATACACACTCTTTTTTTTTCCAAACTTTTCTTTTCTAGGTGCACACGCCATTTTGGGCTTTAGGCCCAAAATTTCCTCCACTATGGAAAAACCCACTTCGGGTTTCAAAAAGTGCACCAAGTGTGGCGGTATCATCTCCGTCACCAACACCCATGAGTGGTGTCTTAAATGTTTAGGTCCTGACCACTCCATCTCTGAGTGTATGGCTTGTGCCATGATGTCCAAGAGGGGTCGACAAAACCGAGCTGCTAAGCTCAGTGCCCTTTTTCCCTCTGATGCAGCTTCTGTGGCATCGACGTCTTCCAGGGCTTCGTCTTCCTCCCATGGATCTCAGGTAGCTAAACATAAATCTGGCCGGTCCTCAAAGGGTAGATCTCCTTCCAAGGATAGAGATGCCTCTGGCGTTGCCCTTGAGGGTTCTGTACCGGCAAAATTGCCCCGGCAGGAGGCTTCGGCTTCCAAAGCATTATCGGGGCTCCAGGATGTTCTCAAGGCCTCGACCTTGGCAGAACTACTGGTGCCATGCCCTGGGGTACTGGCTGCTTCCTCCGGTACCGACATCCAGGCATCGGCAGCGTCGATAGACCAGAGGTTCCTGGCTATTGAACACAGTCTGGCGGCTCTCCTTGCGGCATCGACACCCTCGGAACCCCATCAGGCAGTTCAACCGGTACCGGCACTGATGCCAGTACTGGTACTGACAGCATCGACGTAAGTGTCTGCTTTGCCAGCACCCAGTCATGCGATGCCTTCCGGTACCGATTCTCCCCGGTACCTATTTCAGTCAGTACGGGTATCGGGCTCTTCAAGAGCATCTGGACAGAAGGTACTTCAAATCCTCGGAGGAGTCCGATGATTCTGACAGCTCTGTCGGTACTGGAATACTTCTCCCAGGGGAGCCTTCCTCTCCTAAATGTAGGATGTCTCCTCCAGAAGATATCTCCTCTCAGGATTTCATCAGGGAGGTGGCACGAGGTCTGTCCATTACTGTGACTTCTGAAACAGAGCCCAGGGCTAAGGAGTTGGATTTTACAATCTCCCAAAGCTCCTAAGGAGGTAGCTACCTTGCCTATCCATGAGATCTTACATGATCTCATGTTGAGAATGTGGGAGACACCTCTTACCACCTCTCCTCACTCTCGCAGACTGGATACCATGTATCGAGTCCCTCCTTGTCCTGGTTTCCAGAAAACTCAGCTTCCTCACCACTCTATTGTAGTGGAATCAGCTATGAGAAGGATCAGGAGTGCAAAGAGGCATGCCTCTAATTCTCCAGGACGTGAGTGTAGAACTTTGGATGCCTTTTGGACGTCATACTTTCCAGGTTTCCATGCTTTCTGCCAGGATCAGTTCCTATATTTTATATATGGGAATGTTCCTTAAAGAAGTCACAGGAGACTTGGAGATTTTAAGCCCTCTCCTTCCTGATGACAAGAGGCAGGATTTTCTCACACTGGTTAAAAATGCCCAGGATGTTTCTAAGTTTGTCAATTGTGCAGCTTTTGACTGTTTTGAGTGCATAAGCAGAACCTCTGCCATTGCCATAGGTGCACGTAGAATTGCCTGGCTCCAGGTATCCGATTTGGAGCTCTGGGTGCAGGACAAACTGGGCAATATCCCTTGTACAGGTGAGAATCTATTCGGCAAACATTGGCAAGAGAAAGCCAATGAGTTGGATGCTGAGAACTCCACTTTGGATAGGTTATCCAAAGCCACAGCTGATCCTGCAAGAAAGAAATCTTTCAAGAAACCATTCTTCTCAAAAAAGAAGAGGTTTTATCCCTCTTATTCCCAGCAGGGATGTTCTGCAGGTCAGCCTGCCCGAAAGAGTCAGCAACCACCTAAACAAAGGAAAGCAAAGACTGCTAAGCCTCAACCGTCCCAGCCTCCACAAGGCCTTTGACTTTCATCTAGAGAACTTAGCCTTCCTGGTCCTCAATGGACCAGAGCCTTCCACCATTCCAGGAAGGTTGTGTCACTTTGCCCCCAGATGGAGGCAGATAACAGCAGAACATTGGACACTCTCCATTATAAAAGAGGGGTACAAGCTTCACTTTTTGTGCATGCCCCCTCCCACAATGGTAAGACAGTTCAATTCTCAGACCTCTATCATCAACTTGTTAGATCAAGAGGTCACCATGCTTCTTGCCCAAGGGGCAATAGAAGTAGTACCCATTCATCAACAGGGTACAGGGTTATCTCCAGGAACAAGCAGGAATGAGTCTTCACTTATGGGTATGTCGGTACCGATGGAGCCTGCGCGGGAACGCTCCCCAGCATCCAGGAAGAAAGCCTTTGGGAGCATCCCACACGCATGCGCGCTGCCTTCCCGCCTATTAACTTCCCTCTCATCAGTTCTTCGTTTTCCACGGAGCCGACAGGACGTATCCCTGTCACCGCAGAAAATTCTTCTTTTTTATTCTTATTTTTTGTGGTCGCGCCTGCCTTCATTCGACGCCCACCGGTACCGCCGGTGCTTTTCTTTCTTTTCTTGAAAAATCTTTTCTTTTTTCTAGGAAATTTATTTATTTATTTAACAGTTTTTATATACCGTCTTTCTGAAAATCAAGACGGTTTACAGTAAACATAACAATGCAGTGTGTTACGACTGCTCACATTGAACATGTGTATAATAACATAAGAACATAAGATATGCTATACTGGGTCAGACCAAGGTCCATCAAGCCCAGTATTCTGTTTCCAACAGTGGCCAATATAGGTCATATGTACCTAGCAGTTTCCCCAAGGGACACAGGTTCCACAATGCTTGTATTGGTTCAAGCATTGATATCCTGGGTCCCTTCTTAATAATGGTTTATGGACCTTTCCTCCAGGAACTTGTCCAAACCTTTTTTAAAGCCAGCTACACTAACAGCCTTTACTACATCCTCCGGTAACAAATTCCAGAGTTTGATTACACGTTGAGTGAAAAAATATTTTCTTTTATTAGTCTTAAATAGCTTACCCTGTAGCTTCATTGCATGTCCCCTAGTCTTTCTATATTCTGATAAGGTAAACAATCGATCTACGTTTACCCGTTCCACTCCGTTCATTAATTTATAGACTTCTATCATATCTCCCCTCAGCCGTCTCTTTTTCCAGGTTAAAGAGCCCCAACCTTTTTAGCCTTTCTTCATAGGAGTATACTTCCATCCCCTTTACCATTTTGGTGGCTCTTCTCTGAACCTTTTCTAAAATCGCTATATCCTTTTTAAGATACGGCGACCAGAATTGCACAGAATATTCAAGGTGCGGTCTCACCATGGAACGATATAGAGGCATTATAATATCTTTTGTTTTATTTTCCATTCCTTTCCTTATCATACCTAGCATTCTATTTGCTCTCTTGGCCGCTGCTGCACACTGGGCCGAGGGTTTTAACATGGTATCCACAATGACGCCTAAATCTTTTTCCTGGGTGGTAGTCCCTAATGTGGAACCTTGCATCGTGTAACCATAGTTTGGGTTGTTCTTCCCTAGGTGCATAACCTTGCACTTGTCCACATTAAATTTCAACCGACTCACCTTTGTGCACCTGATTATTCACTCCTTCAAAAAAAACATAACAGATTAGTAAGACAAGTTCTTCCTTGTCTAAAGCCAAGTTGTAACAGAACCTTTTACAATGGTCAAATATTTACATGGGTATATATAACAGAACTTTTTACAATAATCAAGTATTTATATAGAATTGCACTTTTGCAATGACAACTATTTTCCTGTTAGTGCCTAACGGGGTTTTTTTTGGCCACTAGGCCTCTATCCTTTCCATTATGGAAAAGCCAGCCACTATCCTTAAGAAATGCCCAAAGTGTGGCGGTACAAATATATTTTTAGACACTCATATTTGGTGTCTAAAATGTTTAGGTCCTGACCATTGCCCTTTGGAGTGTCTCTCCTGCAGGAACTTACATAGAAGAAGTCTTCACAATCGAGCACAACTCGATACCCGGTCCACATCGGACTCGATGTCACCAGCCAGAATATCTTCTTCCTTCCAGGATCAGGTAACCAAACAAAAGTCTGTTAAGACTAGCCAGTCCTCGAGCGGTAGATCTCCTAAGTATCAAGATGCCTCTGGCGTTGCCCTCGAGGACATTTGGTAATAAAGCCCTGGCGAGAGTCTTCCGGCTCCAAAGCATTAACAGGGCTCCAGGTTGTTCCCGAGGTTCTTACCTCCATGGACATACCTGGGCCATGCTTGGTGGTTCTGTCCGCTTCGGGTACCGACACCCCGGCATCGGCAATGGTGATGGATGAAACACTCCTCACCGATGAACGTTGTCTAGCGCTCTCAGCTACTTCGGTACCGCTAGAGTCGCTGCAGACTGTTCCCCGAGTATCGGCTCCGGTACCGGTATCGACATCATCGGTACCGTCGATGTTTTCTTCGACAGACTCGCTTCCTTCGATGCTGAGCCTGGAATCGCTGTTTAGCAGGGAGGATTCGGTACCGACTCGTCTCGGCACCGGCCTCGAGCGGTACCGAAGACATCTCTTTAAAGAAAATCCGATGCTTCATCCTTTCAAGTCTTCCGATCCCGATGACTGGGATGAATCCATCGGTTCCAAGACTGAACTTTCAACAATTCCAGCTTTTACCCCTCATTTCAGAGGGTCCTCCTCAGCAGAAATTTCTTTTCAAGCTTTTCTGCTTGATATGGCAAAGTTACTTACCATTTCTATACCTGGTAAAGAATCTATACCAGGGGATTCAGAAACCCTGCAATTCCCCTGGATTCCAAAGGAGGTGATCATGCTTCCTTTGCATCAGATCTTACAGGATCTATTATTAAGAATGTGGGAAACTTCCTTAACGGTACCCCCACATTCTAAAACACTTGACACTATGTACAAGGTGCCACCTTCTCCAGTTTTTCAAAAGACTCAACTTCCTCATCATTCTATTGTGGTAGAATCAGTTATGAGGCGTATTAAGAGTGCAAAGAAGCACTCCTCTTATCCGCCAGTTCGTGAGTCTAGGACTTTAGATGCCTTTGGACGTTGATGCTTCCAGGCATCCATGCTTTCAGCAAGAATTATCTCATATATATTCTATATGGGATTCTCTCTTGAAGAGGTCACAAAGAACTTAAAGCTTTTGAACCCTTTTCTTCAAGAGCATAAAAGAGCAGACTATTTCTTATTAGTCAATCATGCTCAAGATATCTCTAGGTTCCTTAAGCGTGCTTCCCTGGACTGTTTTGAGTCTATTAGCAGAACTTCTGCTATAGCCATAGGAGCACGACGCATGGCCTGGCTCCAAGCTTCAGACTTGGACAGATGGCTGGGAAATACTCCTTGTACTGGTGAGAATCTCTTTAACAAGGATGCTTTATTTCAAGCTAATCAGTTAACCACTGATAATGTTACTTTCAGAGGATTGTCAAAATTTTCCTCTATCCCAGCTAATAAAAAATCTCCTAAGAAGCTCTATCCCCCTAGGGGAAAGAAGTTATCTCCAGGAACAAGCAGGAATGAGTCTTCACATATGGGTATCGTCGGTACCGATGGAGCCTGCGCGGGAACGCTCCCCAGCGTCCAGTAAGAAAGCTTTTGGGAGCATCCCACAGCGCCTGCACACTGCCTTCCCACCTTTCCCAACTGCCTCTCTCCAGTTCTTCTTTTCCGCGGAGCCAGCAGGTCGTGTTCCTGTCACTGTAGAAGAATTCTTTATTTTTTTCTTTAATTTCTGTGTCGCGTCTGCCTTCTTCGATGTCAGACCGGTACCGCCGGTCTTTTCTTTTCTTTCTTAAAAAAAAACCCAAAAAACTTTTCTTTCTTCAACTGTGCATTTTCCTTTTGGGCCTTAGGCCTAAACATTTTTTTCTCCTCATGGAGAAGCCCGCTTCTGGGTTCAAAAAGTGCACGAAGTGTAGCGGTACTATTTCTGTCACCGACACCCATGACTGGTGTCTAAAATGTTTGGGTCCTGACCATTCCATCACGGATTGTGTGTCCTGTACCATGATGTCTAAAAGAGGTCAACAGAACTGAGCAGCCAAGCTCAGTACCCTGTTGCCCTCTGATGCAGCCTCGGTGGCATCGACGTCTTCCAGGGCTGCTTCTTCCTCCCATGGATCTCAGGTAACCAAACATAAATCTGGCCGGTCCTCGAAGGGCAAATCTCTCTCTAAGCATCGAGATGCCTCCGGGCTTGTCCTCGAGGATTCCGCACCGGCAAAATTACCCCGGCGGGAAGTTCCGGCTTCCAAAGCATTGTCTATGGGTTCACAGGTTGACATCGATGGCTCGGCCTCGACCGATCACCTTTTGCCGTGTTCTGGGGTACCGGTGGCCTCCACTGGTACCGACATCCAGACTCTGGTGGCGTCGATGGATCAGAAGATTCTGTCCATGCAGCGCACCCTAACGGCATTTATGCAGGCTTTGATGCCTCTGGTACCGCAACAGTCTCCGTTGCCGGTACCGGCATCGTTCCCGGTGCCGGTACCGATTGCATCGACATCGGCTTCGGTGTCGACTGCAACGGTACCCTGTCCTATGATGTCCATCAGTACCAAACCGGTACCGCTTACTCCCGATGTCGATCCCACTCGGTACGCGTATCGGGGTTTACAGGAGCATCCAGACAGGCGATACTTCAATTCCTCCGAAGACTCTGATGAGTCGGAGGTTTCTGTCGATGCACCGGTACTTCTTCCTCAGGAGTCTGATTCTCCAAAACGAAGAATGTCTCCTCCAGAAGACTTGTCTTTTCAGGACTTCATTAGGGAAGTGGCTAGGGGCCTCTCCATTACAGTGGCCCCTGAGTCAGAGCCTAGAGCCAAGCAACTAGATATTTTGCAATATCCTAAGGCTCCTAAAGAAGCAGCTACTTTACCTATTCATGAGATTCTCTATGATCTCATGTTGAGCATGTGGGAGACTCCTCTTACCACCTCTCCTCATTCTTGTAGATTAGACACCATGTACCTTCTCCCTCCTTGTCCTGGCTTTCATAAGTCTCAGCTTCCTCACCACTCTATTGTGGTAGAGTCTGCCATGTGGAAAATAAAGAGTGCAAAGAGACACTCATCTAATCCTCCAGGACGTGAATGCAGGACCCTTGATGCTTTTGGCCGAAGGGTTTACCAAGCTAATATGCTTGCTGCCAGAATCAACTCCTATAGTCTCTATATGGGGATGTTTCTAAAAGAAGTCACAGATCATCTGCAGATTTTAGCCTCTTTTATTTCAGAAGATAAAAGGCAGGAATTTCTCACTTGGCTTAAACATGCCCAAGATGTTTCCAAATTTTCCAACCGTGCAGCCTTTGACTCTTTTGAGTGTGTATGCAGAGCCTCGGCTATTGCCATAGGTGCACGCAGAATTGCTTGGTTACAAGCCTCTGATTTGGAACTTTGGGTCCAAGATGAACTGGGAAATCTTCCTTGTACAGATGAAAACCTTTTTGGCAGGGATTGGAAAGCAAAGGCCACTCAGATGGATGCTGAGAACTCTGCTTTGGATCGACTTTCAAAGTCTACCTCTGCTCCTGCTAAGAAAAGGTTGTTCAAAAAGACAACTTTTTCTAAAAAGGGAAGATACTATCCTGCTTATGGTCAGCAGGCATCATCTGCAGGTCGTTTTGCTGCAAAGCGTCAGCAACCACCTAAACAGGCCAAGTCAAAGGCTGCCAGGCCTCCCACGACTCAGCAGCCTCAGCCTCCCCAGGGCCTTTGACTTGCAACTAGAGAACTTAGCCTTTCTGGCTCTGGAAGAACCCAGAGCCCCTCACCATTCCAGGAAGGTTGGCTTACTTTTGCTCCCAGATGGGAGCAAATTACAGCAGAGCAATGGACCCTCTCCATTGTAAGGGAAGGGTACAAGCTTCATTTCTTGAACCTTCCTCCCCACACCATGGTGAGACAGTTCAATTCTCCAACATCTCTCCTCAACCTTCTGGGTCAGGAGATTGCTACCCTTCTTGCCCAAGGGGCAATAGAAGAAGTACCCCTTCTTCAACAGGGCTCAGGGTTCTACTCCATTTATTTTCTTATTCCAAAGAAAACAGGGGGCTACAGACCCATATTAGATCTCAGAGAATTGAACAAGTTTCTATTCAAAGAGAAATTCAAGATGATTTCTCTCGGTACTCTGCTGCCATACCTTCAGAGTCAGGACTGGCTTTATTCTTTAGATCTCAAGGATGCGTTCACCCATGTCCTCATCCATCCAACACACAGAAGGTTCCTTCGGTTCCTTTTTCAAGGAAAGCACTACCAATACAGGGTGCTTCCTTTTGGTCTGGCCTCTGCACCAAGGGTGTTCACGAAATGCATGGCAGTAGTAGCTGCATTTCTACGCACTCTAGGAATATTCGTTTTCCCATATCTGGATGACTGGCTCATTCGAGCTTCATCCCAGTCAGAGGCCCAGATTTCTCTAACCTGCACAATGCGTGTCCTTCAGTATTTGGGACTGGTAATAAACATCCCAAAATCCCATCTCACCCCTACTCAGTCTCTGGAGTTTATAGGGGCCTTGCTGGATACCACAACTGCAAGGGCCTATCTTCCTCAGGCCCGTTGCCTACTCTTGGTGCAGTTAGCCTCCCAGATACAGTTAGTCCCCTTTAACTGCTCGAGAGATGTTACAACTATTAGGCCACATGGCATCCACCGTGCATGTGGTTCCATATGCTCGCCTTCACATGAGGGCAGCTCAATGGACTTTGTCCACCCAATGGACTTAGGCATCAGGTTGCCTGTCAGACAAAATAGCAAACTCCAGTCACCTATTTTGGTCTCTCCAGTGGTGGAAGTCCCCTCCAAATCTGTTGCTGGGGTCCCCTTTTCAGCAGTCGCTACCCCAAGCAACTCTGACAACAGATGCTTCTCCATTGGGTTGGGGAGCTCATCTGCAGGATCTCTCCACCCAGGGCATCTGGTCTCCACAGGAGATTTCTCTGCATATCAATCTCTTGGAACTCAGAGCAATATTCTTAGCTCTCAGAGTGTTCCATTCCCTGCTCAGCTACAGGACAGTCCTCATCCATACGGACAACCAAGTAGCCATGTTCTATATAAACAAGCAGGGCGGGACTGGCTCTCTGTCGCTTTGCAACGAAGCTTTGCGACTGTGGGCCTTCGCCAGAGAGCATCACATCCATCTTCTGGCAGTATATCTTCCAGGCGTTCAAAACTCTTGGGCGGACAGACTCAGTCGAGTTCTGCTTCCACACGAGTGGTCCCTCCACATGGACCAGGTAGCCAGGATTTTTCGAATTTGGGGAACCCCAGACATAGACCTCTTTGCAAGTCCGTGGAATGCCAAACTTCCCCGGTTCTGTTCCAGAATTCCGTGTCAGGGAGTTTAGGCCAAGGATGCCTTCCTACTTCACTGGGGTCAAGACTTCCTTTATGCCTTTCCACCAATTCCCCTAATTCCCAAGACACTATTCAAGCTTCAGAGAGATCAAAGGACCATGATCCTCATAGCACCACATTGGCCACGCCAAGTGTGGTACCCTCTACTTCTGCATCTCTCTCAAGCTCCTTCCCTGGACTTGGGCTCTACACCAGACCTTCTGTTCCAGGAAGAGAGAACTTTGTGGCACCCAAACCCCCAGTCGCTCCATCTCAGGGCTTGGTTGCTGAGGGCCTAGACCTTCAAGATTTTCATCTCTCTCAGCAAGTCAGAGATGTTATTCATGCCTCTAGAAAGCCTTCTACTAGACGTTCCTATGCTTTCAAATGGTGTTTGGTGTTTGGAAAGGTCTAAATCCTCTTGCAATACCTCTGAATTCTCTACTAGAGTATCTCCTGCATCTATCCCATGCAGGTCTGAAAACGAATTCAGTAAGAGTCCATTTGAGTGCTATTGCAGCGTCCCTCAAGCCTCTCAATGGACAACCTGTTTCCTCTCATCCTCTTATAGCAAGATTCATGAGAGGCCTTCTTTTAACCAAACCTCCCATTAGACCACCTCCAGTGGCATGGGACTTAAACCTGGTTCTTGGCCAGCTTATGAAGTCACCCTTTGAACCTTTAGCCACCACCTCCTTGAAATTCCTTTCTTGGAAAGTTATTTTTCTCATTGCAGTCACCTCAGCACGCCGCATCAGTGAGTTGCAAGCTTTGGTGGCTAATCCTCCTTATACAAGGTTCCATCATGATAAGGTAGTCCTCAGGACCAATCCACACTTTATGCCTAAAGTGGTCTCACCTTTTCATCTGAACCAAGAGGTACATTTACCTGTCTTTTTTCCAGGACCTCATGCATCAAATGCAGAGAGGAATCTTCATACCTTGAATTGTAAGAGAGCTCGCGCTTTTTACTTACAAAGAACACAGCAACATAGAAAGTCTTCTCAACTCTTTGTTGCTTTTCATCCTTCTCATTTAGGACTTCCAGTCTCTAAGAGAACACTGTCCAACTGGATTGCTCAGTGTATTTCTTTCGCCTACCAGAGTAGGAACATTTCTCTGGAGGGCCATGTCACAGCTCACAATGCGAGAGCCATGGCAGCCTCAATGGCTCATCTAAACTCTGTGTCCATCGACCAAATCTGTTGAGCGGCCACCTGGGCCTCGGTTCATACCTTCACAGCCCATTACTGTTTGGACAAGGACTCCCGCCGGGATGCCTCATTTGGTCAGGCTCTTCTCAAACACCTGTTCCATTCCTAATCAACTCCTACCCACCTACCCTGGTCGGATGCCAGAGATCCATGGGGGAAGGTAGAGTCCTTTTCAAGGACACGCAACCTGGGGTTTCTCCCTGGCATCTGCATCTAGGGAGTCCCCATATGTGAAGACTCATTCCTGCTTGTTCCTGGAGATAGCACAGTTACATACCTGTAACAGGTGATCTCTGGGAACAGCAGAAATAAGTCTTCACAGCCCACCCACCTCCCCTAGGAGTTGTATCTCTCTATCTATCTTTCCTTTCCTCTCTTTCTCTTTGTCTCAGCTTTAAAACTCGAACTGGAGAGAGGCGTTTGGGAAAGGCGGGAAGGCAGCGCGCAGGCACTGTGGGATGCTCCCAAAAGCTTTCTTACTGGACGCTGGTGAGCGTTCCCGCGCAGGCTCCGTCGGTACCGACGATACCCATATGTGAAGACTTATTCCTGCTGTTCCCAGAGATCACCTGTTACAGGTAAGTAACTGTGCTTTATTCATCTTCTACCCATCATACAGATGTTTCCCAAAAAGGGCAACATCAAACCAGGCTAAGAAAATCAAACCCTCAACAGGCTCAGCAAACCCAGCAGTCGCAGGGTTTCTGATATTTTATTTACTAAATCTTTCTTTCCTGTTTGAGTGTTAGAACCTGTAAATCTACTTCTTATCAACAGAAGCATCTACAGTCATCTCATCCATGCTGAGATATCAGTGATGCACTGAATCAATCCTCGACTCTAGGCATGAATCTCATGCCACAAGTGAAATCCACTTTTCTAGCTCCAAGAGCTATTGAGGACAATCATGCCCTAAAGGTAACAGGTTTCTCCTCTCCTTTTTGAAGGAAAAAGAGGAGTAACAACTAACATCAAGGTGAGCTATGCCCTTCACCTTGACAATCTCCTGTGCGAGGATATCTCATAATTTGACTGCAATGGGGTTCTCCCCTTTGCGATCTTCTTTTTCTGCATTATTACAAAATGCAGAACAGCATTTTGGAAATCCTTACCAGATTTATTTTGTTCATTTGAGTATAGTCAGCTCAAACGCTTACGAAACCTATAAAAAAACAAAAAAACACCATGTTTATTTATTATTTTATTTATTTATTTAGCTTTCTTATATACCGCGCTATTAAGATCAGTGCGGTTTACAGCGAACAGAACAATAGTACAATGTAACAAAAACACATTGTGCTTACAATGAGCAATGAACAGGGTAAATAATTTGGTGAGAACTTGAGTGAGAACTATTTACAGCACATTTTACAAAGATACAGAATATTCACCATTGAGTAGGATTGATGGGACTGGTTTAGGCCAAAGGAAGTGCTGATTATCCATTCTCTCGTTGGCTTAAAGTATTGGGGCAGATATGGAAGGGGGTCGGGGGGCCTATTACATGTTTTCTGGGTTGCCTTCTGGGTAGTGTTTTTGGAATAGGTGGTATTTTATCGCTTTTCTGAATGGGGTAAGGCTCGTGATAGATTGAATTTCGGAGGGAAGGGCATTCCAGGCTATGGATGCATAAACCGAAAAGGCCCTATTGGCTGTTACTTTTAGGCATTTTGTCATTATCTTAGGGATTTCTAATGCATTCCGCATTGCAGATCTTCTGTTCCTGTTGTCAGGTATGCTGTTGATTAATTTACTGATGGGTGAGGGGGGCTGGTTCCTCAGTGCTTTGAATGTCATGACAAGTGCCTTGTAGTGGAATTCGAGCTTGTAGGGGTAGCCAGTGGAGCTCCTTCATCACAGGCGTAATGTGTTCTGTCCTTGACGCGCCTACAAGTACTCTAGCGGCCGAGTTCATGGCAAGTCAGAGTGGATTTAGGGTTGTCTGTGGAAACCCATGGAGGATGATGTTGGCGAAGTCCAAGTGTGGGATAACTAGGGCTTGAAATATAGTCCGGTAGTCCGTGAAGTCCAGGAGTGGTCGAAGGCATAATGTTCCAATCTTATGATATACAGCTTTTGCGACGTTTTTCACATGTGTTATGTCAAGTTGCTGATCTAGTGTGATGCCTAGATAGCGAATTGTGGTTTTAGTTTTGAGCTCGGTATTTTTAACTTGGAGTGCTGGAGGTGGGTTGAACGTCTGACTTCTCATGATGAAGAGAACATCAGTTTTACTGTGATTAATTCGTAGGTTTTGGGTGAGAAGCCAGTCTGAAACTATTTCAAAGCATCTTGTAATGGGTGAAAAGTCGGGCCGGTCAGTCCTGAATGGGATGTATAGCAGGATGTCATCTGCATAGGTAAGGCAATGCACGTTTAAGGAACGGATCAGGGTGCAGATAGGCTACATGTAAATGTTAAAAAACCGTGCTGATAAGGATGATCCCTGGGGTACCCCCTGTTTCTGAAGGAAAGGCTCTGAAGTCAAGGTACCCATCTTAACTTGTTGCCACCTGTTAATCAGGTAGGATTTGCACCATTGTAGAGCAGTGCCTTGTATCCCTTTATCTTGGAGCCGTTGTAGCAGAATCTCATGGTTCACTGAGTCAAATGTGGCTGCAATGTCCATGAAGATAAGAATGAAGTCCTGTGATTAAGTCGTTGAAGAGGGTCGTTAGGATGGTGTCCACGCCATGTGCTTCCCTGAATCCATGTTGAGATGGGTCAAGGGGTGCTTCAGTGTCGACGTGCTGTTGGATCTGACGCAGAACAGTCTTTTCGAAGATCTTGGCAAGTAGGGTGATACTGGAGATTGGTCTGTAGGATTCGACTTTGGATGGGTCAAGTTTACTGTTTTTTAGCAGAAGCCTGATTGATGTGTGTTTGAAATTCTGAGGGAAGGATCCTGTTGATAATGATTGGTTTAGTATTTTGTACAGAGTGTAGCTTAGGTCGCATCGTAGCTCTTTTATCCAACTGGCTGGGCAAGGATCGTTAGGTGCCGTGGTGAGGTTGATCGCAACAATAGTGTCCTCGATTTCTTTGGTGGATATTTCACAAAATTTGAGGAATGGTGTTGGCTGTGGCGCAGTGTGCATGTTGGTGATGTTGGAGGAGGTTGAGTAAATACTGGTCTGGATCATCTTTGATTGTAGGTAGTCAGAGTAGTCCTGTGGTTGGGGCATATGCAGATGTGCTAGAGCTGGGTCACCTATTAAAGATTTTACAATATTGAACAGGTCATGTGATTTATTTAAAGATTGTTTTAGAATATCTGTGTGGTGCTGCTTCCTCTTTTCCATTATTTTCTCTCTATATATTAACAGGTGGGAGTTGTATGCGCAATGTGCTTCAGTAGATCGGGTTCTGCACCACTGTCTCTCTAGTTTGCGTAGATGAAGGAGTGATGTTTGTAGTTCTTTGGAGTACCATGGTGCATGTTCACGTCTCCTTGACTCCTTGTTGATAGGGGGGAGGTGAGCTACGGCTCTGAGGCTGCTGTTCCAGTTGGCTACCATCTCATCTGGGTCAAGGATTGTGTCGGTGAGGAGAGGGAGTAGCTTCTCCTGGATTTCATCTTTGACGAAGGGTTGAAAGCGTGTTGTTGGAGTTCTAGCGGAAGGGGCATGAATTTTGCTGCTGTTCATGCGGCTGCGGGTGGCGGGTATGTAAAATCTGAGCAGGTTGTGGTCAGACCAGGGTAATGGAGTTATAGATATCAGTAAGTGCTGGATGGTGTCGACTTCGGACTGAGGGGCAAAAATCAGGTCTAGGATACTCCCCTTCGTGTGTGTGTGAGAATCAATGAGCTGTTTATAGCCCAGCTCATCTAGTGCTTCGAGGAATGTTTTTGCTTGTGTGTTTTGTAGGGAAGGGAGGTTGAAGTCTCCCAACAGCCAATTTGCAGAGCGTGGGTTGCTTGAATTGCAGGCAAGGTTAATTATTGTTGGTAGGTCTTCAGGTGATGATGTTGGGGCTCGATAGAGTAGGTTGATGGTACAATGACCATTTGATATGGTGATCGTGTCCAGGTGGGTTGAGGTGGTAGAATCATTTAGTTTAAATTGTAGTTTTGTCTTAGCAAGGATGAGTGTTCCTCCTCCCTTCTGGTTGGCTCTGTGGCAGGCAAAAAGTGAGAAACCATCTGGCATCATCTGATTGATAATTGTTGCAGTCGGTCAGCCATGTCTCGGTGATCATTAAGATATCAAGGTCATAGAGTGTTATCAGGTCAGTGTTTGCTGGCCATTTTGAGCGAGTTGACCTGGCGTTTATGAATGCGCATTTCATGGGCTGTTGGGGCTGGTGCTTCTCAGATTGATTCTTCTTTATGTTCTGTAGGGGGATGTGGAGTAAGTGCGAATGAAATGTATTAGCAGTTTATGATGTGGTGTGGTAGGGGTTTTCTGACCATCTCCTTCCAGTGCTGTGGAGTATTGGGATGTAGTTAGTGCGGAGATTGAAAGCATGCAATATGCTGGGGAGTACCGAAGTGAGGAAGATGGTCACTAGTGATAAGAATAGAGCCATCTTGGCACGTTCTTGGCATGTGGGTTATATGAGCTCGCTTAAGCATATAGCTCACAAAGGTTTCTGCCTAATCTACGCTGCTTGCGTATCTTCCAGCTGACCTTCTCAAATACTTCTTTTAACACAGCTTATCAGACAAAAATTGAGTATTACCACTCCTAATTATGTCTGTCTGTCCTTTTCCAATCTATAGGATCTAACTTTTCTGCTGCCTTAATAACAGATAACTCCAAGAAAGGTTCCAGAACCCACTTGGACAATTTATCATTGCAGGGCAACAGGCCTGTCTACTATTCTTAGCCATCTTCAATTCTTTTTGGCTCCAGCAGAATAGATTAGGTTGCACTCTGGCAATCAAACAGCCATATCTCACCTAAGCAACCTATAACATGCTCTCTGCAACTATACAATAAAGCTCTGCAACTAAGGGCCTTTGACATAGAGCGTCAGAGCCACCCCTAGTAGGTAGCTCCCAGATGGTTAAAAAGGCTTCAGCTGGTAGACTCTGCCCAGTCATGCTCCTACCTGACTGGTTCTCCTATTCTTACCATCTTCCTTAATTTTTTCCTTTTAAGGAAAGGGAACCAGTGCTTAGACCACATGAAAGTTTAAGGAATTGCACAATTCCCTAGGTTGTTCCACTTCTCCAGTGGAATTCTTACAAAAGGAATGCATTCCTTTTTCACTGCAGTTGGTCCTTATTTTGTGTATTCCTTCTACTTCCAAATACTTCATTGAAGCTTATAATGAACAAAGAACACATGATACTCATATTGCCCTCATAAAGAGGCAAGCATGGTATCCCCTTATATTGCATCTTTTTCTCCAGCTACTACACTAAAGTTATAGAAGGATCCAGACTTGCTGTCTTAAGACTAAGGATCTCCTCTGCACTCCTTCACATACGTCTCAAGACCTGGTTATTCAAGGGCTAGGGTTTTTTTTTTAAAGAAACCTAGACTTCCCGTTATAAGTAAAGAACATCCTACCGGTTTCCATGAAACCTCCTCTATGGTTCTTCCACTTTAACCAGAAAGAGATTCTCCATCAACATTCTCAAGTAGGTCTTAACCCTTCTTCTTATTAGATGAATCTCTTTTTAATATCTGACTCTGAAAGATTTGTTACTGTCCATATTAATGCTGTTACAGCATACCATAAGGTTTAAATGGGCAACCAATTTCTATGGTAAATTAGGAAATACCTTCTTTTACCGTAACCTTTCTGGTTACGTCACATCTGAAGCTCTACATGTAAAGTCATTCTCCTAAGTGACGTCACTTATGAAAGACATTACTGATCTTCAGAAATTGGAGGCTACACCGCCTAGTACAAATTTTTCATTTTGGATAAAAGGGTCCTAAAGACCCATCCTTTTTTCTGCAAAAGGTATCTCTACCTTTTCATCCAAATCAGTCAGATTTCTCTCTTTTCTTTCCTAGGGCTTATTCTGCTCCAAGGAAGAAGACTTTTAAACTTTGGACTTTACAGAAGCTTTAGCTTTTCCTCCAAAGTCCAACCTCATTTAAACTCCCCCAGTTTTTTCTCCTGGGATTGGTTTTTAGCCATTAATGCTTCTTATCTCTACCTGTATTGCACAATTTATTTTCCTGTACTTCACAGTAAGGAAATTTCTTTGAGGATACTGTAATGGCTCTTAACAACAGACCCATATTAGCCTTAACAAATACCTCGCAATACTTCTGAGTAAGATCCACGTTAGAAAATTGGGACTCATTTTTCACTTATTAACAATTATGGTCTACACAAGGACTCCTCTCTGGATACCTTGTTTAGTCAAGCTGTTCTACAGCACCCCCTTTTTCTTTCTTTTAATTCAACTCCTACCCTCCATCCCTTGGATGCCTGAGGTTCTGAGAAGTAGCATGGCCCATCCATTAGATTTGCAACATGCTGGGACCTCCTCCAGGCATCTCTAGCTTGGGAGTCCCCATATGTGAAGACTCATTCCTGCTTGTTCCTGGAGATAGCACAGTTACTAACCTTTAACAGGTGATCTCTGGGAACAGCAGGAATAAGTCTTCACACCCAACCCACCTCCCCTAGGAGTTGTTCTCTCTCTCTCTCTTTCTAATTTGTCTACTTCCCTCCTTCGGTCTCAGCTACAAACCCAACTGATGAGAGGGAAGTGAATAGGCGGGAAGGCAGCGCGCATGCGTGTGGGATGCTCCCAAAGGCTTTTTTCCTGGACACTGGGGAGCGTTCCCGCGCAGGCTCCGTTGGTACCGACGTACCCATATGTGAAGACTTATTCCTGCTGTTCCCAGAGATCACCTGTTACAGGTAAGTAACTGTGCTTTACTCCCCCTATTTCCTTATCCCAAAGAAAACAGGGGGACACAGACCTATTTTGGACCTCAGAGAATTGAACAAATTCCTGTTCAAAGAGAAATTCAAGATGATTTCTCTGGGATCTCTGCTGCCATACCTTCAGAGTCAGGATTGGCTTTGTTCTCTAGATCTCAAGGATGCGTACACTCATGTTCTCATCCATCCAACTCACAGAAAGTTCCTTCGGTTCCTTTTTCAAGGAAAGCACTATCAGTACAGAGTGCTTCCTTTTGGCCTGGCCTCAGCACCAAGGGTGTTTACGAAATGCATGACTGTAGTAGCAGCATTTCTTCGCACTCGAGGAATATTCGTCTTCCCCTACTTAGATGACTGGCTCATTCGAGCCCCATCAGAGTCAAAGGCCAGGATTTCTCTATCTTGCACAATGCGTATCCTTCAGTATTTGGGTCTGGTCATAAACATCCCAAAATCCAGTCTAACTCCCACTCAGTCTCTAGAGTTCATAGGAGCTTTGCTAGATACCAGAAAAGCAAAGGCCTATCTTCCCCAGACCCGTTGCCTTCGCATGGTGCAGTTAGCATCTCAAGCAGTGCTAAAGCCTCATCTCACTGCCTGAGAAATGTTACAACTACTAGGCCAGGCACAAAAAGAGCAAGTTGCTCTTGCAAAGTCAATCAGAGATACACAAGAGGCAAGAGTGGAGGATGAACACAGGTGCTTAATTGAATCCCCAACGCGTTTCGGCAGACGCCTTCTTCGGGGGGAATAGATACTTTACAAGCACAAATATATATAAAAACAAAACACATTAGAAACATAATAAAAATTGTGATATAAAACCATAATAAAACAGGCATCATGTAACATGTACGATTAAAACCAATATATATCAATTAATGAAACAATAAAACATCATAACACTCAAAGGTAACCAATAAATAAATAATGAAATAAAAGAGTATACAAGTACAATTAAAACCATATGAATAAAATATAGAAAGAAGCTCAAAATAGACGCAGGGCAAAAGTGAAGTCTCAACTAATATGAGAAAATGAAATATAATCCAAATACAGCATTCTACTTACACTTGTGCACCGTGGGTACAATGAACCATAAAGCAAACCCTCTTATATTGTTGCTATCACCATAGGACTGGCAACGATAAAGTCTTGCATATTATGACTATGTGTATCTTTTAAAACTGCAATGTAATAAATTACGGTTAAAAATCATATGTAAGAAAAGCATTAAAACTGTTAAATAGAGACAAAACTCTATTAAAACTTAAGCTACATGGGGCAATTACTTTTGAAAAAGGGGGAAGTCAGAGAACCTTATTGTAATACTGTTGGTATGATTAATGACATAGTGAAACAGGGCAAATATAAAAAACTGTGTATTGGATATCCCTTATGTTGCTTATTAAGAGCAACATTCTAAAACTGAATTAAAAATGCAAGAACAGCTAAAGGAAATGGGCTACCTCTTCTTACAAAAATTGAATTGAAACTAAAAAAAGGTGCTTATTGTGAATCTTTGAATCAACCTCGAGAGAGTCCTTAGACTAAGTAAACCGGATGGCGCACACAATATGCAAACAAATAATAAAATTGTGTGACATGTGACATGGTTTTAAATTGCTTCTAGAAATCATATTCTAAAAGAGTAAACTCAACATGCATTGCGATCATGTTCTCTGTGTAAACCAACCTCCGGAAAGTATGAAAACAACTGCTAACTTGGACTATATCGTTCATGTACGAAGAACTGTCAACAGGGACGAACACATTTACTTTTACTTTCAAACAAAGGAGACCACTTATGCATTATTACTAAACTTAGGAACTGTACATCCAGCTTGCTGAGGGTAACAGTAGAATGCACGTAAGAATCATTAGAGAACAAAATTAATATGTAGTAAACATACCCGGCAAAGTGAACCGCACTACTCAGGGTCTTGTACAACCTAAAGAAGCCGACTGTGCAGCAGAGCAGGAAATTTAAGACGCCGAGAACCGCGCAAAAAAAAGGGGGCGTGGCCAGCTTAACTCTAGGATCACAGAGTGACTGACAATTACTAGGAACCATTGGAGTGCTTAACTAACTTTTAAATTCAAGGTAAATGAAGTAGGATTTTGTGCAAGATTATGAGACACAATCTTTAGTGCTCTCCATATTGTGCTTCAAAGAATGTTTGCTGTGAAATGTTGTTAAAAGAATAAATTGCCAAAGTTCAAATCGTCAATAACAGGACACTTGCTTACAATTAATCTGTGTATAAAAAAACAGAGTCACCGACTAGGTGTATGGATAAAATAAATAAGCAAAGAAATAAATAAATAAAACTGGGAATAACTGTACAGAGAATTGCCTAACATAATTTTAAACCTATAATTGAAACCGATTGTGTATTGTCAGGGCCGGATTTACCTTGAGTGAGGCCCTACGCCAACAAAAATTGTGGGCCCCCAGCAGGGCGGCCCAAGGGGGGTGCGGGGCCTCATTTGCATAAGGGGCCTCATTTGCATAAATATTTGCATAATGTTACCATATACTAACTTTTAGTAAACGTGCCTCTTAATGAGTGTATGGATAAAGAAAGACTAAAAGATTTCTACATTACTATAATCCGGTGCCAACTGCCAGACACATTAGGAACTACTACAAACACTGCCCATTTAGAACCCATACCCAATACACCCCTGGAAATCAACCCAATGTAAACTAGAAAAACATGATTCCCCTATACTATATCACCAACCCAAACAACTACAAATGTTACCCTGGACTCCACAACCAACTGCTATCCCCACTATGCAGGGGACACTATGCTTGTGGGACGTGTGATTTCTGTGTTTTAGCCTTGCAAGGGGAGGTTTGGGAAGATCCGGGCACAGGGTTTAAGTACCGTTCAGTAACACATTCCACTTGCAAATCTGATTTTGTGGTGTATATGCTGGTGTGCCCTTGTGGTCTCAAGTATGTGGGCCGCACTATCAGACCGGTTCGCAAACGTTTATTAGAACATAGATCACGCATTGATAAGCGACAAGAAGGGGCTCCAGGAGTTTCACATTGCCAACAAGTGAATCATTACTTTAACGATCTCAGATGGAGGGTTTTAGAGGTGGTAGCCCCAGGATTGCGGGGGGGGGGTGATCGATTGGCCCGTTTGCATTTTAAAGAACAGCAGTGGATTTTTCGTCTCCAATCGATGGCACCGAATGGGATGAATGCTGACATTGACTGGTGGGGGTTGCATTTAGGAGCTCAATAAAGTTGTTGAGCTGTGGACCTTTGAACTCTGACGTCATTGTATCACCTGATTTAAGCGGTGTGATTCTTACGGGGTTCATACTGCCTGACGAAGAGCTGTGGAAGATGGAAGAACAGACGGCTTGAAACACCTTTGGTGTCGCGCTTGAACCTCGTTGTGTGGAGTGGTGGAGCGGTGTTGTTCACTTGTCGGTTAACTCATGAGCCCTTAATTCTTGGCGGCAAGAGGAGTGAATTTTGGAGACTATCACGGACAGAGTGAAGGGGACCCGTTCCGTAACAGCTAAGTCCTCTAAAATATCTTTACGTTTTAAGGGGGACTTTTGGAGCTGTGAATTTGGGTTTTTGTAGCCCGAGGACCATTTGGGAGCCAACAGACTCTTTTTGAAGTTTTAACTAAAAGGTTTGTGCTGACGACAGCAAAGTGCTGATTTGGTCGGCTTGGCTGAGAAACAGCCGTTTTCAATTTTGAGTAAAAAGGAGGGTTCACTTCAGGAGATGAAAAGTTTTGTCTCACGGTGAACGATCCGACAAAAAATTTGATACTTAAGTGTGGGGATAGCAGTTGGTTGTGGAGTCCAGGGTAACATTTGTAGTTGTTTGGGTTGGTGATATAGTATAGGGGAATCATGTTTTTCTAGTTTACATTTAGAACCCATAGCAAACCCGCTGTATCCTAACAGCACTACCAGGACTCACAAAGCACCATACTCTACCAATCAAAAGGCAACACTGCAAATATTAAACCAATACATTTCAGAGAACAACAATACATGACCTACTGGGGAAAGAGAACAAGTGGCAATGTCAAATAGGAATTATATAAACAGAACACCTCAGCTCAGTTACACATGCAGAACATAGACCATCACCAAACAAGTAATCACAATTTAGAAACAGGAAGACAATAATTAAACTGGGAATCCCAAAAGCCAAACTTGGAATGTACAACACTGTAGAAATAAAACTATACATTAATTTGCTCTTGTACTAAACAAAGCGCAGACGTTAATGATGCACATTTACCAGAGCTGACATATTCCAATTAATAAATTCAAAATAAAGAGATATTTTTCTACCTTTTGTGCATTTTTTTCAGCTGCAATTGCTCCAGCCACTTTCTTCTGGTTTCTTCGTGTCTTCTGCTAACTCTCCATCGTCTGCTGTCCATTTGTCCTTTCTTCTCTCTTCTAGTTTTTTTCCATTCTCTCTCTACATCTGCTTTAACATACTAACCTTTCTCCTTTTGCTCTTTCCTCATTCCTATTTCATCCACTCAAATTTTACCCCTCCATCCTCAATCCCCACTTACTCTCCCAATACCCGGCCAATTGTAGATTTTTTATCCCTCCCACACAAAATATTTTTCCCCTTCTCCATTTTAGTCTTCAAGCCCCATCCCATTCTAATCCTCCCCCAACATCAGCTCCCTTCTAGTTCCAGCCTCACCCAGCATCCATTCCCTTCTAGTCCCTGCATCAGCCCATTTCCAGTCCTAGCCACCCATCAGCCCATTTCCAGTCCTAGCAACCCCCCAACCCAATACCAGTCCTAGCCCCCCATCAACCCACTTACAGTCCTAACCCCCATCACCCCATTTTCAGTCAGCCCCCCATAGCCCATTGCCAGTCCTAACCCCCCATCAGCCCACTTACAGTCCTAACCCCATCAACCCATTTCCAGTCAGCCCCCCATAGCCCATTGCCAGTCCTAACCCCCCCCCCATCAGCCCACAGCCCATTACCAGTCCTAACCCCATCAGCCCACCTCCAGTCTTAACCCCCCCAGCCCATTTCCAGTCCTAGCCCCCCCATAGCCCATTACCAGACAGCCCCCATCAGCCCACAGCCCATTACCAGTCTTAACCCCCCCAAAGCCCATTACCAGTTCCAAACCCCCCCAACAGCCCATCACCAGTCCTCACCCCATCCGCCCCCCTACAGTCTTAAGCCCCCCAGCCCATTTCCAGTCCTAGCCCCCCTATAGCCCATTACCAGACAGCCCCCATCAGCCCACAGCCCATTACCAGTCTTTTCCCGCACAAAGCCCATTACCTGTTCTAACCCCCCCTACAGCCCACAGCCCATTACCAATCCTAACCTCATCAGCCCACCTCCAGCCTTAACCCCCCAGCCCATTTCCAGTCCCAGCCCCAGCCCCCCCAATAGCCCATTACCAGTCCTACCCCCCCCCCATCGGCCTACTGTAAAATTTAATTTAAAAAAATAAACTACTGGCTGCCGCCGCGGGGCCCCCTCTGCTGCCGCGGCAGCATGGACTGACCCGCGGGGGCCCCCTCTGCAAGCTGAATCCGTCGTTCCCTCCCTCCGTGCAGGCTGTGAGAGCCGGCAAGGGAGAGTGTCTCCCTCGCGTCTCTGTTAAGCCCGCAGGGGCTGATGGGAAATTCCCATCAGCCCCTGCGGGCTTAACAGAGACGCGAGGGAGACACTCTCCCTTCGCGCCTCTCACAGCCTGCACGGAGGGAGGGAGGGACCGACGGACCGACGGATTCAGCACCGACGGATTCAGCTTGCAGAGGGGGCCCCCGCGGGTCAGTCCATGCTGCCGCGGCAGCAGAGGGGGCCCCGCGGCGGCAGCCAGCAGTTTTTTTTTTAAATTTTATTTTTAAAAAAAAGCTAATTTGTTCTATTTTTGTGGGCCCTTGCCAGCTGTGGGCCCTACGCCATGGCGTACATGGCGTATAGGTAAATCCGGCCCTGTGTATTGTGCATGCAGGATTGTTGATTGAAGGGATATTATAATAGGGCTAAAAAACTGCAAGTCTGAGTGAAGATATGGTAATGTGTTGATCATAGAAACACTGATAAGTCTACCTCCTGATTCAATCCGTTGGGCTCCAAACTATTAAATTCATATATGTATCTCTGCTCTAATTTAAGTAATATCTTGTTGACATCGCCTCCCCTCCAATGTGGAACTACTGTCCTTATAACTAAATATTTTAAATCGTTGATAGTATGTTTCATTTTCAACCAGTGTGCAACCAATGGTCTATCAGGAACTTCTCTTTGTAAACAGCTCCTGTGTTCTATAATCCTGGTGCGGACCTGACGTACGGTTTTCCCAACATAAACTAGATTACAAGGGCATAGTATCAAGTAAATGACTTTTTCTCTGTTTTACAATTGGAAAAGTTATGTATGTAAACTTTTCGTTGTGTAACTGGATGAGTGAAGACATCTTTGACTGAAACAGTGTGTGAACATATAGAGCAGTTACCACATTTAAAGTGGCCCTTCGCATGGTGCAGTTAGCTTCTCAAGCAGTGCTTAAGCCTCATCTCACTGCCTGAGAAATGTTACAACTACTAGGCCACATGGCATCTACAGTGCATGTGGTTCCTTATGCTCGCCTCCATATGAGAGCAGCCCAGTGGACTTTATCCACTCAATGGACCCAGGCATCAGGGTGCCTGTCAGACAAAATAGCAAACACAAATCGCCTTATTTTGTCTCTCCAATGGTGGCAGTCCACTCAGAACTTGTTGCTGGGGTCCCCATTTCAACAACCTTTGCCCCAGGCAACTCTCACAACAGATGCTTCGCCAATGGGTTGGGGAGTTCATCTGCAGGACCTCTCCACCCAAGGCACTTGGACTCCACAGGAGACTCATCTACATATCAATTTCTTAGAGCTCAGAGCAATCATCCTTGCTCTTCGAGTGTTCCACACCCTGCTCAGCTACAAGACAGTCCTCATTCATATGGACAATCAAGTAGCCATGTTCTACGTGAACAAGCAGGGGGGGAAAAGGATCTCTGTCGCTTTGCAACGAAGCTTTGCGACTATGGGCCCTCGCCAGAGAGCATCAGATTCATCTCCTGGCAGTGTATCTTCCAGGCATACAAAACTCTTGGGCAGACAGACTCGTCGAGTTCTGCTTCCGCACGAATGGTCTCTACATGCAGACCAGGTGGCCAAGATTTTTCAAATTTGGAGAACTCCGGACCAAGACCCTCTTTGCAAGTTTGTTGAATGCCAGACTTCCCCGGTTCTGTTCCAGAATTCTGGCTCAGGGCTCTCAGGCCAGGGATGCTTTCCTCCTTCACTGGGGTCAAGACTTCCTTTATGCATTTCCACCCATTCCCCTAATTCCCAAGACCCTGTTCAAGCTTCAGACAGAGGCCGTATGATTCTCATAGCTCCACATTGGCCACGGCAAGTGTGCTACCCTCTGCTTCTACATCTCTCTCAGGCTCCCTCCCTGGAGTTAGGATCTGCTCCAGATCTCCTGTCTCAGGAGGACGGAATGTTATGGCATCCCAATCCCCAGTCTCTGCATCTCAGGGCTTGGTTGCTGAAGGCCTAGATCTTCATGATCTTAACCTCCCTCAGCAAGTAAAGGATATCCTTTATGCTTCCAGTAAGCCTTCCGCAAGACACTCTTATGCTTTCAAGTGGAAAAGGTTTACCAAATGGTGTTCGCAGAAGGGTCTTAACCCCCTTGCGATACCTCTGGAATCATTACTGGAGTATCTCCTTCATTTATCCAATGCAGGACTTAAAACTAACTCAGTAAGAGTCCATTTGAATGCTATTGCAGCTTCTTTCAAGCCTCTAAATGGACAACCTATTTCCTCCCATCCTCTAATAGCAAGATTTATGAGAGGCCTTCTTCTAACTAAGCCTCCCATTAGGCCACCACTGGTGGCATGGGACTTAAACCTGGTTCTTGGTCAGCTCATGAAGCCACCTTTCGAACCCTTAGCTACTACCTCATTGAAATTCCTTTCTTGGAAGGTTATCTTTCTCATTGCAATCACATCAGCATGCCGCATCAGTGAGTAGCAGGCACTGGTAGCTGATCCACCTTATACAAGGTTCCATCATGACAAGGTAGTCCTTAGGACTCATCCACACTTTATGCCAAAGGTGGTCTCGCCTTTTCATTTAAACCAAGCGGTCTACCTGCCTGTGTTTTTTCCAAGACCTCATGCATCTAATGCAGAAAGGAATCTTCATACTTTGGACTGTAAAAGAGCTTTAGCCTTTTACTTGCAAAGAACACAGCAACATAGGAAGTCCTCTCAACTCTTTGTTCCTTTTGATCCTTCTCATTTGGGACTTCCAGTCTCCAAGAGAACACTGTCCAGCTGGATTGCTCAGTGTATTTCCTTTGCCTATCAGAGTAAGAATCTTCCTCTGGAGGGCCATGTCATAGCTCACAATGTGAGAGCCATGGCAGCTTCAATGGCTCATCTGCACTCTGTGTCTATCAACGACATCTGTCAAGCAGCCACTTGGGCCTCGGTTCATACCTTCACAGCCCATTACTACTTGGACAAGGACTCCCGCCAGGATGCCTTGTTTGGTCAGGCTGTTCTTCAACACCTGTTCCATACCTAATCAACTCCTACCCACCATCCCTGTTTGGATGGCAGAGATTCATGGGGGGGGGGGGAAGTGGAGCCCTTTCACAGGGACACACAACTTCTGGGTTCTCTCCTTGGCATCTAAAGCCAGGGAGTCCCCATATGTGAAGACTACATTCCTGCTTGTTCCTGGAGATCGTATAGTTACTCACCTGTAACAGGTGATCTCCGGGAACAGCAGGAATTTAGTCTTCACAACCCACCCACCTCCCCTAGGAGTTGTATCTATCTCTTTCTCTTTCCCTCTCTCTCTCTCTTTCTTTGTCTCAGCTTTCAACTCAACTGGAGGCAGTTGGGAAAGGCGGGAAGGCAGCATGCAGGCGCTATGGGATGCTCCCAAAAGCTTTCTAATTGGACGCTGGGGAGCATTCCCACTCAGGCTCCGTCGTTACCGACGATACCCATATGTGAAGACTAAATTCCTGCTGTTCCCGGAGATCACCTGTTACAGGTGAGTAACTATGCTTTACTGCAATGGAAATGTGGTTCTTCTTTTCAAACTGATTTGAATTGTTTATAAGGATGCCAATAATCATGTCCTCCAAAAATACTTAATTCACCATAAACAATATTGAGGGTCAAAACACTTCACTATGTTAAAGGGAGAAAAGGATCTCTGACCCTCAAGCAAATATGTCCAGGCATATCAATCTAGGCTATGGACTAAGCTCAGGAACATCAAGGATCCTACAAAAACTCCCCAAAGGTCAGGTGAGGTGTGACAAAAAAGAAACAAGACTCCGGCAGCCACGCCCATGACTCAATGCCAGTTGGCTAACCTCTTATGTCACTGTGTTGTGCAACATCTTGCCACTATTCTGCTGTAATATTTTTCATCTCTCTCACTCTGTTTTTCTTTTTCAGGTTTTTTTGTAGCACACTGCTCCATCGCTTTGTCACATAACTAGAGGTGGCAGAAATGTGGAGCAAAGGATCAACTTGAAATTTCTGGTTAAGTTGGAAAAGGGCCCAACTGAGTGTCTCCAACATCTCCAAAAGGCTTATGGAAAAGATGCAATATCAAGGCCGCGAGTCTTCGAGTGGCACAAATGCTTCAAGACTGGCTGCGAGGAAGTGGAAGATGACCCCAAGTCAGGACGGCCTTCCATGGCAGAGACGGCTGAGAACATTGACAGAGTGAACCAGCTGGTGCGGCGTGATCGCAGATTGATGGTGCGGATGATAGCTGAGGAGCTCAGCCTGAATAGGGAGTCAGTGCAGACCATCTTGGTGCAGGAGCTGGGGATGCGGAAGGTGTGCGCCAAGATGGTGCCCAGACTTTTATCGGACGACCAGAAGGAGCACCGGGTCAATGTTTGTCGAGACTTGCTAGAGAAAATCGGAGAAGATCCAGAATTCATTGGCAGAGTCCTCACAGGAGACAAGATTTGTGTCTTCCAGTACGACCCTGAAAGCAAGAGACAGAGCCTGCAGTGTAAGACTCGACTGTCACCCAGAACCAGGAAGGCGCGCATGTCCAAATCAAGGATCAAGGTCATGCTGATCGCATTCTTCGACCAGAAGGGAGTGGTCCATCATGAGTTTGTGCCTGAGGGTCAGACAGGCCACCAGCACTTCTTCCAGCAGGTCCTCAATCACCTCCATGACCGGGTTCGACACAGCAGGCGGGCTCTGTGGAGAGACAAGTTGTGGCTGCTCCACCACGAAAACATACCCGCACACACCGTGCTCAGTGTGAGGCAGTTCTTGGCCAACAAACAGATAACAGCTCTCGACCACCCTCCTTATTCCCCAGATCTCACACCGTGCGACTTCTGGCTCTTCTCCAGACTGAAGACTGTGCTCAAAGGAACTCATTTTGCCTCTGTAGAAGAGATCAAAGCCACTGTGACGAGGGAGCTGAGGGACCTCGAGGAGGAGGACTTTACCGAGTGCTTCCGTACATGGCAGAAGTAAATGCAAAAGTGCATTAACTCTGAGGGGGATTACTTTGAAGGGGACAATGCATAATTTCTCTGTAGATTTTGTAATAAAACATTTATGGGACAGTGTTTCTTTTTTGTCACACCTCGTATATCCCATCCCACTTTCTCTTTAACAATTTTCTTTACATTTCAATAAATTTTCAGAAAATAATTACCCACATACTTGAAAACAAGGCCCATAAAGCATGTATTCACAAAAAACTACAGTACTTGATTTTAACAAAACGATCCAAAAAGGCACAGCACAACACTTATCAGCTTAGAGCCCTAACGCAACTGTAGACACCCTTACGATGTTTCACAACTGCTTCATCAGGGGGAGGCAAGCCTGTAATGGATGCCACAGATCATGCTAAAATAGCAAACCAAATGATACATATTATAAACCATAACCACCCTCATATAAAAATAAAAACCAAAAACATAGAACCCTCAATCAATACGTTATAACTTAGTCTATACCAGTTACACATGCTAAAAGTCAAATGTTCTTACCAGCGGATCCCATTCCAACACTAAAACCTGCTGCTGTTGCTCATTCAAACCATCAGTACATGCTGCGCATGCGCTCATATATTATTTATTTTATTTATTTAATTTCTCTTCTATACCGCGCTATTCAATATCAGTGCGGTGTACATTTAACTGTGACTTATACAATACAGTTGTGATTGCATTGTATTTACAATAAAACAGGCAATATAACTTGGATATAAACTGGGATAACTGTCACAAACTTATTTACATTATAAGCATTTATGTACATTAATAGCTGTGCTGTGTACAGTGCTGGTTAATTGAGGTTGCAGCCTTGGGGCTGGCTGCTCCCCGGTGTGCTGGGTGAGCTGGTGTGGGGGTCACAGTGCTTGGTGGGTATGTTTGCTGGCCGACCTATGGGGCTGTTGTCTGGGTAGTGCTGTATGAATATGTGGTGTTTCAGCGCCTTCCTGAATTGGGTCAGGTCAGTGAGCATTCGGGTGGCCGTAGGGAGGGCATTCCAGCATCTAGGTGGACGGTTATGTTTTAATGTAAACCGCGTTGATGCAGAAGAACGCGGTATATAAGAAAGTTAAATAAATAAATAAAATAAATAAATAAATAAATAAAGCACAAAGGCTCTATTAGATGTCGTATGGGTGCATTTCGTTGTTTCCTTAGGAATAATCAGTGTGTTAATAGCTGAGGACCTTCTGGACATTTTAGGGGGTGTGAGATGGATTAACTCGGTGATGGATGCGGAGAGTTGGTTGTTTATGGCCTTGAAGGCCATTACTAAGATCTTAAAACAAATTCTGCCTCGGACTGGTAGCCAATGGAGTTTCTTTAGCATCAGTGTGATGTGGTCCGTTCTTGAGACTCCATATAGAACCCTGGCAGCTGTATTCATTGCCAACTGAAGGGGGTGCAGTGATGTTTGCGGGAGGCCATATAGAATTGCATTAGCATAATCGAAATGTGGGATAATTAGTGCTTGGTAAATTGTTCGGACGTCTTCGGGTGCCAGCAAAGGCCGTAGGTGTCGTAGTGTCTGAATTTTGTGGTATATTTTCTTTACTGTGTTTTTTATGTGGATTTTCATGTCTAGCCGTTGGTCTAGGGTGATACCTAGATATCGGATTGTGGGTTTTGCTATCAGTTCGGCGTTCTTCACCTTTAAGGAGACATAAGAACATAAGATATACCATACTGGGTCAGACCAAGGTCCATCAAGCCCAGTATCCTGTTTCCAACAGTGGCCAATCTAGGTCATACGCACTTAGCAGTTTCCCCAAAAGACACAGGTTCCGCAATGCTTGTACTGGGTCAAGCATTGATATCCTGGGTCCCTTCTTAATAATGGTTTATGGACCTTTCCTCCAGGAACTTGTCCAAACCTTTTTTAAACCCAGCTACACTAACAGCCTTTACTACATCCTCCGGTAACAAATTCCAGAGTTTGATTACACGTTGAGTGAAAAAATGTTTTCTTTTATTAGTCTTAAATAGTTTACCCTGTAGCTTCATTGCATGTCCCCTAGTCTTTCTATATTCTGATAACGTAAACAATCGATCTACGTTTACCCGTTCCACTCTGTTCATTAATTTATAGACTTCTATCATATCTCCCCTCAGCCGTCTCTTTTCCAGGTTGAAAAGCCCTAACCTTTTTAGCCTTTCTTCATAGGAGTATCCTTCCATCCCCTTTACCATTTTGGTGGCTCTTCTCTGAACCTTTTCTAATAACGCTATATCCTTTTTAAGATACGGCGACCAGAATTGCACACAATATTCAAGGTGCGGTCTCACCATGGAACGATATAGAGGCATTATAATATCTTTTGTTTTATTTTCCATTCCTTTCCTTATGATACCCAGCATTTTATTTGCTCTCTTGGCGCCGCTGCACACTGGGCCAAGGGTTTTAACATGTTATCCACAATGATGGGGGGGAGTGAAGCTTTGGTTCCTCGTAATGAAGAGGACGTCTGTCTTGTGGTTTATTCGGAGATTTTGAGTGTAAAACCATTCGGCTATCACGTCGAAGCACTTAGTCAGTGGGGAAAGGTCTGGCTGATCGGTTGTAAACGGCATGTAAAGTAGAACATCATCAGCGTAAACTAGGCAGTTGACGTTGAATGAGCGAATCAAGGAGCATATGGGTTGCATATATATGTTGAACATCAGCGCTGATAACGAGGACCCTTGTGGAACACCCTGTTTCTGTGGGAACGGTTCCGAGGTCGTGGAGCCAGTTCTCACATGCTGCCATCTGTTGGTCGGGTAGGATTTGCACCAACCTAGTTCTGAGTCTTATATTCCCTTTTCCTCGAGTCTTTCCAGGAGTATCTCGTGACTTACGGAGTCAAAAGCCGCTGCGATATCCAGGAAGACCAGAGCGAACCCTTGTCGGATGTTGTCGATTCCAGAGATTAGTGCGTTGAATAAGGTGGTGAGGAGAGTTTCCACGCCATGTGCCTCCCTGAAACCATGTTGACTTGGGTCCAGGGGGACATGGGTCTCTATATGTTGTTGTAATTGGCGTTGTACTACCTTTTCAATTATCTTGGCAAGCAGTGGGATGCTCTATATTGGTCTGAAGGATTCGACCTTCAGAGAATCCAGTTTGTTATTTTTCAACAGAGGTCTGATGGATGTATGCTTCAGCCTTTGTGGAAATGAACCGGTTGGAAAGGATTGTTCCAAGAGTTTGTTAAGGAATTGGCTGAGATCATGACATAGTTCTTTGACCAAAAACGCGGGGCAGGGGTCATTTGGAGCGGTGGTGGTGTTGATGGAGGCTATGGTGTGTTCAGTTTCTCTCTTTGACAGGGTGGTAAATTTGGTCAATAGTGTTGGGTGGGGTGGTTTGAGTAAGGGTATGTTTGTGGAGCTTTTTGTCTTGTCGGTCTGTTGCATCTTTGATTGTAGATATTTGGCATAGTCCTGTGGTTGTGGCATGAGTGGCTGCTCCGGGGCTGGTTCCCTTGTTAATGACTTCACTATATTGAAGAAGTTGTGCGGTTTACTTAGTGAACGTTTTAGGATGTCCGTGTGGAATTGCTTCCTTCTTTCTATTATGGCTTCACGGTGCTTTCCTAGATGAAGGTTATATGTATTCTGTGCTTCAGTGGATCTAGATCGGCGCCATCGTCTCTCTAGTTTGCGTAGGTGGAGGAGTGATGTATGCAGTTCGGTGGAGTACCAAGGTGCTGGCTCGCGTCTCCTTGGGGTTTTGTTTAAGGTTGGGAGCTGAGCGCTGGTGCTGAGGCTATTGTCCCAGTTAGCAATCATTTCCTCGAGGTTGGGGGCCATTGTGTTGAGAAGTGGAATAACTTCCTCTAGTAATTCTTCTCTGATGAACGTTCGGAATCTTCTGGTTACTGGTTTTGAAGAGCAATTATCTCTGCTGGAGTTGTTATGATCGTGGTACTGTGTGGTCATTTGGAAACTGATCAGGCTGTGGTCGGACCATGGTACTGGGGATATAGACATCGCCAGGTCGCTGTTCAGGTTGACTGCTGCATGTGGTGCGAAGACCAGGTCCAGTTTGTTTCTTCTCACGTGGGTAGGTGCATTGACTAATTGTTTGTATCCTAACCCATTGAGGGCTTCGAGGAAGGCTGTGGCGTGGGTATCTTGAAGAGTAGGCAGGTTAAAGTCACCTAAAATCCAATTTGGGGATCATGGCGTACTGGTGTTGCAGGCAAGGTCAATTATTGTTGAGAGGTCGTCTGGAGAGGCAACCGGTGCTTGGTAGAGTAGGTTGATTGTGCAATGCTTGTTGGCTATGGTGATTGTGTCTAGGTGGGTTGTACTGGAGGTGTTGATCAATTGGAATTGTAACTCTGTTTTGGAGAGGATGAGTGTTCCACCACCTCTCAGGTTTGCTCTGTGGCAGGAGTGTAGGGAGAAGATGTGGAGTAGCATCATTTTGAGGAGAGCAGAGTCGCATTCAGATAGCCATGTCTCTGTGATCATTAGGATGTCCAGATTGTGGAGTGTTATCAAGTCTGTGATGACTGGCCATTTTTTGCGGATTGAGCGGGTATTGATGAGGGCACATTTCAGTGTGGGGGGTTGCGGATGTTTCTCAATGCGTGGCTTATATACAACAAACCATCCAGTCAAAACCACACGTTATTCCAATCACACATCAGATCGAATCCAATCACTGTTTGAATTTGGGTTGGGGGGGGGGGAGAGCTGAATGCAAAAGATGGAATGGAGCCTCTGTATTCGATTTTTACAGCATGGGAGGACGGTCTGATAGTATATTGGGTTGATGTGTGTTTTTTTTGATCCGATATGCTGTGTAGAGAGATCATTGGTCTGTAAAGAGCTTCTGTGTATGTTTAATTCAGGTTATAAGATATTTTCCTGTTTGGGACAATGGCAATATGTATCATTGTGAATGGGATACTGTTAGAATGTAATTGCTGGATGTTGTTTTACAGAGCAATATTGGTTGTGGAGTAGTATCTTGTTAAGAAAGTGCTTTTAGATACAGCAACTAGGGTGTGACTGGAGTAACTTGTGTGGTTTTGACTGGATGGTTGGTTGTATAAATGAGCGCATGCGCCACGTCTACTGACTGAACGAACAACAGCAGCAGGTTGTAGTTTTGGAATGGGATCCGCTGGTAAGAACATTTGACTTACAGCATTTGTAGCTAGTACAAACTAAGTTATAACATAATGATTGAGGGCTCTGTTTTTATTTTTTATTTTTACATAAGGGTGCTTATGGTGTTATAATATGTATCATTTGGTTTGCCTTTTTAGCATGATCTGTGGCATGGATCGATGGCACATTACAGGCTTGCCTCCCCCTGATGAAGTAGTTGGAATGCCATGAGGGTGCCTACAGTGGTGTTGGGGCTCTAAGCAGATAAGTGTTGTGCCGTGCCTTTTTGGATCGTTTTGTTAAAAGCAAATGCTGTGGTTTTTTGTATATACATGCTTTATGGGCTCTGTTTTCAAGTATGTGGGTAATTATTTTCTGAAAATTTATTGAAATGTAAAGAAAATTGTTAAATAGAAAGTTGGATGGGATATATACTTGCCCTTTTTGGAGTTTTTCTAGGATCCTTGATGTAGATAGATATGCTTCTATCTGTGCCCTTCTCTTCTATTGCCACCTCCAAACTTCGCTCCTTTCACCTTGCTGCTCCTTATGTTTGGAACAAACTACCTGACTCTCTGCGTCAGGTGCCTTCTCTGACCCTTTTCAAATCCAGGCTGAAAACTCGCCTCTTTGCTGCTGCTTTTGGATCTTGATTCACCTGATGTCTTTTGTGTTTCCTTAACATTCCCCCTAGCTGTATCCCATGTCTGCAGCCACTGTATTGTCTGTCTATTAGACTGTAAGCTCCAATGAGCAGGGACCATCTTTTACATGTATTTTTATTTATTTATTTAGCATTTCTTTTATACCGCGCTATTATCATCAGTGCGGTGTACATCAAAACAGAACATATACATTTCAGGGTTACTGAAATGCATTTACATTTGAACAGGGATTGGAACTTGGATAACAGGGTGAATTAACAATAATTATACAGTATAGAGTATCTACAGTTATATACATGGTGCGTGTAATTCCCTATCGGGACTACACCGGAAAGTATCTGGTGAATAATTGGTGTTTTAGGGTCTTCCTGAGATGGGTTAGGTCTGTGATAGCCCTGATGTCTGGGGGGAGTGCATTCCAGGCTTTGGGGGCATAGATGCTGAAAGCTCTATTATTTGTTGCCTTTTTGCATCTCGTTGATTCTTTCGGGACTGTCAAAGTGTTTACTGCTACAGATCATCTGCTTCTATTGGGAGGTGAGGTGAACATAAGAACATAAGATATGCCATACTGGGTCAGACCAAGGTCCATCAAGCCCAGTATTCTGTTTCCAACAGTGGCCAATCTAGGTCATATGTACCTAGCAGTTTCCCCAAGGGACAAAGGTTCCACAATGCTTGTATTGGGTCAAGCATTGATATCCTGGGTCCCTTCTTAATAATGGTTTATGGACCTTTCCTCCAGGAACTTGTCCAAACCTTTTTTAAACCCAGCTACACTAACAGCCTTTACTACATCCTCCGGCAACAAATTCCAGAGTTTGATTACACGTTGAGTGAAAAAATATTTTCTTTTATTAGTCTTAAATAGTTTACCCTGTAGCTTCATTGCATGTCCCCTAGTCTTTCTATATTCTGATAAGGTAAACAATCGATCTACGTTTACCCGTTCCACTCCGTTCATTAATTTATAGATTTCTATCATATCTCCCCTCAGCCGTCTCTTTTCCAGGTTAAAGAGCCCTAACCTTTTTAGCCTTTCTTCATAGGAATATCCTTCCATCCCCTTTACCATTTTGGTGGCTCTTCTCTGAACCTTTTCCAAAATCGCTATATCCTTTTTAAGATACGGCGACCAGAATTGCACACAATATTCAAGGTGCGGTCTCACCATGGAACGATATAGAGGCATTATAATATCCTTTGTTTTATTTTCTATTCCTTTCCTTATCATACCTAGCATTCTATTTGCTCTCTTGGCCGCCGCTGCACACTGGGCCGAGGGTTTTAACATGGTATCCACAATGACGCCTAAATCTTTTTCCTGGGTGGTGGTTCCTAATGTGGAACCTTGCATCGTGTAACCATAGTTTGGGTTGTTCTTCCCTAGGTGCATAACCTTGCACTTCTCCACATTAAATTTCATCTGCCATTTTGATGCCCAGTCTTCCAAATTATCAAGATCCTCTTGCAATTTTCCACAATCCTCTTGGGTTTTAACAACTTTAGTTTTGTGTCATCTGCAAATTTGATAACCTCACTCGTTATTCCACTTTCCGGGTCATTTATGAATATGTCAAAAAGCAGCGGACCCAGCACAGATCCCTGGGGTACACCACTATTCACCTTTCTCCATTGGGAAAATTGGCCATTTAGCCCTACCCTCTGCTTTCTATCTTTTAACCAGTTCCTGATCCACAATAGTACACTGCCTCCTATCCCATGACTCTTTAGTTTTGCCAAAAGTCTCTGATGAGGGACCTTGTCAAAGGCTTTCTGAAAGTCCAGATACACAATATCAACCGACTCACCTTTGTCCACCTGATTATTCACTCCTTCAAAATAAAACATAACAGATTACTAAGACAAGATCTTCCTTGTCTAAAGCCATGCTGGCTGTCTCCCATTAGGTCATGACTATCTACATGCTGAGTAATTTTATTTTTTATGATGGTTTCTACCATTTTTCCCGGTACTGATGTCAGGCTCACCAGTCTGTAGTTTCACGGATCACCCCTGGAACCCTTTTTAAAAATTGGTGTTACATTGGCGATCCTCCAATCTTCAGGTATTAGAGATGATTTTAATGATAGTTCACAGATTACTAATTGCAGGTCTGCAATGTCATATTTCAGTTCTTTCAACACCCTTGGATGTATACCATCTGGCCCAGGTGATTTGCTACTCTTCAGTTTATCTAATAGTTGTAATACATCTTCCCGATGTATCGATATTTCCTTCAATTCTTCCGCACCTTTAAATATCACTTCAGTCATGGGTAACATCCCTACATCTTCCTCAGTAAAAACTGAAGCAAAGAATTCATTCAGTCTCTCCGCTATCGCCTTGTCGCCTCTTAGTGCTCCTTTAACCCCATTCATCTAATGGACCAACTGACTCTCTCACAGGTTTTTTGCTACGAATGTACTTGAAAAGGTCTTTACTTCGCGTTTTTGCTTCCGCAGCAAGCTTCTTCTCAAATTCTCCCTTTGCCTGCCTTATCAATGCCTTGCATTTGACTTGCCAGTGCTTGTGCTGTTTCCAGGTTTCGTCGTTTGGCTCTTTTTTCCATTTCCTGAAAGATGCTTTTTTGGCAACAGCAGCCTCTCTGACCTCACCTTTAAACCATGCTGGCAGTTTTTTGGACTTCCTTCCACTTTTCTTAAAGTGTGGAATACAGCTGGTCTGGGCTTCCAAGATAGTATTTTTCAACAACAGCCAAGCCTGATGTACGTCTTTAACCTTTGCAATTGCTCCTTTTAGTTTTTTCTTAACTGGTTTCCTCATTTTATCATAGTCTCCCTTTCGAAAGTTAAAAGGTAGTACTGTGGATTTCCTTACTATCCCTCCTCCACTAATTAAATCAAAGGCGATCATGCTGTGATCACTATTGTCAAGTGGCCCTAACAACCTTATCTCTTGCACTAGATCTGGTGTTCCAGGTGTATATCAGTTCGGTGATAGCTGTGGGGGACTGATTGTTCAGGGTTTTGAAGGTCATAATTATGTTCTTATATTGGATTCTAGCTTGAATTGGTAACCAATGAAGCCTTTTCAGGATTGGTGTGATGTGGTCAGTCCTGGATATTCCTTCTAGTACCCTGGCTGCCGTGTTCATTGTCAGTTGGAGAGGGTTTTGAGTTGCTTGTGGGAGTCCATGTAGGATTGCGTTTGCAAAGTCAATGTGTGGCATCACCAGGGCTTGGTAAATTGTTCTGAAGTCTGTGTACTCGAGTAGTGGTCGTAAATGATGAAGTGTCCTTATTTTGTGGTAAATTGATTTTGTTGTGTTTTTTATATGCGCCTTCATGTCCATCCTTTGGTCAAGGGTGATGCCTATGTATCGGATAGTGGATTTAACTGTCAGTTCTGTGCCCTTTACTTTTAGTGTGAGTGGGGGTGCGAAGTCCTGGTTCTTCGTTATGAGCAGTACGTCAGTCTTGCTGTGGTTGATTCGCAAGTTCTGTGTGAGAAGCCATTCCGCAACTGCGTCGAAGCAGTTTATCAGTGGGGTAAAATTAGGTTGGTCTGTCGTAAAAGGCATATAGAGGAGAATATCGTCTGCATATGCTAGGCAGGATACATTAAAGGAGCGAATTAGGTCGCAGATGGGTTGCATGTAGATATTAAACAATAGTGCGGATAGTGAGGAGCCTTGAGGTACTCCCTGATGCTGTAGAAATGGGTCTGATGTTGTGGTGTGAGTCTCACTTGTTGCCATCTGTCGGAAAGGTAGGACTTGCACCAGCTCAGTGCTGAGCCCTGGATTCCTTTTTCTTCAAGGCGTTCAATAAGAATTTGATGACTCACAGAGTCAAAAGCAGCTGAAATGTCCATGAATATAAGGGCAGAACCTTGTCGGATGTTGTCTATTCCGGTAATTATGGTGTTGAAGAGGGTGATGAGTAGGGTCTCCACGCCGTGTGTTTCCCTGAAGCCATGTTGGGAAGGGTCCAGGGGGGCTTCAGTATCAATGTGTTGTTGTATTTGGCGTTGCACTGTCTTTTCAATTATTTTGGCTAGTAGCAGGATGCTGGATATCGGTCTGTATGATTCGTCCTTTAGCGGGTCAAGTCTATTGTTCTTCAGTAGTGGCCTGATGGAGGTATGTTTTAGGCTTTGTGGGAAGGTTCCTGTTGCGAACGAATGTTCTAGGATTTTATTTAGGGAAGGGCTTAGTTCACTGCGGAGCTCTCTTATCCAGGATGCTGGGCAAGGATCATTAGGCGCAGTGGTAGCATTGATGGAGGCGATGGTGTTTTCAATCTCTTTGGGTGATAAGGTGTGGAATTTGGTCAGTGGGGATGGTTGTGGCATTTTGGGTGGTTGGGAGAGTCTGGCAGGACAGGAGCTTTTGGCTATCTGTATCATTTTTGATTTTAGGTAGTTAGCATAGTCTTGGGGTTGAATTACGTGTGTTTGTTCTGGGGTTGGTTCTCGTGCTAGTGTTTTTACTATGTTGAATAAGTCATGGTGCTTGCTTATTGATCATTTCAGGAGGTCTGTATGGAACTGCTTTCTTCTTTCCGCTATTTCTTGGCGATGCTTCTTTAAGTATGAACAATATATTGTGTGTGCTTCGATGGAGCGGGATCGGCGCCAACATCTCTTGAGCTTGCGTAGATGGAGAAGTGAAGACCGTAATTCATTTGAGTACCAAGCTACATGTTCTCGGTTCTTGGTCCTTCTATTTGTATCTGGGAGTTGTGAGCTAGACCTGAGGGTGGTGTTCCAGGTGTTAATCAGATCGTCAAGACCGGGCTCTGAGGAGTTTAGGGGTGGAAGGAGTTTCTTTAGTATTTCCTCTTTGTTGAAGGAGCAAAATCTTCTCGCTGGTGGTTTGGGAGGGATAGAGTTGGTGTTCTGATTGTTAAAGTAGGTGGGTAGTTGGAATCTGATCAAGCTGTGGTCAGACCATGGTACTGGCATTATAGTTATAGCGAAGTCATGGTTTGCTTCCGTGATGGCCTGAGGGGCGAATATCAGGTCCAGAGTATTTCCCTTCACATGTGTGGGTGCTCTGATTATCTGGCTGAATCCAGGGTCAGCAAGTGCTTCGAGAAATGCTGAGGTTTGTGCGCCTTGTAGGGTTGGGAGATTGAAGTCACCCATTAGCCAGCTTGATGATCGAGGTTTGTCTGTGTTGCAGGCGAGGTCTATTATTGTTGATAGTTCCTCTGACGAAGTTGTCGGGGATCTGTAGACTAAATTGATTGAGCAGGTGTCATTGGAGATGGAGATCATGTTGAGGTGGGTTGTGCTGGTGGTGGTGCTCAGCTGAAATTGGAGTTCATTTTTCACAAGGATGAGTGCTCCACCTCCTCTTTGGTTGGATCTGTGGCAAGTGTGGAGTGAGAATTTGGGGGGTAGCATCTGGTTGAGAATGACATTATCACAGTCTGATAGCCAAGTCTCCGTAACCATCAGGATGTCGAGGTCGTGGTGGGTTATCAGGTCAGTGATCACTGGCCATTTTGTGCGAATTGATCTGGCGTTGATGAGGGCGCATTTCAATGGTCGATGATGATGATATTTCTTGATCTGGGGCTTTTTAGTATGTTGGAGGGCAATATGGAGCAGGTGGGGATAATTTGTACGTTTGGCATCTGATGAAGATGTATGGGTCTTGTTTGACCATTCCTTCCAAGTGTTTCACAGTATTGGTATGGCGTTGGGTCTTGGGTTGAAGGCATTTGAGTAGCTGGGCAGTGCAATGATGAGATAGATAGTGGCTAAGGCTATGAGTGTGTGCATCGTTCTAATTTTCCTTGTGTATCCAAAGTAGGGGTTGTATTATAGTTGTGTCTGTTGTCTTCAGAGATCTGTTGCTTTGGTATGGGGAACGTGTTATATGTATCTGGTTTGAGTAGTTGATACTGGCCCTCTGTAGTGTTAAGGGGGAGCGTAGGTAGGCAGGTATGTTGTGAGGTATTGCTACAGGAGTTTTGGATGGGGAGACAAGGTTGTTATTAGTAGCAAGGTCTTAGAACTTTGTGTCCTAACCGGTGTAGTGTATGTTTAAGGTGGGGGTAGGTACAGGGTTAAACACAGATCATGGTATCATAGATGCTGAGGCGCTACTTTATTGCCCAATAACAGTTATAGGAGAATACTTGTGGTTGTTAAGATATATCAACAATGGTAACAATATATTGGCTATAATAGTAGCAGGACACTGGCGGCAGTTATAGCTGGATAATAGCAGCAATAATAACAATTAACAGGCAGCAGTAAAGGTAAAATAAGAGTATTGGTAAAAGAGTAGCGAAGTACTAGCAACAAAGTGGCAGAAACTCATATAATTGATATCCGAGTTCTACTGTTGATAAGGTAAAAACTAATAATCACAATTAGATCTAGATAGTTATACTTGCGACCTGTAGTAGGGGAGGAGTAATTGATTGGAGAGATGTCAGTTCAGGTCCCTGTCACGTTTACTGCTTCCAGAGAGGTAAATGTGGGGTAGGTTTTTGTCCTGTCTGCCGTTGAGTGGGCGAGCTTCACCGCAGGGGAGCTCCACTGCAGGAATGGCTGTGTCAGTGCGGATAAAACCTTCGGACAGCATCAAGGTCTGGAGATTTAGGTGGTTATCTTAGGCGGCTCGGTGAGGGCCACGCCAAAGGGCCCTCTGGCGACGCCCTCAGGCGTGGGCCCGCCAAGTGCAGGCGCGCCAGTCGGCGCTCTCTTTTTAGCTGCAGGCCCGGGGTCAGCAAAGTCACACTCCCTCCTGGGAGGTGTGCAGGGCCGAAGAGGGGGTCGTCGGTGCCGGCGCTCTCTTTTTAGCTGCAGGGATCTGCCCCGATTGGGCAGCGGAGCGCGATGGGACGTGCGAGGCAGGCCCAGGGTCAGCAAAGGCACACTCCCTCCTGGGAGGTGTGCAGGGCCGAAGAGGAGGTCGTCTGTGCAGCACTGCGTACGCCTTGTAGCACTATACAAATGTTCAGTAGTAGTAGTAGTAGTAGAATGCCTAGACATATTTGCTTGAGGGTCTGAGATCCTTTTCTCCCTTTAAAATTGTGAAGCGTTTTCATCTTATTATTGTTTATGGTAGAATGAAGTATTTTTGGTGGATATATCTCCTTTCTTCATTCTGATATTGTTGGACACTAGAGGTTTTGGGGATTTACCAATAATCATGACCTGACAATGTCTCAATTTTTATACTGTTTCCTTTTTTAATTGGTCTTGTTTTATTTTATTCTTTTATGTGTCAAATATGTGTGCATATATACTTCAAAGCCATTTCACTGGCCACTTTATTTTAGGGGATATTGGACATTAAGAGGCCAATTCTGTACTGGCCATCCAGCCCCTATGTGGCCAATTTATTTATTTAGTTATATAACCATTTTTTATACCGCCTTTCTACTAGTCAAAGTGGTTTACAATTGAACAACAGATTAACATGCCCATATGGTACAATGTTTTACACGGAACTGAAACAGAATAACAGTAGAATTTTAATTATGAACATTGGCTACGCTATGAACTATTTACAATGTAGTGTGCTTTTGAATGTCTTGTTGAGTTTTTGTTGTATTGTTTACTTATTTATTTAGACAGTTTTGTATACCACCTTATCCTTCAATCAAAGTGGTCACAACACAATTGGGGGATGCATTTAACACAAGGGAATATGAGACACATACACTAATACTTACAGGGAACATGGGCAATGGAGGGTTAAGTGGCTTGTCCAAGACCACAAGGAGCACCTGTGGGACTAGAAACCCCAGTCCTTCCGGCCCAGGTTGCTGTCCTCTAGTGGGACTTGAACCCCTGACCTTCTGGCCTGAGATAACTTGCCCCAACCACTAGGCCACTCCTCCACTCCATTGTTTGTATAACTGGGTTTAGGATTCTTCCATAGGGGATTATGGCGAGTGGATTTCTGGTCTGCGGGTAGTTTGTATTCCTCTCTAAAGATGTGCATCTCAATATTCTTCCTGAATTCTGGTAGATCTGATAGGCCCCTTAGCATTGATGGCAGATTATTCCATAGGGATGGAGCAAATAGTGTGAATGATCTATTGCAAATCCGGGCAATACATATCTGAACTATATAATCTAGAACAAGGACTACCTCAAGGATCAGCCCTATCTGTCCTCTTGTTTAATATCTATCTTTAACCCATTTGCATGATGTTCAAAAAATTCAAAGTATTCTATCATATATATGTGGACGATTTGATGTTATATCTCCCTTTCATCTTCTCTAATCCCTTACTGCAGCAAATCACAGACTGCTTCACTGAAGTAGCTGAATAGCTCTCCACCCATAATCTCATGATTAACTTTAGTAAAACTGAAGCCCTCTATATAACTGAAAATCAAAGCTTCACCCCCCCACACCTGTCATCAGAATCCAAGATACAGATATCTCAGTAAAGAACGAGGTGAAATACCTTGGGGTTATCATAGATCAATCACTCAATTTGTCCGCACACATAAAACAAACAACCAAAAAACATCATCTACAAACTCAAAATGATAAGGCAATTACGCCCACTACTACCCATCCATGATTTTAGATCTGTCCTACAAGCACTCATTACACCTCACTTTGACTTCAGTAATAGCATCCTTCAAGGATTACCAAAACAAACCATAAGACTGCTCCAAATGGCACAAAATGTTGCAGCATGCATTGCATGGAATGCTAACATATCGGAACACATCACCCCTATACTATATAATTTACACTGGCTCCCTATTCAGAGCCGTATACACTATAAAATACTATTGATCACATTTAAGCTTATCAGAGATATAGCCCCCTCACATCTCTCTACATTAATCTCCAAGGAATTAGATACTTGTGTAAAATGAAGTGACAGTAAAAACGAACTAACCATCCCATTGGACTTTAGAAAATCCACCAAAGCAACAAATAACAGGGCTTTCTCCCATTATGCACCCACTATCTGGAACACTCTTCCAAACGAGCTAAGAGAATTGAATGACCTCTCCACATTCCATAAGAAATTAAAAACCTACATTAATATGTCCCAGCCGCTGCTGGAGAGGCTGAAACAAGGCTACCCATTTAAGTGGGCGGAGAGAGCTATTAGATACTTGGGGGTTCACATTATGCCTCAACCACGGGGGATATACGGGGCAAACTATAGTAAACTGTGGAAAGAGGTCAGGATTTGCAGAGATGGGCGCGTCTTGAAGTATTGTGGCTGGGGAGGATAGCGTCGGTAAAAATGAATGTGCTCCCGAGAGTGTTGTACTATTTTCAGGCGTTGCCGGTGGCCATCCCGGGAGCCCACTTGAGAGGGATACAGAGAAGAGTGGATCAGTTTATATGGAGCAAAAGACCGCCTAGGATAGCGCGAGAGGTGATGTATCATAGGAGGGAAGAAGGGGGGTTAGGGGTGCCTAATTTGCAGGCATATTATTGGGTGGCCCAGGCACATCATGTGATGGCCTAGGCACATCATGTGATGGATTGGCGGGATGGGGGGGAAAGAAAGAACTATGTGGAGATGGAAAAGGAATGCGTGGGGGGGCAGTCGTTGGCTGGGCTTCCATGGATGGGAAGGGGAGAGAGAGGGGCACAAGTGCGGGAGAATCCGTATGTAGGTCACGTGCTGCAGGAGTGGGATAAGATTTGGGGTGTTGAAGGGAAGGTAGGGGGGGTGCCTTTTTCTCTGATGCGGGAGCTTTGCCATATGGAGGAGTTTCGCCCGGGGAGGGAAAGGGGGAGGGTATGGTCGATGGGCGCGAGGGGGCTTGAAGTGCTTTTACCAATTTGTGGATGGGGGGGAGTGGGTCCCCTTTGAAACATTGAGGGAGACCTATGGGTTCGGGAAGGGGATAGGTTTTACTACGGGCAGGTGGTGCATTTTCTGAGAAAGAAATTAGGGAAGGAAGGCCTGGAGCGGGATTATACCCCATTAGAGGTGATATGGTATGGAAAGAGGACATCCTCGGGGTTAACTTCGGTGTTATATAAGGCGATACAGGGGCCTCTGGTAAGCAAGCATAGATATATGCGGGAGTGGGAAGGGGATTTGGGAGTAGTCTTAGAGGAGGGGCAGTGGAAGCAGATCTTTGACCAGGTGAGGCTCCTGCCATTGTCTGTAGCCATTCGGGAGAACTGGTACAAGGTGGTGATGCGATGGTATTATACACCTGCCCGCCTGCATAAGATGTTTCCAGGGCCGTCCAGCATGTGTTGGAGAGAGTGTGGGGAGGTGGGCACTTTCTTCCATGTATGGTGGACGTGCCCTAAGATACAGAGGTTTTGGGAGGCGATCCGGGAATGGATGCGGGAGGTGGGAGGTGGTAGGGGGGGAGGTGGTACTAGATCCTAGTGGGTATTTGATGGGGTGGTGGAGCGTAGGGGGGCCCACACAGGATAAGCGGCAAATAATGGCGTGCCTGAGCGCAGCTCGCTGTGAACTGGCCTATCGGTGGAAACAGCGGGACGTGCCGAGTGTGGAGCACTGCATAGAGAGACTCCGGCAGGTGTATTTAATGGAAAAACTGACTGCTGTGCGACGGCAAAGGGTAGATAGATTTGAGAAGCAATGAGGTCAGGTGCTGTCGTATCTACGGAAAGATATTCTGTGATAAAGGGGTAGAGAGGGAGGGGGGCAGGAAGGGGTGGTGGGGAGGTTGGTCTAGGGGGATGGAGGGGGGAGGGGTGGGGGACAAAGGAGGGGGAGGGGTGGGGGAAAAGATAGGGGGGCATATGAGGAAGTAGGTAGACAAGAAGGAGTGTAGTTTAGATAAAAAATATACATAACAATTATATCAGTTGGGTGGGGCACCCTATTGGGTTTCGTATAGTTTTACTATGCATACCTGGGGATCTTTGGGAATGGGGGTTAATCTTGTTTGGGGGAAATAAGCGGGGTAACACTGATAACCTTGGGAAAGCAGTCGCCAGGGGGGCCAGGTATGCTTGGAATGAGTATGGTGCAAAGGCAGTGGGGGGTCACCTTCAGAAGTACTGCCTATCATCAATTGGGTGGGAGTTTTTGTTGGGGTGTTGACATTGGGGATGATAGGTACCAAATGTTTAGATGATGGTATAATATGACTACTTATATGTGGATCTGTTATGGAATTGTTGACAATAAACAGTTAAATACAAAAAAAAAGAAATTAAAAACCTATCTGTTCACACAACACTTTGGAATCCCAATAGAGACTACCTCTGCAGACCTTACCAACCCATATATGTAAAGAGTCTACCCTTCCACCCCCTCTCTATTCCTCCCTGCTTGCCTGAGCACCACCCAAATTAAATTCATGTTTGCATATGCACAATCTTTTACAGGTTTACGACATCAAACCCAAGATCTATACACACTAGACACTTGACACAATTCACTATTTAGGCTAGATTCAATCATTGCTCTGCTTAAACATACTGTATATAGTTCAATTTATTTCATGTGGTTCATGTTGTACTGCCTACTTTCCAGCCCAGTCGGCGGGCAATGTATATAGCTCACAACTATGACTAGATAATCCACATTTGTTTAAAAAACTGTACATAGTTCAATTGTTTTATATAATTGATTTTGTACTATATATTGTACTTTCAAACGTTGTTCAATGAAAAACACACTTGATCTATTGGAAAAAGCGGTATAGAAATCCTAAATAAATAAATAAAATTGCAGCTTGACTGATTGCTTTTTGTCTTTTGTCATGGAATGGTGAGTAGGTTGATGGACGAGTTTCTTCGCAGTCTGTCACTCTTTTGTTTGAAATTAGATGTTGGAGGCATGTGGCTGATTCTTTGTGAAGCATTTTGAAGAGTGTGATTAAGATTTTGTGTCTTATCCTGGCTGTGATGGGGAGCCAGTGGAGCTGCATTAATATAGGGGTGATGTATGAGGCACCAGCAATTATTCGGGCCATTGTATTTTATGCCATTTGTAGTGGATGGATTGTTTGTTTAGGTGAACCTTGGTAAGTGATGTTGCAGTAATCCAATACTGTTGTAATCGTGACCTAGCGCATGGGTCTGGAATGAGTAGTGGATGGAGGTGCCTCACTATCCTTAGTCTGTAGTACACTGAGTTGGCTATTTTTTTATGTGACATTGGAATGTTAGTTGTTGGTCTGTTGTTATGCCTAAGTATTTTGTCTCTGAGCTGACCTTAATTTTTACGCTGCCAAATTGTAGTGTTGATGGAGGAATGAAGGTAGGATTAGAGCTGATGTAGAATGCTTCTGTTTTTTTCTTAGTTGATAAGGTTGTGATTGCTTAGCCAATCTTTTATGTCCATGAAGCAGTTATGTAAAATGTTGAGGTTTGGAAAGATGATGTTGGGGTAAAAAACATATCATCAGCATAGAGTTGGTATGGTATACTTTGTGCCTTGAAGATCTGACATAGGGGGTGGGTGTAAATATTGAATAACAGGGATGATAGGCTGGGGGAATGGACAGGAAGATTTATTGCCAATTTGTACTTACTGTTTACGAGAGACCAGGTAGGATTGGAACCAGTTGAGGGTTGTATCGTGGAAATCAATGGCTTGCAGTCATTGTAGCAGTAGATGGTGCGAGATGGAGTCGAAAGCAGTGGAGATGTCAAGGAAAATTAAGACAAAGCCATTCTTGATAGGTTGCAGGCAGTTTGTTAGGGTATTTAGGAGGGATGTTCTCAGTGTTTCAATTCCATAGTACTATCTGAAACCATTTTGGTTGTGGTCAAGGGGGGGCATGCTTGTCAAGATGATCCTGAAGTTGTCTTAGGACAATTTTCTCGGTTATTTTAACAATAAGTGGGAGGCTAGGTATTTGACCTGTATGATTTAGGTGAGATTGGGTCCAGTTTCATGCTTTTGAGAAGGAGTCAAATCGAAGATTGTTTCATCACTGTTGGCCTAATGCCTAGTGACAATGAAGTATGTACTATGGTCATTAGGTACTTACTCAAGTGTGACCTGGTCATCTTTACCCAGCTAACTGGATATGGGTCTAGGATCGATGTTATGGTGTTAAGGTTTTGTATTGTGTGCTCTGTTTTCTACTGAGGGAAGTTCAAATCGAGACCATTTCTTCTTGGTGTTGATTTCAGGGCTGGGTGTTTTTGAAGGTTTGATCAATTGGGGATATTTGTAGTTGTTTGGAGAGTAAATATGAGGTGAAGGTTCAGGGGGATATCTTGTCATGAGAATTGTCCTTGGGTTCTCTAGTGAGTGTCTTCACTATTGAGAACAGTTCTCTTGGTTTATTAATTGCAGAGTTCACCAGGTTAGCATGGTATTCCTGTTTTCTATTTAAGGTTTCTCTGTTGTAGAGTTTAAGTTGATCAATGTACGAATTCTGGAGTGAAGGGTATCTAGTGTTTCTCCATTTCTGTTTGAGGCGACATAGGTTGCTTTTGTAGAGATATAGAGAACTATGGGGCATTGTTTCGGTGTTTTAGTACTATTTTCCTTGGGGGTGAGAGTGCTGTTGAGGATAATGTATCATTCCAGATCATTATCATCTTTTCTAGGTCTGAATTTGTTGATGTTATGAGGTCTAGTTGTGAAGACTGTCTCAAATTTTTCGTTGTTGAAGCTCTGGAGCATCCGGGTTGCAGATAGTGTCTCTTTGTTTCACTTGTTGGGATGTGGTATGAATGGAGAACGGGATGGTTGCATGGTCTGACCAAGGGACTGGGAGGATTGTGTGTTGGGAATGGTTTGTAAAGAAGATCTGAGGGTATGAATATTAAGTCAAGTGTTTTGCCTTTCTTGAAGGTTGGCTCAGTGATGATTTGAGTGTATCTGAGAGTGTTCATGGCGTCCAGGAAGGCCTCTGATTGTGATTTGGAGAAAATGTTAGTTTGACATCTCCTAGGATTATTGGGGTAGGTGGTCCTATTGGGGGATACAGGCTGTTTCTAGTAAGTTAGTGAGGTCTGCGGGGTCTCCATGAGGTGCTCAGTATGCTAGACATATGGTGGTGTGTCAGCTTGTTATGTAAAGTGTTCATTTCGTTTGTGGAGCTGGACTTTGAGACGCAGAATCTCAGGTTATCATTGACAATTATGCATACACCTCCGCCTCTGCTAGTGGTTCTATTTGCAGTGAAAATTGTGTGCGAAGGGGGGCATATTTGGTTCAGTAGAACTGAGTCAGTGTGTCACAGAACCAGGTTTCTGTGATAAATAACATGTTTAGATTATGTTCCTGTATGAAGTCAGCTAGGGTTTGAATTTTTTCTTGCTGAGCGTACGTTGTTGAGAGCACATCATATAGGGGGCTTCAAGTTGTTCAGGTGATGTGGTCTCTTTGTATTGTTTGCTTGTAGTGGTATGTATCTTAGGGCACAGTGGCGCTTTTGATATTGGGAGGGAGGGTTTGTATGGTTGGTGTAGCATTTATATAGTATCTATCGTTGTTATTTATAGGTATTTAGTTTTCATATCCTAGTCTGATTGCTGTGGAATGAGAAATTGTCCATGTGAGTATTAGGAGTATCAGAATGGTAGTAGCATACATCTTTCTTTGTAGTTCCTTGATGACTTTGAGTGACACTGTTGAAGAGGTAGACTTTGTGGCAGTGTTGCTGCTCGTGTGATTTGCTGTGACTTTGTTTCTTGGTCCCATGTAATAATATTCTGGTTGTACTGTGATTTTGCGGTCTCTTCCTCGGTCCTCACCTAAGGGCCATGCCAAAGGGCCCTCTAGCGAGACCCTCAGGTGCAGGCACGCCTGGAGGCGCTGATCTTCTAAATGTCCTGCGTCATTCTGCAGTTGGCCTGATCGGCCTTGTAGAGAGGTGTGGGGAGGGCTTGGCTTCCCACTCCTCTCCCCGATGCCAATCAGGGCGTACAAAGGTAGACTCGATTCTGATCCCGCAGGGCCTAGATGTGCCTGCGGGATCAGAATTGGGTCTATGGCCTGGACGTGCAGGCTGGGCCCCAATTCTGATCGGCCGCATGCCCAAGCACATACCCAGCTAACTCAGCCAGGCTCCTGAATGGAGCCACAGTACCATGGCGTCCCATCGTCATGACACCACAGCTCCATTCAGGAGGCACAATCACTGGCTGTATGAAGGAAGGTGCTTTCCCCGCAGCCCGACCCCCAATCATGCCTTCCAAGGCCAGGTTCGGGCTGTGGTGAACACCCTGCGCCCCCCCCCACCTGCTCCACTCTGTCCAAAGCCATGATCCCCCACTGTCCAGGGGGACTTATTCCACCTTTGAGGTGGAATAAGTCCCCCGTCTACTTTGAAGGCCCCAAATGTACAGTGCCAATCTCTGAATCGGCCTTGTATGTCCGGGGTCAGTCGCCACCCACTGCCCGCCCTCACTCCTCCCCCAGCCCACCCCCTCCTGCCCACGAACAGAGCTCCCTGCAATAACCAGCAATACATGCGGGGAGCTCTGTCCCCAGCAGGACGATTAGGCGTTTAGCAGGTCTGGACGTCTTGCTCGGACGTCCAGACCCGCTAAATGCAGTTCAGAATGACCCTCTTAGGAGTTGAACTGCAAGGGTGCCAATAATGTTGACCATAACTGTATAAAACAGGTAAAAAGTCCCCAGGTAATGTAAATGAAGGCTCATTGCCCCAGATCCCAGCCTGGTTGCAATTGAGCTGGAGAGAAAGTATGAAGCAGAAGTGAACTGTTGGGTCCAAAAAATGGCAACATCTAATTATTTTCAAAATCTTTATTTTGTAGCATCCTCCTCATATGTGTCATGCCTTACAGTAATCCATCTTATAACTGATGTTATAAACTGTAACAGCTGGTCTCTTATTCCCCTTCAGCAGGCTTGGGTTGTTCAAGACCAGCAACAGAGTTTTTCATTCCTGCCATATCATCTGAAGGAGGCAAGCACTGGACTGCCAAGGAAGTTAAAGCATTAATCCGCCTGTGGTCTGACAAAAACATCCAACAACAACTGGAGGGAAGTGTGAGAAATAAAAGGATCTTTGAGCACATTGCAGCCATGCTTCAGGAGTTTGGAATAGACAGGGACTGGAAGCAGTGCAGGACCAAGTACAAAAACCTGAAGCATGAGTACAAGACTGTGAAGAAAGCTCATGACTTGGGGAACAAGAGGAAGACCATGAAATTTTTCAGTGAACTGGAAACTATTCTGGGCCACAAAACTGCAGGGCAATTAAGTCATTCGGATGTGGATGAGAGAGAAGGATCTATATCCTGGATAGACTCTAGAACAGAAGACAACTCCATGGGTAAGAGCTGTGTATGAAATGAATTAGATCATATCCTTAGCATGAAGGCTTATGGCAATTAATAGGCACTATTCTTGAAGAGTGACTATGGCCTCAGATTGCACCTTTAAAGTATTATGGTTCTCATTAGCTAATCTGTGTTAACGATTCAATGTGTATTTATGCACATTAACACATTTTACTTAGAGTTAAATCCTTAGTTAGTAAACTAATGGACCTTGCATTATTTAATGTGTGTTGCATCGATGTAATGCTTATTAATATGCTCCTCCCAGAAGACTCAGCATCAGTTGCTTCTCTCTGTCATGGCGGCTTTCAGTTCTCCCACATTCCTCGTCCCACTGGCCGTGGAGGTGATGTTGGGCTTCTACTCTCTCCATCCTGCCAATTTCAACCCTCCTGCTGCCTCAGACTCACTCCTTTCCCTCCTTTGAAGTCCACTCCATCTGCCTTTTTACTCCAGTACCTCACCGGTTAGCCACCTGACAAGTCCACCTCTATCTTTTTCACTGACTTTGACTCGTGGCTTTCCTTCTTTCTGGATTCATCTTCCCCTTCCCTTATTCTTAGGGATTTTACATTCATGATGATAACCCCTCTGACCCTTATGCTTTAAAGGTCCTTTCCCTTACCTCCTCATTTGACCTTCAGCTTTGCTCTACTGCCCCTACTCACTCATGGCCTCTGCCTTGACCTTGTATTCTTCTCTAATTGCTTACCCTCAAACTTCTGTACCTCAGTTCTTCCCTTATCGGACCATCACCTGCTGAGCTTCAGTCTTCATCACCTGCCACCTCAACCTCACCCTGTCTCCTCCAATCTCTTTAGAAATCTTCATGCTATTAACCCCTCATGCTCTCTCCACTACTGTCTCATCATCTCTTTCCTCCACTATGTCATCTGAGTCTGTTGATGTGGCAGTAGCTTCCTATAATGCTGCACACTCCTTTGCTCTGGATGCTCTTGCTCCACCCATGCTATGTCCTGTGAGGTATACTGTACTCCAGCCCTGGCTTTCTTCCACTACCCACTATCTGTATTCCTGTGGCCGTTCAGCTGAGCGCACTTGGCTCAAATCCCGCACCCTTGTGGACTTTCTACACTTTAAATTCATGCTTGTCTCTTTTCAGTCAGCCATAGCACTCGCCAAATAAGCTATTATGTCCATGTGACTAACTCTCTTGCCTCTGACCTTCTCTGTCTCTTTACAACACTCAACTCTTTCCTCTAGGTGCATCTGCCTCTGACTGCTCCTTCCCTTTCTGCCCAAACCCTGACTGACTATTTCCATGACAAAATCCACAAGATCACACTCCAAATCCCCACGAGGTCAGCTACATCCCTCCTCCCCCTCTTCACGCCCAACTTTCCCCCCTACTTCTACTACCTTTTCTTCCTTTTCTATGATCTGAGGAGGAAACCACACACCTTCTTTTCTCCTCCAAACTCACTACCTGCTCCCTCTGATCCTATTCCCATCCATCTCCTAAGCTCCATCTCCTCCACTGTTGTCCCTTTCATCTCTCATATTCTCAACCTATGGCTCTACAATGCAACTATCCCTGCAGCCTTCAAGCAGGCTGTGGTCACTCCTCTCCTCAAGAGACCTTTACTAGACCTACCTGTCCTCCTAACTGTCAACCCATCTCCCTCCTCCCCTTTATTTCTAAATTACTTGAATGTGCGGTTCATTGCCATTGCCTCGACTTTCTCTCCATTCAAAGCCTTTTGGATCCTTTACAATCTGGCTTTCGTCCTTTACATCCTACTGAAACAGCTCTTGCCAAGGTCTCCAGCGACCTCTTCCTGGCAAAATCCAAGGGCCTTTACTCGATCCTCATCCTTCTTGACCTTTCTGCTGCTTTTGACATTATTGACCACAATCTTTTCGATACCTTGTCCTCACTTGGCTTTAAGGGCTCTGTGCTATCCTGGTTCTCTTCTTATCTCTCTCATGGCTCTTACAGTATTGTTCTGGTGGATCCTCCTTTACTGCTATCCCATTCTTGGTTGGTGAACCCCAAGGATCTGTCTTGGGTTCACTCCTTTTCTCTCTCTAAACCCAGTTCTTTGGTGCACTCATCTCTTCACATGGCTTTCAGTACCATCTTTACGCTGATGATTCCCAGATCAACCTCTTTACAGCTGAAATCTCTCTGGCAATCCACACCTGAATCTCTGCCTGCCTTTCTGACATTGCTGCTTGGATGTCTCATCACTTGAAATTGAACATGGCCAAAACTGAGCTTCTTATTATTCCCTCTAAACCCCCCTTCCTCCTTTCTCAGTCTCTGTGAATAACTCTCTACTCCTCCCTGCTTCCTCAGCTCAAAACCTTGGGGTCATCTTTGACTCCTCTCTCTCCTTCTCCACACACATCCAACTGATAGCTAAAACCTGCCATTTCTTTCTCTATCAAAATCAATAGAATTACTCCATTATGTCACCAAATTTTATAGTATAAACTTAGGAGCATAAAAAACATAGGAGAGAAACAATTCTCAGAAAAACAAGGATGCAGGTGGACAATGAAGGTCAGCTTCTAGCCAATACCACAAGAAAAATCAACGACTTGTATACACTCCTATTAATTTAACCATCCCAATTATTCAAAAAATGTGATTTCCATAATAAACATTTTCAAGAGATATTGAGTCACAAAAAATCCAACACTTGTACACAGTCTTCAATATCTCTTGTGTCTGCAGTTCAACCCCAACGCCTCTCCTTGGCGCCCTTTTAGCATTTCGCTATAAAATGCTTCTTCAGGGGGATGAGAATTGGCACTATAAAAAATCAGAAATCACATAATATAAATACCAAACTACCGCCCTCCGCATATACTATAAAAAAACAATGCTGACAAGCCATTTATTAACAGATACAAACTTTAAAATCTAAACGCACCTACCAACAGACTTAGGACCATAACACACATAGAACAGCATCTACTTCAACAGATCTCCCAGACCTCTAAAAAAATGTCGTGCACGTGAGTTTACATATACTCTATCATTTCCTTTCCTCAATTCAAATATTTGAAAGGAACCATAACACTATCTAGTGGAACTCAACCATAAAAACTACAAACAAGCACCCCAATCAATTTGTAGATTAAGCCCCCCTGGAATCACTGTTTGCAAACAGAAAATCCACCTTTGCTCACACACCACCAAAGCTTGTTCTCTAGTCCGTCGCCTGTTACCCACCATTACGCTATCAATACAAATCCTCAAACTCATGTCCTTTCTACAAACAATGTTGCACAATAGGAGCCTCACGTCTCTTACAACGTAGCCTACTCTTATGTTCTCCAAGCCGCATCCTAAAAGAACGAATAGTTTTCCCAATATAAATTAATCCACATGTGCACCAAATCACATATACAAGATAAGTTGACTCACATGAGGTAAATTTCTTTAGCTTATATTCCTTCCAATTATATACAAACATAGCCATTTCACAAGAAACCGAGCAAAAAAAACAGTTATCATACGGCCAATGACCCGGCCTTTCTTCAACTCTGGGGGTCACAGATCACAAACAAGCTGGACTAAGAATCTCTTAAATTCCGATCTCTCGACCATACACAATGACACTGCCACCCATCTATTCCAGGGATTGCTTGCAACACATTCACATGTTTAAATATAATCCACTGGATTTTAAAACTTAAAGTAGAATACTTAGAAACAAAATTCACCCTTTCATTATCCACCCTTTTCTCCTCCTTGCTAAATGGATGCAACAGAAAATCTCTAATATTAAATAGAGCTCAGCGGTATGCCTGATCGACTATTGGGGCTGGATATTCCCTAGCTCTAAATTCTGCCTTAAGCCTGTTAGATTTAACCTTGAAATAATTCACACTGGAACAATTTTTAGGAAACCTAATAAACTGCTAAAAGGGCAACCCTTCACTCAACCATACAGGATGCAGAATACTGCAGAAATGTATTTCTATCAGTCTGCTTTTTTGTATACTGAGGCCCCCAGCCCATCGGTTCCCTCATGACCAGCACATCAAGGAAAGTAATAGCCTCAGTAGTAGGTGGGTTTAGATTTTCAAGTTTGTATGTGTTAATAAATGGCTTGTCAGCATTGTTTTTTATAGTATTTGTGGAGGGCGGTGGTTTGGTATTTATATTATGTGTAGAGGCGTTGGGGTTGAATTGCAGACACGAGAGATATTGAAGATTGTGTAGAAGTTAAGTGTTGGATATTTTGTGGCTCAATATCTTGTGAAAATATTCATTATGGAGAACACATTTTTTTGAATAATTGGGATGGTTAAATTAATAGGAGTGTATACAGGTCTTTGGTGTTTCTTGCGGTAATGGCTTGAAGTTGGCCTTCTTTGTCCATCTGCACCCCTGTCTTTCTCAGACCTGTTTCTCTCCTATGTTTTTTATGCTCCTAAGTTTATACTATAAAATTTAGTGATATAATGGAGTAATTCTATTGATTTTGATGAATCTCCAGGAACAAGCAGGAATGTAATCTTCACATATGGGTATCGTCGGTACCGACAGAGCCTGCGCGGGAACGCTCCTCAGCATCCAATAGGGAAGCTTTTGGGAGCATCCCACAGCGCCTGCGTGCTGCCTTCCCGCCTTTTCCAACTGTCCCTCTCCACTTCTTCATTTTCCATGGAGCCGACAGGTCGCACATCCTGTCACCGCAGAAAATAATTCCCTTCTATTCTTTTTTGTGGTCGCGTCTGCCTTCCTTCGACACTACACTGGTACCACCAGTTCTTCTTTCTTTTTTTCAAACCCCCTCCCCTTTCTTCTGGAGTCTTTTCCAGTTATTTTCTTCTCAGGTGCCACGCGCCATTTTGGGCACTAGGCCCAACTTTTTCGTTTAAAATGGAAAAACCCGCTTCGGGTTCTAAAAAGTGTTCCAAGTGTGGCGGTACCATCTCCATCACCGACACCCATGAGTGGTGCCTCAAATGTTTAGGTCCTGAACACTCTATTTCGGAGTGTGTTGCCTGTGGGATGATGTCGAAAAGGGGCCGGCAGAACCGAGCTGCTAAACTTAGTACCCTTTTTCCCTCCGATGCAGCCTCTGTGGCATCGACGTCTTCCAGGGCTTCATCTTCCTCCCATGGATCTCAAGTAAATAAACATAAATCTAGCCAGTCCTCAAAGGGTAGATCTCCCTCTAAGCATTGAGATGCCTCTGGCGTTGCCCTTGAGGGACTTTCACCGGCAAAATTGCCCCAGCGGGAGGCTTCGGCTTCCAAAGCACTAACGGGGCTCCAGGATGTTCTCGAGGCCTCAACCTTGGCAGAACTACTGGTGCCATGCTCTGGGGTACCGGCTGCTTCATCCGGTATCGATACCCAAGCATCGGCAGCGTCGATAGACCAGAGATTCTTGGCTATTGAACGCAATCTGGCAGCTCTTCTCATGGCCTCGATGCCCCTGAAACCGCTTCAGACAATTCAACCAGCACCGACCCCAGTACTGGTACCGACTGCATCGACATTGGCAGGTATTCTACCGGGACCGAGTCATGCTTATCCATCCGCTATCGACAAGTCTGTACCGGACCCCTCCAATGCCGACTTCGATTGGTACCGGTACCGTGCCTTGCACGATCACCCGGATCGGAGATACTTTGAATCCTCAGATGAGTCTGAAGACTCTGAAAGCTCTGCCGATACCAGAGTACTTCTTCCTGAGGATTCTTCTCCTCAGCGTAGGATGTCTCCACCAGAGGATATGTCCTTTCAGGATTTTATCCGAGATGTGGCTCGAGGTCTTTCCATCACAGTGGCTCCTGAAAATGGTCTAGGGCAAAGGAATTAGAAATCCTACAATACCCTAAAGCTCCCAAGGAGGCAGCTACCTTACCTATTCATGAGATCTTGCACATCTCCTGACTCTGGAAGACTCGACACCATGTATCGAGTTCCTCCTTGTCCTGGGTTTCATGGTGGTGGAATCAGCTATGAGAAGAATCAAGAGTGCATAAAGGCATGCATCTAATCCTCCAGGACGTGAGTGTAGGACTCTTGACGCCTTTGGACGTCGAACCTTCCAGGCTTCCATGCTTTCTGCTAGGATCAGTTCCTATATATTATATATGGGAATGTTCCTTAAGGAGGTCACGGGAGATTTAGAGCTTATGAGCCCTCTCCTTCCTGATGATAAGAGCAGGATTACCTCGCCCTTGTCAAACATGCTCAGGATGTTTGCAAGTTTGTGAATTGTGGAACTTTTGACTGCTTTGCATGCATAAGCAGAACCTCTGCAATTGCCATAGGTGCACGTAGGATTGCTTCAGGCATCTGACTTGGAACTTTGAGTACAGGATAAATTAGGGAATATTCCTTGCACAGGAGAGAATCTCTTTGGCAAGAATTGGAAGGAAAAAGCTAATGAGATAGATGCTGACAATATCACTTTGGATAGATTGTCTAAATTTACAGCTGAAACTGCAAGGAAAAAATCCTACTAGAAACGATTCTTCAGTAAGAAGAAGTTTTATCCCTCCTAAACCCAGCAGGGGCATCGTTTAGGTCAGTCTGCCCATAAGGGACAGCAGCAACAACCTAGGCAAAGAAAAACAAAAGCTGCTAAGCCTCAACTGGCTCAGCGGACTCAGCCTCCACAGGGGCTTTGACTCCTATCTTAGAGAACTTTGCCTTCCTGGCACTGAATGGCCCAGAGCCTTCCACCATTCCAGGAAGGTTAGGTCATTTTGCCCCCAGATGGGGTCAGATAACAGCAGAAAATTGGACTCGTCTATTGTAAGAGAGGGGTACAAGCTTCATTTCCTCAGCATGCCCCCTCCTACAATGGTAAGACAGTTCAATTTTCAGACCTCTCTCAATGACCAGTTAGGTCAAGAGGTCACTATGCTTCTTCCCCAAGGGGCAATAGAAGAGGTACCCATTCTCCAACAGGGTACAGGGTTCTACTCCCCCTATTTCCTTATTCCAAAGAAAACAGGAGGACACAGACCCATTTTAGACCTCAGAGAATTGAACAAGTTCCTGTTCAAAGAGAAGTTCAAAATGATTTCTCTAGAAACTCTGCTGCCATACCTTCAGAGTCAGGATTGGCTTTGTTCTCTAGATCTCAAGGATGCGTACATGCATGTTCTCATCCATCCAACTCATTGAAAGTTCCTTCGCTTTCTATTTCAAGGGAAGCACTACCAATACCGGGTTCTTCCTTTTGGCTTGGCCTCGGCACCAAGTGTGTTCACAAAATGCATGGTGGTGGTGGCAGCATTTCTTCGCACCCTAGGAATATTCGTCTTCCCTTACTTAGGCGACTGGCTCATTCACGCCCCTTCAGAGCCAGAGGCCAGGGTTGCTCTCTCTCGCACAATGCGCATCCTTCAGTATTTGGGACTTGCAATAAACTTCCCAAAATCCAACCTTGCTCCCACTCAGTCCCTAGAGTTTATAGGAGCTCTGCTGGATACCAGACAGACAAGGGCCTACCTTCCACATCCCCGCTGCCTTCGCATTGTGCAGTTAGCTTCCCAAGCAGTGTAAATACCTCACCTCACTGCTCGGGAAATGTTACAATTGCTAGGCCACATGGCATCCACCGTGCATGTGGTACCTTATGCTCGCCTCCATATGAGGGCAGCCCAGTGGACTTTATCCACTCAATGGACTCAGGCATCAGGTTGCCTTTCAGACAAAATAGCAAACTCAGAGCACCTTATTTTGTCCCTCCAATGGTGGCAATCACCCCAAAACCTTCTGGTGGGTTCCCCTTTTCAGCAACCTCCACCCCAAGCCACTCTAACAACAGACGCCTCTCAGGTGGGTTGGGGAGCCCACTTGCAAGGCCTCTCTACCCAGGGTACCTGGAATCAACAGGAGACCTATCTACATATCAATCTCCTGGAACTCAGAGCAATCTTCCTTGCTTTTCGAGTATTCCACACCCAGCTCAGCTACAATACAGTCCTAGTTCAAACGGACAATCAAGTAGCCATGTTCTATGTGAACAAGCAGGGCGGAGCAGGCTCTCTGTCGCTATGCAATGAAGCTTTGCGACTATGGGCCCTCGCCAGAGAGCATCTGATTCATCTCCTTGCGGTGTATCTTCCAGGCATTCAAAACTCTTGGGCAGACAGACTCAGTCGAGTTCTGCTTCCACATGAATGGTCTCTCCATGCAGACCAGGCGGCCAAAATTTTCCAAATTTGGGGAACCCCAGACATAGACCTCTTTGCAAGTCCGCTGAATGCCAAACTTCCCCGGTTCTGTTCCAGAATTCCAGCTCAGGGTTGTCAGGCCAGGGATGTTTTCCTCCTCCATTGGGGCCAGGACTTCCTGTATGCCTTTCCACCCATTCCCCTAATTCCCAAAACCCTGTTCAAGCTTCAGAGAGACAGAGGTCATATGATCCTCATAGCTCCACATTGGCCACGGCAAATGTGGTACCCTCTCCTCCCACATCTCTCTCAAGCTCCACCCCTGGATTTAGGATCTGCTCCAGATCTCCTTTCTCAAGAGGACGGGATGCTGTGGCATCCCTATCCGTAGTCTCTGCATCTCAGGGCCTGGTTGCTGAAAGCCTAGTACTTCATGGTCTTAACCTTTCCCAGCAGGTAAAGGATATCCTTCATGCTTCCAGGAAACCTTCCACAAGACACTCTTATGTATTTAAGTGGAAAAGGTTTACCATATGGTGCTCGCAGAAGGGTCTTAACCCTCTTGTGATACCTCTGGAATCATTACTGGAGTACCTCCTTCATTTATCAAATGCAGGGCTTAAGACTAATTCAGTGAGAGTCCATTTGAGTGCTATTGCAGCTTCTTTCAAGCCTCTAAATGCACAACCTATTTCCTCTCATCCTCTCATAGCGAGATTTATGAGAGGCCTTCTTTTAACGAAGCCTCCCATTAAGCCACCAACGGTGGTATGGGACTTAAATTTGGTTCTTGGGCAGCTTATGAAACCGCCCTTTGAACCATTAGCCACTGCCTCCTTTAAATTCCTTTCCTGGAAGGACATCTCTCTTATTGCAATCACATCAGCACGTCGCATCAGTGAATTGCAAGCATTGGTGGCTGATCCTCCTTATATAAGGTTCCATCATGATAAGGTAGTCCTTAGGACTCATCCACACTTTATGCCAAAGGTGGTGTCACCTTTTCATTTAAACCAAGCTGTTTACCTTCCTGTATTCTTCCCAAGGCCTCATGCTTCAAATGCAGAAAGGAGTCTTCATACTTCAGATTGTAAAAAGGCTCTGGCTTTTTATTTACAAAGGACACAGCACCATAGGAAGTCCTCTCAACGTTTTGTTGCTTTTGATCCTAGTCATTTGGGACTTCCAGTCTCCAAAAGAACACTGTCCAACTGGATTGCACAGTGTATATCTTTTGCCTATGAGAGTAAAAACCTTCCTCTGGAAGGCCATGTCACAGCTCACAGTGTGAGAGCCATGGCAGCCTCTATGGCTCATCTTTACTCTGTGTCTATTGACAACATCTGCTGAGCAGCTACTTGGGCTTCGGTTCATACCTTCACAGCCCATTACTGCTTAGACAAGGACTCCCGCTGGGAAGCCTTGTTTGGTCAGGCTGTTCTTAAACACCTGTTCCATACTTAATCAACTCCTACCCACCATCCCTGATAGGATGCCAGAGATCCATGGGGGGAAGTGGAGCCCTTTCACAGGGGTACACAACTTCTGGGGTTTCTCCCTGGCATCTGCAGCTAGGGAGTCCTCATATGTGAAGACTACACTCCTGCTTGTTCCTGGAGATAGCATAGTTACTCACCTGTAACAGGTGATCTCCGGGAACAGCAAGAATTTAGTCTTCAGAATCCACCCACCTCCCCTAGGAGTTGTGTCTCTCTATCTCTCTCTTTCTCTCTTTCCCTCTCTCTTTTGTCTCAGCTTTAAACTGAACTGGAGAGGGACAGTTGGGAAAGCGGGAAAGGCGGGAAGGCAGCACGCAGGCGCTGTGGGATGCTCCCAAAAGCTTTCCTATTGGACGCTGGGGAGTGTTCCCGCACAGGCTCCGTCGGTACCGACGATACCCATATGTGAAGACTAAATTCCTGCTGTTCCCGGAGATCACCTGTTACAGGTGAGTAACTATGCTTTATTTGTTATTCTAAAAGTGACCAATTTTGAAGTTGTTTTGCAATAATGGAAGGTCAGGTTTTCTGGTCAGATGTTCTGAGTTCTTCTGACAGACATATTACAGAACTATTGAGAGAGAAAACTCCTTTTAAAACAGAAGATATTGAATTTACAAAAGGAATTGTTTGATCTGAGTTACATAGACTTTCACTAATTGAATTACATTAGACGCCAACAGATCTCTAGGGGTCTTAGAATTTTTAAGGAACCACGGTTATTTTGCTCTGATCATATGTTTTTGGACAAATGGAATAAAATTATCAATAAATGTTCCTTGAATTTAGTGGTTGAAACTATTAAGATAAGTTTGGAAGAACTGCAAAAAGAAGTTGTAACTTTGTTGGATGAAATAAAGACTGTTGAATCTGAGGAGAGGTTTCAGCAACAGCAGGAAGATATGAATCAACAATTAAGAGCAGCTGTGTGGTGATGTGAAGAAGATTAAGATGAAGTTAAAAAGAGATTATGATGATTATATGGTTGGATATGTATATCCGTGGATAAATGCTAATCGGAAAGATAAGAAAATGTGAAAAAGGGTTGAGTTCGAGCTGTCATCTGATGATTCTTCCTGTACTGATAGTAATTGTCAATCCAAGGAAGGTTTTTTGGAGGTGAACAAAGTCAAGAAGTTAAGTTGTCTCCTTCGGGGCAACACAAAGAATTGGGAGGAACAAGAGGCAGGAGATTTTAGTATTGTCTGTATTAAGCAATGGATGGTCTTTAGTGGTCAATATTTCCAACACACCATTGACTGAAAGTCAATTTCAATTACTTAATGGATTTTCTATTGTCCCCACGATTAATTTTGACTCATTGCAGTTCCGTTTGGATCTGTGGAATTTCATTAGAAAATTAAATCTTAAAAGTATATTTTGCTGCCCTTGAAAGGGCCTGTGTTGAGTCAGATGTGAAAGAAAGACAACATTTGGATAGAATGCAATTGCCCTTGAAATCTATGTGGAACCCTCCGGGTTAAATACATCCAGCTTTGCTCATATTTAAGCAATTAATTCTTAGAGATGTAGAGGCTCTGGAAGGATCATCTAAACAGACTTTTTGTGTTCTAACACCATTGGAGAAGAAAGCGTTAAAGGACTTGTGTTTAATGTCAGAAACTGTAATCAAGCGTGCCGATAAAGGTGGCACTATTGTAATGTTAAATCGTGAGGATTATCTGACAGAAGCTTTTTGGCAGTTGTTAGACCCTTTGATATATAAAAAATTAGATAATGATCCAACAAGTTTGTTGCAGGCATGCATTAAGCAGCTTAGTTTAAAGATAAATGTATATCCAAGAAAGAATTGTCTTTTTTGAATGTTACGTCCCCTAGTTTGCAAAATTTTACTTATCACCTAAAATACATTTATTTATTTATTTATTTGACAACTTTTATATACCACCCCTTCCCAAGATCAGGGGCGGTTTACATAGAACAATGGAAACCATACATAGAACGTAATGCAACATTGCAACTATTTACAAAAAACAAGTATAATCATAAACTTTTTACAACTATTTACAACTTGCATCATAACTTTAGGGTTCAGGCTTAGACATAGATTAATTACTTTTGTAAGAGGAGAAAATGCTTGTCAGTGATTCAGCGTGGATGAGACTGTAATTGTATGGAAGGGTATATGAGTAGGCTTGACAGTTCATGCTAGGGGGGAGCTAGATCTGAGCAATGGTCTAAGTTATAATAATGCTGAGTGAATAAATATGTTTTTAGTTCCTTTCAGAATGTTTGGAGGTCTTTTATTTCCCTTAACTGAACTGGAAGATTATTCCATTGCATAGGTGCTACATAGGAAAAAGCGCTGTTGCTTGTTATTTGTTTAGTCTTTCTTATAGAGTCCGGTACTAGAATGGTATTGAGGTTCCTTCTTCTTCTCATTCTATTTTCAGGGGGGTTATGTATCAATGTAGATAGATATGATGGGGCAATCTTGTTAATTAGCTTAAAGGTAGTCAGTATGATTTTATATTGGATCCTGCTGGCAACAGGAAGCCAATGAAGGGTGTATAGAATGGGAGAGATGTGATCAAATAGTCTGGCCTTGGAAATTATTCGGGCGGTAACATTCTGAGCCATTTGGAGAATGTTTTGGTTCTTCTTTGTTATGCCTTGGAGTATCCCACTGCAATAATCCAGGTGTGGAGTTATTAGAGCTTGGGCGATTGTTCTGAAATCATCCTTGTCTAAAAGTGGTCTTAGTTGTTGGATAGTCCTAAGCTTGAAGAAGATTGTTCTGGCTGTTTGCTTAATGTGAGAAGTGAAACTAAGTGTCCTGTCAAAGGTGACTCCTAAGTATTTTATTTCATGTTTCACTGGGAGGGTGAAATTCTGGAGCATGATGTCTGAAGGAGGGGTGAAGTTGGGATTTCGTGAAGTAAATAGTACTTCATTTTTTCTGAAATTGATGTACATATTCTTTGAGTGGAGCCATAGTTCCGCTTCAGAGAGGCAGGCTGCTAGTTTGTCATAATTAGGGTCAGATATGTTAATTAAGGTTAACAACATAATGCCGTCCACATAAATATGGTAGTTTATATTGTGTCTTTTGAATATGGTGCATATCGGTTGAAGGTATAGGTTAATAAGGAGGGCAGAAAGTGCTGAGCCCTGTGGTATTCCCTGTTCTTGTGAGAAAGGTGACGACGCAACTTGATCAATTTGTACAAATTGTGTACGGTCAGCTATATATGATTTAAACCAATCAAGAGCTACTTCCTTTATACCTATTTGACTGAGTCTAGAGATGAGGATGTTATGATTTACACTATCAAAGGCAGCAGATATGTCAAGGAATACTAATATGAAGGCTTGATTGATGTTGTCCATGCCCCTAATGAGGGAGTAACCCAGGGCAAGGAGGAGAGTTTCCACGCCATGGAACGGGCAAAACCCATATTGATGATCATCGAGAGGAGCAGAAGTGTCTATAAAGTCCTGAAACTGGAGCTGGACAACCTTCTCAATGATTTTAGTCAGGAAGGGAATACTGGTGATAGACTGATATGAGGATGGGTCATTGTTGTTTAGAGATTTGTTTTTCAGCAACGGGCGAATTGCAGAGCATTTGAGTTTCTTTGGTAGTGAGCCTTGGTATAATGATTTGCTTACTATGGTCAGGATGTAAGGGGTAAGATCTAGTTTTGCTATCTTGATCCAGGCTACTGGGCAAGGATCCAAAAGAGATGTGGTTGTATTAAGTTTTGTAATTATATTGTGCAATTGCTTTCTATCAATGAGGTGGAAAGATTTCAATTCATTAGTGTTATTCATTCTTGGGGGAAGGGGGTCAAGTACTGAAGGGATGCTTTGTTTTAGTTTGCCAGCAAAATAGTTTGCTAGCGATTGAGGATTAACAGGAATCTTGTGAATGCTAGCAGCGGGAGCTTTAGATAAGGATTTAACAATCTCGAATAATTCCCTTGGACGATTGATGGCTTTGGATAAGACTGTAATATGGTGCTGTTTTTAGTCATTATTTATAGCTACCTTGTAGGAATTAAGAGATGCAAAATATAGGTCACAAAGTTCTGGAGTTCTTTTTGTTCTCCATTTATATTCTAACTTTCTGAGTTCTTTTTTAAAGGTAGCTAATTCAGGAGTATACTATTTTTCAGAGGTTTTTCTATATAGTCTGCTAGTTAAAGGAAATGGTTTGGAAGCTGTCTTTATTGTGGTGTTCCAATTTGATACAGCTTTTTCAAGACTGCTTGGGTTTTCGTCCAACTGAGGTATAATTGTTTCAAGGAACTTTTCCGCAACAAAAGGTCGTAATCTTGGACCTTGGTGTGTGGTGGTGTGAGGCAAGATGGAGTTGTGAGAAATGTGGATAGAAAATCTTATAATAACGTGATCTGACCATGGGACCTGAGTTATGGTTGGAGGGGTGTATTGAGGTAGTTTAGTTATGTGTTCAGGAAGGAAAACCAGGTCAAGGGCATTACCTTTAATGTGTGTAGGGTACTTGATTGTCTGTTTATAACTCATTTCGTCCATTGAGTCGAGGAATGTTGTAGATTGGTTATTAGTAAGGGTGGCCAGATTAAAATCTCCAAGAATAATATGAGGTTTTCTCATTGGGGAGTTGCAGGCAGATTCTAGAATGGTAGTTATATTATGAGTATCTGATGTGGGAGGTCTGTAGAAAAGGTAGATAGCTATGTTTCTGTTTTCTATTTTTAAGATATCCATTCCATCTTGGTTATCGCAAATGGTGGGGGAGTAGTTAAGATCAGATTTTGCTATTGTGAGTACTAACATAAGAACATAAGATATGCCATACTGGGTCAGACCAAGGTCCATCAAGCCCAGCATTCTGTATCCATTCACCTTTAGTTGGTTCAGGATAATGGAGTCAGATTCAGTTAACCATGTTTCTGAGATTTATTTGATTTATTTATTTATTTAGACAGTTTTGTATACCGCCTTATCCTTCAATCAAAGCGGTCACAACACAATTGGGGGATACATTTAACACATGGGGATATGAGACACATACACTAATACTTACAGGGAACATGGGCAATGGAGGGTTAAGTGGCTTGCCCAAGACCACAAGGAGCATCTGTGGGACTAGAAACCCCAGTCCTTCCGGCCCAAGGTTGCTGTCCTCTAGTGGGATTTGAACTCCCGACCTTCCGGCCTGAAGTACCTTGCCCCAACCACTAGGCTAGGAAATCTGGTTTTTCATTAATGAGCGGGCTTTTGTTTCTAACTGATTTGGCATGGATGAGGATGAATTTTAGAGATTGTATGGGATTAGAGACATTTTTGAGATTATCTTTTGGTGTTAACTTTATATGTATTAGTCTCTTGGTCTGACTTTTCAGATGCGGGGGGGGGGGGGCTCTAACTGTGAATGTATGTGTGTTGAAATAGTTATGGTATTCTTGTCTAGGATGGTAGGGAATGATATGGATGTGGGCAGATCCATGAAGGCTATGAGGAGGGGAGAGTGTATGTAGGCAGGGGGCGGATGAGAGTAGTAAACCAATGGACTAACATAGAACATTAAGGGTAAGCATGATCACTTTCCTGAGCTCCATTTTGTTCTAGCTTAGATAACAGAGCTATATAGTTACTATTGTGAGAGATAGGATGTAGGAAACAGGTATAATGCAAGTACAATGCAGATGTATACAATGTAATTATTTGCAAGTTTTCCAATGAATAGGTTTGTAGAAAATTGTTACATCTTTTGTGAAACATAAATAGCTTAGTTGTTACAAAGGATCACAGATGCAGGTCGAACGTTAAATGAAGTAGTCTGTAATAGGAGTACCCTTATCTGCCCAATTTAACAGAGCTATCACAGAATTACAGGATAAAGAAGCATACCTTGTTGTATATGGTGCTGATTTTCTCTTACTTGCCATGCCTACATAAGAATTCGATGCATCCCCTGGGGAGAGCACTTGTATCAACAAGAGATTGAGTTTTGGAACAACTATCTGTGTTTGTGGATTCCTTTTTAAGACCCTTGTTGACCACCTTTTTTCTTTTTTAGTGCCTTCGAGTCAGTCCTGACTCCTGGCGACCCAGAAGCTCCTAGGTTTTCTTGGCAGTGTGACCGGAAGTAGATTGCCAGGCCTTTCTTACGAGGCAATGGAGGGTTAAGTGATTTGCCCAAGGCCACAAGGAGTACTAGTGGGAATTGAACCCTGGTTGCTTGGTTACCAAGCCAGTGTTCTAACCACTAGGCTACTCCTCCACTATCACATATACAGGATACTACCCATTCTCTGCAAATTTTGGAAGAGGCTTCCATGTGGGCCTAGGAATCAGATACTATCATAGCTACCCTTGATGTAACGGCTCTTTATACAGGTATTCCCCAGACTGCAGCCCTGATAGTGGTTAGAACAGCGCTGCATAAACAGGATGATCTTTCTGATAAATTGATAGAGATTGTCATAGAACTGGTGGAGATGGATTTGTGTTATAACTATTTTATTTTTGAGGATGTGATTTACCAGCAAATGTCTGGGTGCTTATGGGGGCTACTTTTGCTCTGTCTATTGCCAATTTGTTTATGGCAGAATATGAACGGAGGTGGCTCCTTGAGTCATCTTTTGCCCCCCGCATTAAGCTTTGGCATCGATTTATAGGCGACATCTTCTAAATCTGGAAGGGGTCTGCTGACTCTTGGGCTTAGTTTCATGGTTGACTGAATGGGACAGATCCATGCATACAGTTTACTTTGAATTATCACATTGAGGCTATTTTTTTCCTTGATGTGCTGGTCATGAGGGAACCAAATGGCTGGCGACCTCAGTATACAAAAAACAGACTGAAAGGAATATGTTTCTGCGTTATTCAAGTGCACATCCTGTATGTAGCAGTTTATTAGGTTTCATAGAAATTGTTCCAGTCTGAATGATTTCAAGGTTAAATCTAATAGGCTTAAGGTGGAATTTAGAGCTAGGGGATATCCAGCCCTAGTAGTCAATCGGGCATACCACCAAGCTCTATTTAATAATAGAGATTTTCTGTTGCATCCATTTAGCAAGGAGGAGAAAAGGGTGGATAATGAAAGGGTGAATTTTGTTTCTAAGCATTCTACTTTAAGTTTTAAAATCCAGTGGATTATATTTAAACATGTGAATGTGTTGCAAGCAATCCCTGGGATAGATGGGTGGCAGACTCATTGTGTATGGTCGAGAGATCGGAATTTAAAAGAGATTCTTAGTCTAGCTTGTTTGCAATCTGTGACCCACAGAGCTGAAGAAAGGCCGGGTCATTCGCCATGTGGTAACTGTTCTATTTGTTTGGTTTCTTGTGAAATGGCTATGTTTCTGTATAATGGGAAGGAATATAAGCTAAAGAAATTTACCTCATGTGAGTCTACTTATGTTTTGTATGCGATTTGGTGCTCATGTGGATTAATTTATATTGGGAAAACTATTCTTTTAGGATGCGGCTTGGAGAACATAAGAGTAGGCTACGTTGTAAGGAATGTGAGGCTCCTATTGTGCAACATTGTTTGTAGAGAGGACATGAGTTTGAGGATTTTTCGGGGCTTTTGTATTGATAGCGTAATGGTGGGCAACAGGGGGCAGACTAGAGAACAAGCTTTGGTGGTGTGTGAGCTGAGGTGGATTTTCCGTTTGCAAACAGTGATTCCAGGGGGGCTTAATCTACAAATTGATCAGGGTGTGTAGTTTTTATGGTTGGGTTCCACTTGGTAGTGGTATAGTTCCTTTTAAATGTTTGAATTGAGGAAATGATAGAGTATATGTAAACTCGCGTGCACGGCAATTTTTTAGAGGTCTGGGAGATCTGTTGAAGTAGATGCTGTTTTATGTGTGTTATGGACCTAAGTCTGTTGGTATTTGGGTTTAGATTTTAAAGTTTATATGTGTTAATAAATGGCTTGTCAGTATTGTTTATAGTATGTGTGGAGGGCGGTGGTTTGGTATTTATATTATGTGATTTCTGATTTTTTTTTTATAGTGCCAATTCTCATCCCCCTGAAGAAGCATTTATAGCAAAATGCTAAAAGGGTGCCAAGGAGAGGTGTTGGGGTTGAATTGCAGACTCAAGAGATATTGAAGATTGTGTAGAAGTTAAGTATTGGATTTTTTGTGACTCAATATCTCTTGAAAATGTTCATTATGGAGATCACATTTTTTTAAATAATTGGGATGGTTATATTAATAGGAGTGTATACAGGTCGTTGATGTTTCTTACGGTAGTGGCTAGAAGTTGGCCTTCATTGTCCACCTGCACTCTTGTTTTTCTGAGAACTGTTTCTCTCCTATGTTTTTATGCTCCTAAGTTTATACTATAAAATTTGGTGAGATAATGGAGTAATTCTATTGATTTTGATGATTACTTGTTACTCCAAAGTGGCCAATTTTGAAGTTGATTTCTTTCTTTATAACATCAACAAAATTCGCCCATTCCTTTTTGAACACACTACTAAGACACTTATCCACTCTTTAGTCACCTCTTTAGTCACTACTGTAACCTACTCCTTGCTGGTCTCCTTCTGAATCATCTCTCTTCCCTTCAATTGGTTCAACATTCTGCTGTCTGGCTAATCTTCCGCCAGCCTCGTCATGCTCATATTACCCCTCTTCTCAAGTCACTTCATTGGCTCCCTATCCATTTCTGCATCCAGTTCAAACTTCTCCTGCTGACCTATAAGTGCAATCACTCTGCAGATCCTCACTACCTTTCCTCTCTTACCTCTCCCTACACACTTCCTCAGGGGCTCCACTCTTCTGGCAAATCACTTCTATCTCTGCCCTTCTCTTCTTTCGCTAACTCCAGACTTCACTTCTTTCACCTTGCCACACCTTGTGCCTGGAACAAACTACCTGAGTCTGAACGTCAGGCATCTTCTCTGGCCCTTTTTAAATCCAGGCTGAAAACGTTTTGTTGCTGCTTTCGGATCTTGATTCGCCTAATCTCCTTTGTGTTTCCTTACCATTTCCCCTAGATGTAGCCCATATCTACAGCTACTGTGTTGTCTGTCTTGACTAGATTGTAAGCTCTGATGAGTAGGGACCGTCTTTTACATTTGTCTGTGCAGTGCTTTATACATCTTGTAGTTGTTGTTAAGCGCCATCGAGTCGATGTTGACTCATGGCGACCCTCTGAATAGTTGTCCTAAATTGTGTTCAGTCTTCAGTCAAGCGGCTCGTTGTTGTAGCACTATACAAATGTTCAATAGTAGAAGTAGTAATTAACATGTTAGCACAGATTAGTAAATGAAGCCTTGTGTTTGATGCTGTGGGTGTAGAACTACATTCAGTGTAGCAAACACATGGGTAGTTTCACCCATCCTAGGAATGCCTCCTTAATCCCATAACTACAAGTTCAGTTGTTGCTATACTCATGGACTTTTAGTCCATAGCCAAAAAGCCTGTTTCCACAGATTAAGCAACATTTTACCCATGAAAAAGGCTTTGATTGCCTCCCTATATATTTTTAAAATCTTCTTTCTAGTTTTATTTTGTCAGGTGTTGCCATCAGGCATGTTTTTCTAGATTTCTTTGTGGCCTTGAAAGTTGAAGCACATCATCTTTTATTATTGTGTTGATCTGCAGTGCATCCAGTTTTCTCTATGATCAATATGGCCATTAAAACAAGACTGGATGGTGTACTTAATTTCCAGCCACTCTTTACCTCAACAGTTATTTTTATGAGGGATGAAATACACTTGCTATGTATTTCTATTATTAACACCTTCCCAATAATGTTTTTCAGGCTTGTGTATGTCAGGAGTATATAGCGAGTCAATGTTTTTCTTTTTTCTTTTAATTTATTTATTTATAAGATTTCAAACAAAATTATACAAGCAATCATACTTGATACAGAAAAAAGACTTGAGCAAGTAATAAACAAGGAAAAATACACTTCAGAAGAAATATAATTATAACCCAGTCTTACAAGTCCTCACACTGAGGAGACCCAATAGGAAAACAAAGAGTTATAAACTCATTAGGAACAGCTAGATCCGCAGGGACCGGTATGCCCACATAGCAAAAATATCGACCCACCTAGGGGCCAGCAGACAAGCGAGAACTAATAAAGGAGACTAATTTAGTAGGTTCAAAAAAATAGAAGATACAGATTGCAATTTAACCAAACATTTGCAAGGAAATTTGAGAAAAAATAAGCCGCCCATCTGAATCACCCCCACCTTAAGCAGCAAAAATTCTCTTCTCCTATTTTGCGTATCACGCAATAAGTCAGGAAACATTCGGATAGCAAGCCCTTTAAACAGAATGGAACATTTTTTGAAATACATTTTCAATAACCACTCACGATCAGACACTAATGCCAATGAAATTAACAAAGTTGCTGGAACCACAGTATCAGATACAGAACTGTCTAAAATCTCCGAAATATTCAATACATCTAAAGCTTCTTCATTAATAGGGGAATCCCCGGCTGGACTTTTTATTTTTTTCCCAGTGGGAAGATAATAAATTTTGGAAATTGGGGGATGCGAATCTTCAGGAACGTTCAATACTTCACTCAGATATATCTTAAACATATCACGGGGGGTAACCATAGAAGAATGAGGAAAATTCAGTATCCTAATATTCATAGCCCTGTTCTGATTTTCCAGCATTTCCATTTTAAATTTAACTCCCAACATAACTTTACAAACATCATTAAACTTTTCCTCCAGCTGTGTAACCTTACTGTCCATCACAGAAGCTTGCGACTGCAAAAGAGTCACAGAGTCCTGACAATTCTGTATGCTCATCTTATTTTCTTGTATCAACTTCAAGGTGGCATTAGTTTGAGATACTAAACACTCACCAAACTTAGTCCTATCCAGATGGAGTCCAAGGTAATGCGTTCAAGACGCTCCAAAGAGAAAGGCATCAACAGAGGTAATTCAAGCGGGGCTTCAGCGGAAAATATCGCACTTCTCCTCCTCTCCCCTGGTAAAGCTTCTAAATCCTGGGGGACTTGTAACTTCTCTGCCGTGTCCACCTCTGTTCCCTCAGACGCTGACCCCGGATCCACCGAATCTGTGACCGCAGCTTTCCCTCCAACTGAAGGAACAGCACCGACCTCAACAGGTCGCACCACTTCAGAAACGCTGAGGTCCAGAAAGTCTGCAGGGAGTGTGGGCGGTTTTTGCAAATCCAGAGTGAGATCACACCCGGAGGAAGATGCCGGACTCTCCGGTCTCGGCGTCGACTCATTTGGGATTACTCCGGAGACTGCCCGGGCCTGTCCATGTTGCTGCACAAAAGTATCCATCAGTCCAACTTTAGAGGAAATTGCAGAAGAGGTCTGCTTAGGCTGGGGAGGGTCCCCCTGTAGTTTCCCCTTACGCTTCGGCATGAAGAAGCAGCTCACAGACGTACGGATTGAGCAACCATCTTGGATCTCCCCGAGTCCATGTTTTTCTAAGAGAGTGGGTTTGTGTAGGGATAATGTTTGGGCAGTTGATTATGTTTGTTTTTTAAACTTTAGGGTGTACAGATGAAACTGTTTGTATGTGAGCTGCATGGTGTTTCTTTAAGAGGAATTGCATGTGTGTGTATGTCAAGAAATGTGTATGTTTTTAAGGGTGTTGTGGTGGATATAGGTAAGAATGTGGAGTGCATATGTGCACGTGTGTGTATCTTTTGGGGGAAGTGAGTAATGGAAAGAAGGGTATATTGAGATTTTTGTGGGGATATAATTATGTGTGTGAGAATTACCATAATTAACTTGGGCCCAATATTCAGACTAACAGGAGCTGTTGGCTGGCTAGGGAAGCTGAATGGGATATTCAGTGACATTGTCCGGATAGCATTGCTGAATATCTCTGCAGAAGCACTATCTGGTTAGGGCTGTCTATGGACGTATAGAAGGCCTGTCAGCACTAACCAGATAAGTGGCATTTATTCGGTTAGCACCACATAGCCGGGATATTTGGTGGCAACTCCTAGCCGAATACTGCTAATGAATATCCCATCAATATTTGAACACTGTGCTAACTACTGTGCTTTTTAATCTAATTATTTTTTAATGCCAGGTCCTAGTCTGAGAATAGAAACTTCACTTGTTTGTCTATGATTAATGAATGTTCATTTTATTAGGTCAATTAAGCATGATATTTTTCAGTGTTACAATTATCTCATGTAAACAAAAATTTAGAACAGCTTGTTACCAGCACAGACAGAATTGTACCAACATCAATTTAATCATAAACATACACTGCTTAAGTATTTATATGCTTATCTACCTCAACGGATGATTAGAATAATTTGCAAACCTTGACAGCTCAGTTGTTGAGGCTAGACAGTGCTCTGTGTCTTCTCTCACTCTGGTTGTTGTAGCTGGAGATGGAGATGCTGACAGCAGGTAAGCACTAGAATCTCTTGTCTTTGGGATTTCTCAGGTATTTACAGACATGCAGGCTGGAAAAGAAGCAGCAAACCCCAAAGCACTTCAGCGGTGGCAATGGTGGTGTCCTGAATGGTAGTGTTGTTTTAATTAAAGATTCTCTTATTGGTCCATTCTTTTCCTCTGGAATCTTCTGTTCAGAAATGGGAGTATTAAAATCCCAAAACTTGCTTAGAGACAAAACATACAGCAACCACTACTCAGCCCACTAGACCCAGCTTCTTTGTAAATATGTGAAACGGGGAGGAAACTGATATTTCCTGCTAGACCAGTCCAGACAAGTGGATTGTGTTCGCCTACCAGTAGATGTGTGGAGACAGAGAACCAATGAAACATCCAGGCTTTCAATGACATCATTATGCCTCTATCAGCCTGAGCCACTAAGGGCAAAATTGGTATTTCTCTGATTCCAGCAGATTGTGGTTGGATATGTCTCAGCACTGATAGAATCTGAACAAACAAGAATCTGATTGAGAGGAAAAAGAGTGATTTCACTTGTGAATGACCACCTTCGAGTGACTCTCTCACTTGAGCGCAACATGGGAGGCTCCACTAGACTGCAGTCTTTTTGGTAGCCATAGGAGGAGGGAAAATGGTTCCATTTCATGCTTTTATCCTGTTAAGGGCCTGTTAAATAGCCAGAAGCTTGGAAAGATATGGCAGGAATTGAGCTGCCTCACACAACCGCAATACCCCCTCCCTCCTCCTCTGTCCCCCCTGCTCTCCCCAAAGACTGAAGAAGGCTCTCAAAGCCAGTAAAAAAAAAAAAAAAGGAGAAAAACAGCAACAGGGGAGTAGTGCTGAGCTGGCATGGTTTTTCTTGCCTAGGGCTTCCAGAGGGTGAGTACCTAGGTTTGACCTCGTCATTGGCCTTGTAGGGGGCATCATATCTCATTTGTTCTTGGGTATAAGTCGGGATGGACCACGGGCAAACGTTGGTTGGCATCAGGGATTCACATCTTTTCCAACATATGCTGTTAGCATTTTCTGTCTGCATGCCTTGCAGTTGTGCAGTCCTAATGCGCATTTAACCTAAGTTGCTCCAGCGTGCATTCCTGCCCAAGCACCTGTAACGCGTATTCCTGTATGCACTCCTTTAGTGCAGCCTTAGCGCGTGCAGGTGTTTTACCTTGCCTTAACTCTTTATGTTGTCTTTAAGGAGGCACTGTTTCACCTCATTACTAGATTCTGGAATTTGCTCTTGTATGGCAAGCCTCTGACTCACCACTAGACAGCCCATCTCCCTTCTGCCACCGAAGGGATTTGGTTGACCTGGCATTTTCCGCCTCGATGCAGGAGGTGATGGAGGGCGCTGTGGGTAAGGATGATAGGCCACCCTTGTGTTTCGATGACTGTGCTTTGGGTTGCAGGGTTGCTCTCCTCCTTCGAATGGTTAGGCTACAACTGTGTCCCTGTGGTTGGTGTTCATTCTCAGGGAAGGCAGCTCCTAGACTACGGGTTATTCTCCCCAGAATTATTTTCCTTTCTACAGCAAGCTTGGTCATTTTTATATTTTATATTTATTGAATTTCAAATCGAATACAAAGATACAATCACTTGCATGGAAACCAGGGTATGCCAAAATAAAATAATTACAATGAAAAAATGAGAAAATACACTCATAACTGAGGTAAGCACCAAATAGGCAATCCCACTCTAGCCCACCATAAAGGATCCAAAACAAACATAAGGAAAATCAAACATAATAGCTACTCTTATAGGAAACAGCAGAGACAATCAGCCACCATATCTAATTATTGTGGCATGGAACAACTGGCAGACCCCACACCTATGGACACCCGAGCATTCAAAAAAGAAATTAGCTGAGATGGAAAATAAAAAAATATAAGAAATGCCACCCAGATTCACAAGGCACCTGCAAGGGTATTTAAGAAAGAATAACGCACCCAATTGCAAAACCCGTAGATGCAGGAGAAAAACTCTCTCCTGTGGCTTTGGATTTCCCTGGCAAGGTCAGGAAAAATGCGTACCAAACAGCCCTTAAAAGGCACATTCCTCTTCTTAAAGAATATCTTAAGGAGCCATTTCCTATCTGATAACAGAGCAAATGTAACCAAACAGGTGGCTGAAGTAACTAATTCTGAATCTGAATTCTCCAACATAGCAGTTATATTCAAAACATTAGCCACCTGAGGTCCCGATATCTCAGCACTAGCTAAAACTATCTGGACACTAGGAATATAGTAAATCTTCATCAGTGAAAGGCATAACTCAGAAGAAACCCCCAATATTTCTGTCATATACACCTTAAACATTTCCTTAGCAGATATACCGTAGCTTGGGTGCCTCCTTCTAAGCAACCTAGGCAAAGGTTACATTCTGGAAATGTGAACCAGCTGGGGTCTGTCTGGGACTTGGACTTGAACTTTGGTTCTGACATCTTGGCTGAGGGATCTGATACAGCGGAAGAGGTATCTCTCCTTTGGAGGATCATGAAGAGGCTGGCATTATCCACCTGTTTTGGAAGGAAGAACTGGTGGCATTGATTGCTTGAGTTTCATCCTCTGTTTGCAGCAGTTGCTGCTATTCTTCAGTTGGTGGTGTATGCAGGTCTGACATGAGCCCTTCTCCAGTGGATTCAGTCTTTCCCATCAGAGGATACTACTCCCCTTTTGGAATTGGCCACTGCCTTTCTTTCGGATGCTATGTATGATTTAGTTCACTTGGTGGCTAAAGATAGTGCCCTCTTGACAAATGGGCAGGGACACGTTCTCCAAAGCCTGGCTAACTCAACTGGCTTTAAAGGGAAAACTTCTTTTTGGGGCCCATTTGGAAAAGTTGGTGAAGAACTTGGGTAAGTCCATGCCTCATAGTTTCCCAGAAGATAGGCCAAAAGGGCCTGGGAAGCATACAGGGCTGTTTTCATCCTCAGCCTCCGCCTGACTGCTGTGGGCCGCTGGCCTGACTTCTGGGGGTCTTGGGACTCCCATCATTATTATCCTGGAAGACCTTCCTTCTCTTCTCCTGGATTTCGGACTCATACTCAGCCCTTTTGAGGGACTCGTGGGTCCCAGGATTCTGTCCCGCTCCAGCAGGGAGTCTCTCCTATTCAATGCAATGAAGTCTTGGGGGCCCATTCCCAGTTGCCTCTGGTTGGGGGCAGACTTTGCCTTTTCTTTCAGAAGTGGGCCCAAGTTACCGAAGATCACTGGGTGCTAGACACCATTCAAAGCAGCTGTGTTCTGGATTGCAAAGAGCCAATCCCAGAAGCCTTTGTCGTCTCCCCATGTGGTTCAGTGGACAAAAGAGCTGCCATTCAGGTTACATTGGACAAGTTGCTGTGCTTGCATGCAGTGGTGCCAGTTCCCCCGGCTGAACGGAGCAAGGGAAGATATTCCATTTATTTTGTGGTCCCAAAGAAAGATGGGTCCTTCCAACCAGTTCTTGATGGGGAGTCAATGTTAATTTATGCCTGCTGCCCTTCCGTATGGAAACTCTGAGATCCGTGATTCAGCCAATGCACTGCAGGGAGTTCCTAGCATCACTGGATTTAGCTGAAGCTTATTTTCATATGAGATATGAGAGTATCAGCAGCATTATCTGTGTTGTGCTGTGTTTATCTCACATTTTCAGTTTGCCGCCTTTCCCTTTGGCCTCTCCACCCCCCTGAGAACATTCTCTAAGGTCATGGTGGAGGTTGCTGCTGCACTGTGGCACCAAGGGATATGTATACACCCATATCTAAATGATTGTCTCATCCAAACCTGATCTCTTCAGAGGCATCTTGGGTTGCGGCCCGAGTGGTACTCTTTCTGGAAAGCCTCAACTGGGTGATCAATCAGGAAAGAGCCAGTTGTAGCCTTCCCAATCCCTGGAATTCCTGGGAGCACCGTTCAATGCTCAAGTGGGCACAGTCTTCCTACCCAAGGAGAGAGTGCAAAGATTGTGGACCAGTTGGTGGTGTTCTCTTCTCAACAGGCTCTCAAGGTTTGGGATTATCTACAGCTTATTGGATTGATGGCATCGGCGATCAAGATGGTGCCATGGCGCACTTATATGAGGCCACTTCCGCAGTCTTTGCTGACTCTGTGGTCTCTGAGCTGTCAAAAGTTCAAACTCAGGCTTCCCCTCCAGCTGGACCTGCAATACAGCTTGTGGCGGTGGCAGCAGCCACATCTGAAAAAGGGTATGTCACTGAATGATCACTTGTGGATTCTTCTGTTATTCTCCCTAGCCATAAACTGAATGGCTCAGAGCCATTGGAGCCGTGGAGAGGCAATGGGTCCATCAATCATCTTGAAGCGAGGGACATTCATTTGGCCCTCTTGCATTTCCAGCATTTGGTCAAAGGCAGGGCGGTTCAAGTGTTCTCAGGCAGTGCCACAGCAGTAGCATATGTCAATCAGCAAGGCGGCGCGAGGAGTGCCAGAGTGGCCTTAGAGATGATTCCTCCTGTTTTTCCGGACAGAAAAGAACCTCCTAGCTCTGTCAGCTCAGCACACTGCTGGAGTGGACAGTGTGGAGGCGGACTTTCTCAGTCATCAATCTCTCAATCCCGGAGAGTGGGAGTTAAGTCAGGAGGCATTCTCCACTGTTGGGGCTGCCCCAAGATTGATTTGATGGTGACCTGATCCAATGCCAAAGTGTGCTGTTTCTTCAATCACTGCACGGAAACGTTGCCTGCTGTATGTGTTTCCTCCATGGCTGTTCATGGGATGTGTACTTCGGCGCATATAGCATCATTCGGGCTGGATTGTTCTAGTGGTGTCAGAATGGCTAAGGAGACCATGGTTCAGGGACCTGATGCGGTTCCTGCAGGAACCTTCTCTATGACTACTCCCAATCTGGGGCCTTTTGCACTAAGGGCTGATTGTTCTAGACCATGGGTGGGCAAGTCCGGTCCTGGAGAGCCGCAGACCAGTCAGTTTTTCATGATGTCCCTAATGAATATTCATGAGATCTATTTGCATCCACTGCCTTCCATTGTATGGAAATAGGTCCATGAATATTCATTAGGGACATCATGAAAACCTGACTGGTTTGTGGCTCTCCAGGACCGGACTTGCCCACCCCTGTTCTAGACAACTTGGCTTCCTTGTCGCTTATGATGTGACTCTTCAAAGGAGTCATTTGATGCATAAAAATTATTCTGCTGTAGTTTCCACTATTCTTAAGATCAGGAGAAGACATACCAGCCTGGCATATGTGTGGATCTGAAGCCTCTTTGAGCACTGGTGTGGTGCACAAAGGTTTTTTTCTTGAATTGGCGAAGATGCCATCTCTGTTGGTCTTCCTTTAGGATGGTTTGGAAAAGGGCCTTTCCCTTAGCTCCCTGAAAGTCCAGGTGGCAGCTTTGTCCTGTTTCACAGGTCCGGAGGCTGGACGGTCTTTGGCCTTGCATCCGGCTGTTTCGCATTTTCTTCAGGAGGTTTGGCATCAGCATACCCCCCTTCATTCAGTTATTTGTTCATGGAATCTCTGTCTTGTGCTCCGGGCCGTAATGTCAGAGCCTTTTGAACCTTTGAAGTGTGCCACTCTTAAGGATTTAGGGCAGTATTTTCGAAGGCATTTACACGGGTAACTGCCTTATCTGGGATTTTCAGAAGGCAACTACATGGGTAGTGCCTTTCAAAAATCCCGGATAAGCCCCTAGTATGCCCAGATGCTATGTGGTTAGCATCGGGGCATGTTGGGGGCATTCCGGGGTGGAGCAGGAGTGAAGGAAAGGGATAAGAGGGTAGCAGCGATTTTCAATGCTACCCGCTTAGCCCTCTGCACCTTAAAGATAGGCAAGGGTTTTCCTCACCTGTCTTTAAGGCGCAGGGGCTAAGCAAGTAGCATCGAAAATCACTGCTACCCGCTTAGCCTCGGCAGTTGCTGGCGCATGCAGCATAATCCGGATTTTCATTTCCGTCGCCACGGAAGTGAAAATCCAGGTTAAGGGGGTCAATGGGCAGGCTAGGCGACGCATAGCCTGCCTAAATCAAAATTGGGCCCTTAACTCTTAAGATGGTTTTCTTGGTTATGATTTGTTTGGCAAGACAGATTTCCGAGCTTCAGGCTCTGTCCTGCTGTGAACACAAAGAGCAGGGCTATAGGACAAGAGGTAAGGCTCTTTATTATCACTGAACAAACCTTAACGCATTTCGGCCCAGAGGGCCTTCTTCAGAGGGTGCAAAACCTCAAAATAAATAGCAAAAACAAATAAATAAGGGGTACAAAGACACTTAAAACCTTATTAAAACATATGTAAAACATATTAAAACTATACTGACTCTTGTAAGTAAATAAATAAATAGATAAAACAAAATGAAATAAAAGGCTGACGATCATCAATAATAAAACCATAAACCCCCCCCCCAAAATCATTATTCAAATGAGAACAGAAAAAGAAAGCAGAAAAAATGTAAGGCTGAGGCACAAATGTAAAAACCAATTCATGATTCCTGTGGGACATATGTCCAATGCAGACAAAAAGGAAGAATCAAAATTGTGGAGTTCAAAAAATATAAATGAAACTGGAACCACATACATAAAGGTAAAAGGGATCATACATCCATAAATAAATAAGTAAATAAATAAATGAATGAATAATCAAGGAGGGGAAGGGGGAGGGAGAAGGGAAGAGGGAGGGAGGAGAGAAGGAAGAGGGGGAGGGGTGGGGAGGAGGAAGGGGGACATGGGGGGGTAGGGGTGGGGGGTAAGGAGGAAGGGGGGAAAAGGATGGGGGAGGGAGGGGAGGAAGGGAGGGGAAAAAGGAGGGGGCGGGGTGAGAGGGGGAGGGGGAGGAAGAAAGGTGGGAAGGAGGGGAGAGTGGGAGAGGAGAAGGGGGAAGAGAGGGGACGAGGAAGGAAGAGGAGCATAAAATTAATAAAATAATAAATTAACAGTATAGTCACGAAAATGTAAGTGAGTAATATAAAAATGTAAGTATAAAATATGATATAAACCCAAAAAACAAAAAATAAAAACCATTAAGGGGTCCTGCACTACATGATCAAACCTACAAAAGAAATGTAAAATCAATTTCTTGGTTAAGTCCGTCCAGTTTCAAAGTGTTGAGCTTGAAGGTATACCTTTGCTCTAAATATAACAGAATTGTATCGACATCTCCTCCCCTCCAGTGGGGTCTGACGATCTTTATCACAAAAAAATTTAATCTGTGATGGAATGATTGAAAGCGAGCCAATGGTCAACCAGAGGTTTGTCAACCAATCTGTTTGATACAACTTTTACATTGTAACATAGTATATGACAACAGATAAAGACCAATCTCCAGGAACAAGCAGGAATGAGTCTTCACATATGGGTATCGTCGGTACCGACGGAGCCTGCGCGGGAACGCTCCCCAGCGTCCAATCAGAAAGACTTTGGGAGCATCCCACAGCGCCTGCGTGCTGCCTTCCTGCCTTTCCCAACTGTCTCTCCTCACTTCTTTTTCCGCGGAGCCAGCAAGTCGTGTTCCTGTCACCGCAGAAGAATTTCTTTATTTTTCTTTATTTCTTTTGTATCGCGTATGCCTTCTTCGACGCTCCACCGGTACCGCCGGTCTTTTTCTTTTCTTGTTAAAAAAAAAAATAAAAAAATATTCCCGCCCTTCCTACTGCCTCTCCCCAGTTTTTCGTTTTCCGCGGAGCAGGCAGGACGTCCCTCCTGCCACCGCAGAAATTTCCTTTTTTCCTGTGGTCGCGGCCTTTTTTTCCCACCGACAACGGCACCTTCCGTGCCCCTTTTTTTCTTTTACTTTATTTATTCTTCGTCACCTAGAGGGAACCCTTCCTTTCCCTCGGGTCGTTGAGGCCTACCGGGCTTACAGCATGGAGCTGCCTTCTCCCCAGAAGTGCCCTCATTGCGGAGACTTAGTTTTCCACTTAGACTCCAACGCTTGGTGCCTCTCCTGTTTGGGTCCTGACCCTTTCCTCCCGGGTCCTCCGGGCTACAGTATCGGGAGAAGACCCTCCCTTTTTCGGGTATCCCTCGATGACGCCTTCCCACCCAAGGCGCGGTCATCGGGTTTTTCTTCTCTACAGGATCAGGTAACCACACAACAGTCTGTTAAGACTAGCCAAGTCTTGAGGGACGAGTCTCATGCACGGCATGGCGACGGCTCCGGCTGACCCCTCAAGCCCCCCTTGGCCAATATACCCCGGTGGGAGTCTTCGGGCTCCAAAGCATCCACGGGGTTTCGGGTTGTTCCTGGGGTTCGCTCCTCACAGAACATTCCCGAGCCATGCTCGAGGGCGGTATCCACTTCGAGCGGTGCCGATTCCCTGGCATCGGTGCCGGCGTCGAGTGTTCCACTCTTCGCCAGGGATCGTCAGCTGGTGTCCTCGGCACCTCTGGGGCCGATCGACTCGACCCAGTCTGGCGTTCCATCATCCCTGCCATGCGCGGAGGTGGTACCCGCTTCGGGCAGTACCGATTCCTCGGAGTCGAGTGTCCCACTCCCCGCCAGGGATCGTCATCGGGTGTCCTCGTGTCAGGCGTGGGGGTGGTCTCCGCTTCAGCCGGTACCGACCCCTCGGCATCGGCGTCGGTGTTTAGCGTTCCGCTCCTCACCGGGGATCGTCAGCTGCGGTCCTCAGCGCCTCCGGGGCCGATCGACTCGATCCAGTATGGCGTTCCGACGTCCCGGCCATGCGCAAGGGTGGTATCCGCGTCGGGTGGTACTGACCGCTCGGCGTCGGTGTTGAGCATTCCGCTCCTCACCGGGGATCGTCAGCGGCTGTCCTCGGCGCCTCCGGGGCCGATCGTCTCAACCCGGTCTGGCGGTCCCACATTCAGGCCATACGCGGAGGTGGTACCCGCTTCGGGCGGCACTTCGGCGTCGGCGTCGAGGGTTCCACTCTTCGCCGGGGATTGTCATCGGGTGCCCTCGCTTCCTTCGGGACCGTTCGCTTCGACCCGCGCTGGTTTGCCGGTATCCCAGCCCTACGTGGGGGTGGTACCGGATTGGAGCGGTGCCGCTCCCCCGGAGTCGGCAGGGGCGTCGAGCGCTCCACTGGTCTCCAGGGACCGCCGTCGGCCTTCCCCAGTGTCCTCGGGGTCTGTCGATCAATCCCAGACGGGCGATCCCCTGGCATCGACGCGGACGTCGAGGGGCCCCGCCCATTGCTCGAAGGGGGACCCCGGTGTCTTCGATCGCTTCGATCCAGCCTGGGTTCCCGCCGTCCCGGCCTACCAGGGGGTTAGTTCCAGTGTCAAGAGGCACCGGTGCCCCGGCGTCGGTGCCGGAGTTTTGCGCTTCCCTCCCTGCGGGGGCGCGTCGTCGGGTTGCCTGGGTACCATCGGGGACGGGTCGTATGCCCCGGAAGGATTTCCCTCCGGGTAAGACGGGCTCGAGAAGGGGCCCGGCGTCTGGCAGTGCCTGCCGCCCGACATCGGCGCCAGTGTCGGAGGACCCCCTCTTCACCAAGCTTCGTTCTCGGGGGGCCCTCGATGCCCGCGACGCCGATCGACGCGGTTCCGATTCGCTCCCCGGGGTCAGCATCGCCGACGCGGCAGCCGCCGCCAGCACCCTCTAGGAGGGAGTCGATCTCCTCGCTCGGTTCGCTGCCCAGCCTGGAATCGGTATCCAGCCTCGAAGGCTTGGATACGACACACTTCGGGACCGGCCCCTGTCCCTTCCCGCGACGCAGAGATTACTAACCACTGCCCTCCGGCTGCCTCGGAACCGCTTCAATCGCCGGGGGCAGTGCCACCCCCGGGGTCGGGGCCGAGGCCGATTCCTGCAGTCCCATCGGTGCCATCGACCCCTTCGATGCCTAGCTTGGAATCAATTCCAGGAACCGACGATGCCATGCTGACTGCCCCGATCCGGAACTGTTGGTACCTTCCTCTGCCCAGTGGACATCAGCCCGATCGGCCTTTTGTTGCCCTGGCGGCCCCTCCCGCCATCGCCTCCCACGGCATAGCCCCACTGGGAGAGCCGTCTTTTCAGGATTTTCTTCTTGACATGGCGGACCTGCTTGCCATTCCCATCCAGGGTCCTTCCCTAAGTCCAGGTCCTGCGGAACAGGAGGCTGTAATGCTTCCTCTACATCCTTCCCTGCAGGATCTTCTACTGGGGGCATGGCGGTCGCCTTTGAGGGTTCCTGCACCGTCGACAGCGATGCATGCCCTGTATCGGGTGCCCCCCTCCCCGGGGTTTCAGCAGCACCAGCTTCCACATCATTCCATCGTGGTGGAATCGGCGCTGAGGAAGGTGGGAAGCAAGAAGAAGCATTCTTCTCGCCCTCCAGGTCGCGCCTCGAAAACGCTGGATACCCTGGGGCGTCAAACCTTCCAAACGTCCATGTTGGCTTCCAGAATTATTTCATATATTTTTTATATGAGCATGACACTCCGGGAGGTCACCGAGAGATTATCTCTGTTGTCTCCCTTTTTGTCTGCAACCAAGGCCTCTGAATATTCCTTGCTTCTTTATCACTGCAGGAATATCTCTGGGTTCCTTTCTCGTGCTTCTCTAGACTCCTTCCTGTCGGTCAGCAGATCCTCTGCTATTGCCATCAGAGCACGTCGTACAGCATGGTTGCAGGCGTCCGATTTGTGCAGACGGGCGCAACATAACTTGGGTAATTCTCCCTGTGCTGGGGACCACCTCTTCGCTAACCCTCCCAGCGTTAGCAGCCATCCTAGGTCCCATCTTCCCCCCGGGGTTGGAAAATGCCTCAATAGACCTTCCTTCCCTAGGAAGAGGAAATGTCATCCCTCCGCCCACCCGCCAGGTGCACCCAAGCAAGGGACCTCTCCCTCTGGTTTGAAGTTCCCGGGCCCGCACCAGGATACTCATACCAAGCAGTTTTAGGCTCCTGTAGGCGGCTGCCTACAATTAACCTTCTCTTACCAGAAGCATAAATTGAGCTCTACTCTGGGGTTCGTTCAGTAGGGCAAATGGTTCGGATGCTTATCCAGGGGTTCAGGTATTCTCCTTCCGTTGGATGAAGGAGATCACCTCTATTCCATGTTAGCTCTGGCCCATGGACTTCCTACCCCTCAACTGACTTACCTTTAGGTACGTTCCCCGAACCCTTCTCTGTCAGGGTTCTCCTGCTGATTGATACCGTACCGGTTTGTCTGCTGTCCCTCACAGCATGTTCGGAACAATTCCTCGACAAGGCCGGATCAACCCTGTTCCCCTTGTCTGTTTTCTCTGTTCAGGCAGGAGAACCCACACGGATATAGTCCCCCAAGGCTTTCCAAGGACTATACCCTCTGTCCTCCACGCTACTGTGCTGTTAGTTCACTGATCTGCCCCTGCTCCACTGGAATAGATCCCTCCTCCCGGACGGATCTTGACAACACCTCCCCAGGGGGACGTTTCTGTGGATCAATGGCAGATCCGCCTTATCAGTGCTATGCTCATGGAGGTAGGTTCCTCGGCATACCTGCGTCAGTGCCTGGGTGGGAGTTCCCCATGCCCAACTACCTAGATATATCAGATATCACCTGCTCGGTAGGCGCATATTGGGAGATGTCCACAGTGCCTGTGTTCTACCGCCTATCCCCCCCACCCCCTCCGAGGCCCGGCCAGTCCGCCTGCCTATTTTCCTCGGATCGGCCCTCGGACTGGTTGTACTCTGCGTACTGCTGTGAAGTCAACAGTTTCTATTTTTAGTTATGCCCTTCTCCCGGAGGTCCAGACCCTTGTCTCCCTATCCCTTAGCTAGGGAAGACTGTGTACCCCTTCTGCTCCGGGGTACACCCCTACTCTTCTCCGGACTACGCTATCCAGATCGGCCAGTCTTCTACTGTTAGTCCTCCGAGTCATGGACTCTGCTCCTAAGGGAGTGCTCAGCTTTTTGCATAAAGCTTCCTTGAAGACCTGCCGTCCTTCTCCTGACCCAGTTGACACCTGGATCTCCTGTCCTTCCGGATTTGGAACTTCCTCCTCGCTGCTGTGAAGTTCCCTTGAAGACCTCGCTACTGCGTCGACAGTACCTTCATCACAGCTCCACTTCCTACAACCCTGTAGGTAAGCTCTGCACGGTACTAGGTCATTAATTCATTAAATGCTTAATGATAACTCTCATGCATTCTAAAGACTACTCTCCCTGTAGCCTTTGGGTTTTGCTGTTCCTCTCTTCTCAACTCCTACCCTCCATCCCTCAGGGGATGCCGGGGATCCAGGTTGGGGAAACGCCATCCTGGCCGGGGCTGCGCTGATGGGATCTCCCCGGGCATCCTCAGCTAGGGAGTCCCCACATGTGAAGACTCATTCCTGCTTGTTCCTGGAGATAGCACAGTTACTTACCTTAACAGGTGATCTCCGGAACAGCAGGAATTAGTCTTCACAACCCGCCCACCTCCCCTAGGAGTTGTATCTATTTCTCTCTATTCCTTCCTCTCCTCTCCTTCCGGTTCAGCTATAAAACTCAACTGGGGAGAGGCAGTAGGAAGGGCGGGAAGCCACCGCGCAGGCGCGGGGGATGCTCCCAAAGGCTTTCTGATTGGATGCTGGGGAGCATTCCCGTGCGAGCTCCGTCGGCGACATCTCCCACATGTGAAGACTAATTCCTGCTGTTCCGGAGATCACCTGTTACAGGTAAGTAACTCTGCTTTCTGGAGGGCCATGTCACTGCTCACAATATGAGGGCCATGGCAGCCTCAATGGCTCATCTGAACTCTGTGTCTATTGACGACATCTGTCGAGCAGCCACTTGGGCCTCGGTTCATACCTTCACAGCCCATTACTGCTTGGACAAGGATTCCCGCCGGGATGCCTTGTTTGATCAGGCTTTTCTCAAACACCTGTTCCATACTTAATCAACTCCTACCCACCATCCCTGATGGGATGCCAGAGATCCATGGGGGAAGTGGAGCCCTGTCCCAGGGACACACAACTTCTGGGGTCTCTCCCTGGCATCTAAAGCTAGGGAGTCCCCATATGTGAAGACTCATTCCTGCTTGTTCCTGGAGATAGCACAGTTACTTACCTGTAACAGGTGATCTCTGGGAACAGCAGGAATAAGTCTTCACAACCCACCCACCTCCCCTGGGAGTTGTATCTCTCTATCTTTCCTTTCCCTCTCTCTTTCTCTCTCTCTCTCAACTTTAAAACCTAACTGAGGAGAGACAGTTGGGAAAGGCGGGAAGGCAGCACGCAGGCACTGTGGGATGCTCCCAAAGGCTTTCTGATTGGACGCTGGGGAGCGTTCCCGCGCAGGCTCTGTCGGTACTGACGATACCCATTTGTGAAGACTTATTCCTGCTGTTCCCAGAGATCACCTGTTACAGGTAAGTAACTGTGCTGTATGGCCCATCTAGTCTGCCCAGCAAGGCAGCAAGAGTAGGTGCACTTGCCACTCCGTGAAGGTCAGCCCTCTCCATGCCTTCATTTAGGGGTGTACCCGTCACTCCGTGTAGGTCATCCCTATTTGTTCAGATATAAGAGATAGTTATGTTCGTTTTGATTTCTGTGATCCATATTCTCACATTGCATTGCGCACATAATTAAATAAATGACATACTGTGTTTCACAGTTGGACCATTAAATTGGATGATTTTTCAAAGACTTCAAGGGATGTTGAAATTGGTCCCTCACAACCAAACAATGTGCACAAACGGAACATTGACCGCACCGAAAATAACTCCTCACCCTAGGGCAAATACGGGGCTTGGAAAGTGCTGAGGGGACCAAAATATTTCTCAGGTTGAAGTTTCTTTTGTAGGCTATGATAGGATGTGAAGCATTCAAAGATGATACCGAGGACAAAAGGTGCCATTTCTCTCTTAAAATACACGCAATGTCATGCGCCAAATTGGAAAAGGTCAGAACACAAACCAATTTGTCTTCACATGGACCTCTTCTTTTATGGAGAAGTGAAGCTCTGGTAGACGTACTGGCTCTATGGTGGGCCCTTCTAATGCAATCATCTAGATAATCTCTGGATTGGAACCCATGTACTAAATCTTGGGCCTGGGTTTCAAAATCCATTTCAGATGTACAAAGGTGACATATCCTCAGGAATTGACTCGTAAGGAGATTCACTTTCAATGATCTATTATGAAAACTCGTAAAGTGCAACAATGAGTTCCTATCCATAGGCTTACGGAACAAACTAGTGATGAAGCTATTCGGTCCTTTGGAAATGAGAATATCAAGATAGAAAATCTGACGTGTGTCATATTGGGACTGAAATTGCAGATTTTCATCCAGGTCATTCAGCCAGGTCAAAAAAGAACAAAGGTCAATCTCTGAGCCATCCCATAACAAAAAGACGACATTGATGTACCTCCTCCACATTTTGACTTGTTTTTCAAAAGGATGTTTAGTCAGAAAAACCTTCTCAAAATGGGAAATGTATAAGGCACATCAGAAGCCATGGAAGAACCCATAGCCAATCTTTTTTTATAAAACACTTCATGGAAACAAAAGAAATTCTCCAGGACCAAGCAGGAAGCCAGTCCTCACATATGGGTGACGTTGGCGTCGACGGAACCCTCGTGCAGAGCATTTCCCCAGCTTTCAAAGAAAGCCTTTGGGAATGCAGCGTGCATGCGCGGTCCCCTTCCCACCCAAGGGTGCCATCTTGCTCAGTCGTCTTTTTTCCGCGGAGCCCGATGGACGTGTGTCCTAGTCACCCGGTTAAAAGTTGATTTTTCCTTCGAAGATTCGTGTTTTTTTGCCGGTTCGACGCCAGTTCCCCTTCCCGCCTGGGCACGGTACACTGGTATTGAGTGCGGAACTGGTTTTTTTTTTTTTTGTCCTTCGAGACTAGCGTTCGCGCTCTTGTTTTCTTTTTCACTGGCAGCCCGGTCTTTTGACCTTGCAGGGGCCCTTTTTCCCCTGATGGCTGCCAGTGGGTTCAAGAAGTGTAATCAGTGCAAGAAACTGATGACTCTCACCGACACACACGACTGGTGCCTCGGACCCGATCATGACCCAATGATCTGTGGCCTGTGTGGCAAAATGTCCTCGAAGGTGTTGAGGAGCCGTCAGCATCAGCGAGAAAGGATCTTCTCTTACTCCGTCTCCGGCCAGGCCCGGACTTCGTCAGAGGCCTCGACGTCTCGAGAGTCCGACCCCGAGCATCATCAGGGCTCCTCTGAGCGGGGGTTTCCCTCACGGGAACACAAAAGGAAGAAGAAACCCACTAGGGCGGCGTCGGTGGATGCTCTTGGTCCCTCAGGGGCCAGGTCGCATAGCCCCGACTGCCGTCCCGGGTCCTCGGAGCCAGAGAGGCCTGCCAAATTTCATGTGGAGCCGGAGTCCTCGAGTCATGTGAGTGCTGTAGTCCTCATGGACTGTCCTCCAGGGGAGCCTACGTCAGCCCCGACGCATGGGCCCCGTAGGCATAAATCCCCCAAGCCGCCAGCTCCAGCTCCTGCACAGCAGGGAGTGGGGTTATGACTCCCACTGTATAGCCTCTCCCCCACAGCTGGCTCCACTCAGCACAGGAGGCCGGCTGACACTATACGCCCACACATGGTCAGCTATAACAGGGGATACCTGGGTACTGAGCATAATCCAAAAGGGCTACTTGCTCCACTTCAACCAGTTACCTCCCTCCTATTTTCCAGGGGAGCCTCCAAGACCCCCTCTGCACAGGAACCTCCTCCTTCAGGAGTTGGCAAGTCTTCTACAGGAGCAGGCGGTGGAACCGGTGCCTCACCACCTGATAGGGAGAGGCTTCTATTCCATGTACTTTCTGGTACCAAAAAGGACAGGAGGCCTCAGGCCCATCCTAGACTTGCGAAGTCTCAACAAGTTCCTGGAGAGGGAAAAGTTCAAGATGCATACCCTTGGAATACTGCTGCCCTACCTCCAGCAGGGAGATTGGCTATGCTCCTAAAGGATGCTTATACTCACATCCTCATTCATTCAGATCACAGACAATATCTCAGATTTGTAGTGGGAGGAGATCATTTTCAGTACAGGGTACTTCCATTTGGCCTAACCTCCACTCCAGGGTTTTCACCAAATGCCCTGGCGGTGGTTGCGACCTATCTCAGAAACCAGGGCATCTTTGTCTTTCCATACCTGGACGACTGGCTCGTCAGGGGTCAGTCTCCACAGGAGGCCAGACAAGCCACTCTTCGCACTGTCTCTCTTCTCCAGCACCTGGGCTTCGTCATAAACTTCGCAAAGTCCACTTTGCTCCCCTCACAGGACCTAGAGTTCATAGGGGCAAGGTTGGATATCTTACAAGCAATGGCTTATTTGCCCGGGAACAGGGCTCACAGACTGATGGCTCTGGCCCAGCAGTTTTGCAGTGGATCTCTGGTCTCTGCCAGACATTTCCTAAGGCTTTTGGGCCACATGGCATCCACAGTCCATGTCACTCCAAATGCTCGTCTACATATGCGGCCTGCTCAATGGTGCCTCAGAGCTCAGTGGATACAGGCCACAGGAGACTTAAGAGACAGAGTAAGAGTGTCCAAACTACTAGCGGCCTCCCTGCAGTGGTGGCTGCATCTCCCAAACCTGATCAAAGGGGTGCCTTTCCAGGCACCACCACACACACAGGTGCTAACAACCAATGCTTCTCTTCAGGGTTGGGGTGCACATTGCCAGGGGGCATGCACTCAGGGCCTCTGGTCCCCTTGGGAGGTCACACAGCAAATCAATCTCTTGGAGTTGCGAGCTATTTGATTAGCTCTACAAACTTTCTCTCATGTCCTCTCTCACCAGTCTGTCTTGATTCAGACAGACAACCAAGTAGCAATGTTCTATGTGAACAAACAAGGAGGCACAGGATCCAGGCTTCTGTGTCAGGAAGCACAGGTCCTGTGCGCCTTTGCGGTCAAACAAGGCATGTTTCTCAAGGCAGTCTATCTACCTGGCCAAGAAAATTACCTGGCAGACAGGCTGAGCAGGATTCTACAGCCTCACGAATGGCATTTGAATCCCCTAGTGGTCCAGCAGATCTTCCTAAAATGGGGTCTTCCAACCATCGATCTCTTTGCCAGTCCACTGAACCGTCAGCTGTCCAGGTTCTGTTCCAGACAACCGCATCCTCTGAGAATAGCAGCAGATGCGTTTCTAATCTCTTGGTCTGCGGGCCTGCTGTATGCATTTCCTCCAACGCCTCTAGTGGCCCGAACCCTATTCAAGGTTCTTCGGGACAGGGCCTCGCTGATCCTGGTAATCCCCAGATGGCCGAGGCAACCGTGGTTTCCACTCCTTCTGCAGTTGGCGGTGGACACTCCACTCCCTCTGTGGGTGCAACCTGATCTCCTGTCTCAGGATCAGGGATCCCTCCTGCACCCCAACCTCCAGTTCCTCCATTTGATGGCTTGGCTGCTGAAAGGGTAGTTCTAGCCCCCTTACTTCTACCTAGGGAAGTGGAGGAGGTGGTGTTGGCCTCTAGGAGACAATCCACCCGAAAATCATATGCCCTCAAGTGGCGTAGGTTCTCCCCCTGGTGTGCTCAGCACCAAGAGGATCCGTTTTCGTGCCTGGTACCAGTGGTGCTGCAGTATCTGCTTCACCTGTCGGACCTAGGCCTTAAATCCAACTCTGTTCAGGTCCACCTCAGTGCTCTGTCAGCGCCCCACTCGCCGGTGGAAGGCCAGTCTCTGTCGGTCCATCCCTTAGTGGCCCGCTTCCTCAGGGGCCTGCTTTTGCTTAAGCCTCCAGTTCGTCCACCAGCCCCTGAGTGGGATTTGAATGTGGTCTTGCAACAACTTACTCGCCCACCGTTTGAGCCCATGGCTACCTGTCATTTATGCTTCCTTTCCTGGAAGGCGTTGTTCTTGGTGGCTCTTACCTCGGCCAGGCGTGTGAGTGAACTACAGACTCTGGATTCTGATAGACCGTACACACGGTTCTATAGGAACAGGGTGGTCTTACGGACTCATCCTAAGTTCCTCCCAAAGGTTGTCTCCTCCTTCCACCTCCATCAGGAGGTGGTTCTTCCGACCTTTTTTTCCCAGGCCGCAGGCCAGCCGGGCTGAAATGGTCTTGCATACCCTGGACTGTAGGAGGGCGTTGTCTTTCTACATTGACCGTATGCAGGGGCATCGAAGGGCTATTCAGCTCTTCATATCTTTTGACCCTAATAAGCTGGGGTTACCTGTCTCCAAGCGTACCCTATCCATTTGGGTAGCAGACTGTATCGCCTGGGCGTACAGGGCAGCCGGCCTCTCCTTGCAGGGTCGAGTCACGGCCCACCGTGTCAGGGCAAAGGCTGCGTCAGTAGCTCATCTCCACTCTGTTCTGTTGGCAGACATCTGCTGGGCCGCTACTTGGTCTTCAAGCCAGACTTTTGCGGCCCATTACTGCCTCGAGAGGGAGTCCCGCAGGGACAGTGCTTTCGGACAGGTGGTACTCCGTAATCTCTTTGAGGTTTAGGCAACTCCTACCCTCCAGCCCTTGTGTTGGGCTACCGTTCGGGGGCGTTCTCAGAGAAGATTCTTATCATGCATGCTGAAGCTCTAGAGGGAGCTTATTTTTCAGCTTTGGGTTCCCGGTAGCCTAGAGCTGGGGAGTCCCATATGTGAGGACTGACTTCCTGCTTGGTCCTGGAGAAAGCGTAGTTACTCACCTGTAACAGGTGTTCTCCAGGAGGAGCAGGAATCAGTCCTCACGACCCTCCCTCCTCCCCTTGGAGTTGCAGTCCTATATATTTCATTTTGTTTTTTGCTGTCTTTTAGCTATGTCATCAGACAGAGCAAGATGGCACCCTTGGGCGGGAAGGGGACCGCGCATGTGCGCTGCATTCCCAAAGGCTTTCTTTGAAAGCTGGGGAAATGCTCCACACGAGGGCTCCGTCGGCACCGACGGAACCCATATGTGAGGACTGATTCCTGCTGCTCCTGGAGAACACCTGTTACAGGTGAGTAACTATGCTTTCTCCGTCATGGTCAACGTAGCCAGTTGTATTTAAAAAACAGGTGGGAGTTCTGACTGGTCTGGGCCGATGTAACAAAGTATACTCCAATACCTCTAATGAAGAATGTTAGTGTATAACTAATTTATGTGTAGTGTAATCAAGATAATATCCTCGTTCAAAACCCTCTAAATCTGTGTCATGTGTGATAAGTTTCGTCTATATGAGTGTGGCTCAGACACAAAAGGCCGTAGAAAGATATCTAAAAATTTTGAAACTGGTTTGAATAGAGAACCGGTCGCTGATATGATAGGTCTATCTGGAGAATGATGAAGAGACTTGTGCACCTTGGGCAGTACATAAATTGTGGGTGTAACAGGATGACTCATTGTTAGAAAATCTAATTCTTTCTTCATTAGATAGCCAGCCTGAATACCTACGTATAATAGTGTATCCAATTTGCTTTTTAGTCATAAGGTGGGATCTTCATATAGTCTAGTGTAAAAAGTGGGATCACGAATCTGAGGGTATATTTCATCCACATAATCTGTCCTGTCTTGTAGCACAAGAGCACCTCCCTTGTCCGCTGGTTTAATGATTTGGGTGTTAGTATCAGATAATCCAGAGCCTGTTTCTCAATCTTAGTTAAGTTAAAGTATGTATGTTGTTTCTTTTGATAGTAGTACTTCACAGAATTGTTCTTTTTTTCAAACACCTCAATCATAACATTATTGGTATGGGGTGGTAGCCAAATAGAGGACTTCTTAATAGCTGATGTATCAACAATAGGTGCTCCATGAGTGTCAAAATAATTCTTAATTTACGGAAAAATTTAAAGAGTTCGACCCTAATGTGAAATGCGTCATGCCTACGTATAGGAAGAAAAGACAAACCTTTCTGTAAAATCCTGATTTTTTTCTTCTTTAAAAGAATTACTAGACAGATTAATAATACCATTGAGCTTGTCTTTTAAATAATTATTTATGTTCTCTCTCCTCTCCCCTCCCCATCCCTCTGCCTCTGTGGGTGAAGGGGTATTCTCGAGATTCTGATATTACTGGATGGTTGATCCTTTGACCCTCCTCCCTTCCAAAGATTGTCCACTGAAAAAAACGATTTAGAGTTATGTTCTTGGTTAGGTGGTATAATCGAAAGGAATAGGGGTGCAGAGGAATTAAACTGATCATCTCTGTTACTGCGACTTTTCTTCCTAGTTCACTCTTGGCCACCTCCTGAAATATGATGGCTCTTTGTTTTATAGTTCTGTCCTGTTTCAGAATATTTTGTCTTACGCTTTCTAGCTTCACCCCTATATGGAACCTGTTTATTGGTTCAGTAATAAATGGTTCCATTCTTATAGTCCTCCTCGTCCCTTTTGCTTTTTCAGTCTTCTGTCTTTTACAAAAGATTTATAATCATTGACATTCTTATCATAGTCACTCTCCAAAGCTTCAAATCTAATGTCACTTTCTCTCAAGGCATCCAATTTTGAATCAATATCAGATTTCAAAGCTTCAGCTTTATGTCTGGATGTATTAATCAATAAAATCATCAAGTCTAGAAAATACTTATTTAAAATCTTGATCCAGTCAGCCATAAAATCTTCATCATCTGCATACATCCCAGGGGCTTTCTGGATTCTAAGACCCCTGAGGATAATCTTATGTCGACAATATTCTAAAAGTGACGAGGCATGCATGTCCTCTCTGATAAGTTTCTGTGAAAGCCGCACTGTCGTCCCCCATTCTTCATCTTTACCGCATGTAATCTCTTCTTGATCAAAGAAGGGGTCCTCAGGAAGTATGCACTGTAAGTCTTCTTCTTTAAAAATAAGGGCATTCCTCCAGGGGGCAAACATGTTGCTCAACTACACCAAGGAACTCACACAAGGAGCAGGCAACACAAACAGCGGGTCTATAGGACAAGTGGTAAGGATCTTTATTATCACTGAACAAACCCCAACGCATTTTGGCCCAGAGGTCCTTCTTCAGGGGGTGCAAAACCTCAAAATAAATAGCAAAAACAAATAAAGGGTACAAAGACACTTAAAACCATATTAATAAGTGGTTTTCATCCCTCCTTCTCTAAGGAGCAGTGTCGAGGGAAAGCTAAGGATCTTCGCCTTGTAAATGTCTGGAGTGTGCATCACCGGTACTTGAAGGTTACAAATTCCTTTTGAAAATTGGATAATCTTTTTGTGCTGCCAAGTCTACTTTGGGGTGCTGGCTCAAGGAGGTCATTGCCTTGGCATATCTGTTGTGGAACTGGCTGTATTTTATTTTCAATTATATATTTATCTATAAGTTTTAACCAGATTCTACAAGCATAAATCTTGTGAGAGAAACATAAGAGTTGTAAGGTTACAAATCATAAAAAGCAAAGGCAATTGATGACACCTCAATTAATTAAACAGATACAACTCTAAAAAAATAGACCCCAATAAGAACAAAAGGGGGCAGAGTAACACATGGGGAAAAATATAAAACAAAAAAAGATACAAGAGAAAAAGCACTAAGCACACACCCTGGCACTCTCAATACATTGCATTATCTATCCTAAATCAAACACCATCTCCCCCCCGAACTAGTCACAGTTGGGAGTTTCTTGAGGTCGAGAGAGGACCGTAGCTGTTTGGGTGCAAAGAAAATATATTTAACCCCCAAAAATGAAATAAAACATTTTCAGGGGTACCGTAGGTGAAAACTAGCCCCCAAGGCCAGTGTTTCTTGTCGCATAATCAAAAACTGCCGTCTGCGCTTCTGTGTGGCACGACTCACATCTGGAAAACTTCTTACACATTCACCCAAAAAAGGAGTAGAAAGCTCTTTAAAATATAAAGACAATACTCTAGAAAGATCAGTGTCAAATACAAAAGTTACCAATAATGTAGAGCGAGCCTGCACTGAAAGAGAAGAGTATTCAAGGAAATCTGTAAGATTATCAGGAACAGTTAAAGAAGGAATATCTTGCCCAACTTTCTTTACAGGCAGGAAATAAGCTCTGGTTATAGGAGGAAATGCAGAATCAGAAATAGTAAGCACTTCTAACATATACTTCTTAAAGGTATCCAAGGGTGACATATTTACTACCTGAGGAAAATTTAAAATTCTTAAATTTAAACCCCTAAATTTATTTTCAAATTGTTCTAGCTTCTGATGAACAAGTACTTTCTCCTTCACCAGTTGATCAATCACAGATTTAGAGTCACTGACATCTTTAGTAATAGCTGCTTCTCCAGGACCAAGCAGGAAGTCAGTCCTCGCATATGGGTGACGTCGGCGCCGACGGAGCCCCCGTGCGGAGCATTTCCCCAGCTTTCAAAGAAAGCCTTTGGGAATTGCAGCACGCATGCGCGGTCCCCTTCCCGCCCAAGGGTGCCATCTTGCTCAGTCTTCTTTTTTCCGCGGAGCCCGACGGACGTAGTTCGTTTTTCTCCAAGGAAAAAGTTGATTTCCCTGTTTTTTCTTTTTCTCCTTCGGTTCGACGCCGGATCCCTTTCCCGCCTGGGCCCGATATGCCGGTATCGAGCCCACTCTCTCTTTTTCGTTTTTTGTCCTTTGTGACTAGCATTCGCGCCATTCTTCTTTTTTCACTGGCAGCCCTGCCTTTTGACCTCACAGGGGCCCTTTTTCCCCCGATGGCTGCCAGCGGGTTTAAAAAGTGTGATCGGTGTAAGAAACTTATGTCTCTTACCGACACACATGACTGCTGCCTCCGCTGCCTCGGACCCGATCATGACCCGATGATCTGTGGTCCGTGTGGCAAAATGTCCTCGAAGGCGTTGAGTCGGCAGCACCAGAAGGATAGGATCTTCTCTGACTCCGCGTCCGGACGGGCCCGGACCTCGTCAGAGGCCTCGACGTCTCGGGACTCCGGCCCCGAGCAGCGTCGGGGTTCCTCTGAGCGGGGGTCTCCTTCGCGGGAGCAGCGCAGGAAGAAGAAACCCGCGAGGGCGCCGTCGGACGCTCCTGGTTCCTCGAGGGCCAGGTTGCATAGCCCCGATAGCCGTCCCGGGTCTTCGGAGTCGGAGAGGCCTGCCAAGCATCCTCGTATCGAGAAGGAGTCTCCTGGACACGTGAGTGCTGTAGTCCTCATGGACTCTCCTCCAGGGGAGCCGACGTGGGGCCCGACACCGTCGGGGCCCGAGTCGGGGGCTGCTGGGTCTCCTGAGCTCGGACTCAGGTTGACGGCAATGTTCCCTCTAATTTTCTGTAGGCTGTGTGCGCATAAAATATCAGCTGTGCAGCTTTTGAGGGAAGGTTAAATTTTTGTGCGCCACATGATGAGACTCAGAGTTATATACTTTAAAATGTGACTACACGTCAGAATACAGTATGTACACCACATTGATTGCACTAGAAAATATTGTAGAACTTGTGAAAACCATAAATACACAACAACTTTTAAATTTTAAGACGTCTGTGTTGTTTTCTATCAGAATCAGAACCAAAATTTTTGTGCGCTCTGTTGTAAAAGTATGTGCGCTCGCTCGGCGAGGTGTGTGCGCGCGCACACGTGCACAGCTTAGAGGGAACAGTGGTTGACGGCCTTGGAGAGCAGCCTCGCTGCCTTCATGGAACAACAGCGGGCATTGATTGGTCTCACCGGTGCATCTGCCCCGACCACCGGGACATCGACGTCCAAGTCGACCCCAGAGGCCGAGTCGATCCTCGAGTCCATGCGGGCTTGAGCCGATCCTCGGCCACGGTCTCCCTCGGCCTCCCATTCGGGACCGAGGTCGTCGACGCCGGTACCCTCAGCGTCGGGGCGGATGGCATCAGTGCCCGCCCGGCCGGAGCCGCTCGATTCCTCCTCTGAGGAGTCGGGCTGGGAGACGGAGGACAAAGAGTCACCCGACACTTATCGGACTCGGTGTGTCCCATCGGACTCGCCGGAGTCCGAACCTCGGAGACGATCCCCACCGGAGGATAACCGGTTCTCGGGCTTCGTGCAGGATATGGCCAAGGCCTTGGCCTTCCCCGCGGATCCTGAGGAGGAACCTCGAGCCGAGGAGCTCGAGGCCCTCCAGTATGACTCTCCCCCGAAGGAGGCCTTTACTGTACCAGTTCCTTCGATGCTGGAGCGGCTGCTCTTCCGCATGTGGGAGACCCCGGCCTCAACGCCGGTGTTAAGCAAGCGGGTCGATTCCATCTATCGAGTCCGCAAGAGCCCCGGGTTCCAAAAGGCACAATTACCGCACCACTCCATGGTTGTGGAATCGGCCATGCATCGACTGAAAAGTCAGAAGATGCACTCCTCGGTGCCTCCTGGCCGGGAGGCCCGGAACCTGGATGCCCTCGGTAAGAAGTGCTTCCAGGGCTCTATGCTTGCTTGCCGTGTCCAGACATACCCAGCTGTACATGGGCATGTATCTCCGAGACCTGGCAAAGGAGATTGCCGAGTTCTCTGCTGGTCTCTCCGAGGAACCTTTGCAGCGGTTCCAAGCCTTATCCACTGATATTCGAGAGTGCTCGAAGTTTATCTCTCGAGCAGCCTACGATGGCTTCGAGGCTTCTGCCCGAATAGCCGGGGCCGGCATTGGTGCCCGCCGACAGGCTTGGCTACAGTCATCCGACCTCGAGCCATGGGTGCAGGACAAGTTGGTCGATGTCCCCTGCCGAGGTTAAAACCTCTTTGGCAAGCCCATGGCTGAAAAGGCTGCAGAACACGAGACCGAGACTCTGACCCGGACTAGGCTGTCCAGAAAAACCTCTGCCCCTTCTCAGAAAAAGAAGGGCTCGGGAAAAAAAGACCTTTTACCCGAGGAAGTCATCTGCCTATAAACAATACCCTCATTATCAGGCCTCTGCAGCTCCCCAACAGGGTCAGCAGGCCAAGGGGCAGGGTCATGGGCCCCGTAGGCAGAAGGCCCCCAAGCCACCAACACCGGCCCCTGCTCATCAGGGTGGGGGTTTTTGACTCACAAGGCATAGCCTCTTCTCCTCAGCTGGCTCACATCAGCACAGGAGGCCGGCTGGCCCACTTTGCCCACAGGTGGTCGGCTGTCACATCAGATACCTGGGTGCTCCATATAGTCCACAAGGGCTATCTTCTCCATTTTCACCAGGTACCACCCTCCTATTTTCCAGGGGAGCCTCCAAGACTCCCTCTGCACAGGGACCTACTCCTTCAGGAGTTAGCAAGTCTGCTAAAGGTCCAGGCTGTGGAACCGGTGCCCCACCACCTGAGAGGTCACGGCTTTTATTCCAGGTACTTTCTGGTACCAAAAAGAACAGGAGGCCTCAGACACTAGGATGACTTGCGCAACCTCAACAAGTTCCTGGAGAGGGAAAAGTTCAAGATGCTTACCCTTGGAATCCTGCTGCCCTACCTCCAGCAGGGAGATTGGCTATGCTCCTTAGATCTAAAGGATGCTTATACTCAATCCTTATTCATCCAGACCACAGACAATATCTCAGATTTGTTGTGGGGGGAAACCACTACCAGTACAGAGTACTACCCTTTGGCCTAACCTCCACTCCCAGGGTGTTCACCAAGTGCCTGGCGGTGGTGGCGGCCTACCTGAGGCTTCAAGGTCTTTTTGTGTTTCCATACCTGGACGACTGGCTCATAAGGGGCCAGTCTTCCCAGGAGACCAGTCAAGCCGCCCTTCGCACTGTGGCTCTGCTTCAGCACTTGGGGGTTTGTCATAAACTTCGCAAAGTCCACTTTGCTCCCATCCCAGAACTTAGAATTCATAGGAGCGAGGCTAGACACTCTTCCGGCGAAGGCTTTTCTGCCAGTGGACAGAGCCCACAGGTTGATGGATGTAGCCAGGCAGTTTCACAGCAATTCCCTGGTCTCCGCCAGGCAATTCCTGAGACTTCTCGGCCATATGGCTTCCACGGTTCATGTAACCCCCAATGCCCGCCTGCACATGCGGCCTGCGCAGTGGAGCCTTCGAACTCAGTGGCATCAAGCCACAGGGAGCCTTGCAGACTCAGTAAGAATATCCTCCATGCTCGTCTCCTCTCTACAATGGTGGCTTCATCTTCCGAATCTGGTACTCGGAGTGAGTTTTCAATCCCCTCCGCCTTCTCAAGTGCTGACGACAGATGCTTCTCTTCTAGGTTGGGGAGCACATTGCCAAGGGGCATGTACTCAGGGTCTCTGGACCCCTTGGGAGGCTGCTCAGCAGATAAACTTCCTGGAGCTACGGGCAATACGCCTAGCTCTGAGAGCCTTCTCCCACCTCACATCTCACCAGTCTGTACTGGTCCAGACGGACAATCAAGTTGCCATGTTCTACGTGAACAAACAAGGAGGCACGGGCTCCTTCCTTCTCTGTCAGGAGGCACAACGACTGTGCTCTTGGGCAGTCAATCACGGAATCCTCCTCAAGTCTGTCTACCTCCCCGGTCAAGAAAATTACCTGGCGGACAGACTGAGCAGGATCCTGCAACCACACGAATGGAGATTGAATCCATTGGTGGTTCAGCAGATCTTTCTCAGGTGGCGCCTCCCCACCATGGATCTTTTCGCCAGTCCTCTGAACCGGCAACTCCCGAGATTCTGTTCCAGACAACAGCATCCTCTCAGAGTAGCAGCGGATGCCTTTCTGATTCCGTGGTTCCAAAGCCTACTGTATGCGTTTCCTCCCACGCCACTAGTGTCCCGAATACTGTTCAAGGTCCTCAAGGACGGGGCCTCAATGATTCTGATAGCCCCCAGGTGGCCGAGGCAGCCGTGGTTCCCACTCCTGCTGCAACTGGCGGTGGACACTCCTCTTCCTCTGGGGATTCAACACGATCTCCTGTCTCAAGACCAGGGGTCTTTCTTGCACCCCAACCTCCAGTCCCTTCATCTGATGGCCTGGCTGCTGAAAGGGTAGTCCTGGCTCCCCTGCTACTGCCTAGAGAGGTGGAAGACGTAGTCTTAGCCTCTAGGCGGCAATCCACCGGGAAATCCTACGCTCTTAAGTGGCGTAGATTCTCCGCATGGTGTGCTCAGCACAGCGAGAATCCCTTCTCGTGCTTGGTAGCGGTAGTATTGCAATATTTGCTTTACCTCTACAATCTAGGCCTTAAGTCCAACTCTGTCAGGGTTCACCTCGGTGCTCTCTCAGTGCACCACTCGCCGGTGGACGGGAGGCCTCTTTCCAACCACCCTTTGGTGGCTCGTTTTCTCAGAGGCCTCCTCCTGCTTAAACCCCCTTTGCGTACACCAGCCCCTGAGTGAGATCTCAATGTGGTCTTACAGCGGATTACTTGTCCGCCATTTGAACCTATGGCTACCTGCCCTCTCCGTTTTCTCTCCTGGAAAACCTTGTTTCTGGTAGCTCTTACCTCTGCTAGGCAAGTGAACTTCAGGCACTAGTGTCTGATCCCCCTTACACTAGATTCTACAGGAATAGGGTAGTCTTATGGACTCACCCGAAGTTTCTTCCTAAGGTTGTTTCCCCTTTTCACCTTAATCAGGAGGTGGTTCTTCCGACCTTCTTTCCCAGGCCGCATGCCTACCGGGCTGAGATGGTCCTGCATACCCTGGACTGTAGGAGGGCGTTGTCCTTCTACCTTGACCATACGTGGGAGCATCGAAGGGCAGTTCAGCTCTTCGTTTCTTTTGACCCCAATAAATTGGGGTTACCTGTTTCCAAGCGTACTTTGTCCATATGGGTCACTGACTGTATCGCCTGGGCTTATGGGGCAGCTGGCCTCTCGTTGGAGGGTCGTGTCACGGCTCATCGTGTCAGGGCGAAGGCTGCGTCAGTGGCTCATCTCCGCTCTGTTCAGTTGGCAGACATCTGCCGGGCCGCTACTTGGTCTTCAAGCCAGACATTTGTGGCCCATTACTGCCTTGAGAGGGAGTCCCGCAGGGACAGTGCTTTCGGACAGGCAGTACTCCATAATCTCTTTGGGGTTTAGGCAACTCCTACCCTCCGGCCCTGGTGTTGGGCTTCCGGTCGGGGGCGTTCTCAGAGAAGATTCCTTCCTTACGTACTGACGAGCTAGAGGGAGCTCATTTTTTCCGCTTGAGGTCTCCGGTAGCCTTAAGCTGGGGAGTCCCATATGTGAGGACTGACTTCCTGCTTGGTCCTGGAGAAAGAGTAGTTACTCACCTGTAACAGGTGTTCTCCAGGAGCAGCAGGAATCAGTCCTCACAACCCTCCCTCCTCCCCTTGGAGTTGCAGTCATGATTTATTTTTGCTAATTTTTTTGCTGTCTTTTAGCTATGTCATCAGACTGAGCAAGATGGCACCCTTGGGCGGGAAGGGGACCACGCATGTGCGCTGCAATTCCCAAAGGCTTTCTTTGAAAGCTGGGGAAATGCTCCGCACGGGGGCTCTGTCGGCGCCGACATCACTCATATGTGAGGACTGATTCCTGCTGCTCCTGGAGAACACCTGTTACAGGTGAGTAACTACTCTAAACGTCTTGTGTGTGTCCGTCACAAAACTCAAAAGCTGCGTCGAGTTCTGAGCAACTACCTGCACCAGAGCGGAGACATCTGCTGCACACTTGGAAACAGTCACATCCAGCTTCACCAACATCTTCCAAATAGAATCCAAGGAGATTTCACCCGAACACTGCTGCTGAGAACTTGGGGGCAAGTTCAGGCGAGAATTATCCACCAATGCCGAAGGATCACCAGAAACCAGCTCGCCGGTCGACTCAGGACCTTCCTCGAATCTCACTACTTTGACAGAGGAAGCAAGAAGGGGCGTTGAGCGGGACACAGGCAGACCCAATGCTCCACCTTTCTCTCCCGACGTAAGTGAAGCGATGACGACAGAGCCTGATTCCACAGGCTCCGACTCCAATGAAACCACCAAATGCAGCTGCGGGAAAGTTGTAATCGGCTCAGCCGAGGCCGGCTCCCCAATCGACATCCTCAGCAATAAGCCCTCTGCAGCCTTCTCTAGCGCCAAGGCTTTAAGGAGAAGCGCCTCTATCTGTTGTTGATCGGCCGCAGAGGAAGCACCCTTCGCCGGCTTGGCTCTGTTGTTCCCGTGCCGCCTAGGAGGCATAGGAAAAAAAGAGAAAATCTCTTCAAAAGGTAAAGCAGAGATGCCGCTCTCCTATTGTACCGCCATCTTGACTTCGCCCCGTAAACCACTGATGTGAACCAGCGGAACTGGCTGGTTCTGGAGGGGTTGTGCGCATATTCTACTTGAGCAGAAGCGTCCTCGTGAGCGGAGCAGAGCTTGATAGCCCCCTCAGACATTTGTCAGGTGGCAATGTGGACATCACTTTCCACTTTTGCCAAGCATTACCATTTGGATGTCTGTGCGCGGGCAGAAACAAACTTTGGCTCAAAGGTTTTACAAGCTGCTGTGTCTTCTTTCTGCCCACTGGATGCATAGCCATGGTACATCTCACTTGTCTGGACTGGTCTAGCAAGACAATATGGAAGATGACATTTTACTTAGCAGATAATTTCCTTTCCTTGAGTCCTGCTAGACCAGTACAGGACCTGCCTTTGTAACTGTGTTGGTTTGCCGTAATGCGGTGGTGCCATTTAGTCCGCTATAATCTGTGTGGTTGGCTCTGTGGTTTCATAACCTTCTGACAAGCTTTTTGTTGAGGCTAATCTGTACATAGTTCCTCTTCGTGTTGGGTTGAACATTGTTGCGGTTGTGTGAGTTTCAAGATTGCTTCTATATGCTTGGGTACTGATTTTGTCCCTAGTGGCTCAAACTGATAGAGGCATGATGATGTCATTGAAAAACTAGATGTTTCATTGGTTCTCTGTCTCCACACATCTGCTGGTAGGGGAACACAACCCACTTATCAGGACCCAAGGAAAGGACATTATCTGTTAAGTAAAATGTCATCTGTGTCTCGTTCTCTCTCAGTCCTTGAGAAGTTGCAAGTTGGTGATTATGTTCCTTGATGACTGCTTGTTCCATTTCGTCATCAGGTTCACTCATAAGAAATAAGCTGATATGAAATGTTTTGAAAATTATTCCCACAATTAATCCACAAAATTAACTTCAAAGGTCAGCAAGGAGCAGGAAAACTGTACAGCAAAAAGAAGGCTATTTTAAAGATTTTTGAGGTGGTGGGAGGGGTGGGGATTTGTACGTGGGGAGGAATTGGGAAATGTAAACACTGTGATGTTGATATTCAAATGCACTTAGGCAGTTAGTGGTGGAGCCAAGCGCATAAATGCTTTTTCTTGTAAATCCGGGTCACTTGAATGGATAATTTTGAAACATCGGCTGCATCATTTAAATAAAAAATGTACATTCAGTGCCGCTACCTGGATAGCAAACAGTGCTGAATATATGTATACTATGTGTGCAGCTGCGATATTCAGTCCACAGTTTGGATAAATTTAGGGAAGCTTTTTGCTGTCCTAAATTTATGTGGATAACAGACTGAATATTGCAGCTGTCCAAATAATTCGTTGAACTGTCCATGCTCTGCCCTGGCACTATACAGATGGTGCGGGGGCAGTCTGTAATAATTTTGGCAGCACTATCTGTATCGTGTTGCTGAAAATCAGTGAATAGTGCTGGCTAGGGCAATTGTCCAAATAATTGCCTTTGAATATTAGGCTGTTAACTTTTAAGTCTAAGGGGGCAATATACAGCCACTAAACATATGAATTGTGTTGAGGTAGTCCACACAAATATCATAACTTGAAATGTTTAAGTTAGGCCTTTCAAGTCATATGTGGATATTCAGTGGAACTACCTAAACAGATAATATTACCGAAGATATATTGACCATATGAGTAAATATTGACCTCTGTATAAGAAAATCTAAACAGAATTGTGTCTAAATTAAATTAGAGCTGTACAAAGCAACAAATTTTGCTACTCTGTTATTCTAAAAGCTAAAATAATGTGCAGATGGGTTTTGGGTAAGGTTTGAAACTTGCTCTGCCTAACTGGTGGAGTGGAGTACCTTGTATTAAAAACCCAACAGATGTTAGGAGGAAGGAATACTCCCCACTTCTACCATCTCATTTAGGGAATTTCATGCCAGATTTTAATGAACCTGACTATGCCAAGAGTTGTGCAGTACACATCCTAGAGCCTCCTCCAAGCATAGTGCTCTTTCTTAGGAGCCTCTGGAAACCAAATGTTTGTGACTAAACTTTGTCCCATGAAGATGGGATGCCGTGGACTTGCCAGAATGAGGATCTTTGGGCTCAGGCAGCTGTAGCTGTTGGTTGCAGCTGACTTGCTCTGATAGTGATTTGGGGATCTGTTTACTAAGTGGCGCTAATGGCTTCCATGCGATATCGGAGCCGCGGCCCCATTTTCACATCGAAGCCGCTAGCTCCATTTAGTAAACAGACCCCTTAGTTTATATCATTGAACTTTGGGATCATCATGTGTTTGCTAGAGGCTACCATAACTAGATGCACATCCTGTAACTGAAGAGGGGCATTTCACTGAACATACAGATGAACGCTAGAGTGGTTCATCCTAGAACAAAAAAGCAACATAATTTTTATTTTAATTATGTAACAAAATTAGCATGACTTTACACAGATGTTCCTGTTGAAGCAGAGGAAAAGAATTTCGTTAGTCACCGGCCTGAAAATCTAGGGGCTGTTCACATAAAGAAAGATGCTCCTGACATTGGTAAGTTGATCTTCAACACACAGACACACACACACACACACACACACACTATCACGCCTCCCGCTCCCTAACCTTGAGGGTTAAGGAGGGGTTGCCTTGTGATGCCCTTGAGGCAATTAGTTGTAGTTGTGTTAGTGCTTCGAGCAGTAAGGCATGGCAAAGAGAAATTTATTTTCATGAGGTTTATTTGCCAGTTGTGCAGTTCAAATGCAACAGACGGTGCAGAAGTTATAAATCCAAAACAAGAGTAAAAGAAACTAGATAAACAGGCTTGCAATGCTGTGCTATCTTCAGGAATTCACATTCACCTCATGTGATCCAATCATGAACTGAAGAACAGAAAGGTTCATTCAACAGTAGTGCTCCTGCTATACAAATCAGTTGAACTTTAACTCATTCACTTTTTACCAGCTTCTTTGTATAGGAAGAGTCCAATACATCTGCTATATTACCTCATACAACAGGTAAAACTTTTCCCTCTTAATTGTCTTTCTCAATTAAGCAGGTTGAACAGTCCATTAATGTGTCCTCTTCTGTAGATGGCAGAGAATTAGGAAAAGGCACTTCTTCCTCACAGCCAGCAACTGGTTCTGGGGCAGTGTAATTAAAACTTGCCTTACGTTCCAAACTCTCTAAACTCTTGGAGAAGTGATTCAGCTGGTGACTTCCCTTCACTTAGCTGATGTCCCTTTTCTCCCGTGAGCAATTGTTTGCTGAGGCTCTTTATCTCAGGCTGATTAACATACTTGTTTGTATCAAGAAAACAAACATTCAACGTGCTGCTAACGTTATCTCTCCACCTCTCTCTACATGTGGGTGGTGTGCTTAGATATTTGGCAGTGCAGGGAGAGTCTTTAAAGAGAGATTTAAAAGCATGGATGTCAGCCCCTTCCTGGCTAGGTACTTCAGCTAGCTTGTAAGAATATTCACTGTTATTCAAACCCTCTCCTTGCTGAAAGCAGCTGCCACCATTTTGTCTGACTTGGCTTTTAAAACTAGGGCACACTCCCTCTGGCTTTAGAGCATAAAACTTATCAACTATTTCTCACCCACTGGGTACCTTAGATAGAAGTTTTCCCTTGGAGAATTCTTTGTCCTTCTGCCTTTTATTCCATAGCTCTGCCTGGTCCTGCAGCCTTGGATCTCTCAGTGTTTTGAAAGTCTTCTGCCCCCAGCAGTTTCTTTCAGCCTCTGAGCCTTCCACCAAGCTACCTGCTAGTTGCAGACTATCTGAGGAATCACAGCAGCAGAGATGCTTCCTTCCAGACTTCCCCTCTGAAACTCTTATTTCTCCTTCTGGGAATTCTCTCCGTCTCTGTTCTTGCCCTTGCTCTTGTTGCTCTCTTTGCTTTCTTGGCTCCCGTTGTCCTTGTTGCTCTCTTTGCTCCCGTTGCTCTAGTTCACTTCCTGGCTTCTGACTAACCAGGTGCTTCTAGCTTGCACTGCCCGCCTCCTCTTAGGGCGTGCCCAATCAAGAGCTTTACTACTCCCCTCCCCCGAGGTGAGCTGTTCTGCTTGATTAGTTCTGAGTTTTTTTCTTTCTGCAGAGAAATTCCTGCTTTCTCCTGCAGTACCGGCTTCTACCACCGGATGCTTATCTGTGTCCATCGGTTCCTGGGGAGCTACTGCGTCACAACACACACACACACTCTCACACACTCACACTCACACTCACAGCCAAATCTGAGGCAGCAAAAGAACATCCTTTCAGATTCCCACCCACAGAAACCTATTTCCTCTAAACATCTGCCAGCTAGAACATCTAGCAGTCCTCTTACAGCAAAAGTATATCACTGTTAACATTGCTTGGATCACAGTTGTTTCATTCCTTCAGTTCACATTTTGCATCTTTGTTTTGTAACAGCCCTACACATAAAACAGAAGGAAGATTTGCATGGCATTTAGCAAAGGGTCTCTAAGCTATCAGTTCTTCCCTTGTATATTTTTGACTGATCGGATGGGATTTATAAGTTAGCAAGGTGATATAAACACACTGGGGCCATCCCCTCCCTTTTCTGACATATTGGGGGTTATTTTATAAAGCATTTTTTCTCATGTAAAACATGCTTTAAATATGGAAAAGTGCTCTTACTAAAATGTATAGCTGAATGTGCAAATATAAGTATGTACCAGCAAGATGGCTAGGGGTACACCTGGATGAGTTCCTCACGCTGAAAAATGAAGTGAAATCAACAGTTGCAACAGTTTTCTATAAATTGCAATTGGTCCAAAATTTGAAAAACATTTTATCACCCACTGACAAAGGAAGTCTGTATTACAATCTAATCTCCAGGAATAAGCAGGAATGTAGTCTTCACATATGGGTATCGTCGGCACCGACTGAGCCCGCGTGGGAACGCTCCCCAGCGTCCAATTAGAAAGCTTTTGGGAGCATCCCACAGCACCTGCGTGCTGCCTTCCTGCCTTTCCCAACTGTCTCTCTCCAGTTCTTCGTTTTCCACGGAGCCGTCAGGTCGCACTTCCTGTCACCGCAGAAAATATCCCTTTTATTCTTCTTTTTTGTGGTCATGTCTGCCTTCCTTCAACGCTACACCGGTACCGCCGTTTTTTTCTTTCTTTCTGTTGTAAAAAAATAAATAAAATTTTTCCTGGAGTCTTCCAGCTTTTTTCTCCTCTGGTGCCACGCGCCATTTTGGGCACTAGGCCCATCTTTCCTCTGCAATGGAAAAACCCGCCTCGGGGTTTAAAAAGTGTTCCAAGTGTGGCGGTACCATCTCCGTCACCGACACCCATGAGTGGTGCCTCAAATGTTTAGGACCTGACCACTCTATCTCCGAGTGTGTTGCCTGTGGGATGATGTCGAAGAGTGGTCGTCAAAACCAAGCTGCTAAACTTAGCACCCTTTTTCCCTCCGATGCAGCATCTGTGGCATCAACATCTTCCAGGGCTTTGTCTTCCTCCCATGGATCTCAGGTGACTAAACATAAGTCTAGCCAGTCCTCAAAGGATAGATCTCCTTCCAAGTATCGAGATGCCTCTGGCGTTGCCCTTGAGGGACTTACACCGGCAAAATTGCCCCGGCAGGAGGCTTCGGCTACCAAAGCATCATCGGGACTCCAGGATGTTCTCGAGGCCCCAACCTCGGCAGAACTACTGGTGCCATGCTCTGGGGTACCGGCCATTTCACCCGGTACCGATACCCAGGCATCGGCGGCGTCGATAGACCAGAGATTTTGGGCTATTGAATGCAGTCTGGCGGCTCTTCTCTCGGCATCGATGCCCCTGAAACTGCTTTAGACAATTCAACCGGTACCGGTACCAACATTGGTACCAGAGGCATCGACGTTGGCAGGTGGACTACCAGTACTGACGCAGGCTATACCCTCTGGTACTGACAAGTCAATTCCGGACCCTGTCGATACCGACTTTGATCGGTACCGGTATCGTGCGATGCACAATTACCCGGACAGGAGATACTTTAAATCCTCCGAGTCTGAAGACTCTGACAGCTCTGTCGATACCAGTGTACTTCTTCCTGAGGATTCTTCCTCTCCTAAACGTAGGATGTCTCCGCCTGAGGATATATCCTTCCAGGATTTTATCCAAGATGTGGCTCGAGGTCTTTCCATCACAGTGGCTCCTGAACAGAGCCTAGGGCAAAGGAATTGGAGATTTTACAGTATCCTAAAGCTCCCAGAGAGGCAGCTACTTTGCCTATTCATGAGATCTTGCATGATCTCATGCTAAGGATGTGGGAAACACCTTTCACCACTTCTCCTCATTCTCATAGGCTCGATACCATGTCCTCCCTGTCCTGGATTTCAAAAAACTCAGCTGCCCCACCATTCCATGGTGGTGGAGTCAGCTATGAGGATCAAGAGTGCAAAAAGACATGCATCTAATCCTCCGGGACGTGAATGTAGAACTCTTGATGCCTTTGGGCGTCTTACATTCCAGGTCTCTATGCTTTCTGCCAGGATTAGTTCCTACATTTTATATATGGGAATGTTCCTTAAGGAAATTACAGGAGATCTAGAGCTTATGAGCCCTCTCCTTCCTGATGATAAGAGACAAGATTATCTTGCTCTTATCAAACATAATCAAGATGTTTCCAAATTCGTAAATCGTGCAGCTTTTGATTGTTTTGAGTGCATAAGCAGAACTTCTGCTATTGCCATAGGCGCACGTAGGATTGCCTGGCTCCAGGCATCTGATTTGGAACTTTGGGTACAGAACAAATTGGGGAATATTCCTTGCACTGGAGAGAATCTCTTTGGCACAAATTGGCAAGAGAAAGCTAATGAGCTAGATCCTCATAATCTCACCTTGGATAGATTATCAAAATCTACAGCTGATCCTGCAAGGAAAAAGTCCTACAAAAAAACATTCTTCACTAGAAAGAAGAAGTTCTACCCCTCCTATACCCAACAAGGGCATCGTTCAGGTCAGTCTGCCCAAAAGGGTCAGCAGCAACCTAAACAAAGAAAATCAAAGGCTGCTAAGCCTCAACCGGCTCAGCAGACTCAGCCTCCACAGGGGCTTTGACTTCCATCTAGAGAACTTTGTCTTCCTGGCCCTGAACGGGCCAGAGCCTTCCACCATTCCAGGAGGGTTATGTTATTTTGCCCCCAGATGGGGGCAGATAACAGCAGAAAGTTGGACTCTGTCCATTGTGAGAGAGGGATACAAGCTTCACTTCCTCAGCATGCCCCCTCATACAATGGTAAGACAGTTCAATTCTCAGACCTCTCTCAATTCCCAGTTAGATCACGAGGTCAGTCTGCTTCTTGCCCAAGGGGCAATAGAAGAAGTATCTGTTCATCAACAGGGTGCAGGGTTCTATTCCCACTTTTTCCTTATTCCAAAGAAAACAGGAGGGTACAGACCCATTTTAGACCTCAGAGAATTGAACAAATATCTGTTCAAAGAGAAATTCAAAATGATTTTTCTAGGAACTCTACTGCCATACCTTCAGAGTCAGGACTGACTTTGTTCTCTAGATCTCAGGGATGCGTACACTCATGTTCTCATCCATCCAACTCACCAAAGATTTCTTCGCTTTCTATTTCAAGGCAAGCACTACCAATACAGAGTTCTTCCTTTTGGCCTGGCCTCGGCACAAAGGGTGTTCACAAAATGCATGGCTGTGGTTGCAGCATTTCTCCGCACCCTAAAAATATTCGTCTTCCCTTACTTGGACGATTGGCTCATTCGAGCCCCATTAGAGCCAGAGGCCAGGATTTCCCTATCTCGCACAATGCATATCCTCCAATATTTGGGACTTGTCATAAACTTCCCAATATCCAACCTAGCTCCCACTCAGTCTCTAGAGTTCATAGGAGCCCTGCTGGATACCAGACAGACAAGGGCCTATCTTCCACAGTCCTGCTGCCTTTGCATTGTGCAGTTAGCTTCCCAAGCAATGCTAAAGTCTCACCTCACTGCTCGGGAAATGTTACAATTGCTAGGCCACATGGCATCCACCGTGCATGTGGTCCCTTATACCCGCCTCCATATGAGGGCAGCCCAGTGGACTCTATCCACTCAATGGACTAAGGCGTCAGGTTGCCTGTCAGACAAAATAGCAACCTCAGATCGTCTCATGTTGTCTCTCCAATGGTGGCAGTCACCCCAGAACCTGTTGATAGGGTCCCCTTTTCAGCAACCCCCACCCCAAGTAACTCTAACAACAGATGCCTCACAGATGGATTGGGGAGCCCATTTGCAAGGCCTCTCTACCCAGGGTACGTGGACTCCACAGGAGACCGATCTACACATCAATCTTCTAGAGCTCAGAGCAATCTCTCTTGCTCTTCGAGTGTTTCACACCCAGCTCAGCTACAAAACTGTCCTAATTCAAACGGACAACCAGGTAGCCATGTTCTATGTGAACAAGCGGGGCAGAACAGGCTCTCTGTCGCTCTGCAACAAAGCTTTGCGACTTTGGGCCCTCGCCAGAGAGCATCAGATTCATCTCCTTGCAGTGTATCTTCCAGGCATTCAAAACTCTTGGGCAGACAGACTCAGTCGAGTTCTGCTTCCATACGAATGGTCTCTCCATGCAGACCAGGTGGCCAAGATTTTCCAGTTTTGGGGAACCCCAGACATAGACCTCTTTGCAAGTCCACTGAATGCCAAACTTCCCCGGTTCTGTTCCAGAATTCCGGCCCAGGGTTGTCAGGCCAGGAATGCCTTTCTCCTCCATTGGGGTCGGGACTTTCTGTATGCCTTCCCACCCATTCCCCTAATTCCCAGAACTTTATTCAAGCTTCAGAGAGACAGAGGCCATATGATTCTCATAGCCCCACACTGAGCATGACAAGTGTGGTACCCTCTGCTCTTACATCTCTCTCAAGCTCCATCTCTGGAGTTAGGATCTGCTCCAGATCTCCTATCCCAGGAGGACGGGATGCTGTGTGATCCCAACCCCCACTCTCTACATCTCAGGGCCTGGTTGCTGAAAGCCTAGAACTTCATGGTCTTAACCTTTCACAGGAAGTAAAGGATATCCTTTATGCTCCCAGGAAACCATCCACAAGACACTCTTATGCTTTCGAGTGGAAAAGGTTTACCATATGGTGTTCGCAGAAGGGTCTCAACACTCTTGCAGTACCTCTGGAATCATTACTAGAATATCTCCTTCATTTGTCTAATGCAGGGCTTAAGACCAATTCAGTGAGAGTTCATTTGAGTGCTATTGCAGCTTCTCTCAAACCTTTAAATGGGCAACCTATTTCCTCTCATCCGATCATAGCGAGATTTATGAGAGGACGTCTCCTAACTAAGCCTCCTGTTAAGCCACCACCGGTGACATGGGATCTAAATTTGGTTCTTGGCCAGCTCATGAAGCAGCCTTTTGAACCATTGGCTACTGCCTCTTTGAAATTCCTTTCCTGGAAGGTTATTTTTTTTATTGCAATCACATCAGCACGTCGCATCAGTGAGTTGCAAGCATTGGTGGCTTATCCTCCTTATACAAGGTTCCATCATGATAAGGTAGTTCTTAAGACTCATCCTCATTTTATGCCAAAGGTGGTTTCACCTTTTCATCTAAACCAAGCAGTTTACCTTCCTGTTTTTTCCCCAAGGCCTCATGCCTCTAATGCAGAAAGGAATCTTCATACTTTGGATTGTAAAAGAGCTTTGGCCTTCTACTTACAAAGGACGCGGCAACATAGAAAGTCCTCTCAACTTTTTGTTGCTTTTGATCTTAGTCGTTTGGGACTTCCAGTCTCCAAGAGAACACTGTCCAACTGGATTGCACAGTGTATTTCTTTTGCCTATGAGAGTAAAAACCTTCCATTTGGAAGGTCATGTCACAGCTCACAATGTGAGGACCATGGCAGCCTCTAAGGCTCATCTTCACTCTGTGTCTATCAATGACATCTGTCGAGCAGCCACTTGGGCCTCGGTTCATACCTTCACAGCCTATTACTGCTTAGACAAGGACTCCCACCGGGATGCCTTGTTTGATCAGGCTGTTCTTCAACACCTGTTCCATACTTAATCAACTCCTACCCACCATCTCTGGTAGGATGCCAGAGATCCATGGAAGGAGGTGGAGCCCTTTCATAAGAACATAAAATATGCCATACTGGGTCAGACCGAGGTCCGTCAAGCCCAGTATCCTGTTTCCAACAGTGGCCAATCTAGGTCATACGTACCTAGCAGTTTCCCCAAAAGACACAGGTTCTGCAATGCTTGTACTAGGTCAAGCATTGATATCCTGGGTCCCTTCTTAATAATGGTTTATGGACCTTTCCTCCAGGAACTTGTCCAAACCTTTTTTAAACCCAACTATACTAACAGCCTTTACTACATCCTCCAGTAACAAATTCCAGAGTTTGATTACACGTTGAGTGAAAAAATATTTTCTTTTATTAGTCTTAAATAGTTTACCCTGTAGCTTCATTGCATGTCCCCTAGTCTTCCTATATTCTGATAACGTAAACAGTCGATCTACGTTTACCCGTTCCACTCCGTTCATTAATTTATAGACTTCTATCATATCTCCCCTCAGCCGTCTCTTTTCCAGGTTAAAGAACTCTAACTTTTTTAGTCTTTCTTCATAGGAGTATCCTTCCATCCCCTTCACCATTTTGGTGGCTCTTCTCTGAACCTTGTCTAATAATGCTATATCCTTTTTAAGATACGGCGACCAGAATTGCACACAATATTCAAGGTGCGGTCTCACCATGGAACGATATAGAGGCATTATAATATCTTTTGTTTTATTTTCCATTCCTTTCCTTATCATACCTAGAATTCTATTTGCTCTCTTGGCTGCCGCTGCACACTGGGCCGAGGGTTTTAGCATGTTATCCACAATGACGCCTAAATCTTTTTCCTGGGTGGTAGTTCCTAATGTGGAACCTTGCATCGTGTAACCATAGTTTGGGTTGTTCTTCCTTAGGTGCATAACTTTGCACTTGTCCACATTAAGTTTCATCTGCCATTTTGATGCCCAGTCTTCCAATTTATCAAGATCCTCTTGCAATTTTCCACAATCCTCTTGGGTTTTAACAACTTTAAATAGTTTTGTGTCATCTGCAAATTCGATAACCTCACTCGTTATTCCACTTTCCAGGTCATTTATGAATATGTCAGAAAGCAGCGGACCCAGCACAGATCCCTGGGGTACACCACTATTCACCTTTCTCCATTGGGAAAATTGGCCATTTAACCCAACCCTCTGCTTTCTATCTTTTAACCAGTTCCTGATCCACAGTAGTACACTGCCTCCCATCCCATGACTCTTTAGTTTTGCCAAAAGTCTCTGATGAGGGACCTTGTCAAAGGCTTTCTGAAAGTCCAGATACACTATATCAACCGACTCACCTTTGTCCACCTGTTTATTCACACTTTGAAAAAAACATAACAGATTAGTAAGACAAGATCTTCCTTGTCTAAAGCCATGTTGGCTGTCTCCCATTAGGCCATGACTATCTACATGCTGAGTAATTTTATTCTTTAAGATGGTTTCTACCATTTTTCCTGGTATTGACGTGAGGCTCACCGGTCTGTAGTTTCCCGGATCACCCCTCGAACCCTTTTTAAAAATTGGTGTTACATTGGTGATCCGCCAATATTCAGGTATTAGAGATGATTTTAATGATAGTTCACAGATTACTAATAGCAGGTCTGCAATCTCATATTTCAGTTCTTTCAACACCCTTGGATGTATACCATCCGGCCCAGGTGATTTGCTACTCTTCAGTTTATCTAGCAGTTGTAATACATCTTCCCGATGTATCGATATTTCCTTCAATTCTTCCGCACCTTTAAATACCACTTCAGTCATGGGTAACATCCCTACATCTTCCTCAGTAAAGACTGAAGCAAAAAATTCATTCAGTCTCTCCGCTATCACCTTGTCGCCTCTTAGTGCCCCTTTAACTCCTCTATCATCTAATGGTCCAACTGACTCTCTCACAGGTTTTTTGCTACGAATGTACTTGAAAAAATCTTTATTTGGGGTTTTTGCTTCCGCAGCAAGCTTCTTCTCAAATTCTCTCTTTGCCTTCTTTATCAATGCCTTGCATTTGACCTGCCAGTGCTTGTGCTGTTTCCAGGTTTCATGGTTTGGCTCTTTTTTCCATTTCCTGAAAGATGCTTTCTTGGCAACAACGGCCTCTCTGACCTCACCTTTAAGCCATGCTGGCAGTTTTTTGGACTTCCTTCCACTTTTCTTAAAGCGTGGAATACAGCTGGTCTGGGCTTCCAAGATAGTATTTTTCAACAACACCCAAGCTTGATGTAAGTCTTTAACCTTTGCAACTGCTCCTTTTAGTTTTTTCTTAACTATTTTCCGCATTTTATCATAGTCTCCCTTTCAAAAGTTAAAAGGTAGTACTGTGGATTTCCTTACTATCCCTCCTCCACTAATTAAATCAAAGGCGATCATGCTATGATCACTATTGCCAAGTGGCCCCAACACCCTTATCTCTTGCACTAGATCTGGTGTTCCACTTAGGACTAGGTCTAATATGGCTTCCCCTCTCGTTGGTTCATGGACTAGCTGCTCCAAGAAGCAGTCATTTGTCATCTAGGAACTACATTTACCCGTTCCACTCCATTCATTAATTTATAGACCCCTATCATATCTCCCCCTCAGCTGTCCTCTTTTCCAAGTTGAAGAGCCGTAATATTTTAAGCCTTTCCACATAGTGGTATCCTTCCATCCTCTTTACCATTTTGGTAGCTCTTCTCTGTACCTTGTCTAATTCTGCTATATCCTTTAAGATATGGTGACCAGAATTGTACACAGTATTCAAGGTGCGGTCACACCATGGAACGATACAGAGACATTATAATATCCTTTGTTTTATTCTCCATTCCTTTACTTATGTTTCCTAGCATTCTATTTGCTTTCTTGGCTGCGGCTGCCCACTGAGCTGGGGGTTTCAATGTATTATCCATAATGGTGGTTGCTAAGGTAAAACCTTGCATAGTGTAGCCATAGTTTGGGTTGTTCTTCCCTAAGTGCATAACTTTGCACTTGTCCACATTAAATTTCATCTGCCTTTTGGACATCCAGTCTTCCAATTTATAAAGGTCCTCTTGAAATTTTTCACAATCCTCTTGTGTTTTAACAACTTTGAATAATTTTGTGTCATATGAAATTTGTCACCTCATTCGTTATTCCCATTTCAAGGTTATTTATGAATATTTTAAAATATTCACAAGGGCACACAACTTCTGGGGTTTCTCCCTGGCATCTTCAGCTAAGGAGTCCCCATATGTGAAGACTACATTCCTGCTTGTTCCTGGAGATAGCATAGTTACTCACCTGTAACAGGTGATCTCCGGGAACAGCAGGAATTTAGTCTTCACAACCCACCCACCTCCCCTAGGAGTTGTATCTCTCTCTCTCTCTCTGTTTTCTTTCCCTTTCTCTCTCTCTCTCTTTGTCTCAGCTTTAAACTCAACTGGAGAGAGACAGTTGGGAAAGGTGGGAAGGCAGCACGCAGGCACTGTGGGATGCTCCCAAAAGCTTTCTAATTGGACGCTGGGGAGCATTCCCGCGCAGGCTCCGTCGGTGCTGACGATACCCATATGCGAAGACTAAATTCCTGCTGTTCCCGGAGATCACCTGTTACAGGTGAGTAACTATGCTTGGCCGTGGTTTCCAACCTGTGGTACCTGAACCCTAGGGGTCCGTGAGACCATTGCAGGGGATCCACAGGACACAAAACAAAAAAAAAAAAAGAGGAGAAGCTTGTGGGTATTGGCTAGAGGGAAGAGAAAGAGAAAGTGGAGGGAACTGACTGAGGGGTGAGACTGAGACTGGTGGGGCTGGCTGGGGGAAGGGAGAGAGAGAGACTGGTGGAGAGAGAAAAGAGAAGGGAATTAAGAGGACTGGTATGGACAGGCTTGCTGCTGAGGGAAGGGAGTCCAGGAAGAGTGGTGTGAATGAATTGAGGGTCCTTGAACATTTTGAACATTATTAAGGAGTCCATACAATCAAAAAGGTTGGGAACTCTGGTCTATGATCCGTAGCAGCTTTGATTACTACAGTTTTATTTAAGATCTTCCAGTCTATTTAGTTAGTGTATTACAGACCACACAGAATGCTGCCATGCAATTAGTGTCGAGCTATAATCTCTGGAACCATACCTGAGGCACTGCACTGGCTTTAAAGTGCTCAAAGAATAAAAGCTCTCAGGGAACAAGCAGGAAGTCAGTCCTCACATGTGAGTGATGTTGGGCGTCGATGGAGCCCTTGCGGTAACCTCTCCCCAGCTTTCAAAGAAAGCCTTTGGGAGATGTACCACACATGCATGGTCCCCTTCCTGTGCCATCTTGACTCAGTCTCCCTTTTTCCACAAAGCCAATCGGATGTGTGTCTGCTCCCCCCGGAAAAAGTTATGTTTTTGTGTTTGATTTTTTTCTTTCTTCCGTTGCCTACCAGTACCCCTTTCTGCCTATGAGCCCTTGCCTAGATGTTGCACCTGGGTTCTTTTTCTTTTTTCCTTTTTCCATAGTATTGCGTTCGTTGTGGCTTCGCACCTTTTTTCTGGCCAGGCCTAAAGAGTTTAACCTCGCAGAGACGGTCTTCCCCACCATGGCCTCAACCAGTGGCTTTAAGCTATGCGACCGCTGTGCCCATAATATGTCATGCATGGACCCGCACGACTGCTGCTGCTTTGGGCCGGACCATGACCCCTTGGTCTGTGATCTCTGCAAACTGATGACCACGAAGGCCCTGAAGAGCCATCAGCAGCAGCAGGTCAATCTTCCATAAGGCAAACTCAGCCTCGGAGTCCCCCAAGAAGACCAGCTCCAAAACCCTGTCCAGGACTCCGGAACCTCAGGGAGACTGTGCCACCTCAGAGCCCCGGGACCCTTAAGGCAGAGCTCTCTGGAGGGGGACCACAAGAAGAGCTAGAAGCCCTCGAAAACCTTGTCAGCTGATGAGTACAGTAAGGTGGGGAAGTCCCACGGAGCTCAGACTCAAAGCCCCTGGCATGAGGTCGAGGGATCTGTTTGGGAGCAGCCTACCAAGGGATAGGAGCAATCGGATTTGAGCGATCAGCCTCGGAGTGCCGAGGCCATCCTGATTGAAGATGCTTCTCAGGTGGAGCTGGCGCTGGGCCCGAGATCCTCGACGTCCATGCTGAAGCTTGCGGAACCATCTGACCTCAAGACCAGAATGGCAGCCTTGGAGTGCAGCCTGTCTGCCTTCATGGCCCAGCAGCGGGCCTGGCTGCCTGGTTCCTCCAAATCATCACTCCTGATGATGGAACCCTCCACCTTGAGGGGGTCTCTGGAAGTCGAGCTGGTACTCAAGCACCATCGGCCTCGTGAGTCTATGACCTTAATCTCAGTCTACGGGATTGTGGTCATCGCCTCTCAACACCCACAATTCTGATCCACAGGGTCGTCGTAGCACCAGGACCATCGGGCTCGGGGCTCAACCCCGGAGCCCGGTCCACTATCAATACTTCCACCGACTATGAGTCGGATTGGGAGACTGAGGATGATGAGTCCCCCGGACACCTGTTACCACTGGGACGTCCCCTTGTACTTATCTCCCCAGGGGACCCGGCGTCTATCCCCACCCAAAGTCATGGCTTTCCTCGATTTTGTGCGGACATGGCAAAGATCCTTGCCAACTCAGAGGAGGACCCTCGGACTGAGGATCTCAAGCTCCTCCAGTATGAGGCTCCCCCGAAGGAGGCCCTCACGATACCCATTCCCCCGATCCTGAAACAGTTGCTGCCCCATATATGGGAGACCCCTGCATAAGTGCCCATTGTGAGCAGATGGCTGGACTTGATGTACCGGGTCCACCTGAACTTCGGCTTCCAAAAAGCACAACTGCCCCACAGCTCCATGGTGGTGGAGTTGGCCATGCATCAGCTTAAGAGCCAGAAGGCGCACTCTTCAGTGCCCCTGCATAGGGAGATCCGTGCCATGGATGCCTTGGGCAGAAAGTGCTACCAGAACTCAATGCTCATAGGCAGGATCCACGCATGCAAGTTGTACATGGGCATGTACCTGAGAGACCTGGCAAAGGAGCTTGCCGGGTTCTCAGCTGGTCTTTCTGAAGAACCTCTCCAGCGGTTCCAGACCCTAGCCTCGGCGGTCAGAGAGTGCTCCAAGTTTATGACGGCTTTGATTTGGTGGCTAGAATAGCCATGGCGGACATTAGTGCCTGGTGCTAGGCTTGGCTACAGTCCTCTGACCGGGAGCAATGGGTTCAGGACAAACTGGTCGATGTCCCGTGCCAGGAAGAGAACCTCTTTGATAAACCCATGACCAATAAGGCTGCAGAATTGGAGTCCAAGTTCCTGATAAGGACCAGGCTCTCCAAGAAGACCACTAACCCAGATAGAAGATCTCTGGTAAAAAGCCGCTTTACCCAAAGTAGAGGAGGGCTTACGTAAACTACCCTCAATACCAAGCCTTCCCAGATCCCCAACAAGGCCAGCAGAGCAAGTGGCAAGGGCATGACCCTCGTAAGCCCAAGATTCCCAAGACCCAGGCACCGGCCCCAGTATAGCCTGGGGAGAGTTTTTGACTCCTTGGGCATAGCTTCTCCTCCCCCAGGAGGCCTAGCCCCGCAGCACACAGGGAGGCTTCTGGTGCTCTGTGCCAACTGGTGGGCTGCCATCACCTCTGACTCTTGGGTACTGCAGGTGGTGAGGGAGGATTACCTCCTCCACCTGGTACAGATGCCACCTCCCTTCTTTCCGAGAGAGCCCCACAGGACTCCCTTCCACCAGATCCTGATGCTGCAGGTCTTCTAAGGGACAGTGCAGTAGAACTCCAGGGTAAGGAGTTCTACTCCCACTACTTTCTTGTTCCAAAGAGGACCGGAATCTTCTGGCCCATACTAGACCTGCAGGATCTCAACAAGTTCCTGGTGAGGGAAAAGTTCAAGATGCTCTCCCTTGGAACACTGCTGCCATACCTCCAGCGGGGAGACTGGCTATGCTCCTTAGACCTGAAGGATGCATACACGCACATCCTGATCCATCTCAACCACAGACAATACCTCAGGTTCATGGTGGAAGGAAACTACTACCAGTACAGGGTCCTATTCTTTAGCTTGGCATCCATCCCAAGGGTATTCACAAAGTGCCTGGCAGTAGTCGCAGCCTACCTTCGCCTCCAGGGGGTCTTTGTCTTCCCCTATCTGGATGACTGGCTCATAAGAGGGTGTACCGCTGCCAAAGGTGCAGCAGGCAGTGGGGTGTACTATCCTCATTCTCCAGCACCTGGGGTTTGCGATAAACTAGTCCAAGTCTCATCTGCTCCTGACCCAGAGTCTGGAATTTATAGGGGCACAGCTAGACACCCTTCAGGACAGCGCCTTCTACTGGACAGAGCTGACTGCCTCAGGGCACTGGCTGCAGTCAGGCAGCACCATCACTCAGTGTTCACTCGCCTACTGCTCCACTTACTGGGTCACATGGCGTCCACCATTCATATCACACCAGACGCCCATCTGCACATGAGAGTGGCCCAATGGTGCTTCCACTCCCAGTGGTCCCAGGCCATAAGTGGCTATGGGACAGGATGGCGGTGACCTGTCAGCTGGCCACCTCCCTCAGTTGGTGGTAAGCTTTTCAGAACCTGTGGGCTGGGATGCCCTTCCAGGCTCCCACCCCCCAGAAGGTCCTCACCACAGATGCCTCCCTGCTGGGCTGTTGAGCCCACTAAACCCAGGGCAGTTGGTCAAAGGCAGAAAGTCAACAGCAAATCAACCTCCTAGAACATCGGGCCATATTCCTAGCCCTCCATGCCTTCCACCATCACCTACAACACCAGGCAGTGCTGGTCTAGATAACCAATTGCCGATGATCTACATAAACAAGCAGGTGGGCACGGGGTCGTACACCCTCTGCCAGGAGGCAGTGAGCCTCTGCTTGTATGCGAGCCACCATGGCATGCTGTTGAGAGCAGTGTACTTCCCAGGCCAGGACAAATGTCCAGGCAGACAAGCTCAGCAGGGTCCTGCAGCTGCATGAGTGGAGGCTGGACCCTCAGGTGGCCTGTCAGCTTTTTCAGTTTTGGGGAGTTCCACTGATGGACCTCTTCAACAGTCCAACCAACAGCCAGCTGCCCTGCTTTTGCTCCAGGTGGTGGCAGATGCTTTCCTCATCCCTCGGATGCTTGGGTGGTGGCAGATACTTTCCTCATCCCTTGGATGGAGGACCTTCTGTATGCCTTCCCTCCCATGCTACTGATAGCCAAGACTTTGTTCAGGGTTCAATGTGATAGGGCGGCAATGATCCTGGTCGCCCTGAGATGGGCCAGGCAACCGTGGCTCCCCCTGCTTCTGCACCTGTCTGTAATGCCTCCGGTTCCCCTTGGTAGTGCTCCTGACCTACTCTCACAGGAGGGGGTGCTCTCCTACACCCCAATCTGGGGTCTCGGTTGCTCACGGCCTGGCTGCTGAACGGGTAGCCTAGGCCCACTTCAGTCTGCCCGAGGAAGTGGAGGAGATCCTCTTGGCCTCCCATAAGTCCTCCACTAGATGGACAGAGGCCTTCAAGTGGAGGCAGTTCACGCTGTGGTTCAGGGAGCGATGGGTCAACCCGTTCTCCCGCACGGTGCAGTTTGTGTTGCAATACCTGTTCAACCTGTCCCAAGCGAGACTGTCCAACTCAGTGAGAGTGCACCTTAGTGTAGTCGCTGCGCACCACCACCTCATTGAGGGCAAGCCCCTCTCCGCTCAGCTACTTGTGTCTCATTTCCTGTGGGGTCTCTTGCTTTCTAAGCCTTCCGTCCAGCCTCTGGCAGCAGAGTAGGATCTGAATGTGGTGCTCTTGTGACTAACTATACTACTTTTTGAGCCATTGGCGACCTGCCATCTCAGGTATCTCATGTGGGAGGTCATGTTCCTGATGGTGCTTCCTTCTGCTTGCAGGCTCAATGAGCTACAGACCTTGGTGGCGGATCTGCCCTACATCAGATTCTACAGGAACAGGGTCGTGCTTTGCACGCACCCTGTTTCTTCCCAAGGTGGTGAACCTATTCCACCTCAATCAGGAGGTGGTGCTGCCCACCTTCTTTCCATGGCCTCACACGGGAAGGGCGGAGTTAGTTCCACATACACTGGACTATAAGAGGGTGCTGTCCTTCTACTTGCAGTGTACCAAGGACTGCCACTGTACCTCTCAGCTCTTCGTCTCCTATGACCCCAGTCGGCTGGGGAAGGTGGTGACCAAGCGTACTCTGGGTGGCAGACTGCACTACCCTCGCCTATGAGCGGGCTGGGCTTTCGCTGGAGTGCTGAGTCATGGCACACAGCATCAGGGCCATGGCAGCTTCTATAGAAAACCTACATTCTGACCCTCTGTCGGACATTTGCCGGGCAGCCACCTGGTCCTCAATCCATTAGCAGCTCATTACTGCCTGGAGAGGGAGTCCCGTAGGGACAGTGCCTTTGGCCAGGTAAGTACTCTGTCATTTGTTCGGGGTGTAGTCAACTCCTGCCCTCCGGCCCTTGTGGTGTTCAGGCTACCAGTGTACTGTTTCTTGCTGGACACTTGGGGACGCTCGGGCCTGTGGTTACTTGACTCTGCTGCTGCTACTGTTTACGGCTCACCTTTTTTTGGTAACCCATGGCTTTTTACAGGTTTTTCAGTAGCCTGTAGCTAGGGAGTCCCATATATGAGGACTGCCTTCCTGCTTGTTCCCAGAGAAAGCGTAGTTATTCACCTGTAACAGGGACAGCAGGAATTAGTCCTCACAACCCTTCCTCCTTTCTGTGGAGTTACTCTCTTTTTGCCCTCTTGTGCTATGCTATAATACTGAGTGAAGATGACACCCTTGGGCGGTAAGCAGACCATGCATGTGGGTACATCTCCCAAAGGCATTCTTTGAAAACTGGGAAGAGGTAACCGCGAGGGCACCATCAGCACCAACGTCACTCATATGTGAGGACTGATTCCTGCTGTCCCCAGAGAACACCTGTTTGTTGATCTTCTGGACTTTAAGAAATGGAAGCCCCAGTTATCTCAGTGAGAAGCTTGAGCTGTATAAACCATGTTGAGTACTTCATTCTTTAGATGCAAATTTGTTAGTTGTCCCACTCTTAAAATATGCAGTTTAATCACTGGTGTCAAAACCTTTCTGGGTTCCTGCCTATGGAACACTTTACCAGCATGCTTATAATTAAAGTCAAATTATCTTACATTTAGAGAATAACTAAAGAGAGAGTGCTGATGAACACAGACCAATATGGTTGCTTCAAGCCTAAGTTAAGGTGAACCCTGACACTGCACTGGATAGTTATCTGTTCTTAGCTCCTGGAAACGTTATATATTGTGGTCGATTGATGGCGAGTTCCGGAGGAACAAAGCAAACACTTAATAAATGCTTCAAGCCAAAGGATAAAATGCTCAAAAACTGACTCTCCATCTCCACACAAAATGGTGGATTCCAAGGAGCAGGACGTTATGCTCCAGAGTGTTATGGTGCAGCTCTTGCAGATCAAAAATGTATTGAAAGAAAATGACTGAGCTCTTTGAGGACATGGATGGGATCAAAGTGCAGTTGGGCTCTATTGGCTTCAGAACCCCAAAATGTTGGAGATTAGAATGACTGTGCATACAGATAGCTTACTGAAGTGCGGCATCATACCAGCAGATTCAAGTCCTAGGATGGGAACTGGAGGATCAAAACAACCGGTCCCGGCGCAACAGCATTGGATTCATTGGCCACACAGAGGCCATGGAGGATTGGAGCATGATCAAGTTTCTGAAGGAAGTGCTCATGCAGTTATTAGATTTGCAATTTGAGCACCCATTGGAGTTCGAGCAGATGCATTGCAGTCTTTTCGATAGACTTCACCACCCAAACTAGGCAGATTGTGGCCAAGGTATTAAGGTACCCTCAGGTATTGGCTATCCTATATGCTGCCCATGCTATAGCCCCCTTGAAATATTTGGAACATATTATCTGGATATCAGCAGGCCTAAGTAACAGAACCCTGTGGTGGCAAAAATGCCTTTTGGAATTTAGGAATTTGCTCTGCAAAGTGTAAGCCAAATACAGCATGTTCCATCCTGCAAGACCAAGAGTTACACTAAATGTTACCTGTACATTCAAAGATATAGATAATCTGAAGTTGATTCTTTTTTTTTCATTTGTATCTTATTCCAAAAGTCATAAGTGTAACCAAGATATACATGAAAATAGAAGGAAACAAATTGCAAAAACAATCATACACTGTTTCATGGTTGACACACCAGTATACATAGAATACCCATACTCATGTTTTCCTCAGTTTCGCTCTCCCCCCACTCCCCCATGCAGATAAACAAAACTATTATATACAATATAAAAATACAAAATATAGCATGTGTTAGAGGTATTGGGCACTATTACTTTTCCTTATTCCTTGTTGAACCGAATGAGAGTAAACAAACTCCCTTACCAATGGACAAAAAATGAACAGAATGAAACAAAATATTCATAGTACATATCAAGCCAATGGAACAAAACACAAATCAAAACAAAAAGACAAACAATAAGGGGAAAAGTAGCAGTAATAAGAAAAGTAAATCAATCCAGGCTGAGCCTGCTCCATTAAAATATGGGCCTCAAATTTTTCAAACTTTCCCTACTGGGTCCTGCTGCAAAGCTGTTAGTCTACTTAATGTGCTTACCCACTGCAGCCTTGCAATGGGATTCTGAAATGTGGGCACCTCTAGTCTCCTCTAAGCTTTCGCTATCCCAGATTGTGCCGCCATTATCTCCTCAAAAAAAATTGTATTATATGAGTCAATCCCTTGCCGCGCCACCTAGCCAACAATCAGTAGTTTGTCCTATGGCAACTGCTGAACATGACTAAGGTCCATCGCAAAGAAAAAATTCCTCATGCCCAATAATTCTAGTTTCTCTTGTCTCCATACTCCTAATATTTCATAAAGGGATCAAAATTACCCAGTGGTCTCCCTCTCCCCCAGACTGCAAAAAATTGTTGCAGGGGCAGGCAGCCCCACCAAATATGCAGCATATCTCCCACTTTCCCACAATTCCTCCAGCACTGGTCAGACTAGGTTTTGTACGTATAATGCAGTCCCTCCGAGGTGAGATACCAATGTAAAAGTACCTTTTATCCATTTTCAGTAATGTTCGCAGACACTGAAACAGTAGAGATACTCATTACCACTCCAAGTCCATGGGTATCCATGTCACCTATTTGCTTTTCTGCATGTATGGGAGTTTGGCATGGGTGGTCCCCAGCAACAGTCTATAGACTCAGGTCACAACCTTTTATAACCCATCTGACCCAGTAGAAGCAATTCATATTTCATGGCTTTACCCGCTTTACCTTTCAGATCCATCATACTCCATAAGTAATGCTGTATCAGTAAACAGGCAAAAAGTCCCCCTTAGACCATACTGATATTGCAGCTCTCCAAAAATGAGCAAATTACCTCCTCCAAAAAATTGTATTATATGAGTCAATCCCTTGCCGCGCCACCTGGCCAACAGTCAGTAGTTGGTCCTATGACAGCTGCTGAACATGACTAAGGTCCATCGCAAAGAAAAAATTCCTCAAGACCAATAATTCTAGTTTCTCTTGTCTCCATACTCCTAACATTTCATAAAGGGATCAAAATTACCCAGTGGTCTCCCTCTCCCCCAGAATAATAGCAAAGGGTCTACTCCATATACGACTTGTACAATACAAACTCACTGTTAATCGTCAAGAGCATTCCCATGCTATAATTGCTACTAATTGAGCTGCAAAGAACTATTTCCTAACATCTACAGCTCCCACCTCACCTTCAGTTTTTAGTAGTGTAATAATCCGCTGCGCCATCCTAGGTGACCTGTGTCTCCAAATATTTATTTATTTATTTAACTTTTCTTATATACCGCGCTCTTTACTACCAGTGCGGTTTACATGTAACATATTTGTGCAGTGCAGGGGACCTGCACTGAACTTACAATATAACAGGGGGTTATGTACAGGTTTCGAACAGGGTAACTATATACAAATAAATTATTAACATATGTACATGAATAGTTCAACTATTTACATATTGGCTCAGTTGTGTACGTGCTGTCGGTGGGATGAGTGTAGTACTACTTGTCAGGGGGATCGGTGTTTGGTGGGCTAGGTTTCTGTCTTACGTGGTGGTTGCATGGAGGTTGTTTGCATGGGCTCCTGGACGTGGCTGAGAGTGGAAGGTGTCCTGGGTCCGTATAATACTGTAGTAGGAACAGGTGGTGTTTAAGTGCGTTCCTAAATTGGGAGAGGTCACTTATGGCCCGGATAGCAGGAGGTAGGGCGTTCCAGCGGGTCGGTGCATAAAGCGCGAATGTTCCTGGCTGATTGTGAGCATTTCGTAATTTCCTTTGGGATGTTCAGGGTATTGATAGCGGCTGATCTCCTTACTCTGTTTAGGGGTGTAGTATGGCTGAGATCTGTGAGTGAGGTGGAGGAGCATTTATTAATGGCTTTGTAAGTCAGCGTCAGCACCTTGAAGGCAATCCTGCATTGGACTGGGAGCCAATGCAGATTTTTTAGGATTGGAGTTGTGTTCCCTCCTGGATGCCCCGTGCAGAATTCTGGCAGCCGCATTCATTGCTAGTTGAAGAGGATTTATAGTGTTTTTTGGAAGGCCGTGTAGTATGGCATTCGCGTAGTCAAAGTGCGGGATTACTAACGCTTGATAAACTGTCCGATAATCTTCCGGTTCTAGTAGTTGTCTCAGGTGGCGAAGTGTCTTAATTTTGTTGTATATTGCCTTGACCATATTGCTTATCTGGGCCTTCATGTTGAGCTGTTGGTCGAGTGTAACTCCAAGGTACCGAATTGTATGCTTGCTTAGGAGCTCCGCATCCTTGACCTTCAGGGAGCTGGGTGGTATGAATGTTGTATTTCTTGTGAGGAAGAGGACCTCTGTTTTCTTAAAATTTATTCTTAGTTTCTGTGAGTGTAACCAATCTGTAACAGCATCGAAACAAGCAGACAGGGGTGATAGGTCCGGTTTGTCTAACAGGAAAGGCATATAGAGTAGAACATCATCGGCATAAATTAGGCAGTTAATGTTGAATGAGCAGACGAGGTTGCATATGGGCTGCATGTAAATGTTAAATAGTAAGGCTGACAGTGACGATCCCTGTGGGACTCCTTTTTCTTGGAGGAAAGGAGAGGAGGTGGTGGGACCGGTGCGAACATGCTGCCATCTATCGGTTAGGTACAAGGCGCACCATGATAGCGCGTTGCCCTGGACGCCCTTCTCACTGAGACGGGAGAGGAGTATTTTGTGACATACAGTGTCAAATGCTGAGCAATGTCTAGGAAGATCAGGGCGAATCCTTGTTTGATGTTATCCATCCCAATGGTCAGTGTTGAGTAATGTGGTCAGCAGCGTTTCAACCCCATGTGATTCACGGAAGCCATGTTGGCAAGGGTCGAGGAGTGTGCTGATCTCAATGTGTTGGTCAAGTTACCGATGTACAACCTTCTCGATGATTTTTGCTAGCAGCGGGATGCTTGATATCGGCCTGTAGGAATCCATCCTTGCTGGGTCCAGTTTGCTATTTTTTAGTAGCAGTCTTATTGCTGTCTGCTTCAGGCTTTGGGGGAAAGTCCCCGTTGAGAAAGATAGCTCGATGAGTTTGGAGAGGAAAGGGCTGAGCTCGGTCTGCAGGGATTTTATTCAAAATGCTGGACAGGGGTCGTTAGGTGCTGTGGTGGTATTTATGGTGGATATGATGTCCTGTATGTTTCTTTCAGTTGGGGCGGAAAAAGTGGTGATGATGTGTTTGATGTCATTTGTGGCAGCCGTTGAGGTACATGGCAGGGATGGTTGGGTAGAATTATACGTGGTATGTGTGTTGGATTGACCTGCCTTGGCATGCAGGTAGTCCGCATATTCTTGAGGGTCAGGGAGGCTTAGTTGTGTGGATGAGGGCTCCTTTGCTAAGGACTTAACTAGGCTGAAGAGCTCATGTGGCTTATTTAGAGAACGTTGTAATATCTCCGCGTGATATTATTTCATTCGTTTTGTAACATCAGCTCGGTGTCTTCTCAGGTGATCGTTGTATAATTCAAGCTTCTCAGCTGATCGAGATCGACGCCATCTTCTTTCAAGCTTCCTGAGTATATGAAGTGATGTTTGGAGTTCGGGGGAGAACCAAGGTGCGTTCCTTCTTGTTCTTGATGCTTTCTTGGTGACGGGTAGACTGACTGCAGCATCAAGGCTTGAATTCCATGCAGCGATCATATCATTGAGGCATTGAGCTGAGGGGTTTTGAAGAGGCTGAATTCTCTCCATGATGTCCTCCTTATTAAAAGGCCGGAACCGTTTTGCGAATGATTCGGTGGGTTCATTTGAGGCCTGGATTTTATTTTCTGAGTAGTGTGATGGCATCTGGAACTTTATTAGGCTGTGATCGGACCATGGTACAGGGCTTACGGAAAGGTCCGTCTTGTGCGTGGAGTCAATGATATCTTTTGGGGCAAATATCAGGTCCAGTTTGTTTCCCTTTACGTGCGTAGGGGCACTGATCAGTTGGATATAAGCTAACTCAGTGAGTGCCTCAGTAAAGGCCTCGGAGTGAGTGTCTTGAAGAGCTGGGAGGTTGAAGTCTCCCATCACCCAGTTTTGAGCACGAAGGTTCTGAGAGTTTCCAGCAATGTCTATGATGGTGGATAAGTCATCTGGGGAGGGAGATGGAGCCCTATAGAACAAACTAATGTTGCTGTATTTGTTTGATATGGTGATGGAATCAAGGTTTGTAGTGCTACTGGCTGTAGTTAGCTGGTATTGTAGTTCTTGCTTTGTTAGGATGAGGGCTCCTCCACCTCTTCTGTCAGATCTGTAGCAGGGGTGGATGTTGAAGTTGGGAGGGACTAGTTTGTGCAGGATAACTGTGTCTGTAGTGGATAGCCAGGTCTCAGTGATGAGTAGGATGACCAGGTAGTGGGTGGACAACAGGTCAGTCACTGCTGGCCATTTGTTCTGGATCGATCGTGCATTTATATATATACGCGAAAAGCTTCCTCTTCGGGTTTCAAAGCTCCACCCTCTGGATACTCACTGGTAATAGGAGCTTAGGGAGAAAAGACATCTTCACTACTGCCATCCGCCCGTACCATGCTCAAGCCTTCCCCATCTGTCCAAGTCTGCCACTACACGGCCCAGCAGGGGTCTGTAGTTAATATCAGACAGTTTCCCTATCTCAGTAGCGATTTCCACTCCTAACTAGTTCAACCCTCTCTTTGAGATTTTAAAGGGAAAACCCCATGTCATCTTCTCCAATTGGGGGCCTGGAAGAGAGACATTCAGGAGTTCTGACTTGGACATGTTTAGCTTGAAACTCACTAAAGTCCCATATTAGAAACATAGAAAAATGACAGCAGATGAAGACCATACAGCCTATCTAGTCTGCCCTTCCATACGAACCACTAAGCTCTACAGTCCTTTTTCCTTTAGAGATTCTCTTGTTCCATGCTTTCTTGAATTCAGATACAGTCAAACCTCGGTTTTCATGATTAATCCGTTCGAAAAAGTCTGACTAAAACCGAAACGTATGAAAACTGAAGCAATATTTCCCATAAGAAATAATGTAAATCCAATTAATCCGTTCCAGACAACCAAAAATATTCACAAAAAATACATTTTATAGAGAATAACTATATTTTTACATACAGAAAACAATGAGAAATAAATATAAATGACTAATGAAATGGATAAATGAACATTTAACATCACTGAAAGCAAGCTAAGTACAGTACTGTACAGTACAGTATGTTAACATCTGGCCTTAGCCACCCCTGACAAGCTGCTGTGCCCAGCTCTCTTCGGAATCACATTGAATTCAGTCCATTAAAATACCTTTACATTATCTGCTCAATGCTTCAGAATGGCAGAAAATCTTAATGATATAGCTTCAGACGTACCCTGCAAGAGAAAGAACTGCCTCCCACATTCATGCAACATCTCCTGCTTACGTTGACAGCTTTTCTTCCTTGCTACCGGGACAAAATCTCAGTCAAAAGACGTTGAAAACCGAAGCAATGCATGAAAACCGGGACAAAATCTCAGTCAGAAAAGACGTTGAAAACCGAAGCGTATGAAAACCGGGGCAAATGAAAACCGAGGTTTGACTGTACAGTTTTTGTCTCTACTACCTCCACTGGGAGGCTATTCCATGCATCTACCACTCTTTCTGTAAAGAAATATTTCTGCAAATTACTTCTGAATCTATGTCCTTTCTCCTTCATCCAATGCCCGCTCTTTGCAGAGCTTTCTTTCAGTTGAAAGAGGCTCTCCTCCTGTGCATTTATGTCATGGAGGTATTTAAATGTCTCTATCATATGTTTATTATGTTTATTAAAATTTGATATACCGCCCATTCAAGAAGATCAGAACGGTTTACAATAAAAAAATCACATAAAACAGTTAAAAAATAATTAAAACCTACAGGGTCTTCCAAAGAAAACCCTCAACATTCTCCAAATGGCCCAAAATGTTGCGGCTAGGGTCATCATGAAAAAGAACCTCACTGATCACATTACCCCTGTACTAATCGAGCTTCACTGGCTCCCCATTGCTGCCCGGGTAAAATATAAAATACTAGTAACCACCTTCAAACTGATTCATAACATAGCACCATCCTTTCTCTCCACCCTTATCAGCACGCAACCACCCAACAGAAGCAGGCGAACAGTCCACTCAAATACACTCCATGTTCCCCCAGATATCAGATCTGTAAATACCACTACTAGCCAACGAGCATTCTCCTATTCGGCCCCGTCCATCTGGAACAAACTACCACCGGAGCTAAGAGCTGTCAAAGACCTTATGGAATTCAGAAAGAAGCTCAAGACACATCTTTTCCAGTGCCAATACAATCTGTTATAATCCCAGGGGTAGAAATGATACCCCCCAATGAAACATGGTGGCAATTTATGTAAATAAGTAAATATGTAACTATGTAATGTCTGAATCATTCCCTTATGACCTTCCCACGTGTGCTGTGCTTTCTCCGCCAAATCAATGTGTGTATATTTCTAAATTTTGACATGATTGTACAAATCCGTTTCGTTAATCAAACCGCTACTGATCGCTGGAAGTAGCGGTATACAAATGTATGCTAAATAAATAAAATAAATAAAACAAACAATAATAAAACCATAGCCAGAAAAAAAGAAATGAAATACAATCTTAATAGGAAAGAGGGGATTAAAGAGCACAACATTTAATAGTTGAATGTTCATTGTTCTAAATCTGTTCTATGTAAAATAATAGTACTCTATTATTAAAGTTTGTTACCTGTAAACCGCCACTGATCGCTGGAAGTGGCGGTATAGAAAAGATGTATAAATAAATAAATAAATAAACACAGACTGCAAAGGATAATTTATACAAAAGGGGAGGGAAGGTCAAAGGCAAGGGAAAAGAGGTGAGTTTTTAGATTACACTTAAAGGTAGGATGGTGAGGTTCAAGTCGAAGGGAGGGAGGTAGGGAATTCCAGAGGGCAGGGGCTGTGAAAAAGAAGGCCGAGGAACGGGTGGATTGGAGGTGCGCTAGGGAGGGGGAAGGGAGAGTAAGGCGGTTGAGGTGGAATGAACGGGGCGTACGTCTAGGGGTGTGGTAAGTGAGGAGATCAGCCAAGTATTGCGGGGTGTTAGTATGGAAAGCTCGGTGGACCAGAGTAAGCAGTTTGTAGTGGGAGCGGAAAGGTAGGGGTAGCCAGTGCAGACGGAGAAGAAGGGGTGAAACATGATCACGGGTGGAAGAATGGGTGACAATGCGGGCGGCAGTGTATTGAATACGTTGAAGACGGTATAGTTGAGACTTAGGGAGACCAAGAAAAAGGGAATTTGCAAAATTGACATGGGACATAACCAAGGAGAGAAGCAAGGTAGCGAGTGCAGAAGGAGTGAGAAAAAGCCGAACAGCACGGATTTGACGTAAGAAGAAGAAAGAAGTTTTAGCGATATGAGAAATGTGATCGTGAAAGGAGAGGTGAGAATCGAAAATAACGCCGAGGTAGCGGAAGGAGGAAACAAGTGGGACGGAGGAGCCCGAGAAAGAGGGGGCTAGGGAAGGAGAAGAACCACTACGAGAGAACCAGATAGCTGAAGTCTTTGTGAGATTAAGGTGAAGACCGTTTTGTGATAACCAATTAGCAATCATAGTGAGACAGGAGTTAAGTGAAGAAAGATCAGGATGAGATGGGGAAGTGTGGTGAAGGAGGACAATATCATCAGCATAATAGAAAGCACTAATCCCAGTTTGTTGAATCTGAAGGGTGAGGGGGGCGAGAAAAAGGTTGAAAAGACGAGGGGCAAGTACGGAACCCTGTGGGACACCACATAACAAAGGAAAAGGATCAGAAGGGGGGATGGAGGAGGAAGAGGAGAGAACTGAACAGGAACGTGAAGAAAGAAAAGAGTGAAACCAGTGAAGAACCGTGTGACAAAGACCCGCTTCTTGGAGACGGAGAAGAAGGAGGGAGTGATCAACAAGGTCAAAAGCAGCCGATAAGTCAAGTGCAACTGCCACCGAGATGTCACCACAATCGTGCGCTCTCCCATCCTTCTTCCAAAATATACATATTGAGATCTTTAAATCTTTCCCCATATGCCTTATGGCGAAGCCTGGTGACCATTTTGGTAGCCACTCTCTGCACCGACTCCATTCTATTTATATGTTTTTGAAGGTGTGGTCTCAGAATTGCGCACAATACTCTAAATTAGGGCTCACCAAAGACTTCTACAGAGGCACTATTACCTCCTTTTTCCTGCTGGCCATTCCTCTCCCTGTGCACCCAAGCATTTTTTTGGCTTTCGCTGTCACCTTTTCTACCTGTTCTGCCACCTTAAGATTATTGGAAACAACCACACCCAGGTCCTGCTCTTTCTTGAACAGAAGCATTTCGCCCCCCCCCCCCCCCCCATACTGTACCGCTCTCTTGGATTTGTTTCAGCTCAAATGCATGACCCTGCATTTTTTAGCATTAAATCTCAGCTGCCAAATTCTCAACAATTTTTCAAGTTTCACTAAGTCCCTCCTCATGTTATTTACACCTTCCTGGGTGTCTAGTGCAGATTTTGGTATCATCCTCAAAGAGGCAAACCTTATCCGAAAGCCCTTCCGCAATATCACTTACAAAAATGTTAAAAAGAATCGGACCAAGGACAGATTCCTGAAGTACAGCACTGGTAACATCTTCAGAGTAAGCATCATTTATCTGTACTGTGAAGGTGCGGAGCGGGTTCCGGAGACAAATGCAGCACACAGTCCACCGACCCAGATCCAAAGCTGAAGCCGGTTCGGATATTGCAGGAAAACACCAAAGCAGGTTCCCTTGGAATCATAGTAATTTTCAGCAAACAATCCTTTGATCCACACCTCTAAAAACCTTGGGCTTCACTTAGCCCTAGGGCCGGGTGCGGCCTCTCTCTCTCTCACAAAGCAAAACAGTTCAGGAGAGTAATGAAAACAAAGTTACAAGTAGTCCTTTTAAACCATCAGGGTTTGAACTCAGTCTTTATAGATGAAAGCAGAGATGCTCCACTACACATTAAGAAGTGCTGTAGCAGCCCTTCCCTTCCCCCCTTCCAGGTTCACTGTAAACTGATTGAACCTGCCCCAGGACTAAAATCTTCACTGCCTCCCCAAAAGTACCTCCATGGGTTCCAGGTCCTTGTTCTCTTCATATTCTAAAACTTCCATGGGTTCTTCCTCCTCAGATCCTCTGCCCCTTCCCTTGGAAACACTGGGAGCTTTTCTAGGGCATGACCAAGCGACGCCTCCCCCCTTCAGCCTCTCGTTGGTTCCAAGGTATAGTTCCTGGTGAGCCAGGGAAACTGAGCCAGCTCTGGAACCTGCAGCGGATCAGTGGATTGGCTCGGCTCCTGCCCAGTGGGGGATGTGGAAGGATACAACTCCTCTTCTGGAGTGCAGGCCGGGCTTTTATTGAACTTTATGGGGGTAGTTTCTCCAAATGGGTTAGCTTTGCGCATACTATGGCAGTTGTGAACCTCACTTCTAAGTCAGGATATGTGAAGTATGATCTTAGTCTCAAATTTACTGCTAATGCTTGACGTAATACTTGCATCGTGCCAAAGAGAGCCTCATGCTGGAGTTTGTAAGATGTAACATGTATGGGTAGTTTGTCAAGATGTGCTTGGAAATTCTTCTTTATCAAGCCTGTGGCTCCCACTACAATGGGAAATATTTCCGTATCTTTTTACCACATTTTCTTGATCTCTGATTGCATTTCTTGGTACTTCAGGATCTTCTGCCTCTCTACGTGATTCACAGAATAATCACTCGGTACCGACACTTCTATCAATGCCATTCTGGTATTATTCTCCTTTACTACTATGTCAGGTTTCCTAGCATCCAGTTTCGTGTCCGTAGGAATGGGAATGTCCCTGGTGATCATAACCTCTTCATTCTCTATTATTCTCTTAGGGTCATGATCCCAATGCTTTTCAGGGACAGTGGTAGTGATGTAGTGTTTCCAAAGTTTCCAGTGGAGGAGGTGTGCTTCTTTGTTGTGCCTTTCTGTATAAAGATTTTCCGCCATCAGAACTTCTCAGCCTGCTATTAGGCGAGTCACTGTTTCCAGCTCTTCCTTACAGAATCGACATATGTCTTTTGTGCCAGTTTTCTAAATACCCGCCGTAATCCACTGTCCTGGGCTGCAACTATCAATCTTTCATCCTTTGGTTTCAGTTCACCTCTCCTCAATCATTCATGTGTTCATTCTTGATCGACAAAAGGTTCTTCTCGATAGTACACCCCCACTGCCATTGCCTTCCCCCTTTTACAAGGAATTTCAATCCATATAGATTCTACAGCAGATTTTGTTTCCTGCAAAACTTTAATCCTCTGTATTTTCCACTGTATTTGTGCATTTGCCACCTGTTAGCCAAATTAATATGAATAAAATACATTCTCTAAAATGCTTGTATGCAAATGCTAGAAGTCTAAAAAATAAGATGGGAGAGTTAGAATATATAGCACTAAATGAAAGGTTAGATATGATTGGAATATCAGAGACATGGTGGAAGGAGGACAACCAGTGGGACACTGTGATACCTGGGTACAAACTATATCGTAATGATAGAACTGATCAAATTGGTGGAGGGGTTGCTCTCTGTGTTAGAGAGGGCATTGAGTCAGAAAGGATTAAAGTTTTGCAGGAAACAAAATCTGCTGTAGAATCTATATGGATTGAAATTCCATGTAAAAGGGGGAAGGCAATGGCAGTGGGGGTGTACTATCGAGCGCCTGGCCAGAATGACTAAATAGATGATGAAATGCTCAAAGAAATCAAGGAAGCTAACAAAAGTTACAGCGCAGTAATAATAATGGGTGATTTCAACTACCCCGGTATCGACTGGGTCAGTGTCACGTCAGGACATGCTAGGGAGATAAAGTTCCTAGATGAAATAAATGACTGCTTCTTGGAGCAGCTGGTTCATGAACCGACCAGAGGGGAAGCCATATTAGACCTAGTGGAACACCAGATCTAGTGCAAAAGATAAGGTTGTTGGGGCCACTTGGCAATAGTGATCATAGCATGATCGCCTTTGATTTAATTAGTGGAGGAGGGTTAGTAAGGAAATCCACAGTACTACCTTTTAACTTTCGAAAGGGAAACTATGATAAAATGAGGAAAACAGTTAAGAAAAAACTAAAAGGAGCAGTTGCAAAGGTTAAAGACGTACATCAGGCTTGGCTGTTGTTGAAAAATACTATCTTGGAAGCCCAGACCAGCTGTATTCCACGCTTTAAGAAAAGTGGAAGGAAGTCCAAAAAACTGCCAGCATGGTTTAAAGGAGTCAGCTCCATGCCTCTCCCCTCTCCTTGCTTTCTCCAACAACACTAGAAATCACCGTTCTATCACTAAAAACTTACTGACTATACCTACAATTAAAAAACACTGTAAACAATCTACATGCAACAGGACCTTTTCCCTCTATGCTCCATCCCTTTGGAACACCCTTCCGCATGAGCTACGCAACTGCGTGAGCCATACTGATTTCAGGAAAAAGTTAAAGACTCATCTCTTCCTTGATCATTTTTCTCTCCCACCCTAATACCTAAACCCCCCTTTTTTACCTCCCTACCCTTGTTCCATCAAACTGTACAATACTCCCATCCGTAGCTTGGCACATACATATGTAAATATGTAAATAGTTGCTCACTGTTCACTGTAATTAATTGTATAATATAATTTTGTTTTTCATGTTTTACTCTGTACCCTGTTATTCGTTCCTTGTAAACAGTTGAAGTATACTGCCTTTTATTGTTCTATGTAAACCGTTTTGATTTGTAGAAAGACGGTATATAAAACATGTTAAATAAATAAATAAATAAAGGTGAGGTCAGAGAGGCTGTTGTTGCCAAAAAAGCATCTTTCAGGAAATGGAAAAAAGAGCCAAACGACGAAACCTGGAAACAGCACAAGCACTGGCAAGTCAAATGCAAGGCATTGATAAGGCAGGCAAAGGGAGAATTTGAGAAGAAGCTTGCTGCGGAAGCAAAAACGCGAAGTAAAGACCTTTTCAAGTACATTCGTAGCAAAAAACCTGTGAGAGAGTCAGTTGGTCCATTAGATGATAAAGGGGTTAAAGGAGCACTAAGAGGCGACAAGGCGATAGCGGAGAGACTGAATGAATTCTTTGCTTCAGTCTTTACTGAGGAAGATGTAGGGATGTAACCCATGACTGAAGTGGTATTTAAAGGTGCGGAAGAATTGAAGGAAATATCGATACATCGGGAAGATGTATTACAACTATTAGATAAGCTGAAGAGTAGCAAATCACCTGGGCCAGATGGTATACATCCAAGGTTGTTGAAAGAACTGAAATATGAGATTGCAGACCTGCTATTAGTAATCTGTGAACTATCATTCAAATCATCTCTAATACCTGAAGATTGGAGGATCGCCAATGTAACACCAATTTTTAAAAAGGGTTCCAGGGATGATCCGGGAAACTACAGACCGGTGAGCCTGACATCAGTACCAGGAAAAATGGTAGAAACCATCATAAAGAATAAAATTACTCAGCATGTAGATAGTTATGACCTAATGGGAGACAGCCAACATGGCTTTAGACAAGGAAGATCTTGTCTTACTAATTGTCACACCTACTCATCCAGGCAGTAGCCTAGGAGCAGGTGAACTTGCCTGTCTTATTCTCTACAATTACTGTCGAAGATGGCCGCCAAAGAAGGCTGCTGGGTAATGTAGTTTTTAGAGCAAGGAGTGTGACCACACGGTAAATAGGCAAAACAGAGAATTTTATTTCGGGGTTTCCCCTCCGCATTGAATTCAAAAACCTCAACTGAAATTGGATAAACTCTCCAATAAGGCAAACAAGAATGTGAAAACAGGTTGAACACAAAAATACAGGATTTCCTTTTAAAACATCCGCTTTTCACTTCCCGTGAGGAACAAGCTTCTAAAGCTCAATCTGTTCTCCAGATTAGCTTCTTGTTGTTCACTTTCAAACAGGATTTTTACTTTGTACATGTTGGAAGACCAACACTTGTCATTCTTTTCAACAGCTTCCTTTCTCCAAGCCATGCACAGCACAAGTCCTTAAATGGCTTTCCTGATACAGTCTTTTACATAGGCAAAGAATCAGCAGCTATTCATGTTCTTGGCCAGACACAGAGAACACTGCATTTCTTCTATATCTGAACCATTAGGATCCTCCAGCAAATCTATATCCATTTCATTCCCAGATTCGCTGTGTCTATCCTGAATATCAGCTGACTGGTTATTCTCCTGCCTTATCAGCTCCTGCAATCTTAACAACAGCTGTTCCCTATGGTCTCCAGCCACAGGCTCTTGCAACGGAGTTTCTCTCCCTTTCAAGAAGTTAGCAAGCTCTGTTAGAGTGGAGGTTTGGCAGTCACTGGCATAAGTTCTAGGCTTAATAAAGGTTTGCTTTCCAGAGTTCAGGGGCACACAGCGTTTAGCACTGTCTCTTAATTCTTTAACAATGCCTTCAGCCTGGCTTTGGTTAGGAATTAAAGAAAAGACATTTTCATTACCTTCAGGGTTTAAATGCTGTCTTGAACTACTTCCCCACCTGGAAACACTTCTTTGTCCTGGAAACTGTTGCCTGCCCCGGGTTCCAGACACCCTTTGTTTCTCCTTTACTCTTGCATGTGAATCAGCCAGGTCTCTTCCTGAAGCTCCTCTTTTCAATGGAACTAAAGTACCTGCTTCAAAACCCAGCAAGCTTCTGGTTCCAGGCTTGTTCCCTTCAGAATCAGCTTTCCTTACTTGAACTGCTTCTGGAACTCCACGGACTCCAAACACTGCCTGCTCATCTTGCTCCTGCTTCGTTCCTGTTCCTCTCTGCTGCGTTTTTGTTTGTTCTAAAACTGAAACACTTTTAAACTGCTGCCTTTCAGGCACCACGCCTTTCTTCCTGCCCATGTGCAGCTCATCAGTGCTCAACCTAGCCCTGATGTCACGAGGTGGGCGGGGCTTAGCATCGGAATACTCTGCCCTGGAGGATTGTGGTTTCTATGGGAACTGCTTTTCTCTCTAGATTTAAAGGAACAGGGCTCCTCTCCCTGCCATTCCATTTCCTCTGCAGTGTCCTCCTCACCACATAATCTGTTATGTTTTTTTGAAAGTGTGAATAAACAGGTGGACAAAGGTGAGTCAGTTGATATTGTGTATCCGGACTTTCAGAAAGCCTTTGACAAGGTCCCTCATGAGAGACTTTTGGCAAAACTAAAGAGTCATGGGATAGGAGGCAGTGTACTATTGTGGATCAGGAACTGGTTAAAAGATAGAAAGCAAAGGGTAGGGCTAAATGGCCAATTTTCCCAATGGAGAAAGGTGAATAGTGGTGTACCCCAGGGATCTGTGCTGGGTCCGCTGCTTTTTGACATATTCATAAATGACCTGGAAAGTGGAATAACGAGTGAGGTTATCAAATTTGCAGAGGACACAAAGCTATTTAAAACCCTATTTAAAACCCAAGAGGATTGTGGAAAATTGCAAGAGGATCTTGATAAATTGGAAGACTGGGCATCAAAATGGCAGATGAAATTTAATGTGGACAAGTGCAAGGTTATGCACCTAGGGAAGAACAACCCAAGCTATGGTTACACGATGCAAGGTTCCACATTAGGAACTACCACCCAGGAAAAAGATTTAGGCGTCATTGTGGATACCATGTTAAAACCCTCGGCCCAGTGTGCAGCAGCTGCCAAGAGAGCAAAGAGAATGCTAGGTATGATAAGGAAAGGAATGGAAAATAAAACAAAAGATATTATAATGCCTCTATATCGTTTCATGGTGAGACCGCACCTTGAATATTGTGTGCAATTCTGGTCGCCGTATCTTAAAAAGGATATAGCGATTTTAGAAAAGGTTCAGAGAAGAGCCACCAAAATGGTAAAGGGGATGGAAGTATACTCCTATGAAGAAAGGCTAAAAAGGTTAGGGCTCTTTAACCTGGAAAAGAGACGGCTGAGGGGAGATATGATAGAAGTCTATAAATTAATGAACGGAGTGGAACGGGTAAACGTAGATCGATTGTTTACCTTATCAGAATATAGAAAGACTAGGGGACATGCAATGAAGCTACAGGGTAAGCTATTTAAGACTAATAAAAGAAAATATTTTTTCACTCAACGTGTAATCAAACTCTGGAATTTGTTACCGGAGGATGTAGTAAAGGCTGTTAGTGTAGCTGGGTTTAAAAAAGGTTTGGACAAGTTCCTGGAGGAAAGGTCCATAAACCATTATTAAGAAGGGACCCAGGATATCAATGCTTGAACCAATACAAGCATTGTGGAACTTGTGTCCCTTGGGGAAACTGCTAGGTACATATGACCTAGATTGGCCTCTGTTGGAAACAGAATACTGGGCTTGATGGACCTTGGTCTGACCCAATATGGCATATCTTATGTTCTTATGTTTTTCCTCGCATGCTGATCTAATTCTTTGAAGATTTTTCTCTTGTTTTGCAAATTCTGTTACTTCCTATGGATTCTCACTCATGCCTTCTAATCATCAAAACGCTTGTCCAAGTTTGATGATGGAGACAGATTCTGGACATTTACTCTCATATTTCAGCACTTTTTGCGTATTTGAATCTGATGATGCTGTCAGATAGGCTTGGAGGCCTACAATAGTAGCTCTGTAGGTGTAGTCAATCTCTATAAGTCCTAGCTCTCCTTCAGCTGTAGGAATGTACAATCTTGGTATACATTGATTCTTTTAAATTACTTCATGAGCATGGAAGAGTTTTCTTTTTCACACATCCAGTTTTTCAATATCTTTATGAGGCTAATCCACAATCCCAAAACTGTATGAGAGCACAGGAATTGCCAGATGATTGATGACTTGTAGCTTATTTCGTGATGTTCAAGCACTTTTCAATAATAATTTTAATCTCCTGTAATATTCCTTACTGATCTTCTCTCTCAATAGTTTCTGCTCGAGTGTCATTCCTTCCTCTATTCCAAAATACTTATATACATCTTCCTGTTGAAGGTCCTTGATGTCACAGCCTTCAGCAAGGGAGATGTTTTCAGTTTTGCTCAATTTTCCTCTGAAAAGGGTTGCCTTAGCACACTTGTCAAGGCCAAAAGTCATCCTGATGTCATCAGAAAAGCTTTTCACCAGACAAAGCTGCTCTCCCAATTGTTGGTCGCTGGAACCGTAGAGCTTCAGATCATCTATAAATAGCAGATATGAAGTTGCTTCTGGGTTGGTATCATCTTTAGAATTCAGGCTAAATCCATACCCCAAAGAGTTGATGAGAGCACTTATTGGATTAAGCGTCAGACAAATCAGAAGTGGCGACAGGGAGTCTCCTTGAAATATTCCTCGCTGGATCTTAATCTTAGCAATGATGTACTGACCATCTTCATATCTCAAAAAGAGTGTGGATTGCCACATTGTCATAGTGAACTTAATGTACTCTATCAAACCAGAATTTATTTTATACATTTCAAGGCAATGTATTATCCAGCGTATGGGATGTTGTCAAAAGCTTTCTTATAATCAATCCATGCTATACTAAGATTTCTGCCTTTCTTAGCACTGGACATAGTGGCCTTATTCAGCATTAACTGGTCTTTGGTTCCATATGCTCCTCTCTTATTGCCCTTTTGCTCTGTTGCCATGATGTTATTGAGCTTGATGTGATTGTATATTCTGCCTGCATCTATCACAGTAAACAGCTTATAGATTGTAGGTAAACAGATTATTGGTCTATAATTTTTAGGAATGTTACTCGGGTCTCCCTTCAGAAGGAAAAATGTTCTTCCTGTAGTAAGCCATTGCAGTGTTAAGTCCGGTCGCTCAAACAATTGATTTTTGCAGTTCTCCAGGTCTTGGTGGAGTGGTTAACTGTTTGAGCCAAAAGTTGGTTACTCCATCTGAGCCAGGACTCTTCCAGTTTGGAGCTCGTCTTAACCTTCTTTCCAGCTCTTCCTTTGTTACTACAGGCCATTGCATATGTCTGATGTTTGTTTTTTCTTAATGCTTCTGTATGCCAGGTAACCATTCTCCTGTATAGGATCCTCATATAGCTTAATCCAGAAGGTTCGGTTTCGGCTTTGGTTTGAGGTACTTTTACCATATTAATGCTCTTCCCCAATTCCCTGTAAAATTGTTTTGGGTTCTCTCTAGTTTATTCTGATATCTTTCTTTCCTGTTTTCTTCATATCTTCGAAGTTTTTGCGCTTCTGCTGCTGTTTTCAATTTAGTGTTGGAACATATAAATTTCAGGTCTTCTGTTAATGCAGCATGCTTCAGCTTGATGTCTTGGATCTTCCTTAATATCTTGGATGATCTTAATCCTTTTAGATACCCATCCAGCAGGGATACCTCTGCAAGCAATGATTGTATTTTTCCTTCGATGCGTTTTTCCAAGGAGGAACTGTTATTCTCTTTTTCTTCTGGCCTTGCACTCTAGTTGGTAGTATTCTTGCAGTAATCATTTTTGCTGCACAATATTGTATTCAGTTAATTCTGATGATGTCAATAAATAGTCCCTTTATACTGGATATGGCCTTGTTCATCTTCATTATCATACTTCCAGCCTTAGGTGTTAAATTTGGCTTGGGTAATCTTGCCCTTGCTTGGAACGCAGCATATCCATCTCTTTCCATTTGGACTTTCTATCTTGAATTCCTCCACCTCTGGGTCTTTCTCTTCCCTTTCTTCTTCCTCCTTTGCTTCCTCCAATTCAGTTAATTTGCTGACCCTTCCCTTATTCAGCTCACTGTCCTGCAGTTCCAAATCTCTCAACTCCATCTTCCCCTCGACCTCTCTTTCCTTTTCTGTGTCTTCCTTTTTTCTGGTACTCTCACCTAGGTCCCCTGTATTTCTTTGTCCGCGGAATCCCTTAGTTGCTTCAAGATGTTATCATTCCCATACTTCTTTTCTTTGATCTTTAAAATTAAAGATCTTAAATTTGTATCTGTTACTTTTTGCAGTTTTTCTAATGGCAATTTTCCTCTTTCTTCCAGCTTTTGGCGGACTTTCTTTGTATATCCTCTTGATTTAAATATAGGGTTTGTAGCATAAAAATAGCAGTTCATTATCTCCTTTTTATCTGCAGAATTCCACTTAACCATAGTTAATCCTCTTCACTTTTTCATTAATTTATGTGGTTTATCTCCTGCTACAGTGGGTCATGAACAGACTCACCATGGCCTTTATCTGTGGCAGGGATGTTATCTGCATCTGCAGCACTTGCACTTTTGCAACCACCATCGTTAGTCCTAGTGCGTAAGCCACAGGTGGGCATCTTTTCTATCTTGGGCGGCATGCGGCCTGTATGTATTTTTCTTCTTCATTCCTAACATACTTTAATTGTAGTGTCGCCTTACTGAGATTTGGTATAGATTGTATTCAATGGCGTCACCACGTGAAGGTACTCAACAAGACTTGAGAAGGGAACTTTATTCTCTCCCTCTAAGAGGTGCACATCAATTCAACAGCTGTTGCACACCCCTTTGCTAGCTTTGGGCTTTCCCTGGGGTTGCAATGGAGCGTGCACTATTCCAAAGGTACCTCTCCCCTGACTATCAGGTAGCTGACCATCACTGTACCCTTTGTCTCCTCCCACTCAACCTTTATAGCCCAATCAATCACTTTAGGGTCCATTCTTAGGGCATTCAGTTTATTTCTAAGTCACCTGTGCGGTACAGTATCAAAGACTTGGTGTATCTATGTGGTATATGTAGTAATCTGGCTTGTTTAGATTTCCAAATACGTGAAAAGATGTTCTAAGGCCCACTGCAATACTTACGGTGCTGTTGTTTTCTAGGTAGGATCCTTATTGCATTAATTTTAGAAGCTGGTGTCATTATAGTATGGTAGATTTTCATTATAAGTCTTCAGTGACTTTTGTAGGGTTTTTGTGTGTGTTCACAATCTGTACTGGAGAAGCTGTTAATGAAATGACACCAGAATCAGATATTTTTTTCTTGTATATTGGGTTCCATGGTGAAATGTCCTAATTTTGCACTGCACCTTCTGTTGGAGGAGATGTTTTGTTGGACACAAAATAGATGTTCAAAAAGAAAAAAAAGAAAACCATAGCACAGGTTCTAATGCCAAAATAAAATTAATTATAATTTATTTTGGTGTTAGAAACTGCACTGTGGTTCTCTTTTTTTTTTTTTGTCTCTTGCCATGGAAGCATCTTACATCTCCTTTGTTATTTGCAGAATATATATGTACAGCTGTCAGTAGTTTTTTATTCTTAGAGTGCCAGGCTAAATAACTAAACAGCTAAAGGTTTTGATGCATTTTCATTATATAACCCGGGAATATTTATTTATTTAACCAGATTTGTATACCACTTTATCCTTCAATCAAAGTGGTTAACGATACAATTGTGAGTTTACATAGAACAGAAGGGGGGTGTGACAAGATATACACATAGACATTGGTTAGTTGGTTCTTCGATCTCTCTCATGCGTGTCAGTGGAGCAAGGGTTCTTTAGGTTACTCGATCATAAACCTCTGTGAATAAGAGGGTCTTAAGGGATTTGCGGAAATCCTTTATGTTGTTTATGGCTCTTAATTCATCCGGAAGGGAGTTCCAGAGGGCCGGCGCTGAGAGCGATAAGGCTCTGTTATAGGTAGCTTGTTTTGTTTTATGGTGCCCTGAAGGCAAGCGGAGTTTGTTAATACTCTTAGATCATCTGGGGCTGTTAGTTGTGTCCTTGGTCAATAATCCATGAAGGACATCTGCTGAGCATAGGTGCATAATCTTGAATATGTTTATGGTTGTCTTGAATCTCGCCGTGCAGTTATCGGTAGCCAGTGCAGATGTTGGAGTATAGGTGTGATATGTTCATGTTTGGCTGTGCCCGTAATAATGTGTGCTGTGGTGTTCTGTACCAGTTGGAGTGCATATGTATGTTAACATAAGAACATAAGATATGCCATACTGGTTCAGACCAAGGTCCATCAAGCCCAGCATCCTGTCTCCAACAGTGGCCAGTCCAGATCACAAGTACCGAGCAGTTTCCCAAAAAGACACACAGGTTCCACAATTCTTGTATTGGGGAAAGCAATGGATTTCCTGGGTCCTCTTTAATAATGGTTTATGAACCTTTCCTCCAGGAACTTGTCCTAACCTTTTTTTAAACTCAGCTACACTAACAGCTTTTGCTAAATTCTCCAGTAACAAATTCCAGAGTTTGATTACGAGTGAAAAAATATTTTGTCTTACTAATCTTAACATAAGAGTAAGTCTCTGATTTCTAAAAAGGTCATCGGTATCAGCACCTAAGACCTATACTGAGACCAGAGGAAAGTCTCAGCATAAGTATTGAGACTCCTTTAGGGGTGCGTCCAATGCAGACCAGCTAGCCAATCAGCCCTGGTTGAAGGACCAGTCCTCCAAAGCACACGATGCTCCCGAGAAATCGATATCTAGAGAACTACCGGTTCCATGTTCTGGGATGGTGGCTCAGCCCCATTGGATTCCATCCAGACATTAACTGTCTCCCTGAACCAGCGCATGCTGGCACTCGAAAGAAGATAGGCCGCACTCCCAGCATCCTCGGTACAAACAATATTGACAGCTCCAGCAGTGCAGGCTTCGGCACCCTACCTACAGCCAAGTGTATCAACCCCGATGCTGGCCCTTAAGAACATAAGAAATGCCATACTGGGTCAGACCAAGGTCCATCAAGCCCAGTATCTTGCTTCCAAAAGTGGCCAATCCAGGTCACAAGTACCTGGCAGTTTCCCAGAAAGACACACAGGTTCCGCAATGCTTGTATTGGGGCAAGCAGTGAATTTCCCAGGTCCTCTTTAATAATGCTTTATGGACCTTTCCTCCAGGAATTTGCCCAAACCTTTTTCAAACCCAGCTACACTAACAGCTTTTGCTACATCCTCCAGTAGTGAATTCCAGAGTTTGATTACATGTTGAGTGAAAAAATATTTTCTCTTATTAGTCTTAAATTGGTTGCATATCCCCTAGTCTTTCTACGTTTTGATGGTGTAAACAATTACACTATGTTTACCCATTCCACTCCATTCATTAATTATAGACCTGTCATATCTCCCCTCAGCTGTTTCTTTTCCAAGTTGAAGAACCCTAACCTTTTAAGCCTCTCCTCATTAGGGTTTCCTTCTATCCCTTTGACCATTTTGGTGGCTCTTCTCTGTACCTTTTCTAATTCTGCTATATCCTTTTTAAGATATGGCGACCAGAATTGCACTAAATATTCAAGGTGCGGTCGCACCATGGAAAAATACATAAGCATTATAATATCCTTTGTTTTATTCTCCATTCCTTTCCTTATGATTCCTATCATTCTATTTGCCTTCTTGGCCGCTGCTGCACACTGTGTGGAAGGCTTCAACATGTTATCCACAAAGATGCCTAAATCTTTTTCTTGGGTGGTTGTTCCTAATGTGGAACCTTGCATTGTGTAAGCATAGTTTGGATTGTTCTTTCCTAGATGCATAACTTTACACTTGTCCACATTAAATTTCATCTACCATTTGAACATCCAGTCTTCCAATTTATCAATGTCCTCTTGCAATTTTTCACAGTCTCATTGGTTTTAACAACTTTGAATAATTTTGTGTCATATGCAAATTTGATTACCTCACTTGTTATTCTTATTTCCATGTTTTATAAATATGTTAAAAAGCAGCAGACCCAGCACAGATCCCTGGGGTACTCCACTATTCACCTTTCTCCATTAGGAAAATTGGCCATTTAGTCCTACCCTCTGCTTTCTATCTTTTAACCAGTTCCTGATCTACAATAGTACACTGCCTCCTATCCCATAACTTTTTAATTTCGCCAGGAGCCTCTCATGACGGACCTTGTCAAATGCTTTCTGAAAATCCTGGTACACTATATCGACCGACTCACCTTTGTCTACCTGTTTATTCACATCTTCAAAAAAATATAACAGATTAGTAAGACAAAACCTTACTTGGCTAAAGCCATGTTGGCTTTCTTCCATTAAACCATGACTATCTATATATTTAGTAATTTTGTTTTTTATAATGGTTTCTATCATATTGCCCAGTACTGGCATCAAGCTCACTCGTTTGTAGTTTCCCAGATAACCCCTGGAACAATCTTCAGGTATTACAGATGATTTTAATGATAATGTTGCTTTACTGTTTTTTGACAAAGCCATTGAATGAGAGTCTCTGCTTCCTCTTTGAGAATCTTGGGGGGCGCCAGCTCATCCTTCGCCTGTTTGATATACTGGCTTCTTATCCATCTAGGTTGTTTTTTTTTAAGATAACCATAATTAATATGCAAATGAATATGCAAATATGTCAGCCCACCCTTTGCTCCCCCTCAAATGAAGCTTTCAGACTACATCCATGCTCTTTAGTTAACGGAGTGGAATATAAATACATTTATATTTAAATTATCTGTATAAACTCTGTGTCTGTCCTGACTGCTGCCAGACCGCTCCAGTATCTCCAAATAGTGCCAAGGCAGTCTATAATGATATTCAGCATCACTGTGCCTATAGTACCCTGGCTTAGAAATGAGGTTCATGACTGTCATGGTATCTGCAAAACTCACCAATTTGGAGAAACTGCCTCACTAAATATTTGTCTCTGTGGCATTTACCTGGGTAATAAGCAATGCAACAAACTTTTTAGGGGCCAGTCCAATGGCTCAGTGACCATCATTCATGCTGCCATGTGGATGATAGTCATTGAATTCCCAAGCCTGACATCTACTCATTGGGCCAAGTGAAATTTGGGATATTGTAGAGAGGCAGCAGTTACAGCCTGTGAGGGAAAGAAAGAAACTACAGTTATCTCACAACAGATACAGACTTGGACACCTATATGAGCTTTAAAACATGTGCATTTTTAGAGTTCTATTTTATAAAGGTAAAATAGGCACCTGTGTGTCTCCCAGAACCAGCCCCAATAGCATGCAAATGTCAGCACACAAATTTACAGCTGTTCTGAAGATTGTTTAAATTGTGCATCTACTCTATGTAAGAACATACACATATTATAAAATGCACCTCTATATAGCAACTCCACTTCTGTGCCACCCAAAATACATTGCTAGGAACACCTTTGCAATGTATTTTGGGTGGCACGGAATTGCATAAAAGTAGACAAACATTTTCCGTGTGTTTACGTTTTACACATGTCTGCAATCGCACATTTTTATAAAAGCCCTTTGCTTGTAAAACAGGCTTTAAACATGGAAAAAGTCTTACCCCATTATACAGTAAGCTGATATTCTAAAAAGATGGAGCACTTAAAAGTAGGCACATAAATTAGGCATCTATTTCTGTTGCACTTAATGTCTAAGAGCCTGTTTTCAGCCAAATGTGTACATCTTTTGACTGAAAATAGGTCCGAAAGGCCCGATATTTAAACTCCGCAGTCGGGCAAGGCATTTAAACATAAAACCAGATATTCAGTACCAGAATCCAGATATCCTCCAACTCTTAATATCTGATTTCACTGCTGACTGCTGGCATTATGCAGATAGCAAAAACTACATAAAATTAGGCCTGCTTTTTTTTAGCCTAACTTTGTGGTTTCTTATCTGGTTACCAGTCTGAATATCATTGCTAACCAAATAACTCCAAAATCCACCCCGGATCTGCCAATGGATCACTCTGGCACTATCAGGATAGTGCCAAAGTAGTCAGAGGAAATATTTAGTAGTGCTATCCAGATAGAGCTGCTGAATATCACACTGGCTGGCACTTATCTGGTTAGCAAGTGCTGCTAACCGGATAAGTGTTTTTGAATATCAGTCCATAAATTTACCTTTAAATACCTTAAACTAAAGCTATTCAATTTGGAAAATCTAGGCTCCTAATATTTAAGGTACTTAGATGTTTTTGAAAATTGGCCTGTAAGTTTTCAATCTTAAGAGCCCAGGTTTTGCTGAAAATACAGTAGGTGCCTAAATTTAGGTTTGCCATTTATTCTAACTTTGCTCTCCCATTCTGACTGCTCCCCCTGGCCTTGCCTACATTTTAGGCACTTAAATTTAGACATCTAGTAATATAGGCAATAAGTTAAAGGTGCTCGTATTGACCAGACTTGGGATGCACATGCACTAATTTTTTGAGGGAGCTGCAATGGCTTTACTGAACAGCAAGGGGAAGAGAATTAAAAATGGTAGTTGCAGATGAAGGCTTATCTACTGTATCCCCAGTTAAGGCTGATTTCCAACTGAGATAGAAGCCCAAAGGAGCAAGAGGAAATTGGGAAAATGTCACCCTTTGCTCCCTCACCCCAATAATTAATTTTTTAAATGTGCAGTAACTGTGTTTTACTCAGGTCCAATGCAGATAATGTTCATAATAATAATAATGCATTTTGACTTTGCATTTTATTTCCTGACAGATGATGATTCCAGCACTACGTCAGAAGACCTAGCTTATCCTCCCTTGAAAAAAAGTGGTGAGTAATGATCTTTGTGCCCGTTATTCCTTTGTTCACAAGGGTTTTTTTCAAACATCTGTTTATTGATGTAGAACCAAGGAAGCCAGGATTCAGATCCCACTGACAATCCTTGTGGTGTTGGGCAAGTCACTTAACCCTCCATTGCCTTAGATACAAACTTAGTGTGAGTGAATCTCTGGCCAGGATGTGGGTGGCCACTAGGAAAGGTCCCCTTTTAAAAGAACACAGAATGCATACCACAAAGCTATTTCAAGCCAAGTTTAAGCTCGCTCAGCCTTCACAAGACAAAGGTTCAGAACAAACTGACCTTTGATGCAATAAGGCAAGTTCACTTTACTCATCCTTGCAGAAGTCCACAAGTAGATATAGAGCATGAAGCATAAATTCATGTGACATGAACACTAGATAAGGAATCCAGGGGTACAGAACATGAAATACAGCTAGTACAGATGCAGATAGCTGACATAGCAGGGAACAAGGCCAACTGGAATATGGCAAAACAGCCTGCTGAAATCCGGTACATGGGCAAGGAATCAGGAAGCACAGATGATGACCCAGCAGTGGACCAGCCCAGAAACAGGACAGATAAACTCCCAGTTCTTTGGGGTGGCCTCCAGCAGGGCCAATCAGACAGGACACACCCAATAGAGACAGAAAAGACCGGAAACAGCAGGGCAGGTCCCCATCCCACAAAGCACAGCTCCTCCAAGAGGAGGGGCGACTCATGCCTAGCACAGCTGCTGGCTCTGTTACTTAGATCGTAAGCCCTCCAATGACAGGAATTAGCTACTGTACCTGAATGTAACTTGCCTTGTCATTCGACTGAAAAGGCATGAGCTAAATCCAAATAATAATTTAGCACATATTTCAAAATTGGCACAAGTGTGATACAGCCAGTCCATAAAGCACATTCAATTATCATGTTTTTATAATGGCTCCACAGCAGAAATCTCACCTATCCTATCTCATACCCTTGTTAGTGGTATTATATCAATCTTTCAATAAGGTGAACAAACATATCACAGTACACAATCATATACATTTCTTAAGTATTAATAACATTCTGTGTTGCAAACAGTCCAGATATGGTCATATCATCAGAAAGTTTCCATGTATTTGATTTACCCCTCACTGTTGAAGCCTTCTCAAATAGTACCAAACTACTGTAGGTCAGCAAGAGAGTTCTCTGGTGGGTATAGTCCTTGCATGCAGTTACTTCACTGCTGGAAATAAATAAAAAAACAAAGCCACTTATCACTTTAAATTTAACCAGGTATCCACAGCAGTGCAGGAGAAGTCTCATGGCTTCTAGGTTCACAAACTGCCACATAATTCAATTGCCTTTTCACCAACAACACAAGTGAAAAAGAATAAGAAACAGTCCCAAAAAGAAATATTACTTTACTGAGGTTTCCTCAGGTTGTAGTCTCCAGCCGATGGAAAATTCCTATGTCTTTACATCTGCTGTCTTGTCTGGACTGATCTAGCATGGAAAGGACATTATCTGTTATCTGTTAAGTAAAATGTCACCTTTCTCTTGAATGGCAATAAAAGAGTAGTGTTAGTCACACCCAAACTTAGTACAGAGCCAATGCCATGTTCTGCATAACGGAGCTATCAAAATATGGGTTTTCACCTGTATTGGCAGTTTGCTTTGGGGTTGCATGGAGAACAATCAGTATTATATTAGGCTGTCTCTTAGACACACTTGATTGTCACACAACAAATTTCTTCAGTTATTAAAACTTGTTTCTTAAGGAATTATCTGATGGATTTTATTGATAGAAAAGCTTTGTTGAATTTAATCCATGCCTTTGTTGTGTGGAGGCTAGACTATTGTAATTCACTGTATAATGAGATCCCTCTGTATAGCCTGAAGCACTTGCAACTTATCCAAAATACTGCAATAAAGTTAGTTTCTTTTGCTAATTACCACGGTCATGTTAGACCATTACTTATGAATGGACACTGGTTATTCTTAAAATGGGTGAGAGACTAATAGTTGCAGCCCAGGGCAGCAGATTATGGATGAGATGGTTTACAGCGAGCATTCAAAAAACTGGCAAAACAGACATATGTCAATTCTGTAAGGAAGAGCTGGAAACAGTGACTCACCTCATAGCTGATAGTGAAGTTTTGATGGCAGAAAATATCTGTGCAGAAAGGCACAATAAAGTAGCACATTTCATCCATTGGAAACTCTGTAAATAGTACAATATCACTGTGCCTGAAAAGCACTGGGATCATGACCTTAAGAGAATTACAGGGAATGAAGAGGTTATGATCACCTGGGATACTCTCATTCCGACTGATAAAAAACTGGATGCAAGGAAATTGGACATGGTGATAATGGAGAAAAACACCAGAATAGCATTATATAAGTGTCGGTCCCAAGCAACTATTCTGTGAATTGCATTGAGAGGGAGAAGATAGTCAAGTACCAAGAAATGCAGTCAGAGACCAAGAAAATGCAGCAGAAAGATATCGAGTTATTTCCCATCTTATTGAGTTGTCGCAGGCTTGATCTGAAGAATTTCCAAGCACACCTTGATAAATCTATACAGTTATTGGCACCCTTGCGGTTCAACACTTAATGTCCAATATCACCTAAAAAAAAAGTGGTCAGTGAAATGGCTTTGGACTATATATATATATATTTGACACATAAAAGAATCAAATAAAACAAGGCCAATTTAAAAAAGGAAATAGTAGGGGAATAATATAAAAACTTGGACATTGCCAGGACATGATTATTCTGAATATCACCCACCATGAGAGATCTCCCTCTTCTGCAGTGGGCCCTCCTTTTTAATCAATTTAAAAAAAAAGCTGGAAAACAGCTATTCAGTGTGAAACAGGCACCCACAAGAGTTCTCCCACTAAAGTTATGAGTCCATACCATGCCATTCTAAAGATGGTTTAGAAATCGTTGTATGTCAGTTCTTTTCATGCTATTGCGGTTGAGTGAGCTCAACTGCCACTGGCGATATCTAAGAAGAATTAAGTGGCATAAAACAACACAGAATGGCAACAAATACAGCATAATTCAGAAATCCATTCAATCCATTGTACTTAGCTGAAATAACGCTGATTATAGCTGCCAACCAGTAAATGCTGAATTAGGTACTGCAACACAACGCCGTGTTTCAAGCTTTTTCTCCTCATAGCTTTTTCTCAAGCAATGTGACCCAATCGTACTTCCTGTTCTGGTTTTATCATTGAAAAGTTCAAACAGCACATGGGTTGAATTCATATAATTAGGCATACAATTTAGAGCAAAGACTAATAAAAAGAAAAACAGCCCAATGCAATGACCACCACTCGATGTCCGAATTAAGGCCATGAGGAGACGCAGACTGTAATAGAAAAATCCAATGTTGCTACTTATAATGCAATTTACTAGCCCGATCCCCCTCCATGCAAAGTGACAGGAGGATCATCAAGTATCAACCACCTCAAATCATCAAATTTTCTCTGAACAGATGAAATCAAACTTGAGCTCTTTGGCAATGCAATGAAGCTTATAAAGAAAAAAAACATCCTTTCTACAGTTAAATAGTGTGGAGGTTCCATAATGTTGTGGGGCTGTTTTGCTGCTCAGGAACTGGAGACTTGGAACATATTAAAGGAATCATGAAGTCAGAGGACTGCCAAGGTATTTTGCAGCAAAATGTGCTATCTAGTGTCAGAAAGCTAGGTCTGGGTTGAAGGTCATGGGTCCACCAGCAAGACAATGACCCAAAACATACATCCAAAAATAAAAAAACAATGGCTTTAAACTAGCCAGCAATGAGTCCTGATCTCAGTCCAATCGAGAACCTTTGGAAGGAGCTGAAATCTGCCATTGGTAAAAGGAATCCTGGAAACATTCATGAATTGGAACAAATCGCAGATGAAGAGTAGGAGAAACTACAAGCAGACAGATGTATAAAACTTATGGATGGCTACAAGAAACGTTTGGAGGCTGTCATCACTGCCAAGGGTTGTGCAACCAAACATTAATGAAGGGTGCTATTATTCCTGTCCAGGTCATATTTCATTTTTTTCTCAGAAATTACGATGTCTGAGTTGCACAGACAGCTCTTTTTTTGTTGTATACCTTTGAGCATACTATTATAATATTATGATTGCATTCAGTTGGAATATTTTCAACTATTTCTCAGGAAATTGTACACAACAAACCTAAAATGCAAGGGTGCCAATAATATTCACCACAACTGTACATGTTACATCTTATGAACTCCAGAAGGAAGCTGTCTTTGGCACGATGCAAGTACTATGTCGAGCATTAGCAGTACATTTGAGAGACTTAGATCATACTTCAGATTCCCTGGCTTAGAAGTGAGGTTCATGACTGTCATGATATGCGCAAAACAAGCCCATTTGGAGAAAATGTTCCATAGAAGCAAATTTAATTTATACTTTTAAGACCTTGTGCTCTGATCGTCCTTAATATTTGTCCAATCTTCCATACATCTCATCATGTTCACTTAGATCTCAGGGTGAACATTTTCTTCTTCTTCTTAAATCCAGTCAAGCCAGACTTGCATCTACCTGTCATGCTGCATTTTGCTATTAGTCCCTCACCTCTGGAACAGTCTACCACAATATATCTGTCTTAAAACTTTATTTCTCCATGAACAAGTAGGAAATAAGTCCTCACGTATGAGTGACGTCACCGACAGAGCCTTACACAGGAACACTCCCCAGCTTCCAAAGGAAGCTTTTGGGAGGCATAGCGCAGATGCATGCCTGCCTTCCCGCCTCCCGCGGCGCTGTCTTCTCCAGTCTTCTTTTTCTGCAGAGCCCCTAGGATATGTTTCTGCGTACCGGAAAACGTTTTCATTTTTGGCCCTCATAGGCTGTTTTTTTCTTGTCTTTCTTACCACCTGTCATCGATCTAGTCAATTCCAACTGACTTAGATTCTTTTTTTCTTGTTTTTTTATTACCTTTTTATGTTTTTTGTTCTCCTCCAGGGATTTTTTCCTGCCTGTGGCAATTATTGAGTTTAATTTGGCTATGATGATATTTTTCGGCATGTCTATGCCAGATAGTGGCTTCAAGAAATGCACCAGTGACCATCTCAGTCACCAACACAATTGGTGTTTACAGTGCCATGGACCCGATCATCAGCCCATTTCCTGCAATTTGTGCCTGCAAATGACTCGATAGGGACTGAAGGGTCAGGAAAAACAGAAGGAATCCCTCTTCGGCTCATTGGATTCAACATCCTCGGCCCTGACACAGACATCAATGCCTTCTAAGACTTCTAGGGAAGCAGCATTGAGGAGGGAAGTCAGTGCCCAATCAGAATTGGGGGACCCGTGCATCGAGAGGAGACTCACTGGTGAGAACCTGCCTATGTCGAAAGGTGAGCACCTGAATAAGGTCTGGGTGTATTGTCATTGCAGCCCTTCTTGATGTGATGCAGAGAGCAATGGCTGGGAAGGGTTGGCTAAGCTCTCCCTGTGAGAGGAATCGACTTCCAGAAGGGAGGAGTCAACCCCTGTTGCCCATGAGGGCAGCCAGTTGTCTCCCGATATATCCATCATTGTGAAATCTCCACCCTAAGCGATCTGCACCGGTGACCATGGCCACGGCATTGACCCCCTCGCAGGTGGTGGTGTTGGAGGAATGCCTTTGAGTCCTCTAAGCTCACTTGGTGGCAATTCTAGCCTTGCATAACACAGGCTTTACAGTGCCAGCGTCATTGTCACTGCACTCCATCCAGCCCTTCTGGAGACCCACGTGCTGCCCGCTGAGGCAGCACGTTGGGCGGGATGTCTGAATCGACGATGGTTCCAATAACCATCGCTCTGTCCAGGGGCACCATGCTCATGCACAGGGCAGCATGAGTCCCATCGTCGTCTACCCTCTCCTCAGTTATGGAGCCAGCGATGGGAGGAGACCCGGCGCTACTTCGACTTCATCTTGGAATCCAAATTAGAGTGGGAGACCAAGATGAAATTAGCGGCGTTGGACCTCCAGTCACCTGGCCTCCTGTCTAATCCAGTGCTGCCTCCAGAGGACATGTCCTTTCAGGACTTTGCAGGGACATGGCCAAGGCCATCCCCTTCTCTCTGGAATTGGAAAAGGAACCGAGGGCAAAGGAGCTGGAGCTCTTTCATTACCCCTCGGCCCCCAGGGAGACAGTGATAGTGCCTGTGCACCACATCCTGCAACAGCTGCTGCTGCAGCTGTGAGAAACTGCTCTCATGGTGCCAATCATCAGCCGGAGGCTTGACTCCATGTATCAGGTCTAGAAGGCCTCGGGCTTTGAGAAGCCACAATTACCACACAACTCGATAGGGACTGAAGGGTCGGGAAAAACAGAAGGAATCCCTCTTCGGTTCATTGGATTCAGCATCCTCGGCCCCTGAAGCAGGTTAAGGGCACCAGGGCCCATTCTTCGGTGCCCCCGGGCCAGGAGGCTCGAACCCTGGACTCCTTCAGGAGAAAATGCTATCAAAGTTCCATGCTGGTAGCCAGGGTCCTGGCCTACCAGACCAATATGAGTATGTTCCTGACAGAATTTGCTGCCCATGTCCCCATTGATTGCTTCAAGGCCTTTTGGACTCTAGCGGGCCTTGACAAGGACTGCTCTAAGTTCATGGTGTGTGGTGCCTATGATGCCTTTGAGCCTGTCTGCAGAGTAGCGGTGGTGGGCATCACCACCTGCCAGCTGGCGTGGCTGTAATCCTCAGACCTGGAACAGTGGGTCCAGAACAAGTTGGCCAATGTCCCCTGCTAGGGTGAGAACCTTTTTGGGAAACTGGTGGAGGAGAAGAAAGAGGAGCTTGAGAAGGAGCATGGGACCCTCTCTAGACTCTCAAAGAATACCATGTATCCCTGGTGGAAGAAACATCAAAGTAAAAAGGCCTTCTGACCCCGCCTGCACCAATATTACCCGGTCCAGCCGAAGGTGCAGGCCCCCCGCCAGCAGTGGAGGGAGAAAGCTCTGAAAGCTCAGCCAGCCCCGCAGCCCAGGCCAGGAGCAGGCTTTTGATGGGTTCTTCAGGAAAATAGCCAGCCATCTTCTGTCTGCCAGGGTACCCTTCAGGTAGGGGGGCAGCTTGTCCACTTTGCCTACAGATGGCCCCTCATTGCCTCAGAGATCTGGGTGTTGCAGATCGTCCAAAGCAGATATCGGCTGCACCTCGCCCAGTTGCCACCTCTGTACATCCGAGGGAAGTACCCCATGGACCCATTGCACAGGAGCCTGCTGTAGGAAGAAGTCTCCGCTCTGTTAACCAATCTGGCCATTGAGCCGGTCCCCCTGGCTCAGGTCAGATGGGGCTTCTATTCCAGATAATTCCTGGTTCCCAAGAAGACTGGCGGGTTCAGGCCAATCCTGGACCTGTGAAACCTCAACCGGTTACTGGTGTGCAGGAAGTTCAAGATGGTCTCACTGGGGACGCTGCTCCCATAGCTTCTACAGGACGATTGGCTATGCTCCTTGGCTCTAAAGGATGCATACACACATATCCCAATCTACCCAAATCACTGGTAATACCTACAGTTCATACTGGGAGACCAGCACTGTCAATACCAAGTACTTCCCTTTGGGCTGGGCTCAGCTCCATGGATCTTCATAAAGTGTCTGGCAGTCATTTCCGCCTACCTCCAGACCATGGGGGTCTTTGTCTTCCCGTACCTGGATGACTAGCTTATCAAAGGTCCCAGACCAGACAGCATCCGGCAGTCTGCCAACCTCACCATTCAGGTACTTGAACAAGTGGCCTTTTGTGATCAACTATCCCAAGTCCCATCTCCAGCTGACACAGCAGCTGGAGTTCATCAGGGCCCTCCTCGATGCCACTCAGGCATGGGCCTTTCTACCAGAAAACCTCATGCAGCAGCTGGTAGTAGTGGTGGGCGATGTGCAGTGCCAGTGCCACACAATGGCCCAAGGGATGTTGAGGGTCCTCGGTCACATGGTTACCACAGTGCATGTCACTCCTCAGGCCTGTCTTTTCATGCGGTAAGCCCAGTAGACCCTAAGCATGCAATGAAAGCAGGCGACGGGTTGCCTTTGGGACAGCAACTGTCTTTTTGAAGAAATCTGTGTCTGGGTGATTGAATGCGGTGGAAGTAGTAACCTAGGACTTTCAGAATAACTTTGAATTTCATAAGCAAGTCCATCTGAGTCTCAACATTGAGGTGGAGTCCTTATCAACTCAGGTACATTCTTTGCAGATGCAGAGTGCATCTATTATTAGGTACAGTTCTACTATCCATGCTAAATCGAGAAAATTGGAAAATCTTTCGAAGAAATTGAATTTGTGTTTTATGAATTTCCCTATTTCCCCAAATATTTACATGACTGAACTCTTTAAGAAATACCTGTTTGAAAACTTGGGAATGCTGGAGAATACATTACCCCCTATATCTAAGATTTATTATTTGCCTATGAAAAAGCATTCAAGTAGTCCTTTGCTGAAGGAAGACCCGGGGGGGGGGGGGGGGCAATCTCTTGACATCTTGAATTTGACTCAAGTCTTGGAGGGTTTGGAGGAGGAAAATTTATGCAGGGCAACTCTGATGGTCACCTACGTGCTCAAGCCAGATCGGGCTTAGATTCTTAAATTGTACTTTAGAAATTCTGCAAAATTGTTTTTTTGGGCAGAATGTCTGAGTTTTCCCAGACGTTTCCTATATAACACAGGCTAAAAGGGTCAGTTTCTTTCCATGTGTGCTGAGGTTCCCTTCATTGTTTTTTTCCCTATGTGCTTAGGTTTCTGTGTAAATGTCTAATTAAATCTTCTGCTAGATATATTTTTTTATGATTCTAAACAATAACAGTTGTTTCTTGACACTAGGAAATCTCCTGATTCAGTGGTTGTCACATTGGGGTCCTCTTAAGATTGTCTCTCTCTAGAATGCTGTATTTGGTTTCTTGGGCCAAGATGTTTGCTTTTACCTAGAGCTATAGTTTCTTGTTGCTGATGATTTTATAGTGTTATTTAGCCTCCTTTCCGGATTTCCTCCCTGATCATCTTGTAGGCTATTAGAGTTTAGCACAATGTTTTGTATGTTTCCTTTATGTGAAAATTGCCATATTGTTTTAATTTGCTTTGATCATTTGTGCTATTCCTTGTCTTTCAAAAATATACTTATTGCTTGATGTATTTTTTGTAAATTCAGAAATATAAAATAAAAAAAAAAAAGGTCAGACTAAGTAGTGTGTAGTTACCATGCTCTTCCTTAATTCTATCTCCAGTTCTCTAGGCTCACTCCCAAATCTAAAGAAGCATTGTACAGATCAGCCAGCAAAACTGCCATTAGTTCCCTAAGTTCCTTCAATATATTCTGATGAATCCCATCTGGTCCTCTTACTTTGTCCACTTTTAGTTTAGCTAACTCCTCACAAATACGGTTTTCTGAAAATAGTTAGAGTTCTACCTCATCTTCCATTCCTATTAGTGTATGTTTTCTGAGGTCCCATTTCCAGCCCTTCATCTATGCGCATAGAACAGAAATATTGTTAAGTTATGCTTTATCCTCATCAGACTCTCTGTATTCCTCCCCTTCACCCTTGAGTCTCACAATGTCACCTTTGCACTTCCTCCAAACACTAACATACCTAAAACAAGTTTTTTCCCCATTTTTATTGTATTGGCTGTTTTTTCTCCCAGTAGTATCTTTGCTTTACTTTACCCTTAACTTCTCCAGATATTGTTGTTTGTCTTCTTTTTTCTGCAGTCTCTTATAGATATTGCTCTTTTTGCCATTTTCTATACTATTTCCTTTTCAGCTGCTACTTTTGAAAACCATAACAGCCTCCTTTTCCTCTTAACTTGTATTTATTTCCTAAAATATCTCCTTTCAGTTTTGGCCACTGTTGTTCTATTTCCCCCAGATGTCCCAGTTAACTAATAACTCCTTGAGGTGTTCCACAAATATTTGCAAAGTTAATTTTTCTAAAGCCTAGGACCCTCACTTTTGAATGAGCCATCTCCACACATGTCCTAATATTGAAGCACACCGTCTGATGATCACTGCACATCAGATGATTACTCACTGCAACATCAGAAACATTCTCCCCATTTGTAAACATCAAGTCCAGTATTGTCCCCTCCCACATGGGAACAGTTTTCCCTGAAGAGATTGGATATCCTGCAGCCAGGATATCCCAATCCAACATCTTGAAAATTGAAGTCTCCTACTAATAGTACTTCCCCCTTCGTAACAGTATTGTGAATGTCTTCAATTAAATCCCTATCTATTTCTTCTGCATGTGAGGGACGTATCTATATCACACTAATGTAAATAGATTTTGTATTCCCTTTTTCCAGACTCATATTGCCTCCTTGCCTCATAAGCCCTGCAGTTCTGAAGCTTTTTTATTTTTAAATTTGTAAGCTTTTATACAATACATCAAGAATACAATCTTGAAACAGAAATTGAGCAAATGGTAAGGAAATAAAACAATATAATATGAAAACAAAACTAGGAAATGAAACCAAATTCAAATTTTACCCAACTCATTCTAGCCCACAAGAATAAAGCACCTGTTCCTAATAACTTGTATCCATGCAGTAGTGTTACATCTGTAAATAGACTGTAAATAGTTTCCCTTGTTATCCAAGTTCCTTCCCTTGTTATCTGTAAACTCATGCTTGTTATTGTACTGAGAATTTTTGTTCTATGTGAACCGCGCTGATGCCGAATAGTGCGGTATATAAGAGAATGTAAATAAATAAATAAACGAGGAGATCCTAGAAAGGAAATAACATAGTTCAACATACAAAGGAAAATGTAGGCATGCAAAACAATCAGATTGCTAACAAGCTCAGGTAGAGGCAGAAGGAGGGGCACCCCCACCCTCCAAATGCTGAGCGTTATAAAGGCCAGCAGTTTGGAAAGCTCATAAAAAATATACGACATAGACTGATACTTGATCACTTACAAGGATATTTGAGGAAAAAAAGCCCTCCCAACTGCCGGACCCCGGGACGTAGAAGAAACTCCCATCTCCTCTTCTCTGTTTTGGAAAGGTCTGGAAACATACGAACAGTCAGACCTTTAAACAACATATGTCGCTTCCTAAAGAAAAAATTTGTAAGCCATTCTTTATCAGACAACAATGCTAATGTAATCACTAAAGTGGAAGGAACAACATTTTCTTCTCTAACAAGGTAGTCACATTTAAAGCATCAACACTCAATAATCCCTTAACTGCTCCAGTCCCCTCTTCTTTTTTCCCCGATGGTAAATAATATAGCTTAGCTATAGGGGGATGAGATTCAGGAGGAATACCCAAGTTCACAATTAAATAAGCACAGAACATATCCCTTACTGATGCAGACGCAACTCTGGGAAAGTTCATCAACCACAAATTCACTGCACGAGTTGCGTTCTCCAAAGTCTCCAATTTAGCACGTATAGCAAGAGTAGCCTTCTTAGAAGAATCTATATCTAGTTCTAAGGCTTTAATATTGTTTTTAACATATATCATCTTGCCTCCTCTCTTTCTTCTTACCCTAACTTTCCTGAATAAATTATAGTCTGGTTTGCTCTGTAGACCACCTTGATTATAGGAGAAGGCGGTATAGAAATCCTTTTAAATAAATAAATAAAAAATAACTACATCTCAGTCATTATTTTCTGTGTACCATGTCTCTGTGACAGCCAATATATCCAAGTCAGCCTCTTCTAATATAGTTTCTAAACCTGGAACTTTATTTTGCATACTATGGGCATTGGTATACACAGCCCTCCAGATGTTGCTCTTTTTGCCATTTGCTATACTATTTTTTAATGTTTTACTTACCTTGGGGCTTTATTCACCCAACCCTGATAATCCTAGGTTAAAGCCTTCCTGAGTAGATTAGCCTGGTGTTGCAGAAGACACTTCTTCTCTTCTTTAATAGGTGGATAACATCTCTGCTCAACATCCCTTGGAAAATCATGCCATGGTCTAGGAAACCAAAACCCTTTCAATGATGCCATCCATTCAGCCAAACATTCATCTCCAGGTTGAGGCCTCTGCCTTGACCCTCAATAGGGAGGTTTGAGGAGGATGCCACCTGCACACCTAAATGCTTCAGCTTCTCTTCCTGAGCCACAAAGTCACTTTTGATCTGCTTAAATAGGAATCTAACAGTATCCTTTGTGTCAACATGATGAGCAGCATCGGATAATGGTCAGTAGGCTTGAGGAGTCTTGGTAATACTTTCTGTACCTGAATATAATTCGCCTTGAGCAATTACTGAAAATGTTGTGAGCTAAATCCATATCTAAAATAGGCTGAAGGGAGTACCTTGTATTAGAAATGGTTGGACTGAAGAGTGAACCTGAAGTACTACTTGTAAAATGGATGTATTGGGATGTGTGTATATGCATCCTTGGGATCAAGACTACACAGCCAGTCTTCCCTTTTGAGAAGTGAAAAAATGGAGAGAAGAGCGATTGTGTTGACTTTTTCCCTGTGAAGAAATTTGTAGAGGTCTCTGAGATCCAGGATGGGGTGCAAACCTCGTCTTCTTTTGGATGAGAAAGTACCTGGAGTAGAAATTCCATTTTCTCTTCTGTCAGCATGGACTCTGTGGTATTGGATTGAAGCAGAAGAGACACTTACTCCTCTAATAGGCTGGTATGGGAGGAGTCGTCCAGGATAAGGCTGATCTGAGGTTGGCTGAGAAACCTGAGGTGGTAGCCATTTCAGATTACACTAAGGATTCAGCAATCCATTGTGATTTTCTGCCATAATGGAAAAAAATATTGAACTCAATTCCCCAGACAGGATGAATATTCTGGAGGGGTTGGAGGCTTGGACAGTAGTCAAAAAGAAGACTGTTGCTTGGACTGAGCAGGGCAACTTGTTTAGGATGAGCTCTCTCACTTTGTCCTGGCTTTTGCACAATAGGATGCTGCACCTGTTGAGCCTGTTTCTGATAGTAGAACTTCTTAAGGCAATAGAAGCCTCTGTGATATTGGCTGAAGGGAGGTATGCTTGGCTGAGGAGCCCAGTAAAGAAGGGCGGATCAAAGAGAGATGCTGAAGCATAGAGCAGTGGTCCTTTATTATATCCACTGTTTCTTTTCATTTTGTCTCCAGAGAGTCTCCAGTGCAGTGCATCAGCCAATTTCGAGTGAACATCCTCACGTAAGCCAGAGGTTCTTATCCATGCAGTGCCTCTGGCCACAATTCTGAAAGCAGAAATTCTAAACAAGGTCTCAGTGATGTGATATAAATTGAGTGCCACACTCATCGGCCTCTGTTAGTATGGCAGCTAACTGAGATTGGGCGAAAATACATGCACCTTCTGAAAGTTGGTAAGCATGTATTGCGCCATGCAGAGCTGGTGGGCCACAATACATGTGGAAAGCATGGTTCCCTGGAAAACTTTCTTCCTCAAATGATCCAGAAATATGGTTCTTTTCTTGGAGGAGTGTTGGAGAAATTTCTATACTTTTTGCCTTCCTTATGGCTGCTTCATCAACAACTGAAGAATGAGATAGCTAAACCTTTTGAAATCTGGAACTGGTTGGACTTTATGGGCCCGATATTCAAAGGCATTTACACAGTTTACAGACCTATAAACCATGTAAATGCCACTTAGAGGAATATCCCATTATATGATGTTACAAAAATTACTGAGCCATGAAAGTTATCTTAAGATTATTATTTGAAAGAGAGCAATTTCATTTGCAGGCTTTACAGGGTTTTTTCTTAATGTGCTTCAGAAAACAGATCTCTTGCACATTCATCTAACAGCCAGCTCTCTAGCATTGCCATGTCACTTCACTTTTATTGTGTAAAAGAACAGCAGTTCACAATAGCACTATTATACCATTTGTGCTAGCATATCTGGAGAATGACATTCAGGTGATTGTCCAACCCGCGGAGGTCAGTGTTTTTTTTTAAATGCTAGCTGCCACAGCTTAAAAAAAGTCTGGATATTCCGCGCCAGCATCCAGACAGAGGCCGATTCTAAAAGTTGCACGCCTGGGCTATGGGGATGCCTAAAACTTGGACAGTGCCAAGTTGTACCTCATTCCACTACCGTGGGAGCTATATGTACCTGTGATTGCGAAATGGGGCAGATAGATGGCCCAGGGTGCACCCGATTCCATGGAGGGAGACTTCTTGGAGGCTGTCCGTCCCTACCACATAAGGCTCCGGCTGGTGTGGCGTTCCATTATCATGGCACTGGCACATCCAGCCGGAGTCACTGAATGCCCCAGCGGGGGCCCCCAAGGCCTGGATCAGGCAGCGGGTGCTGTACCGCGGCATCATGATGGGGTTGAGAGGATGCAGCCCGCAAATAGCGCTGTGCCCAGCACTTATTCCACCATCAGATGTCCATCTCAGTGCCAGGGTGCGTACAGAGGACTGGCCTGAATAGCCTCTGTATGTCCCAGAACCTGGCTACTCCCTCGCTCTGTCCCAGCTCTGCTCCCCCTCCTGCCCATGCACAGTGCTCCCTGCACAAACGCTCTGTACGTGCGGGGAGCGCTAGTGGCAGAATAGGGCTTGGGAATTGTGCGTGGGTTGGATGGCTGGCCCACATGTCCAGACCCCACTATTTGAGGATTGGAATGCCCCCCATAGTGACTGGTGCTGAATATCTGGATAGCTATCCACATAGCACTTGGGACAGCTCTTCCAACACATGCATACCATGGCATAATTTTATAAGGGATTTTTGAGGGTAATTTTATAACAGAACACCATGAGTAGGTGCCTACTTGTCTCTATAAAATACAAGCATATGTGACAGAGAACACACCTTGAATGTAGGCACAATAACTTATACCTGCTCACGAGCAGGTGTAAATGTTCTTGTGTACTTTATGCACGAATGTGCATAGATTATGGTATTTTATAATCTAAGTGTGCTAAAATTGAACTGTAGTTTGAAAGAGCCCTGCATATGAGTACTGGCAACTTTTTTTTCTAGGAAAAATGCACTGATAATAATAACAATAATAATATATTATTTGTTACACACCTGCCTCCAAGAAGTACTAGGCAGAGTATATAGAAACATCCACGTTATTGAAACAATACAGTAATTTACATAAAGTAAATCACAAACATTAAAACAGCCTCAAATTGAAAATAACTTAAAAACCGAGTGGGCTAGAGAAATAACTTGCATAGGTTTGATTTTCAAATCTCTGCGCATTTATTTTCCAGCAAATTTTTGCCTGCACAAATTTCAGGTGCAAAGTTCACAGCTACATTTAAAATCTAGTTATAGGGTCCAGTGGCACCAAATTCTGCAGACTTTGCTATATGGGCTATTTGAAAATTGCCCCCTGCATGGTGATGGTGATCTGTCACACATACACACAGACCATATAATATGTTATTTATGTTGCAGATGATCCATTACCCTTGGATGAAGCCGTCAATCACTTTAGGATAATTACAGTTGGTGACAGTGGAGCAGGAAAACACTGGAGTGACCATGAAGTCAGAGCATTGATACACATCTGGTCAGATGAGAAAATACAGAAACAACTTGAAGGAGCAACTAGAAACAAAGAAATATTTGAAGAGATTGCAAACAGGTTGATGGAGTTTGGTATAGACAGAGATTGGAAGCAGTGTCGAACAAAGTACAAAAACCTGAAATATGAGTATCATGCACTACAAAAAGAAAACAGTCAACTCTGTAATCCAAGGAGATTTATGAGGTTCTATGAGGATGTGGACTGCATTCTGAGAAGACAACAAACAGCTGCCCCTAGCCAGATAAGCAAAGTCCCTATCTTGAGCTCTGCTCCAAGTAACTGCAACAACGACGAGAAACAGCAGATGGACTGCACCCCACATGAAGGACCACATTGTGCAGGTAAAATAAATGAAAGGAAAAAATAACATTGCACATGTCCGTTTTTGTGAATTAAACTTGTAATTAAAAGTTTTATTGCAGCCAAGAAAATATCAATGGTTAAAACACTTGTAAGATGTTCACTGCTACCACTTGGGAGATGCCCCGATTAGTGCCCTGGAGTCCTGGAACCAAAGGGGGCCGTATGCTGTCACATTATTTGGCAAAATCACACAAATAAACCCAATCCTGAAAAGCATATACAGCAAAAAAATTAATCTTATGCAAATATAAGTGTAAATAAATGAATGAGACCCTCAAAACGACGAAAGATATTGCAGCAATCATATCAACTGCTAAAATTAACTCTAAGCTGTAATCATTTGTAACAAAAGTTCTGAATTTTCATTCCTTTAAGGCTTTCTATTATTTAATTGAAATGAATTGAATTGAATTACAATTCTTCTAGACCATTTTACCATCATAAGTCATCCAAGGTGATTTACATAATTTAAGAACATAGAATACACTAGACAGTAACAAATAAAACCAAGCCCAACCTAAAACCCCCCAAATTCACTTCAACATTCAGCTTGATCCTCTCATTACCTGACAAATGTTTCTACCCTTACTGTTACCTCTTCATTATTCAGATTGGAAAAAGCAAGCTTTTCAATTTTTTTCTGAAAAGTACAACTCCACTGGGAGAGAATTCCAAATAAAAGAGAGCACTACAGAAAAAGCCTTTTTCTTTGTCTCTGTTTTTCTTGCCTTCTTTACAGTAGGATCACTACTTGTCCTCTCTGGCTTGAATATAAAGACCTAAAGTGATTATACCAATCAAGTCTACTCCACAAGCAATCAGGGCCACTTCTATGTAACACATGAAAGGATGCAGCTAATACCTTAAATTGAACACGACTTCCCACAAAAAGCCAGTGTACTCCGCATTCCCTGGCTTAGAAGTGAGGTTCATGACTGTCATGGTATGCGCAAAACTAAAACCAAATTACTGCAAAAAGGGGTATACAACTAATACAAAAAACAACAACCCTTATTTACTCCTTACTTCTCACAATATCAACCAATTCAGCAAACTACATCTATCATGTTTCTTAAATAAGGTAAAATGACCTCAGAGAAACCTACCCCTACATTTGGCGAAACAAACCACCATAGGGTTAGATGGTATATTTCACATCACGGGTCAAAAACCTTTAATTTTATAATTCACCTTTAATACTTACAAAATTTATATTACCCAAATAATTACATCTCCAAAAAGTACTTTTCGGGATTCAAAACCTTAATTAACCTCAAAATTCTTAATAAATTTACCTATATTTTTAACTACTTATAAGGAATACATTCTTAAAATCATACGTGAATTATACAGCTGCAGGCGCCTGCAGGCTCATGCATTGATCCCAACCGTCCTGCAAAAAAGAGCACACAGGCTTCAGGTATACAGCTGATATTCAATAGCAGGTAATAACTGCATACTTATCTGGGCAGTGCCGAAACCGCAGGCTACTCCTTCAGCTGAATCACGCACTTTAAAATTCGGCGTTAAAGACACCGACGAAATTTCCAATATTTTCATCAAAGCAGTCCAACAAAAGCTTTCGTTTCACCTTTCCGGCTTCTTCAGGGACTCTTTAATTTAACCCACTACACACCAATACAATATTTTCTAAATTTCATCCACGGGAACAAAAGTGCCTCCACTTCTAAAACAAACGCGTCTGACATCGTTTTAAAAGCCAACTTTCTACGCGCTGATTCGCTGTTCTGAACTGACGTCATTTTCCAACAACAACTTTACTTCTTCATTAAACAACTCTATACTATGGCTATGAGCTGGAAGGATTCATTTAGTTTTAGTTCCGAGAAGAGGGAAGAGACTTTGAATCTCCCGTCGTTACTAGGTGATAATGTCAGTAGTTGTACGGATTGGGATTCATTTTTCAATAGATCTAAGAGGAATGTTTCTTTGGAACTCCATAGTTTAACCTTGGCTGAGTATTGTAGGAAAGAAGTCATTCCCCAAGGGTTGCGAATTTGGAAAGCTCCAGGTATGTTTTTGGACGATGGAGCCTTTGTGTCACGTTGGAATCAAATCCTTAATAAATGTTCGTTGGATTTAATGTTGCTAGTGATTGAATCGGCACATGCTAAAAACATTACTTCAACTAAAGAACTAAAGGAAGAATTAGGTGAATTGAAGAAGACTGATGGTTTCGAAGAACAGTATGCTGATACAACGAAACAACTAGAAAAATACCGACTGGGTCAGTGTCACAACAGGACATGCTAGGGAGATAAAGTTCCTAGATGAAATAAATGACTGCTTCTTGGAGCAGCTGGTTCATGAACCGACCAGAGGGGAAGCAATATTAGACCTAGTCCTTAGTGGAACACCAGATGTAGTGCAAGAGATAAGGGTGTTGGGGCCACTTGGCAATAGTGATCATAGCATGATCGCCTTTGATTTAATTAGTGGAGGAGGGATAGTAAAGAAATCCACAGTACTACCCTTTAACTTTCGAAAGGGAGACTATGATAGAATGAGGAAAACAGTTAAGAAAAAACTAAAAGGAGCAGTTGCAAAGGTTAAAGACGTACATCAAGCTTGGGTGTTGTTGAAAAATACTATCTTGGAAGCCCAGACCAGCTGTATTCCACGCTTTAAGAAAAGTGGAAGGAAGTCCAAAAAATTGCCAGCATGGTTTAAAGCTGAGGTCAGAGAGGCTGTTGTTGCCAAAAAAGCATCTTTCAAGAAATGGAAAAAAGAGCCAAATGATGAAACCTGGAAACAGCACAAGCACTGGCAAGTCAAATGCAAGGCATTGATAAGGCAGGCAAAGAGAGAATTTGAGAAGAAGCTTGCTGCGGAAGCAAAAACGCGAAATAAAGACCTTTTCAAGTACATTCGTAGCAAAAAACCCGTGAGAGAGTCAGTTGGTCCATTAGATGATAAAGGGGTTAAAGGAGCACTAAGAGGCGACAAGGCGATAGCGGAGAGACTGAATGAATTCTTTGCTTCGGTCTTTACTGAGGAAGATGTAGGGATGTTACCCACGACTGAAGTGGTATTTAAAGGTGTGGAAGAATTGAAGGAAATATCGATACAACGGGAAGATGTCTTACAACTATTAGATAAACTGAAGAGTAGCAAATCACCTGGGCCGGATGGTATACATCCAAGGGTGTTGAAAGAACTGAAATTTGAGATTGCAGACCTGCTATCAGTAATCTGTGAACTATCATTAAAATCATCTCTAATACCTGAGGATTGGAGGATCGCCAATGTAACACCAATTTTTAAAAAGGGTTCGAGGGGTGATCCGGGAAACTACAGACCGGTGAGCCTGACATCAGTACCGGGAAAAATGGTAGAAACCATCATAAAGAATAAAATTACTCAGCATATAGATAGTCATGACCTAATGGGAGACAGCCAACATGGCTTTAGACAAGGAAGATCTTGTCTTACTAATCTGTTATGTTTTTTTGAAGGAGTGAATAAACAGGTGGACAAAGGTGAGTCGGTTGATATTGTGTATCTGGACTTTCAGAAAGCCTTTGACAAGGTCCCTCATGAGAGACTTTTGGCAAAACTAAAGAGTCATGGGATAGGAGGCAGTGTACTACTGTGGATCAGGAACTGGTTAAAAGATAGAAAGCAGAGGGTAGGGCTAAATGGCCAATTTTCCCAATGGAGAAAGGTGAATAGTGGTGTACCCCAGGGATCTGTGCTGGGTCCGCTGCTTTTTGACATATTCATAAATGACCTGGAAAGTGGAATAACGAGTGAGGTTATCAAATTTGCTGATGACACAAAACTATTTAAAGTTGTTAAAACCCAGGAGGATTGTGGAAAATTGCAAGAGGATCTTGATAAATTGGAAGACTGGGCATCAAAATGGCAGATGAAATTTAATGTGGAGAAGTGCAAGGTTATGCACCTAGGGAAGAACAACCCAAACTATGGTTACACGATGCAAGGTTCCACATTAGGAACCACCACCCAAGAAAAAGATTTAGGCGTCCTTGTGGATACCATGTTAAAACCCTCGGCCCAGTGTGCAGCGGCGGCCAAGAGAGCAAATAGAATGCTAGGTATGATAAGGAAAGGAATGGAAAATAAAACAAAAGATATTATAATGCCTCTATATCGTTCCATGGTGAGACCGCACCTTGAATATTGTGTGCAATTCTGGTCGCCATATCTTAAAAAGGATATAGCAATTTTAGAAAAGGTTCAGAGAAGAGCCACCAAAATGGTAAAGGGGATGGAAGGCTACTCCTATGAAGAAAGGCTAAAAAGGTTGGGGCTCTTTAACCTGGAAAAGAGACGGCTGAGGGGAGATATGATAGAAGTCTATAAATTAATGAACGGAGTGGAACGGGTAAACGTAGATCGATTGTTTACCTTATCAGAATATAGAAAGACTAGGGGACATGCAATGAAGCTACAGGGTAAACTATTTAAGACTAATAAAAGAAAATATTTTTTCACTCAACGTGTAATCAAACTCTGGAATTTGTTACCGGAGGATGTAGTAAAGGCTGTTAGTGTAGCTGGGTTTAAAAAAGGTTTGGACAAGTTCCTGGAGGAAAGGTCCATAAACCATTATTAAGAAGGGACCCAGGATATCAATGCTTGAACCAATACAAGCATTGTGGAACCTATGTCCCTTGGGGAAACTGCTAGGTACGTATGACCTAGATTGGCCACTGTTGGAAACAGAATACTGGGCTTGATGGACCTTGGTCTGACCCAGTATGGCATATCTTATGTTCTTATGTTCTTATGTAAGATTAAGAAATTGTTTAAAGATGAACGACAGATGAAATAAGGTTCCATCTTTAATTGGACATCTCGTAGAATTAAACAAACAGAATTCGTCTGACTCTAGTGTTGAGAGTGAACTTGTGGATTTACAGCAAAAATCCAAAATTAAGAAAGGAAATAAAGACCAGCCATTAAATACATTGACGAGTAATCAAGAAAATTTTCCTGGGGTCCACACAAGGCCCCAACGGAAGAAAGATGCAGTGACCTTTCAGTAGTAGATACTGTGTTGAATTTATCTCATAAGACATTAACTAGATCACAGAATAGGGTTTTGGCACGGGGCTTGTCATTCGTGGTTGGACCCAGATATGATGGGTTCGAAAGCCAAATAGCTATTGAACGGTTGATCAGGTCTTTGCAATTGAAGCTTTTCTTCCATGGTAAATCTTTAGTAACAGATTCCTCTGTAGTGAGTTTAAAGTCGCATTGGATACCTCCAGGTGTGTTGGACCCGATAGTGTATACTTTTAAACATCTTGTCCTTTCAGACTTGCAGAAAATGGAAAGAAAAGTTAATAATAATCCAAAGAATCTTTCACGAGAAGAGTTTAAGGCGTTACAAGATTTATCATGCATGAATGATGTCACTATTAAAAGAGCTGATAAGGGAGGTGCTGTTGTTATAATGGACACTACTAGTTACCATGCTGAAGTGATGAGACAATTGAACAATATTGATAATTATATACGGTTGGCCACGGACCCTACGAGGGAATTACAGAATATTGTGGCTGATTTAACTACAGTAGCGGTTCAAGAAGGCTTTTTGACTGAGAAAGAGAAGGTGTATTTAAACCCTCCTTATCCGAAAGTTCCTGCCTTTTATGCCTTACCTAAGGTACATAAACAGTTAGATAACCCTCCAGGACGTCCTATTCTTTCCAGCAATGATTCATTGCTGGAGAGGGTAGGCATATATCTTGATGTATTTTTGAGGGATGAAGTGCCTCTCATTCCTTCTTTTATTAAAGATACGACACATTTTTTAAATATTTTGGTAAACTTTACTCATGTTAGCCAAGTGAGCTGGATGGCAACTCTGGATGTGGCAGCATTATACACTTCAATTGTTCAGGATGAAGCACTACAGGTTTTGGCTAAAGTATGGGATGCTAGGGCACAACCCTTCAAAGTACCTACAACGTTTCTTGTGGCCTTGGCAGAATTAGCGTTGAAGAGAAATTATTTTGTCTATCAGCAAGAATTTTTCCAACAGATATCGGGTACTGCGATGGGGGCTACGTTTGGACCATCTTTTGCGAATCTTTATATGAGTGACTTTGAAAATCAATGGGTGTATAGTTCGAAGTATGCAGTATATATATTGGGATGGTATAGATATATAGACGATATATTTTTGCTGTGGAGTGGTCAGAAGGATACACTTATGAGGTTCTTTAATTATCTGAATTTGTGTAAAGAATCGATCAAATTCGATATCAATATTCAAAAAACTGCTATTCAATTTTTAGATGTAAAGGTCACAAAATATGTAGATCATTTTAGTACAACTTTATACACCAAACTGTTAGTGTAGCTAGGTACGTATGACCTAGATTGGCCACTGTTGGAAACAGGATACTGGGCTTGATGGACCTCGGTCTGACCCAGTATGGCATTTCTTATGTTCTTATGTTCAAACCTACAGATAAGAATACCTTGTTGCATTATTCCAGCTATCACCCTATTCACCTGAAGAACAGTTTACCTTATTCACAGCTGTTGAAATGTCGCCGTATCTGTTCTTCTAATAGTGAATTTGAGTCACAAGCTCTAAATATGATCTTTAAGTTTAAAAGACGTGGATATCCTGATTTTCTTTTGAAGAAAGCCTACAAAAGAGCGAAATTCAACCACAGGGAGTGGCTTTTGTTACCACAGACCAATAGTACACCCTCTATGTCTCGGCGATCTACAATGTCAGAAAAATCTCCTATTACGTGTGTTTTACCTCATTCCAGCTTGTCTAGCCATTTAACAGCGTGCATAAGGAAGAGATGGCGAATTTTTTCTTCTCATCCGGTGTTATCTAAGAATATATGTCCCTATAAATATTCGTGGGGGAGATCGAAGCAAGTTATTGTTGCAGCAAGAACAGAAATGGATTTTTTCCTTAAACACATTAGACCCGAATGGGTTGAACGATAAAATAGACTGGACATTGTTTTTCTGACAATTGTGAATTAGATTGCGAGAAGTTAAGGTTATAGGAAGAACAGAAACAACTTTTTCCTTTTAATATATGAGACCCGGTTGGGTTGATTGGTAGAATTGATTGGGTTGCTATTGGGTTCCATGCGCACATTCCTCTTCTTTCAGTATAGAGTTGTGTAATGAAGGAGTAAAGTTGTTGTTGGAAAATGACGTCAGTTCAGAACAGCGAATCAGCGCATAGAAAGTTGGCTTTTAAAACATGATGTCAGACGCGCTTGTTTTAGAAGTGGAGGCACTTTTGTGCCCGTGGATGAAATTTAGAAAATATTGTATTGGTGTGTAGTGGGTTAAATTAAAGAGTCCCTGAAGAAGCCGGAAAGGTGAAACGAAAGCTTTTGTTGGACTGCTTTGATGAAAATATTGGAAATTTCGTCGGTGTCTTTAACGCCGAATTTTAAAGTGCGTGATTCAGCTGACGGAGTAGCCTGCGGTTTCGGCATTGCCCAGATAAGTATGCAGTTATTACCTGCTATTGAATATCAGCTGTATACCTGAAGCCTGTGTGCTCTTTTTTGCAGGACGGTTGGGATCAATGCATGAGCCTGCAGGCGCCTGCAGCTGTATAATTCACGTATGATTTTAAGAATGTATTCCTTATAAGTAGTTAAAAATATAGGTAAATTTATTAAGAATTTTGAGGTTAATTAAGGTTTCGAATCCCGAAAAGTACTTTTTGGAGATGTAATTATTTGGGTAATATAAATTTTGTAAGTATTAAAGGTGAATTATAAAATTAAAGGTTTTTGACCCGTGATGTGAAATATACCATCTAACCCTATGGTGATTTGTTTTGCCAAATGTAGGGGTAGGTTTCTCTGAGGTCATTTTACCTTATTTAAGAAACATGATAGATGTAGTTTGCTGAATTGGTTGATATTGTGAGAAGTAAGGAGTAAATAAGGGTTGTTGTTTTTTGTATGCGCAAAACTAAGCCATTTGGAGAAATTGTCCCAAATGAAACCAGTGTATATTTCAATAAGGGGGCAGCTCACGGTTTTTCCATTCTTCACTCTTCCATTGTGATCAGCTCTGCATGTAGACTGAGCCGCATGGTAGAGGAAGCTTACTAATCTCCAGGAACAAGCAGGAATGTAGTCTTCACATATGGGTATCATCGGTACCGATGGAGCCTGCGCGGGAACGCTCCCCAGCGTCCAATAGGAACGCTTTTGGGAGCATCCCTCAGCACATGCACGCTGCCTTCCCGCCTTTCCAACTGTCCCTCTTCAGTTCTTCATTTTCCGCGGAGCCGACAGGACACATACCCTGTCACCGCAGAAAATTTCTTCTTTAAACTTGTTTTCTTGTGGTCGCGCCTGCCTCCGCACAACACCTACCAGTACCGCCGGTTCTTTCTTTCTTCTTTAAAAAAAAAAATATATATATTTTTTTTTTTGAACTGTTTCTCTTCAGAAACTTTTTCTTTTGGTGTTAGGCGCCATTTGGGGCATTAGACCCCATTTTTCCCAAAAGATGGAAAAACCAGCTAGTGGTTTTAAAAAATGTACTAAATGTGGCGGTACCATCTCCGTCACCGACACACATGATTGGTGTCTAAAATGTTTAGGCCCTGACCATTCTCCATCTGAGTGTTCCTCCTGTATGGGAATGACTAAAAGAAGAAGACAGAACCGAGCTGCAAAGCTCGGTACCCTCTTTTCTTCGGATACCAGGTCCATTGCATCGACGTCTTCAAGAGCCTCGTCTTCCTCCCATGGATCTCAGGTAACTAAACATAAGAGCCGGTTCTTAAAGGGTAGCTCTCCTTCAAAGCATCGAGAGGCCATTGGCATTGCCCTTGAGGAAACTACACCAGCAAAACAGCCCCAGCGGGAGGCTTTGGTCTCCAAAGCATCAATGGGATTCCAGAATGTTCTCAAGGCTTCGACCTCGGCAGACCTACTGGTGCTATGCTCAGGGGTTCCGGCCGCTTTTACCGGTACCGATACCCAGGCATCGGCAGCGTTGATAGACCAGAGATTCCTCGCTATCGAACGCAGTCTTGCAGCTCTCCTTACAACTGCGGTACTGTTGACACCAGTGGTTCAGCGGACACCGGTACCGATGCCGGTACCAGCACCGGTACAGATACCGGTACCAGCACGGACGATACCGGCCCCGGTGGGAATCCTTCCCATGCAGACTTTTTTCTGGCATCGACAGATCGGTAACGGACCAATTCGGTACCGACTTCGATCGATTTCGAGACCGTGCTTTGCATGAACATCGGGATCGGAGATACTTCGAATCCTCTGATGACTCTGATAATTCTGCCGGTACCAGAGTGTTTCTTCTGGAAGACTCCTCTTCTCCCCAACGCAGAATGTCTCCTCCGGAAGACATGTCTTTTTAGGATTTTATTCGTGATGTGGCCCAAGGCCTTTCAATCACGGTAGCTCCTGAAAAAGAACCTAGAGTAAAGGAATTGGAAATTCTTCAATACCCTAAGGCTCCCAAGGAAGCAGCCACTATGCCCATTCATGAAATTCTTCATGATTTGATGCTCAGAATGTGGGCGACACCTTTGACCACATCTCCTCATTCTAGGAGACTTGATACCATGTATCGAGTTCCACCATGTCCTGGTTTTCAAAAGGCTCAGCTGCTACACCATTCAATGGTAGTGGAGTCAGCCATGCGTAGGATGAAAAGTGCAAAGAGACATGCATCCAATCCTCCAGGTCGTGAATGCAGGACTCTTGACGCTTTTGGGCGTCAACCCTTTCAGGCTTCCATGCTTTCAGCTAGGATCAGCTCATATATTTTATATATGGGAATGTTCCTCAAAGAGGTCACAGGAGATTTGGAGCTTATGAGGCCCCTTCTCCCTGAGGACAAACGACAGGACTTTCTCACTCTGGTCAAGCATGCTCAAGATGTCTCCAAGTTTGTAAACCGTGCAGCCTTTGACTGTTTTTAATGCATCAGCAGAACCTCTGCTATTGCCATTGGTGCACGTCGGATTGCCTGGCTTCAGGCATCAGACTTGGAGATTTGGGTACAGGATAAATTGGGAAACATCCCTTGTACAGGAGAAAACCTCTTTGGCAAGAATTGGCAGGAGAAAGCTAATGAGATAGATACTGACAATCTCACTTTAGACAGATTGTCAAAATCTACAGCCACTCCAGCCAAAAAGAAACCCTATAAAAAACCCTTTTTCAGCAAAAAGAGGAAGTTTTATCCATCCTATACCCAGCAAGGGCAAGCTCAGGGTCAAGTTGCCCAGAAGGGTCAACAACAACAATCCAGACAAAAGAAGCCAAAAGGCCTTAGAGTTCAACCAGCTCCACAGGCCCAGCCCCCTCAAGGGCTATGACTCCTTCATAGAGAACATAGCCTTCCTGCCTCTGAAGGGTCCAGAACACCTAAACATTCCAGGCAGGTTGTGTCATTTTGCCAACAGATTGCACCAAATAACAACAGAAAACTGGACTCTGTCCATTGTGGGAGAGGGGTACAAGCTTCATTTTCACAGTATGCCCCCTCCTACAGTCGTAAGACAGTTCAATTCCCAAACCTCTACAGGCAATCTACTGGATCAATAGGTCTCAACACACCTTGCTCAAGGAGCAATAGAGGAGTTGCCCATTCTTCAGCAGGGTGCAGGGTTCTACTCCCCCTATTTTCTTATTCCAAAGAAAACAGGAGGAGACACACCCATTCTAGACCTCAGAGAATTGAACAAATATCTGTTCCAAGAAAAGTTCAAAATGATTTCTCTGGGAACTCTTCTGCCATACCTTCAAAGTCAGGATTGGCTTTGTTCTCTAGATCTAAAGGATGCATATACTCACATTCTGATCCATCCAGATCACAGGAAATTCTTACGATTCCTTTTCAAGGGAAAACATTTCCAATACAGGGTTCTTCCTTTTGGTCTAGTTTCGGCACCAAGAGTATTCACGAAATGCATGGCAGTAGTAGCTGCATTTCTGCGAACCCTGGGGATATTCGTCTTCCCTTACTTGAACGACTGGCTCATTCGAGCCCCCACGGTTCCAGAAGCCAGATCTGCACTGTCTCACACAATGCGAATCCTTCAATACTTGGGATTGGTCATAAACCTCCCAAAATCCCAACTTGCTCCATCTCAGTCCCTAGAGTTCATAGGAGCTCATCTAGATACCAGACAGTCAAGGGCTTTTCTCCCACAACCCCGCTGTCTTCGTATAATGCAGCTAGCTTCTCAAGCAGTGGTGAAGACCTCCTTAACTGCTTGAGAACTACTACAACTATTGGGACATATGGCATTCACGGTTCATGTGGTTCCCTACCCTCGCTTTCATATGTGAGCCACACAGTGGACACAGGCCACAGGACGTCTGTTGGACAAGATATCAAACTCACGACGACTGATCTTGTCCCTACAATGGTGGCAATCACTGGAAAATCTTCTAGTGGGGTCTCCTTTCCAGCAACCCCTATTCCAGGCCACCCTAACAGATGCATCACAGGTGGGATGGGGGAGCACATCTGCATTATCTCTCTACCCAGGGTACCTAGACTCCACAGGAGGCTTGTCTTCACATAAACCTCCTGGAACTCAGAGCAATCTATCTAGCTCTTCGAGTATGCCCAGCTCAGTTACAAGACAGTCCTAGTCCAAACGGACAATCAAGTGGCTATGTTCTACGTGAACAAGCAGGGCGGAAAAGGCTCTCTGTCGTTATGCAACGAAGCTTTACGACTATGGGCCCTCGCCAGAGAACATCAAATTCACCTTCTCGTGGTATATCTTCCAGGCATTCTAAACCTTTGGGTAGACAAACTCAGCCGAGTACTGCTGCCTCACGAATGGTCTCTCCACCTAGACCAGGTGGCCAAGATATTTCAGATCTGGGGAACCCCAGACATAGACCTATTTGCAAGTCCACTGAATGCCAGACTTCCCCGGTTCTGTTCCAGGATTCCGGCTCAAGATTGCCAGGCAAGGGACGCCTTCCTTCTTCACTGGGGTCAGGACTTCCTCTATGCCTTCCCACCCATTCCCCTCATCCCCAAAACACTCTTCAAGCTTCAGAGAGACAGAGGTCGTATGATCCTCAAAGCGCCACGGTGGCCACATCAAACGTGGTATCCCCTGCTTCTACATCTCTCTCAAGCTGCATCTCTGGAGTTAGGCTATGCTCCAGATCTCCTCTCCCAAGAGAACGGGATGCTATGGCACCCGAATCCCCAGTCCCTGCATCTCAGGGCATGGTTGCTGAAAGCTTACTTCAGGATCTTAACCTTTCCCAGCAGGTAAAGGATATCCTTCAGGCTTCTAGAAAACCTTCCACAAGACGCTCTTACGCCTTCAAGTGGAAACGTTTTACTATATGGTGTTCACAGAAGGGGTTAAACCCCCTTATGATACCTTTGGAATCAGTACTAGAGTATCCACTTCATTTATCAAATTCTGGTCTAAAGACCAATTCAGTAAGAGTCCATCTTAGTGCAATTGCAGCTTCCTATAAGCCTCTAAATGGACAACCAATTTCCTCTCATCCACTCATAACAAGATTTATGAGAGGTCTTCTATTAACAACGCCTCCCATCAGGCCACCACCAGTGGCATGGGATTTAAACCTAGTTCTCGGGAAGCTCATGAAACCGCCTTTTGAACCTTTAGCCACTACAATCCTAAATCTTTGTCCTGGAAGGTCATCTTCTTAATTGCAATCACCTCTGCACGTCGCATTAGTGAATTGCAAGCTTTAGTGGCTGATCCTCCTTATACTAGGTTTCACCATGATAAGGTTGTTCTGAGAACTCATCCACACTTTATGCCAAAGGTGGTTTCACCTTTTCATTTAAATCAATCAATTTATCTTCCTGTATTCTTTCCGAGGCCTCATGCCTCTAATGCAGAAAGGAACCTTCATACTTTGGATTGTAAAAGAGCCTTGACTTTTTAACTACAAAGAACACAGTAACATAGAAAGTCTTCTCAACTTTTTATTGCTTTTGATTCTAGTCATTTGGGACTTCCAGTCTCCAAGAGAACTGTGTCCAAATGGATTGCACAATGCATATCCTTTGCTTATGAGAGTAAGAGTCTTCCTCTCCAAGGCCATGTCACAGCTCATAATGTGAGAGCCATGTCAGCCTCTATGGCTAACCTTCACTCTGTGTCTATTGATGACATTTGTTGAGCAGCCACCTGGGCTTCGGTACACACCTTTACAGCCCACTACTGCCTAGATAAAGCCTTCCGTCGGGATGCCTTCTTTGGCCAAGCTGTTCTTCAAAATCTCTTCCAGACCTAATTCAACTCCTATCCACCAACCCTGGTGGGATGCCAGAGATCCATGAGAGGAAGCATGGCCCACCTTACTTGGGTGGCAGCTTCCTGGGGCTATCTCCCTGGCATCTTCAGATAGGGAGTCCCCATATGTGAAGACTACATTCCTGCTTGTTGCTGGAGATAGCGTAGTTACTCACCTGTAACAGGTGATCTCTGGGAACAGCAGGAATTTAGTCTTCACAACCCACCCACCCACCTCCCCTAGGAGTTGTCTCCCTATCTCTCTGTCTCTTTCCTCTCTCCCTCTATCCTTTCACTCAGCTACAAACTTAACTGAAGAGGGACAGTTGGGAAGGCAGTGCGCATGTGCTGAGGGATGCTCCCAAAAGCGTTCCTATTGGATGCTGGGGAGCATTCCCGCGCAGGCTCCGTCGGTACCGACGATACCCATATCTGAAGACTAAATTCCTGCTGTTCCCGGAGATCACCTGTTACAGGTGAGTAACTACGCTATCTCGCTGTTTTCAAGTCTCATGAGATTAGCAAACTTCATCCCCTGCACAACTCAGTCGACATGCAGAGTCAATCGAGGTGGAAGAGTGAGGAATGGAACAATGGTGAGAAATTGGGTGATAGCTGGGAGAGGGAGGCAGTGAAATCCCAGATGCCAGGGTGCAATTTATAGTCACCATGGAGACCTGGCACCTGGGATTTCTCGAGCCCTATTCTAACTACTTGAGAAATCTGATCTTCTACATTAAAATACACACCTAAAATAATCCCTAAATCCTTAATTTTGTCAACCAGAAGATAATTACCAGAATTAATTTTTCAAAAAAGGGTCTTTACCAACATGGTCTCCATCCCCAAACCAAAGAATCTCAGTCTTGTTGGTATTTAAGGCCATATTGAGGAGTATTTAAGGTCATGGAGTGGAGGAGTGGCCTAGTGGTTGGGGCAAGGTACTTCAGGCCAGAAAGTCGGGGGTTCAAATCCCACTAGAGGACAGCAACCTTGGGCTGGAAGGACTGGGGTTTCTAGTCCCACAGGTGCTCCTTGTGGTCTTGGGCAAGCCACTTAACCCTCCATAGCCCATGTTCCCTGTAAATAGTTATCTCCAAGTTATAATGCCCTGTTCAATGTAATTTCAATTTGTTCAATGTAAACCGCACTGATGCAGAATAGCGCGGTATATAAGAGAATGTAAATAAATATTGTTACATAATGACCAGTTTGAAATACTTTGCAGAACTGAATCCAACTTCTGCATCACCATAGCCCTATCACTGTCCACAAAAATCACAGGCTGAATATCATCAGCATAAATAAAATATTTAACTCCTGCCTGACTACAAATTTCTCCAAGGGGCTGAAGTTAAAACTTAGAGGGAATCATATATGAAGTCAACCTATTCTGACCCATCATCACTATAGCAAAGTGACCATGTACAAAGGATTTCTTGTAGGACCTTAGATCTAGATTCCTAAGAAATATTTGTAAACCATGGAGTTTAAAATAAGTCTGCAGTATAAAAGCATCAGTCATAAATATTGCAGCATTTGATCAAAATACCCCAATCCATCAGGTCAAATGCTGCCAAAAGATCTAGCATAATCAGCAGCAACTGGGTTTCAGCATCTCTAACATAATACCTCATCTTGTACGGTCAATAAGATAGATTTGAGTTCCATAGCTAGACAGAAACCCTGTCTGAGCCTGAGCCAAGATCTCATTCTGTTCCACAAATGAGCTTAGTTCTAAAAACATCATTCCCTCATTAACTCTAGACAAAAAATGCCTAAACAGAAAGGAAACAATCTCCAAGAACAAGCAGGAATGCAGTCTTCACATATGGATGACGTCTATACAGACAAAGCCCGTGCGGGAACACTCCCAAGCATCCAATAGGAAAAGCCTTTGAGAGCAGTCTACTACCACTGTGCATATGCCTTCCCACCTTCCAAACTCCTCTCCTCAGTTCTTCGTTTGCCGCGGAACCAGCAGTTTGTTCATTTCCTGTCACTGCCGAAAAACGTTTCTTTTTTGGTTTAATACTGTGCTCTGCCTTTCCGTCGATGCCAGTTCCTCACTCTGACACTGGCCCTGATCTTTTTTGTTTTATTTTAAAATTTTTCTTTTCTTTTTCTTTTCTGCAATATTCACCACCAACTAGGCCTTCAGCCTACATTTTTTTTCTTTTTCTCTGAAGAAAACGTTAAACATGAGAAAACCCATCAGTGGGTTTAAAAAATGTACCAAATGTTCCGTACAATATCTGTCACGGTTAAACATGACTGGTGTTTGAAATGTTTTGGCCCAGACCATTTAGCAAAGTTGATGTAAATCTTTAACCTTTGCAGCTGCTCCTTTTAGTTTTTTCTTAACTATTTTCTTCATTTTATCATAGTCTCCCTTTTGAAAGTTAAAAGGTAGTACTGTGGATTTCCTTACTGTCCTTACTCCATTTATTAAATCAAACACGATCATGCTATGATCACTATTGCCAAGTGGCCCCAACACCCTTATCTCTTGCACCAGATCTTGTGTTCCACTAAAGACTAGGTCCAAAATGGCTTCCCCTCTTCTTGATTCATGAACCAGCTGCTCTACAAAGCAGTCATTTATTTCATCTAGAAACTTTATCTCTCTAGAATATCCTGCCATGACACTAACCCAGTAGATACCGGCGTAATTGAAAATCACCCTTTATTATTGTAACTTTTAATCTCCAGGAACAAGCAGGAATGTAGTCTTCACATATGGGTATCGTCGGTACCGACGGAGCCTGCGCGGGAACGCTCCCCAGCATCCAATAGGAAAGCTTTTGGGAGCATCCCACAGCGCCTGCGTGCTGCCTCCCGCCTTTCCCAACTATCCCTCTCCAGTTCTTTGTTTTCTGCGGAGCCGACAGATCGCACATCCTGTCACCGCAGAAAAAAATCCCCTCTTATTCTTTTTTGTGGTCGCGTCTGCCTTCCCTAAGCGCTACACCGGTACCACTGATTCTTCTTTCTTATAAAAAAAAAAAACACTTACTTTTTTGAGTCTTTTCCAGTAATTTTCTCCTCAGCTGCCACGCGCCATTTTGGGCACTAGGCCCAAATTTTTCCTTCAGAATGGAAAAACCCGCTTCGGGTTTTAAAAAGTGTTCTAAGTGTGGTGGTATCATCTCCGTCACGGACACCCATGAGTGGTGCCTCAAATGTTTAGGTCCTGACCACTCTATTTTAGAATGTGTTGCCTGTGGGATGATGTCGAAAAGGGTCCAGCGAAACCGAGCTGCTAAACTTAGCACCCTTTTTCCCTCCGATGCAGCTTCCGTGGCATCGACGTCTTCCAGGGCTTTGTCTTCCTCCAATGGATCTCAGGTAACTAAACATAAATCTAGCCAGTCCTCAAAGGGTAGATCTCCTTCTAAGCATCGAGATGCCTCTGGCATTGCCCTTGAGGGACTTTCCCTGGCAAAATTGCCCCGGCAGGAGGCTTCAGCTTCCAAAGCACTAACGGGGCTCCAGGATGTTCTCGAGGCTTCAACCTCGACAGAACTACTGGTGCCATGCTCTGGGGTTCCGGCCGCTTCATCCAGTACCGACACACAAGCATCGGCAGCGTCGATAGACCAGAGATTCTTGGCTATTGAATGCAGTCTGGCGGCTCTTCTCACGGCCTCGATGCCTCTGAGACTACCTCAGACAATTCAACCGGTTCCGGTACCAGCACCGACACCGACTGCATCGACATCGGCAGGTATTTTACCGGGACCGAGTCATGCATCTCTGTCCGGCATCGACAGATCGGTACCGGACCACTCCAATGACGACTTCGATCGGTACCGGTACTGTGCCTTGCATGATCACCCGGATCGGAGATATTTCGAATCCTCAGATGAGTCTGAAGACTCTGAAAGTTCTGCCGATACCAGAGTACTTCTTCCTGAGGATTCCTCTTCTCCTCAGCGTAGGATGTCTCCCCCAGAGGATATGTCCTTTCAGGATTTTATCCGAGATGTGGCCCAAGGTCTTTCCATCACAGTGGATCCTGAAAAAGAGCCTAGGGCAAAGGAATTAGAAATCCTACAATACCCTAAAGCTCCCAAGGAGGCAGCTACCTTTCCTCATGCATGATCTTATGTTAAGGATGTGGGAAACACCTCTGACCACTTCTCCTCACTCTTGAAAACTCGACACCATGTATCGAGTTCCTCCTTGTCCTGGGTTTCAGAAGACTCAATTACCACACCATTCCATGGTGGTGGAATCAGCCATGAGACGGATAAAGAGTGCAAAAAGGCATGCAAAAATCCTCCAGGATGTGAGTGTAGGACTCTTGATGCCTTTGGACAACGATCCTTCCAGGCTTCTATGCTCTCTGCTAGGATCAGTACCTATATCTTGTATATGGGAATATTCCTTAAAGAGGTCACAGGAGACTTAGAGCTTATGAGCCCTCTCCTTCCTGATGATAAAAGGCAAGATTATCTCGCCCTTGTCAAACATGCTCAGGATGTTTCCAAGTTTGTGAATCGTGCAGCCTATGACTGCTTTGAATGTATAAGCAGAACCTCTGCCATTGCCATAGATGCACGTAGGATTGCCGGGCTCCAGGCATCTGACTTGGAAATTTGGGTACAGGACAAATTAGGGAATATTCCTTGCACAGGAGAGAATCTCTTTGGCAAGAATTGGCAGGAAAAAGCTAACGAGATAGATGCTGCCAATATCACTTTGGATAGATTGTCTAAATCTACAGTTGATCCTGTGAGGAAAAGATCCTCTAAGAAAACATTCTTCAGCAAGAAGAAAAAATTTTATCCATCCTATACCCAGCAGAGACATCGTTTAGGTCAGTCTGCCCAAAAGGGACAGCAGCAACAACCTAGGCAAAGGAAGCCAAAAGCAGCTAAGCCTCAACCGGCTCAGCAGACTTGGCCTTCTCAGGGGCTTTGACTCCTTATCTAGAGAACTTTGCCTTCCTGGCCCTGAACGGCCCAGAACCCTCCACCATCTCAGGAAGGTTATGTCATTTTGCCCCCAGATGGGGGTCAGATAACAGCAGAAAATTGGACTCTGTTTATTGTAAGAGAGGGGTACAAGCTTCATTTTCTCAACATGCCCCCACTTACAATGGTAAGACAGTTCAATTCTCAGACCTCTCCCAACGACCGGTTAGGTCAAGAGGTCACTGTTCTCCTTGCTCAAGGGACAATAGAAGAGGTACCCATTCCCCAACGGGATACAGGGTTTTACTCCCCCTATTTCCTTATCCCAAAGAAAACAGGTCACAGACCCATTTTAGACCTCAGAGAATTGAACAAATTCCTGTTCAAAGAGAAGTTCAAAATGATTTCTCTAGGAACTCTGCTGCCATACCTTCAGAGTCAGGCTTGGCTTTGTTCTCTAAATCTCATGTTCTCATCCATCCAACTCACCAAACGTTCCTTCGCTTTCTGTTCCAAGGAAGACACTACCAATACAGGGTTCTTCCTTTTGGCCTGGCCTATGCACCAAGGGTGTTCACAAAATGCATGGCTGTGGTGGCAGCATTTCTTCGCACCCTGGGAATATTCGTCTTCCCTTACTTAGACGACTGGCTCATTCGAGCCCCTTCAGAGCCAGAGGCCAGGGTTGCTCTCTCTCGCACAATGCGCATCCTTCAGTATTTGGGACTTGTCATAAACTTCCCAAAATCCAACCTTGCTCCCACTCAATCCCTAGAGTTTATAGGAGCTCTGCTGGATACCAGGCAGACAAGGGCCTTCCTTCCACAGCCCCGCTGCCTTCGCATTGTGCAGTTAGCTTCCCAAGCAGTGCTAAAACCTCACCTCACTGCTCAGGAAATGTTACAATTGCTAGGACACATGGCATCCACCGTGCATGTGGTTCCTTAAGCTCGCCTCCATATGAGGGCAGCCCAGTGGACCTTATCCACTCAGTGGACTCAGACGTCAGGTTGCCTGTCAGACAAAATAGCAAACTCAGATCACCTTATTTTGTCCCTCCAATGGTGGCAGTCACCCTCAAAACCTTTTGGTGGGGTCTCCTTTTCAGCAACCCCCACCCCAAGCTACTCTAACAACAGATGCTTCACAGGTGGGTTGGGGAGCCCATCTGCAAGGCCTCTCCACCCAGGGTACCTGGACTCCACAGGAGGCCTATATCCACATCAATCTCCTGGAGCTCAGAGCAATCTTCCTTGCTCTTCGAGTATTCCACACCCAGCTCAGCTACAAGACAGTCCTAGTTCAAACGGACAATCAAATAGCCATGTTCTTTGTGAACAAGCAGGGCGGAACAGGCTCTCTGTTGCTCTGCAACAAAGCTTTGCGACTATGGGCCCTCGTCAGAGAGCATCAGATTCATCTCCTTGCGGTGTATCTTCCAGGCATTCAAAACTCTTGGGCAGACAGACTCAGTTGTTCTGCTTCCACACGAATTGTCTCTCCATGCAGACCAGGTGGCCAAAATCTTTTCAAATTTGGGGAACCACGGACATAGACCTCTTTGCAAGTTCGTTGAATGCCAAACCTCCCCGGTTCTGTTCCAGAATTCCGGATCAGGGTTGTCAGGCCAAGGATGCTTTCCTCCTCCATTGGGGTCATGGCTTCCTGTATGCCTTTCCACCCATTCCCCTAATTCCTAAAACCCTGTTCAAGCTTCAGAGAGACAGAGGTCATATGATTCTCATAGCTCCACGTTGACCAAGGCAAATGTGTTACCCTCTGCTCCTACATCTCTCTCAATCTCCGCCTCTGGAGTTAGGATCTGCTCCAGTTCTCCTTTCTCAAGAGGACGGGATGCTGTGGCATCCCAATCCCCAGTCTCTGCATCTCAGGGCCTGGTTGCTGAAAGCCTAGAACACTTCCCCAGCAGGTAAAGGATATCCTTTATGCTTCCAGGAAGCCTTCCACAAGACGCTTTAATTCATTTAAGTGGAAAAGGTTTACCATATTGTGCTCGCAGAAGGGTCTCAGCCCTCTTGCGATACCTCTGGAATAATTACTGGAGTATCTCCTTCATTTATCAAATGCAGGGCTTAAGACCAATTCAGTGAGAGTTCATTTGAGTGCTTATTGCAGCTTCTTTCAAGCCTCTAAATGGACAACCTATTTTTTCTCATCTTCTCATAGCGAGATTTATGAGAAGCCTTCTTTTAACTAAGCCTCCCATTAAGCCACCACTGGTGGCATGGGACTTAAATCTGGCTCTTGGACAGCTCATGAAACCGCCCTTTGAACCATTAGCCACTACCTCTTTGAAATTCCTTTCCTGGAAAGTCATCTTTCTCATTGCAATCACATCAGCACGTCGCATCAGTGAATTGCAAGCGTTGGTGGCTGATCCTCCTTATGCTAGGTTCCATCATGACAAGGTAGTCCTTAGGACTCACCCACACTTTATGCCAAAGGTGCTGTCACCTTTTCATCTAAACCAGGCGGTTTACCTTCCTGTATTGTTTCCAAGGCCTCACGCCTCAAATGCAGAAAGGAATCTTCATACTTTGGATTGTAAAAGAGCTTTGGCCTTTTACTTGCAAAAGGACACAGCAACATAGAACGTCCTCTCAACTCTTTGTTGCTTTTGATCCTAGTCATTTGGGACTTCCAGTCTCCAAAAGAACACTGTCCAACTGGATTGCACAGTGTATACCTTTTGCCTATGAGAGTAAAAACCTTCCTCTTGAAGGCCATGTCACAGCTCACAATGTGAGAGCCATGGCAGCCTCAATGGCTGATCTTCACTCTGTGTCTATCGACGACATCTGTCGAGCAGCTACTTGGGCTTTGGTTCATACTTTCACAGCCCATTACTGCTTAGACAAGGACTCCCACCGGGATGCCTTGTTTGGTCAGGCTGTTCTTCGACACCTGTTCCATACTTAATCAACTCCTACCCACCATCCCTGGTAGGATGCCAGAGATCCATGGGGGGAAGTGAAGCCCTTTTCACAAGGGCACACAACTTCTGGGGCCATCTCCCTGGCATCTACAGCTAGGGAGTCGCCATATGTGAAGACTACATTCCTGCTTGTTCCTGGAGATAGCATAGTTGCTCACCTGTAACAGATGATCTCCGGGAACAGCAGGAATTTAGTCTTCACAACCCACCCACCTTCCCTAGGAGTTGTGTCTCTCTATCTCTCTCTCTTTCTCTCTTTCCCTCTTTCCCTCTCTCTTTTGTCTCAGCTATAAACTCAACTGGAGAGGGACAGTTGGGAAAGGCAGGAAGGCAGCACGCAGGCACTGTGGGATGCTTCCAAAAGCTTTCCTATTGGATGCTAGGGAGCGTTCCTGCACAGGCTCCGTCGGTACCGACGATACCCATATGTGAAGACTAAATTCCTGCTGTTCCCGGAGATCATCTGTTACAGGTGAGTAACTATGCTTTCGCTTCCCTGATTTCTTTGAGCATTTCATCATCCATTTGTTCATTCTGGCCATGTGGTCGGTAGTACACCCCCCCCCACCCCCCGACACACACTGCCATTGCCTTCTTCTTTTTAGATGGAATTTCAATCCATAGAGATTCTACAGTGTATTTAGTTTCCTGCAAAACTTTACTCCTGTGTGACTCAATGCCCTCTCTAACATAGAGTGCAACCCCTCCACCAATATGATCTACTCTGTCATTGTGATATAATGTGTCCCACTGGTTCTCCTCCTTCCACCAGATCTCTGAGATACAAGGCCCTTGAACCCACATCGTTGGAGCTCCTGAGGCCGATGCCTTAATTAAAACCGACTTATACCCAACAGGCTAAGACAGCCATAGCTCCCAATGCTGATACCTCTGAGCATCGGTATCGGCATAGATCCTCGATGTCAATGTCAATGAAGCATCAAGATCAAACACAAGACCGCCGATACTCCAACTTTTTGTCAGATTCTGATTCCAGTTCTTCTGGTTCTGATTCTGGTTCTTCTGATTCTGACGAGGGATCCAGACATCCCTTCAGACCCATCCCCCCCACATGAGTGGTGCAGGTCCCCACCAGAAGATATGTCTTTCCAAGACTTCATCCATGACGTGGCATCAGGACTCGCCATCACAGTAGCCTCAGAGAAGGAACTGAGGGCAGAGTAATTGGAGATTCTCCAATACCCTCCCATGCTCTAGGACGCAAGTACTTTACCAGTGCATCGCATCTTATAAGATCTTATGCTCTGCATGTGGGAGACTCCTCTCACGGTTCCACTTGTCATCAAGAGGCTCGATACCATGTACCAAATTCCAGAGTGCCCAGGCTTCCAGAAGCTTCAGATCCCATACTACTCAATGGTGGTGGAATTGGCGATGCGTCAAAGAGTTCAAAAAATCACTGTTCCATGCCTCCGGGTAGAGACTTGAGAATGCTTGATAGCTTTGGGCATTGATGCTTTCAGGCATTTATGTTGGCCTCTAGAATAAACTCCTACATGCTGTACATGGGCATGTTTCTAAAGAATGTCACCAGGGATCTGGAGACGCTTGTCCCCATGCTTCCTGATGATAAGCGAAGTGCATTTCAGACATTCATCAGGCAAGGTCAAAATACTTCAAAATTTATTACCAGGCCATCTTTTGATGCCTTTGAATCAACAAGCAGAGCTTCAGCAGTCTGAATTGGGGCTTGGAGGATGGCCTGGCTATAGGCATCAGATCTCCTTGGGTACAGTACAAGCTGGCCAATATCCCATTTATGGAGAAAACCTTTTTTAGAAAAGGTTGGAGAGAAAAGGCCAGGGAGATTGAGACAAATGATTTCACTCTCAAATGCCTTTCCAGGAAAATGGCTGACCCCTCCAAAAGGAAGAGACTTCCCAAGAAACCTTTGTATTCTAATAAGAAGAGAATATTATCCTTCCTACCCACCTTCAGCTGCTTACCAGCCTCAACAGTGGCAGCAGGGCCCTCGCCAACCCAAAAAGCCCAAGGCTCCTAATCCTCAACTAGTGGCTCAAGCACAATCTGTGCCTGTTTTTTGACTCCTTCCTGGAGAGCATTGCTACTCTGCCTCTGAAGGGTCCCCAGCCTCGCCACACAGCAGGCAGACTCTGTTCCTCTGCACACAGGTGTCATCTCATAACTTCAGAATAGTGGTCTCTCAACATTGTCCAAAGGGGGAATCTGCTTGACTTCGAGACTTTACCCTCCACCAGCTTCTCAGGGGACTATCCCACCCATCCCCTTCAAAGAACTCTCTTAAGAGAAGAAGTGTCCACCCTGTTATCCCAGGGTGCCATAGAAAGGGTTCCTCTTCCTTAAGAAGGGATGAGCATCTACTCTCCATATTTTCTCATTCCAAAGAAAACAGGAGGCTTCAGCCCCTTTTGGATCTCAGAAACCTAAACAAGTTCCTGGTCTGAGAAAGATTCAAAATGATTTCCCTAGGAACTCTTCTCCCATGCCTCCAGAGGCAAGATTGGCTGTGTTCCCTAGACCTAAAGGAGGCGTACACACACTTACTGATCCATCTTCAGCACAGACAGTATCTGTGCTTCATGTTTCAAGGGGACCACTACCAATACCGGGTGCTTCCCTTCGGCTTAGCCTCTGCACCACGAGTATTTACAAAATGCATGGCAGTAGTTGCTGCCTATCTCCAAACTTTGGGGGTGGTCTTCTTCCCTTACTTAGATGACTGGCTAATCTGGGGAGATTCCCCTCAGGAAGTAAAATTCTCCCTTCATTGCACCATTACAGTGTTCCAACATCTGGTTTTTGTCCTAAACTTCCCAAAGTCTCACCTCGCTCCATATCAACGTCTGGAGTTCATCGGAGCATTCTTAGACACTCAACAGGCCCAGGCTTTTCTTACTCAGGATCATTGTGCCCGCCTCATAGATCTGGCAAAAGAATTAAACAGCAAAGCCATGTAACAGCTCGAGAGATGCTACGTCTGTTGGGACACATGGCCTCTACGGTACATGTCGTCCCCTATGCTTGACTACACATGCGACAAGCCCAATTGATTCTGTCTTCTCAATGGACGCAAGCAAAGGGGCATCTCAAAGATAAGATCCACATCATCCCTCAACTGACCGAGTCTTTTTGGTGGTGGTATTCCCCACAGTACCTACTCGGTGGGTCACCTTTTCAGATGCCTCCACTTCGATGTACCGATGCCTCCAAACTGGGTTGGTAAGCACATCTGAATGACCTAACCATTCAGGGTCTGTGGACACAACAGGAATCTGCTTTGCAGATCAACTTCCTCATACTACAGGTGCTAACAAATGCCCTTCTGGTTTTTCAACCCCAACTTTTGGGGCAACAGGTATTAGTCAGAACGGACAACCGGGTTGCCATGTTCTGTGCAAACAAACAGAGGGGACAGGGTCCTATCCTCTATGTAAGGCAGCACTTTGCCTCTAATTCTTTGCCATCACACATCACATTCACCTCAGAGTGGTGTACCTTCCAGGCGAGCTCAATATCTTTGCCCTCAGGCTAAGCCGAATCCTACATCCACACGAGTGGACTATACATCGGGAGATGGCTGCTTATATCTTCGCTACTTCGCAGAATACACAGCTTCTACTCTTCTGCTCCAGGCTTCTGTCCCGGCACCGACAGGCCCCAGATGCCTTCCTTCTCCACTGGGGGGAGAGTTTGCTCTATGAATTTCCTCCCACCCCCTTGATTCCCAAAACACTGATCCTCACAGCTCCTTTTTGGCCCTGTCAACAGTGGGTTCCTCTACTTCTTTGCCTTGTGCAGACTGAACCTCTAAGAACATAAGATATGCCATACTGGGTCAGACCAAGGTCCATCAAGCCCAGTATCCTGTTTCCAGCAGTGGCCAATCTAGGTCATACATACCTAGCAGTTTCGCCAAAAGACACAGGTTCCACAATGCTTGTATTGGGTCAAGCATTGATATCCTGGGTCCCTTCTTAATAATGGTTTATGGACCTTTCCTCCAGGAACTTGTCCAAACCTTTTTTAAACCCAGATACACTAACAGCCTTTAATACATCCTCCGGTAACAAATTCCAGAGTTTGATTACACGTTGAGTGAAAAGATTATTTTCTTTTATTAGTCTTAAATAGTTTACCCTGTAGCTTCATTGCATGCCCCCTAGTCTTTCTATATTCTGATAACGTAAACAATCGATCTACATTTACCTGTTCCACTCCATTCATTAATTTATAGACTTCTATCATATCTCCCCTCAGCCGTCTCTTTTCCAGGTTAAAGAGCCCTAACCTTTTTAGCCTTTCTTCATAGGAGTATCCTTCCATCCCCTTTACCATTTTGGTGGCTCTTCTCTGAACCTTTTCTAATATCTCAGACTCAGATGTGCATCTGCATTCTTCTTCCAGGAACATTCCATCTCCATTCCAATCTTCACTCCCTTCACCTCACAGCATGGCTGCTGAAGGGATAGTCCTTGCTGATCTTGACCTACCACAGGAGATCAAAGATATCCTTCTTGCATCTCACAAGCAGTCCACCAGGCGATCTTATGCCTTCAAGTGGTGACAGTATACCCTCTGGTGCTCCACAAAGGGCATTGACCCCTTTGCCTTCCTGGTGGAGTCCCTTCTACAATCTCCTCCACTTGGTAGGTCTTAAGACTAACTCAGTGAAAATTCATTTTTAGTGTCATTGTGGCCTCTCACAAACCACTGGATGGACAGCCTATCTCCTCACACCCCTTAGTAGCATGCTTTATGCAGAGTTTCCTGCTGTCCAAGCCACCCATTAAGCCACCTTCGATGACCTGGAACCTCAACTTGATTCTCGCTCAACTTCTAAAGCCTCCTTTCGGGCCTTTAGCCACTACTTTATTGAAGTTGCTATCTTGGAAGGTAATTTTCCTCATCGCTGTTACATCAGCCCGCCACATCAGCGAACTGCAGGCTCTGGTGGCAGATCCACCATATACCTGGTTCCACCATGACAAAGTGGTCCTCCACACCTATCTGCATTTCCTACTGAAGGTAGTCTCCTTCTTCCATCTAAACCAGTCGGTCATCCTCCCGATTTTCTTCTCGAGACCACATGCATCTCGGTCTGAAGCAGCACTACACACCTTAGACTGCAAGTAGGCACTGGCTTACTACTTGAATAGAGCTAAAGTTCACACGAAATCCTCTCAATTATTCATTTCCTTTGATCCAAGTCACCTTGGGCTACCGGTGACAAAACAAACTATCCAGATGCATAGCAAATTGCAGTTCTTTTGCTTATGCATAAGCAGGACTCTCTCGAGAGGGTCATGTTACTGCCATAATGTGTGGACTATGGCAACCTCTATAGCCAATCTCCATTCAGTATCCATTGAGGAGATCTTTCAGGCAGCTACCTGGTCCTCCATTCATACTTTTGCTGCACATTATTGTCTGGACAGGGACTACCGTCAGGATGCTGTCTTTGGCCAGCACCCCTTTGGGACTTAAACTCAACTCCTACCCTCCGCCCCGAACATCTATAAGAGATCAGGCTATCATTACGGGTGATATAGCCTCCTAGAATTGACTCCAACAGGCCACATTCTGTCCTCACTCTTGGCTCTAAGCTTTAGCCTCAGGGATCACACTGCTCTTCCCGCCCCACCCCATACCAGCCTGGTACCTGGGAGTTAGTGAGTCTCATATGTGAAGACTGCATTGCTGCTTGTTTCTGGAAGTAGCGTAGTTACTCACTGTAACAGGTGATCTCCGGGAACAGCAGGCATCAATCTTCACAACCTGCCCTCCTCTCCTAGGAATTGTAGGGTTGGTTTCTTTTTTTCTCTTCCCCGCAGCTACAAACTCAACTGAGGAGAGGAATTGGGAAGGCAGTAAGGCAGCGCAGAGGCGCAGTGGAGTGCTCCCAAAGGCTTTCCCATTGGACTCTAGGGAGCATTCCCTCTTGGGCTCCGTCGGTGCCGAAGTCACCCCATTCCTATTTGTGGGTGTTTTCTGAGGTCCTGCTCCAGGCCCTTCATCTGTAAACACAGAACAAAAATATTTGTTAAACAATTCCACTTTCTCCTCATCAGTTCTACATATTCCTCCCTTTCACTCTTGAATCTGCCAATAGCACTTTTGCACTTCTTCCTCTCGCTAACGTATCTGAAAATGTCTTTCCCCTCTCCCCCCCCACCCCCGCCACCATTTTATTGCATTGGCTATTTTTTCTTTATGTATCTTTGCTTTCCTGACTACTTTCTTAGTTTTTCCAAATATTAATGCTTGTCTTCCTCTTTCTGTGATCTCCTGTATTTTATGAAGGGCGCCCTCTTTTTCTTCACCATTTCAGCTACTTCTTTTGAGAACCATAGTCACCTCCTTTTTCTTTTAGATATATTTATCTTTCTAACAAAAAGGTTTGTTGCCCTTAAAATATCCCCTTTCAGTTTTGCTCATTGCTTTTCTACATCCCCCAGCTGTGTTCTCATCCCACTAATGACTCCTTGAGGTATTGTCCCATCTTGGTAAAGTTAGTTTTCCTAAAGTCTAAAACCCTAACTTTTGAATGGACTTTATCAGCCCTAGTCCTAATACTGAACCACACCATCTGGTGATCACTGGATGCAAGATGATCTCCCACTATAATATCAGAAACACTTTCCCCATTGGTAAGCACCTATGCTGAAAGTCCAAGAAGGCACATTTTTTATCCTTCTTAAGGCAACATAGGCACCTACAGTATATGCTTTATAAAATAGTCCTGCAGAACCAGCCCAATACTATGCAAATTCAGATGAACAAATACATAATGTAGTGTGTGTGGCTGCAAATTTTATCAGATACGAACATACATCACAACTCTGTCTCTGCTCACCCCAAACTACAGTCCTAGTAATGATTATTACGGGCTGTGTACAAGTACACATGATCTTTCAGTGTGCTTACATTTTATGCATGTATACAGCTGTATAATTTTATAAAAAGCCTATTCTGCATGTAAAACAGGCTTTACACCCTGAAAAACTATTATAAAATTACCCCATAGAGGATAAGCTCATACAAGGCCTTTTTAAACTGTGCAGCAGATATGGTCATATGTTACACCATTTGTTAAAGAGAAAGTATTTGCATACTTTTCCTTTTAAAATTACCTCATGGGCAATACACATTCACGCACACACACACATTTTTATACTTGTTCTGAGGCACACACAAATCTGCCATTTTATTTTACACACACGTCCAAACCCTATCTTATGAAAATACTTCTTAGCAGATCACTCAAACCTCTGCACATCCAGGGTTTATGTGCATGCGTTTAGTTGTATATATTATGGCAGTTTTACAGAATGCCATTTCTGCACGTAAAGCCTGTTTTATGTGCAGAAATGCCTTTTAAAATGAACCCTCATAGCAGACAGTTTTCAGAGTCACATATCTGGATAAATTGACCATCTAAAAATTGTTCAGTCTTGCTCTGGGGAAAAAGTGAACATGGGTTCAACCATGTGCATAGTTTTAGCTAAAAGCAATAGTTATTTGGGGAAAGCAGTGTAGATGATTCTGTATATTCAAAACTTTGCACTTTGTCTTGCAGGAAAAAAACTACCTGCAGAAAAATCAAATGCAAATCTCTGTGGGTACTTTTCCCTTGGTAATATTAGGGATGTGCATAGGCGAAAAAATATGTTTGTTTTCAAATTTTTCAGACTATCCTCATTTTTTTAATATATTTTTGCAGACATTTTGAAAACTTTATAAAACACCATTCATGAGGATTGGGAACAGCTATTGAAGTGGTGTCGATCACCAGTGCTCTAGTGCTATTTCAGTTTCATTATAACTACAGTTTAAACTACTTTTCAGTTTTCATTTTACCTGTTACAAGTCAAACAATTATATTGAGGAGGACAGTGCAAGCCATGGAGTTTCAAATATTCACTTTAATTAAAAAATGAGTTTTAATGTGCATTAGAACTTTTTGACATGTGCAAACCAACTCTAGGTGCATTCATTTACATTTGAATGTGCATTACATTAATTTTGTGTACACCAAATATTTTAAGGCAAGCTAACATACTGAATGTGTGCTAATGAATGCACATTCTTAGCAGGTGCTTTCCCTTTGAGAACTAGTGCAAAGTCCACTATTAAAACTACCTGTGGACATTGGAAAATTGCTCCCATGCTGCCTCCCATCACTGAGAAAAATTGTGCACGCTTCTAGTGAGTTCTTTACAAGTGGACAAAAGTACCCACCATTCATTTTACTCCAAGGTTCCTGACTAAGATTAACCTCCAGACTGTCTTTTTATTTATATCTAGAAGGTTTGAATAGCATATAAAGCCCAGCTGAGTTCATTGATCTGGTGGATATCCAAGTTGTGCCTGTGGATAGGCTTCCTTGCTGAATGATGAAGAGCTCTGGATTGGGCATTCGGCTGGTTACAGAAAGAATGACAGTCTTATTCATCCCACCTCAGGCTGGGGATGTAATTAAGTGCAAGAGTAGTTAAAATCAAAGGCATGGGGGAAAGTAATCTGCACTACACTTGCAGGTTCTTTCCTAGCAACCCTACTGGATAGACCATGTCTACCTATCTCCAGGAACAAGCAGGAATAAGTCATCACATATGGGTACGTCGGTACCGACGGAGCCCGCGCGGGAAAGCTCCCCAGCTTTTCAGATTAAAAGCTTTTGGGGCCTCCCACTGCACATGCGCGCTGCCTTCCCGCCTTCCTGACCAGCTCTCGTCAGTTTCTTTTTTTCCGCGGAGCCAGCAGGTCGTGTTCCTGTCACCGCTGAGGAAATTGTTAATTTTATTGTTTTCTTTAGACCGCGTACCTGCCTTCCCCATTCTGAAACCGGTACTGCCGGTCTCTCTTTCTTTCTTTTGAAAAAAAAAAAATATATTTTTCTTTTCTTCAGCACAGCTTGGTACTTTGTTAGGCCTTCAGGCCTACACAAATTCTCCTCATGGAGAAGCCAGTTCCTGGTTTTAAAAAGTGTACCAAGTGCAGTGCTGTCATTCCTCTTACAGACACCCATGAATGGTGTCTTAAATGTTTAGGACCTGACCATTCCATACCGGACTGCCCATCCTGCTCCCAGATGTCGAAACGTGGATTGCAGAACCGGGCCAACAAGTTCCATGTGCTGTTTCCTTCAGAAGCATCACAGTCATCCAGGTCTTCCTCTCCGGATGGATCTCAGGTAACCAAAACTCCAGTGGGCAAATCCTCTAAAAGCAAATCTCTTTCTAAAGATCGAGAGGCTCTCAATTCTGAGTTCGAGGATTCTGCCCAGGCCAAAAAACCCCGGCGGGAGGCTCCGGCCTCCAAAGCAATCATGGGGTCACAGGTTGACATCGATGGCGCGGCCTCGACAGATCACCTGTTGTACTGCTCTGGGGTACCGGCCCATACCGGTACCGACATCCAGGCAGCAGTGGCATCTATGGGCAATACTGTCCAAGTCATGCAGCAGGCCATTCTGGCTTTTATTAATGCTGCTACGCCCTCGGTACCGCAGCCAGCGGTACCGGGTCTGGTTCCGGTAATGGCTTCCATACCGGAACCGAGGCCATCGTCTTCCAAACGCAGATCGGTTCCGCATGCCGGATCCGGGCTTTTGCCCGGTACCGATCCCATACCCTGTACGCCCGATGTCGATACCGAACGGTATGCGTATCGTGCGTTGGAAGCACATTTATTTATTTATTTTTATTTACATTTCTTCTATACCGCACTATTTGCGATCAGCGCGGTTTACATAGAACTAACAGTTTCCGACAAAAAACAATAGTCAGGTCATTACAAAGAACAGGAGCATCAACTTGGCTAACCAGGGAAAACTATCTACATGTGTGGAACATTGAAATAAGTAATTGTATGCATGTGGGATGGAGTTATTGTGTGTTAGTCATACATGGTGGCTGTGGTTCGGAGGAGTCTTTTAGGTACTTAGTAAAGAGGAGGTGTTTTAAGGCCTTCCTGAACTGGCTCAAGTTGGGGATAGCTCTGATGTGTGGTTGGAGGGAGTTCCAGAGGCTTGGGGCGCTCAAGCTGAAGGCTCTATTTGAAGTTGTTATGGAGCATCTTGTCATAGCCTTTGGTATTGCTAGCATGTTGGCTGCAGCGGTTCTTCTTGTCCTGTTGGGTGTGAGTGGTTGTATGAGGTCACTTATTGAGGAGGCGGATAGTCCGTTGATAGCCTTGAATGTCATCACTAAGGTCTTGAAGCTAGGATACTCTGCTTCTTCAGAGGATTTTAACTCCTCTGATGATTCTGATGAGTTCTCCCTTGATCTTCCTGAGGAGCCTTCTTCTCCTAAAAGGAGAATGTCTCCACCAGAGGATTTGTCCTTTCAGGACTTCATCATAGAAATGACTAAAGGTCTTTCTATTGCTTCATCCTCTGAAAAGGAACCCAGATCAAAGAAACTGGATATTTTAGGATACTCTAAGTCTCCTAAAGAGGCAGTTACCCTGCCTATCCATGAAATCCTTCAAGAACACTTGATGGACTTATGGGAGGCTCCTCTAACATTGTCTCCTTCTTCTCGCAGGTTGGACACCATGTACCGTGTCCCCCCTTCTCCTGGTTTCCAAAAAACTCAGTTGCCTCACCATTCTATTGTGGTGAAGTCTGCAATGAAGAAGATAAAGAGTACCAAAGGCACTCTTCTACTCCTCCAGGGCGAGAATGTAAGACTCTAGACTCTTTTGGCAGGAAAATTTTCCAGGCTACTATGCTTATAGCCAGGATTAATTCCTATAGTCTTTACATGGGCATGTTTCTCAGTGAAATCGCTCTAAAAGTTCGGCATTTTGCCCCCTTTATCCCTGAGGATAAGAGGGAGCAGTTCATTTCCTTAGTGAAACACCTTTTGGATATTTCAAAGTTCTCCAACAGGGCAGCTTTTGATTCCTTTGAGGGTGCTGGTAGGGCTTCGGGCATTGCTATAGCAGCCCGACGTCTTGCTTGGCTCCAGGCTTCTGATCTAGAACCTTGGGTCCTAGATGGCTTACGAAATCTGCCCTGTACAGGTGAGAACTTATTTGGTGAGGAGTGGCAAATTGAGGCCACTCAAATGGACGCAGAAAATGCCACCTTAGATAGACTTTCTAAGTCTACCTCCACTCCTGCCAAGAAGAAGTCTTTTAAGAGGCCTTATTACAAGAAGTCCAGATTTTCCACAAATACTGGCCAACAATCCTCTCAGCCTCGTTTTGCTGCTAAACGTCAGCAACCTAAACAGCAAGGTCAAAGCCTGCGGCGTCTGCTACGCCTCAGCAGGCACCACCCCCTCAGGGGTTTTGACTTGCCCCTAGAGAACTTAACTTTTCTGGCTCTAGAACAACCAGAGCCCCTCACCATACCCGGAAGGTTAGCTCACTTTGCTCCCAGATGGGAGCAAATTACATCAGAGCAATGGACCCTCTCTATCATCAGAGAGGGTTACAAACTCCATTTTTCCGACCTTCCTCCTTATACTATGGTGAGGCAGTTCAATTCTCCCCCATCTCTCCTGGCCCTCTTGGGTCAGGAAGTCTCCACCCTCCTTGCCCAGGGGCAATAGAGGAGGTCCCTCTTCTTCAACAGGGGACGGGATTCTACTCCCCTTATTTTCTAATACCAAAGAAGACAGAGGGCTTCAGACCAATTCTGGACCTGAGAGAATTGAACAAATTTCTTTTCAAGGAGAAATTCAAAATGCTTTCTCTGGGCATTCTCCTTCCATACCTTCAGAGTCAGGATTGGCTTTGTTCTCTAGACCTAAAGGATGCGTATACACACATACTCATCCACCCATCCCACAGAAAATACCTTCGATTTCTGTTTCAGGGAAAACATTTCCAGTACAGAGTACTCCCCTTCGGTCTAGCCTCTGCTCCAAGAGTGTTCACCAAATGCATGGCAGTCGTAGCTGCCTTTCTAAGAGGCCTGGGAATTTTCATATTCCCATACCTGGACGACTGGCTCATCCGAGCTCCCTCTCAGTCCCAGGCCCAAATTTCCCTGGACCGCACAAGGCGTCTTCTGCAGTATCTAGGACTGGTAGTAAACCTTCCCAAGTCTCAACTAATCCCTACTCAGTCTCTCGAGTTCATAGGGGCCCAGTTAGACACCATCACTGCAAGGGCCTACCTGCCTCAGGTCAGGGCCCAACGCCTGCTGAGTTTGGCCTCCCAAGCTCAGTCCAGCAGTCATTTGACAGCCCGGGAAATGCTGCGACTTCTGGGCCACATGGCCTCCACGGTACATGTGGTGCCCTACGCTCGTCTGCATATGAGAGCAGCTCAATGGACCTTGGCCACCCAGTGGACTCAAGCATCTGGAGCGCTCTCCGACCAAATACTCACCTCAAGCCGTCTATTTTGGTCCCTCCAATGGTGGACATCCACCAAGAATCTGTTGTTGGGGGCCCCCTTCCAACCTTTGTTGCCCCAAGCAACCCTCACAACAGATGCCTCCCAGACAGGGTGGGGAGCTCATCTTCAGAACCTCTCCACTCAGGGCACTTGGTCTCCACAGGAGGCCACCCTTCATATCAACCTCCTGGAACTGCGAGCAATTTACCTTGCCCTCAAGGTCTTCTATACCCTCCTTGTCAACCTGACTGTCCTAGTTCAGACAGACAATCAGGTAGCCATGTTCTATATAAACAAACAAGGAGGGACAGGCTCTCTGTCGCTTTGCAACGAAGCTCTCAGATTATGGGCCTTCGCCAGAGAGCATCAAATTCACCTTCTTGCAGTGTATCTTCCAGGAGTTCAAAACTCTCGTGCAGACAGACTCAGTCGAGTTCTGCTTCCACACGAATGGTCCCTACATATGGACCAGATACGCAGAATCTTTCAGGAATGGGGGACCCCGGACATAGACCTCTTTGCAAGTCCGTGGAATGCCAAACTTCCCCGGTTCTGTTCCAGAACTCAGTGTCAGGGAGCTCAGGCCCACGATGCCTTCCTCCTGCATTGGGGTCAGGAATTCCTCTATGCCTTTACACCCATTCCTCTAATATCCAAGACTCTGTTCAAGCTCCAGAGGGATCACGGGACTATGATCCTCATAGCTCCCCGCTGGCCACGCCAGGTGTGGTTCCCTCTACTTCTGCATCTCTCCCAGGGATCCTCCCTGGACCTGGGAGCTGCGCCAGACCTTCTGTCTCAGGAGGAGGGGACTTTGTGGCACCCAAACCCCAAATCCCTACATCTCAGAGCTTGGTTACTGAAGGCCTAAGTCTTCAAGACTTTAATCTTTCTCAACCTGTGACAGATATCCTTCATGCCTCTAGGAAACCTTCCACGAGGCGTTCTTATGCTTTCAAATGGAAACGTTTTTCCATTTGGTGTGCTCAGCAGGGTCTTGACCCTCTAGCACTTCCTTTGAATTCCCTCTTGGACTATCTCCTGCATCTTTCAAATGCAGGCCTTAAGACGAATTCAGTAAGGGTCCATTTGAGTGCTATTGCAGCATCCTTAAAACCTATAAATGGACAACCTGTCTCCTCTCATCCTCTTGTTGCACGTTTCATGAGAGGCCTGACTCTAACTAAACCTCCCATCCGACCTCCTCCGGTAGCATGGGATTTGAACCTAGTTCTAGGTCAGCTTATGAAGCCACCTTTTGAGCCTTTGGACTCTACCTCCTTCAAATTTCTTTCCTGGAAGGTTGTTTTCCTTATTGCAGTCACTTCGGCTCGCCGCATCAGTGAACTGCAGGCTTTAGTGGCTCATCCACCTTATACTAGGTTTCATCATGATAAGGTGGTCCTTAGGACGAATCCCCACTTTATGCCCAAAGTGGTCTCGCCTTTTCATCTTAATCAAGAGGTATATCTACCTGTCTTTTTCCCGGCTCCTCATGCATCCAGTGCAGAGAGGAACCTTCATACTCTGGATTGTAAAAGAGCTCTTGCCTTTTACCTCAACAGGACTCAACCACATCGAAAGTCTTCCCAACTTTTCGTGGCTTTTGATCCTTCTCATTTGGGACTTCCAGTCACCAAGCGTACACTTTCCAATTGGATCGCTCAGTGTATTTCTTTTGCTTACCAGAGTAAGAACATTTCTCTGGAGGGCCATGTCACAGCTCACAATGTGAGAGCCATGGCCACTTCTATGGCTCATCTTCACTCTGTGTCCATAGATCAGATCTGTCGAGCAGCCACTTGGGCCTCGGTTCATACCTTCACAGCCCATTACTGCTTGGACAAGGACTCCCGCCGGGATGCCTTGTTTGGTCAGGCTGTCCTCAAACACCTGTTCCATACTTAAACAACTCCTGCCCACCTTCCCTGGATGGATGCCTGAGATCCATGCGAAGATGGTTTACCCTTGGAGGGGGATCTCCCAGGCATCTTAGCTAGGGAGTCCCCATATGTGATGACTTATTCCTGCTTGTTCCTGGAGATAGCACAGTTACTTACCTGTAACAGGTGATCTCTGGGAACAGCAGGAATTAGTCATCACAACCCACCCACCTCCCCTAGGAGTTGTATCTCTATCTATCTATCTTCCTGTCCTCTCTCTCTATTGTCTCAGCTTTAAACTCGAACTGACGAGAGCTGGTCAGGAAGGCGGGAAGGCAGCGCGCATGTGCAGTGGGAGGCCCCAAAAGCTTTTAATCTGAAAAGCTGGGGAGCTTTCCCGCGCGGGCTCCGTCGGTACCGACGTACCCATATGTGATGACTAATTCCTGCTGTTCCCAGAGATCACCTGTTACAGGTAAGTAACTGTGCTTTATGTGCCGTCATCCACTGTATAACTACAAGTATGTTGGTGAAGAAGCTTGTTATTCTAGAATTCTATGGAGTATTTAGTCCCTAAGAAATTTCTTTCTTTTCAAAAACATTAGGAAACACCACCACTGTGAGCAGAGAAGACAAGATATCTACCTCAGGTCTAAAGAGGAAAGCACGGGATAATGGTAGGACTGTCTTCACTGCTTCATTTCAAGGTGATCGTTCCTGCTGTTTGTATCACTCCTAACTGTCATTTTCACTTTCCTTCCAAATTTGTCTAAGGTGAAGGTGACAAGACTTGTTCAGGGGGTCATAGGATGAAAGTGAAAGGGGATAGGTTCAGCAGTAAACTAAGGAAATGTTGCTTTATCAAAAAGGTGGTAGATGCACAGACTAGCCTCCCAATGGAGGTGATGAAGATGAGGATGGTATTTGAATTTTAAAAAACATGGAACAAGTACAGAGGATCTCTGAGGAAGAGGAAGGGATTGTACATCTTAGTAGATGGGCAGACTGGATAGACCATATTGTCTCTATCTGTCATCAATTACATTTTTATGTGTTTCTATATCATTGAAGAGGAAGGACAGAAGTGGAACTGGAAGAGTTGAGAAAAGAAAAGGAAAACTATGTGGAAGAGCAAAATAAAGAAAGCAATAATGCTAAACAAATACATTTGTTTGGTAGTGACTGAAAAAGGGATTTGATCACTGGTTGTTGGGAAGGTTACATGCCTTAACACTTACAGTATGAAACAAAGTGTTTGTGTAGATCCAAAAAAATTGAAAATGGTGCCAGAGAGCAGGACTCTGTACTAAGCTAGAAATGCGGCTTGTGCGACTAACTAATATAGCGCCCCACCCCTCTCAGCCACATGCAGTAACTCACTCTTTTTGAGCTTCCTGGAAGCCCAGTGATGATATTGGTGCCCTTTCCATACTTGCGCCCTGTGCAGCCGCACCACTCACACAGCCCTTGGTATGACCCTGCCAGAGAGCTTAGATCAGTGCTTCCCAAACTTTTATCCGATATGACCACTTTAACACTTGAAATTCACATGATCACAGACAATGATGAAAACAAACTAGCAGACCTCTATATCCTTTCTTCCATCGTCTTCTCCCCTCTCCCCCAACTCACCCAAAGCGGGAAAGCAGCAGTGGTGGCAACATTTGTAAATGTGTAGAGCAGAGCCTGTGAATTAGTGTGTGCTCACTGGCCTGACTCTCTACCGGTGTTTCCAGATTAACATGAAGCCCATACAGAAAGAGATGACTGGGCCTGTGAATGTGAACTGGCTCAGGAAGAAGTTGGAAATTACAAACCAATTAATATGACTTTGATGTTGGAAGAATTAGAGATTCTTCTGAAAGGAAATATAATAAAGTATTGCAAATCCAGCAGTTGCAGGATCCAAGATAGCATGGTTGTAGCAGAAGGAGATCATATTAAGCAAATTAAATTGATTTCTTTGACTGAGTGAGTTTTTGGCCTGCAAAGAGGAAGCATGAATAAACTGAGTTGTACACTGGATTAGAAACTGGTTAAGGAATTGACAACAGAGCATGGTAGATGGATTCACTTTGACGAAAGAAAATAGGTGGTATGTCTCCAGAATTGGTCATGAGAGTGGTTCTGTTCAGTATTTTTGTGAGCAATATTGTAGAGTGGATAAGAAGAAATATTTGTCTTGTGTGTGTATTACCTGTGTGGATTAAACTAAAATCTACAATATAGAGGACATTATTGAAAGAGTAAACAAAACGATAAAAAAAGACTTAACAAAGATCTAGATTTTCTATCACTTTATAAAGCATTAGTTTTAATTGCTTTGTCACCTTCCAGTCAGCCATCCATTTCTTCCATTATCCCCAACTCTCACCATCACCACCTTTTTCCGAGACTGTCACTGGAATGCTTTTATGATTCACTTATATATTCTAATATTGTCATCTTTTGCTCACACTGTCCTGACCTGGGGAAGAAGATTTGAACTTTTGAAAGCTAGTAAAAAAATGGTCATCTTTGTCTCTACTCTCTTTCTCCAGGACCAAGCAGGAAGTCAGTCCTCACATATGGGTGACATCGGTGCCGACGGAGCCCTCGTGCGGAGCATTTCCCCAGCTTTCAAGGAAAGCCTTTGGGAATGCAGCGTGCATGCGCGGTCCCCTTCCCGCCCAAGGGTGCCATCTTGATCAGTCTTTATTTTTCCATGGAGCCCAATGGACGTGAGTTTATGTCACCCGGGAAAAGTAGATTTTTTTTCTGCGATTTTCGCTTTTTCTTCTCTGGTTCGACGCCAGTTCCCCTTCCCGCCTGGGCTCGGTATACTGGTATCGAGTCCGGAATTTCTTTTTTCGGTTTTTGTCCTTTGTGACTAGCGTTCGCGCCTTTTTTGTTATTTTCACTGGCAGCCTGGTCTTTTGATCTTGCAGGGTCACTTTTTCCCCCGATGGCTGCCAGCAGGTTCAAAAAATGTGATTGGTGCAAGAAACGTATGTCTGTCACCGACACACATGACTGCTGCCTCCGATGCCTCGGGCCCAACCATGACCCGCTGGTCTGTGGCCCGTGTGGCAAAATGTCGTCAAAGGCACTTCGGAGCCGTCAGCATCAACGTGAAAGAGGTTTTTTCATAGTCCGCATCCAGCCGGGCCCGGACTTTACCCCAAGCGCCGTCGGGGTTCCTCTGAGAGGGGGGTCTCCCACCTGGGAACACAAAAGGAAGAAGAAGCTCGTGAGGGCGGTGTCAGTAGAGGCCCCTGGGTCCTCGAGGGCCAGGTTGCGTAGCCATGACCGCCGCCCCGGGCTCTCGGAGTCGGAGAGGCTGTCCAAACTATGTCGCATGGAACCGGAGTCCCCAAGTCACGTAAGTTCTGTTGTCCTTGTGAATTCTCCTCCGGGAGAACCGACGTAGGGCCCTGTGCCATCGGGGCCCGAGTCGGGGGCTGCTGAGTCTCCTGAGCTTGGACTCAGGCTGACGACCTTGGAGAGCAGCTTGACTGCCTTCATGGAACAGCAGTGGGTGCTGATCGCCGGTCTGACCGATGCATCTGCCCCGACCACTGGGAACTCGATGTCTAAGTTGACCCCGGAAACCAAGCCGATCCTCGAGTCCATCAAGTCTCGAGTTGATCCTCGGTCAAGGTCCCCTTTGACCTCCCGTGCAGGGCCGAGGTCGTTGACGCCGGTGCCCTCGGCGTCAGGGCTGGTGGCACCGAGGCCCACACGGCCAGAGCTGCTCGACTCCTTGGAGGAGGAATCTGCATGGGAGACAGAGCACAAGGAGTCTCCTGACACCTTCCGGACCCAGTGCGTCCCTTCGGACTCCCCGGAGTCTGAGCCTCAGAGAAGGTCCCCCCCGGAGGATACCCGGTTCTCGGACTTCGTGAGGGACATGGCCAAGGCTTTGGCATTCCCTGCGGACGCCAAGGAGGAGCCTCGAGCCGAGGAGCTCTATGCCATCCAGTATGATTTTCCTCCGAAGGAAGCCTTTACTGTACCAGTTCCTCCGATGCTGGAAAGGCTGCTCTTCAGTATGTGGGAGGCATCGGCCTCGGCGCCGGTTCTTAGCAAATGGGTCGATTCCATTTATTGAGTCCATAAGAGCCCTGGGTTCCAAAAGGCGCAGCTACCGCACAATTCCATGGTTGTGGAATCGGCCATGCACCGCCTGAAAAGTCAGAAGATGCACTCCTCGGTGCCCCCCAGCCGGGAGGCCCGGAACCTGGATGCCCTCAGTAGAAAGTGCTTACAGGGCTCTATGCTACCTTGCCGTGTCCAGACTTACCAGCTGTACATGGGCATGTACTTGAGGGACCTGGCAAAGGAGATTGCCGGGTTCTCAGCTGGCCTCTCTAAGGAACCTTTGCAGAGGTTCAAAGCCTTGTCGACAGAGATCCGAGAGTGCTCGAAGTTTATCTCTCGAGCAGCCTATGATGGCTTCGAGGCTTCGGCCCGTGTAGCCATGGCCAGCATCGGTGCACGCCATTAGGCCTGGCTACAGTCATTGGACCTGGAGTCATGGGTGCAGGACAAGTTGGTCAATGTCTCATGCCGAGGTGACAACCTATTCGGTAAGCCCATGACTGAAAAGGCTGCAGAAATAGAGACTGAGACTCTCACCAGGACAAAGCTGTCCAAGAAGACTTCTGCCCCTTCTCAAAAAAAGAAGCCCTTTTTCCCGAGGAAGGGTGCTGCCTACAAATCCTACCCTCAGTATCAGGCCTCTCCAGCTCCCCAACAGGGCCAGCAGGCCAAGGGACAGGGGCATGGGCCCCGTAGGCAGAAGACCCCCATGCCGCCAGCTCTGGCTCCTGCACAGCAGGGAGCGGGGTTTTGACTTCCACAGCATAGCCTCTCCTCTGCCGGCGGCTCCACTCAGCACAGGGGGTCGGCTGACCCTCTACGCCTCCAGGTGGCCAGCCATCACAGGGGATACCTGGGTACTGAGCATAGTCCAAAAGGGCTACATGCTCCACTTCCACCAGCTACCCCCCTCCTACTATCCAGGGGAGCCTCCAAGACTCCCTCTACACAGGAACCTCCTCCTTCAGGAGTTGGCAAGTCTTCTAAAGGAACAGGCGGTGGAACCGGTGCCTCACCACCTGAAAGGGCAAGGCTTCTACTCCAGGTACTTCCTGGTACCAAAAAGGACAGGAGGCCTCCGGCCTATACTAGACTTGCGAAACCTAAACAAGTTTCTGGAAAGGGAAAAGTTCAAGATGCTTACCCTTGGGATACTGCTGCCCTATGTCCAGCAGGGAGACTGGCTATGCTCCTTAGACCTAAAGGATGCTTATACTCACATTCTTATTCATCCAGACCACAGACAATATCTCAGATTTGTGGTGGGAGGAAACCATTTTCAGTACAGGGTACTTCCCTTTGGCCTAACCTCTGCCCTAGGGTTTTCACCAAATGCCTGGCGGTAGTGGCGTCTTATCTCAGGAATCAGGGAATTTTTGTCTTCCCATACCTGGACGACTGGCTCATCAGGGGCCAGTCTCTCCAGGAGGCCCAACAAGCCACTCTTCGCACTGTCTCTCTTCTTCAGCATCTGGGCTTTGTCATAAACTATGTAAAGTCCACTTTGCTCCCCTCTCAGAACCTAGAGTTTATAGGGGCAAGCTTAGACACCCTTCAGGCAAGAGCTTACTTGCCCGAAGACAGGGCCCACAGACTGATAGACTTGGCCAACCAGTTCCAAAGCAAGTCTCATGTCTCCACCAGGCACTACCTGCGGCTCCTGGGCCACATGGCATCCACGGTACATGTGACTCCGAATGCCTATCTACACATGCGGGCTGCTCAGTGATGCCTCAGATATCAGTGGACGCAGGCAACAGGCGACCTCCGAGACAGAATAAAGGTGTCCAAACCGCTTTTGAACTCCATAGAGTGGTGGCTACATCTCCCAAACCTTCTCAGGGGGGTACCTTTTCAGGCTCCAGCACACACAAGGGTGCTGACGACCGATGCTTCCTTAAAGGGCTGGGGTGCACATTGCCAGGGAATGTGCACTCAAGACCTCTGGTCTCCTCGAGAGGCCATGCAGCAAATCAGTCTTTTGGAGCTGCGAGCAATCCGCTTAGCTCTACAGACATTTTCTCATGCACTCTCTCGCCAGTCTGTCCTAGTTCAAACGGACTATCAGGTGGCAATGTTCTATGTGAATAAACAAGGGGGCACGGGGTCCAGGCTCCTATGTCAGGAGGCGCTGGCCCTTTGCTCCTTTGCATTCAAACAAGGCATGTTTCTCAAAGCAGTTTATCTACCTGGTCAGGAGAATTTCCTAGCAGACAAGCTAAGCAGGATTCTCCAGCCTCACGAATGGCAGTTGAGTCCAGGGTGGTCCAGCAGATCTTCCTCTGCTGGGGACTTCCATCCATCGATCTCTTTGCAAGTCCACAAAACCGTCAGCCCTCAAGTGGCGTAGGTTTACGGTATAGTGTGCTCAGCGCAATGAAGATCCTTTCTCTTGCCTTGTGCCAGTAGTACTGCAGTATCTACTTCACCTGTCAGACCTAGGCCTTAAGTCTAACTCTGTTCGGGTCCACCTCAGTGCTCTGTCAGCGCACCACTCACCGGTGGAGGGACAGTCTGTCAGTTCACCCCTTGGTGTCCCGATTTCTCAGAGGTCTGCTTCTTCTCAAGCCTCCGGTTTGTCCACCGGCAACTGAGTGGGATTTGAATGTGGTCTTGCAGCAACTTACTCGCCCACTGTTTGAGCCGATGGCTACTTGCCATTTGTTCTTCCTTTCTTGGAAAGCGCTCTTCCTGGTGGCTCTTACCTCGGCCAAACGTGTGAGTGAACTACAAGCTCTGGTTTCTGGTAGACCGTACACACGGTTCTATAGGAACAGGGTGGTCCTATGGACCCATCTGAAGTTCCTTCCAAAAGTGGTCTCCTCTTTCCACCTCAACCAGGAGGTGGTTCTTCTGACCTTCTTTCCCAGGCCGCATACCAGCCGGGCTGAAACAGTCTTGCATACCCTGGACTGAAAGAGGGCGTTGTCTTTTTACATAGAACGTACGTGGGGGCATCGAAGGGCTACTCAGCTCTTCGTCTCCTTTGACCCTAATAAGATGGGGTTACCTGTCTCCAAGCGGACATTGTCCGCTTGGGTAGCAGAATGTATCGCTTGGGCGTATAGGGCAGCCGACCTCCCCTTGCAGGGTCGAGTCACGGCCCACCATGTCAGGACAAAAGCCGCGTCAGTAGCTCATCTCCGCTCTGTTCCATTGGCAGACATCTGCTGGGCTGCAACTTGGTCTTCAAGCCAGACTTTTGCAGCCCATTACTGCCTGGAGAGAGAGTCCCGAAGGGACAGTGCTTTCGGACAGGCGGTACTCCGTAATCTCTTTGAGGTTTAGGCAACTCCTACCCTCCGGCCCTTGTGTTGGGCTACCATACGGGGGCATTCTCAGAGGATATTCTTATCACGAATGCTGAGGCTCTTGAGAGGGAGCCATTTTTCCAGCTTAGGGTTCCCAGTAGCCTAGAGCTGGGGAGTCCCATATGTGAGGACTGACTTCCTGCTTGGCCTTGGAGAAAGAGTAGTTACTCACCTGTAACAGGTGTTCTCTAGGAGCAGCAGGAATCAGTCCTCATGACCCTCCCTCCTCCCCTGGAGTTGCAGTCATACCCCTCCCTCCTCCCCTGGAGTTGCAATCATATCATTCATTTTGATTTTTTGCTGTCTTTTAGCTATGTCATCAGACTGAGCAAGATGGCACCCTTGGGCGGGAAGGGGACCGCGCATGCGCGCTGCATTCCCAAAGGCTTTCCTTGAAAGCTGGGGAAATGCTCCACACAAGGACTCCATTGGCGCCGACGTCACCCATATGTGAGGACTGATTCCTGCTGCTCCTGGAGAACACCTGTTACAGGTGAGTAACTACTCTTTCTCGGCATACATCCAATAGATAGCTAAAACTGTCACTTTTTTCTCTGTAAGATTGGCAAAATTTGTCCATTCCTGTCTCCAGGAACAAGCAGGAATGTAGTCATCACATATGGGTATCGTCGGTACCGACGGAGCTCCCCAGCGTCCAATTAGAAAGCTTTTGGGAGCATCCCACAGCGCCTGCGTTCTGCCTTCCCGCCTTTCCCAACTGCCTCTCTCCAGTTCTTTGGTTTACGTGGAGCCAGCAGGTCGTGTTCCTGTCACCGCAGAAAATTGTTCTTCTTTTTGTGGTCGTGTCTGCTTTCCTCGACGCTTTACCGGTACTGCCGGTTTTTTCTTCTTTCTTTCTTTTCTTAAAAAAAAAAAAAAAAAAAAAAATTTTTAGTACTTTTCCCATTTTTTTTTTCAGGTACACGCGCCTTTTTGGGCCTTAGGCCTAGGATTTTTTCCACGATGGAAAACCCCTCCTCTGGGTTTAAAAGGTGCACCAAGTGTGGTGGTACCATCTCCGTCACTGACACCCATGAGTGGTGTCTGAAATGTTTAGGTCCTGACCATTCCATCTCAGAATGTATGGCCTGTGCCATGATGTCCAAGAGAGGTCAACAGAACCGAGCTGCCAAGCTCAGTACCCTGTTTCCCTCTGCAGCTTTGGTGGCATCGACGTCTTCCAGGGCTTCGTCTTCCTCCCGTGGATCTCAGGTAACTAAACATAAGTCTAGCCGGTCCTCAAAGGGTAGATCTCCTTCTAAGCATCGAGATGCCTCTGGCGTTGCCCTTGAGGAGTCTGCACCGGCAAAATTGCCCCGGCGGGAGGCTTCGGCTTCCGAAGCATTATTGGGGCTCCAGGATGTTCTTGAGGCCTCGACCTCAGCAGAACTACTGGTGCCATGCTCTGGGGTACCGGCGATCCTCTCCGGTACCGACATCCAGGCAACGGCAGCGTCGATAGACCAGAGAGTCCTGACTATTGAGTGCAGTCTTGCGGCATCGACGCCTTCGGAACTGCGACAGACAATCCGGCTGGTACTGGCACTGACCCCGACGCCGGTATTGGTACCGGTACCAATGGCATCGACATCAGTATCGGTGTCTGCATTGCCGGTACTTAGTCATCCGATGCCTTCCGGTACCGATACCCCGGTACCGACTACTCCCGGTACTGACTTCGCTCGGTACGAGTATCGGGCTCTTCAAGAGCATCTGGACAGACGGTACTTCGAGTCCTCAGAAGAATCTGAGGATTCTGACTGTTCTGTCGATGCAGGAATGCTTCTCCCAGAGGAGCCCTCCTCCCCTAAGCGCAGGATGTCTCCTCCAGAGGATATTTCCTTCCAGGATTTTATCAGGGAGGTGGCTCAGGGTCTGTCCATTACTGTGGCCCCTGAAACAGAGCCCAAAGCTAAGGAGTTGGAAATTTTACAATATCCCAAAACTCCTAAGGAGGCAGCTACCTTGCCCATTCATGAGATTTTGCATAATCTCATGTTAAGAATGTGGGAGACACCTCTTACCACCTCTCCTCATTCTCGCAGACTAGATACTCTGTATCGAGTCCCTCCTTGTCCTGGGTTCCAAAAAGCTCAGCTTCCTCACCACTCTATTGTAGTGGAATCAGCTATGAGAAGGATCAAGAGTGCAAAGAGACATGCCTCTAATCCTCCAGGACGTGAGTGCAGAACCCTGGATGCTTTTGGACGCCGTGTCTTCCAAGCTTCCATGCTTTCTGCCAGGATAAGTTCCTATAGTCTATACATGGGAATGTTTCTGAAGGAGGTCACAAGTGATTTAGAGGCTTTGAGTCCTATTCTTCCTGAGGATAGAAGACAGGATTTTCTCACATTGGTCAAACATGCCCAAGATGTTTCTAAATTTGTCAATCGTGCAGCTTTTGACTGCTTTGAGTGCATAAGCAGAACCTCTGCCATTGCCATAGTTGCACGTAGAATTGCTTGGCCACAGGCATCTGATCTGGAGCTCTGGGTACAAGACAAATTGGGAAATATCCCTTGTACTGGTGAGAACCTGTTTGGTAGAGACTGGCAGGAAAAGGCCAATGAGTTGGATGCTGACAACTCCACCTTGGATAGATTATCCAAGTCCACAGCTGATCCTGCTAGAAAGAAATCTTTCAAGAAACCATTCTTTTCTAAAAAGAAAAGATATTATCCTGCTTATGCTCAGCAGGGACGTTCTGCAGGTCAGCTTGTCAGAAAAGGTCAGCAACCACCCAAACAGAAGAAAGCAAAGACTGCTAAGCCTCAGCCGTCCCAGCAGTCTCAGCCTCCACAAGGCCTTTGACTTTCAGCTAGAGAACTTAGCCTTCCTGGCTCTCGTGGACCAGAGCTTTCTACCATTCCAGGAAGGTTATGTCACTTTACCCCCAGATGGGGGCAGATAACAGCAGAGCATTGGACACTCTCAATCATAAAGGAGGGGTACAAGCTTCATTTTTCAAGCATGCCCCCTCCCACAATAATAAGGCAGTTGAATTCTTCGACCTCTCTCATCATCCTCTTAGGTCAGGAAGTCGCTATACTTCTGGCCCAAGGGGCAATAGAAGAAGTACCCATCCATCAGCAGGGTACAGGTTTTACTCCCCCTATTTCCTTATCCCAAAGAAAACAGGGGGATACAGGCCTATCCTGGACCTCAGAGAATTGAACAAATTCTTGTCAAAGAGAAATTCAAGATGATTTCTCTTGGAACTCTGCTGCCATACCTTCACAGTCAGGATTGGCTTTGTTCTCTAGATCTCAAGGATGCGTACACCCATGTTCTCATCCATCCAACCCACAGAAGGTTCCTTCGGTTCCTTTTTCAAGAAAAGCACTACCAATACAGGGTGCTTCCTTTTGGCCTGGCCTCAGCACCAAGGGTGTTCACGAAATGCATGGCTGTAGTAGCAGCATTTCTCCGCACTCTAGGGATATTCGTCTTCCCCTACTTAGACGACTGGCTCATTCGAACCCCTACAGAGTCAGAGGCCAGGACTTCTCTATCCTGCACAATGCGTATCCTTTAGTATTTGGGGCTGGTAATAAACATCCCAAAATCCAGTCTAACTCCCACTCAGTCTTTAGAGTTCATAAGGGCTTTGCTGGATACCAGAAAGGCAAGGACCTATCTCCCCCAGGCCCGCTGCCTTCGCATGGTGCAGTTAGCTTCTCAAGCAGTGCTAAAGTCTCATCTCACTGCCCGAGAAATGCTACAATTACTAGGCCCACATGGCATCTACTGTGCATTTGGTTCCCTATGCTCGCCTCCATATGAGGGCAGCCCAGTGGACTTTACCCACTCAATGGTCCCAGGCATCAGGATGCCTGTCAGACAAAATAGCAAACACAAGTCGCCTTATTTTGTCCCTCCAGTGGTGGAAGTCCACTCAAAACCTATTGCTGGGGTCCCCTTTTCAACAACCCTTACCCCAAGCAACTCTAACAACGGATGCTTCTCCGATGGGTTGGGGGGCTCATCTGCAAGACCTCTCCACTCAAGGCACCTGGTCCCCGCAGGAGACTCATCTACATATCAATCTCTTGGAGCTCAGAGCAATCTTCCTTGCTCTTCGAGCGTTACACACCCTGCTCAGCTACAAGACAGTCCTCATTCATACGGACAATCAAGTAGCCATGTTCTACGTGAACAAGCAGGGGGTAACAGGCTCTCTGTCGCTTTGCAACGAAGCTTTGTGACTATGGGCCCTCGCCAGAGAGCATCAGTTTCATCTCCTGGCAGTGTATCTTCCAGGCATACAAACCTCTTGGGCAGACAGACTCAGTCGAGTTCTGCTTCCACATGAGTGGTCTCTGCATGCAGACCAGGTGGCCAAGATTTTTCAAATTTGGGGAACCCCGGACATAGACCTCTTTGCAAGTCCGTGGAAAGCCAAACTTCCCCGGTTCTGTTCCAGAATTCCAGCTCAGGGGGCTCAGGCCAGGGATGCTTTCCTCCTTTATTGGGGTCAAGACTTCCTGTATGCCTTTCCACCCATTCCCCTAATTCCCAAAACCCTGTTCAAGCTTCAGAGAGACAGAGGCCATATGATTCTCATAGCGCCACATTGGCCACGGCAAGTGTAGTACCCTCTACATCTCTCTCAGGCTCCCTCCCTGGAGTTAGGGTCTGCTCCAGATCTCCTATCCCAGGAGGACGGAATGTTATGGCATCCCAATCTCCAGTCTCTGCATCTCAGGGCTTGGTTGCTGAAGGCCTAGATCTCCATGATCTGAATCTCCCTCAGCAAGTAAAAGATATTCTTTTTCCTTCCAGGAAACCTTCCACAAGACACTCTTATGCTTTCAAGTGGAAAAGGTTTACCATATGGTGTTCGCAAAAGGGTCTTAACCCCCTTGCGATACCTCTGGAATCATTGCTGGAGTATCTCCTTCATTTATCCAATGCAGGACTTAAGACTAACTCAGTAAGAGTCCATTTGAGTGCTATTGCAGCTTCCTTTAAGCCTCTAAATGGACAGCCTATTTCCTCTCATCCTCTTATAGCAAGATTTATGAGAGGCCTTCTTCTAACTAAGCCTCCCATTAGGCCACCACCATTGGCATGGGACATAAACCTGGTTCTTGGGCAGCTCATGTAGCCACCCTTTGAACCTTTAGCTACTACCTCCTTGAAATTCCTTTCTTGGAAAGTTATCTTTCTCATTGCAATCACATCAGCACGTCGCATTAGTGAGTTGCAAGCGCTAGTAGCTGATCCACCTTATGCAAGGTTCCATCATGACAAGGTAGTCCTTAGGACTCATCCACACTTTATGCCAAAGGTGGTCTCGCCTTTTCATCTGAACCAAGCGGTCTACCTACCTGTGTTTTTTCCAAGGCCTCATGCATCAAATGCAGAGAGGAATTTTCATACCTTGGACTGTAAAAGAGCTTTAGCCTTTTACTTACAAAGAACACAGCAACATAGAAAGTCCTCTCAACTCTTTGTTGCTTTTGATCCTTCTCATTTGGGACTTCCAGTCTCCAAGAGAACACTGTCTAACTGGATTGCTCAGTGTATTTCCTTCGCCTATCAGAGTAAGAACCTTTCTCTGGAGGGCCATGTCACAGCTCACAATGTGAGAGCCATGGCAGCCTCAATGGCTCATCTGCACTCTGTGTCTATTGATGACATCTGTCGAGCAGCCACTTGGGCCTCGGTTCATACCTTCACAGCCCATTACTGCTTGGACAAGGACTCCCGCTGGGATGCCTTGTTTGGTCAGGCTGTTCTCCAACACTTGTTCCATACCTAATCAACTCCTACCCACCATCCCTGGTAGGATGCCAGAGATCCATGGGGGGAAGTGGAGCCCTTCTCAGGGACAAACAACCTCTGGGGCCTCTCCCTGGCATCTAAAGCTAGGTAGTCCCCATATGTGATGACTACATTCCTGCTTGTTCCTGGAGATAGCATAGTTACTCACCTGTAACAGGTGATCTCCGGGAACAGCAGGAATTTAGTCCTCACAACCCACCCACCTCACCTGGGAGTTGTATCTCTCTATCTATCTCTTTACCTTTTCCTCTCTCTCTCTTTGTCTCAGCTTTAAAACTCAACTGGAGAGAGGCAGTTGGGAAAGGCGGGAAGGCAGCACGCAGGTGCTGTGGGATGCTCCCAAAATCTTTCTAATTGGATGCTGGGGAGCGTTCCCGCACAGGCTCCATCGGTACCGATGATACCCATATGTGAGGACTAAATTTCTGCTGTTCCCGGAGATCACCTGTTACAGGTGAGTAACTATGTAACATAGTAACATAGTAGTTGACGGCAGATAAAGACCAGCATGGTCCATCCAGTCTGCCAAGCAAGATGGCAAGAGTAGGTGCACCTGTCGCTCCGCGCAGGCCACCCCTCCCCATATCCTTGTTCAGGGGTAAACCCACCACTCCATGTAGGACACCCCTATTTGTTGAGACGTTATATGGTTCAGAAGTTAGATGGTACCGTTTATTTTGTTTTTTTCCTATTTCTGTAAAGGGATCCTCTGTGTTTGTCCCATGCCTTTTTGAATTCCGTCACCGTGTTCGCCCCTACCACTTCCATCGGGAGGGTATTCCAAGCATCCACCACCCTTTCAGTGAAAAAATATTTCCTGACATTGCCTTTCAATTTACCCCCTTGCAGTTTCATGTTATGCCCTCTAGTTTTACAGGTTCCCCGTCTTTGGAAGAGGTTTGTTTGTTCATCATTTCTCTTTAAGTATTTAAAGGTCTGAATCATATCTCCCCTGTCCCTCCTTTCCTCCAAAGTATACATATTTAGGTCTTCAAGTCTCTTCTCGTAAGGCTTCTGATGCAGGCTCCAAATCATTTTGGTCGCCTTCCTCTGAACAGTCTCCAGTCTTTTTACATCCTTTGCAAGATATGGTCTCCAAAACTGAACACAGTATTCCAAGTGAGGCCTCACCAGTGACCTATACAGTGGCATAAGTACCTCTTCTTTTCTGGTGGTAATCCCTCTTTGTATGCAGCCCAACATCCTCCTGGCTTTTGCCACTGCCTTGTCGCACTGTTTTGCCACCTTGAGATCAGCAGAGATAATCACACCAAGGTCTTTTTCCTGAACTGTGCATACCAGCCTTTCTCCCCCTATCGCGTACATTTCTGCTACCCAAGTGCATGACACTGCACTTTTTTGCATTAAATCGTAGTTGCCAAGCTTTAGACCAGTCTTCCAGCTTTTGTAGATCTTTCTTCATGTTAACCACTCCCTCGGGGGAGTCCACTCTGTTGCAAATTTTTGTGTCATCTGCAAAAAGACAGACTTTTCCATTCAGTCCTTCAGCAATATCACTCACAAATACATTGAACAGTGCCGGGCCCAGGACCGAACCCTGGGGCACCCCGCTAATCACCTTCCTCTCATCCGAGTGAGCTCCATGTACAATCACCTTCTGTTGTCTGTCAGTCAACCAATTTCTAATCCAGTTTACCATCTTGGGACCCATTCCCAAGCTACTGAGTTTGTTGACAAGCCTCCTATGAGGAACAGTATCAAAGGCTTTGCTGAAATCCAGGTAGATGACATCCATTGCATGACCCTGATCTAGTTCCCTGGTCACGCAGTCAAAGAACTCGATCAGATTTGTTTGGCAAGATCGTCCTTCGGTAAAACCATGTTGCCTCGGGTCTTGCAAGCTGTTGGTTTTCAGAAAGTTCACTATTCGCTCTTTCAGGAGTGCCTCCATTACTTTTCCCGCCACCGAGGTAAGGCTCACGGGCCTGTAGTTTGACACTTCTTCCCTGTCACCACTTTTGTGTAGAGGTACGACATCAGCCATTCTCCAGTCCTGAGGAACCTCTCCTGTTTCCAAGGATCTGTTGAAGACATCCTTTAACGGTCCTGCAAGAACCTCTCTGAGCTCTTTCAGTATCCTGGGATGTATCCTATCCGGTCCCATGGCCTTGTCCACTTTCAGTTTAGCAAGTTGTTCTAACACCTCCTCTTCTGTGAATGGTGTGGTATCTACTTCATTCCCATTTTTATATTTGGGAGTCACAGCTGGTCCATCCCCAGGATCTTCTTTAGTAAACACAGAGCAGAAGTAATTGTTTAGCAATTTTGCTTTTCCAGTGTCACTTTCCACAAGTCCTTTCCCAGCACTTCTGAGTCCTGCAATTCCAACTCTGATCTTTTTCCTTTCCCGAATATACCTGAAGAAATTTTTGTTGCCACCCTTAACATCTTTAGCCATCTTTTCCTCTGCCTTTGATTTTGCTATCCTTATTAGTCTTTTAGACTCTTTGAGTTGGATCCTGTATTCATTTCTGTGTTCTTCTGTCTGCAGGCTTTTGAATTTTGCAAAAGTTGTGTTTTTTGCCTTTATATGAGCAGCCACCTCTTTGGAAAACCAAATAGGTTTCCTTCTCCTCTTGCTTTTATTTACTTTTCTTACATATTTATCTGTTGCTCCTTTTATTGCCTCCTTTAGTTTAGCCCATTGCAATTCCACTTCCTTTATCTCTTCCCACCCCGTCATCTCCTCCTTTACGTACTCTGCCATTTTATTGAAGTCAGTGTATTTGAAGTTTAGGACTCTGAGCTTGCTATGATTGGCCTGTACCATGGCTTTTATTTCAAACCACACCGTGTGATGGTCGCTGTTGCTCACAGGGGCACTCACGCAGACATTTGACACACTATCACCGTTGGTGAGCACTACATCCAGCGTTGATCTTTCCCTGGTTGGTTCCATCACCATTTGTCTAAATAATGCATCTTGGAGAGCATCCACAATTTTTTTGCTTCTTTCCAGATGTGCAGAAGGAGTAATCCAATCCACATCAGGTAGATTAAAGTCACCCAATATGATTGCTTCCCCCTTTGATGCTATCTTGGCAATATCTATAATCAATTCATTGTCTCTCTCTTCAATTTGAGTCGGAGGTCTGTAGACTACAGCAATATGGATGACAGTGCCATCTCCTCTCTCCAACGCAATCCAGAGCGCTTCTTCTTTTCCCCATGTCCCCTGCATTTCAGTAGCTTTAATATTGCTTTTGACATACAAGGCTACTCCTCCTCCTTTTCCATTTTCTCGGTCCCTTCTGAATAGATTATAGCTAGCTGTGGCTATATCCCAATCATGTGATTCATTAAACCATGTTTCTGTAATGGCCACAATGTCCAAGTCCGTTTCCACCATTAGGGCTTCCAGGTCTGGAATTTTGTTGGCTAAGCTTCGAGCATTTGTGCTCATTGCTTTCCAGCACTTTCCTGGCTTGTGTGTATTTTGCATTGATTTTGTTCTGCCCACTTCCTCCCACATGTTTTTGATGTGTGGTTTAAAAGTGTGCTTTCTATACACACCACTAAAACTCTCATCCACTCATTAGTCACCTCCGGTTTTGACTATTTTAACCTGCTCCTCACTGGTCTCCCTCTGAATCATCTTTCTCCCCTTCAATCTGTTCAAAGCTCAGCTGCAGAGCTTATCTTCCACCAGTGTGGCAATGTTCACATAACACCCCTTCTCAAGTCATTTCACTGGCTCCCTATCTGTTTGCAGGTACAGTTCAAACTTCTCTTACTTACCAACAAGTGCATTCATTCTGCAGCTCCTCACTACCTTTCCTCTCTTATCTCATTCTACATCCTTCCTTGGGAACTCTGCTCCTCTGCCAGATCTCTTTTATCTGCGCTCTTCTCTGCCACTGCCAACTCCAGGCTTCATCCATTCCACTTTTTTTTCCTCTTCACTACTTATGTATATCTTACCATACTCTAGTCCCCAGTTTTGCGGTCTTTTTCATTTGATTAGATTATAAGTTCTGATGAGCAGGGACTGTGTCTTACATCTTTATGTACAGTGCTGCATATGCTTTGTAGCACTATACAAATGATTAGTAGTAATAGTATGGATACTTTTTCCTAAATGCATACTTTTCAATTTTCAAAAGTCTACATATAAATGTATTTACTACTTCAGCTCTGCTGCCATGAACACTTTCCTGATACAGATGGTCACTTGCACATATATGTCATTAAGCAGCATTCAAAATCCCTATTTCTGTGTCTAAACTTTTTATTTTTTGCATGGAAATGCCTTTAAAAGTTGCCCACAAAAATTAAGAAACAGTGAGAAGTAAGCATCTCTTCAGCTGAGACTTATAAGCACATCTCAGAACTTTTGGAAGTTGGGGAATCTCTGGCATACTCTAGTCCTCAGCTTTGCAATTTTTTTTTTGGGGGGGGGGGGGTTAGACTGTAAGCTCTGATGACCAGGGACTGTGTCTTAAATCTGCTCCCTCCTCGGGAACCCTGCTCTTCTGGGAAATTGCTTCTGTCTGTGCCCTTCTCTTCTATAGCTAACTCCAGACTTCGCTCCTTTCACCTTGCTGCGCCTTATGTCTGGAACAAACTACTTGAGTTTGTACGTCAGGTGCCTTCTCTGACACTTTTCAAATCCAGGCTGAAAACTCACCTCTTTGCTGCCGCTTTCGGATCTTGACTCATATGACCTTCTTTGTATTTCCTTACCATTCCCCCTAGCTGTATCCCATGTCCACAGCTTCTAGTGTAGTCTGACTTTGCTAGTTTGTAAGCTCTGATGAGCAGGGACCGTCTTTTACATGTGCCTGTGCAGCTTTGCGTATGTCTTGTAGCGCTATGTGAATGTTCAATAGTAGTAGTAGTATATGTACAGCACTGCGTATGCCTTGTAGCGCTATACTAATGATTAGTAGTAATAGTATGAACTGAGGGAATAGCTTCTGAGAACATAAGAAATGCCATACTGAGTCAGACCAAGGTCCATCAAGCCCAGTATCCTGTTTCCAACAGTGGCCAATCCAGGTCACAAGTACCTGGCAGATTCCAAAAAAGGTACATAGGTTCCACAATGCTTGTCCCAGGGTAAGCAGTAGATTTCCTGGGTCCTCTTTAATAATGGTTTATGGACCTTGTCCAAGCTTTTTTTAAACCCAGCTACACTAACAGCTTTTACTACATCCTCCAGTAACAAATTCCAGAATTTGATTATGCATTGCGTGAAAAAATGTTTTCTCTTATTAGTCTTAAATGGGTTACATTGTAGCCTCATTGTGTGCCCCCTAGTCTTTCTAATTTTGCTGGAGTAAACAACCTATTTACATTTACCTGTTCTACTCCATTCATTAATTTATAGACCTCTATCATATCTCCCCTCAGCCATTTCTTTTTCAAGTTGAAGAGCCCTAATCTTTTAAGCCTTTCCTCATAGGGGTATCCTTCCATCTAATATTTTTATGTCAGAAGGGTCTGAGCCTGCTGACCTACTTATTGATGAGACCTGTTGCATTCCTAGCTGACATTTTCAAAGCCTTGAACACTCTTAAGAAGAGTATGCAGGGAAAGAATGAAAATATTCTTACTTGTACCGACAAAGCTATCTCCTTTAAGGAAAAACTAACATTGTGGGGAGCCAGAATCAAAGTAGAGAACAAAGTTGAAATGTTTGAACTGACAAAAAGTTGCAGACTGGTCAAAAATCTTGTCAATTTAATTTTACAAAGTTTGCCACTGCTGAGTTAAAATATTTAAAAGTATTTCCTATCACTTGATGTATCTTCCTTGAACTGGGTGAGAGATCCATTTGTGTTAAGTGCATGTGAGTCAACAGAATTAATTGTTGCAGAAGAAGATGAGCTGATGGAAATCAGAAATAATAGAGGACTGAAACACTGATCAACAGATATGGCTTCATTCTGGTTGTCTCTCCGAGAGGAATCCCAGTCATCATAAAGATGGCGATTAAAGCATTTCTTCCTTTCTCAACATCTTATCTGTATGAGGCTGGTTTCTCTGCTATGAACACAATGAATAGCAAGAACAGGTCACGGCTTCAAACGCTGACAGAGGACTTGAGGGTATACTCGTCAACCATCCGCCCTTGGACAAGGAACTTCATGAAACATCACCAAGCACAGATTTCCCACTAATTTATTCTTTTAAAATAATACAATGATTAAAAGTTATTGAACTTTAAACACAATCTTTATACTCATTTTTTAAATGATAAAATATATCCTTAAAAAACTGATTGTATGCCTTGAAAATTTTAGTGCCTTGTCAGTGTGCCGTGAAATGAAAAAGGTTGAAAATCGCTGGTCTATAAGATGAGACTAAAGGCCACTCATATTAATATTGTATACCCTAGAAAAGAAGAGAAAGGAGATATGCTAGAGATATTTGAACACATGTAAAAGGTATTATTAATGCACAATGGAAAGAGAGTACTGAAACAAGAGGCCATGATATCCAAAGGAGTAGATTCTGGAACAACTTCAGAAAATATTTTTCCCAGGAAGGGTGGTGGAGGCTAAAATACTAACAAACTTAACAAAGGCATGGGATAAGCACAGAGGATCCTTAATTGCAAGAAAGTGAAGAAGAATTAGGGCTGGTATTAAAGTGCTACAACTTGGGAGTAAAGATGAATAGAAAAAGGGCAGTAGATAGGTTAATCTGTCAGGCTACAAACTGTTGGAGGATGGGGAAAGCAGGTCTGACTGGGAAGTTGATGACAGACAGGTCTGACTAATAGGTTCTATAGAAGTAGTGAAAATCAACTATACTTAGACTGGTACCACTCTCCAGGGCCGACAGTGGCAGCAATTGCCCCTGAATCTGCCGCTTCAGCACCCCCTCCACTGCAGACTTCCGGTTTGTACAAAACCAGAAGTCCAGAGCAGAAGCAGCAGACTGGGCAGAGAAACCGTGACACAGCCTTGGAGACAGAGAATAAATGCTGCATCACAGTTTCAGGGGCAATTGCTGCCGCTGTTGGCCCTGGAGAGGGGCACCAGTGTCGGCAATGGGCAGCAGCAGGTACTTCCGGAGGGCCAATATTGTAAGTGACCACCTAGTTCGCTTAATGGTAGTGCCAGCCCTGTTACTACTACCACCATAGTTTCAGTCTCAACAAATCAGGCCCTCTGCTTACACATCATCTACTTCGAACATTTACCTTGTCTTATTTGCCAGTTCTGTTTTGCATATGTTTCTTGCTTGTTTAATGGACTAATATGAAAAAGCTCAAGAAGAGCAGCCGTCTTGAAAACGTCATCGAACACCACTTATGAGGGCCGAGGAGCAGCTATTGAAGTGGTGCCCATCACCAGTACTCCACTGCTGTTTATTTTCATTAGAACTGTAGTTTATGCTTTACTCAAATTTATTTCATGTTTAGTGCAAAAATAAAGGTCAATAAAAAAGAATGAGGTCATACGGTCTAATTATTGGCTAGACAATACGGGGTGGATATGCAGCGGCTAATTTGGCTAACATGGCTAGCTCTCACCGCCGAAAACTAACACAGGATATTCAGTGCTGGGGCCATGTCTGGCCACCGGCATTGAATATACGGATTGCCACAGAAGGCAGAAGCTAACCGGCAGCGGCAATATTGAGCCGCTGCCCAGTTAGCTTTCATGGGTAAAGTTAGGCCAGCCTTTGCCACGCCATGTTACCCACAGATCGCTAACTGCGTAGCATTGGGGTGTGTAGTGGCGGCACCCACGGATATCCAGCAGCACTATCCATGTTGGTGCTGCTGAATATCCCGCTAACCAGCATTTACACGGTTTGCAAGTCTACAAACCATGTAAATGCCTTTGAATACCCCCTCCCCCCTTACAATTCCTGCCCAGATTTTGAGAGTTGCACTCCCTTCACCAGGTCAGTATAAAGGAAGTCTAACTTCTGAAAGACTGCCAAGAAGTATATTTCAGATTTATGGTTCTGGTTTATTCAGTTTTTGTTATACTGCCGTTCGTGGCCCAACAAACCAGTTACAATAAAATCAGTGATCAAGATTTAATTTATTTCTATTTATTTAGCTAATTTTCTATACTGCTTTATCTGCAAGTCAAAGCAGTGTGTGGCACATTTACATATAACTGAGTTAACTGAGCAGCATTAAAATAAGTTGGATAAAAACTGGAATAAACTATCTACAATGCACTTAGGGTAGATAAGGGTTAACATATTAGATAAAAAGTCTATAGACATGTGGTGATTTAATTGTTCCCCTTTTGAATTCCCAGTTCAAGATGAGTTACAAATGAGTACACGAGTTATTTCCCTCACCAAGTGGCTTACAATCTAGGGTTGTACCTGAGACAATGGAGGGTAAAGTAACTTGCCCAAAATCATAAGGCATAAGGAAAGTCGATGGGAGAAGCAGGATTGGAATCCTGGTTTCCCTGCCCTAAATACTAGGCTTCTCCTCCACGCCAGTTAATATCAAGTGATCCCTTTTTGAGATTTTTATTGACCTTTAATCTGCACATTCATGTGGCAAATGCCCTATTTTTTCATTTTTAGTGAAACTAAGGGGTATGTCTAGTTAGCCCGGGCTATCTGTTTCTAGGTCCCACTGAATAACATGGGATCTAGGTGCAGATAGCCGGGGTAAACCGTTAGACTGGCTTAGTGGACATACTCCTAAGTCTGTGCATAGCTGGCTGAACATGTCATTTGTACCTAAATTTCTTCAGGGAATTATCAAACTGACTCTTCTTTGCTTTTGTTCAGAGTCACTGGTTCCAGTTAAAATAAAGAACTCTGGAAATATTTCAGACCTGCATCAGAAAAGCATTGATGATGTTCAAACAAAAACAGAAGGTCAGAAGGGCACGGGAGAGAGAGACTGTGATAAGGAGGAACAATCCCAGGACCTGTGCAAGCCACATCTGACAGTTGATCCACCACTATCCTATAACTTGCAGGTTAGTTCACTCAGCACTATCAGAAAGGCAAAAGCTTGCTGCTACCTTCTTTGTTGCCTTGCATCTAGTGTGACCTGGCGAATGGCTGATTTTTTTTGCTGAGCCCACGGTGGTAGTCGCAGCGCTTAAATATTGTTGAGATACTCACTTGCAGTATTCGGACAGTAGCTGCCACTGAATCGCCAGGTTGAGCTGGCACTTATCCAGTTAGTGTGATTTTCAGCTGGCACATCCAGAAAGCAACTCGGGTCTGCTTTTCATGCAGCTTAAATTGTACAGCTAAGGGCTGGTACTGCCCATGGCCCGCCCGCCCGCCCCCCCCCTGCACTAATCGGATAGTGCCAGGGCAGTCTGTGGAAGATAATCAGTGTGTTGGGCCCTGTAACCACAAAGTTTCTTCCAATAGTCACCAATTAGCAACAAATTACTCAGACTACAAATTGCTCTAATACAATGCTCTTTATTTAGGTACCAAAACAAACAAACAGCAACTGCTTTGAGCAAAAGTCTCTGTCTGAGAAAGGTGGAGTGGCACTAACTGGACAGTGACTCTGAATATCTTGCTCTTATCCGGACAACCTCCCATTGGCCAACTAGATAAAGGTTTTGAATATCAGATCCACTGATTATTAATTTTTTCTTACGTTAAAAAAATTACATTTGCTTCTATTTATTCTGAGTCCACTATTAATATTCTTTCTTTTTACTTATCTCACTCCCATCACCTACTGCTCCTCCCAGCTCTTCAGCACTTCACCTTCATTTTCCTCTACTGTTTTCTAATACATATGCCCCCTGTTTGTCCTCCAGCCACTAGTCCCATTTTATTCCTCTGTACTGATCCCTCACTCTTTCTCCTTTGTTCTGCATATCGCTAGATACATTTTTCCGAATATTACCATCCTAATGCTCACCTATAGCACTTCTCCCAACGCAAACTCTGCTCATGACCATATCCGTCAACGCTTCCAAACCCAAATATGAGCCTCTCATCTCTATACAATTTACACACATTGTGTACTTACTAGAACTTGGAAGATGCTGAGGCAGAATTGCACTTGAAAAGAACATCGGGTCAATATTTAAGCACTGCAGTCAGCCTTTTTGCTGCATAGCTATATGGATAGTGATCGAATATTGTTGGAAAATCTGAGAATTCGTTTAGGTGGCACACCCATGCTCTGCCCTGGCACTATTTGTTTTATAAGAATTTTCGGCAGCACTGATCTGTATGGTACTGTACAAAATTCATGAATAGGAGACTTTTCCGTATAGCAACAGCTGCTATACAGATTAATTTTAGTTATTTAACATTTTTTGTATACCGCCTTTGCCAAAATGGTTTACAAAGAACAACATAACAATCTTGGATAAATCCTTCTGAATATTGACTTGGAAGGGGAGGATAAAATGGGTTTGGATTTTAGATGCCTTTTTCAAATCTGACCTCAAGGACTAAATTACATTCAGGCATACAAGTTATTTCTCTGCCAAATGGTCTTACAATCTAAGTTGGATATGAGGTATTGGAGGATGATGAAGTGACTTGCCCAAGGTCATAAAGAGTGGGAGAAGCAGGGTTTCAACTCTGGCTTTCCTGGTTGATAACCTGCTTTTCTAACCACTAAGCTGCTCCTCCACAGTATGCTGAATCCATAACTAATGATGGAGGATGGTTCTTAGCTTGCAGGTACAGAGATCTTCTCTTTTGAAGCTACAGGAGAGTAAGTCATAGCATCCCTTGCTGAGGCATAGGCAGTTACCAGGAATCAAAGCAATGATGAGCAAACAATGCAGTGTGTGACCCAGCAGGGAGGAAGCCTAGAGGTGGGGAAAGAAATGTTCCAGCCCACTTTGGCTGGTAATGTTTGAGCAAAATAAAATACAGGTTAAATCATCAAAGACCTGGCAGAGCTGCGATCCTGGAAGAGCAGAGGCCTTTGCCCACACAGCTCGGGCACCTGTGTTTCTGTAAATGATTTCCAATTTTGTATTTTTACAGCATGATTCTTGAGAGGAGGTGGGTTCTGATCAGTGCTTTAGTAATCAGATTCTTGGGTGGGGACTCCATGGGACTAGCAGCCCTGGCTCCATGTTAAATGTTGTCTTTGGTGAAAACTGAGTCCTACTTCACACAGGGAAAATCTCTGAAGGAAAGGAATAATGATGTTGTAGTAATCGATCTTCGGGGAACAAAAACGTCCAAAACATTTGTCACTGATAATTTTGCTCCCTCGCTCCTTGTCTTCCTTTTATAGATCTTCTGGTACACTTATCATACTGATTGTGTGCCACTGTTTGCTTTTTTTTTTTTTTTGTAATCTTGTGATATAATTCTAAAAAGCTCCAACTTTAGACTAATGGGAAAGGATTCTCTTCTTATCTTTAACACACAGTATGACTATTTCCAACCAAGCTATATAATTATCTAACATATAGTATATGATGGCAGATAAAGACCAGTGTGGTCCATCTAGTCTGCCCAGTAAGGTGGCTAGAGTGATTGTAACTACTGCTCCGTGCAGGTCACCCCCTCTATGCCTGTGTTTAGGGTTGTACCTGCCACTCCATGCAGGTCAGCCCCCCTCTATTTATTGAAGTATAACAGATATTTAAGTTTGCTTTGATATCATCCTCTTGCTATAAAGGGATCCACTGTGTCTGTTCTATGCAATTTTGAATTCCATCACTGTATTTGCCCCCTCCACCTCCATCGGGAGAGCATTCCAAGCATCCACCACCCTTTCAGTGAAAAAGTATTTTCTGATGTTGCTTTTAGGTTTACCACCTTGCAGCTTCATTTTATGCCCTCTAGTTTTACAGCTTTCCCTTCTTTGAAAAAACTTTGTTCATTAATACCCTTTAAGTATTTAAAGGTTTGTATCATATCCCCCCAGTCCCTCTTCTCCTCTAGGGTATACATATTTAGGTCTTCGAGTCTCTTCTCATATGTCCAAGGATCTATTAAAAAGATTATTTAAAGGCCCTGCCAGAACCTCTGAGTTTTTTTCAGTATCCTGGGATGTATCCCATCCGGTCCCATGGGCTTGTTCACTTTGTTTTTCAAGCTGTTCAAAAGTGTCATCTTCTGTGAATGGTATGGTATCTACTCCTTTCCCATTTGTATATTTATCATTCATATGTGGTCCTTCTCCAGGATTTTCTTTCATGAATACAGAACAAAAGTATTTGTTTAGAATTTTTGCTTTTTCAATGTCACTTTCCACAAATCTGTCCTCTGCCCTTTTGAGTCTTGCAATTCCACCTCTGATCTTCCTCTTCTCCCGAATATATCTGAAAAGTTTTGTCTCTACGCTTCACATCTTTAGCCATCTTTTCTTCCACCTTTGCTTTTGCTATCCTTATTTCTCTCTTTGTCTCTTTTAGCTTTATTCTGTATTCTTTTCAGTGTTCCTCTTTTTGTGATCTAAATTTTGTGAAAGCTGTGTTTTTTGCCTTTATTTGTGCAACTACTTCTTTGGTGAACCATGTTGTTGTTAAGTGCCGTCGAATTGGTGTCGACTCATGGCGACCCTCTGGATAGTTGTCCTAAACTGTGTTCTGTCTTCAGTCAGGCGGCTCATTGTTGACAAAGTGGCACCCATAGCTGCTGTTATTGTATCAATCCATCTCATTGCTGGCCTTCCTCTTTTGCATTGACCATCTACCTTGCCAAGCATGATGTCTTTCTCTAATGCTCTCTCTCTTCGCATGATGTGTCCAAAGTATGGAAGTCAAAGTCTTGTCATCTGAGCTTCTAAAGAAAGCTTAAGTTTGATCTCTTCTAGTATCAAACTGGTTTGTTCTTCAGGCAGTCCATAGTATACACAGTATTCATTGCCAGCACCATAATTCAAAGGCATCAATTTTCTTCCTGTCTATCTTTTTCACTGTCCAACTGTCACATCCATATGACGTTATTGAAAATACCATGGCTTGAATGAGTCGAATCATTGTATGGAGAGAGCATCTCTGCTCTTAAGAATCTTATCTAGGTCCTTCATAGCCATTCTGCCAAGAGCAATGTGTCGTTGGATTTCTTGACTGCTTGTTGTTTTTTTATTGATAGCTGATCCAAGCAGGTTAAAATTGTCCACTATTTCGATTTCTTCTCCATCAACAATGAACTTATTTATTTTTCCACTTGTCAGGATCTTTGTCTTCTTTACATTAAGGTGCAGGCCCATTTTAAGACTATGTTCCTTGATCTTGAGAAGCAAATGTTTCAGATTGTCTTCACTTTCAGCCAGTAAAGTGGTAGCATCAGCAAGGTTGTTGATGAATCTTCCCTAATCTTCACACCTCAGTTGTCTTCATACAGTCCTGCTTCTCTGATTATTTGTTCTGTATATGAATTAAAGAGGTAGGGAGAAAGTATGCAGCCTTGTCATACACCTTTGCTGATTTTAAACCATTCTGTTTCTCCTTGTTCCGTTCAAACTGTTGCTTCTTGATCAACGTAAAGGTTGTGCAAGAGAACTATCAGGTGTTCTGGTATACCCATGCTTCTTAATGTGGCCCAGAGTTTCTCATGGTTTACACAGCCAAAAGCCTTGCTGTAGTCAATAGAACACATATAGATATCCTTTAGGTATTTAGTCTTTTCAAGGATCCATCTCACATCCATGATGATGTCTCTCGTTCCTCGCCCTTTCTTGTACCCTGCTTGCACTTCAGGCAGTTCTCGTTCCAGGTATGGTTGTAGTCTCTGCTGAATTATCTTGAATAGGATCTTGCTGGCATATGGGATCAGAGCGATTGTGTGATCATTTCCACAGTCAGTTGGATCATCTTTCTTTAGTATTGGTATAAACACCAATCTTTTCCAGTCAGTTGGCCATTATATTGTCTCGATATTGATATTGTAAGTATGCTAACAGCTGCATCCGATTGCTGTAATACGTCAACAGGAATGCCATACATGCCAGGTGCTTTGTTCTTTGATAAATATTCAGAAACCCAAAATGGTGAATAAATTGAAATACTTTAGAAAAAGATTCACCAATAAAACCCCGTTTCAATTTTTTTGTCGGAGCGTGTCGAGGGAGGGTAAGAATGGAAATCTGACCCACGCCAGACGACAGGCTACTTTTATTCATTTTGAGGTTCTCCACCTTCAGAAAATGTTTTTGAAAAGAAAAAACTTCACTTATCTGTCCAAATATCTTTATCCTATTATAAACTCTCCACCGTTGCAAAGTTCCATTATTCTTCACACGATGCGCGCGTTTCGGGAATAATCCCTGCTTCAAGTGTTTACGTCATTAGGAGGCAACCCAATCAATGAAAATTGTACTGCCAGTAAGGGATGCTATCATCTCGGGTCTGATGGGCTCTGATCTATCACTGACCAGCGTAAATCATCAGAAGTGTGAAAATGAGAAACACAATGGGCTACCAACGGTGCTGTGTGTATTTTATGACATATACGAGAGGAATGTTCTGCTAGACGTTTTTTAATTGGGCGAATAGTGCGGCCAACATAAAGTAAGCCACAAGGACACAATAAAATGTAAACAACATAAGAAGATAAACAAGTGGTATTCCAGCGACGCCGATAAACATGCAAAGAACCAGGATGTTGCCAGGTAGAGCCCGATATAGTTGAGGAGCAAAAAACGCAATTCATACACGGGTCGTGTCTGCCCTCCAATAAAGGTGTCAAAGGTCTATCAGTAACGGAGGTTGTCTTCATCAATTGATCAGATAAATTCAATCCCCTTGAAAAGGAATCCGCAAGGGTTTCGCAAAGCAGGGATGTAAACTTAATATAGACCAATGTGAATGGAGGATCCTCAGGATTTCAGAACTACGCTCCATATAAGGTAAAATTGCTCCTATCAACTCAGGAGATTGCTGATCCGCCGATGAAAAGTGTGGATCAAGGAGCCAATCACGATGACCCAAGAGGGGGGGGATCGTATCAACAGGCTACAATGGTGTGAACAAAGATGGATCTTTAAATTAAACACCATGGTTCCAGATGGGCTCAATCGCGAAATTGATTGGATGAGCCTCTCATGATGATAGCATCCCTTACTGGCAGTACAATTTTCATTGATTGGGTTGCCTCCTAATGACGTAAAGATTTTCGTTCATTGGTCTATTTTGTCGACAGCCAATCATGTTAGGGATTCCCCTGTGAGTGGGGGTTTCCCTTTTCTTATTGGCTGGTTCTCCTTTGAAAGAGCATGGTGTCATGTTCCCTTTGATTCATGGATAACCTCAAGCTGCGCGACGGCGTTTTTTGGGACACAGTTGCTTTTGCTCATGAATCAGTGGAAAACAGGGATTATTCCCGGAATGCGCGCGTCGTGTGAAGAATAATGGAACTTTGCAATGGTGGAGAGTTTATAATAGGATAAAGATATTTGGACAGATAAGTGACGTTTTTTCTATTCAAAAACATTTTCTGAAGGTGGAGAACCTCAAAACGAATAAAAGTAGCCTGTCATCTGGCGTGGGTCAGATTTCCATTCTTACCCTCCCTCGATACGCTCCAACAAAAAAATTGAAACGGGGTTTTATTGGTGAATCTTTTTCTAAAGTTGTTCTTTGATAAGGCTTTTAATGCTGCTTCAACTTCTTCTTTCATCACCAATGATTCCTGATCATAAGGTACAGGTTGAAACGACTGTTGGTGCACTTGATCTTTATTGTATAATGACTCTGTATATTCTTTCCACCTTTTCTTGATCTTCTCACCATCATTCAGCATGGATCCTTGAGCATCTTATAACATTCTAATTCAAGGATGAACTTTTTTCTTTAACTCTCGTAGCTTTAGGAAAGCCAATCTTGTTCTTCCTCTTATAGTTTCTGCTTCTATTTTTTTGCAAAGGTTTCCTTTTCCTCTTTTTTTATTTACCTTCCTTACATATATATCCTTTGCCCTTTTTATTGCCTCTTTTAGTTTAGCCCACTACAGCTCCATTTCCCTTATCTCCTTTCACCCTGCCAACTTCTCCTTCAGGTACAGTACTTTCCCATTTTACTGAAGTCAGTGTTTTTGAAGTCTAGAACTTGAAGTTTGCTGTGATTGGATTCTGCCTTGGCTTCTGCCTCAAACCACACTGTGTGATGATCGCTGCTGCTCACATGGGCACCCACCCAGACATTCAACACGCTTTCTCCACGTGAATACTAAATCCAGCATCGAACTTTCCCTAGTTAGTTCCATTACTAGTTTTATGAGCAATGATTCTTGGAAGGCATCCACAAACTTTTTACTTCTTTCCAGCTTTGCAGAAGGAATGCTCCAATTAAAGTCACCCAATATAACTACTTCTCCCTTCATAGCTACTTTTGCAATATCAATGATCAAGTCACTATCCATTTCCTCCGTTTGAGTTGAAGGCCTATAGACTACACCATTGTGGATGATAGTGCCATCTCCTCTTTCTAACACAATCCACAGTGCTTCTTCTTTTCCCCAAGTCCCCTGCATTTCAGCCACTTTAAGATTTGCTTTTGACATATAGGGCACTCTGCCTGGCATAAAATGCAAAATCAAATATGGCTGTCATTAGCTGATTTTTCTTCTCTTTTTCTTATTCTACTGTATTTTAGAACATTTTACCTAATTTATTAGCAAGGTTTTGCATATATGCGCTGTTTTCTGTGGTATTCTGAGATTATGTAATGTTTCCAGGAGTTTTGTCAGATTGCCCTAATATTTGTTATAAAGCATGGAGGGAGCTGTGGGGCAGTCGGGTATGAGACAGGAGCAGGATGGGAGTCCTTGAATTTCTCAGTCTGCCTATCACACATCTTCACTGATGGACATATTTACTAAAACTTAATGTGTATTAAAGGACATCAGTGTGCACTAAGTGCCTCTATGCCCATTTATTTCTATGTGCACAGAGGCACTTAACGTACGTTAACTTTTGTTAGTGCAAGTTAGCCTTTAGGAAACATGCCCCTGGTTCTTGACATGTAATCTCCTGCTCAGGGGAACATCATATTGTTTCATTCTCCGTGGACAAGCAGGAAAAAAGTCCTCACATTTGGGTGATGATATCTGATGAAGCCTCTGTGAAGGAGCATTTCCAATTCTTTCTAGAAGCTTTTCGAAGCTCTGCATGCGCATCTTCCCGCCTGCCACTGTGGCACCATTGTAGCCTCAATTTGTTTCTTTCTGCGGAGCCCCTTAGATGTTTTTTGACCAGTTTGTAGTTCTTCACGTTTTTTAAATTTTTTGTACCGGTCTTGATTTTTCTCTATTGCCTGTCATTGCGCTGTTCAAAATAAACAATATATATGTATATTTATATGTATTTTCTGTAGGCAGGTTTTTTGACCATTTACAATTTCCTTTATTTTCCATGACACCCTAGCTCTCTTAGGCTTGATGATCTCCAGGAACAATAAGAAGTGCAGTCTTCACATATGGGTATCGTCGGTACCGACGGACCCCGATCCAATAGGAAAGCCTTTGGGAGCACGCCTCTGTGCTTGTGCATCTGCCTTCCTGCTTTCCCATCTCTTCTCCTCAGTTCTTCATTTTCCACAGAGCCAGCAGGAAACCCTTTCCTGTCACCATTGAAAAACTTCTTATATTTTGGTTTAATTCTGTGCTCTGCCTTTCTGTTGATGCTGGTACCTCCCTGATACTGGCCCCGATATTCTTTTCTTCAAATTCTTTTCTTTTTCTTGCTTCACTGCCACCTTAGGACTCGGCCTAAATTTTCACATTTGTCACCATGAACAAACACGTCAGTGGCTTTAAAAAATGTTCTACGTGCTCTGCCACTATGTCAGTCACTGATTCCCATGACTGGTGTCTCAAATGTTTGGGCCCAGACCATAGTATAGACCAGACAATTATTCTTTGTGCAAACAAATGACCAAATGAGGCCTAAAGAACAGGACCAAGAAGTATGACTCACTGTTCGCCCCAGACTCAATTTCAGTGGCCTCTGCATCATCGAGGATATCAGCCTCTTCAGCTGGTTCCCAGGTCGCCAAAAAGTCCAAACATAAATTAAAGACTAAGTCCTCGGCATTGAAATCCGATACCAAGTCCCATACTCCACAAGATACACCGAGAGGGGCATCTGATGCTGATCAGCCTGTCAAACAGCCCTGGCGGGAGGACCAGCCCTCCAAAGCCACACAGGGGCTCCAGGATGCTCCCAAGGCATTGACCTCTGGAGAGCTACTGGTACCGTGCTCTGGAATGGTGGCACATAGCCCCATACTTGAATCCACCCAGGCATCGGTGTCCTTGATTGATCAGCATTTCTTAGCTATCGAGAGGGCCTTGGCTTTCTGGCCGCTGCGGTACCAAAGGCATCGACAGCCGCGACGAGCCCCGCACTGCCTTCCAGCTTGGCGCTGGTACCTCTGGGTCCGATGCCAGCCCTGGAACCAGTATCGGCAGGACCCCTCCCTCCAATTCCTCTGCTGGAACCGGTAACCATCGTCAGTACCCAACAAGTTCCCGGTTCGAGTACCGCATAGACTCATCATCGACATCAGCATCAAGCATTGACATCAACTCGAGACCTTCGATACTCTGATTTTCTTTCTGAATCATTATCGTCTTCTTCTTCTGATGACTCTGAAGAGACATCGGAGGATTCCAGGGCCACCCGGGATATCCCCTCCTATCCCTCTCCTCCTCATGCGAGGCATCAATCCCCGCCAGAAGACATGTCCTTTCAGGAGTTCATTTGGGTCATGGCAGTGGGTCTCCAAATCACAATAACATCGGAAACGGAACCGAGAGCTGAGGAATTGGAAATCCTCCAATATCCCTTGGCGCCCAAAGAGGCGGCAATGTTACCAGTGCATCGGATCCTACAAGATCTATTGCTCACTAACTGTTCTGCCTATCAGTAAACACCTCAGTACCATGTACCGAGTTCCACTATGCCTGGGGTTTCAAAAGCCTCAACTACCACACCATTCTATGGTGGTGAGTCGCATCACCGATTCCATCAAGAGTTCTAAGACTCATTCATCGGCACCACCTGGCAAAGATGCCAGGGCTCTCAATGTCTTTGGATGTTGCTGCTTCCAGGCATGTATGCTTGCTTCTAGGATTACATCCTACACCCTCTACATGGGCATGCACCTCAAGGACGTCTCAAGGGATCTGCAACCGAGCCTTTGAACTTTATGCTCCATCCTTATGGAATTCCCTACCAAGCTGTCTCAGAAACAATGCCGACCTACTATCCTTCAGAAAACAGCTAAAAACCATCCTTTTCCAGGAATACTTCATCACGACTCCCACCAGAAAGCGCAATAACCACTGATCTCGCCCACCATGAACCTCTGAATCAAAGCTACACTATCTTGTCAATGTACAAAGTTTGTCCCGTGTCCAAAGTCTGTCCTACGTCAAAATCATCAATGTTGTCTCCTCGGTGATGGCCCCACCCTATACTTAATTTCCCCACCCCTCTATGTAACGCCGCTTTGACCCGGTGAAAAGCGGGATATAAATACAGCTAAATAAATAAAATAAATAAATAGGAAATTTTGCTCCTATTCTCCCAGATAAAACAAACTGTAAAAGCAATATATTTCAAATTAAGGACAATCCAACAACTTAGACCTTTGATAGATAATACTGACTTCAGATCCGTGGCTCAAACACTTATAACACCACATTTAGACTATTGTAATGGTATTCTTCAAGGGACCTCTAAGAAAAATATACACACACTTCAATTAGCCCAAAATGTCACTGCAAGGATCATCTATAAAGCGAAACTTTCAGATCATATATCTCCGATTCTCTATGCTCTCCATTGGCTACCTGTCTCATGCAGAATCATCTACAAATCCTTAGTTACTACAATTAAAATCTTTAATAATATAGCACCATCTTTCTTATCTACGCTCATCAACATCCCACATGAAAATAGATCAAGAAGAAGAATAAACCTTCACACGATACAAGTCCCTGATTCTATTCGAAAGACAAGTCAGAAGACAAGTAACACAGCTTTCTCATTCTTCGCCTCTACGTTATGGAACAACCTCCCAATTGAAATCAGAGAAATCAAAGACCTTCAATTATTTAGAAAAAAATCTAAAAACCCATCTATTTACTCTGTACTACAATAACCTCCAAATTGAAGATAATCCAAACTCAGAGAAAAGCGCCGAACATCAGTCACTCACTGACCCTACCTAGACAAGGCATAAAATCTTCCCCTCACATCCACATTGCTCACCTAGATTAAGCTTACTCTTGAATGCAATCGCTTGTCGCTAATGTAAATAATTGTAACTATTGTAATTAATCCCTTTAATGTTGACATATTTATTTATTTATTTATTTATTTATTACAGTTTCTTATATACCGCGCTATTTAGAATCAGCGCGGTTTACATCATAACAAAACGACCATTACGACAAACTGTCATGTTTTGAAAACATTAACTAATGCTTACCCAGTTTTAAACGTTCCTACTTCTCCTGTTATCTTATTGTATTAGAGTTACATTTAATAGTTGAATGTTCTTTGTTCTAAATCTGTTCTATGTAAAATAATAGTATTTTTACTATTAAAGTTTGTTACCTGTAAACCGCCACTGATCTCTGGAAGTGGCGGTATAGAAAAGATGTATAAATAAAATAAAATAAATAAAAGTGTGATGCATACCTAACTGTGGTCACTCAGGCTCAGAACACTTCTAAGTTTCTGACTAGGGTAGCTTTCGATACCTTTGAGTCTATCAGCAGAGCTGCTGCAGTTTGCATAGGAGCTCGTAGAATGGCCTGGCTTCAGGCATCGGATCTTGAGCAGTGGGTTCAAGATAAATTGGCTAATATTCCTTGTTTTGGAGAAAACCTGTTTGGTAAAGATTGGAAAAAGAAGGCAGGGGAGCTTGAGGCGGATGATCTCACCCTCAAGCACCTCTCAAGAAAGATTTCTGACCCCTCTAGGAGGAAGGCTGCTACCAAGAAGTTATTCTACACCAAAAAGAAGAGCTATTTTTCTTCTTACCAACCCTGTGCTGGTTTTCAATCTCAGCAACAACTGCAAAGGCCACAGGGTCCCCTTCAGTCTAAGAAGGCCAAGACTTCTAAACCCCAACCAGCTGCTCTGCCATAGCCAGCACCTAGTTTTTGACTCCTTCCTAGAGAGCATAGCTACTCTGTCTTTGCAGGATCCACAGCCCCTTCACATAGCAGGCAGACTTTGTACTTATGCTCACAGGTAGCATCTCATCACATCGGAGCAGTGGACTCTCAACATCATCCAAAGGAGCTATCTGCTTCACTTTCAAAGCTTACCCCCAATCACCTCTGCAAGAGATTATCCTGCAAACCATTTGCAGGACAATCTCCTGTCCTCCGAGGTAGTCACCCTATTAGCTCAGGGGACTGTCGAAAGAGTCCCTCCCTCCCAAGAAGACAAGGGCTTCTACTCCCTTATTTTCTTATCACAAAGAAAAAAAGAGGTTTCAGACCCATTCTAGATCTGAGGGATCTCAACAAATTTCTCGTTCGAGAAAAGTTCAAGATGATTTCCCTCAGCACCCCTCTGCCATACCTTCAGAGGAACAACTGTCTATGTTCTCTAGACCTCAAAGCTGCTTACACCCATTTGCTGATACACCCTCACCACAGGCAATATCTGCGCTTCCAGGTTCAGAAAATCCATTATCAGCATTGCATGCTTCCCTTCGGGCTAGCATCTGCATCTAGAGTTTTCATAAAATGCATGGCAGTTGTTGCAGCATACCTGGTTCTTTGGGGATCTCTGTCTTCCCTTACTTAGATGATTGGCTGATAAGGGGAGAATCCCCAGAGGTCATAAAACAGTCACTTTCTCACACCATTACGGTGCTCCAAAGTCTAGGCTTTGTGTTAAACCTTTCAAAATCCAGCCTGCTTCTCTTACAGCAACACAAGTTCATCAGAGCATTTCTTGATACTCGTCAGGGCCGAGTTTTTCTTCTTCAGGATCGCTCTGCTTGTCTCATCAAGTTGACCTTCACCATACAAGATCAAAGTGCCGTGACAGCTCGAGACATGCTACGTCTTCTGGGACACATGGTCTCCATAGTCCACGTCAACACATATGCCTGTCTACACATGAGACAGGACCAGTTGACACTCTCATCCCAATGGAGTCAGGCAACTGGACGTCTCTCAGACAAGATTTGCATCACTCCTCCTCTTATCAACTCCCTTCAGTGGTGGTGCTTCCCCCAACATCTTCTCAGAGGATCACCTTTTCAGATGCCTCCACCCCAATGCACCCTAATGATGGATGCTTCCAAACTCAGGGAGCACATCTGAACAATCTCATTACACAGAGGAAGTGGACAGAACAGGAATGCTGAATGCAGATCAATCTCCTCTAGCTACACGCTCTCACGAATGCCCTTCGGGTTTTTCAACCCAACTATCGGGCAAACACATCTTAGTCCAGACGGACAACCAAGTAGCCATATTCTATGTGAACAAGCAGGGAGGAACTGGTTCCTATCCCCTCTGCCAGGAGATCCTTTGACTCTGGTTCTTCGCCACGCCATTGCACACCACATCCATCTCTGGGCAGTGTATCTTCCAGGTGAGCTCAATGTCCCGGTGGACAGACTCAGCCGCATCTTTCATCCAAACAAGTGGACTCTAAAACAAGAGATGGCATCCTGGATCTTCCACATGTGGGGAACCCACAGAATAAATCTGTTCGCCACTCAGGAGAATGCGCAACTGCTGCTTTTTTGCTCCAGACTTCCCTCCTGACACAGTCAGGCAGTGGATGCCTTTCTCCTACATTGGGGCTCAGGCCTGCTTTATGCATTCCCACCGACCCCCCCCCCCCCCCATACCCAAAACTCTGTTCAAGCTGCAAACCAACAAGGGCTCTATGATTCTTATAGTCCCATACTGGCCCCGTCAACTGTGGTTTTCTCTGCTGCTTTATCTAGTGCAGACTCCACTCCTCAGTTTGGGTCATCCTCTCACCTGACCTCCTCTTTCAGGATCAGGGACTACTCCTCTATCCAAATCCACAAGCCCTCTGTCTCACAACATGACTGCTAAAAGCATGACCTTTGATGACCTGGATCTCCCTCAGCCGGTCAAGGACGTCTTGCTTGCATCATGCAAGCCTTCTATCAGACGTTCTTATGCCTTCAAATGGCAACGATTCACCCTTTGGTGCACACCAAAGCAGATTGATCCATTTGACTGCCCAGTGGAACTTCTTCTGCAATATCTTTTATGCTTGTCCTCCACAGGACTTAAGACTAACTCTGTCAGAGTTCACCTCCGTGCATTGCAGCCTATCACAGGCCACTGGATAGGCATCCCATTTCCTTGCACCCCGTGGTGCAGCAATTCATGTGGGATATCCTGCTTTCCAAGCCACGATCAAACCACCACCAGTGGCTTGGGACCTCAACTTGGTCCTAGCACAGCTTTTAAAAGCCCCATTTGAGCCTTTGGCTACCACTTCTCCAGAATTCCTGTCTTGGAAAGTCATCTTCCTAATTGCTCTCACCTCAACTCGTCACATCAGTGAACTACAAGCTCTGGTAGCGGATCCTTCCTACACTAGATTCCACCATGACAAGGTGATTCTCCATACCCATCTGCATTTTCTTCTGAAAAGTGGTCTCCTTTTCATATCAACCAGTCTGTCATGCTACCAGTCTTCTTTCCCCAATCGCATACCTCTAGGGCTGAGGCAGCATTGTGTACTTTGAATTGCAAGTGTGCCCTTGCCTTCTACTTGGACAAGACCAAGGATTTTAGGAAATCCTTTCAATTATCTTCTTTGACCCAAGCCACTTGGGTCTTCTGGTGTCAAAACGCACCCTATCCAACTGGATTGCAGACTGCATTTTTTTTGCCTATGCTTAGGCGGAACTCTCCCTTAAGGGTCACATTACTGCTCACAATGTGAGGTCCATGGCAGCCTCAATCACCAACCTCCATTCTGACTCCATAGAGGAAATCTACCGGGCAGCTATCTAGTCCTCTGTTCACAGCTTCGCTGCTCACTTCTTCCTTGACAGAGACTCCCATTAGGATGCTGTCTTTGGCCAGGCTGTTCTTCAGCATCTTTTTGGGACTTAATCACAACTCCTACCAATTATACCTCTCTGGCACCTGACTCCTGGCTCCATGCTTTGGTCTTCTGCACTCAAATCCATTTAGCCACTTTGTGTCCATGCCTTCTTGGCTCCATTTTTTAGCCTCAGGGATGTCTTTTCAGTCTGGTGCCTGGGAGCTCGTGAATCCCATATGTGAAGACTGAATTCCTGCTTGTTCCTGGAGATAGTGTAGTTACTCACCTGTAACATGTGATCTCCGGGAACAGCAGGAATCAGTCTTCATAACCCACCCTCCTCCCTAGGAGTTGTTGGGTATACTTTTTCCTCTACCTCTCAGCTATAAACTCAACTGAGGAGAGGAGGAGAGGAGTTGGGAAGGCGGGAAAGCAGATGTGCAGGCACAATGCAGTGCTCCCAAAGGCTTTCCTATTTGATGCTGGGGAGTGTTCTCATGTGGGCTCCATCAGTATCGATGATACCCATATGGGAAGACTGATTCCTGCTGTTCCTGGAACTCACCTGTTACAGGTGAGTGACTACGCTTTTCGGTCGGGTAATTCTTTCTTTTTCAAAATCAAGTCATTTAATTTAGCTGCAGATATTTTTCTGGACAACAGCGGGTTCAAGAAGTGATTCGGGGGTGTGAGGACAATCTCCACCATGGACACTCATTGCGAGCCGATCATAAGCCCTCTTCTTGTAAATTGTGTTTACAGATGACAAAAAGAGGGCTGAAGGTTCAAGAAAAATAGCATGACAAACATTTTGGCACTTCTAAATCCGATCCATTAGCATAGGCGCCATGAGTCTCAAGCTTCCAAGGCTGCACTGGATGCTGGTGGTGCATCATCAAAGAGCTCTCGAATCCACTTGGAGCAGTCTACCATAAAATAAGGACCCTCCATCATCTAGCCCACTCCTAGACCCCTCAGATTTTCACACAATATTCCATGCTCTCATCTTCCTGCACTTTGACTACACCAATATTATCCTTCATGGCTCCCAAAACACACCCTCCAACCACTCCAGTTGCCATGAACACAGCTGCCCATTCACTCCAAGGTGTGTCCAGATTCTAACACATCTCACCCATCCTGATGCAGTTACACTGGCTCCCCATAACTAGCCATCTGATCTACAAAGCCCTTCTACTTACGTTCAAGATTCTTCACGACTTGTCTGCGTCCTCCCTGACAGCAATTATACAACGTACTCCAGACAACAGAATGATGAGATTGAGTATGGTAAACACTCTGGTTACACCTTCAGCAATAAGGACTTGCACCCAGGCCACCAAGAATCACACCTTTTCCTTATACGCACCAACCCTTTGGAATGCCCTTCATCCCTCGATCGAGCCATTGCTGACCAATCAACCTTTAGAAAGGCCTTAAAGACTCACCTATTCCAGCTAGTTTATGACCACACACCTTAAATAAGGACTTGCATAGTGAGGGCATCCCTCACCTATATAATCTATAACCTTGAGGTTCTGCTGCATAACTTGTAATTAGTTCTCCCATCTCTCCCCTAATTCCCCTGCCCCCATCCCTCCCGTAATTCCCTTGCCCCATCCAAGTTCATGTCCCTATTGAATGTTTAATGTAACCGCTTGTTTCTGTTTATTACCTGTTCTATGTAAACTAGATTCTATGTTAAATACCTGTTCTATGTAAACTTGGCTTGACTGTTCGCATTCTATGTAAACTGCGCTGATTTTAAATAGTGCAGTATATAAAAGCAAATAAATAAATAAATAATAGGAGTGTATTACACCACTGGAGCCAATTAAGGATAAGGGAGAACCCTAAATGAAATTTACAAAGGAGAATAAAGCTGAGTAGAGCAGACAGAACCTTATTCCATAACTCTCAACAGGATAAACAAACCTACTAAATAAGAGGGATAGAAGATGTAACCACCATTTTGGCAGAAATAAATGCTCAACTAAAACAACCACACTAAGGGGCTTGTTTACAAAGCCCCTAAGAGCTAAACGATAAACCCTAAGAAAAAAAATCTTAGTCATAAAATGTAAATATTTGTAATATCTCTTTTACTACCCAAAGTACTTATACGGCAACATTTCTCATATTTAATCCAATATTAGTATTATCCATTGTACATAAGAATTCCTTCAGGGAACTGGAAATAGCTATTTATACCAAAAAGAACATAAATATTAAAAAAAAAATACAAGGAGAAATTGACCTCGGTTCAAAGCCAGTATCCCTCTACATGGCAGATTCCTGCCACAGGGGAGTTGCCTTCCACCGCATCACAGGTTTAGAAAAAACTCCTCTTTCTTTTCTACTTTTTTAATATTCTACATGAAATATTAATTTAAAACTCATGAGTTAATCAATTTTATCTTTTATAGTTTCTTAATAAAGTCACTCTAATAACGGCCTAGGCTCAGCCACAGTGTTTTATACTGCACTCAGAAAAATACTCAAATGTGTTCACTCACATACAGCCATTACTCCTGAAAAGGGTCAAATTTACTGGGAGGGAATGTTAATAATTCAGCTGTCTAGTTTTCCCGATATACACATTGGAGCATGGGCAACTGTACACTTCTTGGATGTCCAGGTGCACAAATCAGTGGATACATTTGTCCCTACATCGTATTCAAAGCCTACAGATGGTAATACACTCCTGCAGTATTAGAGCTTCCATCCGTCCCATTTAAAGAACAGTCTGCCATATTCCCAACTCTTACTTTGTAGACATATATGCTCCTCAAATGGATTAAATATGAGAAACATTGCAGTATAAGTACTTTGGGCAGTGAAGGAAATAAATGCTACTAAATGAGCTGGATCCTGGAAAATATACCTGTTGCTTGGCTACAAGATCAAACATTTGCAGAGGCCAGCCCATCCACTAGACAAGCTAGGTGGCCGCCTAGGGTAGCTGACCTGGGTGGGTAGCTTTCTTGCCTGTGGAAGGCCATGTGCTTTGGCACACATGACCTGTCGCTTCTGATCCCCCTCCGACGCAGCTTACTGTCAAAGGAGTGTCAGAAGCGCCAGGCCATGTGTGAAGCATTTGGCCTGCCGCAGGCAACAAAGTGGCACACAAAACCGCCACTTTTAAAATGCCGCTACTCTTCTCCCCCCCAAAACAGAATTGACGGCAGCAGGAGACAGCGGCTTGGCTGGGGGGAGGGGGGGGTGGCAGCACAACTAGGGTTTCTGCCTGGGGTGGCAGAAATCCTTGGGTTGACTCTGGATATCTCAAACAAAAAGTTGCACCTAAGTGCAAAACCTGAGATCTTAGCAATAGGAATTGCTTCTGCCTCTTCTGGGTGGACCTTGAAACATCAGGAAACATTCTAATTCCTGATCGTGTCCCCAGTCTAGTCCCGAAACCTCTGAGTTCCGTATCTCATACAGCAGCTTGGAGACTGAGAAAACTCTTCTTTTTGATGACATCACTGGTATATCCATCCCGGATCCGCCTCCTGTCACCAGTTACCTCAGTCTCCAAGCAGCTGGATGGATGGTGAGCCCGGGGCTCCGGACTCACTGGAGAAACAATTAGGAATAGTTTTTAGGTTTTATTAGATCTAAATTTAAATTTAAAACCATTTATTTTCCTTTAACTTACTTTAATTAATTTGCTTAAATTTCCTCACCACAGCGTTTGCTGGTTCCACTTATGGACAATTGGTACTCTCAAAAGGGGGGGGTCTGTATCTTTAAGAAGTTCAGACCTTGCTCTTGCCTCTTTATTTCTGTCTGCTCCCTTCCCTTCTGTTAGGCCTCTTGGAAGCTGAGCCGGGGGGGGGTAAGAGGAGACGTAGCCTTCCCGAGCCGTTCCGGCGCCGTGCAGAGGCTTTGCCTGCCAGAGCGTCCGGGCGGCTTGCAGACTTCGCGCGGGGCCGGAAGCTGTTCCCCTGTTGCAGTACGGGCAGCTCCTCCGGTTCCGCTGAGTTGGGAAAGAAAGCGGCGGCTCCCTTTGTTACCCGCTGAGGTGAGTGCCTGTGTCAGCACCGCTACTGCGGTACGCGAGTTTTGGCGCGAAAAGGGCTTTTTCGGCCTACACGCGGGAGCCGCGTTTTTTGTCAGGCCTCGAGCTCTGCGGCTCCAGTTCGCGGGACCGTCGCGGCCCGTAGCCGTTCGCTGGAGCAGTTCCGCTGTCAGTGCGCTGGCTTATTATTTGGCTTTGTTCACCCTTGTTCTCTGGTACTGCATTTTAAAAAAAAAATAAAAAATAAGGAACGGAGACAAGGCGTCAATTTTATTATTCCCACTACCTTTTGACAGTCTTTCATTAGGGGCAGTACAAAGGGGCTAAGGCACAAGGACAGGGGGTAGCATTATGCCCTCAAAACCACTGTGCATGGTGTGTGGGGCCAAGAAGGTCACAGACGCGGGGGAGTCTGTAAGGCATGCCTGAGGGACGCTGCTGGCACTGACATGCAGGCTGAGGGAACTTCTCTTCCAGCCTCTGAGCCCTTGGGTTTGCCGGCTTCTGGTGGGACGCAGGAAGAGCCGGTTGCGGGGCCCTCCTCGGCCTCGGATATTCCCCCTTCCCCAGTGGCCTGGCCTCCTCAAATGGCCTCTATTTTCTCGCCGGATTTTCTCCTCTTGCTACAGCGCTCCGTGCAGGACTATACCCCGCCGCTCGGGGGTCCGGCAACCGGGGGCCCTTTCAAGCGGTCCGCTTCCCAGAGTCAGGGGGAGTCCTGCTCCCGCGGGGCCAAGAGGCCGCGGGGGGAAGGGGATGTCGCAGACCCTTCCTTGGCTTCCGAGGCTCCGCTGTCAGATGACGAAGTCCTCAGCCTGGATGGTGAGGACCTAGAGGAGGGCGAGATTCCCGAGGAGGAGGACCAGGCTAGAGTAGTCCGCGTATTTCGCAGGGATGAGTTGCCGGCGCTTATTGCGGAGTCGCTCAAGGTGCTCAATATCCCGGTCCCTGGAGCGGCGGAGGAAGACGCTCTTGAGGATCCTTTGCTGCAGGTCTTCAGACGAAGTCAGAAGGTCTTCCCGGTCCATAGAGTGTTCACCGAAATGATACAGGAGGAGTGGAACACTCCTGAGGCCCCGCTTCGGGGTGCCCGGGTCATGGGCCGCTTATATCCTTTGTCCGAAAAAGACAAGGAGGTGTTTAAGCCCCCCAAGGTGGATGCGGCTGTCTCGGCAGTCACTAAAAAGACTACTATCCCTGTGGAGGGCAGCGCGGCTCTCAAGGATGTCCAGGACAAGAAATTGGATGTCCTGCTGCGACAAGTTTTTGACGTGAATGCCCTCTCCCTTCAGGCGGCTATCTGTGGAGCTTGGGTAGCCCGGGCCTGTCTCCATTGGTCCCAACGGATGTGTGCGGAGGGGGCACAGGAGGCAGCCCGTCTGGAGTCAGGGGCGGCCTACTTGGCGGATATTCAATATGATCTGATGCGCGGCTTATCTAAGAGCATGGCTTCGGCAGTTGCGGCCCGGCGTTACCTATGGCTCCGCAATTGGTCGGCTGATGCCTCCTCCAAAGCTCGTCTGAGCAAACTACCCTTTAAGGGGCGCCTGCTCTTTGGAGAGGACTTGGAGAAACTGGTCAAGGACCTCGGGGAGTCTAAGGGGGGCAGGCTGCCAGAGGACAGGCCTAAGCAAGGCCGTCAGAATCCGTCAGGCAAGGGGAATCAGCGCGAATTTCGCCGCTTCCGCTCCCAGAGATTCTCTTCTTTTCCACGTGGACGTTTTCCCGGTAGGGGACAAGGTTTCCGTGGGTTTCGTGGAGCTGGCAGGGGCTTCGGAGCTACCTCCGCGCCTTCCTTCGCCTCCAAGAAGACACAATGAGATGAGGGGGGTCCAGGCACCCGTCATTCCCGTGGGGGGGCGCTTGAAGGAGTTTTACTCTGTCTGGACCCAAATCACTTCCGATCAGTGGGTGCTCGAGGTCATTCGGGAGGGCTACGCACTCGAATTCCAAAAGCCGGTGCGCGACTCCTTCGTGCAGTCCCCCGGCCGGTCACTCGCCAAACGCGCAGCCCTTCGAGAGACGGTACAAAAACTGTTAGATCTCGGGGCGATTGTGCCGGTTCCTCCGGACCAGTGCGGCAGCGGTCGATACTCCATATATTTCATCGTGTCAAAGAAAGGCGGGGGATTTCGCCCGATCCTCGATCTCAAGGGGGTGAACCGCTGTCTTCGGGTGACTCATTTCCACATGGAAACCCTGCGCTCGGTGGCGGTAGCAGTGCAGAAAGGGGAGTTTCTCACTTCCTTGGATCTGGCGGAGGCGTACCTACACATTCCCATTCGTCCCGAGCATCACAAATTCCTCCGTTTCGCTGTTCCCTTCGGTCACTTTCAGTTCCGAGCGTTGCCCTTCGGTCTGGCAACGGCTCCTCGGGTCTTCACGAAGGTTATGGTGGTGGTGGCAGCGGCTTTACGAAAGGAAGGGATCCTAGTCCACCCCTACCTGGACGATTGGTTGATCCGGGCGAAAACTCGCACAGAAAGCGTCTCGGCAACGGCCCGGGTGGTGGCCTTCCTGGAGAGCCTCGGCTGGATTGTCAATGCGTCCAAAAGTCAGCTTGTGCCGTCACAGGATTTGGAGTACCTGGGGGCGCGATTCGACACCCGAGTAGGCCGGATATTTCTGACGGATCTGCGAGCGCGGAGCCTTCGCCGCCGCGTTCGCGGGTTTCTGGCGTGCAAAGCGCCTTCGGCGTGGCGTTACCTGCAGTTGCTGGGAACCATGGCGGCAACATTTGGAGACGGTGCAGTGGGCAAGGGCGCACATGCGTCCCTTACAGGCGGCGCTACTTCGCCGCTGGTCGCACCAGCAGGATCTGCTGGCCACGAGGTTGCCCTGCTCGGCAGAGGTTCAGCTGGCCCTGCGCTGGTGGCTGGATCCCGATTCGCTCCAGCGCGGGAAGTCTCTGGAGACTCCCTCGTGGGTAGCTCTGATGACGGACGCCAGTCTCAGCGGTTGGGGAGCTCATTGCCAAGGTCGATTTGCCCAGGGGAGTTGGACTGCTCCGGAGCAGTCGTGGTCCATCAACCGGTTGGAGTTGCGAGCAGTGTCCCTCGCGCTATGGGCGTTCCGCTCGAGCCTCGAGGGAGCGGCCGTTCGGGTTTTTTCCGACAACGCGACCGCGGTGGCCTACGTCAACAAGCAGGGCGGAACGTCCAGTGCGACTCTGGAGGAGGAGGCCGGCAGCTTATGCGCCTGGGCGGAGGCAAATCTCCTGGATCTGTCGGCAGCTCACGTGGCCGCGGTCGACAATGTGCAGGCCGATTTCCTCAGCCGGGTACGAGTGGACCCGGGGGAGTGGGTTTTGCATCCCAACGTCTTCCAGATGCTCGTCCGCAGATGGGGAGCGCCGGTCATGGACCTAATGGCGACCTTCGACTCTGCGAAGACGAGTCGTTTTTTCAGCAGGCGCAGGGAGAGAATGTCGGAGGGCCTCGACGCTCTCATTCAGGACTGGCCCTTGGGGCAGCTTCTATACGTGTTTCCGCCGTGGGTTCTCATCGGCAGGGTGCTCCAACGGATCGAAAGGTTCAGCGGGCAGGTCATTCTCATCGACCCAAATTGGCTGCGCCGGCCCTGGTACGGGGACTTGGTGCGGCTGCTGGTGGCGAAGCCGTGGAGACTCCCCGCCCGACCCGATCTCCTGACCCAGGGGCCCCTCTACATGCCTCATGTGGAACGATTCTCGCTTACGGCCTGGCTCTTGAGAGGGCGCGCCTGCGGGCCCGAGGGTACTCGGCAGCAGTGATTGCTACTATGTTGAAGGCCCGCAAGACGTCAACATCCTTGGCTTATGTTAGGGTGTGGCGGATCTTTGAGGACTGGTGCGCGGTCCGGGATTGCACGGCTCTAAAAGCCTCCATTTCCCAGATATTGGATTTTTTGCAGAATGGTTTCGATAAAGGGTTGGCGGTGGCCTCTCTGAGAGTACAGGTGGCAGCGTTGGCGTGTTACAGGGGCAGAGTCGGCGGGCAGGCACTTGCGTCTCAGAAAGACATCAAGCGCTTCTTGAAAGCAGTGTCCCTCCTGCGGCCTCCGTGTCGGGAGCTCGTTCCCAGATGGCATCTGCCGCTCGTGTTGCACGCTCTGGAGCGAGAGCCTTTTGAGCCTCTGTCGCGAGTGACTCTGAAGGACCTTACGCTGAAGGTGGTGTTTCTTGTAGCGATCTGTTCCGCTCGTCGGGTCTCCGAGATCCAAGCTTTCTCTTGTAGGGAGCCCTACCTCTCGTTTTATGCGTCTAGGGTAGTGTTGAGGACGGTGCCCGCATTTCTCCCGAAGGTTGTCTCTCCGTTTCATGTCAGTCAGGATGTTTCTTTGCCGGTGTTTCCTCGGTCGAGTCAGCAGGAGTCTGCTCCGCAGTTGCATCGGCTGGATGTTGGTAGAGCCTTGCGGCAGTACCTCAAGCGGACAGAGTCGTTTCGGAAGACGGAGAGGCTTTTTGTGCTGTTCGCGGGACGGAGGAAGGGGGAAGCGGCGTTGAAGGCTTCCATTTCTCGGTGGATCAAAGAAGCGATTGCGACGGCCTACCTACTGAACGGTAAGCAAGTGCCGCCTGGGTTGAAAGCGCATTCCACCAGGGCGCAGGCCGCCTCTTGGGTGGAGAGGCGGTCGGTTGCGCCGGCTGAGATCTGTAAGGCGGCGACCTGGTCCTCTTTGAATACCTTTATCAAGCACTATCGGTTGGATGTGCTGCGACAGGGCGAAACCTGTTTCGGAACGGCTGTGCTTCAGGCCACGCTTCAGGGTCCCTCCCATCTCTAAGGTTTCCTTTTACTGCTCTGGTACTGACCCAGAGGTTTCGGGACTAGACTGGGGACACGATCAGGAAGGTGAAATTAGTCTTACCTGCTAATTGTAGTTCCTGGAGTGGACACAGTCTAGTCCCGTATCCCTCCCGAGACCTTCGGTGGCTTCAGCGCCTGAAGCAGGCAGAGACTAATCACAGGTAAGATCGGTAAGAGTTTGGCCGTCCTGTGTGGTTTCTTCGGGGGGTGCTTGTTACTCCTCTGCCTCCCTCATTTTCTGCGGGGGATTTTTTCTTATCTATCTTGATCTCTCTATCTTTATTTCTGTCTGTGGATGCAGGAGTGGTCTGATTGTTATTAAAGATACTTGTTGGGTTGGCCAATTGGGTCTACCGTTTTAGATAATTGCTGTTTTTGATTATTTGGTTCTTACTTGTGGCTCCGGGGAGTCTGCTTTGTCAATAGGTAACTGGTGACAGGAGGCGGATCCGGGATGGATATACCAGTGATGTCATCAAAAAGAAGAGTTTTCTCAGTCTCCAAGCTGCTGTATGAGATACGGAACTCAGAGGTTTCGGGACTAGACTGTGTCCACTCCAGGAACTACAATTAGCAGGTAAGACTAATTTCACCTTTTACAATTCAGGAATGGCACATCTGTGAGCCTAAAGAACAACTTAACAACCATTCCTTATCAGAGTCTAGTGCCAGTTGAACTATTAAGGTAGCTAACTGAGGTACGTCCTCAGTGGATTGTTCAAGAAAATCTGTCATATTAAGTACTTCAAAACTAGGGTCTTGCATTATAAGATTCCAAAGCCTTTAACCTATCATCCTGCCCAGTGAATTTCAATTGCATGTCTCTGAGGTAGCCTAGCACTGAGAAACTTGAACATAGAACAAGGAAATCTGTGGAGACAAAGTCTGCAAAATCAGGTTCAGGGAATTTTGTATCCCCTGAATTGCATCCCACAGAGTCAAAGGCAATAGTTTTTGGTTGAGCAGACTCACCACTGAGGGGATCAGAAGCCAACAGGTGTCCACTCAATACACCCAACTATGATCTTGGTAACAGTAGACACCTTTTCCCCTTATCTTCAAGATTTTCCATAGGCTGAATAAAGTCGGAAATAGATCTCTCTTCGCCACTGCTTAGTGTCTCCTTTTCCACGGCAACTTCCAGTACCAGAACTGCGGCCACAGGAGTTGCCTGTCTCCCGAGGCAAATGAGATTTACCAGTGGTGAAATAGCTGCTGGGGACTCTGATAGGAACCTTCCTCCAGGAGAGAGTGATGCCACCTCCAATGAGCCAGAGGGCATCTCCGCCTGCCCTCATGGCTCCAGCACGGTATCGGGAATGGATACACCACAGATCACAGAAGGGATGATGGGGAATTATACTGGTGTTGATGACAGTCCAACACCCAGAGCCTTAGCCTTAACTGCAGTAACATGGGTCTTTGTCTTCCTCTTGCCATAACATTCAGGGCAAGGATCCTCCAGCATGTCTGCCATTTTGCCATGCCCCCAGGCATATTTTTGAAGGACATCATGCTCAGCCTTGATATGTCCACATTTCTGCCTCAAGAGAAGTTTGAGCAATATCATTCCCTAGTGAGTCATACTGAGGACAGCTCGAAATTCATGGTTCAAGTGACCTGTGAGCTTCTGCAATAGGTATTGACACCTGGAGATTCACCTGGCTACAGGTTTCAGGCCTCCAGTCATCCGTGCAGAACAAGTTTGCTAACGTACCATGCCATGGACAGAATCTCTTTGGAGACTAGGTAGAAGAGAAGGCAGGCTTCATAGGAAAGCAAGCCGTCACTCTTCGGAATCGCTCAAAGTGCATGTCTGAGCTGGCCTCCTATCACAGGAGATATCCAGGTGGCAGTCAAAGAAAGACTTGCTACTCCCAAAGTCGTAGGTATTTCCTGGGCTCCCACTACTCCCAGTCCAAGCAGACTCCTTGAGCATGTTCTAAGCAAGAGACGTCTCAGAAGGCCCAGCCTGCATCACAGCCAAAGTCTGGGGTGGGGGTTTTGATTGGTTCCTGCAGAGCATAGCCACTCTACCTGTAACCTCAAAGGATAGCTCATGTCACTCCTCTTCTCAAGTCACTATCTCCAGGAACAAGCAGGAATGTAGTCTTCACATATGGGTATCGTTGGTACCGACGGAGCCTGCACGGGAACGCTCCTCAGCCTCCAAAAGGAAAGACTTTGGGAGCATCCCACAGCGCATGCGTGCTGCCTTCCCGCCTCACTACCTCTCTCACTTCAGTTCTTCGTTTTCCGCGGAGCCGACAGGACGCCTCTCCTATCACCGCAGAAAACTTTATCTTCTTTCTTGTTTTTTGTGGTCGCGTCTGCCTTCATTCGACGTCTACTGGTACCGTTGGTTCTGTTTTCTTATTTTCTTCTAAAAAAAAAAAAAAAGAAACATATTTTCTTCGGTGCCTCACCCCTCCTGGGGTTAGGCGCCATTTTGGGCACTAGGCCCAAAAATCTCCAGACATGGAGAAGCCAACTAGTGGTTTTAAAAAATGTTCCAACTGTGGCGGTACTATTTCCGTCACCGACACCCATGAATGGTGTCTCAAATGTTTAGGTCCTGAGCATTGTCCAGCGGAGTGTAGAAAGATGACCAAAAGGGGCCTGCTGAACAGAGCTGCAAAGGCCAGTTCCCTTTTCACGGTTGATACGATGTCAGTTGCATCGACATCTTCCAGGGCTTCATCTTCCTCTCATGGATCTCAGGTAACTAAACAAAAGTCTAAAGACTAGCCGGTCCTTGAAGGGTAAATCTCTTGCAAAGCATCGAGATGCCACTGGCACTACCCTAAGAACATAAGATATGCCATACTGGGTCAGACCAAGGTCCATCAAGCCCAGTATTCTGTTTCCAACAGTGGCCAATCTAGGTCATATGTACCTAGCAGTTTCCCCAAGACACACAAGTTCCACAATGCTTGTACTGGGTCAAGCATTCATATCTTCGGTCACTTCTTAATAATGGTTTATGGACCTTTCCTCCAGGAACTTGTCCAAACCTTTTTTAAACCCAGCTACACTAACAGCCTTTACTACATCCTCCGGTAACAAATTCCAGAGTTTGATTACACGTTGAGTGAAAAAATATTTTCTTTTATTAGTCTTAAATAGTTTACCCTGTAGCTTCATTGCATGTCCCCTAGTCTTTCTATATTCTGATAAGGTAAACAATCGATCTACGTTTACCCGTTCCACTCCGTTCATTAATTTATAGACTTCTATCATATCTCCCCTCAGCTGTCTCTTTTCCAGGTTAAAGAGCCCTAACCTTTTTAGCCTTTCTTCATAGGAGTATCCTTCCATCCCCTTTACCATTTTGGTGGCTCTTCTCTGTACCTTTTCTAAAATCGCTATATCCTTTTTAAGATACGGCGACCAGAATTGCACACAATATTCAAGGTGCGGTCTCACCATGGAACAATATAGAGGCATTATAATATCTTTTGTTTTATTTTCCATTCCTTTCCTTATCATACCTAGCATTCTATTTGCTCTCTTGGCCGCCGCTGCATACTGGGCCGAGGGTTTTAACATGGTATCCACAATGACGCCTAAATCTTTTTCCTGGGTGGTGGTTCCTAATGTGGAACCTTGCATCGTGTAACCATAGTTTGGGTTGTTCTTCCCTAGGTGCATAACCTTGCACTTGTCCACATTAAATTTCATCTGCCATTTTGATGCCCAGTCTTCCAATTTATCAAGATCCTCTTGCAATTTTTCACAATCCTCTTGGGTTTTAACAACTTTAAATAGTTTTGTGTCATCTGCAAATTTGATAACCTTGTACCACTCGTCATTCCACTTTCCAGGTCATTTATGAATATGTCAAAAAGCAGCGGACCCAGCACAGATCCCTGGGGTACACCACTATTCACCTTTCTCCATTGGGAAAATTGGCCATTTAGCCCTACCCTCTGCTTTCTATCTTTTAACCAGTTCCTGATCCACAATAGTACATTGCCTCCTATCCCATGACTCTTTAGTTTTGCCAAAAGTCTCTGATGAGGGACCTTGTCAAAGGCTTTCTGAAAGTCCAGATACACAATATCAACCGACTCACCTTTGTCCACCTGTTTATTCACTCCTTCAAAAAAACATAACAGATTAGTAAGACAAGATCTTCCTTGTCTAAAGCCATGTTGGCTGTCTCCCAATAGGTTGTGACTATCTACATGCTGAGTAATTTTATTCTTTATGATGGTTTCTACCATTTTTCCCTGTGCTGACGTCAGGCTCACCGGTCTGTAGTTTCCCGGATCACCCCTGGAACCCTTTTTAAAAATTGGTGTTACATTGGCGATCCTCCAATCTTCAGGTATTAGAGATGATTTTAATGATAGTTCACAGATTACTGATAGCAGTTCTGCAATCTCATATTTCAGTTCTTTCAACACCCTTGGATGTATACCATCCGGCCCAGGTGATTTGCTACTCTTCAGTTTATCTAATAGTTGTAAGACATCTTCCCGATGTATCGATATTTCAACAACACCCAAGCTTGATGTACGTCTTTAACCTTCGCAACTGCTCCTTTTAGTTTTTTCTTAACTGTTTTCCTCATTTTATCATAGTCTCCCTTTCGAAAGTTAGAAGGTAGTACTGTGGATTTCCTTACTATCCCTCCTCCACTAATTAAATCAAAGGTGATCATGCTATGATCACTATTGCCAAGTGGCCCCAACACCCTTATCTCTTGCACTAGATCTGGTGTTCCACTAAGGACTAGGTCTAATATGGCTTCCCCTCTGGTCGGTTCATGAACCAGCTGCTCCAAGAAGCAGTCATTTATTTCATCTAGGAACTTTATCTCCCTTGCATGTCCTGACATGACACTGACCCAGTCGATACCGGGGTAATTGAAATCACCCATTATTATTACTGCGCTGTAACGTTTGTTAGCTTCCTTGATTTCTTTGAGCATTTCATCCATTTGGTCATTCTGGCCAGGTGCTCGATAGTACACCCCCACTGCCATTGCCTTCCCCCTTTTATATGGAATTTCAATCCATATAGATTCTACAGCAGATTTTGTTTCCTGCAAAACTTTAATCTTTTCTGAGTCAATGTCCTCTCTAACATAGAGCGCAACCCCTCCACCAATTTGATCAGCTCTATCATTACGATATAGTTTGTACCCAGGTATCACAGTGTCCCACTGGTTGTCCTCCTTCCACCATGTCTCTGATATTCCAATCATATCTAACCTTTCATTTAGTGCTATATATTCTAACTCTCCCATCTTATTCTTTAGACTTCTAGCATTTGCATACAAGCATTTTAGAGAATGTATTTTATTCATGTTAATTTGGCTATTGTTAGACATGGGTAAATTGGGATCTTTAAGCTCTGTCTGCTCCATACTTGAGGGCATTTGGGCTACTTTACTCTTTTGTGGAACCTCTCTGCTTTTGGTAGTATCCTTCAAGGATACATTCTTCCGAACCATCCGTTCTTGGGCGACTGTCGGCTTTCCCCTAATATCTAGTTTAAAAGCTGCTCTATCTCCTTTTTAAAGGTTAATGCCAGCAGCCTGGTTCCATCCCGGTTAAGGTGAAGCCCATCCCTTCGGAAGAGCCCCTCCTTTCCCCAGAATGTTCCCCAGTTCCTAACAAATCCAAAACCCTCATCTCTGCACCATTGTCTCATCCACGCATTGAGACTCCAGAGCTCTGCCTGCCTTTTGGGTCCTGCGCGTGGAACAGGAAGCATTTCGGAGAATGCTACCCTGGAAGTTCTGGATTTCAACTTCCTACCTAAAAGCCTAAATTTTGCCTCCAGAACCTCCCTACCACATTTTCCTATGTCATTGGTACCGACATGTAACAAGACAGCAGACTCCTCCCCAGCACTATCTAAGACCTTATCTTGGTGTCGCGTGAGGTCCGCTACCTTCGCACCAGGCAGGTATGTTACCAGGCGATCCTCGCGTCCACCAGCCACCCAGCTATCTACATGCCTAATGATCGAATCACCAACTATAACGGCTGTCCTAACCCTTCCCTCATGGGCACATGGCCCTGGAGAAACTTCCTCGGTGCGAGAGGGTTTTACATCACCTGGAGGACAGGTCCTAGTTACAGGATCACTTCCTGCCACACCAGGGTGATGCTCTCCTGTCACGTGACCTCTCTCCTCCATTGCAACAGGGGTGCTGCCAGACTGGAGGTGGGACTTCAGGACTATATCCCTGTAGGTCTCGTCTATGTACCTCTCTGTCTGTCTTATGTTTTCCAAGTCTGCTACTTTAGCCTCTAGAGAATGGACTTGTTCTCTGAGAGAAAAGAGCTCCTTGCATCTAGTGCACACGTAAGACCTCTCACCAACTGGGAGAAAATCATACATGTGACACTCAATGCAAAAGACTGGAAAGCCCCCATCCCGCTGCTAGACTGCTGTCTGCATCTTAGTTTAAGTTTGTGTCTAGATCTTTAAGTTCTTACTTACTAGGGGTTGCTATGGGTATTTATACCAATAAAACTGTACCTAATACGCTTAATATACCTTGTTCACCTGAAGCTTAATTAATCTCAGGTCCTTAGTGTATGACTGATTTGGGTAATGAGCTTCACCTGAAAGCACCTCCTGTCTTTTAAGATGTGTAAGTACCTATAAAGCTATGATTATCCCAGGGGAGGGTGGGTGTGGGGAGGGAGTGAGGGAAATAACACTTATTAAAAGGGGGCTGCTACACAGTACCCTGTCTTGTGCTGCTGAGGTAAGCTAAATTCTGATTTGATTTAAATTATAGCTCTTAGCTGCTGCTAGGCTCTAACTTCTTATGAAATTTAAACTACAAGCTCTCTGCTGGGTACTAAATTTAACCAGAAAGCTCTCTTCTGTGTGTTAAATATAAACTAAAAGTACTTTGCTGTTACTTGGCCCTGAGTGACTATTAAATTTAAACTACAAGCTCTCTGCTGGGTATGAAATGTAACCAGAAAGCTCTCCTCTGTGTTTTAAATTCAAACTTTAATTGCTGCTACTAGGCCCTAACTGATCCAACAAAAAACAGTGGGTTCACAGATTAAGTAGCTTTAATACAAAGAATTATTTTTAGAACATTACCAGAAGTATATACTCACAGTTGCAGATTTCTCTCCAGAAGTAAAAGTCCCCCTTTTTAGTCCTTCAAGACAGAGGTTCACAGAGCTCTGGTTGAGCTATTTATGCCTCTGCTGCTGAGGTAATGCTGTGACCAACTTCCTGGGTAATTAACAGTCCTTGCTTGGATAGGAGTAGTCTTTCAAAATGGCCTTTTGATCTGCCACCTGGTGTTAACACCTATTGAAAAGGTTTCACACCCTCGAGGAAAGTACACCGGCAAAATTGCACTGGCGGGAGTCTTCGGTCTCCAAAGCACAAACGGGGTCACAGAATGTTCCAGAGGCCTCCACCTCTGCAGAACCTCTGTTGCCATGTTCTGGGGTCATAGCCACTTCCACCGGTACCGACCAGGCATCGGCATTAGCAATGGACAAGAGAATCCTTGCTATTGAACGTAGTCTAGCGTCCCTCTTAGCTGCCTCGGTACCGCTAAGACTGCTACAGGTGGTTCAAATGAGCTTGGTACCGACACCGGTACCGGCTCCAGTGGCACCTACTCAGGTGGGACGGCTTCCTCCTATACCGAGCCTCGAGAGTTTCTCCGGCATCGAAGGGTTGGAACCGAAACACCACGGTACCGATATTTATAGGTACCAGCATTGATCAATGCAGCATCAGTCGATGCAAAGCTCCGATGAGTCTTCCGATTCGATGACTCTACCGATACAAGAGCAGTTTTGTTGAAGGATCCATCTCCTTCTCCTGAGCACAGAATGTCTCCTCCAGAAGACATGTCTTTTCAGGATTTTATATGTGATGTAGCTAAGGAGCTTTCAATCACGGTTACTCCTGAGAAGGAACCTAAGGCAGAAGAACTAAGAATTTTGCAGTGCCCTATGGCTCCCAAAGAGGCAGCGATGCTGCCCATTCATCAGATCCTTCAAGATCTTATGTTCAGAATGTGGGAAACTCCCTTAACGGTGTCACCGCATTCTCGATGCCTCAATACCATGTACCGAGTCCCACCTTCTCCAGGGTTTCAGAAGACTCAGTTACCACACCATTCCATGGTAGTGGAATCAGCCATGTGGAGAATAAAGAGTGCTAAAATGCATTCTTCCAACCTGCCAGGCCGTGAATCGAGGACACTTGATGCCTTTGGACGTCGATGCTTTCAATCCTCCATGCTAGCAGCTAGGGTTAGCTCATATTCCCTTTACATGGGAATGTTTCTAGAGGAGGTTACAGCAGATCTGGAATGCATGAGCCCCCTTCTTCCCGAAGATAAATGGGGTCAGTACCTCACTCTGCTCAAGCACGCTCAAAATGTCTCCAAATTTGTGAACCGTGCAGCTTTTGACTGCTTTGAAGCTATTAGCAGAACCTCTGCTATTGCTATCGGAGCACGGCGCATTGCCTGGCTCCAAGCATCAGATTTAGAGGAGTGGGTGCAAGGGAAGTTAGGAAACATTCCTTGCACAGGTGAAAACTTATTTGGGAAGGATTGGCAGACCAAGACTTATCAGATTGAATCTGACAATACCACCTTGAATAGACTATCAAAGTCTACAGCCAACCCATCAAAGAAAAAAACAGGTAAGAAGTTTTTCTTTAACAAAAAGAAAAAATCTTACCACTCTTATTCCCATCCAATTCACTGTCCAGTTCATGCTCCTCAGAAAGGGCAGCAACCTAGACAACAAAGAAAGCCGCAAGCTCAATGAGCTCAACCGGCTCAGCAAGTACAGCCTCCACAGGGGCTTTGACTTTTACCTAGAGAACTTAACCATTTTGCCTCTGAAGGGTCCAGAGCCCTTGACCATTCCGGGCAGATGATGCCATTTTGCCAAAAGATGGCAACAAATAACATCAGAAAACTGGACTTTGTCCATTGTAGGACAGGGGTGCAAACTTCACCTTCTCAGCATGCCCCCCGCCTACAGTCATAAAACAATTCAATTCTCAAGGTCCTGTCACTGACATCCTGTGTCAGGAGGTCTCTTCACTTCTTGCTCAAGGAGCAATAGAAGAGGTACCCATATCCTAACGGGGGAGGGGGTTCTACTCTCCCTATTTTCTTATCGTAAAGAAGACAGGGGGATACAGACCTATCCTGGACCTCAGAGAATTGAACAGATTTTTGTTCCGAGAAAAGTTCAAGATCTCCCTCGGAACACTTTTACCATACCTTCAGAATTAGGATTGGTTATGTTCTCTAGATCTAAGAGATGAGTAAACGCATATCCTCATCCATGTAAATCACAGGAAGTACCTTTGATTTCTCTTTCAAGGAAACCACTTCCAATACAGAGTCCTTCCATTCGGGCTGGCATCTGCCCCAAGAGTCTTCACAAAATGCATGGCTGTAGTAGCAGCATTCCTGAGAACTCTGGGGATATTTGTCTTCCCCTACTTAGACGATTGGCTCATCAGAGCACCAACAGCTCCAGAAGCAGAACGAGCTGTTTCTTGTGCCATGAGAATTCTCCAATATTTGGGTGTGGTACTCAATCACCCAAAGTCTCACCTCACCCCTTCTCAATCCCTAGAATTCATAGGGGCTCGCTTAGACACACAGCAGTCAAAGGCATTCCTGCCACAGCCACGCTGTCTGCGAATAATAGAATTGGCATCCCAAGCAGTAACGAATACCCTCCTAACTGCTAGGGAAATGCTTCAACTGCTGGGGCATATGGCATCCACTGTACATGTGGTCCCTTATGCCTGCCTACACATGTGAGTGGCTCAGTGGACCCTCTCTTCGCAGTGGGCACAAGCCACAGGGTCGCTTAACGGACAAAATCAAGAATTCAACACGTCTTGTTTTGTCCCTACAGTGGTGGCAGTCCCTCGAAAACCTCCTGGTAGGTTCCCCCTTCCAGCAACCACTGCCCCAAATCACCCTGACAACAGATGCGTCCAAACTGGGTTGGGGAGCCCACTTGCACGATCTTTCCACTCAGGGTCTCTGGACCTCACAAGAGGACTCTCCTCAAATAAACCTCTTAGAGCTAAGAGCCATTTACAATGCTATAAAAGCATTTCAGGCCCAGCTCAGTCAAAAGACAGTTCTGGTCCAAACCGACAATCAGGTTGCCATGTTTTACATAAACAAGGCGGAACGGGCTCTCTGTCGCTATGCAACAAAGCTTTGTGACTATGGGCCCTCACCAGAGAGCTCCAAATTCACCTTCTAGCGGTATACCTTCCAGGAATTCAAAACTTGTGGGCAGACAAGCTCAGTCGAATACTGCTGCTACACGCGTGGTCTCTCCAGTCAGACCAACTGGCTCGAGTGTTCCAAACCTGGGGAACACCAGATATTAGACCTCTTTGCAAGTCCACAGAATGGCAAACTTCCCCAGTTCTGTTCCAGAATTCCGGCTCAATACTGCCTAGCAAACGATGCTTTCCAGCTCCATTGGGGTCAGGACTTCCTCTATGCCTTCCCGCCCTTTCCCTTAATTCCCAAAACTCTTTTCAAGCTTCAAAGAGACAAGGGTTATATGATTCTCATAGCTCCACGTTGGCCAAGGCCATCGTGGTACCCTCTGCTTCTGCATCTCTCTCAAGCAACTCCTCTAGAGTTGGGATATGCTCCAGATCTCCTTTCCCAGGAGAACGGGAAGCTTCTGCATCCCAATCCTCAGTCCCTGCACCTCTGGGCCTGGCTTCTGAAGGCATAGAACTTTTAGATATCCACCTCTCTCAGCAAGTGAAGGATATCCTTCAGGCTTCAAGAAAACCTTCCACAAGGCGTTCCTACACTTTCAAATGGAAAAGGTTTTCTATATGTTGTTCAAAAAAGGGGCTTAACCCCCTTTCCGTGCCCATGGAGTCGCTTCTGGATATCTCTTCCATCTTTCAAATTTTGGTCTTAAGACAAATTCAGTGCAAGTCCATCTCAGTGCTATTGTGGCTTTTCACAAGCCCCAAGATGGACAACCAATCTCTTCTCATTCACTTGTGTCAAGATTCATGAGAGGTCTACTATTGACAAAGCCCCCATAAAGCCGCCACCGGTGGCATGGGACCTGAATCTGGTTCTTGGGCAGCTTATGAAGCCGCCTTTTGAGCCTTTAGCCACTACAACTTTAAAATTCCTTTCTTGGAAGGTCATTTTCCTAATTGCAATTACTTCTGCTAGACGCATTAGTGAACTGCAAGCTTTAGTGGCTGACCCTCCTTATACAAGGTTCCACCATGATAAAGTAGTCCTCGGGACTCATCCACACTTTATGACAAAGGTGATTTCGTCTTTTCATTTAAACCAGTCGGTTTACCTTCCTGTATTCTTCCCTAGGCGTCATGCCTCCAGTGCAGAAAGGAACCTTCATACCTTAGATTGTAAAAGAGCTTTAGCCTTTTACCTTCAAAGAACTGAACAACATAGGAACTCTTCTCAACTCTTTGTTGCTTTTGATCCTAGTCATTTGGGACTTCCAGTTTCCAAACAAATCCTATCTAAATGGATTACAAACTGCATATCCTTTACTTACGATAGTAAAGGTCTTTCCCTCGAGGGCCATGTTACAGCTTATAATGTCAGAGCAATGGCAGCCTCGGTTGCTAATCTCCACTCTGTGTCTATAGATGATATCTGTAGAGTGGCTACTTGGGCTTCAGTACATACCTTCACAGCCCACTACTGTCTGGACAAAGACTCCTGTTGGGATGCCTCGTTTGGCCAGGCTGTCCTACAGCATCTGTTTCAGACTTAATGCAACTCCTACCCTCCATCCCGGTAGGATGCCAGGGATCCATGGGAGGAAGTATGACCCTGTTCACACGGGTTCACAGCTCACTGGGGTCATTCCTCTGGCATCTTTCATCTGGGGAGTCCCCATATGTGAAGTCTGCATTCCTGCTTGTTCCTGGAGATAGCGTAGTTACTCACCTGTAACAGGTGATCTCCGGGAACAGCAGGAATTAATTTTTATTTATTTATTTACATTCTCTTATATACCGCGCTATTCTGCATCAGTGCGGTTTACATTGAACAAACTGAAATTACATTGAACAGGGCATTATAACTTGGAGATAACTATTTTACAGGGAACATGGGCTATGGAGGGTTAAGTGGCTTGCCCAAGACCACAAGGAGCACCTGTGGGACTAGAAACCCTAGTCCTTCCGGCCCAAGGTTGCTGTCCTCTAGTGGGATTTGAACCCCCGACCTTCCGGCCTGAAGTACCTTGCCCCAACCACTAGGCCACTCCTCCACTCCACTAAGTCTTCACAACCCACCCACCTCCCCTAGGAGTTCTCTCTCTCTCTCTCTCTCTCTCTATCTCTCTCTCTCTCTCTGTCTCTCTCCTTGGCTCAGCTTTAAACTCAACTGAAGTGAGAGAGGCAGTGAGGTGGGAAGGCAGCATGCATGCACTGTGGGATGCTCCCAAAGGCTTTCCTTTTGGACGCTGGGGAGCGTTCCTGTGCAAGCTCCGTCGGTACCGACGATACCTATATGTGAAGACTTAATTCCTGTTGTAACCGAGGCAGGCGGACCCGGCGCTTCGTGCCCCACCCTTCCCCACCCCCCACTCCCACCGACCCAACCACCACCCCACCCGACCCCAACAAAAGACATAACACCATAACTTCATGGAACACAACTGGTCGCAGCTTTATTAACCAACAGCAATTAGAACAAGATAACATCAAACTTCCTATCCCCCATTAGCGGCACCCGGTTGCACCAGCCATGCCTTAGCAAAGTGCCTGCCACCGCTAATGCCATAACTTGCCACCCGGCAAGTTGCCATGCCCCTCTCCCGACTTCGCCATGCCATTAGCAAAAGTCGGCCGAGGTTTGACCGGGTCAGGGGCACCCCGCCGCCACCCAAATGTAACCTGCTGCTCCGGACCCCGGAAACCTCTGGGATCCTGCACCCCCCCCCCCAGCTGTGACACCCCATAGCCCCCCGCCGTCCGAAGGCAGGGAGGGAGGGAGGGACGCCGGCACCCGGAACGCAGCCTCCGCACGAACTGACACGCAGAGGCTGCCGGCCGGTATTCACTCCCCCCACCTCCCAAGACTAGCCTCCCTGATTGGCTCCCGTACGGCCGCGACCGACGGGAGCCAATAACTTTAAATGACGCACCCGCGCGCCCGACCCGGGCCGCGTGCAGGGTCCCCGCACCGGGCCGTGCGCCCGGTTAAAGTCGGCCGCCGGGACCCTGCCCGCGGCCTCGTGGTAACCGAGGCAGGCGGACCCGGTGCTTCGGGCCCCACCCTTCCCCCCCCCCCCCACTGACCCAACCACCACCCCACCCGACCCCAACAAAAGACATAACACCATAACTTCATGGAACACAACTGGTCGCAGCTTTATTAACCAACAGCAATTAGAACAAGATAACATCAAATTTCCTATCCCCCATTAGCGGCACCCGGCTGCACCAGCCATGCCTTAGCAAAGTGCCTGCCACCGCTAATGCCATAATTTGCCACCCGGCAAGTTGCCATGCCCCTCTCCCGACTTCGCCATGCCATTAGCAAATGTCGGCCGAGGTTTGACCGGGTCAGGGGCACCCCGCCCCCGCCCAAATGTAACCTGCTGCTCCGGACCCCGGAAACCTCTGGGATCCCGCCACCGGCACATAACTCTGTTCATGTGCCGCCCCCCCCCCCCCGAAGCTGCGACCAGCACACATCATGGACAGACACATATTCCAAGGCCTCCGGCCAGTCGTTAAGAAGCAAGTCCATACCAACTGGGGACAAGTGCACCCCATCAGCCCGATACAGCCCAGCACACCCAACATCCGCCCAGTCATGCAAAATCTGGTAACCCCCCCGTCTCACAGACCCAGCGACCAATCTGGCAATTGATCTTGGTCAAGCCTCGAGACCAGCGACGCTGGTCCCAGCAAGCCGGCCTTGGAATAATGTCCGACCACAGAACTATAACACCTGAGAACATCCGAAGAACCACTCCCAAATCATCCTGCGCAGCCTGGATCAACTGCCGGCAGGACCAGGACACCAGGTCATTGCCCCCCAGGTGGACAATTAGGGCGGCCGGCCACCGCGACGTCCTCCTGTGGTGCTGTAGCAAAGGCAGCAACTGCAACCAGCAAAGTCTTCGAATGCCCAGCCATGTGACAGCAACCACCGCCGGGTCCAGTCCCAAATTAAGTCCGATAGGCCGGGCAGCCGCACGCCGACCTGCCCAGTGGACAAAATAATGGCCTGCAACCCAACAGTCACCAGGCCCGATACCCTGATCTGCAAAAGAAATAAACAGTTAAAGACCCGACCCACTACCCAAGAACCTACAGCCGCACATAACCTTTAAAAGCCTGAGAGCGCCACCTACCTATGTCCTGAATCACCGGACCAGGCAACCCCGCCGCCGCCGCGGTAGTGGCAGCCCCAATATGAAAGGAGTGCGGCGCGAACCGCGTAGGATCCTCCCCCACCGCACGCAACGCCAGACGCAGTACCGCCGATACCTGGAAACGGGTTAAAACCCGCACGTCCGAATGCACGAAAAAACTATCCGCCATCCCCGGACGCACCGACAAATTCTGCCGCACCGCCCGCACTGGGCAAGCCCGCGGGTCCCCAACCTCGCCCAGCAATACCCACAAACCTTTTCCCAGTGGATCCGTCTTGGATCATGCCAAAAGAATCCGCAACCGCCCTCCATCCAACCAAACATGCCGTGCCTGCAGCCCCCCCAACCCCTCCCCCCCGCCCAGAGCCCGCGACCAATTCACTGATTCGAAAAGCCCCAAAAAAGGCAATGCAAAACACTGCCCGGAACAAAGTAGCTTCGTATGCAGACGAGGCCACCTGCGTTAAGGCCCCGCAGACCCTCACCAGGAGTCCATGCGTAATGGGCAACCTCGAGTCCCCGCGGTGTAGGCTGAACGTGCTCCCAACCGTGCAAAAGCCGCCGCGGCAGATCCCCCCCCCCCGCAGGCGAATTCCAGCCCACCGCGCTCGCAAAAAAGTTAAATCCTGCCAAGTGCGCACGGACCGCCGATCGAGAGAAGCCGGCGTGCTTGGCATCAACAATATAGTGACCAATCAGGCCCTCTGGAACCCCGCCCGTCTGCCACCCATGAGCCACCAAAAAGGCGACCACCCGGTCACAGCCCTGCTGGTACGCAGACCAAGTCCCCGCAGACACCGAGTTCTTCAGCAGATCTAGCATTTCGCAAGGTCAATGCTCCACAAGCTCTCTGGGACCACCGATCCGTCCTTGTCCGCTTCTGGGGCCAGAGCCTGGAACCGTTCCCACTGAAAACGAGAAAGAGCATCAGCGATTTCGTTAGTACACCCCGGGATATGCCGCGCCCGTACCGACACATTCAAGCGCAAGCAGGCCAAGGCGACTTAACGCATCAAGCCCGCCACCTTCAAGCACCTAGGGGAATAGCGATTAACCACACTGACCACCGCCTCATTATCACACCACCAGAGCACCCGTTGGTTCCGGAGCCGCTCCGGCCAGAGCTCTAAAACCACACGAATCGGAAAGAGCTCCAAGAAGGTGATGTTCTTGGTCAATCCCGCCGCGTGCCAGGATGCCGGCCAACGATCCGCACACCAGGCCCCACGGAAATAAACACCTAATCCCGCTCCCCCCGCCGCATCCGTGTACAACTGTAAGGCCTCGCTAGACACCTCGGACTCCATCAAAACAGAAGTCCCATTGAAGTCTACCAAAAAACGACTCCACACCATCAGATCCGCCCTCATCGCCCCGTGACCCTAATCCGGTGGTGCGGCTTCCACACCCCGGCCGTGGCACACGCTAGCCGACGCGAAAACAACCTCCCCATTGGAATCACCCTACACGCAAAATTTAAAGACCCCAACAGCGCCTGCAACTCCCTCAAGGAAATCTTGTGGGACGACAACACGTTGGCCACCGAAATCCGCAAACGATCAACCTTGTCCTGCGGCAAACGCGCCACCATCTCTACCGAATCCAACTCCACCCCCAAAAAGGTCAACCGCGTAGACGGACCCTCAGTCTTACCGTCAGACAACGGTACCCCGAACTCCTGCGCCAGCCGCACAAACTCAGATAACATCTCTAGACATTCCCCCGACTGCACCGCACCCACAAACAAAAAATCGTCGAGGTAATGCACCACATTTGACAATCCGGAAACCCAAACCAGCACCCACTGCAGGAAGGTACTAAACATCTCGAAATAAGCACAAGAGACCGAACAGCCCATCGGCATACACTTGTCGAAATAATACCCCCCCTTCCCCCCCGAAAACAAAAACCCAATAAACGGAAGGAGGAGGGATGAACCGGTAACAAGCGAAACGCCGATTCGATGTCAACTTTCGCCATGAGGGCAGACCGACCAGCCCTCCTCACCATCAGTGCCGCCTTATCAAAAGACGAATAACGGACCGTACAAAACTCACGTGGAATGCTATCATTAACGGAGGCACCTATCGGACAGGACAAATTATGAATTAACCGGAACTTCCCTGGTTCGTTCTTAGGTACTATACCTAACGGAGAAATCACCATGTCAGGGAAAGGGGGCTCCGCGAATGGACCCGCTACCCTTCCTAACCGCAATTCCCCCAATAACTTGTCCTGGACGATCTCGGCCCAACGTCGGACTGACGGGGAGTTCCGCGCACCTTGCGCCAACACCACACCCCGCACCGGGATAACAAAACTGAACCGAAAACCAAAAGACAGAATCACCGCCTCCCGCCTCCGCGGATAGCGACTTAGCCACCCCAAAAAGGCCTCCAGCCGAATCGGGGAAGGCGCCCGACCACGCCACTCATTGCCCTTTAGGAGCGGGACCGGCAGCACCAGCGGCGCCGTGTTTAAGGCACTTGGTGGCGGAGTGAGGACCTCCACACAAGGAACAGGAGTGCCGAAATTTGCAGTCGGGAAAGGGGCAAGTGGACCGGTTGAACCGCCAACACACATCACTGCTCTCCGCCGTGCCCACCTTTGGCGGCACCCCAATCGCCCCCGCGTGAAAGGAACGCACGCCGCCCCCCCCCCCACTGGCACCAGACCTAGCCGACATCTGAGTCAGCCACAGGTTAATGTCCTGTGTGCCCCACGAAAGCAATCTACTCTCCTCCATCTTATCCCTGAACTTTTCATCATAGTTCAGCCAAGCCCATCCGTCATGCGTCTGAGACGCCTCCAGGATGGAATCGGCATAAGCTAACAACATACCATACTGCCCCGGTTCGTGGTGACCCCACACGCTGGCCAACCTCAAAAAGGAACGCGTCCAATTCACCACATTACGCGCCACCTTCTTAACCCTACTGGCTTTTTCATCCTCCTTCCTCTTCTTCCGGCTCTCACCCGAGCGCTTCCTCCCCTCAAGCAAGCGGAAGATATCGATATAGCGCCGCTTCCTGATCTTGCGCTGCAGCTTACGCGGCACCCCCTCCCACAATTCTGGAAAAACCACCACCGATGCGGCCCCCCCACCCACACCAGGGGCAAACCCTCCCCGTCTCGCCGACCCAACTCCTTCCCAGACCCCACAGACGAACCACTCGAAGAGGAAGAGGACGAGGATGATTCAGAGCTATGCCGCCGCCGACAAGCCCGCCTGCGCTTCTTACGCGAACCCCTACCCGCCTGGCTTACCAGCGACCGGACCCTCCCCATCCCCCACGCCCCCAAGCAACTCACCAGGCTCACCGCTAGCAGGCGCCGACGCCGCATCCGTCCCAGCTGCCACAGAACTGTCCTCGCCGCCAGCACTCTCGACCTCCAGGGGACGACCTCGTGCTGACTCCGCCGCCGCTCCCTGCTGCGACACCGCCCCCGTCACCGGACCCAACCAGCTCTCGGCTCCAGCAGGATTCGACGTCCATGTCGGCTGTGCCATAATTCGTCCCTACGGAGACATGAAAGGAAAAACACGGGGGGGAACTGCCAGGGACCAAGCCTGAGGCCAAGGACCACCCCAGTCAGCCCGAGATAAACCCTGCCCCCCACTCAACCACTGTTCCCAAGGGGACGGCCCCCCCGACGCCCCATAGCTACCGGCACCCGGGAGCCAACCAGCGGGCACACCATAGCCAGAGCCCCACTGGGCCCCATCCGGCTGCAACCCTCCCCCCGGCCCCTGTACCCCCAAAACGCCCCCGATGCACCCCCAACCCCGACGGACCTGCATCGCTTCCCACACCCCCCGGATTCACGCCCCCCACCGCTCCGCCCGCTCCCCTAAGCCCACCACTCACCCCCAGAGTTCCACAGGGGGGGTGGGCGCCTCCGCCACCCCTGCCACCACCCCCAGGCCGACGAACCCCTTTTGCCCCCGCACAGCACCCCCCGGCCCTTCTGCCCCCCAGCACCCCCAGTGCCGGGCGACCCAGCCTCACCCCGAGACTGTGACCTGCCCCCGCACCCCAGACCCAGAAGCACTTGCAGGGGCCGAGCCCCCCGATTTTGCCCGACCACGCGGTCCCGGCATCCCCCACTAGGACCAGCAACTTAAACTCCTGGGGGAATTACACCACCGCAGCAGAAGCCGAGCTTAAAGAAGTGGTGTGGTGTGGTTTTTTTTTTTTTTTTTTAAGAGCAACCTGCTGCCAAGAAAAACCCCCCTAGCAAAGGTATAATTAAAATTTTTCTTTTATTATTATTATTTTTTAAACCACCTGCTGCCAAAGCACAACCCCCGAAGAGAAAAACGGCCCCCCCGAGAGACCCACAGCACCTCTAATTACCGCTCCCCCCCCAAAGTCTGACTCTCCGGACTTGCCTCAGGCCTCCCGAGATAACCGCCTCCGAGATTCGCTGCCGAACGGCCCTCAAACGCCGCAGCTCCTCAGTCCACAGACAAGACGCCGGCACCCGGAATGCAGCCTCCGCACGAAGTGACACGCGGAGGCTGCCAGCCGGTATACACTCCCCCACCTCCCAAGACTAGCCTCCCTGATTGGCTCCCGTACGGCCGCGACCGACGGGAGCCAATAACTTTAAATGACGCACCCGCGCGCCCGACCCGGGTCGCGCGCAGGGTCCCTTCGCCGGGCCGCGCGCCCGGTTAAAGTCGGCCGCTGGGACCCTGCCCGCGGCCTCGCGGTTCTCGGAGATCACCTGTTACAGGTGAGTAACTATGCTTTATTGGCTCCCCTCTCCCTTTCTGTATGCAGTTCAAACTTCTTCTACTGACCTATATGTGCCTTCATTTGGCTGCTCCTCACTACCTTTCCTTTTATCTCTCTCTACACCCCTCCTCTGGAATTCCACTGTTCTTGCAGATCTCTTCTGTCTGTGGTCTTATCTTCCACTGCCAACTCCAGACTTCAATCTTTCTACCTTCCTGCTCCTTATGCTTGGAACAAATTACCTGAGCCAGTGTGCCAGGCTCCATCTGTGGCCCTGTTCAAAAGCAGGCTAAAAGCTCACTTCTTTGAGACTGCTTTTGGATCCCGATCCCTCTAGTCTCCTGTTCATCTCCTATGTGTTTCCTTACCACTCCCCTTGATATATCCTAGTCCCCATTTGTGTTGTCTGTCTTGACTAGATTGTAAGCCCTTATGAGTAGGGACTGTGTCTTACATGTCTCTGTATAGCATTGTATACACCTTGTGTGCTATACAAATGATACAGATCTGGTCAACATTATTGGCACCCTTGCAGTTTAACTCCTTCATGTCCAGTATCTCCTAAAAGAAAATGGCCAGTGAAATGGCTTTGGACTATATATGCAAACATATTTGACACACAAAGGAATCAAATAAAACAAGACCAATTAAAAAAGGAAATAGTAGGAAATAGTATAAAAACTGGGACATTGTTAGGATATGATTATTGGCACCCTTATAAACAATTCAAATCAGTTTGAACAGAAGAACAACATTCCCATTGAAGTAAAATTAGATTCACCTGTGATCAATTGTCAGTACTCACATGACTTGAATCAACAAATGAATGATGGCTGTAATGTTTAAAATGACCACATTCACTCCCTGTTCCATTTTCACAGTGGTGAAGACAAGAGAGCTTCCTGAGATTGTCAGAAAAGCCATTATCACTAAACATCATACTTCAAAGGTGTACAAGGCCGTCTCCAAAGACTTTGGGATTACTGTGTCTACAGTTTGCAATATTATTAAGAGGTTTTCTGCTCATGGAACTGTCGTAAACCTCCCAGGACATGGTGAGAAGAGGAAAATTAATCCAAGAGGTTTTCGAAGGTTAGTGCAAACTGTTGGAAAAACACCACATACAACAATCAAAGAGCTCAAGGCTGACCTGGAGCAAGCTGGAGTAGTGGTTTCAACCCATACCATATGCCATGCACTAAACAAAGGAGGACTTCATGAGCAAAGGCCAAGTAGGATCCCACTGCTCAAGACACATAAAAAAGCACACCTGATCTTTGTCCAAACCCACCTAGAGAAACCACAATCCTTCTGGGAAAATATTCTGTGGACAGATGAAACCAACTTGAGCTCTTTGACAATGCAGACCAGCAATACATTTACAGGCAAAGAAATGAAGCTTATAAGGGAAAAAAGCACCCTTCCTACAGTTAAATAATGTGGAAGTTCCATAATGTTGTAGGGCTGTTTTGCTGCCTCAGGAACTGGAGGCCTGGAACGTATTAAAGAAATCATGAAGTCAGAGGATTACCAAGGTATTTTTGGAGTGAAATGTGCTACCTAGTGTCAGAGAACTAGGTCAGAGGTCATGGGTCCTCCAGGAGAAGAATGACCTAAAACATACATCCAAAAGTACAAAAGAATGGTTGAAAATGAAAAAAAAATGGACTGTTTTAAACTGGCCAACAATGAGTCCTGATCCTTTGGAAAGAGCTGAAATCTGCCATTGGTAAAAGGAATCCTGGAAACATTCATGAGCTGGAACAAATCACAATAGAAGAGTGGGAGAAACTACAAGCAGATGTTTGAAACTTATAGATGGCTACAAAAAATGTTTGGAGGCTGTCATCACTGCCAAGAGTTGTGCAACCAAATATTAGTGAAGGGTGCCATTAATCCTGTCCGGATCATTTTATGTTTTCTTTCTCAGAAATTGCTACTTCTAAGTTGCACAAACATATTTTTTTTGTTGTATACCTTTGAACATAGTTTTTGTTCTATGTAAAACAGATGTATCCACACTGTTATTGTTGAGTTCCATGTAAACTGTCTTGAATTGTAGAAAGACGGTATATAAAAAGCTTTAAATAAATAAATAACCATACTATTAAAATATCATGATGAAATACAGTTGGAATATTTCCAATTATTTCTCAAGATATTGTGCACAACATACCTAAAATGCAAGGGTGCCAATAATGTTGACGCACTCTCTATGCACAGAGGTGGCCCCTTGCCACCTCCAACACTTGAATCTTCAAAGAGACTACAAATTGCATCTTTTTGGCCTTCCTCCAAATTGCCCTGCTGAGGGTTCGACTTCTAAACCCTCAATATCAGGAATTACTTCTTCAGGAAGTTGCTGCTGTTTGACCCACCAGGGCAAGAAAGGCGTGGATTTTTCTCAATGTACTTCCTGGTCACCAAGAAGAAGGGAGGATGCCATCCCATCTTAGACCTAAGAGACCTGAACAAATATTTGGTAAAAGTTCAGGATGATTTCTTTAGGCACCCTGTTTCCTTATCTCCATAAAGGAGATTGGCTATGCTCTCTGGGTCTAAAGGATGTGTATACCCGCATTCAGATACATCCCAGTCACAGATTAGTATCTAAGATTCATAGTAGGAAAGCGACATTTCCAGTACTATGTATTGCCCTTTGGCCTTGCTTCAGCACCTTGTATATTCACGAAATGCCTTGCTTTGGTAGCAGCATTTCTACGCATACTGGGAGGGCATATTTTCCCTATTTGGACGATTGTCTTCTCAAGAGCACTACTCCAAAAGGAACTCTAGAATCCACACAGATCACAATTCAGGTGTTGGAATTCCTAGGGTTTGTAATCAATTATCTCAAGTCCCATCTTTGCCCCTCCCAACAATCGGAATTAATTGGGCTCTGCTAGATATGATTGAAGCAAAGACTTTTCTCTAGCATGACAGACTGTCCACATTGATAGCGATTATGCAGGAGATTCAACTGAGTCAGCAGATGTCAGCTTGTGCCATGTTGAGACTTCTGGGCCACATGGCCTCGACAGTGCATGTAACACCTTTGGCATGTCTCCACATGAGACAAGCTCAATGTACATTTAGTACCCAGTGGTCTTAGTCCACAGGAAATCTCAAAGGCATTGTCAGTTACTACTCCACTGATTCAGTCTCTGACCTAGTGGTTCATCAGCGAAAATATTGCCAGAAGTCTTTCCTTCCTAATTTCTGCCCACAAGAACTACTGACGATGGATGTATCCAAACTGGGATGGGAAGCTCATCTCAATGGATTTCACACTAAGGGGAATTGGTCCTTCCAAGAAAGTCTCCATCAGATCAACGTCTTTGGATAGAATGATAGCAAATGCTCTAAGAGCTTTCAAAGATCGGTTGTCCATCCAAATGTTGCTAATTCAAATTGACAATCAAGTCATTATGTTCTACATCAACAAGCATGAGGATCTGGGTCATACCTCCTGTGTTAGGAAACTGTCAGGTTGTGGAACTTTGCCATTTCTCATGCTGTGGCAGACAGACTGAGCCTTCAGCATCATGAGTAGACCCTGGACAGGGCGGTGGTACTCCACATCTTTCGATAGATCTCTTTGCCACTCTTCAAAATCCCCAGGTGGAACAGTTCTGCTTCAAGGTGGGGATCACACAATAACAAACCTATGATGCTTTCTACCTCGATTGGGAGGGGAGAGGGGGGCTTCTGTACACATATCCTCAAATACCTCTCATTACCAAGATTCTCCTGAAACTCAAAAACAGATGTACGATGATTCTTATCACTCCATTTTGTCCATGGCAACCGTAGTTTGCTCTACTTCTGGAACTCTCCATTTGAGAACCAATGCATCTGAGGCAGGCACCAAATCTAATATCACAGGAGAATGGAGTGATGTTGCGTCCAAACACAGCTTGGATGTTGAGAGGCTAACATTATTCATTATTCACTCTTAATCTGCTTGCTGGTGTCACCATTGTCCTTTTGGCACCCAGGAGGACCTCAACAAGAAGGTCTTATGATTTTGCATGGAAGAAGTTTGCTGTCTGGTGTGAAGCACGCTCCAAAGATCCGTTTGCCTGTCCCACACAAACACGACTTGAATACCTTCTGCACTTTTCAGAGTCTGGACTCAAATTCACCTCTGTAAGGGTTCACCTCAGAAGAAATGGAGTTTTTTATTGTGTTGTAGAGAGTAAACCCATCTCTTAGTTGTTCACTTCATGCAGGGCTTGCTTCTTCTCAAATCACCCTATAAGCCACCCGCAGTGTCTTGGAAGCTCATGTGGTTCTAGCACAGCTGATGAAAGCTGCTTTCGAGCTTCTCAATACGTGTCCTCTGAAATTCTTGATCCAGAAGGTATTGTTTCTGGTGGCAGTCACTTTAGTGCACAAAGTAAACAAGCTTCAGGCTCTAGTAGTTCATCCACCTTAAACACTTTTTTTTTTTTTTTTTTTTTTTACAGAATGGTACTTTATACTCATTCCAAGTTTCTTTCAAAAGCGGTTACAGAATTCCATCTTAACCAGTCAATCACCCTTAGAACATTTTCCCCAAAAGCCCATTCTCACAAAGGGGAAGCTGCACTCTACATGTTGGACCGCAAACAAGCATTAGCTTTGGCGCTGACAAAAGCCCATAGAAAATCCATCCAGCTTTTTGTTTCTCTTGACCCCAGCAAACTAGAGGTTGCCATCTCCAAATGCACCTCATCACTTTGGCTTGCAGTCTGCATTTTTTCAGTTATGCCTAGGCAGGCCTAAGCCGTGAGGGTCATGTCATGGCTCATAATGTCAGAGCCATGGCTGCATCAATGGCCAACTTGCACTCGGTCTCCATGGAGGAGATGTGCAAAGCTGCAACTTGGACTTCAGTTCACACTTTCATCTCTTACTACTGTTTGGACAGGAATTCCTGATGCAACAGCAGCTATGGTCAATCTCTTTGGAACGTAGAATCCAGTTCCACCCCCTTAGGTCCATTTCTTTCTGTTCAGGTTATCTTTAAAAAAAAAAAAAAGAAGGAAAAGACATAAGGCATAAAAGGCTCATTGCTACCATAAAGAGCAAAATGTTGTTGGTTAGCCCAATTGAGCATGTGATTATTCCCTTCTTTTGTTCAAAGTAGCCTATAACTAATGATTCCCATATATGAGGACTTTTTTCCTGCTTGTCGATGGAGAAAGCGTAGTTACTCACCTATAGCGGATGTTCTCTGTGGACAGCAGGAAAAGTCCTTACAACCCCCCCTACCTCCCATATGAGTTGCATTCTCCTCAACCTTTTCATTGAACTGGGGTTAAGATGCCATTGTGGTAGCAGGCAGGAAAATGTGTGTATGTGCGGTAGAGCTTATAAAAGCTTCTAGAAGGAGCTGGGAATGCTCCCCTTGCAGGGGCTCCATTGAATGATGTCACCCATATATGAGGACTTTTCCTGATGTCCACGGAGAACACCCACTTCAGGTGAGTAACTATGCTGTATGCATGGGGAGAGAAGGTAGCTTTCAAAACTGTCCACATCAGGGAAAACAGCATGTGCAATGTACACATGGTCACTTGCTTCTGCTTTCTCTGTAGGTAGTATTTTGCTGTAAAAGTACAAATGCTGATTTGTAAATGCCATCTGCATGCAAACCTTTCCGCCCCTGACCTCAGCATGCAGAAGGGCAATTTACTCATATAATTCACTTTGAAATTAACTTCTAATAATCACAAACTGGCACCTGTTTTACAATAAGTGAATATAACTAGAATTAGAGAGTGCTTCTGGGAGACGAGGGTTTGTTTATTTATTTATTTAACCAGTTTTCTATACCGCAGGGTTGCCTCACAAGACAAACTCCTAATGCATGGTTGAACTTCCAAATTAAAAAAAAGTGCTATCATTTTGTTTTTGAAACAAAGTGAAAGAAACACAGCAAAATGGTATTGGTATTTTGCTTTGGCTGTCATTGTAAAACAAACAAACAAAACCTGGTTGCCTGTGTTCTCTCACTTCTCCTGGACCCCATATGTGGGTCTTCATTGTCAGGAGTATCCCCTATCACTCCAGCCTCGCTGCTGATATTTTCCAAATGGCACGAGCCTCAGGTCATCTAGTGCCATTATGGAAAATAGCTGGCATGACAAATATCATGCCCCACATAAGACTTGCAGATTGGGAAAGAAGCTGAAAGGGAGAGTGTGGGGGAGTTCAGAGGCAGTATCAGTCCTAAGCCTTTGAGGATGGAGGGATTGGCAGGCCTTTTCTTTTAAACTAGGAGATGAAGGTGGAAGCTGACAATGTTTTTATTTTTCATGTTTCATTTTAAAGAAGTAAATAAAGTGAAACAATGGTACAAGAAAAAAGTTGAAAACAAAATAAAAAATGTTCAGTGCACACCCCTTGGACTTGTGAAGGGTAATTTTATAAAATGGTACCTAAGCCAAAAGCATAAGTGCCAGAGAAATTCAGGTGCAGGTATTTACACCTGCCCTGTAGCAGGTGGAAATTAATGTGCATAAAGTTCACAAGTACACATATAAAATTAAATATTGTATAATCCGCACACATGTACTTGCGAACTCTGCTTTTGTTCTGCACAGACCATGCCCCTGGCTATGCGCACCAACAAAGTGCATGCATATACTTCTACCCTAGTTGGTGTTTTATAAGAGACCATTCACATGTATAAACTGTCACATCTGCACATTAGTGACTTTATAAAATTACCCTGCTGTGCCTAATTCCACCTCTTTATGAGCTGAAACATCCCTCACTCCCAAGCACTGTAGCCACACACAACCTGGGACCACAGTGCCAGAGAAAGGTCCCATTGCATATTAAGTTTCCACTGCCATGAAATACATTTTATAGGCATGTTTAGTTTTTATTTGATTTATTCAGAACTGCCAAGTTACCTAGTTCCTGGAGTGAGACTTTATGGCTAGGGCTGGTTTGGAACTTTTATATCAGCGGTTTCTGACAGAGCCAGAACAAGCTTTTTTGTAACCGAGGTAGGCAGGTACAATTATATCCCTTACCCCCTGCCTCCCACTCAGGGTCAGGACAAGGAGTGGAGGCGCCCTAGGAGGGCCCTCCATCCTACCACCCTTCTTCGGAGCTGGCAGTGGCAGTAGTGGCTCAAAAACCAAACCACGGTGCTTACCCAAAGGCTTTGGCAGTTTCCATGCCCTCCTACCTGCCACTTCTGCCATGTCCCCCTCAGACGCAGACTTCTGGTTTGTATAAAGTCTGGTTTGTAAGGGTGGAAACTGCAAGTAAGAGGCCACAGAAACCACGATGCAGTGCTGAAGCCTTTAAGTAAGTGTTGTGGTGTGGTTTTGAGTCGTTGTGGCCACTGCCCGCCCCAAATTGGAGTAGCAATGGTAACCCCCCCCCCCCCCAAAAAAAAACCCTGGAGGGGGCAGGGCTCTAGGCAACTGCCTAATTTGCCTAATGATAGTGCCAGCTCTGCTCTCACTTCTGTATTTGTGCATAAGTTGTGGATAGTGTTGTTTTTCATATATCTCTCCCCCTCCCCCTGCATCCAGTTGCAACATCTTTCTCCTCTCTGCCTTTATCCATTTGCAGCATCTCTCTCTCTGCTGTCCCTACGTACAGCTGCATCATCTCTCTCCTCCACTGCCCCTACATACAGCTGTATTTCTCCAGGAACAAGCAGGAAGTCAGTCCTCACATATGGGTGACGTTGGCACTGACGGAGCCCACGCAGAGCATTTCCCCAACTTTCAAAGAAAGCCTTTGGGACATGCTACCACGCATGCGTGGTCCCCTTCCTGCCCAAGGGTGCCATCTTGCTCAGTCTCCTTTCTTCCTCTGAGCCAAATGTACTTCTGTCCTGTTTCCCTGGAAAACCTCCTTGCTAATTATCCTCAAAATAGCTAGTTTCTTGGTTTGCGTACCGGCACCTCTTCCTGCCTCGAGCTGGCGCCATCCCCAGCGCTGTTCTTGGCTCCTTTTGTCTTTTTTGATCAAGACTCACCTTGTCTGGCGTTCGTGCTTTTTTTCGCCCAGGGGTCATTGAACTCACCCAGGTGTTCCCCACCATATCCCCCAGTGGGTTCAAAAAAATGTAACCACTGCAGTCAAACGATGTCAGTGACTGACACCCACGACTGCTGCCTACGCTGCCAGGGACCGGACCATGACAGCACCTCCTGCGACCTGTGCGCCAGGCCATGATACCTAAAACCAATAAAAAGAGGTTGGAGTTGCAAGAAAAACTGTTCCCTAGATCCGACTCGGCACTGGCTTCCCCGAAGCCGAGGTCCAAGCCCAGCACTTTCCGTGAGACCCGAGCATCCTCAGAGTCCTGCGGTGGTGGCTCCTCCAAGAAGACCTTGCACCCCGACAGCAAAAAGAAAAAATCCTCGGTCCACCAATGTTGCACCAGAGAAACCTAGTAAAACCGCCTGGAGGGGCGGCTCCATAAAGCACCCTACCAAGGACCTCAAGAAGGATTCCTGGACTGGCAGAGACCGTGCAAGGTTACTTGAGACTGTAGTCCTCGTCGAGGATGCACTCGCGAGAGTGCTGGCGCTGAGCCTGATGTCCTCAGTGCCCATGCCAAAAGCTGTGGAGCCTTCTGGCTTGGAAACCAGAATGGCGGCCTTGGAGAAGAACATCACTGCTCTCCTGGCCCTGCATCAGGCAGTGATGGCTGGTTCATCCACATTATCTGCCCCGACGACCGGGACCCCGACTGCGGGGTAGTCCCCAGTTGTCGAGCCGACCTCCGAGCACCATCGGCCTTGGGTAAGCCCTCGGTGCCGGTCGAGGTCTCTGTCCCATTCCTCGAGCATCTGGTCCTCCTCAGCCAGTTTCCATGACTCGGATCCCAAGTCCTCCGGAGGCCGCCAGCTACTCTGCCCCGGCCTCAATGTTATGAGTCGCAGGACCTTGGACTTGTCGTCACCGCTTGACTCCAAGTGGGAGAACGAGGACGAGGTGTCCCTGGAAACCAAGAGACACTGAGATATTCCCTCGGACCCGTTGCCCCCAGCGCCCCAGCACCATTTTCCTCTGGAAGATGTGACCTTCCACGACTTTATTAAGAATATGGCCAGGGCCCTGTCTGTGCAAATCGAAGTGGAGGAAGATCTGCGCACTGTGTGGAACTGGAGATTCTCCAGTATGAGTCTCCACCCAAGGAGACTCTCATGGTGCTTGTGCAGTTGATCCATGACTGACTGCTACTCAGAATGTGGGAGACTCCAGCCTTGGTGGTGAGCCGGTGCCTCGATGCCATCTATCGCATCTGGAAGGGCTCCGGGTTCCACAAGCCCCATCGAGTCGACCATGCAGAAACTTAAGAGCCAGAAGATAGAGCCCTCAATGCCCTTGGGCGCAAGTGTTACCAGGGCTTCATGCTAGGTTGTCGGATTCAAGCCTATGCCTGTACCTAAAGGCCCTAACCCAAGAGTTGTCCGGGTTTTCAGCAGGGCTGACCGGGGAACCCCTCCAGCCATTCCAATCCCTGACCTCCAGGATCAAGTTCCTTTTCCAAGCGGCTTCGAGTCAGCGGCTCGGGTAGCAGCAGCCAGCATTGGCTTCCGACCGCCAAGTCTGGCTGCAATCTTCGGATCTTAAGCAATGGGTCCAAGACAAGCTGCTTGACATCCCCTGCATGAGGGAGACCCTGTTTTGCAAACCTATGGCCAACAAGGTGATCAAGATCGAGGCTGATGTGGTGACTCGACAGAGGCTCTCCAAGAAGACCTCATCCTGTCCCCATAAGAAACCATCAGGGTAGATTCCTGTTTCCTAGGAAAAAGGGGCCCTTTCAGCACAGTCAGCACTACCAGCCCTTCTTGGGCCAACAACAGGGTTCTCACCCAAAATGACAAGGCCACAGGGCTCAGAAGCCAAAGTCCTAGGCCCCAGCTCCTGCCCAGCTCAGGGGAAGCTTTTGACTCCCGGGGCAGGGCCTCCCCTCCCCCAGGCGACCTTCACCAGCCCACTGGGGGCTGCCTGGCACTCTTCGTCCACAAGTGGGCCAGTGTCACCTCGTACCAGTTGGTACTGCAGGTGGTAAGGGAAGGATACCGCCTCCACCTGCAGCAGGTACCACCCAGGTTCTTTCCAGGAGAGCCAATGCGACCTCTCCTTTACCAGACCCTTCTGTTCTCAGAACTCACAGGTCTGCTCAGGGACAATGCAATAGAGCCTGTACCCAAACACCTATGGGGAAAAGGCTTCTACTCCACAAACTTCCTTGTCCCAAAGAGAACCGGGGGCCTCAGGCCCATTCTAGACCTGAGAAACGTAAACAAGTTTTTGGTGAGGGAGAAGTTCAAGATGCTCTCCCTTGGAACACTGCTGCCTTATCTCCACCAATGAGATTGGCTGTGCTCCTGTGACCTAAAGGATGCGTATTCTCACATCCTGATCCACCCCTCCTACAGGCATTACCTACGGTTTGTGGTGGGAGGAGGGCACTACCAGTATAAGGTGCTACTCTTCGGCCTCGCCAAGGGTCTTTGCCAAATGCCTGGTGGTAGTAGTCGCCCATCTGCACCTACAAGGGTCTTTCATCTTCCCCTACCTAGATGACTGGCTCATCAGGGGCAGTACAGCCTCAGAGGTCAGTCAGGCCGCAGAGTGTGCAATCTTGCAACACCTGGGGTTTGTCATCAACTAGCATCTCTTTCCAGCCCAAAGCCTGGAGTTCAAAGGTGCTCAGTTGGACACGTTACAAGTCAAGGCCATCCTCCCAAGAGAAAGGGCAGAATACCACAGGCAACTGGCAGGAGAGGTACAGCACCACCAATCAGTGCCGGCTCGTCTCCTTCTCCTCCTACTGAGCTATATGGCCTCGATGGTCCATGTCATGCACTCAGCCCACTTACACATGTGGACCGCCCAATGGTGCCTGCGCTTACAGTGGACTCAGGCCACGGGACAGGGTCAGGGTTACCCGCCAGTTGGCGGAGTCTCTCAACTGGTGGCGAAGCTTGCGCCCCTTCCAGGCGGGAATGCCCTTCCAGGCACCCATGCTGCAGTAGATCCTGACCACTGACGCCACCCTCCTGGGTTCGGGGGCACATTGCAGAGACCGCCGCACACAGGGCAACTGGTCTCCGGAGAAGTTATTCCTACAGATCAATCTTTTGGAGCTCAGGGCAATCTTCTTTGCCCTATGAGCATTCCGCCTCCGACACTGACCTGTGCTGGTCCAGACGGACAACCAGGTTGCCCTGTTTTATATCAATAAGTAGGGGGCACGGGCTCATACTCCCTCTGCCAGGAGGTGGTGGCCCTCCTCTCCTTTGCAGCATGCTTCTGTGAGCGGTGTTCCTCCTGGGCCAGGACAATTGCCTAGCAGACAGGCTGAGCAGAGTCCTTCGCCCACACAAATGATGCTTAAACCCCAGAGTAACGAAGCAGTTCTTCCAACTCTGGGGCAGGCTCATGATGCCTCTCCGGACAACATGCAGCTACCTCGCTTCTGCTCCTGTCAGCCACACCCAGAGAGAGTGGCGGAAGATGCCTTCCTGACCTCATGGTCCAAGGGCCTACTCTATGCATTCCCACCGATTCTTCTGGTCGCCAGGACCCTCTTCGAGGTCCAGAGTGAAGGGGCATCAGTCATACTGATTGCCCCCAGGTGGCCCAGGTAACCTTGGTTCCCTCTCTTGCTTTCCCTGTCGGTGGCACTCCCAGTCCCTCTGGGCTGAGCCCCAGACTTCCTGTCCCTGGAGGGAGGGCTCTCTCCTGCACTCCAATTTGGGGTCACTAATGCTAACAGCATAGCTGCTGAAACGGTAGCGTTATCCCCTTTCAGTCTTCCAGGAGAAGTCAAGGAGATCCTACTGGCCTCCTGAAAACCCTCCACCAGATGGGCTTATGCCTTTAGGTGGAGAAGGTTCTCTGCCTGGTGTGCGGAAAAGGAGAAGAATCCCTTCTGCCATGTGCAACTAGTACAACAATACCTACTGCACCTATCACACACCAGAATAAAATCTAACTTGGTGAGGGTGCATCTGAGCGCCATAGCTGCTCACCATCACCCAATCAAGTAAAAAGCCCTCTCAAGCCAGCCCCTGGTCACCAGGTTCCTCCGGGGCCTCCTATTATCCAAGCCCCCTCTCCACCCTCAGCGGCAGAGTGGGACCTGAACATGGTGTTCTCCCAGCTCACCAAACTGCCATTCAAGCCCTAGCCACAGGTGTGGTACCTGTCTTGGAAAGTGGCCTTCCTGCTGCCCCTTACGTCTGTTTGAAGAGTAAGTGAACTACAGGCCCTGGTGGCAGATCCACCATATACAAGACTCTACAAGAACAGGATAATGCTCCACCCACATTCCAAATTCCTCCTGAAGGTAGTGTCTCCTTTCCACCTCAACCAAGAGGTGGTCCTGCCCACCACCTTTCCGCGGCCTCATGCTGGCAGAGAGGAACTAGTACTTCATACACTGGATTGCAAATGGGCTCTGTCCTATTTACAACAGACCCAGGCCCATCTCAAAACTCCTTAACTTTTTGTGCCTTTTGACCCCAGCAGACTGAGGCTCCCCATGACTAAGCAAACTCTGTCCACTTGGGTGGTGGACTGTATTGCTTTCATTTATGAGCAAGCTGGCCTCTCCCTTGAACACTGGATCACAACACAACACATGAGGGCAATGGCCACGTTGGTGCCCAATCTTTGCTTGATTCAGTGACGGAGATCTTCAAGGCAGCCACATAGTCTTCAGTTCATACGTTCGCAGCTCACTATTGCTGGAAAGCGAGTCCTGCAGGGATAGTGGCCAGGCAGTATTCCGTAATATTCTCTGGGTATAGGCAACTCCTGCTCTCTGCCATTTCTGTGTTCAGGCTACTGGAGTGATAGTGTCACTGGTGCTAGGGTCTTGCAGAATCTCAGTGGGGGACTCACCTTCTGCAGCTCATGGCTACCTGACTCTGTCGCCGTTGTTGCTGTCGTAGTTCATTCCTTATTCTACAAAGTAACAATCACTCAACACATCTAACCCCCAAACAAAAGATGAGTGAAAAACATCAGAAAAATATGAGCGTGCGCAGGAAAGTGTTTTGTGTTTTTATGTGTTTTTGTCAGAAGATCAGCCATGAGGTTAAAAGCCTCTCGAAGCTGTTACTTCCATTTTACTCAGTTTTATTAAAGTCCAATTAAATAAGCTCACATCGGAGCCAAAAATAAAGGTGAAAAAACACCACAACTTGGTGCCACCTACAAAAACATGAATATACTTGTATGAATGTAGATTTAAATTTAAAAACTCTACTTATCTGAACCGCTGTCTGCCCACATTCAGTTGAGTTTCACATAAAACGGACTACAGCAGCAGATATCACCACGTCCTCCTTGAATTTCAAAAAGACGAGCAGAAGTGGCAATTCCCAAAGAAAGCAGTTATCAAAAAGTACACAGCGTTTCGGGCAAATCTATGCTCCATGCCGTGCTTCAACGCTTAAGTAAACTGCCAAAAATGAAAGCATCCATGCAGCCTCTCCACCACTCCGAGATGCCAGCGTATGCTCATTGATGATCCGAAAGTTGCAGTAAGCTTCTAACTTGCTCGACTGGATCAGTATCCTTTGAAAAATTTGAAGTCATTTTTTCGGGGAATTTTTGTGATCAATTTGTGCTGGATATACATGCTTAACGATCATAGGCTAAGTCTGCTATTTAATGGCTGTGTACTTTTTGATAACTGCTTTCTTTGTGAATTGCTCTTCTTTGGGAGTTGCCACTTCTGCTCGTCTTTTTGAAATTCAAGAAGGACGTGGTGATATCTGCTGCTGTAGTCCGTTTTATGTGAAGCTCAACTGAATGTGGGCAGACAGCGGTTCAGATAAGTAGAGTTTTTAAATTGAAATCTACATTCATACAAGTATATTCATGTTTTTGTAGGTGGCACCAAGTTGTGGTGTTTTTTACTCCTTTATTTTTGGCTCCGATGTGAGCTTATTTAATTGGACTTTAATAAAACTGAGTAAAATGGAAGTAACTGCTTCGAGAGGCTTTTAACCTCATGGCTGATCTTCCCACAAAAACACAAAACACTTTCCTGTGCTCGCTCATATTTTTCTGATGTAGTTCATTCCTTGGCAGTCTACGGTGAGGGAGTCCCATATGTGAGGACTGTTCCTGGACTTACTCACCTGTAACAGGTGTTCTCCAGGGACAGCAGGAATCGGTCCTCTCTCCTCCCTTTGGAGTTGCCTCTCTACATTGTTTTAATTTTACTGCCATCCTAGCTATGTTAGCTGACTGAGCAAGATGGCACCCTGGAAGGGGGGGGGGGCGAAATGCCCCCCCCCCCGCCCCCCCCCGCCCCCCCCCCCGCATGTGTGGTTGCATGTCCCAAAGGCTTTCTTTGAAAGCTGGGGAAATGCTCTGCTTGGGTTCCATTGGAGGACTGATTACTGCTGTCCCTGGAGAACACCTGTTACAGGTGAGTAATTATGCTTTCTCCTCTGCTGCTCCTATATACAGTTGCTGCATCTCTAGCGTCCCTGCCACTACATCTGACTGCAGCATTTCTTTCCCCTATCTACTCCCCCTCTTGTCCAGCATATCACCACACCTTCCCTGCATCTAGCACCTCCTCCCCTTTCCCAATTCTTTCTCCAGCATCCCCCTCCCCCGATGCTGATTTCATACATTTAAAACCCCTCTCCTCCTGTTTGACCTCCTTTCCTGAATTTATCACCTATCCCCTCCTCTTTTTCCCTGCATCCAGTACTCCACCTTCCTTCATTCCCCTCCATTTCCATCATTCTGGGCTCTCATACCTTCCACTTTGTTGTATCCAGCAGTTGCTGGATACATACAACAAACAAATCAGGTAAGGGTGACCTGTGCAGGCTGTACCCCGTCCCCTTCTTACTGTGCAAGCTAGGCAGTTGCTTAGGGCAGTAGCAACAGCTTCTGTGGGACAGTAAAGAGCAGGGCAGTCAGAGCTAAACAATAGATTCCCAGAGCAGAGGCTTAAGGTTTGCCTAGGGTGCTAACACTTTGAACTAACTCTGGGGCTGGACCTATGTGCAAGCACAGCATAGGGTTGAGCTCACTGCCCAGAAGCACCCCTCCCCTAAAAAAAATCAGATGCCTGGTGTGGCAGCACCCAATTCCCCCAAACGTGGCTTTGGTTTCCGATTCTACCATAATCAGTGTTATAGGTCCCATAATTGATAGAAATCGAAATCTGGCTTCAAATCTCACTCCTGGGCTTAAGTAATTTAGCAGTTTGCTTTATTTTATTGACATTTGGCAACTTTGGCTATACAAAGGGCAGAAGGCAGCACTGTGAATGGGGGAGGGATAGGGAGCACCCTGAGGGACTGACGCCTGGGGATGAGCGCAGCTATATAAATTGGTGGGAGTTATCGAGCGTGCTCTGCAGTTCTGGGAGATTGGGAGCCTGGCAGAGCGCCGTGTGGCGCTGGAGGGAGGAGCTCCTTTCGCCTGCTTGCCGCACCACGTACTGCGTAGCTGCTGGTTTTGCTTCTTGCCGGCGTAGCCCTCTCTGCAGCGGTGCACGTGTTTCGCCGCTACTAAGCAATCGCAGGGGTGGCGTGGCGGGACGGGACGGGCGGCTGCTTTCCGAATTCCGCTGTATAAGTTTCGCCGTTCGTCTGCTTTCTTTTTAGATCGAGTTCCTGGACACCAAGATGGAGAACACTGCAGGTATGCTCCAACTCGGCCTTGGGCTGTGTGTGTAAGGGCCGCAGGAGGGACCCAGGCATGGAAGTGCTGCACGGAGACTCCCCGGTGCACTTGGCGCTCGCATTCACGGACTCCTGCTGAGGAGCGGGGCTTCCTTGGTCTCGTCACAAAGGGAATCGGACCCAGATTATATCTGTTGGCTCGCAGAAGAATAAATCTTACAACAGCAGTGCACCCTTCCGGAGTACAGTACATTAAAAGGAAACAATATGACCCCCGGCAAACTGAATTAATTCGTTCTAACAGAACGAGGCAATCCTTCCTTCAAATGAAATTCACTGCCCCAAATGCCACATGGCTTCCAGGTTCTGTATGGTTTAGCCAGTGAGCAGCATTAAGATTTAAGTTTCCCATTTTTGTCTTTCTAGAAAGAAGCTTTTATGAATTGGTTTTCTGGAAGTCGGAAATCCGAAGGGAGTCTAGCCCCGGGGGGCAGGATTTTACAGGGATGGGAGGAGAACTCGTGGGCTGTGCTCCTCTCGGAGACATAATCTGGAACAGAGAGTAGATTATTAACGGATGATACAGTTAAAGGTTTGAGATGGTAGTTAAGACGTTTAAGTGCTTTCTGTTTCAAAACCAAAATATTTAGATGCATGGTCTCATACAGTATATACAAATGTCAAACGTGAGAATGTACACTCCTTCTATGTGGTTCAAAATAAAACTCAATTTGTACTTACTTCCTGCAACCGCTACTTAAAAGGGCTAACCAAGAGTGTTGTAGGCTTTCCCTTCTGTAAATGCTTAGTTTTAATTGTTAACCACAGGTTTTTTTTTGTCTCTATGAATTGTTTTCAGCTACCTCCTTGTTTTACATTTAATTTGTAGTCTGCCTTTGCCAAATTACTTTGCTTCAAGGTGGATTACAATTCTTAAATGAGATTAAGCATAGTTGCAATACCAATTCCATTATCAAAAAGTAGGCATGCAAAATGCTGAATATTTAATTGCACCTGATATTTTAAAAAAACCTGATGAAACAGTGCCATTTTTACATTGTCTTTAACGCTGGATCTTTATGCCAGCTTGAGGCAGGTGTAAAGATCCAGCTGGGAGCAAAAAAGATCATCTGAGGTGAAGCCTGACACTTCACCTCAGATGATACAGCTATTGGGAAAAGTCCCTGATGCCATCAGCATGATGTTGGGGTCAAGGCCTGCACCCCTGCCAAAGTAAAATCGCTGGTGGCCCAATGGACCCGATCCACCCCACCACAACAGCAACAACAACAAAAAAAAAAGGACCTGGTGGTCCAGTGGATACAAACACTCCCCAGTACCTTTAAATGTTGTGGGGTGGGAGCCCTGCACGCACGTTTCTGCCCCACACTGCCATCTTGCAAAATGGCAGTGTGGCCCTGGGATGCACGGAGGAGGGGGGGGGGGGTCAGACTACTATATAAGGCAAAAATGCCTTATATGGCACAGTGACCCGCAAACCTCTGGGCTGCATCCTGGGAGAGCTGACCCCACTCATGCTTCCCAGGATGCAATGGGGGGGGGTCACTCTACCATATAAGGCAATTTTTGCAATACTAGTTCCAGGTGCTGCCATGTTGTAAAATGGCAGCATGGGAGTGTGTGGGTGATGCACCCTCCCCACTATGTTTAAGATACTGGGGAGGATTCAGGTCCACTGAACCACCAGGTCTTTTATTTATTTTTGTTTAGAAGGTGGCGGGGGGGCACTGGGCCACCAGATTCTTCTTGGTGGGAGTTATACTTTACCTCAGATGATCTTGTTTGTCCAGGACAACATGCAAAATTTCCACGTTTGGTTTGCTCTCCCGGTTTAACACTTAGATTTTGCACACTGGTTAATTTGCACATTCCATTGCAGTGCAAAAAGCCAGCATTAAACTCTCTATGGAAACCCATATTGGTACCCATTTTGCATCTTGTCTGGTCTTCCCTAGTCATGGTTTAATTTTGTTTTGTTTATTTGGGTCTGTACACCACTTTGTTCATGGCAAAGGTTGGTTAATTAAGTGCAATCAAACCTTAAAATCTGGCAAGAATTCAAGGCCCATTTTGGACTAACCTACCTCTGAAAGGTGAAAGAACCCAGGGAGAGTTTATAAAGTGCTATCTGTCTTGTGCCCAGCAGCGGGAGCAGTCTGACATGAGCTCATCTGCTACATCAGGATCATACATACAGCTCTGAGTGCTGAGCATAGAAACATGATGGCAGGCCATATGGTCTTTTTCTAATTAGTCTGCCCAGTATTGAGCAAACCTTTTTTTATTCTGTCCAGGGAGAGCTAATTTGTATTGTTTAGCTCCCCAACTCATTTTGAGAAGTTGGCTCCTATGATCGAGATGTTTGTGCAGGTCAGAAGATTGATGTACCTTGACTATAAGATTTTCTCTAATTTCAATAGCTGTGAAAAAGTTAAAAAAATTAATTTGATGGCAATTATGAATCAAGGACCTATTTTAAGACCAAAATATAAAAGAACGTAGCTCTGTAATCAGGCAAATTTTATTTTTGGTTTTTTTTTAAGTACTTTAAAACTGTGGAAGTATTTCAGTCCCTTTTACTCACATGAAAGCTGTCCTTCAACCAGGAGGCTGGATGGGTTGCGAGACTGACTAGAAATACAAGCTGCAGGCTACTGAAGGGAGTAGATAAGGCATTTTTAGACCAATCACAGCAGTTTGTTATTGATGGCCTTCTTGGAGTTTGTTTGTTTTTTGTTTTAACATGTTACGAGTTAGATTGTGAGATTATGCAGGTGAAGCCCTTCTATGTGTTTGGGCTTTCAAAAGCTCACTGGGGACCAGAGACTGTTGGGAAATGGTTTTTCCCCCATTTTATTTTCCTCCCCCTAGTAAATATAGTGTGATTATTGCAGCAGCAGTCATGAGCTGGAATTCTGCAATCGTGAGCTCTGTCGTCAGGTGTCGCACTTGACTGATGACTCCCCTCTCTGCAACATCCCTAGCTGATCTAGAGAGTGGAGGACCTCACTTTCCACATGGCCGTGCACAGCACCTTTCATACAGCATGCCCAACAAAACTAGTTCTAAGTGTACGCCTATCTTTGATTTAATCAGGCGAGGAAAGATGTTAAACCCCAGGAACTGGATTGGATCATATCCCTAGGTCTGGGATCTGGCGCTATTCAAGGGTGAGGAGGGTGGTAAACAGCAAAAATATTTATTATACCATTGTATCTTATGTGTGGGGGAATACAATCCATGGGCTTTTCCCAATAAACTACACTGGAGGTTCATGAGATTGGCACAGAACTACAGGTCAGGTTGGTAGCAGATGTCATGATTTAAAAACTCCTTAAGTAGCCCATGAAAAGCTGAGTTTGTATTCTGGCCAAGAAACTTACTTAAACATTCTGTCCACTAGTGCGTTAAACTTCAAACTCTGCTCAGCCCGTGAACATTGTCATCTGCTTCTGGTGCTTCTGTAGCTGTAATCGTCCACCAAAAGCCACCCCACCACCATCATTCTAAGTCTGAAGGTCCTTTTTATTGATAGAGGCATTTGTTGACTGTTGGTGGCAGCAGCTCTCAACGTTTGGGGGGCCACAGGAGGGTGTTCACAGGCTGTAGTGTATTGTGGAATTACTGCTGAGCAGCAACCCAAGTCTTTAACGTCAGTGGGCCAGGTGTAGCTTGCAAGCTTTAGCTTGCCTCCCACAATTTAACCAAATAATTGTTCTTTCTGGAACTGGTCAAACTGCTTGTATCCCATCACTACCCTGGTGGGATTAAGCATGTGCCTCGGGGCTGGAGACTAGGTACTGGAGATAGCCTTTTGAATAGGCCAGTCCTTAAAGCCAGTTCCCTCTTACAGGTTAAAGAAAAATACTGCAGCTGCTCGATGAGGCCTCGGTAAAGTTTCTTTGATTTTTTTTTTTAGGAGCTAGCCCAAAAACTTACAAAGCAGTGGATGAGACCACCTTCTCTCCTCCTTTCCCTCCTCCCCCATCTTCACTGAAGTTGAGGAAAGGGGATATCTACCATGGCTCCTTTAGGGTCTGATTTACTGAGGCTGTTTTCCCCATCGCATATCTAAGGGAAAAAAGAGGTTAGTCAATCAAGCACCCCTCCAGACCACTGCAGAAATGCACAGCCAGCAGTGTCGTCCTATCCAGTTTCTCTGTCTACACTCACCCACCCTATTGTCACCCAGTCTTCCTCTTGTATCCCATTCTTCCCTGTTACGCTCCCTTTTCTATCCAGTCAACCACCCTCTATCCCCAATCCCCCAGCTAGCCAGTCGGCCTTCCTCCCCTTCCAGTCATTCACATCCCACAATCCTTATCCCTGCTCCAGTTAGCCTTTCAGCCACACGTTAATCCTTACAACACCAGCTAGCCCTCTCCACCCAGAAAGCCAGTCATCCATCCTCCCGTCATTACTCCTGCTCCAGCAAGCCAGTAAACCACACCCCAGCCCCTACCCTTCCTAGCTAACTCACACCACCCAGAAAGCCAGTATTCCAGCCACCCTCCCTCCTCCCTCATCATTCAGTCAGGCCCCGCAGTCCGTACCATTGCCCTAGCAAACTATTCAGCCGCCATTCCACAGTTCTACCCCAGTAGTCCTAGCATCTGCCTCCAGTCCCCTTTTCCCAAACCCTAGCATCACCCAGCAGCCTCCACCCCTAATCTCTAATCCCAGTTTCTACCTGCCCCACTATGCTGCTCTTCTTCCTTACTAACTGGCAGGTTTGAAACAAGGTACTTTCTGTACTACACTGTTTGAGCAGGAACTGCCTGTTCCCTGCGCAGCACAGCTCTGTATGAGCCTAAGCCCCGGCTCTCCTGTTGGCCTCCGGTTCTCAAGGTTTGGGAGAGCAGTGTGAAAATTCCTGCAGTGTGTGTCTCAGACTTGCATAGAGCTGTGCTGTGCAGGGTTGGAGGCAGCTCTTGCTCAAAAGCAGTTGTGGCTAAGGAGAGAAAAAGCAGGGGCTGGGGCAGAAAAACCTCAGGCACCAGATAGAAATTTTTAGCTGCTATGATGACCTGGTGCCTTTGATTTGTCTAGCCTTGTGTGCTCTTCTCTTTACAAAGCAAACAAATAAAAGATATATATAGAGAGAGATTAACCCCAGGTGGCACACAATAAGTCTTCCCTGATATAGACAGCTTACATTGTGGTACCAGCATGACCAGAGTAAAATGACCCAATGTCAGCATAATAGATAATTTAGAACAGTGAGAAGCTGAGAAAGGTAGTAATAGCAATAATATGATACGTTGGTAATGTTTGAATGTTCTATGTTTTAAGGTCTACAACAGAAATGTTACATCATTTGTACTTTTCTGACACAGTATCATAAAAAGCAACATGGTAGTCCATTCATATAATAGGATACTCACAATGTTAACACTGTACAATGAATCATCATAAGACAGCAGAAGGGACAGATGCGGTTGGGACCTATAGACAGACATCTGTGATGATATAGAAGAGGTCATTTTTAAATATTTTATGCTCCCGTTCACGCTGAATACAGTCATGTGGATATTTTGTCGTTCAGATCACTGCAATGGAATAATTGTGCTTCAGTGATATAAACAATATCAATATAATGTATTTCTGCAGAGCTGAAGGTGGGTAAAAAATTAAATGAAGGAAAAACAAAGGAGGTGTACGAGCTGCCAGAACTCCCCGGATGTGTGTTGATGAAGTCCAAAGACCAGATAACAGCAGGAAATGCAGCTAGGAAGGACCATATGGAAGGCAAGGCAGCCATTTCCAACAAAACCACCAGCTGTGTGTTCAAGCTGTTGCAGGAGGCAGGTGGGTATCACTTGGAAATGCATTGAGTTATTAGGAAAAGCAGAAGGCGGTAGGGAGGGTGCTAGGAAATAATATTTGATAAATGTGAAATGACTGTAAACCAAATAACAAAGGAAGAAGTACACAAATGAGTGCATAAAACTACGGAACCTGATGGCATACTACACATCATGATACTACCGGTAAATGAGCCGTCTTTACCCCTTGCAGCTCTGCTCAGCTTGTTTTTGGGGGACTAAAGGAAAGTGGAGGTGGTCTCGCTACATTAGTGAGAACCAGGAAAAGCAGGCAACTACAGACCCTGTTTAAGTCCAGTAGAGGGCAAAATGATGAGAGCAATAAGCACCTTACATTACAAGCGACCAGGCCACTGGTTTCACCAAGGGAAATCCTGCCAGACGTAGCTGACAAACATGGTGGATCAGAGAACTGCTATAGATATTGCCCATTTGACTCTAATAAGACTTTTCACACTACTCTGCATTAAAGACTTAAGCAGCCTGCATGGTGTGGGCATAGTTCGGAAACTTGTAAATTTCGGGGAAGAAATGGTTGAGTGACAGGACACAGAAAGTGGTAAGTCCACTTGAGACCATAGAAGTGCATAATCTTTTGGGGCATACATGTGTGGTGTGTTTGAACATTTTGAATTTGGCACCCCGAATTGTGCTGTCTAAATAGGACAGCTACCTATGCGGGCCTTCTGAATGTGACGTTTAGAGATGACTCCTAGGTAGGTTGGAATATATTCCCCGGAAAGGGTGTGCTTGCCTAAGCAGGTACATACATTATTTCTCTTCTGAAATGGACTGAAACAATGTAACCTTGGGTAAAGTGGTTTACCCAAGGTTACAAGGAGCATTTAATACTAGAAGTAAGATTCAGACCTTTGGTTCTTTGGTTGCAGCTCTAACCACCAGGCTCCATGTGAGAATGCTCTTATCTTTATCTAGGAGGAAGGGTGACATCAAGCTTCACTGTGGATGCCACTTCTAGAGATGGTCTGTAATGAATTCCATCTCTGTAAAGGAGTCAGCAGACTCAGTGTGACACTGTCCATTCCTTGGCCTGCTATGATAGCAACAGTGTATATTTGTTACGAAGATGTTGTATGCTTCCAAAATTTATTTTTATTTATTTGTGTGCTTTTCTATACCGCCCCTTCCAGAGATCAGGGGCGGTTTACAGAGAACAAGTTTAAAACCATTTAAACATTGAGTTACATAGAACATTTTAGCACAAAAATAACAAAGAATAACTAAGATACACGGAACATGTTTAACTATTTAGCAATTTAACTATTTACAGAGAAATATTTACAATAGTTGTTTACTATTTACAGAGAGCTATTTAAAAGCAGCATTGATGAGTTGATTATCATATAGTAGGACAATGTACATTGTTATCGATAAAGATATGGAATGGTGAGTGATGCTTTGAATTTTAGGTAGGATAAACTTGTGTCAGTTGCATCGTGTATTCTTGTGTTATATGATCAAGTGTGGGCTGTAAACTGTAGTAGTGTTGGGCGAAGAGTTATGTTTTAAGCTCCTTCCTGAAAGAGCGAAGGTCTTTAATCTCTCTTAGGTTGAGAGGTAGTTTGTTCCATTGCTTGGTGCATAATAAGAGAAGGCAGTATTGGTTATTATTTGCTTCAGGTTTCTCACAGAGTTAGGAATTTGAAGCATGTTGAGGTTTGCTCTTATTCTGTTTTCTAAGGGGGTATGAATTAATGTTGAAAGATGTGAGGGGGCTAGGTCGTTAATGAGTTTAAAAATGGTGACACGGGTTTTATATTGAATCCTGCTGGCTATAGGTAACCAGTGGAGGGCGTATAAAATTGGGGAGATGTGGTCAGACAGTTTGGCTTTAAAAATGATCCGAGCTGTGACGTTTTGGGCTCTTTGTAGGATGTGTAAGTTCTTCTTAGATGTACCTTGGAGTAATTCGTTACAGAAATCTAAATTTGGCATTATAAGAGCCTGGACAACTGTTCTGAAATCATTAATGTCAGTGAGGGGTCTAAGTTGCTGGATGGTTCTGAGTTTAAAGAATATAGTTTTAGCGGTCTGCTTCATGTGATGTGACATGCTTAGTGTTTTGTCTAGAGTAACTCCTAGATATTTTACCTCCGATTTGACTGGAAGGGTGATGTCCATCAGGTTAATGACAGATGGGGGGGGGGGGGGTGAAGTTAGAGTTTAGGCATACAAAAAGAGCTTCAGTCTTTTTGAAGTTTATATCCATATGAATTGAGTGGAGCCACTGTGCTACTTCAGATAGACAAGTAGCAATTGTCATAATTAGGGTTATCTATGTCACGGGGCGAACAACATGATGTCTGCGTAGATGAAATAGTTTAGGTTGTGGCATTTAAAGATTTTGCAAATCGGTTGAAGATAGAGATTGAAGAGTAAGGCAGAGAGAGAAGATCCTTGAGGGATCCCTCGCTCTTGTGGGAATGGAAGAGATTGGGAATGATCTATCTGAACATATTGGGAACAGTTTGATATGTAGGATTTAAACCAGTTAAAAGTTTTTTTTTCCTTTTAAGCCTAATTGTGATAGCCTGGATAAGAGGGTGCTGTGATTCACACTGTCAAAGGCTGAGGAAATATCAAGGAAGATAAGTAAGAAAACCTGCTTAACATTATACATGCCTTGAATTAGTGAGTCAAAAAGGGATGTAAGTAAAGTTTCTACCCCGTGGTACGGGCGGAAACCATATTGGTGCTCATCTAAAGGGAAGTTGGTATCAATATGATCTTGTAGTTGTGTTTGAACTACCATCTCAATGATTTTAACTAGAAAAGGTATAATGGCAATGGGGCGGTACGAAGAGGGGTCATTACTGTTAAGAGTTTTATTCTTTAATAGAGGGCGAATTGCTGAAAACTTGAGGTCATCTGGCATGATGCCTTGAAGAAGAGATTGGTTTACTAAATTCAATATGTATGGGGCAAGTTCCGATTTGGCTGCTTTAATCTAAGATACTGGATAAGGATCTAGTAATGAGGTGGTGGTATTGAGGTTTGATATGGTCTCTAGAAGTTGTTTGAAATTAAGAGAAAAGAGTTCCATTCAATGATGCTATTCACTGTGGTAGATGCCAGGGTAGCACTAGGATGGGTACTCGGTTTGAGTTTGCTGGCAAAGCGGTTTGCCAGGAGTTGGGGGTCAATTAATGTGGTGTTCAAAGTGTGTTCAGGAACTTTAGAAAGGGATTTAATAATTTCAAAAAGCTCCCTTGGTCTGTTGATGGCTTTTGATAAGGTTTTTTGTATGGTGTAGCCATTTTGTAGTGTTTATAGCTTCTTTATAGGTTTTGAGATTTGTGAAATATTGTACCCTAAGTTCTGGGCTTTGTCTTACGCCATTTAGCTTCTAGTTTCCTGAGGTTTTTCTTTAGGGCAGTAAGCTCTGAGGTGTACCATTTCTCAGATGACTTTCTTCTTGATCTTTTATTTGTTGGCAGAGGTTTACCTTCTGCCCCTACAACAGAGTTCCAGATTGATACAAGTTCATTGAGATTGTTTGAGTCAATATCCAACTTTGTGGAGATTGATTCCAGGAAGCTTTCCTTGTTAAACTTGTGGAATCTATTGGCTATGTGTTTGGTATTGATATGTGCTGTGTTAGGGAGTTGGAAAGGGAGAGAGCAATGTATCATGAAATGATCGGACCAAGGTACCTGAGTTGTGGTAGGTAAATTAAATTGAGGTAACTGTGTGTAGTGTAATGGAAGGAATATTAAATCAAGGGTGTTTCCTTTGCAGTGAGTAGGGTGTGTAATAATCTGTTTAAATCCCATTTCATCCATTGCTTCAAGGAAGGATAGTTCCTGGCATTTTGGTAGAGAGGCAAGGTTAAAATCTCCTAAGATAATAGGTTTCCTCAAAGAGGATTTACACACAACCTCAAGGATAGTGTCTAAGCTCTGCATATCAGGTGTGGGGGGTCTATATATAAGGCAGATGGCCATAGTGTGACTTTCTATGTTGAGGATATCAATTCCATCATGTTTATCAAGTAAGGTAGATGAAAGGTTGAGGTCAGTTTTAGCTATTAGGACTCCTCCACCTCTTTTTCGGTCCCTATTACAGTTGAATATAGTATAACCATGCATTTTCAGCTGGTTAAGAAGAACTGAATCTGATTTATTTAGCCAGGTTTCAGTTATACAGAGAAGGTGAGGTTTTTCGTCAGAAATTAGGTCAATTATAATTGGGATCTTATTTCTAATCGATCTAGCATTGATGAGTATACATTTTAGTTGTGTTGTCTGGGTAGTGTCCTTCTTGAGGTTATCCATTGGTATTAGGTTTAAATGGATTAATCTTTGAACATTGGTATTCAAGTGGGTGCGTGATCTACCCAAGTAGGGATGTCTATTATCATATCTTTGGATGGTATGTCTGGGTCTGTATGGGATGATGTGAATGTGTGCAGGTTTAGGAGTGTTTATAGCTGGAGTTAGAGAGAGAATGGGGGGGAGTGTGAGAAAGTAAAAATAATAGAGTAAACATCAGTATGTTTAGGGTGAGTGCTAAACATCTTCCAAATTCCATTATTGGTTGAGTAAGCGTAGATTTGTGACTAGTGAGTGGTAAGCAAAGTAAATGTTTGTATAAATATTATAGAATATATAATCTATAACAGTAGTACAGTATACTATGATATATATATAAAAGCAAGAATCAGCAATCGTAATATCTTAAAAATAAATAAGCGACACTATCGCCAATTAGTAGGCGTCGTGTGGAGGAGAGGCATGTGATGAAAAGGCTGGAGAGCTTGCCTAGAATCAGATTACATTCATTAAGGATCGGATTATATTTGATTGTATGAGAGCCAAACAGCCCAGGGCTGACTTACCATTAATGTCCAACAGACTTAGAGGAGTTAGTGTTCCTGCATGCTTCTGTGGTCAGCAGTTGAGTGTTCCATAAGACCTCGGCCGTTGCAGTTGGGGGATGGACTGGCCTGTATGGGTGAAGAAGCGGATAGTTGTTTAGTAGGAAACTCTTTTGAGTGTCTTTAGATTGTGAACCAAAACACTTTCGACGTTACCAATGAGATCGATGTTTTCTGGTGGATTTCAGTTGACTGCTATTTTTGCTGTGGTAGGTTGGAGATTCGGCTTCCTGATGAACTTTGAGCTGCTTTTGTTGGATTGAAGGTCTCCTGCCTAAGGGCCACGCCAAAGGGCCCTCTGGCATCTTGAATTGCTTATGTTCAGGAGTTTTCATTTTGGAAGCGCATTGTATTTGTATCTACACATTAGTACCTTTACAGAAAAAGGAACAGTGCTGCAACTTTAGACTGGAAAGTATTTTAACTGGTACAGGAATAGGGAAGCCGTGTTAATTTGAATCGGCTACTTTGTGTGATGCAGTATCTGTCCTTGACACAGAACAGCTGACAAATTCAGTAGATTTAATTGATTCTGGGGTTATGGTGAAGACATTTCAAATAGCTCAAAGATATAAATAATGCACTAGAACCAATTCTTTTTTCAGTGGAAAGACAACTGTAGGATACTAGGTCATAAGCGGCTCTGTGGTCATAAGCTGAGAAATAACATTAGGAAATCATTAGAGAGGATGTCCTATGCATCTATCAGTGGAAGAAGCGGAGTCAAGCACGCAAGAGCCTTAGCAATAAGGGAGTGAAGGAGAATTTACCAAGGTCTGTGGCACTGCAACAGGAAGTAATTTGGGCTGACTAGATGGACCTTAACACTATCTGACATCATATTTTTATGTTGCTATTTATTTTATTTAACTGGTTTTATATACTGCTGTATTTTGCAGTCAGCGGTTTACAGACATTACATAACAGTGAGGTATGGATAACTTAACAAAAGTAATTCTTTATAGTGGGAGAGGTGGCATGGAGCGATTGGGTCCACTGTGATGCTGGGCAGGTATTGCTGGAATAGGAGGATCTTTAGTACCCTGTGGAAGCTTGTGAGGTTGGTATTGGTTCAAATCTGTTCTGGGAGTGTGTTCAAGAGGGTTAGTGCATACAGTTACCTCGATTACAGGATGTTTAGCTACTTTTTACTCTTGTAATAGGGATCATAAAGTGTGTTACGCATGCTTTTGTTTTTTTCTATCATCAGGTGTCATGTGTATGATTGTGTATATTAAATATTGTCAGTAGTACTTTGTTATCTCTAGGAACAAGCAGGAATAAGTCATCACATATGGGTACGTCGGTACCGACGGAGCCTGCGCGGGAAAGCTCCCCAGCTTTTCAAATGAAAAGCTTTTGGGGCCTCCCACTGCACATGCGCGCTGCCTTCCCGCCGAGCTCTCCTCAGTTCTTCTTTTTCCGCGGAGCCAGCAGGTCGTGTTCCTGTCACCGCTGAAGAATTTGTTACTTTTGTTTGTTTCTTTAGACCGCGTACCTGCCTTCCCCATACCGATACCGGTATCGCCGGTCTTTCTTTCTTTCTATATTAAAAAAAAAAAAAAAAAGACTTTTTTATTTTTCTTCAGCACAGCTTGGTACCCGGTGTTAGGCCTTAAGGCCTACACAATTTCTCCTCATGGAGAAGCCAGTCCCTGGTTTCAAAAAATGTACCAAATGCAGTGCTGTCATTTCTGTCACAGACACCCATGAATGGTGTCTCAAATGTTTGGGACCTGAGCACTCCATACCGGACTGCCCATCCTGCACCCAGATGTCTAAACGCGGTTTGCAGAACCGGGCTAACAAGCTCCATGTGCTGTTTCCTTCAGAAGCATCACAGTCGTCCAGGTCTTCCTCTCCGGATGGATCTCAGGTAACCAAAACTTCTGTGGGCAAATCCTCTAAAAGCAAATCTCTTTCTAAAGATCGAGAGGCTCTCAGTTCTGAGTTTGAGGATTCTGCCCAGGCCAAAAATCCCCGGCGGGAGGTTCCGGCCTCCAAAGCAATCATGGGGTCACAGGTTGACATCGATGGCACGGCCTCGACAGATCACCTGTTGGACTGCTCTGGGGTACCCTCCCATACCGGTACCGACATCCAGGCAGTAGTGGCATCTATGGGCAGTACTGTCCAGACCATGCAGCAGGCCGTACTGGCCTTCATTAAGGCTGCGATGCCCTCGGTACCGATTTCATCGGTACCGACCCCGGTTCCGGTATCTACACCGGAACCGAGACCATCGACTTCTAAACGTCGATCGGTTTCGCATACCGGATTCCGGCTTTCGCCCGGTACCGATCCCATGCCCGATACGCCCGATGTCGATACCGATCGGTATGCGTATCGTACATTGGAAGCACAGAAAGAGTACTCAGATTCTTCTGATGAATTTAATTCCTCTGATGACTCTGTTGAGCTTACTCTTCCTGAGGAGCCCTCTTCTCCCAAGAGGAGGATGTCTCCTCCAGAGGATTTATCCTTTCAGGATTTCATTGTTGATGTAGCTAAAGCACTTTCTATTACTACATTTTCTGAAAAAGAACCCAGATCAAAAAAATTGGACATTTTAGGATACTCAAAAGCTCCTAAAGAGGCAGTCACTCTGCCTGTCCATGAAATCCTTCAAGAACACTTGATGGATTTGTGGGAGACTCCTTTAACACTGTCTCCCCATTCCCGCAGGTTGGACACCATGTATCGGGTCCCTCCTTCGCCTGGGTTCCAAAAAACTCAGCTGCCTCACCACTCCATTGTGGTGAAGTCTGCTATGAAGAAAATAAAGAGTCCTAAGAGGCATTCTTCTACCCCTCCATGGCGAGAATGTAAGAACCTAGACTCTTTTGGAAGAAAGATGTTCCAGGTTAGTATGCTTATAGCCAGGATCAACTCTTATAGCCTTTATATGGGCATGTATCTTGGGCAACTTGCCCTAAAAATACAGAATTTTGCCCCCTTTATCCCTGATGATCAAAGGGCGGACTTCTTTTCTATGGTGACACAACTTTCAGAGGTCTCCAAGTTCTCCAACAGGGCAGCCTTTGATTCCTTCGAGGTTGCAGGCAGAGCTTCGGGAATTGCTATTGCAGCCCGACGTCTCGCTTGGCTCCAGGCTTCTAACCTAGAACCCTGGGTTGTAGAAGGCCTCAGGAATCTGCCCTGTACCGGTGAGAACTTATTTGGGGAAGACTGGCAGATTAAAACTGCTCAAATGGATGCAGAAAATGCCACTCTAGATAGACTTTCCAAGTCTACTTCTACCCCTACCAAAAAGAAGCCTTTTAAGAGGCCTTACTATAAAAAGACCAGATTTCCCACAAATACTGGCCAGCAATCTGCTCAGCCTCGCCTTGCGGCTAAGCGTCAACAATCTAAGCAGGTAAAGTCAAAGCCTGCAGTGTCTGCTACATCCCAGCAGGCTCAACCCCCTCAGGGGTTTTGACTTCCCTCTAGAGAACTTGCCATTTCTGGCTCTAGCACAGCCAGAGCCCCTCACCATTCCTGGAAGGCTAGCTCACTTTGCTCCCAGATGGGAGCAAATAACATCAGAGCAATGGACCCTCTCTATTATCCGAGAAGGCTACAAACTTCATTTCTCCAGCCTTCCTCCCCATACCATGGTGAGGCAATTCAGTTCTCCCCCATCTCTTCTGACCCTGTTGGGTCAGGAAGTCTCTTCTCCTCTTGCCCAAGGGGCGATAGAGGAGGTTCCTCCTCCACAACAGGGGTTAGGTTTCTACTCCCCTTACTTTCTCATAACAAAGAAGATAGGGGGCTTCAGACCTATCCTAGATCTGAGAGAATTGAACAGGTTTCTATTCAAGGAGAAATTCAAAATGCTCTCTCTGGGCCTTCTCCTTCCATACCTTCAGAGTCAAGATTGGCTTTGTTCTCTAGATCTCAAGGATGCGTACACTCATATACTCATCCATCCATCCCACAGAAAGTATCTAAGATTTCTGTTCCTGGGAAAACATTTCCAGTACAGAGTACTACCCTTCGGTCTGGCCTCTGCTCCAAGAGTATTCACAAAATGCATGGCAGTCGTTGCCGCATTTCTCAGAGGCATGGGAATCTTTGTCTTCCCATATCTGGACGACTGGCTCATCCGAGCTCCATCTCAATCAGAAGCCCAGATTTCTCTGGACCGCACAAGGTGTATTCTTCAATATCTGGGACTTGTGGTAAACATTCCCAAGTCCCAACTCATCCCTACTCAGTCCCTGGAATTCATAGGGGCCCAATTGGACTCCACCACTGCAAGGGCCTACCTCCCTCTGGTCCGAGGCCAAAGGCTAATAAGCTTGGCCTCCCAGACTCAGTCCAGAAGTCACTTATCAGCCAAAGAAATGCTGCAACTTCTCGGCCACATGGCCTCCACGGTTCATGTGGTACCTTATGCTCGTCTCCATATGAGAGCAGCTCAATGGACATTGGCCACCCAGTGGTCTCAAGCATCGGGACTGCTGTCAGACCAGGTACTCACCTCAAAACGTCTGTTTTGGTCTCTCCAGTGGTGGACATCCTCCAAAAATCTGTTGTTGGGGACCCCCTTCCAACCTTCGTTGCCCCAAGCAACCCTCACAACAGATGCCTCCCAAACAGGGTGGGGAGCTCATCTTCAACATCTCTCCACTCAGGCAATCTGGTCTCCCCAAGAGACCACCCTTCATATCAATCTTCTGGAACTGCGAGCAATCTTCCTTGCCCTCACAGTCTTCCATACCCTCCTTGCCAACCTGACTGTCCTAGTTCAGACAGACAATCAGGTGGCCATGTTTTATATCAACAAACAAGGAGGGACGGGCTCTCTGTCGCTTTGCAACGAAGCTCTCAGATTATGGGCCTTCGCCAGAGAGCACCAAATTCATCTTCTGGCAGTATATCTTCCAGGAGTTCAAAACTCTCGAGCAGATAGACTCAGTCGAGTTCTGCTCCCACACGAATGGTCCCTACATATGGACCAAATACGCAGAATCTTTCAGGAATGGGGGACCCCGGACATAGACCTCTTTGCAAGTCCGTGGAATGCCAAACTTCCCCGGTTCTGTTCCAGGACTCCGTGTCAGGGAGCTCAGGCCAACGATGCCTTTCTCCTGCATTGGGGTCAGGAATTCCTGTACGCTTTTCCACCCATTCCTTTGATTCCCAAGACTCTGTTCAAACTTCAGAGGGATCACGGATCCATGATCCTCATTGCTCCACGCTGGCCACGCCAAGTGTGGTTCCCTCTCCTTCTACAGCTCTCCCAGGGCTCCTCCCTGGACCTGGGAGCTGCACCAGACCTTCTGTCTCAGGAGCAGGGGACTTTGTGGCATCCAAACCCCAAGTCCCTACATCTCCGAGCTTGGTTACTGAAGGCTTAAGCCTTCAAGAGTTTAATCTTTCTCAACCAGTGAAAGATATCCTTTATGCCTCTAGGAAACCCTCTACCAGGCGTTCCTATGCTTTCAAATGGAAATGTTTTTCCATTTGGTGTGCTCAACAGGGTCTTGACCCTCTGGCACTTCCTTTGAATTCTCTACTAGACTATCTCCTGCATCTTTCCAATGCAGGCCTCAAGACGAATTCAGTACGAGTCCATTTAAGTGCTATTACAGCATCCTTAAAACCTATAAATGGACAATCTGTTTCCTCTCATCCTCTTATTGCAAGATTCATGAGAGGCCTAACCCTCACTAAGCCTCCCATCCGGCCTCCTCCGGTAGCATGGGACTTGAATTTAGTTCTGGGTCAACTTATGAAGCCACCCTTTGAACCATTGGTATCTACCTCCCTGAAATTTCTTTCTTGGAAGGTCCTTTTCCTTATTGCAGTCACTTCGGCTCGCCGCATCAGTGAACTACAAGCTTTGGTGGCGAATCCACCTTATACCAGATTTCATCATGATAAGGTGGTCCTTAGGACGAATCCCCACTTTATGCCTAAAGTGGTCTCGCCTTTTCATCTTAATCAAGAGGTATATCTACCTGTCTTTTTTCCGGCTCCTCATGCATCCAGTGCAGAGAGGAACCTTCATACTCTTGACTGTAAAAGAGCTCTCGCCTTTTACCTCAGTAGAACTCAGCCACATCGAAAGTCTTCTCAGCTTTTCGTGGCTTTTGATCCTTCTCATTTGGGACTTCCAGTCACCAAACGCACACTTTCCAACTGGATTGCTCAGTGTATTTCCTTTGCTTACCAGAGTAAAAACATTCTCTGGAAGGCCATGTCACAGCTCACAATGTGAGAGCCATGGCCACTTCTATGGCTCATCTCCACTCTGTATCCATAGATCAGATCTGTCGAGCAGCCACTTGGGCCTCGGTGCATACCTTCACAGCCCATTACTGCTTGGACAAGGACTCCCGCCGGGATGCCTTGTTTGGTCAGGCTGTCCTCAAACACCTGTTCCATACTTAAACAACTCCTGCCCACTTTCCCAGAATGGATGCCTGAGATCCATCCGAAGATGGTTACCCTTGGAGGGGGATCTCCCAGGCATCTCAGCTAGGGAGTCCCCATATGTGATGACTTATTCCTGCTTGTTCCTAGAGATAGCACAGTTACTTACCTGTAACAGGTGATCTCTGGGAACAGCAGGAATTAGTCATCACAACCCACCCACCTCCCCTAGGAGTTGTCTCTCTATTCCTCTATCTTCCTGTCCTCTCTCTCTCTATTGTCTCAGCTTTAAACTCGAACTGAGGAGAGCTGGTCAGGAAGGCGGGAAGGCAGCGCACATGTGCAGTGGGAGGCCCCAAAAGCTTTTCATTTGAAAAGCTGGGGAGCTTTCCCGCGCAGGCTCCGTCGGTACCGACGTACCCATATGTGATGACTAATTCCTGCTGTTCCCAGAGATCACCTGTTACAGGTAAGTAACTGTGCTTTATGCGAATAGCTATTGGTAGCCAGTGCAGGTGCCATGCAAGGGCCAGAGAGGAGAACTTCAGTGGGTTTGTTCAATTTTTTTTTTAAATTATCATTTTATAGGGGTCAAAACAGCCTTTGTCAGAAAATACAGCGACACAGCCTTTATTGCTGCGCGGTGTGAAATGATCCCAATTGAATGGGTATGCAGGAGAATAGCTACTGGCTCTTTCCTGAAACGAAACCCTGGCGTGAAAGAAGGCTACAAGTTCTACCCTCCCAAGCTTGAAATGTTTTTCAAGGTAAGTGAGGCCCCATTGATCACAAGTACAGACATGTGTGACTATCATTCTGTAGGTTTTAAATTGAGCCAGTCTGTTCAGCAAAATCCACTGTGGCAGTTCATTAATGGATGTCCGTGTCTTAACCTTGCATTGAGAGGGAAGAGTGGCCCTGCCAGCAGCATGGTCTTTTTCCGATACAGAAATCTGATCAGCTGTTGAATGCTGGTTTTGGAAGTGCATATCCTGAACCACTGATACTTGAATAATACTTTGTTTTGTAGACTGTGGTGACTTGGGTGATAACTCGTGGTGTGAATATTATATTGACCTGAGTGTTTTGTGCTGAGACTGAAATTTCTTGGCAGGCAAGAACAACGAAGTGGAGGAGATGGAGCAATTTATTTTAGGACCGATATTCAGCCCATGGCTGTCAGCAAATTTTTATTTTATTCTTTTTTAAATGTCAGATTCCACGAGTTTTTAAAAATTAAACAAATATAAAAAATCCAGATATTCAGCACCGTTATCTGGATAGTGCTGATGCTGACCACTAAATCCAGATATTCTGTGCCAGCCAGTATCTGAATAGTGGTGATACTGATCCACTGTCCAGATAGGCAGTTTGCATAGCACTTAGGATAGCTTTTTTTTTTTTTTTTTTTTTTTTTTTGTGGGCTGCTATCCGGATAGCAATGTTGAAAATTGCTGCCATACATGGCGAGTCTCCTCGAGGCTCGGGCTGTAGAGGTTCAGCACAGACGCTTTGTGCCGGTTCACTACATGCTCTGCCTGCTCGGCCACATGGCATCCACGGTGCATGTTACACTAGACACCTGCTTCCACATGAGGACGACCCAATGGTGCCTCCGATCCCAGTGGCAGACAGACGGGGACAGAGTATGTGTGACCTGCCCGCTGGCAGTCGCTCAACATGCACTTATAGGCAGGAATGCCCTTCCAGACCCCTATCCCCCCAGCAGGTCCTCGCTACGGACGCCTCTCGGCTGGATTGGGGAGTTCACTGCCGAGGCCTCAATGCAGGATACCTATTCCAGGGTGGAAAGCCAACAACAGATCAACCTCTTGGAGCTCAGGGCCATATTTCTGGCCCTCCAAGCACTCTGCCATTGCCTACAGCACCAACCGGTACTGGTCCAGATGGACAACCAGGTTGCCATGTTCTACCTGAACAAGCAGGGGGTTACAGGGTCGTACACACTCTGTCAGGAGGCAGTAGCCCTCTGCTCATATGCAATCAGCCAGGGAATGCTGCTGAGAACAGTGTACCTTCTGGGTCAGGACAATACACTTGTGGGCAGGCTGAGCAGGGTCCTTCAGCCACATGAATGGCGGCTAGACCCCAAAGTATGGCTGTTTAACCTCTGGGGAGCCCTTTGGATGGACCTCTTTTCCAGTCCGGCCAATTCTCAGTTGGCATGATTCTGTTCTGCCAGCCTTGCCCTTCCCAGGAGGCAGTGGATGCCTTCCTCATCTTGTGGTCGGAGGGCCTTCTATATGCCTTCCTGCCCATGCCATTGGTAGCCAAGACCCTTTAAGGTAATCTGGGACAAAGTGTCATCAATTCTGGTGGCCCAGGAAGCTGTGGTTCCCACTGCTGCTCTGCTTAGTGATGCAGCTCCTGGTCCCTCTTAGGAACTCTCTGGGGCTACTGACTCAGGAGGATGACTCTCTTCTCCACCCCAATCTGGGGTCTCTGGCACTAACAGTTTGGCTGCTGAACGGGTAGCCTTGGCCCCCTTCAATCTTTCGGGGGAAGTGGATGAGGTCCTCCTTGCCTCCTGCAAGGCCTCCATGAGATGCGCCCACACCTTTTAAGTGGCGCAGATTCTCTGTGTGGTGCTCGGAGAGGCAGGCCAACCCATTCTGGTGCAGGCTGTGCTGCAGTACCTGCTTCATCTTTCACAGGCTGGACTCGAGTCCAATTCTGTCAGGGTGCACCTGAGTGCTCTGTTAGTGCACCACAACCCTTTCAGGGGCAAGTCTCTGTTTTTGCAGCCCCTCATCACCCATTTTCTATAGGGCCTGCTACTTTCCAAGCCCCCAATCTGCTCACCCCCGGCGGAGTGGGATCTCAAGGTGGTGCTAGCACGACTCGGCCACCATTCGAGGCCCTGGCTACCTGCCATTTGCAGTATCTCCCCTGGAAGGTTGCCTTCCTGGTGGCGCTCACCTCTGCCTACAGAGGTGGCAAGCTCCAGGCCCTGGTGGTGGAATCGCCCTATACCAGGTTCTACAAGAACAGGGTCGTGCTATGCACGCACCCTAAATTCCTTCCGAATGTGGTGTCTTTGTTTCACCTCAATCAGGAGGTGGTCCTCCCCACCTTCTTTCCATGGCCTCACGCCAACAAGGCAGAGACCGTCCTGCATACTCTAGACAGTAAGAGGGCCCTGTCCTTTTTACCTACAGCATACCCAGGTCCACTGCCAGTTTTTCATCTCCTATAATGCCTGTCGACTGAGGGAGATGGTGAGCAAGCAGACCTTGTCTACCTGGGGGGTGGTCTGCATCACCCTTGCCTACGATCAGGCTGAGCTCCAATTGGAGCACAACATCACAGCGCACAATGTCCAGGCCATGGTGACCTCTGTGGCAAACTTGCACTCCATCCCGATGGCAGACATCTGCCAGGCCGCCACCTGGTCTTTAGTCCACACCTTTGCAGCTCACTACTGACTAGAGAGGGAGTCCTGATGGGAGGTGCCTTCAGTCAGGCTGTACTCCCATAATCTCTTCGGGGTCAAGATAGCTCCTAACCTCCGACCGTTCTGTGTTCAGGCTACCAGAGTGAGGGTTCTCAATGGGCACTGGGGTCCTTCAAGAGTCTGTTCTTCAGACTCACTTGCGCTGCTCACAGCTTGCTGTAGTTTTTCTACAGGTTCTCGGTAGCCTGTTGCTAAGGAGTCCCGTATGTGAGGACTGACTTCCTTCTTTTTCCTGGAGGAAGTGTAGTTACTCACCTGTAACAGGTGTTCTCTGGGGACAGCAGGATTCAGTCCTCACAACCCTCCCTCCTCCCCTTTGAGTTGCCTTAATTGTACCATTTCTTTGCTGTCTTAGCTATGTCATTGACTGAGCAAGATGGCACCTTTGGGCAGGAAGGGAACCATGCATGCGTGGTTCATCTCCCAAAGGCTTTCTTTGAAAACTGGGGAGATGCTTCCGTGCAGGGCTCCATCAGCACCAGCGTCACCCATATGTGAAGACTGATTGCTGCTGTCCCCAGAGTAACTAAGCTAACCCATCTCTGTGCAGTCCTTAGTTGTTTGCTTCATGCAGGGTTTGCTTCTTATACCATCTTATAAGCCACCTGCAGTGTTTTGGGACCTCAACATGGTTCTTGTTCAGCTGATTAAAGCTCCATTTGAGCTGCTCAGTACCTGTCCTCTGACATCCTAGACCTGGAAAGTCACTTCAGCTTGCTGAGTTAGCGTACTTAAGGCTGTATGGTTCACCCACCTTGCACAGGATTTTCACAGCAGAATGGTGCTTTGCACTCATCCCAAGTTTCTTCTGAAAGTAGTGTTTGATTTCCATCTTAATCAGTCAATCATCCTTGCATCATTTTTCCCAAAACCCAGTTCTCAAAGAGGAAGCTGCACTGCACATGTTGGACTGTAATCGTTCCTTAGCTTTCTACTTGGAATGGACAAAAGCTCCATCCAGCTTTTTGTTTTTTTGTTTTTTTATTCTAGTAAACTAGGGTCTGCCATCTCCAAATGCCCTTTGTCAACTTGGCTCACAGATTACATCTCTTTTTTTTTTACTTATGCCCAGGCAAGCCTAAACTTTGAGGGGTTATGTCACAGACGATGTCGGAGCCATGACTGCATCGGTGACCCATTTATGCTCTGTCTCCATAGAAGAGAGATGCAAAGTGGACTTCAGTTCACACTTTTACTTCTCACTACTGTCTGGATGGGTTTCCTGATGCTACAGCAGATTTGACCAATAAGTATTGCAGAATCAGGGCGTAGAATCCAACTCTGCCCTCCCAGGCCCATTTCTTTCTGTTCCAGTTGTTTGGAAAAAATGCATAAGGCCTGTTGCCAACAAGCGCTATTGCATGTTTGCCTCAGTTGGGCATTTTATTCTCCTATTTTTCTTTTTTTTCGGGAATTCTTATATGTGAAAACCTTTCCTTCTTGTCCACATAGAAATCATAATTACCTTTAGCAGGTGTTCTCCATGGACACAGGAAAAGTTCTCACAACCCTCCCTCTTCCCCTTGGAGTTTAGTCATAGGACTGAGGATAAGAAGGCAGTAGGTGCGGTTGAGCTTCCAAGAGCTTCTAGAAGGAACTGGGAATGTTCCCACTAGGGGCTCCATTGGATAACGTCACTCGTATGTGCATACTTTCCTGCTTGTCCATGGAGAACACCTGCTATGTTGTGGTTTTTTTCTTTAGTTTAAAATCTTCTTTATTTAAAAATAAATAAGCATTACAATCAAGTCCACATCAAGAGGAAAGCTAAAGATACACAACGAATAAACAATATAAAAATAATCATATTTTAAACTAAATTGCCTATTATAAACTAAACATAATTATGGATCCCCATGCAGATATATAAATTTATAACCCTTTGTATTTAGGAAAGGAAGGAGACAAATCTCAACCATTTTCCTTAGCCAACAGAAAAGCCTCTAACTGCTCCGATTTAAAAAAAAAACAAAAAACAAAAACATACTTAACAGCCTGGTAAATTTAAAATACATTTGCAGGGGTATTTAAGAAAAAAAGAAGCCCCAATAGCCAAAATCCTGGGTTTGAAAACTAGGAAAGCTTCCCTGCGCTTTTGAGTGAGTCTACATACATCAGGAAAAATCTGAATTGGGTTAGCACAAAAAGCCTGATCCTTTTTTGAAAAATACAATCGCATAATCAAATTCTTATCAGCCAATTACAAAAAGGAGACTAAGGTAGCCCGCTGTGGAATCACATCTAAAGATGACTCTAAAAATGCCAAGACATCCAAGGACTCTGCAGGAGGGGGATTCCCTCTATCATTGTTAGGAGAGGAGGTCTCTGTAGGAGGTAGCAAAGGAACATAGTAAACTGAAGAAAACTTCATAGCTTCGGAATCCTCAATTAACAAAATCTCTTTAAAATACTTATGTAATACAATAGTAGGAGATATATAATGAGTGCGTGGAAAATTTCAAGAAACACAAATTTTTTTACCCGTGCCCCATTTTCCAATGGCTCTTAAGTGTTGATGAATAGTAACACTATCCCGAATTGAGGAAGAAATCCACAGACCTGCCCCTCCAACTTATTTAAAGACGTATTACATTTAGCAATAGAATCATCATGATTAGAAAACTGTGTTATCTGGGAGAGGGAGGAGTGCAAAGACATCTTGATGCGAGCCACCATTTCCCAGACATCTTGCAGGGAAACATCCATAGGAGGAGCTACCGTTGTAACAGGAGAAGACAGATCCAGTATCAAAGGTAAAGTAATCTTTTCTTTATCCAAATTTTGATTCAACAGAGAAGAAGCTTCCTGTATACCAACAGAGTTCCCCCACGAGTGGAACTTCCTGGGGGGGGGGAGCAGTCCCATTAATCACTTCCTAACTGGATAAGGTAAAACCCAACGTATGCAAGGAAGAGTCTGGGGTAGTACTCAGGACTCCACTGATATATCCTTCACCGATAAGTCAGCCGGGGCCCTCAACAGATGACGATCCATAGGGCCAAGAGTTTTAACAGACTTCGCTCCCAAAATTGGAAACACCTTCTTTCTTTTGCCCATAAGTACACCCAGAAAGCTCCTCAAAGCTCCAAAGGGGCAGGACGTGCCCCTTCAGACATGTGCCCATGGGCCGCGTTCTGCGGCGGGCCAAAGCTTTTATACCGGCCCAGGGGGGGATGATGACGTCTGCTGATCCTCCTCCACGCAGCAGCATAGGAATCCAAGCAGGCAAACCAACAGCAAACCTGACCTGCTATGTTTGACTAACTACTCTTAACGCTCTAAGTTAGAAAACACAGGGATGTTTAAAGAGCTAATATTCACTATGATTAGTACATCATCCCTTCTTCTCCTGTGCATGTCTCTTCACTTGCATGCATATTTAGCTACAGTTGTGTTAAGTAGTGGTGCAAGGTTTTACGGCTGAATGAACCAGGTTAATTGTGTTTGTGGAATGCTAACGCCTGATAAAATCTGGAGTCTTCTCCAATTGGATATTATTTTAGCATTTATAGTGTCCTAAACCTGAGCTGTTTAACAGATGTCATACAGGTATAATGAACTCCTGCTATATATGCTTGCCATATGTCTCTGTTCCTCTCTCTACCTTGCAAGCCTGTGATTACAGCATCCAGGCCTCGTGGTGTCTCCTGCAGTTTCTTTCAGAATTGCTGCCCCTTTTCATTCTCCAGCCTCTTAAAGTAGGAGGCAGTCCAGTGTTGTGGCTTTTCATGGCATCTCTATATATTATCTTTTTAAGGTACATTAAAGCCAAAGAAAAATTTGTAAAATATAATTGCATTTAACACTGGACTTAAAGATGATTTGGTCAAGATATGTGAAAATGTGGGAGAATAGTTTAAAAAAATCAGCTTAATTAAAAAAAAAGAAAATTGTCCAATGGATAGATCTAGGGGCATATTTTATAAATAGCCATGTATAAAAACGTGCCTTTTACATGCATAAGTCACCTGTTCTCAAAGGCTTACGCGTGTGAATGGGCACTTAGGCACACACTTGCATAATAGCAACCTCCTAAATTACACACAGGCACAATTGTGTGTGTTTTCATTGTGGGCATGCAGAGGGTTGGAGTTAAGTGGAGCCATAGGCACAGCACAAATTTATACATGTAAATTATAAAATGCTGTCACTTCCTTTGCGTCCCTCTAGTCCAGTCCCGGAAACGTAGAGTTGTCAACCTCCACCAGCAGCTTTGGAGACTGAATGATGTCATCGTCTTGATGTCACTGGTACAAATAGGCTAGATCCGCCCCCTTTCACCAGTTCTTTCAGTCTCCAAGCAGCTTGGAGGTTCTGAGCCCGGGGCTGGGCTCAGAGGAACAAATAAGCAGAGCTTTAATTCTTTGATTGAATTTAGGATTTTATTTTTCCCTTGGTTTTTTTTTTTTTTTTTTAGGTGCCTGCTGCTGCTGACAGAGATTCTGTACTGCTGGGGCTGTTTTCTCTCTTCTCTGTTCCTGCTCTCTCCTCTCTCCTTCCCCCCCCCCCCCTCTTCCTCTGCCTTAGTGCCCCAGCATTTAAACGAGCATTGCAAGTGCACAAGAGTGTGCCTGCCCTTTGCTCCCTGCTCCCGAACCCACTTGGGAGGGTGAGGAGCAGGTGAAGCACGGTTGAGACTGCTAGCAGCAGGCAGGACTTAGAGCCACGGTGAACTGCAGTCTCTCCAGGAGCTGATGCCGATTTCAGGGCTGTGCTCCTGAGGGGTTCAGCGCTGCCCTTTCTCACTCTCCTCCCGGTGCTTGGGGATTCCGGTGAGTAATTCTGACCTTAGGGTCCCTTGGGGGAGTGATCGCTAGCTCGGAGCAGGGTTTTGACAGCTCCACAGGAGTGCAGGAGGCCTGGCCGCGTGATTTTTGGCGCCGCGAACGTTGCGGCGGCCATTTTGGATGCCGTTTTTCTTCGGGCTACTAAGTTTGTTTTTTTGGGGTTAGGAGCTTCGTTTTGGCAAACGGTTGTCAGGGGGCAGCTAGTTAGAGCTGGCTTAGTGGATCTACGCAAAAAAAAAAAAAAACGCGTTTGAAATATAGCTGCTTCTGGGGCTATACAAGGTTTCATCTGCACTATTACAGCGCTGTTCATAGATCATGCCTGCCAAGCCCCGCTGCCTCGTGTGTGGGGTGAGGCGCGGAGAGCTTTTGGACACCGGGGTGTGTAAGGCGTGCTCTTTAGAGGCCATGGGCATGGAAAAGTCCCTGGGGGAAGGCTCTCAAGGTCAGGGAGAGGCTTCTCTGGAGGGCGGGGGATCCGGACCCCCTTCTTTGACTGCTTCGGAGCCGGTTGCGGGTCCGTCCTCCGCTGGCAGCGTTCCTTTGTTGCCGGAAGGGTCTCAGGGGGCTGGGTTGCCAGGGTTCCCTTCCGAATTTTTCTCCTTGATGCAGAAGGCGTTTGCCTTGCTGCAGCTGGTCCGGGTGGTTCAGTCCCCCAGTCCTCCGAGGGGTAAGAAGAGGCGGTCGTCCAATCTCCTCGAAGGGGACGTGGCGCTGCCTAAAAGGCGACGGGACGATTTGGATCCGGCGTCGCCAGCTCCTTTGGAAGAGGACCTGGGAATGCCAGATCTGGAGGATGATGTCTCGGATGAGGACTTGGAAGATGGGGAATTGTTGGAGGAGGAACAGCAGAGCAGGGTGGTCCGCGTGTTTCGGCGGGAAGAACTGCCTGCTCTGATCTCCGAGACGCTAAAGGTGTTGAATATGCCCGCGGGGTCCACGTCCTCCGCGGAGGCGTTGGAGGATCCGCTGCTGCAGGCCGTGCGCACATCGCAGCGAGTGTTCCCTGTACACAGAGTCTTTAGGGATATGATTCAGGAGGAATGGGACTCTCCGGAGTCAGCGTTGCGGGGGACCAGGGCATTGGACAGGTTATACCCGCTGTCTGAGCAGGATAAGCTGATTTTTCGTTCTCCTAAGGTGGATGCCGCGGTGGCGGCGGTCACAAAAGACTACCATTCCGGTAGAGGGGGCGGCAGCCTTGAAGGATGGGCAGGATAGGAAGTTGGATACTTTGCTGAAGCAGGTATTTGATATGAGTGCCCTGTCCCTGCAGGCCTCCATAGCGGGGGCGTGGGTGGCGAGAGGCTGTTTGCGCTGGTCTCAACGTCTCCAGAGCTCCCTCTCGGAGGACCAATCGGCGGATGTGTCTCGTCTGGAGTCCGGAACGGCTTACCTGTCCGATGTTCACTATGATCTTATTCGTGGTCTGGCAAAATGTATGGCTTCGGTAGTGGCGGCTCGCCGTTATTTGTGGCTCCGTAACTGGTCGGCGGATAGTTCGTCCAAGTCACGGCTCAGTAAGCTTCCGTTCCGGGGTAAGCTTCTCTTTGGAGAAGATCTTGAAAAGTTGGTTAAGGACCTCGGAGAATCCAAAGGGGGACGGCTCCCGGAGGATAGGCCGAAGCAGCCTCGGGGGGCTTCTGGGTCTCGAGGCCTCTCGAGAGATTTTCGTAGGTTTCGCACTCCTCGTTTTCAGCAATCGCAGCGGAGCAGGTTTCCGTCGCGGGGTCAGTCCTTTCGAGTGTTTCGCGGAGCGGGAAGGGGCTTTGGTACCTTCCAGTCCTCCGGTGCCAAGAAGTCCCAATGAGATGAGGCGGGCCCAGGTGGGCGAGGTGCCCGTGGGAGGCAGGTTACGGGAGTTTTACCCTGCCTGGGTCCAGATTACCTCGGACCGGTGGGTCTTAGAGGTCTTTCGGGAAGGATATGCCCTAGAGTTTCAGCGCCCCGTAGGAGATTCCTTTGTTCTTTCCCCCTGCAGGGCCCCTCGGAAGCTGCGAGCGGTTGGCGACACCCTAAGGCGTCTCCAGCGGCTCCGTGCGATAGTGCCCGTTCCGGTCGACCAGTTCGGCGCCGGTCGATACTCCATTTATTTCGTGGTTCCCAAGAAAGAGGGTACGTTTCGTCCGATTCTCGATCTCAAGAGGGTAAATCGTTGCCTTCGAGTGTCCCACTTCCGCATGGAAACCTTGCGGTCCGTCATTGCGGCAGTTCGCGAGGGAGAATTTCTGACGTCCTTAGACCTGACGGAGGCTTATCTTCATATCCCCGTGCGAAGGGAGCATCAGCGCTTCCTGCGTTTTGCGGTACCGATGGGACACTTTCAGTTCCGGGCGCTGCCTTTCGGTCTGGCGACTGCTCCCCGGACGTTCACAAAGGTTATGGTTGTGGTGGCGGCCGCTCTTCGCAGAGAGGGGATACTGGTACACCCTTACCTGGACGATTGGTTGATACGGGCGAAGTCGAGAGAGGAAAGCGTGGTAGCCACCGCCCGGGTGGTGGAGTTCTTGGAAAGCCTCGGTTGGGTAGTCAACGGGGCGAAGAGTCGGCTGACTCCCTCTCAGACTCTGGAGTACCTGGGGGCGCGCTTCGAGACTCGGACAGGCCGGGTCTTTCTTCCCAGCGCAAGAGCGCAGGCCTTGAGAGATCTGGTGCGTCGGTTTTCTGGGGCTTCGGGCGCCGACGGCTTGGCAGTATCTGCAATTGCTGGGCACCATGGCGGCTACGATAGACTTGGTGTTGTGGGCCAGGGCTCACATGCGGCCGTTGCAGAGTGCTCTTCTCCGGCGGTGGTCTCATCAGATGGATGCGTTGTCGCAGTGCCTGCCCTGTCCGGTAGTGGTGAAGGACAGCCTGCAATGGTGGCTGCTTCCCGACAGCCTGTCGCAGGGCGTGCCTCTGGAGCCTCCGTGCTGGCGGTCGCTCACGACCGATGCGAGTCTAGCAGGATGGGGGGGCTCATCTCGAAGGCTCGTTTGCGCAAGGGACTTGGTCGCCGGAGGAGCAGCTTTGGTCCATCAACCGGTTGGAAATGCGAGCAGTGTTTGAGGCCCTGCTGGCGTTTCGGCAGGTGCTGGGGCACGTGCGCGTGCTGTCGGACAACGCGACCACGGTGGCGTATATAAATCGGCAAGGCGGTACGGGCAGTGTGTCTCTGGAGGAGGAGGCGAGTGTCCTGCTGACCTGGGCGGAACAGAACTTGCAGGCCCTGTCAGCTCAGCACATCGCAGGAGTCGACAATGTCTAAGCGGATTATCTGAGCCGCTGCCGAGTGGATCCGGGGGAGTGGGCACTGCACCCGGACGTCTTCACGATGATTGCGCGCCGGTGGGGGATTCCGGTGATGGATCTCATGGCGACCTTCGGGTCGGCGAAGGTAGAGCGTTTCTTCAGCCGAAGGAAAGAGCGGATGGCAGAGGGCCTGGATGCTCTGGCGCAACGGTGGCCCGCGGAGGGTCTTCTGTATGTGTTCCCTCCCTGGGCGCTCATCGGCAAGGTGATACAACGTATCGAGCGGCACAAGGGTCAGGTGGTGCTGGTGGCGCCGGATTGGCCGATGAGACCGTGGTATGCGGATTTGGTTCGACTGGTGGCCGACGTCCCGTGGCGGCTTCCGCTTCGGGAGGACCTGTTGCTTCAAGGGCCCTTGCGGATGCCTCAGGTGGGTCGATTCTCGCTTACGGCTTGGCTCTTGAGCGGGCGCGGTTAACGGCCCGGGGATACTCGGCGTCGGTGGTAGCCACTCTGCTGCGATTGCGCCGGAGGTCGACTTCGCTGGCATATATACGCGTTTGGCGTGTTTTTGAGGCCTGGTGTTCCGATCGGTCTATCAACCCCCTGCGAGCTTCCATGTCCAATGTCCTCTCCTTTTTGCAAGCAGGAATGGAGAAGGGACTCGCGGCCAGTTCCTTACGTGTACAATTGGCGGCTCTCTCCTGTTTTCGCGGCAAGATTCAGGGTCAGGTGATAGCGGCGCATGTCGACATTCGACGTTTCTTGCGAGCGGTTTTGCTCCTGCGTCCGCCGAGGCGTTCGGTTATTCCTCCGTGGGATCTCAATGTGGTCTTGGATGCCCTGATCGGGCAACTTTTTGAGCCCTTGAGTAGAGCTTCGCTTAAGGATTTGACGCTCAAGACTGTGTTCCTAGTGGCGATTTGTTCCACCAGGAGGATTTCGGAGCTACAGGCGCTGTCTTGCCAGGAACCTTTTTTGACTTTTTCTCCGGACAAGGTGGTGTTGCGGACGGTGCCCGCCTTTTTGCCGAAGGTGGTGTCCGCTTTCCATGTTAATCAAGTGGTATCGCTGCCGGTATTTGCCGGCAGCGGGCTCAGGCGGGTGGACGCTTGCATCGGTTGGATGTGCGGAGGGTGCTCAAGAAGTATCTCCGTCGTACGGCGTCATTCCGGAAGTCGGACAGACTTTTTGTCGCCTTCGGGGGTCCACAGAAGGGCGAGGCGGCGGCGAAGTCTTCCATTTCTAGATGGCTGAAGGAGGCGATTGGTTCCGCCTACATTTTGAGAGGCAAAGAAGTGCCGGTCGGTTTGCGGGCGCATTCTACGAGAGCTCAGGCGTCGTCGTGGGCGGAAGTCAGCCTCGTTCCGGCGGCGGATATTTGTAGGGCGGCAACCTGGTCCTCGTTGCATTCTTTTGCTCGGCATTATCGTTTGGATGTGCAGGCGCGCGGGGATGGTCGTTTTGGGTCAGCCGTCCTTCAGGCTGGAGTTTCAGGGCCCTCCCGTTGATATGTACTGCTCTGTTACATCCTCTACGTTTCCGGGACTGGACTAGAGGGACGCAAAGGAAGAGTAAATTAGACTTACCTGCTAATTGTTGTTCCTTAAGGAACTCTAGTCCAGTCCCGGATCCCTCCCGTTCTAGGGGTGTGGACCAGCCTGAAGTTTTTTAGTCGCGCGAGATGTGAGATTGGACAGCTGTTGAACCTGTGAAAAAAAAAAAAAATACCAGAATCTATTTTCTTAGTGTCAGGGCGCTCGGGGAGGCGCAGGGATGAGAGGCGCTTTCAGCGGGGGTCTCTGTGGTGTTTGCAGCATGCGGCATGGGCTGGGGAGCGCCGGGGCTCTGGTGCTTCAGTTCCCGGTCCTTTGGGGCCATGGCCCGTTCTTTCAGGGTGGCCCTGTCTTCTTCCTTACAGTTCTTTTCTATCTGTATATACTGTTCATTATAGTTTTTGAGATAGCTACTTATTTGTTGCTCTGCTGAGTCTGCTTTGTCAATAGGTACTGGTGAAAGGGGGCGGATCTAGCCTATTTGTACCAGTGACATCAAGACGATGACATCATTCAGTCTCCAAAGCTGCTGGTGGAGGTTGACAACTCTACGTTTCCGGGACTGGACTAGAGTTCCTTAAGGAACAACAATTAGCAGGTAAGTCTAATTTACTCTTATGCATGTGCTTGAAAATTTTAGATATGTCTGCTCTTTGCCAGCGTAAATGCCCACAAGCGCTCACCCCTAGTTTGCATGCGTTTTGACCCGCAGTTACGCCCCTATTTTATAAAGAATGTACGTACTTCCCTTTTTAAAATAAGCTTCAAATATGCGCATACTAACGTGTGTTAACTTTCATGGGATGTTTCTTTTTGGAGTGTAGTGGTATGCTTCATTTTGGTGAGTCAGAGACCCTTTGCTGCTGGGGCAACCACAGTGCTGCTCCACCTGTTGGGTGCTCTTCTATAGAGGGGGGAGGGTGGCATGCATGTAACAAAACAACAAAAACACGAAACAGGCTGTGTAATGACAGCATCATTTTCTGTTAGTTACTAGTTTTATGTTTCCTTTGCTGTTTCTGGTTTGGGTTCTTTTAATAAAGACAATTTGAACTAACTTTCTTGGAAGTTCATGAAATTACCTCTTAATAAGCAGATGTTTCAAGCATTGCCACATTTCCTATTATGCAAAAAAAATTACTGCTTCATTTTCTGGTCTGTTTTTGCTGACTTGTGACTTCATTTGAAAGGTGTATTTTTCTTTTGGGCTTGGAACAGTATATTCTTACAAACAAGCTCTCATTTGCAGTTTTTTACCTTAACCTTGTAATAAATTTTGATTACTTATAGGCAGAGCTTTCATCACTAACTTGTATTGTACATTGTAGAACAAGAAAAAAAGACCTTTTGGTGGGGTTGTTTTTTGTTGGTGGCGGTATAGCTGATTTCTCTTGGTAGAATTACCTTGTAAGTCTCTTTCAGTGAGTTGGCACAGAATAAGTTGAAGAGAGATTTCTGGAGCAGCAGAAAGCTGTATTTTTACACTCGGGAGTTGCATATACTATGATTTTGTTAATGGAGAAGACAGTAAAGTTGTTGCAAACTGATTCGGATCTAACCTGTCCATATTTTAAAACATCTCCTCCTTTCACACTGGTTGATAGTAGTTTAAATGTCACTCTTTATTCATTTTGCAGTTGTGTGCAATATCCTATGTATTCTTTCATGTAGGATGATGCCAATAATGATCCCCAGTGGTCTGAGGAGCAACTACTAGAAGCAAAATTTAATTGTGCAGGGCTTCAGATTGGTCAGACTGAGGTGGATATCATGAGCCACTCTACGGTGGCTATTTTTGAGATCCTGGAAAAAGCTTGGTCAACCCAGGACTGCACACTGGTAGACATGAAGGTAAGGGCAGCTCATCACATTAATCCCACAAAGAAGCGAATACTTGAGTAGTGTTTGAGATTTATTTATTTATTTCCCACCAGATGTTTTCTGCATAACACTTGTCCTTGTATTGTCAGATCGAATTTGGTGTTGATGTATCTAAGAGAGAAATTGTCCTTGCTGATGTAATTGACAATGATTCCTGGAGACTCTGGCCCTCTGGAGACAGAAGCCAGCAAAAGGACAAGCAAGTGAGTGGGTTTTCATTCCTGCTGGTGAGATCTTGTGTTGGGGGAGGGGTGCAGCAGGTTCTTTTCAGTTTAACTTAATATTTAAGGTGCTATATTCTCCAAGATTGTACATAAATCTTTCGGGTGTATTAAACTTTATCATATTCATTTTTTTTTTCATTGAGCTATTATGCATTACATACCCACCCCATCTACTCACAGAAAAACAGCTACAACCACAGACCTGTATTTAAGAACATAAGATGTACCATGCTGAATCAGACCAAAGGTATATCAAGCCCAGAATTCTCTCTAACAGTGGCAAATCCAGCTCACAAGTAGTTTTGTCAATCATGATGAAATGAAGCGCTATCAGCAGTTAAAACTGCAGCTGGATTCAGCACTATTAAATAGTGCAGAGTGGAAGAAGCTGCATTGATCTGGAGAAATGTGGATTTCTGGCAGGTTGTGGTACCTCCTATTGAACTGGTAAATGCAACTGGCCAGAGATGACAGTGGTTTACAGAACCTACGACCCACTAAGTCCTTTTCTCAGATGCACACATCAAAACAAAGGTCCTACGTCCTTCTCAGAAGTTCATCTATAACTTCCTGTTAGTTTGGTACAATTTCTCACACTCTGAGAACCCAATTTTTCTCCAGGACCATTAAACTCTAGGCTTCTGCACTACATCAAGAAAGACTCCTCAGTTTTTGCTTTTGAACATTGTTACTTAAGTTGCCTTTTCTTCTTTTAAGTGACTAAAATGTGTGTTTGTTTAATTTTTTTTTTTTTTTTTTTTTATTATTATAAGCAAAGTTAGCTCCTGCATTCTAACCGTAGCTTTGGTTTTTTTCGTCTGTAGATATATCGTGACCTCAAAGAGGTGACTCCTGAAGCAATGCAGGTGGTGAAGAGAAACTTTGAGTGGGTTGCTGCTCGAGTGAAGGTATCCTTGTTTACACCTTACTGCTGTATTTTTAGCAGCCTGGAGTGCAAATTGTTTTGCAGAAATAGTTTTATATAATATAATCTACCACTACTTATCATTTTCTTACATTATGAAACAGTACTAATTACTGCAAGCAGAATGGAGACAAAACATTGGCTGGTGTTAAACACTTGATTTCATAGAAATTTTTTAAACAGTTGGGGAAAATTTAAAGGCACGTTTTACATATGTGCGGATCAGAATTGAGAATGAGGTAAGGATGTACTCTCTTCCAATGGTATTTTATAAAGTGCTCTTGTTAAACGTGGAGCTGTTTTGTCAAATACCTAGAAGGACGTGCAGGCACTCGCATGGATTTATGTGCATGTGCAGCAGGAGGAACCTTTTTAATAAGTTTACATGTAGGAAATATTCGGCAGAGGAAACCCAGCAACTTACATGTGGAGGTGCCAGCATGCCACAAGTTGCATGTGCAAATGTCCAGCATTTACATGCACATGTGAGCTATCTGGCAAACCTCGTGTGTAGATGCTGCTAATTAACTGCAAAGGGCGCTGTCTTTAACACATTTGAATTTGGAAGGGGGAATAAACTTGGTGTTGGGGGGGGGGGTGTTTGGAGGATAATTCCCTTATTTCTTTCTATAAGGGGCTGGCCAAAATTTACATTTTTAAAACCTAGATGTGCCAGGGAGAGGAGTAAATTCGGGCATGGAGAATTTTGGGCTTACATGTACATTCAGCATATGAAATGGGAAATACATGTGCAGATTTTTGTCATGTCCAGACCCTCTCCCTCAAAGCTTCCAATGTTTTGTCTCCATTCTGCTTGCAGTAATTAGTACTGTTTCATAATGTAAGAAAATGATAAGTAGTGGTAGATTATATTATATAAAACTACTGAGGATATCCATGTATAAGTTGGACCCTTTCTAAAATGGCCATTTGCACGTGTATATATATCTGATTATACTTGCATAAATCATGAATAAGGCTTCTAACCAACCCCAAAGGGCTTGAATGTCTGTAGTTTTATTTATTATAACTTGTGCATATTTTGGGGCAATCTAGACAGCTATGTAATAACTGGCTAGATTTAGGAAAAACCTCAGTCACAACCTAGCCAGTTAGATTGTGGCTCAAATGTTTCATAAATGTGACGGACTATAACCTAGGCAGCCTGATTTTAACCCTGATCTTCCTGCACACATGCATAGCTACATAACCTAGCACAAACCTTCAGCACTATCCGGGTAACTGGCAGTTTGAGAACCTCTTCACTGTACTGATTGGGAGTGATGTCCTCTCATGTGGGTCAGCTGCAGAACCACATTATCTCTGGATAACCTGTTCCAATATTTTAGATAGGTTCTGAATTTAAATATATATAACAAAATAAATTCACCTGAGATGGATGGATGTTAAATTTTTTTTCATTATTTTAATCTGCTCACAGGGTGAGCATTTCTGGAAATGTGGTTGGATCAGGGAAATGGGAAGATGACCATGGGTTGGAGTGGAGGAGTAGCAGCTTAATGCTTAGAGCAGTGACCTGAGAACCAGGGAAGCAAAGTTCAAATCCCACTGATGTTTCTTATGATCTTGAGTAAGTCACATAACCCCTCGTTGTTTCAGATGCAGACTTAGATTGTAAGTCCTCTGGGGAAAGGAGAATACCTACTGTACCTAAATACAGCTTGCCTTGAAGTCTGAGGAAGGCATGAGCTAATCCAGTTCCCACGGAATCTTTCAGTTGGGTCATGAGAAGGTCCTGGTACAATTTCTAAGTCTGGCCCAGAACCACTTCTGCAGAGGGACAGCCACTCAAGAGCGCGTGGTTCAGAGTGTTAATTTTGAAGGATACCATCAAGCCTGGGGAAATAAGGCTGTTTGTTAAAGAGGTTTGCAAAAACAAAGGCAAATGTAGCACAGGTGCCTTTTTAAAGAGCACATGGAATTGAAAGACTGAAAATTAGCCCTGTCACTTGTTAAGCAGATTGTAAATTATAAATAAACATAGTTTGAAATGTCTGTACACAAATGCTAGAAGCTTAAAAATAAGATAGGAGAGTTAAAATATATAATATAGCATTGAATGATAAAGTGGATATAATAGGCATCTCGGACACATGGGGATTATCAATGGTCAGTGTTGAATAGTAATGATGTTACATTAACATATGCTAGAGGAGGGACAGGGGGGATATGATACAGACATTTAAATATTTAAGAGTATTAATCAACAAACAAACCTTTCTTCAAAGATGGGGAAGATGTAAAAACTAGAGGGCATAACATGAAGCTGCAAGGGGGTAAACTGATAGGCAACATCAGGAAATATGTTTTCACTGAAAGGGTGGTGGATGCTTGGAATGCCCTCCCGATGGAAGTGGTGGGGGCAAACACAGTGACAGAATTCAAAATGGCATGGGACAGACACAGTGGATTACATTTTGATTTTTACCTGTTGCTATAAAAAAAAGGGAACTGTCTTTTTATATCTCAGCAAAAACAGGAGTGACCTGCACGGAGCGGTGGGTACACCCCTAAACAAAAGCATGAGGAGGGGGTGACCTGCATGGAGTGGCAGGTGCACCTAACTCTTGCCACCTTGCTGAGCAGACTAGATAGACAATGCTGTCTTTATCTGCCATCATATATTATGTTGCTATATAACATTTCAAGTAATCGGAACTTAGTGAATTACAGTAATGCAACAGGTTACGTTAAAAATTTCTAATAACATGAAATAAAATCAAATTACATTTTAGCTGTAATGGTAACGAAATTCAGTGCTTTGTTTACTTGTTACTTGCATCCAACATCTCTCTCTCCCTCCCTCACCCGTATGGTTCAGCATCACGTCTCTCTCCTCCTCCCCACAGTCCTGAATCTCCTATTTACCTTCAACTTTTGGCGGCAGCAATTTAAAACTGCTACCTCTTGTCAGCCCTGGAGTCTTCCCTCTGACTCAACTTCCTGTTTAGAATTGGGGCAGGATGCGCAGATGGAAGGCTCCAAGACTGATGAGAGGTAGAAGTGTTAAAGTACTGCCGCAACAGATGACAGTAAACAGAACATCTGAATCTTCTGAGAGAAGAGGGAATGAAAGATCTTGGTTTGCAGAAGGGAGTGAGAGAGCCAGGACTGCATGGAAGAGGGAAGACAATATATTGGACCCTACCCCCTCCTCGGGAACTCCGCTCTTCTGGCAAATCACTTCTATCTCCGTGTCCCCTTTGTCATGCTGATGTATGCTGACACCCTTCTCTTCTATTGCTAACTTCAGACGTTGCTCCTTTCAGCTTGCTGCTCCTTATGCCTGAAACAAACTACCTGAGTCTATGTCGGGCACCTTCTCTGACCCTTTTCAAATCCAGGCTGAAAACTCACCTCTTTGCTGCCCCTTTGCTGGAGTGGAGGAGTGGCCTAGTGGTTGGGGGAAGGTCGGGGGTTCAAATCCCACTAGAGGACAGCAACCTTGGGCCGGAAGGACTGGGGTTTCTAGTCCCACAGGTGCTCCTTGTGGTCTTGGGCAAGCCACTTAACCCTCCATAGCCCATGTTCCCTGTAAAATAGTTATCTCCAAGTTATAATGCCCTGTTCAATGTAATTTCAGTTTGTTCAGTGTAAACCGCACTGATGCAGAATAGCGCGGTACATAAGAGAATGTAAATAAAATAAACTTTTGGATCTTGACTTGCCTGATCTCCTTTGTTTCCTTACCATTCCTCCTAGCTGTTTCCTATGTCTAGCTACTGTGCTGACGTCTTGACTAGATTGATTGTAAGCTCTGATGAGCAGGGACTGTCTCTTACATGGGTCTGTGCAGCACTATGTATGTCTTGTAGCGCTATACAAATGTTTAGTAGTAGTAGACCCAGGAGGGAGAGGGGATAGAGTGATGCTATCCCCTTTGGAGCTGTGGGGATCAGAGAGGGGGAGATGCAAGGCCATGTATGCAGGCATATTCCATAATATATATATTTTTAGTTCAGTGATGGCAGGTGATCATGGAAAGGGATAGATGGGTTTTTTTTTCTGAAATGGACAAGATTTACCAGAATATTTTAAAATCACTGCAGATGACAGCAAAAAAACACTTGAGTTGTTTGTAAGCTTTTCCAAAGAAAAAAATACAGACCACCACCAACAGCAGTACTTCCAAATTAAAGAAACCCATTGAGCATATTCACCCAAGGTCACTAACAAATACGAAGGCACCCTTGAAGCAGAAGGCTGAGAATGAGGAATAGTTAGTGGGGGAGTAGTCTAGTGGTTAGAGCAGCAGCCCAACATCCAGGAGATTGGGGTTTGGTTCCCAATGGCACTCCTTTTGATCTTGGGCAAGTCACTTTACCCTCCCTTGCCTCAGAAGACAAGGCCTGGCAATCTACTTCCAGTGATACCTTGCTAAGAAAACACAGGGGCTGCTGGGTCACCAAGAGTCAGCATTGACTTGATGACACAGAAAATAAAAAGTGCCAGCAAAGAGATCAGTTTCATCTCCAGGAACAAGCAGGAAGTCAGTCTTCACATATGGGTGTTATTGGCATTGACGGAGCTCTGTGCAGGAACACACCCTAGCATCCAATAGGAATGCTTTTGGGCATATTCCTCCATGCATGTGTGCCTACCGTCCCAATAGTTCTCCTCAATTGTCTTTTTTTTTTTTTTTTCCCCACGGAGCCATCAGCACCTTGTCCTAACTTCACTGTGAAAGAATACTTCTAATTTTTTTTTCGGTGCCTTGTCAGTACTCTGTGCTTGCCTTCCTGCTTCGATGACTATTCCGCATTGTTCTGGTACTTCATCTTTTATTTTTATTTTTTTTACTGTTGGGCCGCCATTGCCCAATTTGATTTTGCCTCATCTCATCTTTTCCACAATAGAGAAGCCACATAGTGGTTTCAAAAAAATGTACTAAGTGCCGCAATACCATTTCAGCAATTGACCACCCTGACTGGTGTTCTAAGTGTTTGGGCCCCAACCACGATGTTGCCTCTTGTGCTCAGTGTAAACTCATGACACCATAAGGCCTGAAGAACTGAGAGCAACAAAGGGCCATGCTTCATTGAAGTCTAAGAACAGCAGAAAGCATCAGTCTGCTTCACCGGCAGAAAAGGTATCAAAGACATCTGCATCGGACACTGATACTCACCATCGGCATCAACACTGTCAGACTCAAATGTGGACTGACCGGCCAAACAGCCCCGGTGGGAGAATCCTTCCTTCCAAAGCCTTAGAGAGGCTTGTGGATGCTCTCAGGACCTTGTCCCTGACGGAGCCCCCGATACCTTGTTCTGGAACAGTGATACAGGGCTCCATGCTAGATTCCATACTGCCACTTACAATCTCCCTTGATAAGAAAGTCCAAGCAATTGAGCGGAGTCTGGCCACGATCCTGGTGGCTGTAGTGCTGGGGCCTTCAAAGCCACATGGTTTTCTCTCCATACCTTTGCTGCCCATTACTGTCTCGACAAGGACTCTGCTCAAGATGTCCAATTTGGCCAAGCCATCTTACGACACCTTTTTGGACTTTAACTACACCACCTCACACCATACTTGGCCAACTACCTAGAGAGTGTGCCCGAGGGGCTGGGTTTGGCAGATCCTTGCTTTACCTTCCTGCAGCTTCAGATTCCCTCCCTATAGGTTCGGGTTTACACGGGCCTTCAGAGTAGTCGGGAGCTGACTTCCTGCTTGTTCCTGGAAATAGCATAGTTACTCAACTGTAATGGGTGATCTCCAGGAATAGTAGGAATCAGTCTTCACAACCCGTTCACCTCTCCTCAGAGTTTTGGATCGGATTAACGTTTTTTTTTTTTTTTGTATTTCCTCTGTTTTCTTACAGCATTCTCTTATAACTGTGTATCTGACTGAGGAGAATTGTTGGGAAGGCAGGCACGCATGTGTGGAGGGATGCTCACAAAAGCATTCCTATTGGATGCTGGGGAGTGTTCCCTTGCGGGTCTCCGGCTGTTTCTGGTGATCACCTGTTATAGGTGACTAACTATGTTTTCTGACTTAAATGACTTTACCGTAACTTGAGCAAGGTTTGACCAGTTAATTTTGAAGTTCATAATATGCCCATATAGGACTCCCTGAGAGTTGTTGAGAACCCATCATTTATTGCAGTCTTCCATGGCTTGCAGACAAACAGGATCATCATAATAACAATAACATAGAAATAATGGAAGATAAAGACCAGCATGGTCCATCTAGTCTGCCTGGTGAGCTGGCAAGAGTTGTATGCGCTGCTCCATGTAGGTTACACCCCCCCCCCCCCCACACACACACACACATCTACTTACCAATCATTTGTATAGTGCTACAAGGTGTATGCAGTACTATAGAGTGTGCAAGAGACAGTCCCTGCTCATAAGAGCTTATAGTCTAGTAAAGACAGACAGCACAACTAAGAACTAGTATATATGTTGGGGAATGGTAAGGAACACATAGCAGATGAACAGGAGACTAAGGAGACCCCATATCTTTGTTTAGGGTTATACCCACTGCTCTGTACAGGTTTACCACCCCCCTCTGTTTTTGGAAGTGTAAAAGTTATTTCTCCAGGACCAAGCAGGTAGTCAGTCCTCACATATGGGTGACGTCGGCGCCGACGGAGCCCTCGCGGAGCAATTTTCCCCAGCTTTCAAAGAAAGCCTTTGGGAATTGCAGCGCGCATGCGCGGTCGCCTTCCCGCCCAAGGGTGCCATCTTAGCCAGTCTTCTTTTTTCCACGGAGCCCTACAGACGTACCCGTCGTGTCCTCGCTAAAAAAGTTGATTTTCATGAGTTTTTCTCTTTTTTCACTTCGGTTCGACGCCGGTCGTTTTCCTGCCCGGACTCGCGACGCCGTTGCGAGTCCTTCTCTTATTTTAAGGTTTTTCTGATTTTTGGTCAGTTTTGTTTTCGGTTTTTCGCTGGCAGCCCGGTCCTTTGACCTTGCAGGGGCCCTTTTTCCCCCGATGGCTGCCAGTGGTTTCAAGCGGTGTGGTCAGTGTGACAGAAATATGTCACTCACTGACACACACGATAATTGCCTCCGCTGCCTAGGCCCGGATCATGAAGAAATGATCTGTGGAGCCTGTGGCAAAATGTCCTCCAAAGCGTTGAGGAGTCGGCGGCACCAGCGGGATAGAATCTTCGCTGACCCCAGCCGTACCCGGACCTCGTCGGAGGCCTCGGCATCCAGAGGCTCCAGCTCTGACCATCGCCGAAGCTCCTCCGACAGGGGTTCTCCCTCCGGAGACCATCGACGGAAGGCAAAACCCGCGAGGGCGGCGTTGGTGGACGCTCCTGGCTCCGCGAGGGCCAGGTCGCATAGCCCCGATAGCCGTCCCGGGTCCTTGGAGAAGGAGCACCTCCCGAAGCAACCTCGCCTGGAGTCGGAGTTGCCTGCTCGGGTAAGTCCTGTAGTCCTTCTGGACTCGCCTCCGAGAGGTCCGACGTCGGGCCCGACGCCGTCGGGGGCTGCTGGGTCACCTGAGGTCGGACTCAGGTTGACGGCCTTGGAGAGCAGACTATCTGCCTTCATGGACCAGCAGCGGGCACTGATCGCTAGCCTCGCTGGCGCCGCTGCCCCGACCGCCGGGACGTCGACGTCTAAGTCGACCCCGGAGACCGAGCCGATCCTCGAGTCCATGCAAACTCGAGTCGATCCTCGGTCGAGGTCACCCTCGGCCTCCTGTTCGGGACCGAGGTCGTCGCCGCCGACTCCCTCGGCGTCGGGGCGGCCGACGCCTCCGCCTGCCCGAGCCGACCCCACCGAGTCCTCCTCGGAGTCGGTCTGGGAGTCTGAAGAGGAGGAGTCACCTGATTCCTTTCGGATTCGGTGTGTCCCCTCGGACTCACCTGAGTCCGAACCTCGGAAACAGTCCCCTCCGGAGGATGCCCGGTTCTCGGACTTCGTCAGGGATATGGCCAAGGCTTTGGCCTTCCCTGCGGATCCCGAGGAGGAGCCTCGAGCCGAAGAGCTCGACGCCCTTCAGTACAACTCTCCCGCCCGGGAGCACTTTACTGTACCGGTTCCTCCCATGCTGGAACGACTACTCTTCCGCATGTGGGAGAGTCCGGCCTCGTCGCCGGTATTAAGCAAGCGGGTCGATTCCATCTATCGAGTCCGCAAGAGTCCTGGCTTCCAAAAAGCACAGTTGCCACACCATTCCATGGTTGTGGAATCGGCCATGCATAGGCTTAAGAGCCAAAAGATGCACTCCTCGGTGCCTCCTGGCAGGGAGGCCCGTAACCTGGATGGCCTTGGTAAGAAGTGTTTCCAGGGCTCTATGCTGGCTTGTCGTGTCCAGACCTACCAGCTATACATGGGCATGTATCTCCGAGACCTGGCTAAAGAGCTAGCCGGATTCTCCGCTGGACTGTCCGAGGAACCTTTGCGGAGGTTCCTGGCCTTGACAACTGGTATTCGGGAATGCTCCAAATTCATGTCCCGAGCAGCCTATGATGGCTTTGAAGCATCGGCTCGAGTAGCCGCAGCTGGCATCGGTGCCCGCCGACAGGCTTGGCTTCAGTCGTCTGACCTTGAACCTTGGGTGCAGGACAAGTTGGTCGATGTCCCCTGCAGAGGTGAGAACCTCTTTGGCAAGCCCATGGCTGAAAAGGCTGCACAAATCGAGACGGAGACTCTCACCAGGACTAGGCTTTCTAGGAAGACCTCCGCCCCTTCCCAGAAAAAGAAGGGCTCGGGAAAGAAGTCCTTTTACCCGAGAAAGGCGGCTGCCTATAAACACTACCCTCAATAACAGGCCTCCGCAGCTCCCCAACAGGGCCAGCAGGCCAAGGGACGGGGTAACGGGTCCCGTAGGCAGCAAGCCCCCAAGCCTGCACCACCAGCCCCTGCTCAGCAGGGTGGGGGTTTTTGACTTCCTCAGCATAGCCTCTCCCCCTCAGCTGGCTCCTCCCAGCACCGGAGGCCGGCTGGTTCACTTCGCCCACAGGTGGTCCAACATCACTTCGGATGCCTGGGTGCTTCAAGTCGTGCGAGAAGGATATCTTCTCCACTTCCATCAGGTCCCTCCCTCTTATTTTCCGGGAGAACCTCCTCGACTCCCTCTGCACAGGGACTTACTCCTTCAGGAGTTAGCAAGTCTTCTTCAGGAACAGGCTGTGGAACCGGTGCCCCACCACCTGAGAGGTCAAGGCTTTTATTCCAGGTATTTCCTGATACCAAAAAGGATAGGAGGCCTCAGACCCATCCTGGACTTGCGCAACCTCAACAAGTTCCTCGTGCGGGGAAAAGTTCAAGATGCTTACCCTTGGAATCCTTCTGCCCTACCTCCAGCAGGGAGATTGGCTATGCTCCTTAGATCTAAAGGATGCCTACACGCACATCCTCATCCACCCAAACCACCGCCAATACCTAAGGTTTGTGGTGGCAGGAAATCACTACCAGTACAGAGTACTGCCCTTTGGCCTATCCTCCGCACCGAGAGTCTTCACAAAATGTCTCGCGGTGGTGGCGGCCTATCTCTGGCTTCACGGCCTCTATGTCTTTCCGTACCTCGACGACTGGCTCATCAGAGCGTCGTCCTCTCCGGCAGTCACCAATGCCACACACTGCATGGTGACTCTTCTGCAGTACTTGGGCTTTGTCATAAACTTCGCAAAGTCCACTTTGCTCCCCTCACAGGATCTCGAGTTCATCGGCGCAAGACTGCACACTCCTCAGGCACGAGCTTTCCTGCCTCTCGACAGGGCTCAACGGCTCATGGACCTAGCCGGCCGTTTTCGCAGCCAGTCCCTGGTCTCTGCCAGGCGCTTCCTGAAACTACTCGGCCATATGGCTTCCACCGTCCACGTGACCCCAATGCTCGCCTGAATATGTGACCTGCTCAATGGTGCCTTCGCAAGCAGTGGCAACAAGCCACCGGCGGACTGGCCGACTTAGTACGCATCTCCGGGCCGCTGGCCTCTTCCGTACAGTGGTGGCTTCATCGGCCGAACCTGGTCCTCGGAATGCCGTTTCAGTCGCCTCAGCCGGCTCAAGTGCTGACGACCGATGCTTCCCTCCTGGGTTGGGGGGCACATTGCCAAGGGGCATGTACTCAATGTCTCTGGACCGCGTGGGAGTCTGCTCAGCAGGTCAACTTCCTGGAGCTCAGAGCAATCCGTCTGGCGCTCAAGGCTTTCTCCCACCTGACTTCTCACCAGTCCGTCCTTGTCCAGACGGACAATCAAGTTGCCATGTTCTACGTGAACAAGCAGGGGGGCACGGGCTCCTTCCTTCTCTGCCGAGAAGCTCAGAAGCTCTGCTCTTGGGCCGTCAGTCACGGCATTCTTCTCAAGGCAGTTTATCTCCCAGGCCAAGAAAATTGCCTGGCGGACAAACTCAGCAGGATACTCCAGCCGCACGAGTGGCGTCTGGATCCCTTGGTAGTTCAGAAACTTTTTCTGAAGTGGGGCCTCCCCACGATGGATCTCTTTGCCAGTCCTCTCAACCGGCAACTTCCTCGCTTCTGCTCTCGTCAGCCACATCCCCTTTGGGTAGCGGCAGATGCTTTTCTACTCTCATGGTCGGAAAGCCTTCTCTATGCTTTTCCTCCCATCCCGCTAGTCTCTCGAACTCTATTCAAGGTTCTCCGGGACAAAGCCTCCATGATCCTGGTGGCTCCTCGCTGGCCCAGACAGCCGTGGTTTCCACTCCTGTTGCAATTAGCGGTAGAGGATCCGTTCCCTCTGGGGTTTCAACCGGATCTCCTAACACAGGATCAGGGGTCTCTACTACACCCCAACCTCAGATCTCTCAATCTAATGGCCTGGCGGCTGAAAGGGTAGTCCTCGCTCCCCTTCTCCTGCCGGCAGAGGTGGAAGAGGTCGTCCTAGCTTCTCGGCGACCTTCTACCCGCAAATGCTACGCCCTTAAATGGCGTCGCTTTTCCGTTTGGTGTGTACAGCAGTCTCAGGATCCCTTCTCCTGCTCGGTGTCGGTGATCTTGCAGTACCTGCTCTACCTCTCTAATCTGGGACTTAAGTCCAACTCCGTCAAAGTCCACCTCAGTGCTCTTTCAGCGCACCATGTGCCGGTGGACGGCAGACCTCTTTCCAGCGACCCTCTCGTAGCACGGTTTCTCCGAGGTCTCCTTCTACTTAAACCACCTCTGCGCCCGCCAGCTCCTGACTGGGATCTGAATGTGGTTTTACAGCGGATCACCTGTCCGCCTTTTGAACCTATGGCTACCTGTTCTCTGCGTTTTCTTTCGTGGAAAACCTTGTTCCTGATAGCCCTCACTTCCGCTAGACGCGTAAGTGAATTGCAGGCCCTCGTGTCTGATCCCCCCTTCACTCGGTTCTACAAAAATAGGGTAGTCCTACGGACTCACCCAAAATTTCTTCCAAAAGTTGTCTCCCCTTTTCACATCAATCAGGAGGTGGTACTTCCAACCTTCTTTCCCAGGCCTCACTCCAGCCGAGCTGAACGGGTCCTGCATACCCTGGACTGTAGAAGGGCATTGAACTTCTACCTTGACCGTACGAGGGAGCACCGTAAAGCTGCTCAGCTTTTTGTGTCTTTTGACCCCAATAAATTGGGGCTCCCGGTCTCCAAGCGTACTCTGTCCATCTGGGTTGCTGACTGTATCGCTTGGGCTTATGGGGCAGCCGGACTCTCCTTAGAAAGTCGAGTCACGGCTCATTGTGTTCGGGCGAAGGCTACGTCAGTGGCTTACCTCCGCTCTGTTCCGCTGGCAGACATCTGCCGGGCCGCTACTTGGTCTTCGAGCCAGACTTTTGCGGTCCATTACTGTCTCGAGAGGGAGTCCCGCAGGGACAGTGCTTTCGGACAGGCAGTCCTCCGAAATCTCTTCGAGGTTTGAGCAACTCCTACCCTCCATCCCGGATGGGGGCTACCGGTGGGTGATAATTCAGTGAAGATTCCTTCCTTCTGTGCCGCTGAGCTAGAGGGAGCTCATTTTTGTGCTTAGGGTCTCCGGTAGCCTTAAGCTTGGGAGTCCCATATGTGAGGACTGACTACCTGCTTGGTCCTGGAGAAAGCGTAGTTACTCACCTGTAACAGGTGTTCTCCAGGAGCAGCAGGAATCAGTCCTCACAACCCTCCCTCCTCCCTGTGGAGTTGCAATCATCTGCTTAAGTTTTTTTGCAAATTTTTATGCTGTCTTTTAGCTATGTCATCAGACTGGCTAAGATGACACCCTTGGGCGGGAAGGCGACCGCGCATGCGCGCTGCAATTCCCAAAGGCTTTCTTTGAAAGCTGGGGAAAATTGCTCCGCGAGGGCTCCGTCGGCGCCGACGTCACCCATATGTGAGGACTGATTCCTGCTGCTCCTGGAGAACACCTGTTACAGGTGAGTAACTACGCTTTGTTTGCTTATTGAAGCTGGATTCAGAACTATTCAAATAGTTTGCTTATTGCATCCTCTGTGTCTCTCATGGTGGGGGGGGGGGGGTTGTTTTTTTTTTTTTATAATTCTGTCACAGTTTTTGCCCCACCACCTCCACTGGGAGGGCATTCTAGGCATCCATCACCCTTTCTGTGAAAAATCTCTCTCAGGAACAAGCAGGAATGTAGTCTTCACATATGGGTAACGCTGGTACCGACTGAGCCTGCGCGGGAACGCTCCCCAGCGTCCAATAGGAAAGCTTTTGGGAGTATCCCACCTTTCCAACCTTCCTGCCTTTCCAACTCTTCCTCTTCAGTTCTTCGTTTTCCGTGGAGCCGACAGGACGCATACCCTGTCATTGCAGAAAATCTATTCTTATTCTTTTGTTTTTCTGTGTTCGCGTCTGCCTTCATTGGACGCCTACCGGTACTGCTGGTTCTCTTTTCTTCTTTTTCAAAAAAAAAAAAAAAAAAAATCTTTCTGAAAGATTTTTTTCTTCAGGGGCCTTTCCTCTCTTGGTGCTAGGTGCCATTTTGGGCACTAGGCCCACTTTCTTCAAACATGGAGAAACCAGCTGGTGGTTTCAAGAAATGTTTCAAGTGTGGCGGTACCATATCTGTGTCCGATACCCATGACTGGTTCCTTAAATGTTTAGGGCCCGACCATTCTCCATTGGAGTGTCTCTCCTGTAGCAAGATGACCAAGAGGGGCCTGCAGAATAGAGCTGCAAAACCCGGTACCCTTTTTGCCGCAGATATGATGTCAATTGCATCGACGTCTTCCAGGGCTTCATCTTCCTCCCACATATCTCAGGTAACTAAACCTAAGACTGGCCGGTCCTCAAAGGGTAGACCTCCTTCCAGGTATCGAGATGCCACTGGCGATGCCCTCGAGGAAAGTTCACTGGCAAAACAGCCCTGGTGGGAGGTGCTGGCTTCCAAAGCATTAACGGGGCTCCAGAATGTTCCAGAGGCTTCCACCTCTACAGAACTACTGGTGCCATGTTCTGGGGTCGTACCCGCTTCCACTGGTACCAACACCCAAGCATCGGCAGGGGCGATGGATCAGAGAATCCTCGCTATCGAACGCAGCCTAGCGGCTCTTAGCAGCTTCAATACCACTAAGACTGCTACAGATGGTTCCACAGGTATCGGTACCGACATCAGTGCCGGTACCGTCTGCACCTGCCTCAGCCGGTATGCTTCCCCCATGCTGAGCCTTGAGTCTATCTCAGGTATCAAAAGACCAGTACCGAGACACCCCGATACAGACTTCGAATGGTACTGGTACCGTGCGTTCGAGGAACACCCGGCACAGAGATACTTCGAATCCTCCGATTCCGATGACTGACTACTCTGCCGGTACTAGAGCAATCCTTCTGGAGGATCCATCTCCTTCTCCTCCAGAAGACATGTCCTTCCAGGATTTCATACGTGATTTAGCTCGAGGTCTTGCAATCATGGTGACAACGGAAAAGGAACCCAGAGCAGAAGAATTAGAAATACTTCATTACCCTAAGGCTCCTAAAGAGGCAGCTACTCTGCCCATTCATAGGATCTTGCATGATCTTATGCTAAGAATGTGGGAATCTCCTTTAACGGTGTCTCCATACTCTCGATGACTCAATACCATGTACCGAGTTCCAAGCTGTCCTGGTTTTCAAACGACTCAGTTACCACACCATTCAATGGTAGTGGAATTGGTCATTGCGTAGGATTAAGAGTGCTAAAACGCATTCTTCCAATCCTCCAGGCCGTGAATCGAGGACACTCAATGCCTTTGGTCATCGATGCTTCCAATCCTCCATATTCTATAGGAGGTGAAGTACTTTTGTCCACTAAAGAAGAGCGGGACCTAGGCGTGGTTGTGTCTGATGATCTTAAAGTAGCTAAACAGGTAGAAAAGGCGACGGCAAAAGCTAGAAGGATGCTTGGGTGCATACGGAGAGGAATGGCTAGCAGAAAAAAGGAGGTGATAATGCCTCTGTATAAGTCTTTGGTGCGACCTCATTTGGAGTATGGTGTGCAATTCTGGAGACCGCACCTTCAAAAGGATGTGAACAGGATGGAGTCGGTGCAGAGGGTTGCTACTAAAATGATTAATGGGCTTCATTATAAAGCATATGAGGACAGACTTAAGGATCTTAATATGTACACCTTAGAGGAAAGGCGAGATAGAGGTGATATGATTGAGATGTTTAAATACCTCCGTGGCATAAATGTTCAGGGAGAGAGCCTCTTTCAATTGAAAGCAAGTTCTGCTACAAGGGGACATGGGATGAGGGTGAAGGGAGATAGATTCAGGAGTGATATGCGGAAATAGTTCTTTACGGAAAGAGTAGTGGATCCATGGAATAGTCTCCCAGTGGAGGTGGTAGAGATGAGGACAGTAACTGAATTCAAAAAAGCAAGGGACCAACACAGAGGATCTCTAAAGGTAAAAAGTGGACTGTTGTAGTTGTTGTTATGGAAGGACAGACTAGATAGGCCATGTGGTCTTTTTCTGTCATCATGTTTCTATTGTCAGCCAGGATCAGCTCTTACATTCTCTATATGGGTCTCAAGGAGGTTGCAGGAGACTTGGAGCTCATGAGCCTTCTTCCTGAGGACAAAAGAGGGTATTTTCCTACTCTGGTCAAACATGCCCAGGATGTTTTCAAGTTTGTAAACCGTGCAACCTTTGATTGCTTTGAATGCATTAGCAGAACCTCTATCTCCATTGGTGCACGTCATATTGCCTGGCTCCAGGCATCAGAGTTAGAAATATGGGTGCAAGATAAACTGAGAAACATTCCTTGCACAGGAGAAAATCTCTTTGGCAAGGATTGGTAAGACAAGGCTAATCAGATTGAATCTGAAAATACCACCTTGAACAGACTATCAAAGTCTACAGCCAACCCAGCAAAGAAGTCGTCAGTCAAGAAACCCTTCTTCAGCAAGAGAGGTTTTTATCCATCTTACACCCATCAGGGTCACTGTCCAGTTCATATTCCCCAAAAGGGGCAACAGACCAGACAGCAGAGGAAGCCACAAGTTCCAAGAGCTCAGCCACCTCAACAGAATCAGCTTCCTCAGGGGCTTTGACTCCTTTCTAGAGAACTTAGTCTTTTTGCCCCTTCAAGATCCAGAACCCTCCACCATCCCAGGCAGGTTATGCCATTTTTCCAAAAGATGGCAACGGATAACATCAGAAAACTGAATTTTGTCCATTGTACGAGAGGGGTACAGACTTCATTTTCACAGCATGCCCCCTTCTACTTCTCAAGTCCCTGCCACCGATCTCTTGGGCCAAGAGGTTGCATCACTTCTTGCTCAGGGAGCAACAGAAGTACCCGTACCACAACAGGGTACGGGGTTCTACTCCCCCTATTTTCTCATCCCAAAGAAAACAGGAGGACACAGACCTGTACTGGACCTCAGAGAATTAAACAAATATCTGTTCCGAGAAAAATTAAAGATCTCCCTCGGAACACTCCTGCCATACCTTCAGAGTCAGGATTGGCTATGTCCTGTAGATCTAAAGGATGCATATATGCATATGCAAATAGTGTCAAGCTGTCCCCATAGCTTGTGACAGTTAATTATGTGCATAGTTACCCTGTTAGCCCTGTATATAATCCCCTGTTCATTGTAAGTCCAGCGTAGGCCTGCCTGCACTCCACAAATCTGTTAGCTGTAAACCGCACTGATTTTAAAGAGCATGGTATAAAAGAGACATTAAATAAATAAATATTCTCATCCATTCAGATCACAAAAGATTCCTTTGATTCCTTTTCCAGGGAAGACACTTCCAATACAAGGTTCTTCCCTTCGGTCTGGCTTCTGCCCCAAGAGTCTTCACGACATGCATGGCAGTAGTAGCAGCATTCCTGAGAACTCTAGGAATATTCATCTTCCCCTACTTAGTTGACTGGCTCATTCGAGCATCGACAGCTGCAGAAGCCAACTTCGCTCTTTCTCGCACGATGCGAATCCTTCGCTATTTGGGATTAGTCATAAACCTCCCAAAATCTCATCTCACCCCTTCTCAGTCCCTGGAATTCATAGGGGCTCGTTTAGATACAAGACAGTCAAGGGCTTTCCTACCATAGCCCTGCTGTCTTCGTCTAGTACAGCTGGCATCCCAAGCAGCTATGAAAGTCTTCCTCACTGCTCTGGAAATGCTTCAGCTTCTGGGGCATATGGCATCCACTGTCCATGTGGTTCCCTATGCTCGCCTTCACATGCGGGTAGCTCAGTGGACCCTATCCTCTCAGTGGACACAGGCCTTGGGTCGCCTATTGGACAAAATCAGAAGCTCCACGCATCTCATTTTGTCCCTTCAATGGTGGCAATCACTGGAAAACCTTCTTGTAGGCTCTCCTTTCCAGCAGCCTCTATTCCAAAACACCCTAACAGATGCGTCCAAGTTGGGTTGGGGGCTCACTTGCATGATCTCTTGACTCAGGGTCTCTGGACCCCACAGAAAGCTTGTCTTCACATAAACCTCCTAGAACTCGGAGCCATTTTCCATGCTCTTCGAGTATGCCAAGTCCAGCTCAGCTACAAGACAGCCTGGGTCCAGACCGACAATCAGGTAGCCATGTTCTGTGTGAACAAGCAGGGCAGAATGGGCTTTCTGTCGTTATGCAATAAAGCTTTGCGACTGTGGGCCCACGCCAGAGAGCATCAAATCCACCTCCTAGTGGTATTTCTTCCGGGCATTCAAAATCTTTGGGCAGACAAACTCAGTCGAATACTGCTGCCACACGAATGGTCTCTTCACTCAGACCAGCTTGCTTGAGTGTTTCGAATCTGGGGAACCCCAGATAGACCTCTTTGCAAGTCCACAGAATGCCAAACTTCCCTGGTTCACTACACTTTAGCTGATAACACAGGTCTGCAAAAAATTTTTTTTTCGAGAGCTGTTTTGGTTATTCCACGTAATCTTTGTTTTTTGGTGCGCTGAATCCGAAAATGACCTCCATTTTGTCATAGGACATCACGTTTCATGACAATTTAGGTAACTATGTTAAATAAGGCAATACCTCAGAATAAATGGAAATAGACTTATAAAATGAAAGTTTTATTACAATATTTTCATGAAAATCCTTTTTTGAACTGAAATGAGCTCACCTACACACACTAAACTCAATTCTTCTTCCTTGTGAGGCTCCTCTTGGTGCATTTACGCTTGTGAGTAGCATCTGGAATGTCTCTCTGAAGCATCCAACAGTAGTCTGCCATCATTGTAATGCTCCATTTTCTCTGGTATCTCCTTTCCATCTCTTTAATGTCTTGGTGGAATCTTTCACCTTGTTCCTCACTCACAGCTCCCAAATTTTCAGGAAAGTAGTCAAGGTGGGACTGGAGGAAATGCACTTTCAAACTCATCAGGCAACCTAAAGCTTGAAATGCTTTCAGCATTCGTCCGACGATCTTTTTGTAGTGAGGATCTTTGTTATTGCCTAAAAATTTCTGTACGACTTCTTTAAATGCAATCCACCCTTCTTTTTGAGGATTGGTCATGGTATTGACAAACTCTTGATCAGCTATAAGCCTTCTAATGTCTGGTCTGATAAACACACCTTCCTTCAATTTTGCCTCCGACAGGCCTGGAAACTTGGTGACCAAGTATTTGAAGCATTCTCCATCTCTTGGAAGTGATTTTACGAATTGCTTCATCAATCCCAATTTTATGTGGAGAGGTGGTAGAAGAAATTTACGGGAAGGTACCAAAGTTTCTCGGAGGACATTTTTTTCACCGACTGTTAGCACCTTTGGCTGCCAACTCTTCTTGGTCCAGTGATTTTGTCGGTCTCGACTGTCCCATAGACATACAAAACAAGGATATCTGGTATACCCAGCTTGTTGCCCGAGCAGCATGCACAAGACCTTCAAGTCCCCACACACTTGCCAACCATGGTCTTCATATTTAAGTTTACGAAGAACCAATTCCATGTTCTCGTAGGTTTCTTTCAAGTGTACGGAATGACCTACATGTATGGAAGTGTAAAAACCGTTGTGGAGTAAAACTGCTTTGAGACTTCTTTTTGAAGAATCTATAAAAAGACGCCATTGCTCTGAATCATATTGGATTTTAAATTGACCCATCAGACCCTCGACATCGATGCAATAAACCAACTTGTCTTCCTGGGCGAAGTAAGGAACGAACTCCTTTTCACGTTGTCTGAACCATGAAGATGACACTCCTGGCAACAATAAATTCCTGCTTTTCAGCCTTGATCCAAGTAACTCAGCGGCATCTTTGGGAAGATTCAAGTCTCTTACCAAATCATTCATCTCCTCCTGAGAAAACAATGTTGGTCTTGTATCATCTTCAAAGTCAGAACTTGATTCGTCATCTGGTTCAGGTATGACTTCACCTTCATCGGAGCTAGTTACTCTTCCAAGGTAGCAGGGGGCTTGGGTACTGGTATATCTGTGCCATGGGGGATGGGACGAATTGCCGAGTGAAGATAGGGGTATGAAATGGAATGCTTCCATTTGGAATTAAACCCTTTCACATCGCATGAACAAAAGCAACAGTCGTCACTATGGTTCTTTTGCTCTCGCCATACCATAGGAATCCCATAAGGAAAAGATTTTTTCTTACCCTTGAATCAGTTTCAGAGGTCCTCAACACACCGTTTGCACACTTTGTGAGGCACCCAGACTTTATCTTGATCTCCAATTTTTAGTCCAAAGTATGCAAAGTATACTTTTTTTTCACAAAGTCTGTAATATTCTGCTGTTGCTTCAACACTGTATATTCACCACAGATGAAACAGAAACTGTCTGGCGAATTAATACATTTTCGCGGAGCCATAACATAACGGTTGAAGAATGACGAGCTAACACGAATTGCAATGAAAAAGTGTGAACAGCCTAGAACCAAGAACCTGATGATGCTTCGTGCACAAGTGTGGCATGCAGGAGAGAGCAGCTCTGTCTGTACACGAGACGTCACAGTGCTGGCCACGCCCCCCTGCACTGACCGGAACTGCTGCTATCTGCCCTGTGTCTCCCTCCCACTGGATTCTTCAGGAAAGATTAACCCCTTCTACCATTAGAAGCATGGACTTAAAACTTGCTTAGCTTATGTATATATTGCTGACCATCAGATTTACAGTGCTATATATTTTTTTACATAACTCAGACAACCCCTTTAAGGTTTTTTTGGCATTTTATATCTTAAATGCACTTATGTGAATTAATTAAAATTTGAATTAATTAATAGTAATTTTGAAAAAATTTGATAAATTTCAGTTTTGCATGTTGTGGCAAATCATGACGTCTAGGAGTTTTTTCAATATTTGTTTTCAGCACACCAAAATACATGGAAATTAGATGAAAATAATTAAACATCTTTTTAGTCGCAGACCTGTGATTCTGCGTTCATGTGAATGCTAACAAAATGTTGGGAAACTCTGATACGAGGGGCAATTTTTTAATAGTGTTTTTCACATGGAAAGCATGTTCTATAGGAGTAAAATGACTTATAATTTGCATGGGAGTGTACATGTGTGAAAAGAAGACACAAAGCTTGTGCCTACTTATGCAGTCAGCATGTAGGCATAGTTTAGATGAGATAGGGTGAAGTTTATCTTACTTCATGAAATGGTTACACGCAGAATACATGTAAACATTTTATATCTGCCTTGGAGCTGGTGTAAATTTGTTCACTACTGGGGATTATTTTAGGAGCTCATGTTGCCTTGTATAAAATAAGGAGTTGTGTTGAGAATGTCTAGGTGCCCCGTTATAAAATCACCCCATATTTAAAAGAAAAGTCCTGCACTTGTAATTCAGACAGTGTATGGGTTTGAGTTAGACTGAGGTATATGATATAGTCAAGTGGATTCTGATGGGGGATGGGCTAGAACAGTATCAACTGGGCATACCCATCCTGTTGGGTTTTCAGGATATCTATAATATATATATGAGAGATTTGCAAGCACTGCCTCCTTGGTATGCAAACCTATATGATGTATATTCATTGTAGAAGTCATGAAAACCTGACTTGAGTTGAAAACCACTGGATTAGAAAACTCACCAAATGACCTTGAAATTCTTCTAATTTTTTTTCCCTATAGTATAGAGTGGTTATGTCTGTCGTGTTTTTTAAATTTTGTCCTAGTTACTTCTGGAATCGGTGCGCCACGGTAGAGTTGTAGTGTTGATGGGATCAATATCTGATCTCCTGCACTGTGAAAAAATCAAGACGTCATGTGCTAATTATGGCATTCCATGTGAGCTCAGAGTGACTTCTGCTCACAAAGGTCCAGATGAAACGTTGCGGATCAAGAGTGAATACGAAGGTAAAGCTGAGCTCTCCAGGGTGACCTACTTGCAACACTCTCTAGCTGTAGGTTGAAGTTACTGTATGGGGACCGTTTCATCACTTTTACTAAGAGATCCTCTGCAGGTCACTTCATCAAAGGATCAGAGTGGAAGAGAAGGTAGCATTGGGGATCTAGAGAGGCATCCTATTGGAGGAGCAGAATGGTACCTGGGATGAGAGGCAAAGAATCTCGGTACAGGATAGACAAATCCTTTTTAAATCTAGAAGGCAGTAGCTGAGATTCCTTTCAACACTATCTCCAGTGAAGTTCGAGTGGGAGGGGGGAGCAAATCTCTTCAGAGATCAGCTGCAGCTCTTTCTTTAATCTGTGTTTATAGGCAAAGAGTTTAGTAAATTAGTCCCTTAAGGTGCCTCTGCAGTCTCCATTTCCCAAGCATTCTGTCAACTGTACAATGGTACCCATGGCTTGGGTCCCTTCCACTCTTCACGTAAACCCTCCCCCCTCCTTCCAGCCTTTATCCTGTGAATCTCTCAGGTTTCGGAAACTGCCACCTATTCCCCTTGCCTCATTAGAAAAATCAAAGTTATCAGTGTTCAGTGTACATTACCAAGTCTAATTTACAATGTAAATCGCTTTGATTGAAATGAGAGAGCAGTATAAAAAATCCTGTTAAATATTTGCGCTGCCAAAGAAAGCACGTTTGCTGCTACTTCGCCACATCTGGCTCTCTGCAAGTTTGGGCCAAGTGTTAGAAATTTGGGTTGGTTTTGTGGTTTCAACTCTCATGCGACTTGAAACAGTGAGACAAGCCCAATCTTCCTCAAATGTGTGACTTAAACTTGCAGAGAAGCAGATGGCAGTAGGAAAAATAGCAAGCACGCTTCCTTTGGCAGCTCCACAAGATTTGGGGAGCCTGAATTCCCAGGCACTAGACTGTATTTTCTAGACACCTTGGCGACCTGACACCCGGAATTTGTTGAGGCTTGGGATAGAATACTGGATGTTTCTGAATAATGAGGGGATAAGTATAGACTGAGCTGCAAGAGATTTGCTAAAAGGAAGAAAAGTGTGCAGCAGAGTGGTGTATAATTCTCTAATGCAAGTGCCTTTCAAAGTTTAATTTTATTTTCCATTTCTACTATAAAATGTTAGCATTCCTTCCTTACAAGTGAAACTGTAGCCCTGTACTATTGTTTTTCCCATAGGCGATGGTGTTCCTACTGTGTTTGTGGCTGTAGCTGGTAGAAGCAATGGCTTGGGGCCGGTTTTATCTGGAAATACTGCATATCCTGTGGTTAACTGCCCTCCTCTCACAGCAGATTGGGGAGCCCAAGATATCTGGTCCTCACTCAGGATGCCCAGTGGTAAGATGGAAACTAATTTACATTTGACCTTGTTGGGCCTTTCTGGATGCGGTTTGAGATTGCTGGATGCTCACTGCAGAAGCACAAAATACACCGTGCAAGTGTCAGTTTGACTTCCAGGGACCACAGTGTATGAATAGATTTGAGTTTTCCTACTAAAATGAAGAGATGGTGGGGCATTTTCTATTTCCTTTTCAGTGAAAGGATTCTGCTAATATTGCGGTTCTAGCAACAGAAGGAACAGTGTTTGATTAGGTCATATGAAGCAGAATTTGCTTTCTATTACTATTGAATAAATACTTTAGACGTCATTAGAAATCCTCTTAAGAGAATGAACTTAAAATTAGAAAATAAATGTTAACATACATGCTGATACTGCACCAGATTTGCAGGGCTCTGTATGGTACACATAAGAAGTAGGATACTGGGGTACAGAGAAAATAGATGACCTTAAGTCTGTGTACTGCTGGGTGTGTATTGCATGAATACTTTGATAAGCAAAATTAGCACGTCTCTTAAACTGTGCGTTAAGGGCATTGAGTGATTTATAATGACTGTTTCTCTGGGAACAAGCAGGAAGTCAGTCTTCACATATAAGTGATCTCGACGCCAACGGAGCCCGGGTGGCAGCATCTCCCCAGCTTTCAAAGAGAGCCTTTGGGAGATACACCACGCATGTGTGGTCCACTTCCTGCCCAAGGGTACCATCATGCCTCAGTGTCCCCCCCCCCCAGGAAAGTCTGATTTGTATTTTTTTTTTTTTTTATTATTTTTTTTTTATATAGTTAAATTTTTCTCCGGTTTGTGTACCGGTTCCTTCCCGCCCCCAAGCCAACTCGCCTTGGTGTTGCTCCTCGGGTTCGTTATCCATTTTCCACTTCTTTCATTGAGGTCCGCCTCGACCGGCATTTGCACCCTTTTTCAGCCGAAGGCCTTGGACCCTTGTGGGGAGGCATTGACACCCTTTTTTCCAATGGCCTCAGGTGGCTTCAAAAAGTGTGACCGGTGGGGCAAAGTTATGTCACTTACCGATCCACAAGACTGCTGCCTCTAATGCCTTGGCCTGGAGCACGACGACTCCGACTGCGAATTTTGTAGAACAATAACCCCAAAGGCCTTAAAAAGTAGCCATCAGCAGCAGGAAAAATTTTTCATGTCAGACTCCGCCCCGGAGTCTCTGGTAACACCAGCTCCAGGGCCCCCTCTGATACCTCTGTGCCCCATGAAGCCAGAGCTTCCTCGGAGTCACAGTCTGCGGAGGTGGAGCATAAGAAGAAATCCTCGAAGACCACCTTGGAGGATGGATCGGGGAAGAAGGTGAAATCCCACCCCAGGTCCCGCAGCCCCAGGTGTGAGTCCAAGAAGTCGGGGCAAGAACCGCCCTTCAAGTTGCCCAGCAAGGAGTAGTTGGCCCTGCCAACCTGCCTCTGGCCTCATCGAGGACTCCCCCTCAACAGTACCGGTGCCGGGCCCAAAGTCCTCAGCGCCCGCGTCGAAGGCTGTGGAGCCAACTGTCATGGAGACCAGAATGTGGCAGCACTAGAGAGCAGTATATCTGCCCTAATGGCCATGCAGGCAGTCGCTTATATTCAGCTCATCTGGTTGATCTGCCATGATGATGGGACTTTCAACATCGAGGGTTTCTCCAGACGTCAAACCAGTTCTTGAGCGCCATTGGCTTCAAGAGAGCCCCCGGCCCTGGTCGAGGTCTCTGTCCCGTTTGGGACATCAGTCCTCCCTGGCGAGCACCCACAGCTTGGAACGACAATCCTCCGGAGGTCCTGCACCTCGGAGAGTGGTTCTTGACCAAGGTGCTTGTGCAGCGTCAGACTCCTACTCCGACTTAGAGTCCGAATGGGAGACAGAGGACAGAGTCCTTAGACACGAGGAAACACTGACGTGCCCTCGGACCTGTCTCCCCCAACCAACATCACGCCCCACCTTGATTTTGCAAGGGATATGGCGAAGGCTCTTGTGATTGAGACAAGGCTGAGTAGGACCCGCGAATGAAGAATTGGAGATACTCCAATACAAGACACCCCCAAATGAAAGGATGCCGTCTATCCTCAACTGCCGCCTCCTTCAGATGTGGGGAACACAGGCATCGGTACCAATTGTCAGCAGGTGCCTCGGCGCCATGTATCTGGTACATCGGAGCCCTGAGTTCCAAAAGACCTAGCTCCCCCACAACTTAATTGTCATGGAGTCGGCCATGCGCCAGCTTAAGAACCAAGAGAGAACTCGTCAGTACCACCTGGCAGGGAGGTCTGAACCCACGACGCCCTCGGCTGAAAGGCTTTTCAGGGCTCAATGCTAACATGTCGAATCCACTCATACCAGCTCTACATTGGCATGTACCTGAAGGAACTGTCAAGGGAACTCGGTGGGTTCTCGGCAGGCCTTGATGGAGAACCCCCGACAGAGGTTAAAGACCCTAACCTCAGTGGTAAAAGAATGTTCAAAGTTCCTGTTCCGAGTAGCCTATGATGGCTTTGAGTCATCGGCTAGGGTGGCTGTTGCAGGCCATCTGGGCATGACGCCAAGCATGGCTGCAGTTGTCAGACCTGGAACAATACAGGACAAACTGATCAATGTCCCCTGCACAGGTGGAAACCTGTTCTGGACACGCATGGCAGACAAAGCGGCAGAGATAGAGACCAAGTATGTGATGAGAACCAGGCTCTCGAAAAAAGACCTGTGCAACCCCGAAAGAAAATCCTGGGGAAAAAGCCCCCCTTCCCAAGGAAGAAAGGGGGCTTCAGTACTACTCCACATTTCCAAACCTCCTCAGGCCCTCAGCAGTCTCAGCAACAAAAAGGCCAGGGACATGGTCCCAGAAAGCATAAAACCCCAAAGCCCCAGGCACCAGCTCAGGCCCAGCCCATGGGAGGCTTTTGACAGCCTGGGTGCAACTCCCAATCCTCAGGAGGTCCCTTGCTGCCCACAGGGAGGCTGCTAGCACTGTTTGCCCACAGGTGGACAGCTATCACCACCAATGTCTGGGTGTTACAAGTGGTCAGTGATGGTTACCACCTCCACCTACATCTGATGCTGCCCCCATTCTTCCCAGGAAAGCCCACCTGGCCTCTCCTCCACAAGACCCTGCTTGTCACAGAGCTAGCAGGACTACTCCTGGGACAAAGCAGTGGAGCCAGTCCCAAAACACCTCTGGGGCACTGGCTTCTACTCCAGGTACTTCCTCATCCCCAAGAGGACTGGGGGCCTCAGGTCCAACCTGGACCTGCAAGAGCTTAACAAGTTTATGGTCAGGGAGATGTTCAAATGCTCTCCCTTGAAAACACTGCTGCTATTCCTCCAGTAGGGAGACTGGCTTTGTTCCTTAGACCTAAAGGATGCTTACACTCTCATCCTAATCCACCCCAGCCATAGAAAACACTTCAGGTTCATGGTGGGGGGGACAGCACTACCAATACAGGGTTCTGCCCTTCTGGCTGGCCTTGTCTCCAAGGGTCTTCACAAAATGCCTTGTGGCGGTCACAGCCTTCAAGGAGCCTTCGTCTTCCCCTACCTGGATGACTGGCTCATAAATGGGGACACAGCTGCAGAGGCACAATGTGCCACTGGACACCAGAAATGCCCTGCAACACCTTGGTTTTGTCATAAACTACCCCATGTCCCACCTCGCTCCCGTTCAGAGCCTAGAGTTCATAGGGACGCAGCTGAACACCCTTCAGGCAAAAGCCTTTCTCCTTCAGGGGAGGGTCAGTGTGCCTCAGGGAACTAGCCGCAAAGGTGCAAAGGCACAGGACAATGCCCACCCAGCTTCCCCTCCGCCTCCTGGGACACATGGCCTCCACTATCCACGTGATCCCAGATACCCACCTACACATGAGAGCAGCCCAGTGGTGCCTCCGCTCCCAGTGGACCCAAGCTACAGGCAGACTCTGGGATAGAGTGCTTGTTACCTGCCAATTGGTGAACTCCCTTGGATGGTGGCAGAATCCAGGTCACCTTCAGGCTGGGATGCCCTTTCAGGCACCCACCCCCCAGAAAGTCCTCACCACAGACGCTGCTCTAATGAGCTGGGGAGCGCATTTCGAGAGCATCCAGACATAAGGCAGCTGGTCCCAGAGGGAATCCGAAATGTAGATCAGTCTGCTGGAAATCAGGGCCATATTCCTGGCCCTCAGTCTTCAGCCACCAGCTGCAGCACCACGTGGTGCTGATCCAGGCTGACAATCGGGTTGTGATATTCTACATGAAAAAAACAGGGGGAAACGGGGTCATACCTCCCTTGGCTAGGAGGCGGTAGCCCTCTGCTCTTATGCCACATGCAGAAGTATGCTCTTGAGGGTGGTCTACCTCCCGGGCCAGGGCAGTGTCTTGGTGGACAAGCTGAGCAGGGTACTCCAGCCACACGAGTAGCGCATGGACCCAGCAGTAGCCTCATGGCTGTTCAGCTCTTGGACGTCCCAGTGATGGACCTCTTCGCTAGCTTGGACAATGCACATTTGCCAGTTGCCCCATTTCTGCTCCCACTGACTTCACCCGTCTCTGGTAGCGGCGGGTGCATTTCTCATCTGGTACGTCTTCCCCCCACCCTCACAGCCACTGATTGCCAAGACTCTGTTCAAGGCTCAACGCAACAGAGCATTGATAGTGCTGATAGTCCCTCAGTGTTCCAGACAGCCCTGGTTCCCACTGCTCCTCTCCTATCGACGCGACTGCTGATTTTTTTCCCCTGGGCTGAGCCCAGGACTATTCTCCTAAACCCCAACCTGGGGTTCCTCTCACTCATGGCTTAGCTGCTGAAAGAATAGCGCTAGCGCCCTTCAACTTTCCACGGGATGTGGAAGACATTCTCCTGGCCTCTCGGAAGGCCTTCATGAGAAGGGTGTACACCTTCAAGTGGTGGTGTTTCTCACTGTGGTACACAGAAAAGCAGACACATTCATTCTCCTGCTTAGTGCACATGGTACTCCAATACCTGTTCCACTTATCACGAGTGGGACTGAAGTCCATCTCAGAGTACACCTGAGCACCATCGCGGCCCATCACCACTCCATCGAGGGGAAGCCCCTCTCTGCTCAGCCCCTTGTGTCTGTTCCTACAGGCCCCCAAGTTGTTCAAACCCCCCCCCCATCCGCCCTCTTGCAGCAGAATGGGACCTTAATGTGGTGCTCTCGCAACTCACTAAGCCTCCACTTGAGCCTTTAGCTACCTGCCACCTGCGGTACCTCTCCTATAAGATTGCCTTCCTGGTAACACTCACATCAATTCGTAGAGTCAGCGAGCTCCAGGCTCTGATGACAGAGCCTCCCTACACCAGGTTCTACAAGAATAGGGTGGTGCGCCAAGTTTCGTAAGTTTCTGCCGAAGGTGGTGTTCCCATTCCACCTCAATCAGGAGGTGGTACTTCCTACCTTATTTCCCAGGCCTCACGTCGGCAGGGCGGAGACAGTTCACAATACTCTGGACTGCAAGAGAGCTCTGTTCTTCTACCTGCAATGGACTCGGGGCCACTGCAGAGCTCAACAGCTTTTTGTATCCTATGACCCTAGCTATCTGTAGCCCCCAGTGACTATGCGAACTCTGTCCACTTGAGTAGCGGACTGCATTACCCTTGCCTATGAGAAAGCGGGGATCCCACTGGATCAGAGTCACAGCACACCGTACCAAGGCCATGGCTACTTCCGTGGCCAATCTGCATTCAGTGCCCATGATGGAAATTTGCCAGGCTGCCACCTGGTCTTCAGTCCATACCTTCACAGCTCGCTACTACCTGGAGAGGGAGTCACAATGGGACAGCGCCTTTGGCCAGGTTGTACTCCATAATTTCTTCAGGGTGTAGGCAACTCCTGCCCTCCAACCCTTCTGTGTTCAGGCTGCTGGAGTGCTGGTTCTCTGCTGGACACCTGGGTCTTGCGAGAGCCCATCTTGGGGATTCAACTGCTGATGATCACAGCTCACCATTGCAGGTTGCTGTGACATTTTTGTTCAGGTTCTTGGTACCCTCTAGTCCCATATGCGAGGACTGACTTCCTTCTTAGAAACATGACGACAGAAAAAGACCACATGGCCTATCTAGTCTGTCCTTCCTTAACAACTACAACAGTCCCCTTTTTTCCTTTAGAGATCCTCTGTGTTTGTCTCATGCTTTTTTGAATTCAGTTACTGTCCTCATCTCTACCACCACCACTGGGAGACTATTCCACGGATCCACCACTCTTTCTGTAAAGAACTATTTCCGCATATCACTCTTGAATCTATCCCCCTTCACCCTCATCCTATGTCCCCTCGTAGCAGAACTTGCTTTCAATTGAAAGAGGCTCTCTCCCTGAACATTTATGTCACAGAGGTATTTAAACATCTCAATCATATCACCTCTATACCACCTTTCCTCTAAGGTGTACATATTAAGATCCCTAAGTCTGTCCTCATATGCTTTATAATGAAGACCGCTAATCATTTTAGTAGCCATCCTCTGCACTGACTACATCCTGTTCACATCCTTTTGAAGGTGCGGTCTCCAGAATTGCACACCATACGCCAAATGAGGTCGCACCAAAGACTTATAGAGAGGCATTATCGCCTCCTTTTTTTTCTGCTAGCCATTCCTCTCCGTATCCACCCAAGCATCCTAGCTTTTGCCGTCGCCTTTTCTACCTGTTTAGCTACTTTAAGATCATCAGACACAACCATGCCTAGGTCCCGCTCTTCTTTAGTGGACAAAAGTACTTCACCCCCTATACTATATTGCTCCCTTGGATTGCTGCAGCCCAAATGCATGACCTTACATTTTTTAACATTAAATCCCTGCTGCCAAATCCCTGTGTCAGATGCTATGTATACACTTGTGCATCTTGTGTGTTGAGCAGTGGATGTGGCTTCTAAGTCCTGATGGTTCAAGCTGGTCTTTAGAGCAAAGCTCTTGTTTGGAGAAGACCTCATAAAGCTAGTAAAGGAATTTGGGGAGTCTAAGCCTCATCGCCTTCCAGAGGATAAACCTAGAGGATCCTGGGGAAAAAAGGCACTTCTGCTTCTTCTACTTCTGGTTTTCCTTGCCCCTGATTCCAACACTCAGGACCTTCAGATCTCCCAGGGGGGCTAGCCAGGGAACCATACTCTGCCTTCCCCAGCTCTCTGGTTCAGCCTCTGTCTTTTCACAAAGCTTGAAGGCTCTTTTGCTCTCCCTCGAATCATTCCTTCCCATCATGCACAATGATGGGATTGGGAACCCCATCAGGGTTGCTTCTAGTGGGCGGATGTCTAGGACTCCTTCACCAGGAATGAGTCTACATCACTGCCAATCGCTGGGTGCTCGAGCATAGCTTCAGTCCTAGAGTGCAGAGGTTCCATTTTGAATGCCTTTGTTGTCTCTGGTTCTGAAACAACAAACAAAAAGCTGCTGTCCAAGCCACCCTGGAAAAACTGGTGCATCAAGCCATTGTATCTGTACCTTCTACTGAAGGAGGCAAAGATTGTAACCCTATCTACTTTGTCGTGATAGAGAACGAATGTTTTGGGCCAGTCCTAGATCCAAAAGGCATCATGGTCTTCCTGCGGGTGTCTCGCTTCAACCTCATCCATTTGGTTCAGTACAGGGACTTGGCATTTGGGAGGATCAGTAGTGTGTTCTGTGCTTTGTCATTACTAGCTCACATGTCCAGTTCTCTGCCTCTTCCTTCGGTCTCTCCACTGCCCCAAAGACCACCTTCTGGTATTATGATTGCAATCACAGCTTTGCAGCGCAAAGGCATATATGTACATCCTTTTCTTGATTGGCTTATTCAGGCCAAGTCTCTGTCAGGAGCAGCAAGTGAAATGTCAGCATGGTTCAATTCTGGAGAATCTCGGCTGGCTGGTCAGTCTCAACAAGAGTCACTTTGAGCTATCTCAGTCATTTGAGCATCTTGGAACCTCTTTTTGTGCCCATGTGGGCAGGGTCTTTGTGCTGCTGAGGGAATGGCTAAGTGTTTGGCTCGGCTGTTAGCCATTTGGCAGCAGCAGGCGGCCAAGATTTGGGACTTTTTCTAGCGCTGCTGGATTCAGTGGTGATGGACAAGTTAGTCTTGATACTCTAAAAGGGGTACCTAACTTCATGGCTGTGGGAGAGAGGGTGAAGCAGATAAGTGCGCAGGTGGTGTCCTCTTCAATCCTCCCTGTTGAGGGTAAAGGCTGAGGCAGAGAAGGTCATATCCTGGAGATGAATGCATGGATGGTGTCATCGAGAGCATTTTGGTTTTCTGGACCACGCAATGTTTTTTTTACAAGGATTGCTGAGCAGAGATGGTGTCCACCTATCCAAGAAGGGTCAAACTGTCTTCCGCAGTAGATTCGACAACCTACTGAAGAGTGCTTTAAACTAGATTCATTGGAGCTGAGTGAAGAAAGCACTCAGATAAGTAAAACATGAAATACCTCTGTAGAAATGGGTAAAAGGGGAAACTTCAGGAAAGCAGGGTGCATTAATGCCCGTAATATGGGAAATAAGATTCCAGGTGTTGAGGCTTTAATGGAAGAGGATGATTTGGATTTAGTGGCAGTTATGGAGACATGGTTCGTGAGCAACCATGACTGGAGTGTAATTATACCAGGCTATATTTTATTCAGGAAGGACAGGGTAGGAAAAAGGGGTGGAGGAGTGGCACTATATTTGTTTGTGTGGGGGGGGGGGGTTGTGTTTGCTTTTTTTAAAGCTTCAAAATTACAGGGCTTACGAGGGAAGGAGGCACTGCGAGTTACACCAATGCAAGAGGATGCTCCATTCCCTCTTTCTAGTTTGATCTACAGATCTCCTTTACAGGCAGAAGAAGTGGACAGAGATTTAGTTGATGACATTCGCAGTACTGCCATGAAAGACAAAGTGCTACTGATAGGTAATTTCAATATGCTGGATGTTGATTGGCACATCTGCTGCAGTATCATCTAGAAGTAAGGAGATCCTGGATTCTCTACAGAACCCACACTTGGGGAGGGGCATATTGGACTTGGTGCTTATCAATGGGGAAAAGTGTTTCTGATGTTATAGTGGGTGATCATCTCTCATTCAGTGATCACAAGACGGTGTGGTTTCAATATTAGGACTAGGCTGATAAAGTCCATTCAAAAGTGAAGGTCCTAGACTTTAGGAAAACTAACTTTGCCAAGATGAGAGAATACCTCAAGGTGTCGTTTAGCATGATGGGAACATCTGGGGGATGTAGAAAAGCAGTGGGCAAAACTGAAAAGGAATATTTTAAGAGTAACAAACCTTTTTGTTAGGAAAGTAAAATGTAGAAGGAGGAGGAGGCCACTATTATTCCAAAAGATCTGAAAAGGTGAAGAAAGAGGGTGGCCTTCATAAAATAGAGGAGATCACAGAAAGAGGAAAATGAGCATCAATATTTAGAAAACTTAAGAGAAACTAGGAAAGTAATCAGGAAAGCAAAGCGAAATGCAAGAAAAAATAGCCAATTCAGTAAAATGGGAGGACAATACATTTTTCAGATGTGTTGGTGAGAGGGAGAAGTGCAAAAGTAGTATTGTCAGACTGAAGGGTGAAGGGGAGGAATATGTAGTAGCTGATGAGGATAAAGCAGAATTACTTAACTTTAAGTTCTGTGTTCATATATGAAGGGCCAGTAGCAGGACTTCAGAAAATGCCCACAAATAGGAATAGAAGTGAAAGGGGATCTTGAACGATTTTCAGAAAACTGTATTCATGTGGAACTAGCTAAACTAAAATAGACATGCAAGAATACTGAAGGAACTTGGGGAAGTTGTGTCAGTTCTACTGTCTAATCTTTTCAGTGCTTCTTTAGAGTTGGAAGTGGTCTCAGGGGAAGGGCATATGTGGTCCCTTGACCCAAATGCGGAAGTAAAGATGAGGTTGGGAACTCCAGCCGGTTAATCTGACCTCTGGTGAGTAAATTAATGGTAACTCTGCTAAAACCAAGGATAGTGAGGTTTCTGGAGTCCAGTGGATTCCAGGATCCAAGGCAGCATGGGTTTACTAGCGGCAGGTCTTGTCGGACAAATCTTGATTTCTTTCACTGGGTGACCAGAGAGTTGGACCAAGGGAGAGCCCTAGATGTGGTGGTGGTAGATTTCAGTAAAGCCTTTGATACTGTTCCGCACAGATGACTTTTATAAATAAATTGTATGTTCTAGGGTTGGACCCTAAAGTGACTGACTGGGTTAGAAATTGATTGAGTGGGAGGCGACAAAGGGTACAGGTAAATGGAGCTCACTCAGAGGAAAAGGATGTAACCACCTGGTATGCTACAGGGATCTGTCCTTTGTCCAATTCTCTAATGGTTTTGTTAGTGATATTGCAGAAGGACTGTTGGGTAAGATTTGCCTCTTTGCAAATGATACCAAAATCTGTAACAGACACCCAGAAAGGAGTAGATAACATGAGGAGGGATCTAGCTATCTTGAAGAAAGCTACCAAATTCTCAGCCAGAGATTTAATGCTAAAAAATGCAGGGTCATGCATTTGGTCTGCAAAAGTCCAAGGAAGCAGTACAATGTAAGGATTGAAGTACTACTGTCCAAGAAAGAGCGGGATCTGGGCGTTACTGTTTCTGCTGATCTTGAGTTGGCTAAATAGATAGAAAAGGTAATAGCGAAAGCCAGAAGGATGCTTGGGTGCACAGGGAGAAGAATGGTCAGCAGAAAGTAAGAGGTGCCTCTGTATAAGTCTTTGGTGATATCTAATTTAGAGTAGTATGTGCAATTCTGAAGATGACATCTCCAAAAGAATATAAATAGGATGGAGTTGGTGCAGAAGGTATCTACCAAAGGTCAGTGGGCTTCATCATAAGGCATATGGGGACAGGCCTAAAGATCTCAATATGTATACTTTGAAGGAAAGGTGGAAGAGGAGACATTTATGAGAGATGTTTAAACACCTCCGTGGCATAAATGCACAGGAGAACCTCTTTCAACTGGCGAATCTCTATGTTGCGACCTTTGAAGAATATTTTCTGGTAGAACACTTCTTCAAAGTAAATGTCAAACTTTGGCAACATTACATCAATGATATGTTTTTCATCTAGGAGGGAGATTTGTGCCACTTTGGATACTTTCTTATGTTGTATCAACACATTCTGAGAACTTACAGTTTCAAGCACATGTTAATAAAGAGAAGTAGCTTATTTAGACATTATCAAGGATGCACAATGCTTCAAAACAAACTTCTTCCGCAAACCTACAGACTGGAATAATGTCCTACATTACCAAAGCTTTCATAACAGTTCCTTAAAAAAATAACCACCTAGTTAGCCAGCTCTTCCTCGCCAGACTCATTTGTTCAAAAATTGGTGATTTTGAAATGAGTGCTAAGGTACTGTTATAATTAATCTATTGTAACTAATAATATGATACTTCTATATACAATTTATTTTTTGTTTTCCTTATTCCCATTTGGGAGGTTGGGTACCATTGATTGAATCACTTTATTTGTATAAATGTCTCCTGTCTCATACGGGTGAATGAACACTTGTGCCTTAATCCACAGATAACACCATCATCCATATTTGTTAGGACATATTTTTACACAGTAATATTTGCTTTTTAATTTTTTTTTTCTTATCGGATAGAAGGGCAGCATTGAACACATCGCTGCTAATCTCATACAATTGTCCTTCATCTCATTTAGGTACAATGCATACTAATGCTAAACTCCATTTTTTATTAGGTTTCTGTTTTTTACTCTCATGCGCTTTACTTTTGGACTGTTTTTTGATCTTTTATTTGTGCTTCCCCCCCCCCCATATCTAACTACAACCAGGAGGTTTCTGAAACATATATAATCCATGTTCTTCGACCACAGTGATCTGCTTTCTACATATATTACTTTAGTCCTCAAACACTGTTATAATTAATTTTGTTTTATAATTACGACACTGATTAGTCGCTTATGATCAGGACAGCACTACGATGTATTTGAAGTACTCATGAATGTTCCGCATATGCTATGGATTTCTTTTATGTTCCCCAAAGAGGAGAATGATCATATGTTTTCTCCAGGAACAAACAGGAAGTCAGTCCTCACGGGTAACATCGGCACCAACGGAGCCTGTGTGGAGCAATTCCCCAGCTTTTAAAGAAAGCCTTTGGGATTGCTGCCACACATGCATAGTCCTCTTCCCACCCAAAGGTGCCATCTTGATCGGTCTTCCTTTTTCCGTGGAGCCCTTCGGACGCACGTCCTCGTCCCTTGGAAAAAGTGTTTCGTTTTCGGCCTCTAGACTGTTGTTTTTCTGGTTGCACCGGTCCTCTTCCTTCCTCCCCTGCTTCTCTTTTTTTTCCTTGAGCGAGGGGATATACTTCATTAAAGTTTTTTTTTTCTCTGTTGCAGGCTTCGCGCCCTTTTTTCTTTCCAACCACTGGCCGCAAATGCCCCCATGGCCACTGGTTTTAAAAAAATGCAACATGCTCCAAGAACATGTCTCTCACAGACACCCATGACTTTTGTCTTCGGTGTCTTGGGGGCTAACCATGACCCGGAGCTCTGCTCTCTTTGCAAGAAAATGTCCTCCAAGGCCCTGCTCAGCTGTAAGCAGAAGTCCAATGACATTTTCCGGAAGGTGGCCCCGGAATCCTCGGCGGCTCCCTCGGTTGTCCCTCTGCTGGTGGGATTGCCCACTTTGGTTCCGCTCGGTAGCACTCCAACCAGGGGTCCCCTGAAGTGGAATGGCATAAGAAGACCTTAGTCGCCGTTGGGGGCCGCGGATAAGTGCGAGCGCTCCCGCACTCGGTTGCTTAGCCCCCCACAGCATTCCCAAGAGTCTGACAAGGAGCGGCCTCAAAAGGTACCTCGTACAGATACAGAGGCCTTCGGCGATGGTGCCTGGTCTCCTGAGGGTCATCCTAGTGAGGACCCCCTCTCCTCCTCCACGCCAGACCTGGTAACCCCGGTGTCAGCATCACAGGATCCCATGCCAGCATGAGAGTTCCGAATGCTGGCACTAGATCACAGCATTTCTGCCACCTTAGCTGCCCAGCATTCCCAGCACGCTGGCCCATGCCTCGAAACCAAGGTTCCCTCAGAGGGACACCAAAATCCGCTCTGGATACCCCTGAGAGCCATGGGCCTCGTGAGGGTCCTTGCCGTCTCTTGCTCACCTTCCCGGTCCTCGTGAGCACAATCCTCCAAGGCCTCTGGCTCCAAGCGGACCTTGGCCTCTGGACAGGGTGACCTGCCCGAGTCGGACTCCTCCTCGGAGCTCTTGGGCTGGGAATCGGATGAGGATACCTCCCCGGAGACCCGTGCCCACAGGGACCTGTTTCTGCCCGCCTATCAGAGGCATTTGCCACCCGAGGACACGTCGTTCCTGGTGTTCGTGTGGGACATGGCACGGGCCCTAAGCCTGGCTACACAGACTGAAGAGGAGCCACGAGCGAGAGGAGCTCTATATTCTACAGTATGAATCCCCACCTCAGGAGTCTCTTACCTTTCTGGTTTCTACCCCCCCCCCCCCCCATAGTGTCAAGGCTGCTCCTCCGCATGTGGGAGACACCTGCATCAGTCCCCATTCTGAGCCATGTATAGAGTTCAACATGGCCCAGGATTCCGAAAGACCCAGCTTCCGTACGCTTCCATGGTGGTGGAGTCAGCGATGCGGAAACAAAAAAAAAAGCCCGAAGTCTCACTCTTCGGTCCCCCCAGGTAGGGAGTCGAGAGCCCTCGATGCCCTGGGGTGTAAGGCCTATCGGGGTTCCATGCTCGCTTGCCGTATCCAGGCATACCAACTCTATATGGGCATGTTCCTGCGTGACATTGGCAAGGAGCTTGGCGGTTTTGCCGTGGGCCTCGGAGGTGACCCCCCTCCTAAGGTTCCAAACCCTCCTGAAATCTCACGGAGTGCAAAGTACCTCTCCTGTGCCACATATGATGGGTTTGAGTCCTCCGCCCGGGTGGCAGCGGCCGGCATTGGGGCCTGACGCCAGGCAGGTCTTTGAACCTGGAGCAGTGGATCCAAGAGAAGCTCCTGGACGTCCCTTGCCTTGGTGAGCAACTGTTCGATAAACCTATGGAGGATAAGGCCGCTGAGATAGAGACTGAGTTTGTGAGTCTCGCGCAAAACCACCTCCCTCCCTAGGAAGAAGCAGCAGACCAGGAAGCCGTTCTTCTAAAGGAAGGGGCTCCCTTACCGGGGTTACCCGCCTTTCCCGCCCTCCTCTGCACTGGCTCCCAGCACACAGGGGAAGGGAGGTGCACATGGCCACTGAAAGCCTAAGGCCCTGCCACAATCGATGCAGGGGTTTTGGCACTGTCGGCATAGCCTCTCGCCCCCCGGCAGCTCTTCTGCCGGTGGGGGGATGCCTGTCCCTTTTCGCCCCATAGTGGGTGTCGATCACGTCGGACACCTGGGTCCTCCGGGTGATCCAAGACTGATACTGTCTCTGCCTGGACTGGCGCCCTTCTCCCCATCGGAACCTGCTTGGCTCCTCGTGCACCAGACTTTCTTGCAGCGGGAACTGTCCAACCTCCTTGCCCAACGGGCGGTTAAGAAGGTACTACGGCACCTTCTATGTCAGGGGTTCTACTCCCGTTACTCATCCCGAAAAAAAAACAGTGGGCCTGCACCCCATCCTCTACCTCAGAAACCAAGCTCCTGGTATGGGAGAAGTTCAAAATGTCATCGCTTGGTGTCCTGCTGCCCTTCCTTCAGCAGGGCAATTGGCTATGCTCCTTGGACCTCAAGGACGCTTACGCCCACATCCTAGTTCACCCCCAGCACAGGCAGTACCTGCGCTTCAGGGTGCAGGGGGAACACTACCAGTACAGAGTGCTCCCCTTCGGGCTTGCGTTTACACCGTGGGTTTTCACAAAGTGCATCTCTGTGGCCGCCACCTCCCTCAGGCAGCAGGACATACCCGTCTTCCCCCTACCTCGATGACTGGCTTGTTACGGGGTCCTCGATTCGGCAAAGCGCACATGCTGCTCCTCCTCAAGCGCCTCGGCTTCCTGGTCAACTACTCCCAGGTCCCACCTCGAACCAATGCAGACCCTGGAGTTCATCAGCGCACGCCTTGGCACAGTGTGGGCAACCACCTTCCTTCCCACGGACCGAGCGGACCGCTTTCGGGCCGTGGCATCCCTGGTCCAAAACCGGGCTTGGGTTACAGCACAGGCAATCCTGCGCCTCCTCGGGCACATGGCCTCCACTGTCCATGAGGTCCCCCACGCCCGCATGCACATGCGGACAACCAGTGGTGCCTCAGAGCACAGTGGAGCCAGGCCTTTGGTCATCTCAGAGACCCTATCTGGCTCTCCCACAGTCTCCACAACTCCCTGAGTTGGTGGCAGGACCCTCAAAGTCTCCTTCAGGGAATGCCTTTCCAGACCCTGCAGCACGAGCTCATCCTAATGACAGATGCTTCCCTGCTGGGGTGGGGAGCCCACTGTGGTGCATTGTGCACCCAGGGGTAGTGGTCACCTGAGGAGTCTCGGCAGCAGATCAACCTGCTCGAGCTTCTGGCGGTCCGATGGGCCCTGAGAGCCTTAGAGGACTACCTGAGGGGGAAGTTGGTGCTCGTGCAGACCGACAACAGGGTAGCCATGTTTTACATCAACAAGGAAGGGGAAACGGGATCATGCCGCCTCTGCTGAGAGGCGATCCTCCTTTGCTCCTTTTGCGTCTCGCCGGGGGATGACCCTGTAAGCGGTCTACCTCCCAGTCCAGGAGAATGTCCTCGCGGACAACTCAGCAGGATCCTCTGCCCACACGAGTGGCGCTTGGATCCGGAGGTTGCCGGCATCTTGTTCCATTGGTGGGGGACCCTATCCATGGACCTGTTTGCCATTCCGGTGAACACACAGATTCCCCGCTTCTGCATCCCGGTTCCGCACCCGAGCAGGGTGACCCCAGATAAGTTCCTCTTGAGCTGGACCTCTGGCCTTCTTTACGCACACCCTCCCACTCCTCTCATTGCGAGGACCCTCCACAAGGCTCAGCGGGACAGAGATTCAGTGATCCTCGACAGCCTTGGTTCCCGCTTCTGCTCCGGCTCGTGTCTGAGCTCCCAGTCCCGCTGGGCTGCGCCGCGGGCCTGCTGACGCAGGAGGAGGGTCGGGTGTTCCACCCAAACCTGGCCTTGCAGCCTGGCAGCTGAACGGGTCACCTTAGCTGTGCTGCATCTCCTGGAGGACGTTGGAAATCCTCCTCACGCATGCCTTTTAAGTGGCAACGTGTTTCAACCTGGTGCTCCAAGCTTCAGATCGACCTGCTCTACCCGGTGGATCCTCCAGTACCTCCTCCACCTCTTGAAGGCAGGGCTGAAATCCAATTCGGTCAGGGTACACCTGAGCGCCATTTCGGCAAACCACCTCTCCATCGAGGGGAAAACCCCTCTCGGGGCAGCCCTTGGTCTCTCTCTTCATGCAAGGTCTTCTGCTTTCCAAGCCTCCCATCCGTTGAGACATGAACGTGGTGCTGATGCAGTTCACGCGAGCTGATGGTGACATGCTCGCTTCGGCATCTCTCCTGGAAGGTGGTCTTCCTGGTGGCTTTGACCTCAGCTCGCCGAGTCAGTGAACTTCAGGCCCTCATGGCTGAGGCTCCATACACAGGGTTCTATGGAAACAGGGTGATCCTCTGTACCCATTCCAAGTTCCTACCGAAGGTGGTCTCAGACTTTCATCTCAACCAGGAGATAGTCCTACCGACCTTCTTCCCGAGACCACATGCCAACCAGGCATCGGCAGTGTTGCATATACCCGACTGCAAGAGGGCTCTTGCCTTCTATCTGCAGCGTACCCAGGTTCATCACAAGTCCTATCAGCTTTTTGTCACCTAAAACCCCAATCGTCTGGGGCAGGCAGTCACCAAGCGCACCATCTCAGTCTGTGTGGCGGACTGCATTGCCTTCACCCAAGCAAAGGCGGGTGCCCCACTGGATCAGCAGGTCACTGCACATGGCATCTGAGCCAAGGCGTCGTCGGTGGCTTTGCTGTGCTCAGTGCCTCTAATGGACATCTGCCGGGCTGCAACCTGGTCTTCAGCAAACACTTTCACTGTCCACTACTGTCTGGAGAGGGAGTCCCACTGGGACAGCGCCTTCGGCCAGGCTGTACTCCGCAATCTGTTCGGGGTATAAACAACTCCTGCCCTCTGACCCTCCTTCGACGGTTACCAAGAGCATCGCCCCGGGGACCCAAAGACTCGGGCTCCTCTGGGCATTGACTTCTGCTCATGGCCTCACAGAGGCATTTTTGGGGTACAGGCTCAGTAACCTGTAGGTGGGGAGTCCCATAAGTGAGGACTGACTTCCTGCTTGTTCCTGGAGAAAGCGTAGTTACTCACCTGTAATAGGCGTTCTCTAGGGACAGCAGGAATCAGTCCTCATTACTCTCCCACCTCCCCTGAAGAGTTGCTATTTTTGTCCTTCCCCTGCCATCTGCTTAGTTAGGGCTCTAGCTAGGGGACCTGACTGAGCAAGATAGCACATTTGGGCGGGAAGAGGACCATGCATGTGTGGCAACAATCCCAAAGGCTTTCTTTGAAAGCTGGGGAATTGCTACGCGCGGGCTCAGTCGGTGCAGACGTCACCCATAAGTGAGGACTGATTCCTGCTGTCCCCTGGAGAACACCTGTTACAGGTGAGTAACTACGCTTTCTGATCAGAGTTTTTTTTTAAATTTAATTGCACATCCCCAATCCCTACTTATCAGATTGCATAATTGTGACGTCCTATGTACATCACCTGATTCTGGTTCAAAAGAGGACCTGTGCATACCTTCTCTCCCTTACATCATTTGAATATTGGGATAAGGTATGTGCTTGACTTTTCGTGACGGTCGTCATTCTTGATCATTCATGTTTAAGCCATACTTTTGAGACTGTCCATTATTTCTTTATTACCTGCAGGTTCTGCATACATTGCAGTTGGTGGCGGTTTTTTGCATGTCATAGTCATGATCGACTGGCATCACTACCGTTACAATTTTTAAGATTTCACATAGTTTGTAGTATGGACTTTTATGATTTTTTTTTTTTAATTTGTGCTCCAAAATTTCTTTATGCCCTTTATAGGCTTGTTCCTTCGTTAGATAATCGCCAGAAGCCAATAGTGTCTGCTTTTATGCTGGACTGTTTCCTGCACTCAGCATAAATGTTTACTGCTGCTGGGGTGAATAGTCTGTGCCCTGGACTACCATTTATTCTTGCAATGCAATGTGTGCCTTCGAGTCAATACTGACTCCTGGCGACCCAGAAGCTCCTGGGTTTTCTTGGCAGTGTGACCAGAAGTAGATTGCCAGGCCTTTCTTCTGAAGCAATGGAGGGTTAAGTGACTTGTCCAAGGCCATAACGAGTGCTAGTGGGAATCGAACCTTGGTTGCTTGGGAGATCCAGCTGATTTTCAAATCATGCCATCTCCTCCGATTTCTGGGAGCATTCTTGGTCCTGCTCGGTGCAGCGGGTCCTGCCCAGTGTATCAGGCTCGGAGAACAGAGGTTGCCCTAGACTCCACCACCGGGGCATCGACGCTGTCCCCATTCTTGTCGCTACTTTGATTCTGAGTGGAAAACCCAAGAGATGGCATGGCACCAGGATGTCTCTTCAGATCCCTTGCCCCCCTATTGAGCGCAGGAGGTCCCCCCTCCTGAGGACCTTTCCTTTTTTTGAAATTGTCAGGGACATGGGGAAGGCTTTACCCTTCACAATTTTAAGCTGAAGAGGAACCTCGGGCAGAGGAGCTGGAGATTCTTCAGTATGCAACTCCCCCCCCCCCCCCCCAAAGGAAGCCATTACCGTCCTGGTCCCCACCCTCTTCTGGAAAGGTTACTCCTGAGGATGTGGGAGACCCTGGTTATGGTGCCAATTGTAAGCAGGCATCTCTATTCCATGTGTCGAGTCCGCAAGAGGACAGGCTTTGAGAAAACACACCTGTTTCACAACTCCATGGTTGTGGAATAGACCATGTGCCATATTAAGAGTAACAAGATGTACTCCTCAGTGCCCCCTGGTAGGGAGGCATGCACCATGGATGGATTTGGCAGGAAATGTTACTAGAGCTTGATGCTCATGGTTTGTATCCAAACATATTGGCGCTACATGGGAATGTACTTGAGAGACCTGGCAGGGGAATTTGCCAGGTTCTCAGCTGGCTTATCTGGAGACCATCTTCAGCGCTTCCAGAGCCTGGTAGCTATGATCAGGAAATGCTCCAAATACGTGACTTGTGCAACCTATGATGACTTAGAGTTTGTGGCTAGAGTGGCTGCGGTGGGCATTGATGGCTGTGGCCTGGTATAGCTACAGTTGTCTGACTTGGAGCAATGGGTTCAGGACAAGTTAGTCAATGTCCCATGTTGGGGAGAGATCCTCATTGGCAAATCCATGATGGAGAAGGCCACAGAGTTGGAGACTGAACAGGTCACCATGAACAGGTTCTCGAGAGAGAACACTGATCCTTCCTGATAGAAGGCCTCGGGAGGGGGGGGGGGGAGGGGGAGGAATCCTACCCAAAGAAAAAAAAAGGCCTACAGTACTTAATGTCTCATACCATTCATACCAGCTGCACCCACTGGGGCAGCAGGCCAAGGCCAGAAGCAATATAGGCCTAAATCCCCAAAGAGTGCCATAGCCAGGAGGGGGGGAGTATATGCTTTTGACTCCCGGACCAATGGCCCTTCTTCCCCTTTCAAGGTCCATTCTACAGCACATTCGAGGGCGTCTCACATCTTTTGCCCATCGTTGGCCCAGCATAACCACCTTGGCTGTATGAGTGGTAAAGGAGGGTTACCTCCTACACTTCAGACAACCCCCCCCCCCCCTTTCTTTCCAGGTGAAGTACACCTTGGAACCTTACCATCGAGAACTTCTTCAGCTAAAGCTCAAGGCTGTTTTATAAGAGTAGTGAAGGTTGTTCCACCATCTCAAATGGGAAAGGGATTCTACTCCCACAACTTTCTGGTCCCAAGAAAACAGGCGGATTCCGTCTCACTCTGGATCTCTGCAATCTCAATTGCTTCCTAGTGCGTGAAGTTCAAAATGGTATCCCTTGGAATGTTTTACCTCCAGCAGAAAGATTGGCTGTGCTCCTTGGATCTAAAAGATGCCAATACCACATACTTATTCACCCCCTGCACCCGGCAGTACCTTTTGCTTTGTCATCAGCGGACATCACTATCAATACTGGATTCTCCCTTTTGGACTGGTGTCCACCTCAAGGATTTTCACAAAATGTCTAGAGGTTGTAGCCACTTTTCTTCAGGTGCAGGGAATCTTCGACTTCTCCTGTCTGGATGACTGGTTGATCAGAGGCAGGATGCCGGATGAGGTCCTTTGTCTGTACAACGCACCATCCAGGTGCTGGAGCAACTAGGATTTGATATCAACTACCCAAAGTCCCACCTGCAACCCACTCAGCGCTTCAAGTTCATTGGGGCTCTCCTCTGTACCTTTGCAGCCAGAGCCTACCTTTCAGCAGCTTGTAGCTCTGGCCCAGGACGTCCAATGTTGCCCAATGGTCTCAGCTTGCCAAATGCTTCCCTTCCTGGGCCACTTGACGTCCACAGTCCATGTAACCTACTACTACTACTACTATTCAACACTTATATAGCGCCACGTACGCAGCACTGTACAGACATACATACAAGAGACAGTCCCTGCTCGTCAGAGCTTACAATCTAGTTACAACAATACAGAGCATTATTCAATCAGTGCAAAGTACAATATGGTTGTTACACACTAAAAGCATTTTGATAGTGTGTTCGGTCAGTTCAGACATGAGGTGAGGGTTAGGTTAAGATGACAGATAGAAGTCAGGATCTGAATGCAATAGTGAAGAGGTGGGTCTTCAACCTGGATTTGAAGAGGGCGCTTGGCGTATAGACATAGGTAAACTGTTGGGGTGCAGCGAGGTGAAAGGAGTGAAGTCGGGAGTTAGCAGTGCGAGTGAAAGGCCTAGAAAGAAGTAGTTAGCGGAGTGAAGTTGCCGAGTGGGGATGTAGGGAGAGATGAGAAGTAATGAGGGGCTGTAGAGTGAATACATTTATAGGTCAGCAGGAGGAGTTTGAATTGGATGCGGGCTTGGATGGGGAGCCAGTGAAGCGACTTGAGAAGAGGAGTGATGTGGGCATGGTGAGACAGGCGGAAGATTAGTCGAGCAGCATAATTTTGTACAGATTGAAGGGGGAAGAGATGGCTCACAGGGAGACCAGCAAGGAGTATGTTGCAATAGTTGAGGCGAGAGGAGATTAAGTAGTGGACAAGCGTTTTGGTAGTGTGTTCAGACAGGAAGGGGCGGATTTTGCTGATGTTGTAGAGAAGCGTCAGGTCTTCGCTACGAGTTGGATATGAGTGGAGAAGGAGAGAGAGGTGTCAAAGATAACCCCCAGATTGCAGGCTGAGGGAATAGGGAGGATTATGGATCCATCCACGGAGACTGAGAAGGGGGAAAGATGAGGAGTTCAGTCTTGGCCATGTTCAGTTTCAAGCGGCAATGAGACATCCAGGCAGCGATGTCAGAGGCAGGCAGAGATCTTGATCTGGATTGCTGGAGAGAGATTGGGTGTAGAGGTAGATTTGGGAGTCATCGGCATAGAGATGGTATTGAAATCCATGGGAGGAGATAAGCATGCCAAGGGATTGGGTATAGAGAGAGAAAAGGAGGGGGCCTAATACGGATCCCTGGGGTACACAGACATGGAACGGGGTGGGAGAAGAGGAGGAGCTGCTAGAGCATACACTAAAGGAGCGATGGGAGAGGTAGGAGGAAAACCAGGATAAAGCGGAGCCCTTGAAACCAAGCGAGGAGAGGGTGGTGGTGAGGAAGATTGTGGTCAACAGTGTCAAAGGCAGCGGAAAGGTCGATAAGGATGAGGACAGAGTAGAGGACCTTAGACTTGGCGAGGAACAAGTCATTGGAGACTTTTTTGTAAGGGCCGTTTCAGTGGAGTGTAGGGGACAGAAGCTGGACTGTAGTGGGTCCAGGAGGGCCTGGGAGGTGAGGACGTCGAGGCAGCAGTGGTGGACTGCTCGTTCTAGTAGTTTAGATATGAAGGGAAGGAGGGAGATGGGTCGATAGTTAGGACAGGTGGGGTCAAGTGAGGGTTTCTTGAGGAGAGGTGTGACAACAGCGTGTTTGAAATTAACGGGGACAGTTGCAGTAGAGAGTGAAAGGTTGAGGATTTAGGAGATGGAGGGGACAATGGTGGAGGAAATGGGATGTAGGAGATGGGTGGGGAGGGTGTCAGAAGAGCAGGTGGTGTGTTTGGAGGAGGAGAGAAGGAGTGTGGTTTCCTCTTCGAAGTAACCTCATCTGCACAGCTTCAGATGCGGCAGGTACAATGCATGCTCTATACACAATGGTATCAGGCAAAGAACAGTCTCCGGACCGGATCAGGGTGACTGCGCCACTGAAGGACTCCCTTTCCTAGTGGCAACAGCTGCCATCTTCTAGCAGGGCTTCCTTTCGAGGCCCCAGTGCACCAGCAGTGCTGACCATTGATGCCTCCAAACTAAGCTAGGGAGCCCATCTCGATGGCCTACATACCTAGGGACTTCGAATGACGGGGAAGAGTCTCCATCAGATAAACTTTCTCTAGCTCAGGGCAGTAGCGAATGCCCTTCGAGTCTTCCAGCAACAGCTGTCCAACCAGGTAGTCCTCATCCAGACTGACAACTAGGTGACAACCAAGTGACGATGTTCTAAATCAACAAGCAGGGCAGCATGGGCTCATTCCTCCTCTGCTGGGCGGCCGTTTGAGTCTGAAGATTTGCCAGGAAGCATGGCATGCTTCGCCGGGTAGTCTTCCTTCTGGGACAAGGCAACACATTGGCGGACAGGCTCAGCAGAGTACTGCAGTCACATGAGTGGACTCTCAATACATAAGTAGCCCGCAACATCCCCCCAGAAGGTGGGGCACTCCGTCCATGGACCTTTTTGTTGCTCCTCACAATGCCCAGCTGCTGCTGTTTTGCTCCAGAATTCCCTTTCTCAATCAAGTAGCTTCTGATATGTTCCTCCTGAACTGGGGCAAGAGTTTACTTTATGCTTTACCCACCAACCCCCTTGGTGGCCAAGACTCTCTGCAAGGTCCAGACAGACGGGACCACCATGATAGTCATTTCCCCATGCTGGCCCAGACAACCGTTGCTTTGACTCTCCTGGGCACCTCCTCTTCATCTTGGCCATGCCCCAGATCTGATCTCTTAGGAGGAGGGGACCCTCCTCCACCCCAGTCTCAAGTCCCTAGCCCTCATAGCTTGGATGCTGAGAGGTAGCTCTTGCTCAGTTTCACCTACCAAGAAACGTGGAGAATATTCTCCTCACAACCCACAAGGATTCCACCAGACGGGCATATGCCTTCAAATGGCAGAGATTCTCTATCTGGTGTGAAGACAGAGCCCTTTGGACCTGCACCATCAAGCAGGATAAAGGGTTAACATACCTTCTACACCTTTCTCATACTGGCTTGAAGTTTAACTCTGTCAAAGTACATCTTAATGTTCTGGTGGCCTACCATCATACGATGGTCGGTCCCTTTCTGCTCACCCCTTCATTGACTGCTTCATGAGGGGCCTCTTGCTGTTGCATCCACCAGTCTGACCACCTCCATGGTATGGGACCTTGAATGTGGTCCTTGGACAGCTGCTCACTTCACTTTTTGAGCTACAGGCCACCTGCAGTCTTGGGTTTCTGTCCTGGAAAGTCATTTTCTTGGTGGTGCTTGCTTCAGCGTGCAGTGTCTTGAACTACAAGTGCTGGTGGTGCATGCACCCTATACCAGGTTCCACAAAAATAGAGTAGTCCTGTGCACTCATCCTAAATTTCTGCCTAATGTGGTTTTTGCCTTTTCTTTTCAACCAGTTGGTGGTACTTCCCACTTTCTTTCCCAGGCCTCATGCGAATAGGGCAGAGGTCTCTCTCTATACCCTGGATTGTAAGAGGGCTTTGGCTTTCTATCTAGAATAGATGAAAGCCCACTGCCGTTTCTCCCATCTCTTGGTTTCTTATGACCCGAACAGGCTGGATGTGACAGTTTCTAAATGCACCCTTTCCATCTGGGTGGCTGACTGCAACTCCTTTGCCTATGACCAGGCTGGACTTTCCTTTAAACGCCATGTGACAGCGCACAGTGTCCACGCCATGGCAGCCTCTGTGGCTAACCTGTGCTTGGTCTCCTTGCTGGAGATCTGTAGAACTGCAACGTGATCTTCTGTCCACACCTTTGCAGCCCATTACTACCTGGATGTGGATTCCCGGCGTGACAGCACCTTCGACCAAGCCATATTCTGGCACCTCTTTGGGAATTAATGCAACTCCTCTCCAGCCCTTCCGTCTGTACAAGCTGCCGGAGAGTCGTTCTCTTGCTTGATGTTGGCGCCGTATGTCACTTCTCAGAACCTTTTCAGCATCTTTTCCGCTGTTCTTCATGGTTCAGTTTTTGCAGGTTGCCCCATTGGGTGGTTTACGGGGGGGGGAGGGTTTCAGAAATCCGTAGCTAGGGAGTCCCATATATGAGGACTGATTTCCTGCTTGGTCCCAGAGAAAACGTAGTTACTCACTTTTTGCAGGTGTTCTCTGGGAACAGCAGGAATCCTCACTACCCTTCCTCCTCCTCCCAGTGGAGGAGTTTTTTACTTTTTGGCTCAAGGTATGTTGTCATACTAAGGTAGGATGGCTTCATTTGGATGGGAAGGTAATCATGCATGTGTGCTGGATCTCCCAAAGACTTTCTGTGAAAGCTGGGGAGTTCCCGCGTGAAGGCTCAGTCTGTGACATCACCCATATGTGAGGACAGATTCCTGCTGTTCCCAGAGAGAACACCTGGTACAGGTGAGTAGCTATGCTTTAACAGGGCCACACAAAGGTGAAACTGGCTTCTAAGGCTACCTTGAGCCATTAAAGAGACAGTGTCTTCGGTGTATCTTTTGTGGGATCAAACTAGTCTGGAGGGATTGTGGGCACATTTCACCCAGACACAAGCTTCATCCTGGGCAGAGTGCAGTTCTGTCACGCCCATGGACATTGGTAGGGCCACAACTTGGTCACCCCTCTCTACCTTTACCAAGTATTGCTGCTTGGATGTTTCTGCTAAGACCCAGTGGAGTCGTAGCTTTGGCATTTCCCACTTGTCTGGACTGGTCTAGCAGGATTATCTGGAAGGTGAGATTTAACTTACCAGATAATCTACTTTTTCTTGGAGTCCTGTTAGATCAGTGTGGGACCTGCCCCTTTGTACAGAATATCTGTCAGGAAGACCAAGCCAGCAAAGCAGATCACAAAGTTCTCAATGTGCCTTGTTCTTCTATGTTTATCTTCAGTGAGGTTTGAGATCAAGTTCTTGAGCCTACGCTTGGGTATGAATACTGTTGTAGTGTGTCCCTAGTTGCATCATCATTGCTGGAAGATTTTTTGATTCTTTCTCTACCTCCACATCTTCTCAGGAAAAGAGATGACAGTATCTGATTAAATAAAATCTCAACTTCTCTCACTGACAATCCTTGTGAATTTGGGTAAGTTACTTCACCCTCCAAGTGCCTCAGGTACAGCTTAGATAGTGTACTTTTTAGGAGGGAATCTACCAACTATACCTGAATATGTACCTTGAGCTTAGATTTGGAAAAGTGAATAATTATATCAGGGAACTTATTTGCATTTTAAAGATTTAAATACGCAGGGCATTTTTTTTGAGGGGGTACAGTTAAATACCTCATTGGCATAAATGCACAGGAGAGCCTCTTTCAATTGAAAGAGAGCTCTGTGACAAGGGGGCATAGGATGAAGGTGAAAGGGGATAGACCCAGGAGTAATATGTGGAAATATTTCTTTACGGAGAATGGTAGATGCATGGAATAGTGGAGGTGGTAGACCAGGACAGTGTCTGAATTCATGATAGCATGGGACCAACACAGATCTCTAAAGGTAAAAAAAAGGGGCTATAGTAGGGCAGACTGGATAGACCATGTGGTCTTTTTTTCTGACGTCATGTTTCTATGTATTGGCATCTTTTTCATTGCCTGTTAACCACTGACCCATGGTCCTCGTGTATATATGAGCCCTGGAACCTTTTATTTTTCTAGGAAATATGTACTGCACAGAAAAACCTGGTAGATACTCTTCCCCAGTAGAAAATCAGCTAATATTATGCCAGGAGGATTTATTTTATATTATTTTTTTTATGCCCAGCAGTTTTTCCTTTTTTATTCTGACTCCGGTGGTTCTTGATTCTGTGAACACCCTCATTGCAAGCTTCAGCTAACTTTTTGTATGCTCTGTTCAGGCATTTTCCTGTGCTTGTTTAGAATCTAGCCTATTTGTTTTTGTATATATTTTTGTTTTGTCAGCCTGTGTACGCAGCTCCTGCCCTCCTATAGTGCTGTGGCTTCCTTCTCACCACTTCACTGCCTGTGTTTCCTGACTAGTTCTATCTGACAGCACATTTTGGTGTGCACTTTTTTTTTTCTCCCTATTCCTCTCTAGTTGGTATTTTCAGTTTTCCGTTTTTCACCTTGCCTGAGTTTCAGGATACCGTCTGTGGACTCGGGCTGCTTTCACTTGCTTGCATTCAGCACTTACCCCCGCCCCTCTTGTTCAGCTCTGCCTCTGTCTTCAGCTGTCTCCTCTTCCTTATTATCCCACCCACCCCGTGGCTTATAGTCTCTTATAGCTGTCCTGTGCCCATTACCACAATCCCTCACAGGTGCACCTTATCCCCTGCATTGTCTACCACCTATCATATTACTGCCTCTGACATCTATGTTCCTCTCCATTTCTCTTCTATGGCTCCTCATCACTTTCTCTTCCTATTGCTCATACTCCCTAATTGTCTTCCCTCCTACAAACACCTTCAAGCCCCTCCACCTTATCTCCCTTTCCCCCACCATCTTGCATTCTACCCTGTCATCAGCTCTTCATCTTTACCACTTCCTCCTCCTTATTCAACCATCTCCTCTCTCTGAAACATCCTCACCCTCATTACCACTGTGCTGTCTCCTCTCTGCTCCACATTCTTCTACTCCTCCTCCTCTCTTCTGGAGATATCAACCCTGACCCTGGCTCCCAGACTAGATCCTTACCCAACAGCTCAAATCGTATTCATATCCCCCCTCCTCTTCCTTTTCATGTGCCTTGTGGAACGCACATTCCATCTCAAATAAACTTGTCTTTACTCATGATCTCTTTATCACTAATGCTCTCCATTTCCTTGCTCTAACTGAGACCTGGCTTCTCCCTGCAGACTCTACTTCAGTCACTGCTCTCTGTCATGGTGGCTATCAATTCTCCCACATGCCTTGTCTCACTGGCCATGGTGGAGGTGTTGGGCTTCTACTCTCTCCTTCCTGTCCATTTCAACCCCTCCTCCTGTCTCAGTCTCGCTCCTTTCCCTCCTTTGAAGTCCATTCCATCCAACTTGTTACCTCACTACCTTTCTGACTAGCTGTTATTTATCAACCCCCTGACAAGTCCACCTCTGCTTTTCTCTCTAACTTTGACTCATGGCCTTCCTTCTTTCTGGATTCATCTTCCTTCTCCCTTATTCTTGGGAATTTTAACATTCATGTTGATTACTCCTCCAACTCTTTCACTTTAAAGTCCCACTCCCTTACCTCATCATTCAACCTCTAGCTTTGTTCTACTGCTCCTACTCACCAGCAAGGCCACTGTCTTGACCTTGTATTCTTCTCTAATTGCCTACCCTGTACCTCACTTCTCCCCCTTATCGGACCATCACCTGCTAAGCTTCACTCTTCATCACTCAATGCCTCAACCTCGCCCTGTCTCCTTCGACCTCTTTAGAAATATTCATGCTATTGATTCGTTGGCTCTCTCCTCCACTGTTGCATCACTTCTTTCCTCCAGTATGTCTGAATCTGTTGATAAAGCAGTAGCTTCCTATAATGCTGCACTCTCCTCTGTTGTAGATGCTCCGTACCTCAACCCTGGCTGTCTTCCACTACCTGCTATCTGTGTTCCTGTGCCCACTCAACCAAGCAGGCTTGGCTCAAATCCTGCACTCTTATGGACATGCTACACTTTAAATTCATGCTTGTCTCTTTCTGTCAACCATAGCACTTGCCAAACAAGACTATTATGTCTATCTGACTAATTTTCTTGCCTCTGACACTCGCTGTCTCTTTAGAACTCTCAACTCAGGGTGCCTCCACCTCATCCCCTCCCTCCCTTTCTGCTCAAACCCTGGCTGACTACTTCCATGTCAGAATCCACAGGATCACACTCCAGTTCCCCACAAGGTCAGCTACTACTCTTCCTCCCCCCCCCCCCCCGACCTCTAGTGTCCTTTCTTTCTTTTCTTTGATCTCCGAGGAGGAAACCATTCACTCTTTCCTCATCCAAACTCCACCACCTGCTCCACTGATCCTATTCTTACCCGTTTCCTTAGCTCCATCTCCTGCACTGTAGTCCCTTCCATCTCTCATATTCTCAACCTATCACTCTCAACTGCAGCTTTCCCTGCAGCCTTCAAGCATGCTGTGGTCACTCCTCTCCTCAAGAAACCCTCACTATAGACCCTACCTGTCCTCACTATCAACTAATCCCCCTCTTTCCCTTCATTTCTAAACTACTTGAATGTGCAAATCACCGCCATTGCCTTGACTTTCTCTCCTCTCAAACTCTTCTTCATCCTCTACAATCTGGCTTTCATCCTTTACATGCTATCGTAACTGCTCTTGCCAAAGTCTCCAGTGACCTGTTCTGGCAAAATCCAAGGGTCTTTATTCAATCTGCATCCTCCTTGACCTTTCTACTGCTTTTGACACTGTTGACCACAACCTATACCTTGTCCTTGCTTGGTTTTAAGGTCTCTGTGCTATCCTGGTTCTCTTCTCTCCCATCGCTCTTTCAGTGTTTGTTCTGGTGGCTCCTCCTCTACTGCTATCCCACTCTGTTGGTTTACCCCAAGGAATCGGTCTTGCGTACACTCCTTTCCTCTCTATATATCCACTCCTTTGGTGCATTCATCTCTTTCCATGGCTTTCAGTGCCATCTATACACTGACTCCCAGATCTACATCTCTACACCTGAAATCTCTCTGGCAATCCAGGCCCGGATCTCTGCCTGCCTTTCTGACATTGCTGCTTGGATGTCTCACCGCAGCTTGAAATTGAACAATGCTAAAACTGAGATGCTTATTTTTCCTTCTAAACCCTCCTCTCCCCTTCCTCCTTTCTCAGTCTGTGGATAACTTTTTACTCCTCCCTTTCTCCTCAGCTTGCAACCTCGGGGTCGTCTTTGACTCCTCTCTCTCCTTCTCCACACACATCCAACTGATAGCTAAAACCTGCCATTTCTTTCTCTACAACATCAACAAAATTTGCCCATTCTTTTCTGAGCACACTGCTAAGACACTTATCCACTCCTTAGTCACATCCCATCTAGACTATTGTAACCTGCTCCTTGCTGGTTTCACTGAGTCATCTCTCTCCCCTTCATTCTGTTCAGCACTCTGCTGCGCAGCTAATCTTCCGTCAGCCTCGTCATGCTCATATTACCCCTCTTCTCAAGTCTCTTCATTGGCTTCCTATCCTTTTCTGCATCCAGTTCAAACTTCTCCTCCTGACCTATAAGTGCATTCACTCTGCAGCTCCTCACTACTTTTCTTCTTCTCTTCCTACACCCCACCCCTCCTCGGGAAATCCGCTCTTCTGGCAGATTGCTCCTATCTGTGCCCTTCTCTTCTGTTGCCAACTCCAGACTTTGCTCCTTTCATTTTGCTGCTCCTGATGCCTGGAACAAACTATCTGAGTCTGTATGTCAGGCGCCTTCTCTTACCCTTTTCAAATCCAGGCTGAAAACTCACCTCTTTGCTGTCGATTTCGAATCTTGACTCACCTTGATGTCCTTTGTGTTTCCTTACCATTCCCCCTAGCTGTATCCCATGTCTACAGCTACTGGGTTGTCTATCTCAACTAGATTGTAAGCTCCAATGAGCAGGGAAAGTCTCTTTTTTTTTTTTTTTTATGTCTCTGCAGTGCTGCATACGCCTTATAGCACTATACAAATGTTCAGTAGTAATAGTAGAACCAGTGCTGGGATTCTGGCACCACAAGCCTTTACTTGAAACTGCCTGAGGCTTTTTCCCTTATTTTAATAAACAACCCCACCTCGCCCCATTCCTGGTCTGGGCATCAGCTCTGAAGGTAGGAACCATGTACCAGAACTTTATCATTGAAGCCATATCCAACCACCAGGTTTCACCCGTAAAGATGACTGAACCTCTTCGCCTCCCTAGCTTAGTGGTGGTGTGAAAGGTATGATCTGGGAATTGAAATGTGGACTATCCACCTGGCAGTGCACAGCGGTGCCACCAGGCCAATCCACAATGTATGTTAGTTTTATGTTTATCGTTTGATATACCTCCCTTTTTGACATCAAGGCAGTGTACAAACCAAAGATATAAAAGCAGGGCCAGAGGCTGGAAAGAGGAACTACAGTGTTCAACAAGAAAAAAGTTAATTAAACAGCCAGACAGGATGAGGAGAACAACACACATATAACCAGGTCAGGGAGTGGGAGGTCAGAGGCAGCGGAGAAAAGGTACGTTTTGAGGAGTGACTTAAATCTGATGTAATTCTGCTCTAGCCGGAGGGGGGGTGGGAAGGGGGAATGCCATAGGGCGGGACCGAGGAAGAAAAAGGCAGATAGACAAGTGGACTTTGATGAAGAAAAATTGCTCTTGTGTGTGAAGAATGGGTAATTCCTGATCGTCTCTCCAGTCTAGTCCCAGACCTCTGGGTTGTCTACCTTAATCAGCAGCTTGGAGACTGAGGAACCTCCTTCTTTTCTGACGTCATCTGTATATCCTCCGGGAGCCTCCTTCCTCCGCCAGTTACCTCAGTCTCCAAGCAGCTGACTAGGTGGTTGAGTCAGAGGTCCAGGACTCACTGGAGGAACAATTGAGGATAGTGTGTAGTTAGGTCTTGAGTTAGCATTAAAATTTAAAGAAGTTTAGAGAATTAAAAAAAAAAAAATTTTTTTTTTGAAGGCACTGAAGTTCTCTGCTCTGGAGCCCTCTGAGCGCTCGTCATTTGACTGTGCAGCAGGCTCTCCCCCAATCCGGACACTTCCTTACCTTTGTGGAGTTGTCAGCAGCAGCCGGGGGGGGGGAGGGAGGAAACAGCTCTCCGGGCTTCGGAGACGCAGGGCAGAGTAAGCGTGCTGAACAGCCGGCGTGCTGCAGTTGTTCTGCCTGCGCACACGCCCGGTCTGTCCGCGTTGATTCCCCGGGACGGTGAAGTCACGCGGTGAATTGCAGCTTCGCCCGCACTCAGAACCTTAGGTGCAGGAGCGAAGAGCGAGCCCAGCGCTGCTGGAGCCGGGTGGCGTAGCCCGCTGAGGTAAGAAGCCTCGAGGGTTCCGTTTCTTTCTGCAGCGCGCGGAAGGAGGTTGAGGCCTAGTCGTGGTATGTGCGCAGGAAGCGCACGCTCTGTTTCGCAGCCTGCAGAAGAGCCCGATTAAGGGAAGGGTAGTCTGGGCTCAGTGCTCCCATTCTATTCCCCTTTGCGGTAGAAGGTGGTTTGGAGAGGAAAAAAAAAAGGTAGGAAATTAGTGTGTTCTACTTCTGTTTGTGCCACTTGCCTTTACAAAAAAAAAGAAATACAGCTGGTAGGGCCCAAACGTAGTTTTGGGGACCCTGGGTGGCGCTGCGATGCCCTCTAAGTCCTAGTGCTTCGTCTGTGGGGCAAGGAAGGGATCAGTAGATGGTTCCGGAGTATGTAAGGGCTGCTCCAGGGAAGCCTCGGCCGGAGAGGAGGCTGGAGAAGGCAAAGAAGTACGGCCAGAGGTCGCTCTGGGCCCCACGGTAGGGCAGGCTGCGAGTGGGCCCCCGGGGGAACCAGTGGCAGGACCGTCGTCCGCCCCGGACGTTCCGACACCTTCTCTGCCTTGGGCCAAAGGGCTGGAGTCCATTTTTTCGTCAGAGTTTGCGGCTCTTCTGCAGCTCGCAGTGGGAGCCTTGCTGAAGAGTCAGGTGAAGGGTCGTCCCGAGACTCGCGGACTGAAAAGGCTCGCAGGGGGGCCCGCGGCAGATGAGCCGGAAGGGGAGCAAGAGACCGAGGGCAAAGGACGAATCTAAAGATCAGTCAGTTGCTTCTGAAGGGCAACTGTCAGAGGAGGAAGGCAGGAGTATTGACCTTGAGGAGGAATTGGAAGAAGGAGAGCTGGATGATAAGGAAGATCAGTCTCGAGTGGTGTGGGTCTTTCACAAGGAAGAGTTGCTTGCTCTCATTGCGGAAACGCTAAGTACACTAAATATGCCGGTCCAAGGGTCAGTGGAGGATGGGACCCTAGAGGACCCATTATTACAAGTATTCAGAAAGACAAAGAGGGCCTTTCCGGTTCACAGAGTTTTTCAGGAGCTGATTCAGGAAGAGTGGAAAGTTCCTGAGGCTTTGCTGAAAGGGGCCAGGGTGATGAGCCAGCTTTTATCCGTTGGTGGACCAAGATAAAGAAGTTTTCAAGGCCCCCAAAGTGGATGCGGCGGTGACGGCCGTGATAAAGACCACCATTCCGGTTGAGGGCAGTGCGGCCCTCAGGGACGTTCAGGACAGGAAGTTGGATGTGTTATTGCGTCAGATCTTGCCCTATCGCTCCAGGTGGCTATTTGTGGCGCTTGGGTAGCCCGAGCCTGCCTGCGCTGGGTGCAGAGGGTTCGGGGGGAGCAGGAAGACAGGATGGCCGATGATGCGTCGAGGTTGGAATCCGGAGCTGCCTATCTCGCAGACCTTAATTATGATCTGATGCGAGGGATGTCAAACAGCATGGCATCAGCTATAGCGGCTAGGCGTTATCTTTGGCTCCGCAATTGGGCGGCGGATAATTCCTCAAAGGCAAGGCTAGGTAAGCTTCCTTTTAAAGGAAAGCTGCTGTTTGGCGAAGATCTGGAAAAGCTGGGTAAGGAGCTGGGGGAATCTAAGGGAGGTAGATTGCCCGAAGATAAACCCAAGCAAGGATGGGCAGCACCCACCAGTAGGGGTCCACAGCGGGATTTTCGCTGGTCTCGTTTTCACAGGTATGCTCCAGCTCAGCGGGGAAGATTTCCCAGCAGAAACCAGGGCTTTTGGGGGTTTGAGGAGCAGGAAGGGGCTTTGGTGCGTCCTCTTCTTCCTCCTCCTCGTCCTCCAACCTTAAAGTCGCAATGAGATCAGGGGGGTCCAGGCAGGCGTAGTTCCGGTAGGAGGGCGGTTGCAGGAGTTCTATGTCGCCTGGGCCCAAATCACCTCTGATCAGTGGTTTCTGGAGGTCATCAGAGAAGGGTATGCTCTGGAGTTGCAACGTCCGGTGCGCGACTCCTTCGTATTGTCCCCCTGCAAGTCACGGGACAAATGCGTGGCAGTAAGGGAGACAGTGCGAAGGCTCCTAGAGCTCAGGGCAATAGAGCCCATGCCCCTAGACCAATACGAGTGCGGTCGTTACTCAATCTATTTCGTGGTGTCAAAGAAGGACGGTGGCTTTCGGCCAATCTTAGACCTCAAGAGTGAACCGTTGTCTTCGCGTTGTTCATTTTCACATGGAGACCCTGCGCTCGGTCATAGTGGCAGTTCGCAGAGGAGAGTTCCTCACGTCTCTTGATCTCTCCGAGGCATATCTGCACATTCCCATTCGTCCAGAGCATCACAAGTATCTTCGGTTTGCAGTCCCATTCGGACGGTTTCAGTTCCGGGCATTGCTGTTCGGATTGGTGATGGCACTGTGCACATTTACCAAGATAATGGTGGTGGTGGTGGTAGCGGAAGCCTTGCGCAGGGACGGGATTTCGGTACACCCCTACTTGGACAATTGGCTGATACGAGCGAAATCGGAAAACGAGAGCAAGAGGGCTACGGCCAAGGTGGTGACTCTTCTGGAGAGTCTTGGTTGGGTGGTCAATATGACGAAGAGCCAGTTGGTCCCCCTTGCAGTGTCTGGAGTACTTAGGGGCTCGCTTCGATACGAAGGCATGTCAAGTATTTCTCCTGTGACAGAAAGCGCAGGGGCTCCGCAGACTGGTCCGGAGCTTCCTGGACAGCACAGCGCCCACAGCTTGGTGATATCTACAACTGCTAGGCACGATGGCAACGACAATAGAGTTGGTTCCCTGGGCCAGGGCTCACATGAGACCGTTGCAGAGGGCTTTGCTGAGGCGCTGGTCGCACCAGCGCGACCCCCTGTCTCAGAAACTCCTTTGTCCCCTAGAGACGCAAGTCGCTTTGCAGTGGTGATTGCTTCCCGGGTCGCTGGAGAGCGGGAGGCCACTGGAGACGCCCACTTGAGTGCCGTTAATGACGGATGCCAGCCTTCTGGGCTGGGGAGCCCATTTCCAGGGACACTTTGCGCAGGGACAGTGGACTGCTCAGGAGAAGATGTGGTCAATCAACAGGCTAGAATTGAGAGCCGTGTTCCTGGCATTGCAGAGTTTCCAGGCCCGTCTAAGCGGGTCTGCAGTACGAGTATTCTCAGACAATGCAACGGCGGTGGCCTACGTCAATCGACAGGGGGGAACCAGCAGCGTGGCACTAAAAACCGAAGCAGAAGCCTTGTGCGGCTGGGCAGAGAAGAATCTCATAGCATTGTTGGCAGCGCACGTCACAGGGGTAGAAAATGTAGAGGCCGACTTCTTCTTGAGCCGGGTGAAGGTGGATCCAGGCGAGTGGGTGCTCCACCCGGAGGTGTTTGAGATGATAGCCTGTCGCTGGGGGCCAGCAGTGCTCGATCTCATGGCAATCTTCTAGTCCGCAAAGGCCAGTCGTTTTTACAGCAGGCGACGAGAAAGAATGTCGGAAGGTCTGGATGCGCTCATCCAGGTCTGGCCGGAAGATCAGCTCTTGTATGTCTTCCCTCTGTGGGCTCTGCTAGGCAGAGTAATTCAACGGATAGAGGGCTTCCAGGGACTCGTAATTTTGATCACCCCGGAGACCATGGTATGTGGATCGCATACGGCTCTTAGCAGTGAAACCGTGACGCCTTCCAGTGTGGGAGGATCTGTTATCGCAGGGACCCCTGCTCATGTCCCACGTGGTTCGGTTCTCGCTTACGGCCTGGCTATTGAGAGGGCGCGGTTGAAGGCGAAGGGTTATTCTTCTGCGGTTATAACCATCCTGCTGAAGGCCAGGAAGCGCTCCACCTCCCTAGCGTATGTCAGGGTATGGAGAGTTTTTGAAGCATGGTGTAGCGACCGCAAGTTGGAGGCGCTTAGAGCCACCATTCCGCAGATCTTGGAATTCCTGCAGAACGAGTACGACAAGGGGTTGGCTGCCTCTTCCCTTAAGGTTCAGGTGGCTGTCCTAGCGTGTTACCAGTATAGGATCGGGGGCCTTACGCTCGGAGAGCACGTAGATATTAAGTGTTTCCTGCGAGCGATTGTGCTTCTGAGATCCACAGGTAGACAGTTCCGAAATGGCCTCTTCCGTTTGTGCTGGCGGCATTGGAACGGGAACCTTTTGAGCCCCTAGAGCAGGCGTCAGTGAAGGATCTCACGCTGAAAGTTGCCTTCCTGGTAGCAATAGCTTCCGCAAGAAGAATTTCGGAGCTGCAGGCGTTGTCATGTAAGGAGCCTTATCTCAGCTTCTTTCACTCTAAGGTGGTTTTGCGACCGGTGCCGGCCTTTTTACCCAAGGTGGTGTCGGCGTTTCATCTGAATCAGGTTATTTCTCTGCCGGTCTTCAGTGGGGGCACTGAGGGCCAACTCTCTAGGAAATTGGATGTTCGAGCATTAAAAAAGTATCTGAGCCAGATGGTGAGTTTCCGCAGATCCGAGCGGCTGTTTGTCCTCTCTGCCAGGCCTAGAAAGGGAGAAGCGGCGTCAAAGGCCTCTATTGCTAGATGGATAAAGGAAGTCATTGCGTCAGCTTATATATTAAAGAGTAAACCAGTTCCGGAGGGGCTAAAAGCCCACTCCACTAGAGCTCAGGTGGCGTCTTGGACGGAGTTTCATTTAGTTCCGCCTGTGGAGATTTGTAAGGCGGCGACTTGGAGGAAGGAGGCTCCCCGGAGGATATACAGATGACGTCAGAAAAGAAGGAGGTTTCTCAGTCTCCAAGCTGCTGATTATAGTAGACAACCCAGAGGTCCGGGACTAGACTGGATTTACTCCAGGAAATACAATTAGCAGGTAAGTCTAATTTCACCTTATCATACTGAGGATATAAGATATGATCCCTTTCCTGTCCGGTTTGATTATAGTATGTAGACTATGTTGTAATGTGTGTGGCATATTCTGTTTTTCACTAACTACCTAAACACATTTTTGTTTTTCCTCTTTTAGGTCTTGGTTGTTCTACTGTGCTTTCTCCAGAGGCAGCTGCCCAGTTTGCTGCCCAAATCTTTGGTTTAAGTAACCATTTAGTGTGGTCCAAACTGAGATCGAGCACACTCAACACCTGGATCTCCCTGAAGCAGGCAGACAAGAAACTTAGGGAATGCAGTATCTGAGGAGTCAGGCATCAGACTGTAAAATCTCAATTGCCATTGCAAGTTCACTCTAAATAAAGCTTCTGTTTTGTTCATAAAACTGCCTGCGTTGGTGGACTTGCTTTGTTTTTAACCGTTCAGACAGCCTATCTAATAGAATTTTCATGTAGAAAAGAACACAGTTGCAGCTGCCATCCTACCAGGACAGTTTGTATTTTCAGTTTACACTGGATTCTTCCAACAAAGAAATACAACTCCCTCCTCCTTTCATACTAGTGCAGCATCTGAAATTGCAGCAGACCTGGAAAAAATCTTTCAGTGCTGAAAATGTTAACGCTGCTATTAAATGGTTGTTTACAGACTCTGGAGGGTAAAATGGCTTTAAAACTAAATTCTGGACTCTTACAGTTTTTTAAAAATGTTTCTTTGTCAATGAAGATTTTCTGTGTATCTTGTCCCTCACCCCCCCCCCCCCCCTTGTAAAATTTGACTCAGATCTTCTATTTTCAATATTTATTTCTCCTTTGGGTGTTTGCACATATGCACCAATATGTGTTTTGGGACTATTCCATGGCTTGGCTAATAGTATTCTTTTATTTATAGAACAGGGGAATCTGGGTCTAGATCCTCTGAATTTGGGAGGTGGGGCGGTTGGGCCTCCTGTCAAGGCAGTGCACCCTGATCTGAGGAAAAAGAAGATAGCAATACAGTCACAGCCTCTACTGATTAACCAGCAATGTTGAGGGTGCACATAGGAAGGAGATGCCCCTTCATGCTTGGGGATGGCAAGGGGCTTTGACCATCTAGGGAAAGACACAGGCAATAGAAAGAATTGAATTTATCTGGGAAGTAAATTTAAAAAAAATCTTACATATCTTTTTGGGTGGGAAGAGTGTGGACTTTGGGTTTTTTTGGGGGAGGGGTCCCTCTTTCCTCCATGTATAAACCTCTGCTCTGTAAAATGGGGGTGTAGTACCTCGTACTGCTGCTCCCTCAATTGCTGGGGAGGAGGGTTTGGTGCTGTATTTGGAATCATAAAGCACTGTAGTTTGTCCTGTATAACTCAATGTGAGGAAGCAGCCTGGGGATTCACATACTACCACTGCCCTTCTGTTGCCAAGCCTGGGTCACTGTTTTCTGGGGATGGGGAGAGGTTTAATGTATGATGGAGGGGGGGGGGGGTTAGCTGGGGTTTGCTGAATCCTCTACCTGAATCAGTACGTCAGGCTCTATCAAAATCCAGGCTAAAAACTCCCCTCTTTAAGGCTGCTTTTGGATCCTAAGCCTTTATTCTTCAGTTTACAACACTTGTGGCATAACCATTCCCCCTTTGTTCTGCCCTAGTCCCCTGTTAGTTATGTGCATCTGTCCTGATAGATTGTGAGCTCCTGTGAGCAGGTACTGTCTTACATGTTGTGTACAGCACTTCATGCGCCTTGTGGCGCTATACAAATGTTAAGTGGTAGTGGGTAGGGTTTTGGACATGTGTGAGTGGGAAGTATTTGAGAGCATGGATCTGACCCTTCCTCTTGCATTATGCTTTGCTACTACTACTAATATGTAGTGCTTGGATCCCATTACCTCTGTAATTAATTTTTGTCTTGTTTCTGCTCCCTGTCACTATCCTATTCCTCTACTACACCCCTGAGATTCCTTCCCTGATCTCAGACCCTGTCTTACAAGTACTGATCACCAAGATCCTTAGCAAAAGAATAAAATTATCCAGGCCCCCAAGAAATGTCATAAAACAAATAAAACAACGTTTAAAACAAATACCAATGTACCTCAATTACTGTGGAATTTGAGCTGCTCCAGGAAATGGGGAGGGAAAGGTCTGAACTGTGGTAGGTGCTGGTTATACTACCATTAAGATGGCTCTTGTGTTCTGCTTAAACTTGTCATGAAAAAACATGATCTTCTACTGGTATGATGAAAACATTGCATTCTTAGTGACCAGTGCGAAGAAATACAATACACCAATTGTTAGCCTTAGTTCAGTAGAACAGAAAAGCTTAGCTTGCTGGGTTGGTGCTTCTGTTGCCTAAGGCCAACATATTCAATCTTTTTTCTCCCTCTTACTTATCTATTTTTGGTTTTCTACCCCCCCTTTCCGTATATGTCCAGGAGGAGAAACCGTGCTTAGTGGTGCATCAGTTCCCTCCACTACATGCGATCACTCTTCCAACATGAGCAGGAGTAAACATACAAGTGCAGGGCAGTTGGTACCACCCTGCTGCTAATGAAAGTGTGTCCAACATTCCTAAGTGTTTGACACACGGTGTTAGGACCACATGCAAGAGAGAGACACACACACAATCTAAATCTCCCAGCAAATTCCTGGGTTACCTGTTTTCCCACTTTTCCAAATTGTCGTGGCTATCCTTCTATGGTAGGACTGTGGGTCCCTGACAACATACAGCCCATGACACAACATTCCTTTTTATTATCAGCATTATGGGGACAGGAATAGAGCTAAGCTCAATCTTCTAGCACCTACCTTGTCCCTATAGTACACTTAATTTATACACAGAAGAATGGAGTTTTCTATTTTTAAGCTTCTTGACATGAACCTTAATATTTGCCTAGTAAACTATACTTGTAATGGTGGGAATATAGTTAAGGGCTCTATGAAGAAGGCAGGATGGCTTGTAAAAGGTTCATTTCAAGACAGGAAGTAGCACACCTGCTGATGCCAATCCTCCTCATCAGTTGCCATGGCCCCATCTTTCATGATTGAGCAAAAGTAAATGTCACCATTGCTTGCTCTGTGCAACCATACTGATCCCTGAGACATTACAGTTTTGAACATTTAAAGGAACTCTGATAATGTTGAAGGCATAGTTAAAGTGGTGATCAAGCTGAATGAAGATAATTATGTGTCACCTTTGCATTTCATCAGCATCTTTTATGCTTTTGCAGCAGGTGGGCAGTGCTGTTTTGTTCTTTTGAAATGCCTAATCTAATAGTAGAGTCACCTACACTTAAAGAAGCTGGTGGTCTCCTTCTCACTGCTAATGAGTGGGAGAGCTTTCATACACAGTTTTACTTCTCCACTTTAACTTGCTTGTGCCTTTCACTCAAAGGCCATGTTCAAGCCTCTCTTTACACATATTTCCCAGTGTATTGAAGCCACCATGTACATGAGAGTCTCAAGGCCCAGGTTCTTTCTGTATTTGGGTGGAAAGAAGGGGAACCTGTGGTCTCTTAACAGAAAAATGTAATAAGTACCTCAGCCCCCCACTCCCACTGCTGATTGTGACCTTTCGGTGAACGCCAGTCAGCACATGCTCTCCCACATTGAAATAAGGAAGTCTGGCATTGTGATCTCTCCCTTCACCACCCCATGATTTTTCCCAGAGACTTAGAGTTGATAATTGAGTGTTCAAAATACAAGTCAGCCAATGATACACTTTGCTGTAATGGGAAGCTTCACAGGATTCAGTGGTGCCTGTTTATCCTGACAATATTGAAGTCTCAAACATAGATCCTAAGAGGAATGGATTAGTTTCAGTAGTCACTGAGCAAAAAAATTTCAAACGCAAATAAGAAATTGGCCATCTCCCACCTTCAAGTTTTTCAAAGAGAGGACTGGAACAATTTCTGAACTGTAAATAAGACCTACAGCTCTTAGAAATATGCCTCTGTACATCTGTTTCTAGCATCACATTAGTTAGCCGTTTTGGGCTGGTGAAATCACTCTAGTACAAGAATAACAGATTTCAAAAGGAATGAAGAAAGTGAGATAGACACTTTTGGTTCTCTTACTGCACAGCTATCTTAGGACCCCCTGAAAAGAATTGTTATAAAATGGGTTAAGGATACTACAGATTAAAGTCACTGTAAGGACCCAGGATTACTTTAAAACAAATGTGCATGAGTTCTGTCCTTGTATCTGTCCAACTTTCTAAATATATGCAAACACTCAAAGTATCCTCTTATAGGTCATCCAATCAAAAGCCCTATTGCTCTTTTTAAATATTCACATGGGAATATTAATTTAATTTTGACTCATAATACTGAATTCCCTCAATATATTAACAATTGTTGAAAAACCTTAAAAAAAAAAACTTGCTTTATTTATACAAGTATAAATAAATCTCCAGGAACAAGCCAACAGAGGCCACATGGGAATGTTCCCAAGCATACAATCTGAAAGTTTTTGAGAGCACTCCACTGCGCATCCACCTTCCCAAGTCCTCTGCTCAGCTCTCTGTTTTCCATGGAGCCAGCAGTAGGGTTTCTTCCTTTCTCTGGGAACAAGCGGTAAGTCAGTCCTCACACATGGGTGATGTCAGTGCCAACGGAGCCCTCGTGCGGAGCAAATCCCCAGCTTTCAGAGATAGCCTTTGGGAGTTGCCACTATACATGCACGGTCCCCTTCCCGCCCAAGGGTGCCATCTTACTTAGTCTCCTTTTATCCTCAGAGCCCTACGAATGTAGTCCTTGTGTCCCCATAAAAAAGTTGATTTTCTCTCTCGTTTCTCAATTGGTCGACACCGGTACCTCTTCCCGCCTTCAGCTTGGTACGTCGGTATTGAGTCCGTCTTCTTTTTTGGTTTTGGTCCTTCATGACTGTCGTTCATGCCTATTTTTCTTCTTCACTGGCAGGGGCCCTTTTTCCCCCCAATGGCTGCCAGCAGATTTAAAACATGAGATCGGTGTGTTAAACTCATGTCTCTCACCGATACACAAGACTGCTGTCTTCGGTGCCTCAGGCCCGACCATGACCCGTCGGTCTGTGGCCCATGTAGGAAAATGTCCTTGAAGACCTTGAAGAGATGCCAGCAGCAGCATGATAGGATTTTTTTTTCTGTGTCCCAGCCTCCGAGAGCCCGGATCTCATCCAAGGCCTCCATGTCTTGGGGGGAGCATTCCGAGCCCGAGCAGCATTGGGGTTCCTTGGAAAGGGGATCCCCCTCGAGGGAGCATAAGGGGAAGAAATCCTCGAGGGTGGCATCTCTGGATGGCTCCGAGCGACCCGGGGCCTATCGCGGAGCACCGGCCGAGATCCTCTGAGGAGGAGCACCCGGCAAAGATGCCTCCTCAGGAATCGGAGCAGCCGAGGCAAGTAACAACTGTCCTCATTGAGGATTCCCCTCCGGGGGAACCGGCGTCAAGCCAGCGGCTGCGGAGCCTTCCGGACTCAAGTTCAGAATGGCAGCCTCTATCCAGTTCCTCTGCTCCAACCACTGGGCCCTCGACGTCGGTCGACCCCAGAGGCCAAGCCGATCCTCAAAGCCTTTTGTGCTTGAGTCGATCCTCAGCCAAGGTCTCTCTCGGCCTCCTTCGGGACAGAGGTCATCGCTGTCGGGGTGGTCGGCTCCGGGGACCTCAATGCTTGAGGAGTCCCCGGATACCTGCCGGCACAGGGATGTACCTTCTGATTCTCCATTATCCGAGCCTCTGAGAATGTCCCCTCCGGAGGACATGAGGTTCTTGGACGTCATGCGGGATATGTCCAAGGCTTTGGCGTTCCCCATGGAGTCCGAGGAGGATCCTCGAGCCGACAAGCTCAAGATCCTCCAGTATGAGGCCCCCCCTCGGGAGGCCCTTCCTGTACCCGTGCCTCCGATCCTGGAACGAATGATGCTCCGCATGTGGGAAGCACTGGCGTCGGTGCCAGTGATCAGCAAACGGCTCGACTCGCTGTATCAAGTCCACCGGAGCCCTGGATTTCAAAAGTCGCAGCTGCCGCACAACTCCATGGCTGTGGAATCGGCCATGCTCCGACTGAAGAGCCAGAAGACACACTCCTCGGTGCCTCCCGGCAGGGAGGTCCACAACCTGGATGTCCTCGGCGGAAAGTGCTTCCAGGATTTAATGCTGACTTGTCGGATACAGGCATTCCAGCTGTATATGGGCATGTACCTGAGGGACCTGGCGAAGGAACTCGCCGGGTTCTCAGCTGGTTTCTCCGAGGAACCTTTGCAGCGGTTCAAGGGCCTGTCCAAAGCCATCCGTGAGTGCTCGAAGTTTGTCTCGGGTGGCCTATGACGGGTTTGAGTCGGCAGCCTGAGTAGCCGCGGCTGGCATCTGTGCATGCTGCCAGGTTTGACTGCAGTCATCGGATCTCAAGCAATGGGTTCAGGACAAGTTGGTCGATGTCCCATGCCAAGAGGAAAATCTCTTTGGCAAATCCATGACCGACAAGGCTGCAGAGTTGGAGACCGAGTACATGACGAGGACATGGCTCTCCGAGAAGACCTCTGCCCCTTCTCGCAAGAAGGGCTCGGGTAAAAAATCCCTTTTACCCGAGGAAGGGTGCTGCTTACCGAAGCTACCCCCATTTTCAGGCCTCCCCGGCTCCCCAACAGGGGAAGCAGGCCAAGGGACAGGGGCATGGCCCGCGTAAGCAGAAAAGCTCCAAACTCCAGGCACAGACTCTGGCCCAGCCTGGCAGTGGCTTTTGACTCCTACAGCATGGCCACTCTTCTCACAGGAGACAGGCAGATCACAGGAGGCCGGCTTGCTCTGTATGCCCACAGATGGACAGCCATTACCACTGATGCCTGGGTCTTGCAGGTGGTCTGGGAGGGCTATCTTCATCTAGCCCAGGTTCCTCCTCACTATTTTCCAGGAGAGCCCATCAGATCTTCACTTCACTGAGAACTCCTCCTGAAGGAGTTAGCAGGTCTTCTTGAGGATCAGGCAGTAGAACCGGTGCCCCACTACTTGCAGGGAAGGGGCTTCTACTCCAGGTACTTTCTGGTACCAAAAAGGACTGGAGGCCTCAGGCCTATCCTGGACCTGTGCAACCTCAACAAATTCCTGGTGAGGGAGAAGTTCAAGATGCTCTCCCTTGGAATATTGCTGCCTTACCTTTGCCAGGGAGACTGGCTATGTTCCTTAAATCTAAAAGATACGTATACACACATCCTGACACACCCAAACCACAGGCAGTATCTGCACTTTGTGGTAGGGGGGCAACCACAGGGTACTCCCCTTACATAAGAACATAAGATATGCCATACTGGGTCAGACCAAGGTCCATCAAGCCCAGTATTCTGTTTCCAACAGTGGCCAATCTAGGTCATAAGTACCTAGCAGTTTCCCCAAGGGACACAGGTTCCACAATGCTTGTATTGGTTCAAGCATTGATATCCTGGGTCCCTTCTTAATAATGGTTTATGGACCTTTCCTCCAGGAACTTGTCCAAACCATTTTTAAACCCAGCTACACTAACAGCCTTTACTACATCCTCCGGTAACAAATTCCAGAGTTTGATTACATGTTGAGTGAAAAAACTTTCTTTTATTAGTCTTAAATAGTTTACCCTGTAGCTTCATTGCATGTACCCTAGTCTTTCTATATTCTGATAAGGTAAACAATCGATCTACGTTTACCCGTTCCACTCCGTTCATTAATTTATAGACTTCTATCATATCTCCCCTCAGCTGTCTCTTTTCCAGGTTAAAGAGTCCTAACCTTTTTAGCCTTTCTTCATAAGAGTATCCTTTCATCCCCTTTACCATTTTGGTGGCTCTTCTCTGAACCTTTTCTAAAATCGCTATATCCTTTTTAAGATACGGCGACCAGAATTGCACACAATATTCAAGGTGCGGTCTCACCATGGAACGATATAGAGGCATTATAATATCTTTTGTTTTATTTTCCATTCCTTTCCTTATCATACCTAGCATTCTGTTTGCTCTCTTGGCCGCTGCTGCACACTGGGCCGAGGGTTTTAACATGGTATCCACAATGATGCCTAAATCTTTTTCCTGGGTGGTAGTTCCTAATGTGGAACCTTGCATCATGTAACCATAGTTTGGGTTGTTCTTCCCTAGGTGCATAACCTTGCACTTGTCCACATTAAATTTCATCTGCCATTTTGATGCCCAGTCTTCCAATTTATCAAGATCCTTTTGCAATTTTCCACAATCCTCTAGGGTTTTAACAACTTTAAATAGTTTTGTGTCATCTGCAAATTTTGATAGCCTCACTCGTTATTCCCTTTTCCAGGTCAATCATGAATATGTCAAAAAGCAGCGGACCCAGCACAGATCCCTGGGGTACACCACTATTCAACTTTCTCCATTGGGAAAATTGGCCATTTAGCCCTACCCTCTGCTTTCTATCTTTTAACCAGTTCTTGATCCACAATAGTATACTGCCTCCTATACCATGACTCTTTAGTTTTGCCAAAAGTCTCTCATGAGGGACCTTGTCAAAGGCTTTCTGAAAGTCCAGATACACAATATCAACCGACTCACCTTTGTCCACCTGATTATTCACTCCTTCAAAAAAACATAACAGATTAGTAAGACAAGATCTTCCTTGTCTAAAGCCATGTTGGCTGTCTCCCATTAGGTCATGACTATCTACATGCTGAGTAATTTTATTCTTTATGATGGTTTCTACCATTTTTCCCGGTACTGACGTCGGGCTCACCGGTCTGTAGTTTCCCAGATCACCCCTGGAACCCTTTTTAAAAATTGGAGGATCAGGCGGCCTTGAGTAGGATTGTGCAACTTGTGGATGGGGCTCGTTGGCGGGAAGTGCAGTTTAAATGTATCCTTCGCGCCCATTTCTCCCCATGGCGAGCGTTTCGGAGTCATCTGGCCCCTCATGGCGGCTGTCCCAAGTGCTCGTGTGCCTCCGCAGATCTGGGTCATATGTGGTGGGGGTGCCCTTCTATTCGTCGGTATTGGCGGCGGATTGAGGCCTATTTGAGTGGCCTGTTGGGGCAACAGATTTGCTGGTCGGGGATGCTGGTAGTGCTAGATCAGCTGGGACCGCTCCACCCGAAGGGCCGCTGGGACAAGGTTTTGGTTCGTAAGGCCTGTCTGGTGGGTAAAGGCCCTATATTGAGTCGATGGAGGGAGCGGGAGGCCCCTACCTTTTGCGAGTGGCGCAATAGCCTGCATCACCTTATGCTCCTGGAGCGGAGAGGGGCGTTACGACACCCTCGAGCCTGGGCTTCCTTTTTGCTGATTTGGACGCCTTATATCCAGCGTTTGGGTCCCACGGCACGTAGTGCAGTACTAACACTTGGATAATGAGAGCCTGTGAAGTTGGTGTCCCCTAATGGGTGCTTCAGGTTGCTGTGTTCCCTGCGGTGGGGGGAGGGAGGGGGGGGTGGAGGGGAGGGTTTGTTGGGGGGAATGGGTTGTTTGAACAAAGTGCTGTTGGAGTATGGCGGCTCCCAGGGTGGTGGACAAGACACAGCCCCGCCCGGGACTAGGTTGGGTGTTTGGAGTTTGAAACAGTAGAAAATGTACATGTTGTTTTGCCAGTTGGTTTATTGTATCTTGTCATATTTAATAAACAGAGTTTTGAAAAAAAAAAAAAAAAATTGGAGGATCGCCAATGTAACACCAATCTTCAGGTATTAGTGATGATTTTAATGATAGCAGACCTGCTATTAGTAATCTGTGAACTATCTCATATTTCAGTTCTTTCAACACCCTTGGATGTATACCATCCAGCCCAGGTGATTTGCTACTCTTCAGTTTATCTAATAGTTGTAATACATCTTCCCGATGTATCGATATTTCCTTCAATTCTTCCGCACCTTTATTTATTTATTAATTTTTTATTTAGTGTACACTTGTATCCTGCTACTTCCAGCGATCAGCAGCGGCTTTCTATACATAGTGGTGCGGCTATACAGGCCGGATTTGGAACATACAGTGTGATTTCAGGGGTGGGTAAAAAGCATCAAACGGTCACATATTTACATTTGATTGTATCAGAGGAGACTTTACATATATATATTTGATTGTTTGGGAGGAGGCTTTACATATATACATGTACACATATATTACATTTTACAAGAAGCGTTTCATACTGCTGTGTGTTATTTAGGCTGGCAAGGTGCCCGAATAGAGTAACACTCTGACTAGTTTAGGTTGTAATGGGTCTGAAAGAGGTGAGTCTTCAGCTTCTTCCTGAAGTCCTTCAAGTCCTTGTTTGCTCGCAGTTTATGGGGCAGTTGGTTCCAGAGTATTGGTGCAATAAATGAGAACGCTCTGTTGGTGGTGTTTGCGTTGCAGTTTCTCAGGCTACTCGGGACATGAAGGGTGTTGCTATTTACTGTTCTCCTGCTTCTGATGATTGGTTGATCGGATATTAAGGTGTTGAGGTATGAGGGTGCTACATTATGAACGAGCTTGAACGTGGTTACTAAGAGCTTATATTGGACGCGGGCCTTGATGGGGAGCCAATGAAGCTCGATTAGTACTGGAGTGATGTGTTCGGTTAGGCCTTTTTTCATGATAATTCTGGCAGCTACGTTTTGTGCTAGTTGAAGTATGTTAAGGGTTTTTTTGGGCAGACCTTGTAATATAGCGTTGCAGTAATCCAGGTGGGGAATGATGAGGGCTTGTGCCACTGTCCTGAAGTCGGAGTGGTCAATGATATTCCGTAGCGGTTGCAGGATTCTTAATTTGCGGAAGATGGCCCGATTGGTGATTCGGAGGTGCTTTTCCATATTTAAGTTGCTGTCCAGCATTACGCCTAGGTATTTTATTTCAGGCTTTGTGGTATAGACATTATTGTTCATGGTGACCGTTGGTGGTGGGCTAAAGTCAGGTTTTCTGGAAATGCACATCACTTCTGTTTTTTTATGGTTTATTGACATATTATTCTGTTGTAGCCAGTGTTGTAGTTCACTTAGGCATTTTTCGAGCTGATTGAGGTTGGGGTTGTTTATGTCGAGATGAGTGTAAAGCATCAAGTCGTCTGCGTAGATATGGTAACTGATCTTGTGGTCCTGTAGGATTTCACAAATAGGTCGTAGATATAGGTTGAACAGAAGTGAGGATAAGGCAGAGCCTTGTGGTATGCCTTGAGTTTGAGGGAAAGCAGAGGCCTTTGCGTTGTTGAATTGGACTTGCTGCATTCTGTTATTTATGTAAGATGCGAACCATTTCAGGGGGGTCCCCGATATGCCTATGGAGGCAAGTCTGTCCAGGAGCGTTGCATGATGCACTGAGTCAAAGGCAGCTGATATGTCTATAAAAATGAGCATATACATTTTGCTTTTGTTTTCAAGACCCTTGTGTAGTTTGTCCATTAGGGCTAGTAGGAGAGTTTCCACGCCATGATGTTGGCGGAAGCTGTATTGATGATCATCTAGGGCATTGTTTACATCAATGTGGTCCTGCAGCTGTTGCTGGACAGCCTTTTCGATAATCTTGGCTAAGAAGGGTATGCTGGATATCGGACGGTAGGAGGTAGGGTCGCTCTCGTTAAGAGTTTTGTTTTTTAGGATGGGTCGTATGAGAGATTGCTTGAGTCATGCTGGCATGATCCCTTGAAGTAGAGATTGGTTTACTATATGGGTGATATACTTGGCTGCATCCTGTTTCACCGCCTTAATCCAGGCTGCTGGGCAGGGATCAAGGGGGGAAGTTGTGTTTAAGTTGGTAATTATGTTGATGATTTGTCTGTCGTCTATGCTTCGGAAGGTGTCCCACTCTTGGTACTGGTTTGCACTGTTTGATGTGAGTGTTTTTTGCTGGGTGGTGATTGTAGCCATCTCTTGGGTGAGGTGTGCAGGCGTTTGTAGTTTTAGCTTGCTGTCTGGTGGGTTAAGCTTGCTGGCATAATGGTCAGCTAGAGGTTGGGCTGTCATTGTACCATTTTGGTTTGTTGGTTGGGATGTCTTGGTGAGAGATTTGACAAGTTCAAAAAGTTCTCGAGGTCTGTTGAGGGCTTTGAGTATGCTGGTGTGGTGGTTTTTTTTCGCCAGGTTGATTTCGTGCTTGTATGTTGTAAGGAGTTTAAGGTATTCACTTCTATGTTCCTCAGTTTTGGTTTTTCTCCACCTTCGTTCTTGGTTACGCAGGTCTTTTTTCAGCCTTCTTAGGGTATGGGTATACCACGGTTCGGTTTTGGTATAGGATGGTTTGGCTGGTGGTTTTAGTGATGGTTGTGAGGTTGCTTCGATTCCTGTATTCCATTGCATCACTAATTTCTCGAGATCCGAGTGTTCCAGGGTTATGTGCAACATTATGGATGTTGCTAAGGCTTCTTTATCGAATTTTTGGAAACTCCTCCGTAGGTTTGCCGCAGGGTTGGGTTGAGAACGGTCTGGGGAGGTGTAACGAGAATTCTATTTGGTGATGGTCAGACCATGGTACCTGAGTTATTTGCGGTTTGGTTTGGTTTAGTTCCTGACGTTTGGAGGGCAGAAACACCATATCCAGGGTGTTGCCTCTGGTATGTGTAGCGTTGTGGATTATTTGTTCATATCCAAGGTGTTCCATAGCTTCTAGGAAGTTTTTTGCTTGTAATGTTGAGGCTGATGCAAGGTTTAGGTCTCCTAGGATGATCTGTTGCTTTTTGATTGAGGTGGTGCTGATAAGTTCAAGGACAGTGGCTAGGCATTCGTGTGGTGATGAGGGGGGTCTGTAGATCAGACAGATGGATGTGGTTTTATTTTCCACTCTGAGAAAGTCCATGTCGTCATTTAAACTTTGGAATGTGTTTGTTAGGAGGTAGGAGGCCTTGGCGATGATGAGGACCCCTCCACCTCTCTTGTTTGATCGGGGACAGTTATAGATTTCGTAGCCAGGATTGGTAATTTGGTTGATGATAGCAGAATCCGTATCGGTGATCCATGTTTCGGTGATGCATAGTATGTCAGGTTTTACATCTGTGATGATATCGTGTATGATGTGGGTCTTGTTTCTGATTGACCTGGCGTTGAGAAGCATGAAGGAGACTGGACCGTGCGGGGAGTTGTCTGGATGGAGGTTTCTGCCTTGCATGTTTGTTGTAGGTTTGCTTCTCCGTTGTAGCTTTTTTAGTTTTGCTTTGCATTGTGGTTGTGAGCCCCTGTTGGGGCCCGTGCTGGGCGTAGGTTTGATTGTGGGCTCATGTTTGTGGATATAGGGAGGAGGTTGGGTAGTATTACGGTTGGTGCTGCCACAGGATTATACACGGGGTAATAAGTATATATCGGACTATAAAAGAGAAGTGGGTAGTAATGCAAGATTGGATTGGTAGCACATATGGACATCATCATACAAAGACATAAGAGCATAGCATAACTAGGGGGAGCCATTGTTGACACGTTACGTAACACAATATATTCACAATTTTGTTTTATCCTGTCATGAAAATTACCACAGGGTGCTGATTAAGCTATGTCAGGAAAACGTGGCTATGTTTTAACACAAATAACCTGTGGGTTAGATATACACAGCTATAACATTGTTGCAGCAATAGATTTGTTACAAGTTGTTTCAAGGCAGTAGGGTTGTTACAAGTTGCCCTAAATAGCTTGATGCTCAATATTGTGCTAAGGCTGGTGCTAAAGCTACATTTTCCGATTAAGCAATGTGAGTTTACATTTAAATATTTTGTAAATGCATTCCATGACATGGGTTTGTAATGGAATGCAAATACCACTTCAGTCATGGGTAACATCCCTACATCTTCCTCAGTAAAGACTGAAGCAAAGAATTCATTCAGTCTCTCTGCTATCGCCTTGTCGCCTCTTAGTGCTCCTTTAACCCCTTTATCATCTAATGGACCAACTGACTCTCTCACAGGTTTTTTGCTACGAATGTACTTGAAAAGGTCTTTACTTTGCGTTTTTGCTTCCGCAGCAAGCTTCTTCTCAAATTCTCCCTTTGCCTGCCTTATTAATGCCTTGCATTTGAATTGCCAGTGCTTGTGTTGTTTCCAGGTTTCGTCGTTTGGCTCTTTTTCCATTTCCTGAAAGATGCTTTTTTGGCAACAGCCTCTCTGACCTCACCTTTAAACCATGCTGGCAGTTTTTTTGACTTCCTTCCACTTTTCTTAAAGCATGGAATACAGCTGGTCTGGGCTTCCAAGATAGTATTTTTCAACAACAGCCAAGCCTGATGTACGTCTTTAACCTTTGCAACTGCTCCTTTTAGTTTTTTCTTAACTGTTTTCCTCATTTTGTCATAGTCTCCCTTTCGAAAGTTAAAAAGTAGTACTGTGGATTTCCTTACTATCCCTCCTCCACTTATTAAATCAAAGGTGATCATGCTATGATCACTATTGCCAAGTGGCCCCAACAACCTTATCTCTTGCATTAGATCTGGTGTTCCACTAAGGACTAGGTCTAATATGGCTTCCCCTCTGGTCGGTTCATGAACCAGCTGCTCCAAGAAGCAGTCATTTATTTCATCTAGGAACTTTATAATATTATAATGCCTCTATATCGTTTCATGGTGAGACCGCACCTTGAATATTGTGTGCAATTCTGGTCGCCGTATCTTAGAAAGGATATAGCGATTTTAGAAAAGGTACAGAGAAGAGCCACCAAAATGGTAAAGGGGATGGAAGGATACTCCTATGAAGAAAGGCTAAAAAGGTTAGGGCTCTTTAACCTGGAAAAGAGACGGCTGAGGGGAGATATGATAGAAGTCTATAAATTAATGAATGGAGTGGAATGGGTAAACGTAGATCGATTGTTTACCTTATCAGAATATAGAAAGACTAGGGGACATGCAATGAAGCTACAGGGTAAACTATTTAAGACTAATAAAAGAAAATATTTTTTCACTCAACGTGTAATCAAACTCTGGAATTTGTTACCGGAGGATGTAGTAAATGCTGTTAGTGTAGCTGGGTTTAAAAAAGGTTTGGACAAGTTCCTGGAGGAAAGGTCCATAAACCATTATTAAGAAGTGACCGAAGATATCAATGCTTGACCCAGTACAAGCATTGTGGAACTTGTCTCTTGGGGAAACTGCTAGGTACATATGACCTAGATTGGCCACTGTTGGAAACAGGATACTGGGCTTGATGGACCTTGGTCTGACCCAGTATGGCATATCTTATGTTCTTATCTCCCTATCTCGTCCTGACGTGACACTGACCCAGTCGATACCGGGGTAGTTGAAATCACCCATTATTATTACTGCGCTGTAACATTTGTTAGCTTCCTTGATTTCTTTGAGCATTTCATCATCCATTTGGTCATTCTGGCCAGGCGCTCCATAATACACCCCCACTGCCATTGCCTTCCCCCTTTTTACATGGAATTTCAATCCATATAGAATCTATAGCAGATTTTGTTTCCTGCAAAACTTTAATCCTTTCTGACTCAATGCCCTCTCTAACATAGAGAGCAACCCCTCCACCAATTTGATCAGCTCTATCATTATGATATAGTTTGTACCTTGCCTTGGTCCCCAGGGTGTTCACAAAGTGCCTAGCTGTGGTTGCCACCTTCCTCAGGCTCCAAGGGGTCTTTGTATTCCCCTACCTTAACGACTGGCTCATCAGAGGCACTGAGGCCCACCAGGCCACAACTCGTATCATCCAGGTGCAACACCTAAGGTTCGTGATCAACTACCCCAAGTCCAGCCTCACTCTGACTCAGCAGCTGGAGTTCATTGGGGTCAGCCTCAATACCCTTCAGGCGAAGGCCTACCTGCCTGCAGACAGACTCGGGGCTCTGGCAAGGCAAGTGAGTCACAAGTCTGCGGTGTCAACAAGACATTTCTGCTGCCTCCTTGGGCACATGGCTTCCACGGTACATGTGACCCCTGATGCCCGCCTCCACCTGCAGACTGCTCAGTGGTGTCTCTGACCAGTGGTTTCAGGCCTCATGGCACCTTTGGGACAGGGTCATAGTATCCTGACTTCTGGTATGGTCACTGGCAAGGTGGCTCCAACCACATCACTTGGAGGCAGATATGCCTTTCCAGGCTCCATGGCATACAAGGGTCCTGACTACAGATGCATTCCTGCTGGGCTGGGGGACCCATTGTCAGAGTTTCCATACTCGGGGAGTGTAGTCCCCGAGTGAGAAGACCCAACAAATCAATTTCTTGGAACTACGGGCTATCCGCCTAGCACTAGAAGTTTTCAAACAGTTTCTGGCCCAAGAATCGGTCTTTGTGCAGACAACCAGGTGGCCATGTTCTATGTGAACAAACAGGGTGGGACAGGATCCCGTCCTCTATGTCAGGAAACCCTGGACCTCTGCTCATTCGCAGCCCGGTATGGCATTCGTCTTTGAGCAGTCTACCTGCCAGGCCAGGACAGCTGGCTAGCTGACAGGCTCAGCAGGATTCTCCAACCCCACGAAAGGTAGCTGGACTGCGGGGTAGCCAATTGGCTCTTCCAGACTTTGAGGGTGGCCGGTGATGGACCTGTTTGCAAGTCTGGACAACCACCAGTTGCCCTTTTTCTGCTCCAGGTGACCCCACCCGTGCAGGGTGGCCGCCGATGCATTTCCCCCGACACCTCTGATAGCCAAAACGCTGTTTAAGATTCTCCAGGCCAGGGCTTCGGTCATCCTTATTGCCTCTCGGTAGCCCAGGCAACCCTGTTACCCGCTTCTTCTGCAGTTGGAGGTGGAGGCCCCAATCCCCATGGTGTTCTCACCACGTCTCCTGTTTCAGGAGAGGGGCTCTCTTCTGCACCCCAATCTCAGCTCCCTCAACTTGATGGCGTGGCTGCTGAAAGGGTAATTCTCGCTCCACTCCTCCTTCCAAAGAACATTGAGGAGGTCTTGCTGGCCTTGCTGAGGCCGTCGACTAGATGGGCGTACACCTTGAAGCGGTGCAGGTTTGTGTCATGGTGGCAAGGAGCAGAATATAGATCCTCTCTCTTGCCCGGTAGGAGTAGTTCTGCAGTACCTTCTCCACCTCTCTGATTTGGGCCTAAAGTCCAACTCTGTTAGGGTGAACCTCAGTGCCCTTGCAGCGCACCACTTTTCAGTGGATGAGAAGCCCCTCTCTGCCCAACCCTTGGTCTCTCGGTTCCTGAGAGGCTTACTTCTCTTGAAACCCCTGGTACGCCCCCCGGTAACCGAATGGGATCTGAATGTGGTGTTAGGGCAGCTTACTAGGCTGCCCTTTGACCCAATGGCTACCTACCATCTATGCTATCTTTCCTAGAAGGTAGTTTTCCTGGTAGCACTCACATCCGTTCAGCGGGTGAGTGAGCTCCAGGCCCTAGTATCAGAAAGACCCTACACCAGGTTCTAGAGGAACCGGGTGGTGCTCTGCACCCCCCCCCCCCCCAAAAGTGGTCTCCTCATTCCACCTCAACCAGGAGGTGGCTCTGCCTGTCTTCCTACCCAGACCACATGTCAGTCAGGCAGAGTTGGTCCTGCATACCCTGGACTGTAAGAGGACGTTGGCCTTCTATATCCAGCATATGCAACCGCATCGGAAGGCTACTCAGCTTTTTGTATCTTACGACCCCAGTAAGCTGGGGGTGGCAGTATCTAAGCATATGCTGTCCACCTGGGTGGCAAACTGCATTGCCTGGCCATACAGGGCAGCCGAGCTTCCTATGGAGGGTTGGGTTACGGCCCATAAGGTCAGGGTCAGGGTCAGGGTCAGGGCGGCATCAGTGGCTCATTTGTGCTCTGCTCCTTTGACATCTGCTGGGCCGCCACCTGGTCTTCGAACCAGACTTTCACAACCCATTCTTGCCTGGATAAGGAGTCCCGATGGGACAGTGCCTTCGGTTAGGCTGTACTCTGTAACCTTTTTTGAGGTCTAGGCAACTCCTGCCCTCCGACCCTTCTGTGTTCAGGCTATCAGAGTGCTAGTCCCTTAGTTTGGATTTCTATTGCAGCTCTCGTAGAGGGAGCCTTTTTTGGCTATGGGTTCCCAGTAGCCCATAGCTGGGGAGTCCCATATGTGAGGACTGACTTCCTACTTGTTCCTGGAGAAAGCGTAGTTACTCATCTGTGACAGGTGTTCTCCGGGGACAGCAGTAATCAGTCCTCACGACCCTCTTTCCTCCCCTTGGAGTTGCAGTCCTATTATTATTTTATTCTTTTTAGCTATGTCATTTGACTGAGCAAGATGGCACTCTTGGATGGGAAGGGTGGTAGCAACTTCCAAAGGCTTTCTCTGAAAGCTGGGGATTTGCTCCGCACAAGGGCTCTGTCAGTGCTGACGTCACCCATATGTGAGGACTGATTCCTGCTGTCCCAAGAGAACACCTGTTACAGGTGAGTAACTATGTTATCACCGCAGAGAAAGCATAGTTACTTACCTGTAACAGGTGATCTCCGGGAACAGCAGGAATTTAGTCCTCACATATGGGTATCGTCGGTACCGACGGAGCCTGTACGGGAACGCTCCCCAGCGTCCAATCAGAAAGCTTTTGGGAGCATCCCACAGCGCCTGCGTGCTGCCTTCCCGCCTTTCCCAACTGCCTCTCTCCAGTTGAGTTTTAAAGCTAAGACAAAGAGAGAGAGGGGGAAAGGAAAGAGAGAGAGAGATACAACTCCTAGGGGAGGTGGGTGGGTTGTGAGGACTAAATTCCTGCTGTTCTCGGAGATCACCTGTTACAGGTGAGTAACTATGCTATCTCCAGGAACAAGCAGGAATCTAGTCATCACATATGGGGACTCCCTAGCTTTGGGTGCCAGGAAGAAACCCCAGAAGTTGTGTGTCCATGAGAAGGGCTCCACTTCCCCCCATGGATCTCTGGCATCCTATCCGGGATGGTGGGTAGGAGTTGATTAAGTATGGAACAGGTGTTTCAGAACAGCCTGACCAAACAAGGCATCCCGGCAGGAGTCCTTGTCCAAGCAGTAATGGGCTGTGAAGGTATGAACAGAAGCCCAAGTGGCTGCTCGACAGATGTCGTCAATAGACACAGAGTTCAGATGAGCCATTGAGGCTGCCATGGCTCTCACATTGTGAGCTGTGACATGGCCCTCCAGAGAAAGGTTCTTACTCTGATAGGCGAAAGAAATACACTGAGCAATCCAGTTGGATAGTGTTCTCTTGGAGACTGTCAGTCCGAAATGAGAAGGGTCAAAAGCAACAAAGAGCTGAGAGGACTTTCTATGTTGCTGTGTCCTCTGTAAGTAAAAAGCCAGAGCTCTTTTACAGTCCAGGTTATGAAGATTCCTCTCTGCACTTGATGCATGAGGTCCTGGAAAAAAGACAGGTAAGTAGACCTCCTGGTTGAGGTGAAAAGGCGAGACCACCTTAGGCATAAAGTGTGGATGAGTCCTAAGGACTACCTTGTCATGATGAAACCTTGTATAAGGTGGGTTAGCTACTAGTGCTTGCAATTCACTAATGTGGCGTGCTGATGTGATTGCAATGAGAAAGATAACCTTCCAAGAAAGAAATTTCAAGGTGGTGGTAGCTAAGGGTTCGAAAGGTGGCTTCATGAGCTGCCCAAGAACCAGATTCAAGTCCCATGCCACTGGAGGTGGTCTAATGGGAGGCTTAGTTAGAAGGAGGCCTCTCATGAATCTTGCTATAAGAGGATGAGAGGAAATAGGTTGTCCATTGAGAGGTTTAAAAGAAGCTGCAATAGCACTCAAATGGACTCTTAATGAATTTGCTTAAGGCCTGCATTAGACAAGTGGAGGAGATACTCCATTAAAGATTCTAGAGGTATGGCAAGGGGGACTTTCAGAAAGCCTTTGACAAAGTCCCCCATCAGAGACTTTTGGCAAAGCTAAAAAGTCATGGGATAGGAGGCAGTGTACTATTGTGGATCGGGAACTGGTTAAAAGATAGAAAGCAGAGGGTAGGGCTAAATGGCCAATATTCCCAATGGAAAAAGGTGAATAGTGGAGTACCCCAGGGATCTGTACTGGGTCCGCTGCTTTTTGACATATTCATAAATGACCTGGAAAAGGGAATAACTAGTGAGGTTATCAAATTTGCAGATGACACAAAACTGTTTAAAGTTGTTAAAACCCAAGAGGATTGTGGAAAACTGCAGGAGGATCTGGATAAATTGGAAGACTGGGCATCCAAATGGCAGATGAAATTTAATGTGGACAAGTGCAAAGTTATGCACCTAGGAAAGAACAACCCACACTATAGTTACACAATGCAAGGCTCCACATTAGAAACCACCACCCAGGAAAAAGATTTAGGAGTCATTGTGGATAACATGTTAAAACCCTCCGCCCAGTGTGCAGCGGCGGCCAAGAAAGCAAATAGAATGCTAGGTATCATAAGGAAAGGGATGGAGAACAAAACAAAGGATATTATAATGCCTCTGTATCGCTCCATGGTACGACCGCACCTTGAATATTGTGTGCAATTCTGGTCACTGTATCTTAAAAAGGACATAGCGTTATTAGAAAAAGTACAGAGAAGAGCCACCAAATTGGTGAAGGGGATTGAAGGCTACTCCTATGAAGAGAGGCTAAGAAGGTTAGGGCTCTTTAGCCTGGAGAAGAGACGGCTGAGGGGAGATATGATAGATGTCTATAAATTAATGAATGGAGTGGAACGGATAAATGTGGATCAATTGTTTACGCTATCAGAGTATAGAAAGACTAGGGGACATGTAATGAAGCTACAGGGTAAACTATTTAAGACAAATAAGAGAAAATATTTTTTCACACAACGTGTAATCAAACTCTGGAATCTGTCACCGGAGGATGTAGTAAGGGCTGTTAGTACAGCTGGGTTTAAAAAAGGTTTGGACAAGTTCCTGGAGGAAAGGTCCATAAACCACTATTAAAAAGGGACCCAGGATATCAATGCTTGACCCAGTACAAGCATTGTGGAACCTGTCTTTTGGGGATATTGCTAGGTACGTATAACCTAGATTGGCCACTGTTGGAAACAGGATACTGGGCTTGATGGACCTCGGTCTGACCCAGTATGGCATGTCTTATGTTCTTATGGGGTTAAGACCCTTTTCTGAACACCAAACAGTGAACCTTTTCCACTTGAAAGCATAAGAACGTCTAGTGGAAGGTTTCCTAGAAGCATAACAAGCCCTGAGATGCAGGGACTGGGGATTGGGATGCCATAACATTCCGTTCTGAGATAGGAGATCTGGAGCAGACCCTAACTCCAGGAAGGGAGCTTGAGAGAGATGTAGAAGCAGAGGGTACCACACTTGCCGTGGCCAATGTGGTGCTATGAGAATCATGTGGCCTCTGTTTCTCTGAAGCTTGAAAAGTGTTTTGGGAATTAGGGGAATGGGTGGAAAGGTATAGAGGAAGTCTTGACCCCAGTGAAGGAGGAAAGCATCCTTTGCCTGAGCTCCCTGAGCTGGAGTTCTGGAACAGAACCGGGGAAGTTTGGCATTCCACGGACTTGCAAAGAGGTCTATGTCCGGGGTTCCCCAAAGTTGAAAAATTTTGGCCACCTGGTCTGCATGCAGAGACCACTCGTGTGGAAGGAGAACTCGACTGAGTCTGTCTGCCCAAGAGTTTTGAACGCCTGGAAGATACACTGCCAGAAGATGACTGTGATGCTCTCTGGCGCGGGCCCACAGTCGCAGAGCTTTGTTGCAAAGCGACAGAGAGCCTGTTCACATAGAACATGGCTACTTGATTGTCCGTATGAATAAGGACTGTTTTGTAGCTGAGCAGGGTGTGGAACACTTGCAGAGCAAGGAAGATTGCCCTGAGCTCCAAGAGATTGATATGTAGACAACTCTCTTGTGGAGTCCAAGTGCCTTGGGTGGAGAGGTCTTGCAGATGAACTCCCCAACCCATTGGAGAAGCATCTGTTGTAAGAGTTGCTTGGGGCAGAGGCTGCTGAAAGGGGGACCCCAGCAACAGGTTTTGAGTGGACTTCCACCACTGGAGAGACAAAATGAGATGACTTGTGTTTGCTATTCTGTCTGACAGGCAACCTGATGCCTGGGTCCATTGGGTGGATAAAGTCCACTGAGCTGCCCTCATGTGAAGGCGAGCATATGGTACCACATGCACGGTGGATGCCATGTGGCCTAGCAACTGCAACATTTTCCGAGCAGTTAAAAAGGGCTTTAGGGCTGCTTGAGAAGCTAACTGCACTAAGCGAAGGCAACGGGCTTGGGGAAGGTAGGCCCTTGCCTTTGTGGTATCCATCAGGGCTCCTATGAACTCTAGAGACTGAGTAGGAGTTAGACTGGATTTTTGGGAGGTTTATGACCAGCCCTAAATACTGAAGGATACACATTGTGCAAGTTAGAGAAGTCCTGGCCTCTGACTGTGTTGGAGCTCGAATGAGCCAGTCGTCCAAGTAAGGGAAGACGAATATTCCCAGAGTGCGTAGAAATGCTGCTACAACTGCCATGCATTTCGTGAACACCCTTGGTGCAGAGGCCAGACCAAAAGGAAGCACCCTGTATTGGTAATGCTTTCCCTGAAAAAGGAACCGAAGGAACCTTCTGTGAGTTGGATGGATGAGAACATGGGTGTACGCATCCTTGAGATCTAGAGAACAAAGCCAATCCTGACTCTGAAGGTATGGAAGCAGAGCTTCGAGAGAGATCATTTTGAATTTCTCCTTGACAAGGAATTTGTTCAATTCTCTGAGATCTAAGATAGGTCTGTATCTCCCTGTTTTCTTTGGGATAAGAAAATAAGGGGAATAGAACCCTGTGCCCTGTTGATGAAGAGGCACTTCTTCTATTGCCCCTTGGGCAAGAAGGATAGTAACCTCCTGACCTAACAGGTCGATGAGAGAGGTTGGAGAATTGAACTGCTTCACTATTGTGGGAGGGGGCATGCTTGAAAAATGAAGTTTGTAGCCCTCTCTTATGATGGAGAGTGTCCAATGCTCTGCTGTTATTTGCCCCCATCTGGGAGTAAAATGGCATAACCTTCCTGGAATGGTGGATCGTTCTGGACCCTCCAGAGCCAGAAAGGCTAAGTTCTCTAGCTGAAAGTCAAAGGCCCTGAGGAGGCTGAGGCTGCTGGGCCGGCCGAGGCCTAGTCGCCTTTGCTTTCTTCTGTTTGGGTGGTTGCTGACGTTTGGTTGAAAACTGACCTACAGAAGATGCCTGCTGACCGTAAGCAGGATAAAATCTTTTCTTTTTAGAAAAAGGTTTTTCTTGAACAACTTTTTCCTAACAGGATCAGCAGTACACTTGGATAGTCTATCCAAAGTGGAATTTTCAGCATCCATTTCATTGGCTTTTTCTTGGCAATCTTTACCAAACAAGTTCCCACCAGTACAAGGGATATTTCCCAATTTATCTTGTACCCAGAGCTCTAAATCAGATGCTTGGAGCCAAGCAATTCTACGTGCACCTATGGCAATAGCCGAGGCCCTGCCTATACATTCAAAGCAGTCGAAGGCTGCACAGTTGGAGAATTTAGAGACATCTTGGGCATGTTTGAGCCAAGTGAGAAACTCCTACCTTTTATTGTCTGAGATGAAAGGACTTAAACATAGAAACAGAGAAATATGATGACAGAAAAAGACCACATGGCCTATCTAGTCTGTCCTTCCATATCAACAACTACAACAGTCCCCTTTTTATCTTTAGAGATCCTCTGTGTTGGTCCCATGCTTTTTTGAATTCAGTTACTGTCCTCATCTCTACCACCTCCACTGGGAGACTATTCCATGGATCCACTACTCTCTCCGTAAAGAAATATTTCCGCATATCACTCCTTAATCTATCTCCCTTCACCCTCATCCCATGTCTCCTTGTAGCAGAACTTGCTTTCAATTGAAAGAGGCTCTCTCCCTGAACATTTATGCCACGGAGGTATTTAAACATCTCAATCATATCACTTCTATCCCGCCTTTCCTCTAAGGTGTACATATTAAGATCCTTAAGTCTGTCCTCATATGCTTTATAATGAAGCCCACTAATCATTTTAGTAGACACCCTCTACACCGACTCCATCCTGTTCACATCCTTTTGAAGGTGCGGTCTCCAGAATTGCACACTATACGTACTCCAAAGACTTATAGAGAGGCATTATCACCTCCTTTTTTCTGCTAGCCATTCCTTTCCATATGCACCCAAGCATCCTTCTAGCTTTTGCCGTCGCCTTTTCCACCTGTTTAGCTACTTTAAGATCATCAGACACAACCACGCCTAGGTCCCGCTGTTCTTTAGTGGACAAAAGTACTTCACCCCCTATACTGTATTGCTCCCTTGGATTGCTGCAGCCCAAATGCATGACCTTACATTTTTTAACATTAAATCCCAGCTGCCAAATTCTAGACCAAGTCTGTAGGTGATCAGTAACTTCCTTTAGGAACATTCCCATGTAGAGACTATAGGAACTGATTCTTGCAGCAAGCATGGAAGCTTGAAAGACTCTACATCCAAAGCATCCAGAGTTCTGCATTCACGTCCTGGAGGATTAGAGGCATGTCTTTTTGCACTTCTAATCCTTCTCATAGCAGATTCTACCACAATAGAGTGCTGAGGAAGCTGAGTTTTATGGAAACCAGGACAAGGAGGGACACGATACATAGTATCTAACCTACGAGAATGAGGAGAGGTGGTAAGAGGTGTTTCCCATATCCTCAGCATGAGATCATAGAGAATCTCATGAATGGGTAGGGTAGCTGCCTCCTTAGGAGTTTTAGGATATTGTAAAATATCCAACTCCTTGGCCCTTGGCTCTGTCTCAGGGGCCACAGTAATGGAGAGGCCCCGAGCCACCTCTCGGATGAAGTCTTGGAAAGACATGTCCTCTGGAGGAGACATCCTGCGTTTAGAGGAGGACTCCTGTGGAAGCATCATCGCTGCATCGACAAAACTTTCAGAATCCTCAGATTCTTCTGAGGAATCGAAGTATTGCCTGTCTGATGCTTCTGCAGAGCCTGATACCTGTACCGAGCAAAATCGGTATCGGGAATAACCGGTACCGGGGAATCGGTACCGGCGGGCATCGAAGGACAGGGTACCGGCATAGCAGGTATCGATGCCGATGTCGATGCTATCGGTACTGGTTGCGATACCGATACCGATGTCAGTGCCGGTACCAGTGGAGTTGTCTGTCGCGGTACCAAGGGCGTCAATGCCACAAGGAAAGCCGCTAGACTGCATTCTATGGACAGAATTCTCTGGTCCATAGACGCTGCCAATGCCTGGAAATCGGTACCGGTGGAAACTGCCAGTACCTCAGAGCATGGCACCAGGAGATCTGTCGAGGCCGAGCCATCGAGAACATCCTGGAACCCCGATGATGGTGCTTTGGAAGCCGAAGCCTCCCGCCGGGGTAATTGTGCCAGTGCAGAATCCTTGAGGGCAACGCCAGAGGCATCTCAATGCTTAGAAGGAGATCTACCCTTTGAGGACCAGCTAGACTTATGTTTAGTTACCTGAGATCCACGGGAAGAAGAAGCCCTGGAAGATGTCGATGCCACCGAAGCCGCATCAGAGGGAAACAGGGTACTGAGCTTAGCAGCTCGGTTCTGTCGACCCCTTTTAGACATCATAGCACAAGACACACAATCTGTGACGGAGTGGTCAGGACCTAAACATTTTAAACACCATTCATGGGTGTCGGTGACGGAAATGGTACCTCCACATTAGAGTGGTCCACTGCCATAGGGGAAAAAATAAAAGTAGGAATTTCTTTGCTCCCTGGCCTGATTCTGGTTCCATTTATGTAGAAAACAATGTGTGCAAATTTTGAAGCCAATCAAATAATATTTAGGGGTGGCTCAAGGTCCCTATCTATCAGGCCCCTGGATCCCCCCCCAGGGTTCGTCAGACCACTGGGTATTATCCGCTCATAGACGGGGGTATCATGCTTGCCAAGCACTCAATGTGGTCCAGATGCTAGTAAGGACTTTGACGATGTGGGGAACATCTTACGGTGTTGCGAGACAACACCCAGAAGGAACTGGAGTTGCTCTTCTTTGTGGTTTGTCGGCCGTTGAACTCCTCAATGAGTTTGACCCCTCGCTCAGCCACATCGTTGATCACTGGAAGATTTTTTACTTTCTTCAGACCGTCTTTGAATGATGCATTCTCTTCCCAGTCTTCTGGGTCTGCATTAAGAAAATCACTGTTGATGTCAAGGTGTGTTTCAGGAAACGGATTGACTTGCGAGTTGCAAAAGATTCAAGTGGTGGAATCATGGAACTTTTCAATTCGACCCGCTTTGGGGGATCTTCGTCTTCATCATCATCCTCATCGCTTTCATCTGATTCTGCCGGGATCATGGCCGACACTATGGCCCGCTTTGTCGGTGCTGAAACAGCTTCATCGAACAGTGACAGTGCCACAAGCTCCTCTGACACATACCACAGATGCTGTTGCAGTTTGTCTCTGGCCGCTCTTCCAACACGGTCATTGTGGTAAGAGTGTAGTTTCTTCAGCATCTCCAAATCTGTTCGAGGAGCAACTGCGGCATCAGGGGCAGAAAACCAGGCTTCCACATGAATCAGGATGGAGAAAATGCTCACATCACGAACACAGGACTCCTCCCGTTGGGTAAGATCTTTGAGTTGTCCTCGGAACATCCAAATCTTGAGACAGTACAAGACTTTTGCCATCCATCTGGCATGATGGAAAGCTCCGGGTTTCTTGAAATTGAAACTAGGAAGATTCCCTCCAAGGCAGACAATCGTTAACTCCAAGAATTCCAGGTAATCATCTCGGTGATTGCCCTGTGCCAACTTGGATTCTGCAAACTTCATGATGCGATCCCTGTCAGGTTGCAGCACCTCCAAGTCTTTTCCAGTTTGATAGTTGGACTTGTCAAGGGAGCCCCAATTCTTTTGGAACCGGCGAAAGAGTTGGACATCGGGACCCGATGAAGCTCCAGAGCATGTAGAGAATACTGCACCAAGAATTATTTCATAAATGTGATGGCGGCATGCCAAATGAAGGACTGGGCGACGGAGTCTCTGTTCTAGAAGAATGCACGCTCCTGATCGATGTCCCGTGTTCGATGCAGTTGTATCAAAGCAGAAGCCTGCAACCTTTTCATCCAAACACCATTCCTGTAACAGTTCATAAACTGCTGCAGCTTGATTCTCGCCCATTCCTGATGTCAGTTTTGGTACACCAAGAAGTTGTGTTTCTCCAGTGGAGACAGCCGTTATCAAAACTGGAAGGTGGTCAACGGATGTGGTTGAACAGAGGAGAGATGGCAATAACTTGCTATCCCAATGCACAATGCATGTTTTGCCTTCGGCTTTGAATGCGTTGTGCAGGTCCGTCCATTGTTGCTGACGGTGCTTTTCTCTATGGCGCTTGACACTGGAGCGGCTGATATTGAGCTCCCCAGGATAATGCCCCAGACTTCTGGCGGTTTCAGCTACCACAAACAGAGCATTGCGATCCGTTGTCCCTGTCCGATCCAGGGCTGCTGTAAGCTCTGGGGTCCAGACATTGTTAGGTCGAAACTGCTTCGTTTGTGGAGTTGCTTTCTTCTGTCCGTTATCTGAATCAGCAGATGTCGACGAGTCTTCACCTGACTCTGCTGAGGAAGAAGATCCTTCCAGCTGAACTTGGCTTGTAGTTGCCTCAGCTTCGGCAACATGTTTTTGTCTGCGCCTTTTCAGTTCTTCTTCTCGCTGTTGCGATCTTGCTTCCGTGTTGGCCAGTTTCTTGTCCATCGCGCACATTGAGCCACGGTGCCCTGGTTCTCGTTGTGCTATTAAGAATTCTTTGTCTTCTTGAATATGAATTAAAGACATTGCATTGGCATGCGCCACATCAAATAGGTTTTTCATTGCAACCTGGAATTCTTTTTCATTTGCCTCTTGTTTCCCTCCTCTCCCTTTGTTTTTCTTCAAACGTTTCCACTGATTGAACAATTTCTTTACTTTTTCTTGAATTTTGTCATTTCTTTGAACAGGAAGCCTGGCCTTTTCCCAATAAGCTTCTACTTCACTTGTTACAATAGATGCACTTTCACTAACGCCTTTGTTTAATGTCATATGGTGATGTAAAAATACACTTAACACGTGCTCCTTGCTGGGGAGCTTGGCCCCCAGAATTGTGGTGGACATTTCTTCAATGAGATAAAAACCACGTTTTTTCGCCATCTGAAAAGAATAAAGATACAAAGATAATAGTACAATGTCTTTGCCACCTCTCAGAGACGAGATTAGTTCAAATATGACGCAATCAAATGTAATCAGCGTGGAACTGAGTGGATGATACAAGATAATGCAACATTTCGTCATCTGCTCCCAGGGGGAAATCTCAAGACTTGTTGAGCCACCCCTAAATAGTATTTGATTGGCTTCAAACTTTGTACACAGTGTTTTCTACCTAAATGGAACCAGAATCAGGCCAGGGAGCAAAGGAATTCAGGAATTCATTTTTATGGACCACCCTACTCCACATTTTGTGCACTTTTTAAAACCTGAAGCAGGTTTTTCCATATTAAGGAAATTTTTGGGCCCTAAGGCCCAAAAAGACAGGTGCACCTGAAGAAAGGAAAAGAATGGATAAATTAATTTTTTTTAAAAGAAAAGAAATACCGGTGGTACCGGTAGAGCGTCGGGGAAGGCAGATGCGACCACAAAAAGAAATAAAGAAATAAAAAATAAGGAAATTCTTCTGCGGTGACAGGAACACGACCTGCTGGCTCTGTGGAAAAAGAAGAACTGGAGAGAGGCAGTTGGGAAAGGTGGGAAGGCAGCACACAGGCGCTGTGGGATGCTCCCAAACGTTTTCTGATTGGACTCTGGGGAGCGTTCCCGCGCAGGCTCTGTCGGTACCGACGATACTCATATGTGATGACTAGATTCCTGCTTGTTCCTGGAGATGTGTCTTTTTTGGTTAAAATCTGTGCTCTGCCTTTCTGTCGATGCCAGTACCTTCCCTGATACTGGCCCCGATATTTCTTTTCAAAATTTTTTTCATATTTTGGTGATTATACTGCCAAATTAGGCCTTGGCCTACATTTCTTTCCCCGCCACGATGCAAAACCACATCAGCGGCTTCAAAAAATGTACCAAGTGTTCTAGTACAATATCAGTCATTGATAAACATGACTGGTGTTTAAAATGTTAGGGCCCAGACCATTTGTTGGCACAAAGGACAAAAAAACAGAGCCAGGCACTATGGTCCTCTGTTTGCCCTGGACTCTATTTCAGTTGCTTCTGCATTGTCAAGAACATCGACCTCCTCTCTTGGTTTTCAGGTCTCCTCAAGGTCCAAACATAAGTCTGTCATCCAGCATCGAAAACCAATACCAATCCTCGAGGTAAGTCTCTTCATCGTCATCAAGATTCCCAAAATGTTGCAGCCGATGCAGACTGGCCTGTCAAACAGCTCCGGCTCTCCAAACCACCACAGAAGCTCCAGGACGCTCCTGCAGCCTCAGCCTAGCTACTGGTTCTTTGCTCTTGGATGGTGGCTCAAAGCACATAGGTGAATCCACCCAGGCATCAGCCTCCTCCCTCAACCAGTGCATCCTGGCTATTGAGAGGAGCTTAGTAGCACTCCTAGCAGCCTCAGTATCAATGGTAGCGACTGCTGCAGTGATGCAGGCGTCAGCATCGAGCCTAAGGTTGGTACCTCTGGGGCCAATGTCAGCCCTTGAACCGGTATCAGGGGATCCTCTTCCTCCAACACCTGCTTTGGAACAGACAGGCATCGTTGGTACTGCACTGACTGAACATCGGTATCAAGCCTTGACATCTGTGCAAGACAGTTGATACTTTGATTTTCTCTTGGAATCAGGCTCTCTGCCTCTTTGGATTCCAATGATGTATCAGAGGATTCCAGAGGAACCCAGGATCTCCCTTCCGATCACTCCCCTCCTCATGAGCAGCATCTGTCCCTGCCAGAGGATGTATCTATTCAAGACCTCATCTGAGACATGGCAGTTGGGCTGCAGATTACTGTGACTTCTGAGATGGAACTGAGGGCAGAGGAATTGGAAATCCTCCAATACCCCTTGGCACCCAAAGAGGCTGCCATGTTACCAGTGCATTAGATCCTTCAGGATCTAATGCCACATATGGGAGGCCCCATGTTCTGCCTATTAGCAAGCAACTCGATACCATGTTTTGAGTTCCACCATGCCCTGGCTTTCAAAAGCCTCAACTACTGGACCAGCAGCAGAGCTCCCCCAATCGGGGAGAAGCGCCCGAGCGGGAAACCGTCCCGCTCGGAGGCTCCTGCCCAGTCGGGGCAGTGGGAGCAGGATAAAAGGAGAGCGCACCTCAGGCACCCTCCTAAAACCCCGGACCAGCAGCAACAGAGCTCCCCCGATCGGGGAGAAGCGCCCGAGTGGGAAACCGTCCCACTCAGAGGCTCCTGCCCAGTCGGGGCAGTGGGAGCAGGATAAAAGGAGAGCGCACCTCCGGCGGGCCCTCGCCTGAGGGCCCTTTGGCGTGGCCTTTAGGCGAGGCACTCAGGCGACAGAAGAAGCAACCCCACAAAAGCCGCACAGACATCAGCAGAAAGCAGCCGAAGGAAGATTCTGCAAATCACAAGGCCTCAAAGGCGACAGCAAAACAGCCACCTAACAACAAACAGGAGCAACAAGAGCCAAGACATCACAACCAACACAGAACACCTCGACCAGGAAGGCGCGACCAGAGCCTTAACTTCCAAAACTTCCTAGTAAGTTGACACCAACCACCATGGCCACATTCACCTACCTCCCTGTATTCCTCCTTATCACCCAACTCATCCCCCAACAGGGCCACGACACACACACACCCTATAAACTTATGGACACCAACAACCATGCCAACATACCATCCTCAACACACCACACGGAGCTCACGCATAAAAGACAAAAGCAATAGACACACAATCAACAAGCATAACCCACACGCAAACACGAAGGCACACCCCAAAGAGCCTAACACCCCAAACACCACCTCAATAGAGCTCATGAACACCGGGTCAGTAAGAAATAGGTTACACACAATCAGAGACCACATAGAGGACCAACAACCTGACATCCTCTGCATTACAGAATCTTGGCTTACCCCCACCGACAATGTCCTCCTCAACCAGCTTGTCCCCCCCCCCCCCCCCCCCCACGTACTCAGCCTTTAACAATCCTTGCACACAGAAAAGAGGAGGTGGAGTGCTGATCATTACAAAAGACTCACTAAAGCTAAAAACTCTCAAACAAGCAAATAGCCATATGCCTCATCTACAGAGCCCCCCACGCTCCAGCAGAGGAACTAACCACCGCTCTAGAGACCGTCTGTGCAATCAACATGAACCACAAACCACTAATACTACTGGGCAACTTCAACCTCAGCTCCTCCACCAGCAGGGACAAGGAAACCTTCCTACAAGCAATGGACTCCATACAATACACACAACTAATAAACACCCCGACACACAGACACGGATCCACGCTGGACCTCATATTCGCCCCCAACCACATAATAGACAAAGGTGACATCTCATCACCCACAGTCACACCAGTGCCATGGTCAGACCACCACAGAATCAAAATAGAGATCACAAATCAAAGGGAAAACCACAACAAGACACAAAACACAACACACGGACAAAGAAGATTCAAAGCTTTCAACAAGGACCAATTCTTACAAGACACGCTACCTTACCTCAACCCGGAAACGCACGATCTGGATAAACAAGTAGGCAAGTGGAACAGTATTATCAATGCAGCAGCCAAAGCCAAAGCAAGCACAACAACAAACACCAAGAGACAGCACACTCCATGGTACTCCAAAAGCATACGCAATGCAAAAAGAGATCTGAGGTAGATAGAACGCCACTGGAGACGCTCTAAATCTCCATCCACACAGGCCTTATACCTAACTTAGCAAAAGAAATACAATGAGCTTATTAATGAAACGAAAAGAGACCACTACACAAACACCATCCAGAAAGCCTACAACAAGCCCAGAGAGCTTTTCGAGATAGTAAAAAATCTAACCAACGAACCAAGCTCCGACAAAGACATACAGATCGACCCACAAACCTTCGCAGATTATCTTCAAGAGAAGCTAGGCCGCTCACCACAACAACCATCTACAGGAACCAGCAACTCAACCATATCCATCACAAGTTGGGACAAGTTCAACACTCCTTCCACAAAGCAAATCTCAGATATCATCTCAGCTCTCAACACAAGCACCGCACCCACAGACCCATGCCCGGTCCCATGGCTCAAGGCAACCAAGGAAAACTTCCTCAGCCTCATACACAACATGGTAAGCAACTCCCTGACCCAAGGAACCATGCCAGACCAGCTGAAACTAGCCACACTAAGGCCGATCCCTAAGAAAACCAACCTAGAAAAAAGCAATCCAGCAGCCTACAAACCAATCTCCAGCATACTGCTTCTGGCTAAAATTATAGAGAAGGCAGTGCAACAACAGCTCCAGGACCACATCAATGAACATGCCCCATCAACATGTCTTCCATCAACATGGCTTCCGCCCAAACCACGGAGTCGAAACACTTCTGCTATACCTATTCAATGACATCATCCAGACCATAGACAACTACAAACAAGGAACACTAATGATCTTCCTAGACATCTCAGCTGCATTCGACACAGTGGACCACAAAATCCTTCTAACCAGACTACAGAACATTGGAATAACCGGCACCATACTAAATTGGTTCAACTTGTACCTAACAGACAGACAGTTCCAAGTCAAGGTTGGAGCCAACATCTCACAACCCGCAAAGATCAAGCAAGGAGTGCCACAAGGATCCTCACTATCCTCACTACTATTCAACCTATACATCCAACCAATCTGCGACATCATGAAAGCCCACAAAATAGACTAAACAATCTACGCAGATGACATCATGATATACACGCCAATCAACCTCGACAGCCCCGACTACACCAAAATAACAAAATGTCTTAATAGCATGTTCACTTGGCTCATGCACAACAACCTAGCCATAAACTACAACAAGACAGAAGCACTCATCATCACACGAAACACCAACTTCAGCCCCCCACCCTTCATCAAAACCAACAACACGGCAATACCACTGAAGAATGAAGTGAAATACCTCGGAATAACACTTGACAAAGAGTTGAACTTACAATCACACATCAGAAGAACCACCAAAAACGCATACTACAAAATGAGAATAATCAGACGCCTCAAGCCTCTACTCTCACATGAACACTTCCGCACAGTCTGCCAAGCGCTCATAATTCCCATACTTGACTTCTGCAACCCGATCTACAACGGAATGCCAAAACAATCACTCAGACCGCTTCAAATGGCTCAAAACACAGCAGCCAGAATAATCACCGGTTCTCCAACAAAAGCCCACATCACCCCCATCCTAAAAGACCTCCATTGGCTCCCAATCAGCCACCGCATCAAATACAAAATGATATTAAACATATTCAGAATCAGACACAAGAGCTCAGCACTCAGCCTCCAAGCCCTCATACTCCCTGACACCAGCAATAGACCGAGAAGAAAAACTACAGCAGACACACTCAGCACCCCAAGCAACTACACAAAAGCATGCAAATCCACTGCACAAAGAGCCCTATCACTGGCGGCTCCAACAATATGGAACACACTCCCACACAACCTACGATCAACTGAAGATCTGAAGGACTTCCGGAAACACCTAAAGACTGTACTCTTCACTGAGCACTACGGCCCAAGCGCATAGCCAGAATCTACAGACTTGGACCAACCTTAGACTCGATTAAAGTTCAATCACAACCAGTGACGGACCCAGTAAACCCATGTATATAACTGTAAAAAGTGCATACTGTAAATAGCTCACACTAATCAGCACACCCGAACCCATGCACCCTCACTGTACATAATCTTACCTGACATACACACCATTGCCAATGATTGTTTGATGTGTTTACCGCCTTGATTGAAGGATAAGGCGGGATAGAAATATCCTTAAATAAATAAAAATAAAAATACCACCCCATTCCATGGTGTTGGAATCAGTGATGCGTCACATCAAGTGTTCTAAAAATCATTCTTCCATGCTTTCGGGCAAGGATTCCAGAACTCTCGATGCCTTTGGCTGTCGTTGCTTTCAGGCACGCATGCTTACTTCTAGAATTACTTCTTACATGCTCTATATGGGCATGTATCTCAAGGATATCTTCAGGGATCTAGAGAACCTTGCTCATATTTTTCCTGATGACAAATGTGATGCATTTCAGGCCTTAATTGGGCAAAACCAGAATACATCCAAGTTTCTTAGCAGAGCATCTTTTGAGTTCAGTGCCTTGTGAAAATATTCATCCCCTTAGCACGTCTGTGTTTGGCCTGTTTTGTTGCATTACAATCTGGAATTAAAATGGAGTTTTGGGGGATAGCACCATTTGATATACACAACATGCCTATGACTTTGAAGGTGCTAAATCTTTATTGTGACAAACAATATTTAACAAAAAAAAATCAGGAGTGTGTATATGTATTCACCCCCAATGTCAATATGTTGTAGAGCCATACTTTGCTGCAATTACAGCCACAAGTCTCTTGGGTATCTCTCTATTAGCTTAGCACATCTAGCCACTGGGATTTTCACCCATTCCTTAAGGCAAAACTATTCCAATTCCTTCAAGTTTGCTGTACACCAATGTAAACCATCTATCTTCAAGTCATGCCATAGATTCTCAATTGGACTGAGGACTGGGCTTTGACTAGGCCAAGACATTTAAATGTTTCCCTGTAAACTAGGTTTTCCTCAAGAATTGTCCTGTATTTAGTGCTATCCATCGTACCTTTAATCCAGACCATTTTGCCTATCCATGCTGATGAAAAACATCCTGATAGTATGATGCTGACATCACCATGTGTCACTGTCAGAAAGTTGTTTTCAGGGTGATGGGAAGTGTTGTTTTTGAACCACACATGGATGTTTCCCAGGATGGTCCAAAAGGTCAATTTTGCCACATCTGACCAGAGAACCTTCTTCCATGTGTGTGTGTGTGTGGTGGGGGGGGGGGGGGGGATCTGCCACATGCTGTTGTGCAAATTCCAAAGTGTTCTCTTATTTTTTTCGTTAAGCAATGTCTTTTTTCTGGCAACTCTTCCATAAAGCCCCACTCTGTGGAGTGTACGGCTTAAAGTGGTCCTATAAACAGATACTCCTATCTCTGCTGTGGATCTTTGCAGCTCCTTCAGTATTATCCTTAGTATCTTTGTAGCATCTTTAATAACGCCCTCCTTGTCCAGTCTGAATTTTGATGGGCAGCCTTCTTTTGTCAGATTTGTAGTGGTGCCATATTCTTTCCATTTTGTTATAATGCATTTCTGTGGGACATTCAGAATTTGGGATATGTTTTTTATAACTCAACCCTGATCTATACTTCTCCACAACTTTGTCTCTGACCTATTTGGAGTTCTCCTTCATCTTCATGTTGCTTGCTTAGTGGTAAGAACATAAGAACATAAGATATGCCATACTGGGTCAGACCAAGGTCCATCAAGCCCAGTATCCTGTTTCCAACAGTGGCCAATCTAGGTCATACGTACCTAGCAGTATCCCCAAAAGACAAAGGTTCCACAATGCTTGTATTGGGTCAAGCATTGATATCCTGGGTCCCTTTTTAATAATGGTTTATGGACCTTTCCTCCAAGAACTTGTCTAAATCTTTTTTGAACCCAGCTACACTAACAGCTCTTACTACATCCTCCGGTAACAAATTCCAGAGTTTGATTACACGTTGAGTGAAAAAATATTTTCTCTTATTTGTCTTAAAGTTTACCCTGTAGCTTCAATGCATGTCCCCCTAGTCTTTCTATATTCTGATAGCGTAAACAATTGATCTACGTTTACCCATTCCACTCCATTCATTAATTTATAGACCTCTATCATATCTCCCCTCAGCCGTCTCTTTTCCAGGTTGAAGAGCCCTAACCTTTGTAGCCCCTCTTCATAGGAGTAGCCTTCCATCCCCTTTACCATTTTGGTGGCTCTTCTCTGTACCTTTTCTAATAACGCTATATCCTTTTTAAGATACGGCGACCAGAATTGCACACAATATTCAAGGTGCGGTCGTACCATGGAACGATACAGAGGCATTATAATGTCCTTTGTTTTATTTTCCATTCCTTTCCTTATGATACCTAGCATTCTATTTGCTTTCTTGGCTGCCGCTGCACACTGGGCGGAGGGTTTTAACATGTTATCCACGATGACTCCTAAATCTTTTTCCTGGGTGGTGGTTCCCAATGTGGAACCTTGCATCGTGTAACCATAGTGTGGGTTGTTCTTTCCTAGGTGCATAACTTTGCACTTGTCCACATTAAATTTCATCTGCCATTTGGATGCCCAGTCTTCCAATTTATCCAGATCCTCCTGCAGTTTTCCACAGTCCTCTTGGGTTTTAACAACTTTAAACAGTTTTGTGTCGTCTGAAAATTTGATAACCTCACTCGTTATTCCCTTTTCCAGGTCATTTATGAATATGTCAAAAAGTAGCGGACCCAGTACAGATCCCTGGGGTACTCCACTATTCACCTTTTTCCATTGGGAAAATTGGCCATTTAGCCCTACCCTCTGCTTTCTATCTGTTAACCAGTTCCCGATCCACAATAGTACACTGCCTCCTATCCCATGACTTTTTAGTTTTGCCAAAAGTCTCTGATGAGGGACCTTGTCAAAGGCTTTCTGAAAGTCCAGATACACTATATCAACCGACTCACCTTTGTCTACCTGTTTATTCACACCTTCAAAAAACATATCAGATTAGTAAGACAAGATCTTCCTTGTCTAAAGCCATGTTGGCCGTCTCCCATTAGGCCATGACTATCTACATGCTGTGTAATTTTGTTCTTTATGATGGTTTCTACCATTTTCCCCGGTACTGATGTCAGGCTCACCGGTCTGTAATTTCCCGGATCACCCCTGGAACCCTTTTTAAATATTGGCGTTACATTGGCGATCTTCCAATCTTCAGGTATTACAGATGATTGTAATGAAAGTTCACAGATTACTAATAGCAGGTCTGCAATTTCATATTTCAGTTCTTTCAACACTCTTGGACGTATACCATCCGGTTCAGGTGATTTGCTACTATTCAATTTATCAAATAGTTGTAATACATCTTCCTGGAGTGGAGGAGTAGCCTAGTGGTTAGAACACTGGCTTGGTAACCAAGCAACCAGGGTTCAATTCCCGCTAGCACTCCTTGTGACCTTGGGCAAGTCACTTAACCCTCCATTGCCTCGGAAGAAAGGCCTGGCAATCTACTTCCAGTGACACTGCCAAGAAAACCCAGGAGCTTCTGGGTCGCCAGGAGTCAGAACTGACTCGAAGGCATACATTGCATTTTTTTGCATTTACCCCTCTGTCATCTAATGGTCCAATTGACTCTCTCACAGGCCTTTTGCTACGAATGTACTTGAAAAAGTCTTTGTTTTGTGTTTTTGCTTCCGTAGCAAGTTCCTTCTCAAATTCTCGTTTTGCCTGCCTTATCAATTCTTTGCATTTAACTTGCCAGTGCTTGTGCTGTTTCCAGTTTTCTTCGTTTGGCTCTTTTTTCCATTTCCTGAAAGATGCTTTTTTGGCAGCAACAGCCTCTCTGACCTCACCTTTAAACCATGCTGGCAGTTTTTTGGACTTTCTTCCACTCTTCTTAATGCGTGGAATACAGCTGGTCTGGGCTTCCAGGATAGTATTTTTAAACAACACCCAAGCTTGATGTAAGTCTTCAACCTTTGCAACCGCTCCTTTTAGTTGCAAAGTTGGGGGCCTTTCCGAACAGGTATATTTATACAGGCAGCATGTGAGACAGTTTGCACACAGGTGGATTCTAATCAACAAATTATGTGAGTTTTGCAGTTAATTGTTTGGACCAGATCTTATTTAAGGGTTTCATACCAAAAGGGATGAATGAATATATGCACTCCCAACTTTTCAGTTTTGACTCTTTTTATGATATATACACGGTATTTTATTGTCATTCCACTTCACTAATTTAGTCTATATTGTTAGGTCCATTACCTAACATCCAAATGAACCTCCATTTTCATTCCAGGTTATACATAATAAAACAAAACAGGACAAAAACCAAGGGGATTAATACTTTTGCAAGGCACTGTAGCAGAACTTAAGTAGTCTGCAGTTGGTGCTCACAGAAAGGCCTAGCTCCAGCCATCTGACTATGAACAGTGGGTTCAGGACAAGTTAGCCAATAGCCACTGCTCAGGGGAGAACCTCTTTGGGAAAGGTTGGAGAGAGAAGGCCGGAGATATTGAGACAGATGATCTCACCCTCAAATGACTCTCCAGAAAGACATAAGATCACTCTAGGAGAGAGACTAATCCAAAGAAGTCTTTCTGTCCCAAAAAGGAAGAGATGTTATCCTTCTTACCCACCTGCAGCTGCCTACCAATCTCAGTAGCAACAGCAGAGACAACCGGGTACTCGCAACCTAAACTGTCTAAACCACAACCAGCTGCACAGCCACAGCCTGCACCTGTTTTTTGACTCCTTCCTAGAGAGCATAGCTACTCTGCTTCTGCAGAGTTCCCAACCCCTTCACATAGCAGGCACAAGTAGGAAGTCGGGAACAAGTAGGAAGTCAGTCCTCACCTATGAGTGACGGCACTGACAGAGCCCGTGCGGAGCAATTCCCCAGCTTTCAAAGAAAGCCTTTGGGATTGCTGCCACACATGCATGGTCCTCTTCCCGCCCAAGGGTGCCATCTTGCTCAGTCTCCTTTTTTCCGTGGAGCCCTTCTGACGCACGTCCTCATCCCTCCAAAATGTGTTTCATTTTCTGGCCTCTGGCCTACTATTTTCCGGTTGTACCGGTCCTCTACCCGTCCTCCCCCTTGCTACTATCTCTTTTGAGCAAAGGGGACATATTGTTCCCTAATTTTTGTTGTTGAGGGGCTTTGCACCCTTATTTCTCCTAACTGCTGGCCGTGTGGGTCTTCGACCTCGTGGGGGCCCTTTATCCCTGATGGCACTGCTTAAAAAATGCAATAGATGCTCCAAGAACATGTCGCTTATGGACACCCATGACTGTTGTCTACGGTGTCTCAGAGCCGACCATGATCCAGAGCTCTGTTTGTTTTGTAAGAAATTGTCCTCTAAAGCCCTGCTCAGCCGTAAGCAGAAGTCCGAGGACATTTTCTGAAAGGCTGCCTCTGAATCTCCGGTGGCACTCTCGGTCATCTCTCCGCCGGTGGAGTCCCCTACCTTGGCTCCGCGCTCAAGACGGCACTCCGACCAGGGGTCCCCTGATGTGGAGTGGCGTAAGAAGAAGATGACGACCTTGAAGTCGCTGTCTAGGACTCCCAACAAGCACGAGCGCTCCCACGCTAGGTCACTTAGCCCCCCTTGGTTTTCCCAAGAGTCGGACAAGGAGCAGCCTCGTAAGATACCTCAAACAGACTCTGAGACCCCGGGCGATGGCGCCAGGTCTCCTGAGGGTCATCCCAGCGAGGACCTCCTCGATGCCCGATCCGGTGACTCCAGTGTCGGAGTCGCAGGGCCCCACGCCCACGTGGGAGTCCCGTATGCTGGCACTAGAACATAGCGTTTCTACGTACATAGCTTCCCAGCAGGTGCTCATGTTCAGCTTCACTCGTCCGTGCCTAGAGACCGAGGTTCTCTCAAGAGGGACACCAAAATCCGCCCTGGAAACCCACGAGAGCCATGGGCCTCGTGAGGGTCCTCGGTGTTGGTCTCGCTCTCCTTCCCATTCCTCGGGGGCGAGATCCTCCAGGACCTTTGGCTCCAAACAGACCTCAACCTCCTGGCGAGGCGACCAGCCAGAATCGTACTCGTCTTCCGAAATTTCGGGCTGAGAGTCGGATGGAGATACTACCCCTGAGACCCGTACCCATCGGGACCTCCTGTCGGACCCGTCCCCGACCTCCTTTCAGCGGCATTCACCACCCAAGGACACTTCCTTCTCGGTGTTCATCCGGGATATGGCATGGACTTTCAATTTGGCTATCCAGGCGGAGGAGGAACCTCGAGCTGAAGAGCTCAATATCTTGCAGTATGAGTCCCCTTCCTCGGGAATCTCTTGCTGTCCCGGTTCCTCCCATTTTGTCCAGGCTGCTACTCCGTGTGTGGGAGACTCCTGCATTGTGAGTAAGCACCTCGATGTGATGTACAGGGTCCATTGCGGCCCTGGGTTCAGGAAATCACAACTCCCCCACACCTCCATGGTGGTGGAGTCGGCCATGAGAAAGCAAAAGAGCCTGAAGTTACATTCTTCGGTTCTGCCAAGCAGGGAGTCAAGAGCCCTCGATGCCCTAGGCTGCAAGGCCTACCAAGGGTCCATGCTCTCATGCCATATTCAGGCATACCAATTGTACACGGGCATGTTTTTATGTGACCTAGCTAAGGAACTTGGGGGCTTCTCTGCGGGTCTTGCGGTCGAACCCCTCAACAGGTTCCGGACCCTCCTCAAGTCCATTGTGGAGTGCTCAAAATACCTCTCCCGCGCCGCCTATGATGGATTTGAATCGTTAGCTCGAGTCGCAGCCGCTGGCATCTGGTCCTGGATGCCAGTCCTCAGACTTGGAGCAGTGGGTCCAGGAAAAGCTCCTGGACATACCCTGCCTTGGTGAACAGCTCTGCGGTAAACCGATGGAGGATAAGGCTGCCGAGATTGAGACTGAGTTCGTCACCTGAACCTGCCTCAAAAGAAACAGCAGACCAAGAAGCCGTTCTTTCTGCAGAAGGGCCTACCCTACCAAGGCTACCCACCGTACCTACCCACTCCTGCGCTGACCACTGCGACTCAGGGAAAGTCTGGGCCACATGGTCATCGGAAAGGGCCAAAGGCCCAAACCCCAGTTCCACCTCAGCCCGCCCAGCAGCATAGCCTTTTGCCCCCTGGCAGTACTGCAGCCATTGGGGGGACACCTGTCCTCCTTCGCCCCTCAGTAGACGTCCATCACGTCAGACACTTGGGTCCTCCGAGTAGTCCAGGACTGTTATCATCTCCATTTGGACAGGCTTTCCCCTCCCTGATCCCCAGTGTAGCCTTCTCAACTCCCTGCGCACCAGTCCTTCCTACAGCGGGAGTTAGACAACCTCCTCGCCCATTGAGCGGTCAAGAGTGTACTGATGCACCTCCGAGGTCGGGGCTTCTAGTCCCGGTACTTCCTCATCCCGAAGAAGACAGGGGGGCCTACGACCCATCCTCAATCTCCAAAAACTAAACAAGTTTCTGGTGCAAGAGAAGTTCAAAATGCTATCTCTTGGCATCCTGCTGCCCTTCCACCAGCAGGGCAATTGGCTATGCTCCTTGGATCTCAGGAACGTTTATGCCCACATTCTGATTCACCCCCAGCACAGATAGTTCCTGCGCTTCAGGGTGCAAGGGGAGCTTTACCAATACAAGGTGCTCCCTTTCGGACTCGCATCTGCTCCGTGAGTCTTCACAAAATGCCTCTCCGCGGCTGCTGCCAACCTCAGACGGCAGGGCATACCGGTCTTCCCTTACCTCGATGACTAGCTTGTTACAGGGCCCTCAGCCGGGGACGCCTACCCTGCAGCATCATGCATAATCCTCTTCCTCAAGCGTCTGGGATTCTTGGTCAACTACCCCAAGTCCCACCTCGAGCCGGCACAGGCCTTGGAGTTTATCAGTGCACGCCTCGACACTCAGCGGGTGATCGCCTTTCTGCCAGCAGACCATGTTGCTCGCCTCCGAGCATTGGAGGCCCAGGTCCACAGCAACACTCAAGTCATGGTGCGGACTATGTTGTGCCTCCTGGGGCACATGGCCTCCGCCGTCCATGTGGTCCCGCATGCACATGCGGACGGCCCATTGGTGTCTCAGCACTCAGTGGAGCCCAGCTTCCGGTCACCTCAGGGATCCCATTCAGGTCTCCCTCAACTTTCGCAGGCCTTAGACTGATGGCAGGACCCCCCTGCAACCTTCTTTGGGGACTGCCCTTCCAAGCCCTGCAGCACGAACTAGTGCTGACATCGGACACTTCCCTGTTAGGATGGGGAGCCCACTGCAGTGCACTGTGCACGCAGGGGCAATGGTTACCCAAAGAGTCTCAACAGCAGATCAACTTGCTCGAGCGGTCCGATGGGCCTTTGAGGGCCATCTCCAGGGAAAGTCGGTACTCATGCAGACCTACAATCAAGTAGCGATGTTCTGTATCAACAAGGAAGGAGGAACGGGATCACACCTCTTCTGCCAGGAAACGGTGGTCCTCTGCTCCCTCGCCTTCCATCAAGGGATGACCCTATGAGCGGTCTACCTCCCGGGCCACGAGAACACCCTCGCAGACAAACTCAGCAGGATCCTCTGCCCTCACGAATTGCGGCTGGACCCGGAAGTGACCAGCTGGCTGTTCCATCAGTGGGGGACCCCAACCATTGACCTGTTCGCCAGCCCAGCAAACACTCAGCTCCCCCGCTTTTGCGGCCCAGTCCCGCACCCGAGCAGGGAGGCGTGGGATGTGTTCCTTCTGAGTTGGACCTCAGTGTTTCTCTATGTATTCCCTCTCACTTCTCTCATTGCGAGGACCCTCCACAAAGCTCAGCGGGAACGAATGTCAATGATACTCATCGCTCCCTCGTGGCCTCGGCAACCGTGGTTCCCACTCCTGCTCCAGCTCACGGCCGAGCCTTCGATTCCCCTGGGCTGTGCCCCAGGCCTGCTGACGCAGGAGGAGGGGCAGGTACTACACCCAAACCTGGTCTCATTGTAACTCGCAGTGTCCTGGTGGCTGAACGGGTCATCTTAGCCACACTAGACCTCCCGGAGGTCCTTCTCACGCCGAGGAAGGACTCAACAAGGCAAGCTTACACCTTCAAGTGGTAACGCTTCTCGATCTGGTGCTCCGAGCTCCAGATTGACCCTTTCTCATGTCCTACTCGATGGGTCCTGCAGTACCTTGTCCATCTCTCGAAGGAGGGGCTGAAGTTGAACTCTGTCAGGGTATGCCTAAGCACCATCTCGGCGCATCATTTCCCTGTAGAGGGCAAACCCCTCTCAGAACAGCCCTTGGTCTCCCGCTTCATGCGGGGGTCTCTTGCTGTCCAAACCTCCCATCCGGCCTCCTCTGGCAGAATGGGATCTGAACGTAGTGCTCATGCAGCTAACTTGTTCAACCTTCGAGCCGATGGCGACGTGCTCGCTTTGGCATCTGTCCTGGAAGGAGGTCTTTCTGGTGGCTTTGACCTCGACCCGCCGTGTCAGTGAATTCTAGACTCTCATGGCTGAAGCCCCTTACACAAGGTTCTATAGGAACAGGGTGGTACCCACCCCAAGTTCCTGCCGAAGATTGTCTCGTGTTTTTATCTCAATCAGGAGATAGTCTTACCAACCTTCTTTCTGAGACCCCATGCCGATCAGGTGTTGGCGGTTTTGCATACACTCGTCTGCAAGATGGCTCTTGCCTTCTATCTGCAGCATACCCAGCCTTATCGCAAGTCTGGCCAGCTTTTCGAGACCTATGATCCCAATCACCTGGGGCAGGCAGTCACAAAGTGCACCCTCTCCATTTGGGTGGCGGACTGCATCGCCAACCTGCTGGATCAACGGGACACCGCGTCCGAGCCAAGGCAGCTTCGGTGTGCTCAGTGCCTCTGACAGACATCTGCCGGGCTGCAACCTGGGCTTCGGCAAACACCTTTGCCCAGGCTGTTCTCTGTAATCTGTTCGGGGTATAAGCAACTCCTGCTCTCCGACCCTTCTCGATGGCTACTGAGGGTTTTGCCCTGGGGACCTGAAGACTTGGGCTCCTTCGGCATCTGCTCACGGCCTCGCAGAGGTATTTTTGGTTACAGGTTCAGTAGCCTGTAGCTTGGGAGTCCCATAAGTGAGGACTGACTTCCTGCTTGTTCCTGGAGAAAGCGTAGTTACTCACCTGTAAAAGGTGTTCTCCAGGGACAGCAGGAATCAGTTCTCACTACCCTCCCACCTCCCCTGATGAGTTGCTGGATTTTATCCTTCCCTTGCCATCTGCTTGGTAGGGCTCGAACTAAGGGACCTGACTGAGCAAGATGGAACCCTTGGGCGGGAAGAGGAGCACGCATGCATGGCAGCAATCCCAAAGGCTTTCTTTGAAAGCTGGGGAATTGCTCCTCGCAGGCTCCGTCAGTGCCAACGTCACCCATAAGTGAGGACTGATTCCTGCTGTCCCTGGAGAACACCTGCTACAGGTGAATAACTACACTGACTCTGTTCCTATGCCCACAGTTGACACCTCATCACATCAGAGCAGTGGACTCTCAAGATCATCGAAGGGGGCTATCTGCTTCACTTCAAAAGTTTACCCCTAACCCCTCCACAAGGAATTATCTTGCAAACCCCTTGCAGGCCAAACTCCTGTCAGTAGAGGTGACCACCCAGCTAGCTCAGGGGGTCAGTTTCTGGTATCAGAGAAACGTGGCAAGCCTCACCTAACCTCAATCAGGCAACAAGCGGTAATCAACAGTAGAGAACTATGTACAGGAAAGCAGAAATAGAAAGCTGACAGTAGAAAATGAACTTGCAGAGCTAAGTATGAAAATCAGAGGCCCCACAGGTTCTGCAGCAGAAGAACAGAACAAATACAGTTTCAGGGGCCAGGCCCTGGATTGGTCAACAGGACTCAAGGAAAATACATTAACTGGTAAGCAAAATGTCACCTTTCATATATCATCCCTGCTAGACCATTCCAGACAAGTGGGATGTACCAAAGCTATGACTCCACTGGGTAGGAAGAAGACACAACAGCTTGCAAAACCCTTGAGCCAAAGAGATTTTGAATGAAGAGACTGACAGTTGAGAAGAGCAAAACTGAGTAGAAGCTGGGATGGGGCAAGTGTCTGTGAAGACGACAAAGGGGCGACAAGGAACTAGGTTAGCAGTAGACCTAGATAGGCTGGAGGCGAGGGGCCTGGCAGGCTGGGGTGCCAGCCCAATAGACTGGAATTGAGGTCATGTAAGATGAACAGATAGGTGAAAAAAAACAAACTCAAAAGAAGTAGGAGCAGTGCAAACTTACGCACGGCCACATGCAGGATGGTGAAGTGGAGCTGCATCAACAGAGGAATCATAGACAGGAGTAGAGTGTACACCATGGACAGGACACTACCAGCCCCGGAGTGCATCCTGCTCCTTGGGTGGGATCCTTTGGCGTGCCCCACCGCAGCACAGGACGCTGCAGAGGACAGACTGATATAGCCCTGGCACATAAAGGGAACATGGCTGTGTCACTTCCAAGTGGGCAGGAACTGAAATTCTGGCAGATGGAGGATCCGGTGAGGGTACCTGCAATAGAGGGAGAGGAGACACAATCAAAAAAGGTAGCAGTACAGGCAGAGTAGTTCAGCAGGAAACAGCACAGCAAGCAGCCCTGAGGCAGGAAGTTGGGAGAGTCCCACTCTGACCAGATCATATCCTTGATCACATCTGGGAACATGAAGACCATAGTGGATTTCCATACCCTTTGAAGGAGCAGGTGCACATTCGGCTCCTGCTCTGTGCCAGAAGCATCCGTCATGTCCAAGACGGATGAGACCTTAGCAATCAATGCTGCTAGCTCCTCCTTCTGGAATAGATGGATCACTCTGGCCTCTTCACAATCTTCTGAAGGCGAGAGTACTTCTTCATCCACATCAGAGTCCAGTACTGAGCCATCCGAATCCAAGCCACAGTCAAAATCTTGGACAGCTCCCACCAGTTCCCCATCTCCAGGGGGCACCCCCTCACTGGGGACACTTAGCCAAAGGCAATTGAAGAGGGCTTTCACTCAGCCTACCCCACATGAGACTGCACCTGGGGGCACCAGGAAGCTGCAGGGTCCAAATTTCTAAGTCAGAAGAACCAGGTCTGCTGAAAAAAAGAAAATAATTCCAGAGAGGACAATCCAGAGACTGGAAGCTCTCCTCTCAGATATAACTCTCTAACACTGGGGTGCACAGCTGCCATAGACCCCCTAGAGGATGAGAAGTGGCTCACAGCATGTCCCCGGACCCTCCGGCTGGCTGGATATCCTTACCCATGGCGCCATCTGTCACCTCCTGCCCTAAGATAGGCAAGGCAGGACTAACTGCATCCCCCAGCTGAGAAAAGAAGAGGAAGCCTTCCAGGGACAACACAGAAGCTGTCATGCAAGAAGAGCAGAGTCCAAAAACCAAACAGGTACCTTGCTTGACACAGGTCAAAGAATGTTTCCTGGAATAAGCCATGGAACGTTAAGGCAAGTATCACAACAGCACGTGCTAAGGCCATAGTGGCCCGAAGGCATGCAGTAAGCGTAGTTACTTACTTGTAACAGATGTTCTCTGGGAACAGCAGGAATCAGTCCTCACATATGGTGATGTCAGCACAGACAGAGCCCGCGTGGAAGCATCTCCCCAGCTTTCAAAGAAAGCCCTTGGGATATGCACCACACATGTGTAGTCCCCTTCCTGCCCAAGGCTGACATCTTGCCTCAGTCTAATGACATAGCTAAAATGGCAAAAATTAAAATAGAATAAAGAAGCAACTCCAAGGGGAGGAGGGAGGGTTGTGAGGACTAATTACTGCTGTCCCCAGAGAACTCCTGCTACAGGTGAGTAACTACACTTTCTCTGGGAACAAGCAGAAAGTCAGTCCTCATATATGGGACTCCCCAGTTACAGGCTACAGAAACTGTAGCAAATGCCATGGGGAACCAGAGAAGGTGAGCCGTGAGCTGCAGCAGTTGAGTTCCAACTAGAAGACTCTCACAAGACCCATGTGTCCGGCGGGGAACTAGCACTCTGGTAGCTTGAACACAGAAAGGTCGGAGGGCAGGAGTTGTCTACATCTCGAAGAGATTATGGCCTGGCCGAAGGCACTGTCTTTTCATGACTCCCTCTCCAGGCAATAGTAAGTTGCAAAGATATGGACCAAAAACCAGATGGCAGCACAGCAGATTTCCATCACAGGTATGGAATGCAGATTTGCCATGGAGGTAGCCATGGCCCTAACGTGGTGCGCCATGACCTGGTGGTCCAATGAGATTCTAGCCTGCTCAAAGATGAGGGCAATGCAGTCTGCCACCCAAATGGATGGAGTTTGGTCACTGGAAGCCCCAGTAGACTGGGGTCATAGGATATGAAAAGCTGAGGCATTTTGCAGTGGCCCTGAGTCCGTTGCAAATAGAAGGACAGGGCCCTCTTACAATCCAGAGTATGGAGAATGGTCTCTGCCTTATCGGCATGAGGCCTCCTGATTGAGGTGGAAGAGGGACACCACCTTGGCAGAAACTTGGGTTGTGTATGGAGCACCACTCTGTTCTTGTAAAACCTTGTAGAGGGAGGCTCTGCCATCAGAGCCTGGAGCTCACTGACCTTTAGAGTCAATGTAAGTGCCACGAGAAAGGTGACTTTCCAGGAAAGGTACTGTAAGTGGCAAATAGCCAGGGGCTCAAACGGTGGCTTAGTGAGCTGTGAAAGCATGACACTGAGGTCCACCGTTGGAGGGCAGATGGGGGGGTTTGGACAACATTACACCCTGCAGCAAATGAGAAACAAGGGGCTGAGTCGAAAGGGGCTTGCCCTCAACGGAATGGTGGGTGCCACAATGGTACTTAGGTGCACTCTGAGTTGGACTTCAGTCCCATCTGGGACAGGTGGAGGAGGTACTGGAGTACCAGTTGAACCAAGCAAGAAAATGGGTTCACCCACCTCTCGGCACACCACACCGAAAATCGGCACCACTTAAAGGCGTATGCCCGTTTTGTGGAGGCCTTGAGGGAGACCAAAAGGACCTCCTCCACATCTCATGGGAGGTTGAAGGGAGCTAGAGATACCCTTTCAGCAGCCAAGCCATAAGTGACAGGGACTCCAGTTGGGGTGAAGGAGTGAGCCCTCCTCCTGTGAAAGCAATCCTGGGACGCAGCCCAGGGGAATTAGAGACACCGCTGCCAGGTAGAGAAGCAGTGGGAACCAGAGTTGCCTGGGCCACTGGGGGCTATCAGTATCAGTGACGCCTTGAAGAGATTCTTAGTGACCAGCGGGGGTTGGCGCGAAGGTGTATAGAAGACCTTCCATCCACGGAATGAGGAACTCGTCCGCTGTCACCTGGAACGGGTGCAGCTGGCAGGAGCGAGGCAACTGCATGCTATCCGGGCTGGCGAACAGGTCCACTAGGGGATGCCCCAGAGTCAGAACAACTGGGAGGCCACTCTGGGGTCCAGGCATCACTCATGTGGCTGGAGAACTCTGCTCAGCCTGTCCGCCAGGGCATTGTCCTGACCCGGGAGGTAGACTGCCCGCAGGAGCATCCCGTTGCGTGTCGCATACGAGCAGAGGGCTACCACTTCCTGGCAGAGGGAGTACAACCCCATGTCCCCTTGCTTGTTGACATAGAACATTGTGACTTGGTTGTCAGTCTTGTTTGTCAGTCTTGGTTGTCAGTCCGGTGGCAGAAGGCGTGGAGGGCCAAAAATATTGCCCAGAGCTCCAGAAGTTTGATTTGCAACTGGCATTCCATCTGAGACCAACTGCCTTGCGTGCAGAGGTACTCATAGTGAGCTCCCCATCCCAGCAGGGAGGCATCTGTGGTAAGAACCCTCTGAGGGTGGGTGCATGCCTGGAAGGGCATCCCAGCCTGAAGGTGGCAGAGAAGCTGCTGCCAGCTGGCAGGTCACTCTTATCCTGTCTCAAAGTCTGCCCGTGGCTTGTGTCCATTGGTTGTGGAGGCACCACTGAGTCGCCCTCATGTGTAGGCAGGCGTAAGGGGTCACATGGACTGTGGAGGTCATGTGGCCCAGCAGGTGGGCAAACAGGGCCAGACGCCCCCCCCCCCCCCACTGTGGGCTGCTGAGGCCCTCCTGGGGGAGAGGAGGCCATGCCCAAGGATCAAAAACTCCCTCCCAGCTGGCCAGGGCCGGTGCCTGGGCATTAGGGATCTTCAACTTGCGAGGACCATGCCCTTGCCCTTTGAGGTGTTGTCCTTGGTGTGTGTTAGAGAAGACTTGGTACTGTGGGGCATTACCAAAAAAAACCTTTTTCCTCAGGAAGACAGGCTTCTTCCCTGGGGATTTCTTACAGGGATGCATCGAGGTCTTCTTAGAGAGTCTGATCCTGGAAAGGAGCTCAGTCTATCTCTGCAGCTTTGTCTGCCATGAGTTTCCCATAGAGGTTCTCTCCAGTGCAAGGGACATCGATGAGTTTGTCCTGGACCCAATGCTCGAGGTCAGATGACTGCAGCCATGTCCCGATCTCAAAGATGCCTACGTTCATATTCCCATTCACCCCCTTCATTAGTAGTATCGCCGCTTCATTCTCAGCAGGGAGCACTATCAGTACTGGCTGATGCCCTTAGGCCTAGCCTCCGCCCCACAGGTCTTCATGAAGTGTCTAGCTGTTGTCGCTGCTTTTCTCCAGACTCAAGGGGCCTTTGTCTTCCCTTAGCTGGATGACTAGCTGATAAGAGGTAGGACACCGGACAAGGTCCAGCACTCCGCGAGACTCACTATACAGGTGCTAGAACATCTGGGCTTTACGATGAATTACTCAAAGTCTCACCTGCAGCCTGCTGGGTGCCTAGAATTCATTGAGGCTCTCCTGGGTATTACTCTAGCTCAAGCCTATCTGCTGTCAGACTGGACCCAGCACTTAGTCACTCTTATGCATGATGTACAGAATAGCCAGATCATGACGGCTCGGCAGATGCTGTGCCTCCTCGATCATATGGCCTCCACGGTCCATGTCACTCCATACGAATGGTTCTACATGCATCAGGCGCAGTGGACACTGCCCACAGTGGCTTCATGCCACCGGCCATCTCAGGAACAAAGTGGTGGTCCCTCTGTTCAAGCAATCCCTCTCCTGGTGACTACAGCCTCCAAATCTGCTTGCAGCTCTCCCTTTTCAGGCCCCCTCCACATCAGCGCATTCTCATAACGGATGCCTCCAAGATGGGCTGGGGGGCTCATCTAGATGGCCTCTGTACACAGGGACTGTGGGCGGCTTGGGAAAATCTACACCAGATCAACTTCCTGGAGCTCCGGGCCCTTGCCAACGTGCTCCAAGCGTTTCAGCAGCAACTGGCCAACCAAGTGGTCCTCATCCATATGGACAAACAGGTGGCCTCATCCATATGGACAAGCAGGGCAGCACAAGCTCATACCTCCTTCTGTTGGAAGGCAGTCCACCTCTGGAAGTTCGCAATCTCTCACAGCATGCTCCTCAGGGTGGTGTATCTACCCGGGGAGCACAATGTCCTAGATCTAGCAGATCGTCTCAGCAGAGTCCTTCAGTCACATGAGTGGACCCTCAGCAAACGAGTAGTGAACCACATCTATTGGAAGTGGGGCACACCATAGATACATCTCTTTGCAACCCCACACAACATCCAGGCTGCTGTGGTTTTGCTCCAGAGTATCATACAGCAAAGTGACAGCTTCCAATGCTTTTCTCCTGGAATGGAGCGAAAGCCTCCTATATGTCTACCCAACTCCTCTAGCAGCCAAAGCTCTGTTCATAGTGGCTCCCTCTGCTGTTCAAGCTTCAAGCGGAGGGAGCCATTATGATCTTCATAGCACCGCACTGGCCCAGGCAGCCATGGTTTCCTCTTCTCCTTTGGCTGTCCCAGAGGCAGCTTCTCCGACTCGGCTGAGCTCTGGATCTGATCTCTCAGGATGGGAGATCCCTTTTTCACCCCAAATGTCCGATCCCTAGCTCTCAGATTCCATCATAATAGAGGGGTCCTACCTAAAGTGTTTTCTTTTTTCATCTCAATTGGTCGGTAGTACTGCCCACCTGTTTTCTAGACCTCACACCAACAGGGCTGAGGCTGCTACATACATATTGGATTGTAAGAAAGCACCGGCATTCTACCTCGACCATACCAAAGCTCACCACTCTTCCTCTCAGGTTTTTGTCTCTTTTGACCCCAATAGGCTGGGTGTGGTGGTTTCAAAGCATATCCTGTCACTTTGTGTTACCGACTGCATCTCCTTCGCTTATGCTCAAGCTGGTCTGAGTTTGGAATGGTGTGTCACAGCTCACAATGTCCAAGCTATGGCTGCTGTGGTAGCAAACTTGCATTCAGTCTCTGTGGTGTAGATCTGTAGGGCTGCTATGTGGTCTTCGGTCACACCTTCACAGCCCATTACTGTCTGGATGGAGATTCCAGACGTGAGAGCAACTCCAGCATCTGTTTGGGGTTTAAGGCAACTTCTTCCCACTGGCCCTTCTGTTCATCAGACTACCATAGAGTTGACCTACTGTTGATGTCTATGTTGGACGCTGACTCTTGGAACCTCTCACTCTGTTGTTCTTGGTTCTTTTTACTGGCTGCCTCGCTGGGCTGTTTACAGGTTTTCTTGGTAGTCTGTAGCTGGGGAGTCCCATATGTGAGGACTGACTTCCTGCTTGGTCCCGGAGAAAGCATACTCACATGTAGCAGGTGTTCTTCAGGAATAGCAGGAATCAGTCCTCACTACCCTCCTTCTCTGTAGAGTTTTCTTTTTTGGCTTGATTACGCTATGTCACCATACTGAGGTAAGATGGCTCCTTTGGGTGGAAAGACAGGAATGTATGCATGGTTGACCTTCCAAAAGCTTCCTGTGGAAGCTGGGCAGTGTTCCCACATTGGCCCAGTTGGTGATGTCACCCATATGTGAGGGCTGATTCTTGCTATTCCTGGAGAACACCTACTAAAAGTGAGTAACTACAATTTCTTCATGGACAAGCAGGAATGAGCCCTCACATATGGGTGACATTCCCAATGTAGCCCTACATAGGAATGCTCTCCAACTTCTGTTGGGAAGGGGTGCACAGCAGGAGAACATAAGATATGTCATCCTGGGTCAGACCAATGGTCCATCAAGCCCAGTATCCTGTTTCCAACAGTGGCCAATCCAGGTCTCAAGTACCTGTTAGGTTCCCAAAGATATGCATATTCCATGCTGCTTGTCCCAGGGATAAGTAGTGGATTTCCACAGTCCTCTTTAATAGTGGTTTGTAGACCTTTCCTCCAGGAACTCTTTTCAACCCTGTTTTGAAGCCAGTTACACTAACAGCTTTTACTACATCCTCTGGAAATGAATTCTAGAGTTTGATTATGCTCCGAGAGAAGAAAATATTTTCTCTGATTAATCTTAAATGTGCCACATTGTAGCTTCATTGCATGTCTCCTAGTCTTTCTACTTTTTTGAAGGAGTAAACAACCAATCTAGGTTTACCCATTCCACTGCATTCATTATTTTATAGACCTCTATCATATTTCCCCTCAGCCGCCTCATTTTCCAAGTTGAAACGCCCTAACCTTTTAAGCCTTTCCTCATAGGGATATCCTTCCATCCCCTTTACCATTTTGGTGGCTCTTCTCTGCACCTTTTCCAATTCTGCTATATCCTTTTTAAGATATAGTAACCAGAATTGCATACAATATTCAAGGTGTGGTCGCACAATGGAGCGATACAGAGGCATTATAATAGATTTTGTTTTATTCTCTATTCCTTTCTTTATGATTACAAGCTTTCTATTTGCTTTCTTGGCTGCCGCTGCACACTGGGTGGAAGGTTTCAACATACTATCCACGATGATGTCCATATCTTTTTCCTGAGTGATGATTTCTAATATGGAACCTTTTATCATGCAACTGTAGTTTGGGGGGTTCTTCCCTAAGTGTATAACTTTGCACTTGTCCATATTAAATTTCATCTGCCATTTGGATGCCCAGTCTCCCAATTTTTCAAGATCCTCTTGCAAAATTTTCACAATCCTCTTGCGTTTTAACAACTTTGAATAATTTTGTATCATCTGTAAACTGGATCACCTCACTAGTTATTTTCATTTCCAGGTCAATTATAAATAATGTTAAAAAGCAGCAGGCCCCGCACAGATCCCTGGAATACTACACTGTTCACTATGAGCCCTACTCTTTTTCTTCTTTTAACGAGTTCCTAATCCACAATAGTACACTGCCTCCTATCCCATGACTTTTTAATTACCTCAAGAGTCTCTCATAAGGGACCTTGTCAAAGACTTTCTGAAAGTCCAGATACATTATATATCAACTGGCTCATCTTTATATACCTATTTATTCACACCTTTGGAAAAATGTAACAGATTAGTGAAACAAGACTTTCCTTGGCTAAATCCATAGTTGGCTTCCTGTCATTAAAGCCATGACTATCCACATGTTCAATAATTTTGCTCTTTTTAATGGTTTCTTCCATTTTGCCTGATACAGGCAACATCCAAGGGTGTTGAAAGAACTAAAATATGAGATTGCAGACCTGCTATTAGTAATCTGTGAACTATCATGGAGTGGAGGAGTGGCCTAGTGGTTGGGGCAAGGTACTTCAGGCCGGAAGGTCGGGGGTTCAAATCCCACTAGAGGACAGCAACCTTGGGCTGGAAGGACTGGAGTTTCTAGTCCCACAGGTTCTCCTTGTGGTCTTGGGCAAGCCACTTAACCCCCCATAGCCCATGTTCCCTGTAAAATAGTTATCTCCAAGTTATAATGCCCTGTTCAATGTAATTTCAGTTTGTTCAATGTAAACCGCACTGATGCAGAATAGCGCGGTATATAAGAGAATGTAAATAAATAAATCATTAAAATCATCTCTAATACCTGAAGATTGGAGGATCGCCAATGTAACACCAATTTTTAAAAAGGGTTCCAGGGGTGATCCGGGAAACTACAGACCGGTGAGCCTGACATCAGTACCGGGAAAAATGGTAGAAACCATTATAAAGAATAAAATTACTCAGCATGTAGACAGTAATGACCTAATGGGAGACAGCCAACATGGCTTTAGACAAGGAAGATCTTGTCTTACTAATCTGTTATGCTTTTTTGAAGGAGTGAATAAACAGGTGGACAAAGGTGAGTCGGTTGATATTGTGTATCTGGACTTTCAGAAAGCCTTTGACAAGGTCCCTCATCAGAGACTTTTGGCAAAACTAAAGAGTCATGGGATAGGAGGCAGTGTACTATTGTGGATCAGGAACTGGTTAAAAGATAGAAAGCAGAGGGTAGGGCTAAATGACCAATTTTCCCAATGGAGAAAGGTGAATAGTGGTGTACCCCAGGGATCTGTGCTGGGTCCGCTGCTTTTTGATATATTCATAAATGACCTGGAAAGTGGAATAACGAGTGAGGTTATCAAATTTGCAGATGACACAAAACTATTTAAAGTTGTTAAAACCCAAGAGGATTGTGGAAAATTGCAAGAGGATCTTGATAAATTAGAAGACTGGGCATCAAAATGGCAGATGAAATTTAATGTGGACAAGTGCAAGGTTATGCACCTAGGGAAGAACAACCCAAACTATGGTTACACGATGCAAGGTTCCACATTAGGAACCACCACCCAGGAAAAAGATTTAGGCGTCATTGTGGATACCATGTTAAAACCCTCGGCCCAGTGTGCAGCGGCGACCAAGAGAGCAAATAGAATGCTAGGTATGATAAGGAAAGGAATGGAAAATAAAACAAAAGATATTATAATGCCTCTATATCGTTCCATGGTGAGACCGCACCTTGAATATTGTGTGCAATTCTGGTCGCCGTATCTTAAAAAGGATATAGCGATTTTAGAAAAGGTTCAGAGAAGAGCCACCAAAATGGTAAAGGGGATGGAAGGATACTCCTATGAAGGAAGGCTAAAAAGGTTAGGGCTCTTTAACCTGGAAAAGAGACGGCTGAGGGGAGATATGATAGAAGTCTAAAAATTAATGAACGGAGTGGAACGGGTAAACGTAGATCGATTGTTTACCTTATCAGAATATAGAAAGATTAGGGGACATGCAATGAAGCTACAGGGTAAACTATTTAAGACTAATAAAAGAAAATATTTTTTCACTCAACGTGTAATCAAACTCTGGAATTTGTTACCGGAGGATGTAGTAAAGGCTGTTAGTGTAGCTGGGTTTAAAAAAGGTTTGGACAAGTTCCTGGAGGAAAGGTCCATAAACCATTATTAAGAAGGGACCTAGGATATCAATGCTTGACCCAGTACAAGCATTGCGGAACCTGTGTCTTTTGGGGAAAATGCTAGGTACTTGTGACCTAGATTGGCCACTGTTGGAAACAGGATACTGGGCTTGATGGACCTTGGTCTGACCCAGTATGGCATATCTTATGTTCAGACATCAAGCTCACCAGTCTGTAGTTTCCAGGATCACCTCTGGAACCCTTTCTAAAAACTGTAATTACACTAGCCACTCTCCAATCCTCAGGTACTACAGATGATTTTAAGGGTACATCACAGATTACTAAATGTAGGTCTGCAATCTCATATTTCAGTTTTTTCAGCACCCTGGGGTATATGCCATCCAGTCCAGGTGATTTGCTGCTCTTGAGTTCATCAAATAGCTGTAATAAATTTTCCTAATTTATTGAGATTTGTTTCAATTCCTCTGATATATCATGTTTGAATATCATTTCTGGCATGTTAAGTTTCCTACATCATCCTCAGTAAAGATTAAAGCAAGTAATTCATTCAGTCTCTGCACTATGGCCTTGTCCTCTCTTAGTGCCCTCCTTTACCCCTCTATCATCTAATGGTCCGACTAGTTCTCTCTCACAGGTGTTTTGCTACAAATGTACTTGGAAAAAGTCTTTAGTACGTACTTTTACTTCCACAGTAAGTTTCTTTTCAAATTCTCTTTTTGCCTGTTTTATCAATGCCTTGCATTTAACTTGCCAGTACTTATGTTGTTTCCCATTTTCATCATTTAGCTCTTTTTAAGATTTTCTGAAGGATTTTCTCTTAGCTATATAGAACATCCTTTTTCACCTCACCTTTAAGCCATGCTGGCTGTCGTTTGACCTTCCTTCCACCTTTTTTTAAAGCATGGAGTACATCTAGATGACATCACAATCAGAATAGCCCCATCAACATCCAGAACACTGAAATCAGTTTGCAATAAGACCACACCCCTTTTCACAGCAATTTTATGGATGTCTTTTATGTCCTGTGTCCTGGCAACAGGTTGATCCCATGGTATCTAACCTCGACTGCCCCTTGACCTCAGCTGTGATTTCTATTTCTTGCATGTACATTAATAAAGAAGGGGAAAGTGTGATAAACAGGGAATGCTGTCATACCAAAGGGATCAATGCTTAGCTGTATGATTATAAGATAGTGAGCAAGTGGGATAGAAGAGTTTCAACGCTGAGGTCCTTGACTGGTCAGTTCTTGAATGAACACAGAACATTAGAGCATTCATTTTATGATCTGTGAATTAAGTCTTATTTCTCTGTCATCAGAAAAACTGCTGGTTTCAAAAAGTGAAGTTACTATATCTCACAAAGGATATAAAAAAGACTTAAAACAGTTCAGAGGAAGGGGACCAAAATGATTTGGAACCTGTGCCAGAAGAGATTGAGAAGGGATTTGAAGATCTAAAAAACTGTACCCAGAGGACAGGAGGATCAGTGTAGATATGACATAGCCTTTAAATACTTAAAGGATATTAATGAACAAATAAACCTTTTTCAATGAAGGGAAGGGAAAATGAGAGGGCATAAAATGAAGCTGTGAGGAGGTAAACTTAAAAATATCAGGAAATACTTTTTCATGGAAAGGGCAGTGGCTGTTTGGAATGCCTTTCCAATGGAGGGGTGGAGCAAATACAGTGATGGAATTCAAAAAGATATGGGTCAGACACAGTGGATCCCTATATAGCAAGAGGATAAAATAAAAAGAAACTTAAGAGTCATGTGATGCCAGGCTGAGGCAAGGGCGTATGGTGGCAGCGCTCCCAGGCCGCACCAGCTAAGTGCTGTAATAATATTTAGTTCATACCTGTAAAACAACAGTTTCTGGTGGAGAAAGGCATGGCATCTAAAGCTGACTCCAGGAAAATGTCTAAGGCGCCGACTGGAGCCGCAAAAACAGCAAGGAAGTCATGCCAGCCGACCATGGCAGAGTGTCTCATATCACCAGGGGGACTGACGAGAACAGAGTTCGCAGTGGTAAATGCCAGACTCATGTTGCCCCAAATGGTAGTGATACTGGCAGCAATTAGAGGGCAGCACTGACCTGGTGGGGAAATTGGCCGCCATTCAGGGGGAGCTACGTGAAGCACTGACAGAAATCCAGGCTGCAGTAGGCCACATTGGGAGAGCAGAACAGCGCATCTCAGACGTGGAGGACGACTCAGCCCACCATTACCAAATAAAAAAACTGTGCCAAAGAAGATGACTTAGAAAACCACTCACGGAGATCCAACCTGAGGATACTGGGCCCTGCCGGAGGGAGGAGGTGAGCAAGGCATGGCAGAATATATAGAGAACCTACTGCAGGGAGTGGTTTCGAGAACCCCCCTCCCAGACCGGTGTTGTAGTTGAGCTGGCGCATTGGGTACCAGGAAGACAAGCACAGCCCCGGGACAGGCCACGACCTATGTTGGTCAAAATATTAAACTTCAGACACCGGGATTGGATCCTGAGGCAGGTCCGGCAGATTGGGGCAATTTTGCATCAAAACAGCAAAATATGGATATCCCCGGACTACAGCTTGGACCTAGACAAGCAGCAGCAGGCCTTCAGAGATATTAAACGTCTACTGGCAGGCCATGGTATACCACAGGCACTTCTGTACCCAGCACGGCTGCTGGTTGTGTGGAAGGGAGAGGCGCTGTTCTTTGGAGACCCCAAGGAGGCCAAGGACTTTCTCCAGCAACACTTTCCAGATGATCCATCTCTTAGCAAGGAAAGGTTAAATAGGAGAGAGGAAAGAGGGAATTTTTCACAAGATGACGCTCTCATGTGCAGTTACAAGGAGAATCACCGCCGGGTGGAACCTCAGCCACAGCAACCAGTTGAACTGTATGTATAAAGACCATAAAACAGGACAATGAACAGTTAGGTTTGAAATGAGCCGGTGGGATTCAGGAAGACAGAGACTGGAACATACTGTCCATTGGACCACCTGTGTGAGGCCTTGTCGATACAGGGAAGCCCCGATAAGAGGCAAAGCACAATCCACACCCTGGGAGGAGGACAGGTCCTGACCACCAGAGTCCCACCCCCCTCCCCCCACACACATAGGTGGAGCAGGCTCACCGACACCTCCAGGAGGGTTCCTCCAGGTGATCATTGTCAGTTAGTATAGATTAAGAGATGTTAATATGTTATACTGTTCTTAGGTTGTATGTGGGCTATCTGTGCAGGAGAGGGGAGGGAGGGGTGGAAGAAGGGCAGTGTGTGCATGGACAGGGAGAATGAATGAAAAGGAGTATTAAAATCATGTCCCTTAATGTCAGGGGGCTGAAAACACCATGAAGGAGGGACTGGTGCTTAAGGAACTGTCCACCTATCATTCCGATATATACCTCCTACAAGAGACTCACCTGGGGAGGCAAGTCACAACAAACTGCAGATCAGCTGGGCTGCAGAGGTGTCCCACTCACCAGGGAAGACCAACAGTGCAGAAGTAGCAGTGATTTTTAGGAAAGGGCTGTCCTATCAAAGTATAAGGAAATGGAAGGACACACAGGGTAGAGCAATTGCTTTGGAAATCCAACTTTGGGGACTACTTCTAGACACTCAGTGGTCAAAGGCATTTCTAGACTAAGCTGTAAAATTAGAGGGCATAACATGAAGCTGTAAGGAGGCAAATTGAAAGGCAATGTCAGGAAATAGTTTTTCACTGAAAGGGTGGTGGATGCTTGGAATGCCCTCCCGATGGAAGTGGTGGGGGCAAACACAGTGACAGAATTCAAAATGGCATGGGACAGACACAGTGGATCCCTTTATAGTAACAGGATAAAATCAAAATAAACATAACTATCTCTTATATCTCAACAAATAAGTGGGACCTACAAGGAGTGGTGGGTATACCCCTAAACAAAGGCATGGAGGGGGCGACCTGCAAAGAGCAGCAGGTGCACCTACTCTTGCCACCTTGCTGGGCAGACTAGATGGACCATGCTGGTCTTTATCTGCCATCATATACTATGTTACTTCTATGTATTGTGAACCTCCATGTCCCTAATTCTGGACAGAGGGGATTTCTACAGCACATACTTCAGAAAATTGAGAGCTGGACTACATTACCAGTACTGTATGGAGGAGATTTCAATGCGGTAGTTAAGGTAGCAGAAGACAGTACATCAGCAAATAAGAGCAGTCTAGAGTAGGGGGTATCTACAGGCTCTATGATAGGTAAATTTAGCCTAATCGATATATGGAGTCTTCAGAATCCGGGTACACATGAATATACATGTCACTCTGTGGTACATGCCTCCTATTCAAGAATAGATCTTATTTTGGTAGGCCCTTTGTTGTGCCCCTGGGAGACTAGTTGCAAAATAGGCAGTATTATTTGGTCAGACCATGTCCCTGTACATCTTTGGCTAGGGCTAGATGGAAGGGATGATAGGACAAAGAAAACCTGGAGGTTATACCTCTCCTCAATTGCAAAGGGGGAAGGAGAAAAGGAGGTTGAGAGTGCCATAGATTACCTTCAGAACAATGATCGAGAGGAGTTATCCCTGATGATTCTTCAGGATGCTTTGAAAGCGGTATGAAGGGTCCCACAAGAAAAAGGATAGGGATAGATATAAGGTAGTACTAGAGGCAAAAATCAGGAGACTGGAAAGAGCATAAATGCAGGCCCCCTCTGAGGGAGGGGAGTGCAAACTAGAGCTGAAGAGGGGAATTAAAGAGCTTATTCAGAGAGGAACTAGAGGTACAAATCAAGAAGAGCAACCACACATTTTACGCCAAGGGAGCTCAACAGCTAAAGCAGAAACAGATCCAGACCATCATACTTCAGGTGAAAGACATTGGAGGGCAGATGCATCATGACAAGTAGGCATTGAGAATGTCTTTGTAAAATAATACACAGATTTATACACCTGTCCACCACAGGAGGGACAGATAGAAACATATCTGGAGGGAAAGGTGAATCAGCTTCACAGAGGAGCAACGAGACTGTTGGATAACCCAGTCACCGAGTTGGAAGTACAGAAAGCCATAGATAGGCTGCCCCTTCATAAGGTGGTAGGCCCAGACTGTTTTCCTCCCAAATTTTACAAAGCATTTGGGAGTATTCTTTTCCAATCCTATGCAGGGTATACAACAAAGCTAGAGAAGAGGGAATTATACCACCTTTGTTCTTAGAAGCGCACGTCATACTTATACACAAAAAGGGGAAAGAGCCAAGTAATCCAGGATTGTTATCACCCGATATCTCGTCTAAACACAGATGCGAAGGTACTAGCGAAAATCTTTGCACTGCAACTCAACCGCTTAGTACCTGAGCTTATCCATATTGATCAAATAGGTTTTATAACAGGTTGAAATGGGGCCGACAATGTGCAGTGGATGTTGGGAATGGCCTATCAGTGCGGAGACATGTGTGCACAGCGAGCAGCTTTCTTAGCTCTAAATGAGGAAAAGGCCTTAGACTGGGTCAAATGGCCATTCTTGCAGAATATACTGCAAGCTTACAAATTTGGAGAGAACTTTCTACAAGTGATATCAGCATTATATAGTAAACCCAAAGCGCGGTTGCACATTAATGACTCACTCTCATCATGTTTTGAGCTACACAGAGCAATGAGGCAGGAATGCCCATTTTCCTCACTTCTGTTCACTCTTTCTTTGGAACCATTTGCCCAGTCAATTAGGCTTGATACAGGGATAGAAGGCATACGGGTGGGAGGGGTTGAACACAAGGTAGCAATGTATGCTGACAACACACTCCTATTTCTCTCAAATCTAGAAAACTCATTAGCAGTTTTCCAACACGAATACAGGAAATTTGCAGAGGTATCAGGATATAAGTTAAACTCAACTAAGTTGACTGCTCCCATTTCATGTACAGCCCGACATGATGGAATGGATTAAAGATCGTCATCCCTACCAATGGGAACAGAGGTGCCTGTCTTATTTAGGGGTGAAAATTCCCATACAGACGCATAAACTCTTCCAATTGTACTAACTATGTTAAAGAAAATTTGGGAGGAAATGTGCGGCTGGTCTTTTCTGGTTCCCTCCCTGACGACTAGAATTAATGCCATGAAAATGAGCATATGGGTGACGTCGGTACCAACGGAGCCCGTGTGGAGCATTTCCCCAGCTTTCAAGAAAGCCATTGGGAATGCCACCATGCATGGGAGGGTTGTGAGGACTGATTCCTGCTGTCTCTGGAGAAAACTTGTTACAGATGATTAACTTTGCTTTTTCCAGGAACAAGCAGGAAGTCAGTCCTCACATATGGGAATCCCCAGCTACAGGCTACCGAGGACCCATAGAAGAAATGCCATGGCAAGCCGTAGTCAGAAACTGGTAATCGAAGACAGCCCGAGGACACCGGGTTCACGAAAGACCACACTCCCGGTAGCAGCAGCAGAAGGGTTGGAGAGTCAGAGTTGTCTAAACCCCAAACAGATTACAGAGTACACCCTGGCCAAAGGCACTGTCCCGATGGGACTCCCTTCTCCAGGCAGTAATGCATCGCGAAGATGTCAGCAGAGGACCAGGTTGTGGCTCGACAGGTGTCTGCCAGGGGCACGGAGTGCAGATGTGCCACCGAGGTTGCCCTCACACGGACACCCAGCCTGGGCCTGAGCGAATGCGATGCAATCTGCCACCCCGAGGGAAAGGGTCTGCTTGGTGACTGCGAGCCCAAATAGGCAGGGTCATAGGAAATGAAGAGCCGCTCAGACCTGCGGTGGGCCTCCATGCGCTGCAGAAGGAGAGAGACCTCCTACAGTTGAGGGTATGGAGGATCGCTGACGCCCAGTAAGCGTGGGGCTTCAGGAAGAAGGTCGGTAGCACTATCTCCTGGTTGAGGTGAAAATCCGAGACAACCTTCGGGAGAAACTTGGGGTGCGTTCGGACAACTACCTGGTTCCTGTAGAATCTCATGTAGGAAGCGTCGGCCATCAGGGCCTGGAGCTCACTGACCCTCTAGGCCGAGGTGAGGGCTACCAGAAAAAAACATCTTCCAAGAAAGGTGCTGAAGCGAGCAGCATGCCATTGGCTCAAAGGGTGGTTGGATTATTTTATTTATTTAGCTGTATTTATTTATTTAGCTGTATTTATATCCCGCTTTTCACCGGGTCAAAGCGGTCAATTGGGAGATACATTTAACACGAGGGGATATGACACACATACGCTAATACTTACAGGGAACATGGGCATTGGAGGGTTAAGTGGCTTGCCCAAGACCACAAGGAGTGCCTATAGGACTAGAAATCCCAGTCCCTCCGGCCTGAGAATGCTGTCACCAGGTGGGACTTGAACCCCCGGCCCTCCGGCCTGAAGTACCTTGTCCTAACCACTAGGCCACTCCTCCCCGTGAGGACGACATTGAGATCCCACTCTGCCGGAGGTGGTCGGATAGGAGGCCTGAAAAGAAGCAGCCCGCGTATACAGCAGGAAACCAACCAGCGGCTGGCCTGAGAGGGGTTTGCCCTCAACTGGGTGGTTGTTGGCTGAGATTGCGCTCAGGTGGACCCTGACCGAATTAGACTTTAGGCCCGCCTGCTGGAGATGGAGTAGGTACTGCAGGACCAGGTGGGTGGGGCAAGAAAACAGGTCAGCCCATACCTCCAAGCACCACATGGATAACCAACACCACTTAAAGGCATACGCCCTCCTAGTCAAGTCCTTACATGATGCCAGCAATTGTCCTTGATGTCCACTGGGAGACGAAGAGGGGCTAGTGAGACCCTCTCAGTCACCAAGCCATGAGGGATAGAGACCTCAGGTTCAGGTGAAGCAGGAGACCCTCCTCCTGTGTCAACAAGCCCGGTGCACTGCTTGTTGCACTAATGAGAGGTGGAGCAGCAGCAGGAACCAGAGACGTCGAGGCCACTGCGGGGCCACGAAGATCACAGAGGCCCCATCCCACTAAATCTTGAGGAGAGCCCATGCTATGAGCGGGGTGGGAGGAAATGCATACAGAAGGCCACGGCAGCAGGAAGGCATTGGAGGCTGCAGAACCACAGGAGCTAAGAATTCATAGGGTTGGCGAAAAGGTCCAGGACTGGAGTCCTCCAGCGCTGGAACAGCCACTGCGCTATCTGCAGGCAGAGATGTCACTCGTGTGGCTGGAGGATCCGATTCAGTCTGTCTGCCAGTATGTTCTCCTGACCTGGGAGATAGGTAGCCCATAGGGCTATGCCTTGATGGATCGAAAAGGACCATAAGGCTACCGTCTCGAGGTAGAGGCTGTGAGAGCCGGTGACCCCCTGCTTGTTCATTTAGAACATTGCTATTCGGTTGTCCATCTGGAAAAGCACCGTCCAATGGTGAATGCAGTGCTTGAATGCCCAGAGGGTGAGGAAGACTGCCTGGAGTTCGAGGAAATTGATCGGTAGTCGGAACTCCTTGAGAGACCTTGTCCCCTGCGTGTGGAGCTGGCCGCAGTGTGCTCCCCAGCCCGTTACAGAGGCATCTGTAGTCAAGACTATGTCGTGCCATGGAGCCTGGAACGGCATGCCTCGAAGCAGATTCCGGATGTCCCGCCACCAGTCAAGGGACTCAAACAGTTGGGGGATGACCGGGATGGCATCTCCAAGACTGCCCATCGCCTGAGCCCACTGAGTGCGAAGGCACCACTGCACCGCTCGCATGTGTAGATGAGTGTCAGGGACGACGTGGACCATCGAGGCCACTGGCCAAGAAGATGGAGCATCACCCAGGCCGAAACTGCATCGCAGCACTGGACCGCGGAGGCCAGAGCAATGAGGCGGTCTGCCCTGTCCTGGGGGAGGAAGGCCTTTGCCCAGTGGGTGTCGAAGCACACACTAATGAACTCCAGGGATTGGACCAGAGTGAGATGGGACTTCAGGTAATTCACCACGAGGCCGAGGTGCTCGAGGAGATGGATGGCCTGTCGTGCGGGCCATGGCCTGTCGTGCTTCATCAGCCATCTCTTTTGTAATGAGCCAATTGTCTAGATAAGGGTAGACGAAGGTGCCCTGTAAATGAAGGTGCGGTTACCAATAGGCACTTGGTGAACACTCGCGGGGCGGACGCAAGACCGAAGGGAAGTACCCTGTATTGGTAGTGGTTCCCTTGTACTCTGAAGCGTAAGTATTTTCTGTGCTTTCGATGGACCAGTATATGAGCATACACATCCCGAAGGTCCAAGGAGCATAGCCAGTCACCCTGCTGGAAGAAGGGCAGCAAGGCACCAAGGGAGAGCATTTTGAACCTCTCCCGCACCAGATATTTGTTGAGATTTCTTGGATCGAGGATGGGTCGGAAACTGCCCGTCTGCTTTGGCACAAGGAAGTAAAACAGGAGTAGAACCCAAAACCTCTGAGGTGTGACGTGACCACTTCCACTGCTCGCTCCTTGAGGAGTTTGGCAAGCCTCTGCACCAAGAAGACCTGGTGCGTGGAGAGCAGAGTGGGCTCCGTGGGGCAGAAGGGTGGAGGAAGCCAATCCAGATGAAGGAGGTAACCCTCTCTGACGACCTAGAGGACCCAGGCATCTGAGATGACAGACTCCCATCGGGAGCAAAGTGGACCAGGCACCCTCCCACCGGTAGCTGGGTTGCCGGGGAGGTGAGCAGCTATGCATCTGGCGTCAAAAACCTGAGGCCAACTGGGCTGGGGCCAGGGTCTGGCTCCTGGGACCCTTAGGCTTACGCGGACCCTGGTGGCCGACGCCGGAGGATAAGGTGGGTAGCCCCGATAGGGGAGACCCTTCCTCTGAAAGAAAGGCTTCTTGCCCTGTTGCTTCTTTCACAGGAGGGAAGAAGTCTTCCGGGAGAGACGGGTCCAGGTTTTGTACTCAGTCTCAATCTCCACCACTTTGTCCTCCATCAGTTTGCTGAACTGCTTGCCCAAGCACGGTACATCAAGCAGTTTTTCTTGGACCCATTGTTCGAAGTCTGAGGACTGGAGCCAGGCCTGTTGCCTGGCTCCAATACCTGCAGTCACTACCCGAGCAGAGGACTCAAAGCAGCGCGAGAGAGGTACTTTGAACAGTCCCCCACTGATTTCAGGAGGAACTGGAAACGACGTAATCACCATCGAAGCCCACTTGGAAACCCCCGAGTTCCTCTGTGAGGTCACGAAGAACATACTGATATATAGCTGGTAAGCCTGGATGTGGTAAGCCAGCATGGAACCTTGGTAGGCCTTTCACCTGAGGGCATCAAGGACGCGAGACTCCCTACCTGGCGGAACTGAAGAGTGGGTTTTTGGGCTCTTCTGCTTCTGCATGGCAGATTTCACTACCATTGAGGTATGGGGGAGCTGGATCTTCTCAAAGCCGGACCCCCGCTGGACCCTGTATATGGTGTCCAGACACTTGCTGACAATGGTGAAAGACGCAGGCATCTCCCACATGTGGAGGAGCAGCCGGGTTAGAATGGGTGGGACCAGAAACATGAGGGATTCCCTGGGCGGGGCCTTGTATTGCAAAATATCAAGTTTCTCTTCAGATTGTGGGCTCGAGCCATGTCCCGCATAAACTCCAAAAAGGAGGTATCCTCGGGAGGCGACTGCTGCTTCTGAGCGGGTGGGGAAGGATCTGAGGGGATGTCCCGAGAAGTCCGGGATTCAGGAGAAGTATCCCCATCGGATTCCAAGTCTGAAATCTCTGAGGGGGACTTGGAACTGGGCTGCTCGAGCAGAGCGTATGAAATGCGCTGGGCTCTTGAGGCTGAAGCCCCTCTGGAGCCAGAGGCGCTGGCTCAGAAAGATCTCACACCCGAGGACCGGGACGGACAGCGAGACCTCTGCCGACATCCCTTACGAGGCTCCTGGCTCTCGGGGTTGCCGTGGCAGTCTGGGGAGCCAAGACAGGTGTCACTCTCAAAGTCTCAGAGCACGTGCCAGCAGGACCTGGCACCAGCGCCTGTTGGGCAGCAAGGAAGGCAGAGATGCTGCGCTTCAGTGCTAGCATTTGGGCCTCCCACTCAGGAGTGGGGCCCTGCGACGTTGACCCTGGGGTAACCGGGTCGGGTGTCAACGAGAAGAGAGGGTCCTAGCCGGGATGACCCTCAGGAGACCGGGTGCCATCGCTGGAGGCCTCCGTATTTGAATGAGGTACCTTTCAGGGCCGCTCCTTCTCTGACTCTAGGGATTGTCGAGGAGGGCTAAGGGACCGAGCGCAAGAACGCTCACACTTGACTGGAGGCCCCAACAGGTTCCTCGAGGCCTTCTTCTTCTTCCGCTCCCTTTCGGGGGACCCTTTCTCAGAGTGATGCCGGGGCCACAGGGAACCCCAGAGGCAGAGAGTTGGTGGAGCGGGAAACTACCGGGGACACCGGGACCATCTTGCAGAAAATATCATCCAGTTTCTGCTTACGGCTCTGGATGGCCTTGGAAGACATCTTTTTAGAAAGGGAGCAGAGCTCCGGATTATGATCCACTCCAAGACACAGAAGACAACAGTCATGGGTGTCTGTGAAGGACATGTTTTTGGAGCATCTGTCACACTTTTTGAAACTGGAGGCCATGGGGGCAAGAAGGATCCCTATAAGGTCTAAGACCTTCGGTTTGGCCAGCAGTTGAAAAGGACACGAAACGCACTGGCGACGAATTCACAAAGAAAAAAAATGGAAAAAAAGAAAAATAGCAAAGTTCCGGGGTCCGCTGGCGGGAAGAGGACTGGGAAACCAAAATAGAAAACAATATGAGAAAACTTTTTCCGAGGTACAGGGATGTACGTCCGAAGGGCTCCAAAGAAAAAGGGAGACTGATCAAGATGGCACCCTTGGGCGGGAAGGGGACCACACATCCATAGTGGCATTCCCAAAAGCTTTCTTTGAAAACGTGGGGAAATGCTCTGCGCGGGTTCCGTCGGTGCCGTCACCCATATGTGAGGACTAACTTCCTTCTTGTTCCTGGAGAACCTTGAATTACAGTCTCCGATACCTGAACAGACAGCAGGCAGCAAAAGCACCTCGAAAAGAAAAGCTGAAGGCCGCTGACCCTAAAATGGCAGAAACCCAGTCCCCAAGCCCGAGTTCAACCAAGACAGCATTCCTGGTGGTGGTAGTTTCCCAGGCCCTGGAGACCCAGTTTGGAAGCCTGGCAGCTAAAATGGAGACTGTGGCACAGGTGGTTGCAGTATTTACAAACCACCTCAGGCAAGTGGAGTAGCGAGTTGGGGAGCTTAAAGACAGGGCTCGGACACTTCAGGAGTGAGTGCAAAGCCTGGAGGAGCAATCCAAATGCCAGTCCGAAAAGACTGAAGATCTTGAAAATTGTTGCAGGCCGAAGAACCTGCAGTTTATTGGACTGACAGAATCTTAGCGACACAGGGGGTGCACTTCACCCTGGCAAATCCAGCCCAGCTTCGGGTGCAGCTAGGCGGGGAACAGCAGTCATTTGACACTATCGGCAACCGCGGAGTTCTGCTCATTCCAATGGCCGGCCTGACTTTCTTTCAGCCCTTTCCAATAGCTGTCAGGATTGGTTGCAAAAGTGAAGAATTGATCTACAGACCAAAGCTTGGAGGACTGATTGGTGATTGGCGTTTGGACAGTGATACCCTAGTGCTGAGAGACTTTCTGATACCACGCTGGGACAGGAGCTCAGATGCCCCTCGGCTGGTTCTTTGGCAGGAACGGTAGAGTGTCTCACTGCCTCTTTATTTTCCCCCCATTCCTGCTTTCAGACTCTCCTTGCTCTCCCTCATCACTCCTTTTTGTTTTCTCTTCCCTTTGTGTTGGCCTTTTCATATAGAAACATGATTGACAGAAAAAGACCACATGGCCTCTATCTAGTCTGTCCTTCCATATCAACAACTACAACAGTCCACTTTTTACCTTTAGAGATCCTCTGTGTTGGTCCCATAATTTATTGAATTCAGTTACTGTCCTCATCTCTACCATCTCCACTGGGAGACTATTCCACGGATCCACTACTCTTTCCGTAAAGAAATATTTCCGCATATCACTCCTGAATCTATCTCCCTTCACCCTCATCCCATGTCCCCTCGTAGCAGAACTTGCTTGCAATTGAAAGAGGCTCTCTCCCTGAACATTTATGCCACGGAGGTATTTAAACATCTCAATCATATCACCTCTATCCCGCCTTTCCTCTAAGGTGTACATATTAAGATCCTTAAGTCTGTCCTCATATGCTTTATAATGAAGCCCACTAATCATTTTAGTAGCCACACTCTGCACCGACTCCATCCTGTTCACATCCTTTTGAAGGTGCGGTCTCCAGAATTGCACACTATACTCCAAATGAGGTCACACTAAAGACTTATAGAGAGGCATTATCACCTCCTTTTTTCTGCTAGCCATTCCTCTCCGTATGCACCCAAGCATCCTTCTAGCCTTTGCCGTCGCCCTTTCCACCTGTTTAGCTACCTTAAGATCATCAGACACAACCACGCCTAGGTCCCGGTCTTCTTTAGTGGACAAAAGTACTTCACCTCCTATACTGTATTGCTCCCTTGGATTGCTGCAGCCCAAATGCATGACCTTACATTTTTTAACATTAAATCCCAGCTGCCAAATTCTAGATCATTCTTCAAGCTTAGCTAGATCCCTCCTCATGTTATCTATACCTTCCTGGGTGTCTACTCTATTGCAGATTTTGGTATCATCTGCAAAGAGGCAAACCTTACCCAACAGCCCTTCCGCTATATCACTAACAAAGATGTTAAAAAGAATCGGACCAAGGACAGATCCCTGGGGCACACCACTGGTAACATCCTTCTCCTCAGAGTGAGCTCCATTTACTTGTACTCTTTGTCGCCTCCCACCCAACCAATTTCTAACCCAAGCAGTAACTTTAGGGTCCATCCCTAGGGTGCTCAGTTTGTTTATAAGTCGCCTGTGAGGAACAGTGTCAAAGGCTTTACTGAAATCTAAATACACCACATCTAGAGCTCTCCCTCGGTCCAACTCCCTGGTCACCCAGTCAAAGAAATCAATCAGATTTGTTTGACAAGACCTGCCTCTGGTGAATCAATGTTGCCTCGGATCCTGTAATCCGCTGGACTCCAGAAACCTCACTATTTTCTCTTTCAGCAGCGTTTCCAATAATTTACTCACCACAGAAGTTAAACTAACCGGCCTGTAATTTTCAACCACATCCTTACTTCCGTTTTTGTGTAAAGGCACCACATGAGCCTCTCTCCAGTCCTTTGGCACCACTCCCGACTCCAACGAGGCATTGAAAAGGTCAGTCAGTGGAGCTGCTAGAACGTCCCCAAGTTCCCTCAGTATTCTAGGGTGTATCCCATCCGGTCCCATCGCTTTGTCTACTTTAAGTTGAGCTAGTTTCTCACGAACACAGTCTTCTGAAAATTGTTCAAGATGTCCCTCGCTTCTGTTCCTATTTGTGGGTGTTTTCTGAGGTCCTGCTCCTGGTTCTTCATCTGTGAACACAGAACAAAAATATTTGTTAAGCAATTCCGCTTTATCCTTATCAGCTTCTACATATTCCCCCCGTGCACCCTTGAGTCTGACAATACCACTCTTGCCCTTCCTCTTCTCAATAATATATCTGAAAAATGTCTTATCCCCCCATTTTATTGCATTGGCTATTTCCTCCTTCTTTTGAATCTTTGCCTTCTTGACTACTTTGCTAGCTTCTCTAAGTTTTTCCAAATACAGATGCCTGTCTTCCTCTCTCTGTGATCTCTTGTATTTCATGAAGGCCTCCCTCTTTTTCTTCACTTTTTCAGCTACTTCCCTTAGAAAACCATAGTGGTCTCCTTTTCCTTTTGCCTTTATTTACTTTTTTTTTTTTTTTTTTTTTATAATATTTTACAGTGAAAACACAGCAAATTTAAATTTCAGAGAAACAAATTGCAAGAGGCATAAAGTATCCTTAAACTAATACATAATAAGAATATAGCCCACATCAATGGGGAGAAATCCATCTAATACAGAAGGAAATACTAAAAAAGAAGAAAACAAGGCTATAAACAGGCACAAGCCTGTAGCCAACTATACCGGTTTAATGAGCCCTCCCTACTCAAGGTTTGTCAACAACCTTTGGTTTCTCTCTATCCAGTAACCATTTCTCTAAATCAGAAGGCATAAGAAAAATAAATCTATCGCTATTTAAAGAAATATTACATTTACAGGGATATTTCAAAAAGAATGTTGCTCCCAAAACTAACACTCTTGGTTTTAAAGAAAGAAAAACTTTCCTGCGCATTTGAGTCGAACGTGAGACATCGGGGAATATCAGGACCTTTGCTCCACAAAATTGCGTCTCCTTTTTCTTAAAATAAGCTTTTAAAATATTTACCTTATCTTCTTCTGAAGAAAGGGTAACCAGCAAGGTAGCACGAGTGGATATAAGGTCCTGAGACTCCTCCAGAAAAGCAGTAAGATTAAACTTTTCTAGATCAACAGGAGAAGAAACCCCCTGATCCACATTGCCAGATAAAATATTTAATGGTAAGTAATAGCATTTGAGAATTGAACATACATCGGCTTGTGGATATAGGAGGACTTCTTTAAGATATTTCCGGAACAATATCATTGGAGAGAGCAACATACATAAAGGAAAATTCAAAATTCGCAAATTCCTAGAGCGATTTGCATTCTCTAGGTTCTCAATTTTTTGGTGCAAAGACAGACTATCCTTCATATATGCAGTAACTGATTCAACCGAAGTAGAAACCAAGGGCTCCATTTTTGTCACCGTGGAGCGTAAAGCCCCAAGTTGAGAATCTAGAGAGCGAAATTTCTGAACAGTATCTCCTGTAAATTGACACAAAGAAGAAATAGTTGCCGTTAAAGTATTTTCCGTGCGAGTTACCACACGCCATATATCCAATAAAGAGACTTCAGAAACTGGAAGTTCACTGGGAGGCCCAGAGGGGGGTTTCCAGGACACCACTCTCGGCAAATCCACAGTGCAAGAGAGATCATCAAAGGAAACTTCAGCTGAAAGCTCAAGGAAACCAGGAGGAAGGGGAGGGGTCCGCTCCACTGAGCTTAGACTCACGCCCTCAGCAGTGAGATTATCGGGAACAGTACCTGAGACGGTGTTTCTGGGCGTGGACACCACATGTTTCTCCATGGCACCGGTCTGCGATGTATCCTTGAGAAGCTTTTTCTTGCGTTTACCAGGCATTCTTGCAGCATCAACAGCTTATGCTCCAAAGGGGCTCACAAGGGGCGGAGATCATGCCCCTTGAGAAACCGCCCCTTTGGAAAACGCGCCGACGGCTTAGCGCCGATAGGGCCTCGGAGATATGGGGGCCGTATGATGACGTCAGCAGGGCTGCCCGCTCTGCTCGCCCGGCTCGGAACAGGCCCCTCTCTCACACAGGGCACCGGACTGCTGAAGAACGCTCCCGGGGAAGGTAAGCAGCAAGGTCTTTTTATCTGAGCCTGCGGTGACGTCAGCAGGGCTGCCCGCTCTGCTCGCCCGGCTCGGAACCGGCCCCTCTCTCACACAGGGCACCGGACTGCTGAAGAACGCTCCCCCTTTATTTACCATTTTAACAAAAAGGTTGGTTGCCCTTAAAATATCCCCTTTCAGTTTTGCCCACTGTTTTTCTACATCCCCCAGCTGTTCCCATCCCACTAACGACTCCCTGAGGTATTGGCCCATCTTTGCAAAGTTAGTCTTCCTAAAGTCTAAGATCCTCACCTTGGAATGGATTCTAACAGCCCTAGTCCTAATACTGAACCACACCATCTGGTGATCACTGGATGCAAAATGATCTCCCACTACAACATCAGAAACACTTTCACCATTGGTAAGCACCAAGTCCAGTATGGTCCCTTCACGTGTGGGGTCTGTTACCAATTGCCTGAATAGTTCTCCCTGTAGAGAATCCAGGATCTCCTTACTTCTAGATGATACTGCATCAGGAATGTGCCAATCAACATCTGGCATATTGAAATCTCCTATCAGTAGCACTTCCCCTTTCCTAGCAATGCTGCGTATGTTTTCAATTAACTCTCTGTCCACCTCTTCCTCTTGTGAGGGAGGTCTGTATATCACACCAATGTAAATAGATTTCTCTTTCCCTCTTTCTAGTTTAACCCACAATGCCTCCTCTCCCTTTTAAGCTCTGTAATTCCAAAGCTTTAATAGTAGTTTTTACATATAATGCCACTCCTCCTCCCCTTCTTCCTACCCTGTCCTTTCTGAATAAACTATAGCCAGGTATAGTTACATCCCAGTCATGGTTTTCTGTGAACCATGTTTCTGTAACTGCTACTAAATCCAAGTCAGCCACTCCACCAAAGCTTCAACATCAGGGATCTTATTTCCCATGCTACGGGCATTTATACACACTGCTTTCCATATGTTACCCCTGTTACCCATTTCCATAAAGGTATTTAATGTTATCACCTACTTGGGGGCTTTCACTTACCTGGGGGCTTTCTTCACCTATCCCCAACGAAGCTAGTTTAAAGCCCTCTTCAGTAGATTAGCCAGCCTACTACCGAAGATGCGTTGACCTTTCTTGGACAGATGGATGCCATCTCTGCTCTGCAACCCTTGGAACAGCATCCCATGGTCTAGGAAACCAAAACGCTCTTGATGACACCATCCACGCAGCCATGCATTCATCTCCAGGATGCGAGCCTCTCTGCATGGCCTTTACCCTCAACAGGGAGGATTGAAGAGAACACCACCTGTGCACCTAACTGCTTCACCCTCTGTCCCAGAGCCATGAAGTCACTTTTGATACGTTCCGAGGTATACCTGGCAGTATCATTTGTTCCAACATGGATTAGCAACATTGGGTAATAGTCAGTGGGCTTGATGAGTCGCGGCAAACTCTTCGTAACATCTTGGATTTTGGCACCAGGCAGACAGCATACCTCTCTGGACATCAAGTCTGGTCGGCAGATGGATGCCTCAGTACCCCTCAGAAGAGAGTCTCCAACCACCACTACCCTTTGTTTCCTTCTGGTCACTGATTCTGCAACATTGGGGTACTTGAACTCTGGTTCTTCCCATTCCAGGGATGCTTTCACCTCCTCCACTTCCAGGGCTGCATAATGGTTCTTCAATTCAAGGGCTGGAGAAGTTGCATTGGTGATTGTGCAGGCCCTGGTGACTTGTGTCCAACCATCGACATTCTGTTGGCACCCATCTTCTCCTGTGCTGGAGAGCTTGGTTGCTGCAAGAAGCATCTCATCAATGTACTTCTCACTGTCTTGAATGCTCCTCAGCCTCGCCACTTGTTTCCTCAGAGCTTCAGCATGCAGGCAACCTGCATATGGAACTTGTCCTTCAACTGGCATTAGGACCTCTGTCTGGACCGAGGCAGAAGCTGTAACGGGGGCAACAGCTTTAGCAATACGATTTCTCCCAGCCATTGTTTTGTTCGTGGAGCTTAGGTATCTGTTAAAGCAAAAGAGAGAGATCTACCAAGTACCAGCCGGTTTCGCAGCTGACCTTTCAGAGAAAAAGCAGTTAAATCTGTTTAAGTATATTCAAAATGTGCTGGTCCAATTCTCTGTGATTTGTTAAAGGGGGAGGTGCCCTATAAAGCAAGACTGCTCACTAGGGGTGGGTGGGAGTCGGGGTGGGTAGGGAGGGAACTAACACCTGATTAGGTGTTAGCAGTTTCTAAACCTGAGGAGGTTACTAGAGTTCAGCAACCTATTGTGCTCAAGGAAAGGTCCCCTAAAGCACCAAAAAGAAAGTAACCTTGCTTTAAAAAATATACAAAAAACCCTTTTAAGAACTCCCAGTCAGAGAGCTCCCAGTCAGAGAAGTACATTTGTTAGGAACTGGGGAACATTCTGGGGAAAGGAGGGGCTCTTCCGAAGGGATGGGCTTCACCTTAACCGGGATGGAACCAGGCTGCTGGCATTAACCTTTAAAAAGGAGATAGAGCAGCTTTTAAACTAGATATTAGGGGAAAGCCGACAGTCGCCCAAGAGCGGATGGTTCGGAAGAATGTATCTTTGAAGGATACTACCAAAAGCAGAGAGGTTCCACAAAAGAGTAAAGTAGCCCAAATGCCCTCAAGTATGGAGCAAAAAGAGCTTAAATATCCCAAATTACCCATGTCCAACAACAGCCAAATTAATATGAATAAAATACATTCTCTAAAATGCTTGTATGCAAATGCTAGAAGTCTAAAAAATAAGATGGGAGAGTTAGAATATATAGCACTAAATGAAAGGTTAGATATGATTCGAATATCAGAGACATGGTGGAAAGACGACAACCAGTGGGACACTGTGATACCTGGGTACAAACTATATCGTAATGATAGAGCTGATCAAATTGGTGGAGGGGTTGCTCTCTATGTTAGAGAGGGCATTGAGTCAGAAAGGATTAAAGTTTTGCAGGAAACAAAATCTGCTGTAGAATCTATATGGATTGAAATTCCATGTAAAAGGGGGAAGGCAATGGCAGTGGGGGTGTACTATCGAGCGCCTGGCCAGAATGACCAAATGGATGATGAAATGCTCAAAGAAATCAAGGAAGCTAACAAAAGTTACCGCACAGTAATAATAATGGGTGATTTCAACTACCCCAGTATCGACTGGGTCAGTGTCACGTCAGGACATGCAAGGGAGATAAAGTTCCTAGATGAAATAAATGACTGCTTCTTGGAGCAGCTGGTTCATGAACCGACCAGAGGGGAAGCCATATTAGACCTAATCCTTAGTGGAACACCAGATCTAGTGCAAGAGATAAGGTTGTTGGGGCCACTTGGCAATAGTGATCATAGCATGATCGCCTTTGATTTAATTAGTGGAGGAGGGATAGTAGGGAAATCCACAGTACTACATTTTAACTTTCGAAAGGGAGACTATGATAAAATGAGGAAAACAGTTAAGAAAAAACTAAAAGGAGCAGTTGCCAAGGTTAAAGACGTACATCAGGCTTGGCTGTTGTTGATAAATACTATCTTGGAAGCCCAGGCCAGCTATATTCCACGCTTTAAGAAAAGTGGAAGGAAGTCCAAAAAACTGCCAGCATGGTTTAAAGGTGAGGTCAGAGAGGCTGTTGTTGCCAAAAAAGCATCTTTCAGGAAATGGAAAAAAGAGCCAAACAACGAAACCTGGAAACAGCACAAGCACTGGCAAGTCAAATGCAAGGCATTGATAAGGCAGGCAAAGGGAGAATTCGAGAAGAAGCTTGCTGCGGAAGCAAAAACACGAAGTAAAGACCTTTTCAAGTACATTCATAGCAAAAAACCTGTGAGAGAGTCAGTTGGTCCATTAGATGATAAAGGGGTTAAAGGAGCACTAAGAGGCTACAAGGCAATAGCGGAGAGACTGAATGAATTCTTTGCTTCAGTCTTTACTGAGAAAGATGTAGGGATATTACCCATGACTGAAGTGGTATTTAAAGGTGCGGAAGAATTGAAGGAAATATCGATACATCGGGAAGATGTATTACAACTATTAGATAAGCTGAAGAGTAGCAAATCACCTGGGCCGGATGGTATACATCCAAGGGTGTTGAAAAAACTGAAATACGAGATTGCAGACCTGCTATTAGTAATCTGTGAACTATCATTAAAATCATCTCTAATACCTGAAGATTGGAGGATCGCCAATGTAACACCAATTTTTAAAAAGGGTTCCAGGGGTGATCAAGGAAACTACAGACCGGTGAGCCTGACATCAGTACCGGGAAAAATGGTAGAAACCATCATAAAGAATAAAATTACTCAGCATGTAGATAGTCATGACCTAATGGAAGGCAGCCAACATGGCTTTAGACAAGTAAGATCTTGTCTTACTAATCTGTTTTGTTTTTTTGAAGGAGTGAATAATCAGGTGGACAAAGGTGAGTCGGTTGATATTGTGTATCTGGACTTTCAGAAAGCCTTTGACAAGGTCCCTCATCAGAGACTTTTGGCAAAACTAAAGAGTTATGGGATAGGAGGCAGTGTACTATTGTGGATCAGGAACTGGTTAAAAGATAGAAAGCAGAGGGTAAGGCTAAATGGCCAATTTTCCCAATGGAGAAAGGTGAATAGTGGTGTACCCCAGGGATCTGTGCTGGGTCCGCTGCTTTTTGACATATTCATAAATGACCTGGAAAGTGGAATAACGAGTGAGGTTATCAAATTTACAGATGACACAAAACTATTTAAAGTTGTTAAAACCCAAGAGGATTGTGTAAAATTGCAAGAGGATCTTGATAAATTGGAAGACTGGGCATCAAAATGGCAGATGAAATTTAATGTGGACAAGTGCAAGGTTATGCACCTAGGGAAGAACAACCCAAACTATGGTTACACGATGCAAGGTTCCACACTAGGAAGCACCACCCAGGAAAACGTTTTAGGCGTCATTGTGGATACCATGTTAAAACCCTCGGCCCAGTGTGCAGCGGCGGCCACGAGAGCAAATAGAATGCTAGGTATGATAAGGAAAGGAACGTAAAATAAAACAAAATATATTATAATGCCTCTATATCGTTCCATGGTGAGACCGCACCTTGAATATTGTGTGCAATTCTGGTCGCCGTATCTTAAAAAGGATATAGCGATTTTAGAAAAGGTTCAGAGAAGAGCCACCAAAATGGTAAAGGGGATGGAAGGATACTCCTATGAAGAAAGGCTAAAAAGGTTAGGGCTCTTTAACCTGGAAAAGAGACGGCTGAGGGGAGATATGATAGAAGTCTAAAAATTAATGAACAGAGTGGAACAGGTAAACGTAGATCGATTGTTTACCTTATCAGAATATAGAAAGACTAGGGGATATGCAATGAAGCTACAGGGTAAACTATTTAAGACTAATAAATGAAAATATTTTTTCACTCAACGTGTAATCAAACTCTGGAATTTGTTACTGGAGGATGTAGTAAAGGCTGTTAGTGTAACTTGGTTTAAAAAATGTTTGGACAAGTTCCTGGAGGAAAAGGTCCATAAACCATTATTAAGAAGGGACCCAGGATATCAATGCTTGAACCAATACAAGCATTGTGGAACTTGTGTCCCTTGGGGAAACTGCTAGGTACATATGACCTAGATTGGCCACTGTTGGAAACAGAATACTGGGCTTGATGGACCTTGGTCTGACCCAGTATGGCATATCTTATGATCTTATGAGCTAGCAATGTAATATAATAAAAACAAACAAACAAACCCTCAAATCCTTACTGTTTGTTGATCTGTAGAGCCCTGGTTAGGAAAGCCTCAACAGGGCAAGGCACTGAAGCCTTTTATGCAGGCCTCAGCTGCACTCAGGAAATCAAGCCCACTAACTCTTGATTAGGTGTTAGCAGTTTCTAAACATGAGGAGGTTACTAGAGTTCAGCAACCTATTGTGCTCAAGGAAAGGTCCCCTAAAGCACCAAAAAGAAAGTAACCTTGCTTTAAAAAATATACTAAAAACCCTTTTAAGAGCTCCCAGTCAGAGAGCTAGCAATGTAATATAATAAAAACAAACCAACCCTCAAATCCTTACTGTTTGTTGATCTGTAGAGCCCTGGTTAGGAAAGCCCCTCATTGCACCATGACGGTTTTCCCCATATTCTATTTCCCCCTTAGCTTTTCATTTTCTTTGTTTTTCTCTCCGCTGCTGCTAAACCTGCCATCTATCTCATGCTCCACACGGGCTCATAAGTGCTCTGAGTGTTTTGTTTACTTCATTTGATTAATTTGTGCACTAAGTTGGGCCCGAATTAGAATTGGGGCTGTGGACAAGGCCAGAAGTTGCCAAGCGGGTCAGTCCGCCGACCACTGATACTTGTAAATTTGATGTTTGCCTGCTAATCTGCTGTTTGGATTTTGATGACTGTGACTTGTACATGTTACTTTAGAACTGATAATCGCAACATACTAAGTGCACAGTCTGTGGATGTTAGCGAGAAACGGCAAAGTCTGCCTTTCACTGTGCTGATCCAGTACTCACTTTGGTTTGGGTTAGCTTAGTTTCTTGGCCTTGTTGGATTGGCACGATATAGGCAATCTCTTTCCCTGCCAATTTTAATTCCCTGGTCCTTGATGCTCCCCATGCTGGTACTTAAGCCATCTCACCCCCATGGGGGTTGGATTTGTCCACTTCTTTTGCACTGGGGAGACTGAGGTGTTTTACCAACTTAACCCTCAGCCCACCTATTGCTGAAGTGGGCATGGGGAGTGTGGTTGACACGAGGGGGTGGTGTGGTGTCGAGATTCTGAGGCACTGTAGCATTGTGGGGTTGTGGCACTGCAGTACCCAAGGTCAAGAAAGTTTGCTTACATGGAGTTGGAGTCATGGGGGAGGGGACGGGGATGGCCAGGCTGGGGAGAGGGGGAGGTCCTAAGGCAGGGAGGGGGGATCAAGCCCCGAGACAGTGCAGCGGTAGAGTCTTAACTGCCATACTGCCTGGATACCCTCAGGCCCACCTATACTTGGTCCCCGAGAGCAAGCACAAACGGACAACAGAATACAAGAGGTGCTGGGCCATGGAGACCAATATACCGGGTTGGTGAGTGCAGGGGTAGTTTGGGCTGAATGGATGGTATGTATAGGGTTGAATGTGTGTGGAATAGCAGTGTCTTTCTGGACGATCGGGCGGGGGGGAGATATGAACGCTTAGGAAACTGCCACATAGCAATGCTTGGGTGATATCTCTCCGACCACAACCGCGAGGGGGGGGGGAGAGGAGTAAAGCTAGGGTGAAGGGCAGCAGGACCTAGCAGCCCAGTGGAGTAGGATTGGAGTGGTGGATCTTAGGGCAGGCCCCAATGCGTCTCAACTTCCATGTAGTGTGGTGGCGAAGACAGGGAAGCACATGCTGGGATGAATGCAGGGGCGGGGTGGGGGGCAAAGGTTTCAGTAGGGAGGGAAGAGTCGGGGGGCCCACGGGAGGCAGCTAGCAGGATAACAGGGTAGCCCACATCCTGGGACAGGAAATCATCTTGGGCGAAACATAGCGCAAAGTGGGGGCCCTGGGCTGGGGGAACACCATCTATCCTGTGTAACCGAGAGTTTGTTTAGTCAAAGGCTCTGGACACAAAATAATGGGTAAAGATCTTAAGATTGCCTCGTGGAATGTGTGTGGCATTGGATCCAAACTGTTGTGGCAGCTCTGCAACTGTCAGATTGACATTGCTCTCCTTCAGGAAACTCACCGGGTAGTCGAGGAAAATGCTAAGCTTCTGGTGGGTCAGGGACATATATGGGGCAGCAGCACTCAGAAAGAAAGGGGACATTGCTATCCTGATGGCAAAAGGGCTGAGCTGAGCAGAGGGGAGACCTATCCAGAGGGTAGATATGTCTTTGTGTAAGGACCATACTGTGGTCAACAAATTGTCCTCAGCTCTATATATGCTCTCAAAATCTATGACACAGGATTTTATACCAAGCTGGCGAAGTGTGTAGCGAGGTTTGCTGATTGCCTCCTGATACTGGGAGAGGACTTTAATTGTATGTTAGACATGAGCAGGGATCGTTCCTCCGGAGTGTTGGGGTTTTTCTGGGCTTCCCCTACGATTAGTTTGTTTGGCTGCTTGTGTTCAACCCCAACATATATATATATACATATATATATATATATACATATATATATATATATATATACATATATATACATATATACATATACATATATACATATACATATATACATATACATATATACATATATACATATACATATATATATACAGGACCCACCTTAAACAAATTGCTCCTGCCACCGTAAGAGCATGGAAACTTTTTAACTTTATTTTACCAGGTCTGTAACATCACAAGCTTCGCTTTTAAAATAAGGTACAAATTTCAATATCAATCCATAGTATCAATACATCTATAATAAGCAAAGCACCTGACTTAAGTGTAAAGGGTCCCGGGGACAGAGACAGCATCACTCCAGTGAGATCAGCTAATGTCTGTCTGCCTATCAGAATTTCTCCTCTATATTTATATTCAATTTTAGGCTCAAATTTGCTGATCAGCAGATTTCCTTTCTTTTCTTATTCTCTATTCTTTCAAGCAAATCTGCTCCTTAATCTTTTACCCTTTGCTTTCCCTTGTGGCATCCTGTCTCTCCATTCTCACGGTAGTCCTCTTCGCCTTGTGCTAACCATGTATCCTGCAGATTAACTTCGGCTGTCCCCAGTTAAACTCCGGCTGTCCCCAGTTAAACTCCTGCCCAATCGGGGCAGTGGGAGTGCTCCTGCCCAATCGGGGCAGTGGGAGCCTACAAAGCCAGCTCACCGTTCAGCATTTAAGCGGCGTCCCTGCTCCGAGGGAGCCGCTATTGCCTCCGGCTGTCCCCAGTTAAACTCCTGCCCAATCGGGGCAGTGGGAGTGCTCCTGCCCAATCGGGGCAGTGGGAGCCTACAAAGCCGGCTCACCGCTCAGCATTTAAGCGGCGTCCCTGCTCCGAGGGAGCCGCTATTGCCTCCGGCTGTCCCCAGTTAAACTCCTGCCCAATCGGGGCAGTGGGAGTGCTCCTGCCCAATCGGGGCAGTGAGAGCCTACAAAGCCGGCTCACTGCTCAGCATTTAAGCGGCGTCCCTGCGGGGCGTGCCCGGGCCTGAGGGCCTCGCCAGAGGGCCCTTTGGCGTGGCCCTTAGGCGCTGGACAGTAGGCGTGAGAAAAAGAAAACAAAATCAACCAAGACCGCACCAAAACCTCAGGGGTCAACTGACAGGATCAAACCCCCTTCCACTTTGAACACCAGAGACACACCAACAACAAGGTCCATGAGAAAAACCAATCAGGAGTGGTCAGCGGGAAACCCTGAGGGCTCGAGATTCGAACTACATCTGACCTACACCTACTCTCTGAAAAACATACTGGAATACAAATTAAGCAAGTCAACACAGTCACGCATGGCCTGAGCTCCCCTGGCTGGGTCTGAGCTCGCCAACGCCAGATACCAACAACAACGCAACCAATCAAGTTCTCTCCTTGTAAACATAGCTGCTACTGTTCACTGGAAGGAATGGTACACAACTGCTTGCTAAGTAAGAAATGCTATAAACCACCATTGTCGTTGAACTCAGAGGCTACAACTCCACATGGCTTGAGCTCCCTAATCCAGGTCGAGCTCGCCAGCCCCTGCTATCAACTCCAGAGCACTCGACCAGGCAGTGGCCAGTAGACAAGGGACCTGAACTTTATACATCAACAACACTTCCCAGCGCAGAGGACGAGAACCCAACAACCCCGCTGCTCCACCGCAGCAAAATAGCATGACCTAAGGACCTTCAAACTGTCTGAAAACAACCACCAATTGAAACCACCACAGAGACACGGACCAAGCTTGAGCTCCCATTGCAGGTTGAGTTTGCGGGAAACCGAACCGTCCCCACAGCGACTAAACCAGGTAAACACTCCACGCTAAATACTGGTGTCTCTACCCACCGAAGCAACTTTGATAACGGTGCCCCGACTATACTATTATTATTACAAACCCATGTCATGGAATGCATTTCCCTGTAACAGAATATTAAATGTAAATTCACATTGCTAAAACGTAAATGTATTTCATGAAGCCTTAGCACAATATTGAGCAGCAAGCTATTTGTAAATGTAAATTCACATTGCTAAAACAGTAAACGTATTTCATGAAGCCTTAGCACAATATTGAGCAGCAAGCTATTTAGGGCAACTTGTAACAACTCTATTTGCTTTGGAACAACTTGTAACAAACCTACTGCTGCAACAATTTACAGCTGTGTGTATCTAACCCATAGGATATTTGTGTTAAAACGTAGCTACTTTTTCCCGACATAGTTTAATCAGCACTCTGTGGTAATTTTTCATAACAAGATAAACAAAATAGTGAATATATTGTGTTACGTAACATGTCAACAATGGCTCCCCCTAGTTATGCTTTGCTCTTGTGCCTTTGTATCATGATGTCCACATGTGCTACCAATCCAATCTTGCATTACCACCCACTTCTCTCTTATAGTCCGATATATACTTATTACCCCATGTATAACCCTGTGGCAGCACCGACCGTAATACTACCCAACCTCCTCCCTATACCCACAAACATGATCCCACAATCAAACCTAGGCCCAACCACGGGCCCCATCAGGGGTTCACGACCACAGCACAAGGCAAAGCTAAAAAAGCTACAACGGAGAAGCCAACCAGCAACAAGCATGCAAGGCAGAAACCCCCATCCAGACAACTCCCCGCATGCCCCAGTCTCCTTCATGCTTCTCAACGCCAGGTCAATCAGAAACAAGACCCACGTCATACACGATATCACAGATGCAAAACCTGACATCCTATGCATTACCGAAACATGGATCACCGATACGGATTCTGCTATCATCAACCAAATTACCAGTCCTGGCTACGAAATCTATAACTGTCCCCGATCAAACAAGAGAGAAGGAGGGGTCCTCATCATCGCCAAGGCCTCCTACCTCCTAACAAACACATCTCAAAGTTTAAATGACGACATGGACTTTCTCAGAGTGGAAAATAAAACCACATCCATCTGTCTGATCTACAGACCTCCATCATCACCACACGAATGCCTAGCCACTGTCCTTGAACTTATCAGCTCCACCTCAATCAAAAAGCAACAGATCATCCTAGGAGACTTAAACCTTGCATCAGCCTCAACAGTACAAGCAAAAATCTTCCTAGAAGCTATGGAACAACTTTGATATGAACAAATAATCCACGACGCTACACATACCAAAGGCAACACTCTGGATATGGTGTTTCTGCCCTCCAAACGTCAGGAACTAAACCAAACCAAACTGCAAATAACTCAGGTACCATGGTCCGACCATCACCAAATAGAATTCTCCTTACACCTCCCCATCGCTCCAGACCGTTCTCAACCCAACTCTGCTGCAAACCTACAGAGGAGTTTCCAAAAATTCGATAAAGAAGCCTTAACAACAACTATAATGTCACACTTAACCCTGGAACACTCGGACCTCGAGAAATTAGTGATACAATGGAATACAGGAATCGAAGCAACCTTGCAACCATCCCTAAAACCACCAACCAAACCATCCAATACCAAAACCGAACCATGGTATACCCATACCCTAAAAAGGCTGAAAATAGACTTGCGGAAGCAAGAACGAAGGTGGAGGAAAACCAAAACTGAGGAACATAGAAGTGAATACCTTAAACTCCTTTCAACATACAAACACGAAATCAACCTGGCGAAAAAAACCCACCACACCAGCATACTCAATAAAGCCCTCAACAGACCTCGAGAACTTTTTGAACTTGTCAAACCTCTCACCAAGACGTCCCAACCAACAAACCAAAACGGTACAATGACAGCCCAAACCCTAGCTGACCATTATGCCAGCAAGCTTAACCCACCAGACAGCAAGCTAAACTTACAAACACCTGCACACCTCACCCAAGAAATGGCTACAATCACCACCCAGCAAAAAACCCTCACATCAAAAAGTGCAAACCAGTACCAAGATTGGGACACCTTCCAAAGCATAGACGACAGACAAATCATCAACATAATTACCAACTTGAACTCCACCACTTCCCACCTCGATCCCTGCCCAGCAGCCTGGATCAAGGCGGTGAAACAAGATGCTGCCAAGTATATCACCCATATAGTAAACCAATCTCTACTACAAGGGATCATGCCAGCACGACTTAAGCAATCTCTCATATGACCCATCCTAAAAAACAAAACTCTCAACGAGAGCGACCCTGCCTCCTACCGTCCGATATCCAGCATACCCTTCTTAGCCAAGATTATCGAAAAGGCTGTTCAGCAACAGCTGCAGGACCACATTGATGTTAACAATGCCCTAGATCAGGGGTCTCAAACACACGGCCCGCGAGAGAACGTTGTGCGGCCCGCGACGGCTTCTGCTGCTGCTGCCGTTGCCGCCGTGGCAACGGCAGAATCGACGGTCAATTTTTAAAAAAAAAAAAAATGGCTTCTGCTGCTCAAGTAGCAAAATCAGCTGTCCTGCGGCCCCTTACTCTCTGCCCGGAGATCCCCGAGAGTGCTCCATCAGCGGGTGCTTTTCAAGCCGCGAAGAGAGTATTTCCCTCTCGCGAGGCTTGAAAAGTGACTAGGTTTAAGCCGCGAGAGAGGGAAATACTCTCTTCGCGGCTTAAAAAGCACGCCGCAGATGAAGCACACTCAGGGCTCTCCGCGCAGAGGGGAAGGGGCCGCGGGACAGCTGATTTTCTGCTGCAGCAGCAGAAGCCAGGTTTTTTTTTAAAATTTACCTGGGGGGGGGGTGTAGGACTGGAAATGGGCTATTGGCAGGGGGGGGGGGTTATGACTGGAGATGGGCTATTGGCAGGGGGGGTTATGACTGGAAAAGGGCTATTGGCAGGGGGGTTATGACTGGTAATGGGCTATGGTGGGGGCTAGGACTGGAAATGGGCAGGTGGGGGTTAGGAAGGACTGGAGGTGGGCTGATGGGGGGAGTTAGGACTGGTAATGAGCTATGGAGGGGCTGACTGAAATGGGGTAATGGGGGTTAGGGCTGGAAGTGGGCTATTGGCAGGGGGGGTTATGACTGGTAATGGGCTATGGGGGGGTAAGACTGAAAATGGGGTGATGGGGGGTAAAACTGGAAGTGCGCTATGGGGAGGTTAGGACTGGTAATGGGCTATGGGGGGTCTAGGACTGGTAATGGGCTGGGGGGGTTGCTAGGACTGGAAATGGGCTGAGTGGAAGGGGGGCTTGAACTGCAAATGGCTGATGGGGAGGGGGGCTTGGAATGGAAATGGGCTGTGAGGGGAGGGAGCTAGGATTGGAAATGGGCTGATGGTGAGGCTAGGATAGGACTGGAAATGGACTAATGGGGGGACTAGAAGGGAGCGGATGCTGGGTGGGGCTGGAACTAGAAGGGAGCTGATGTTGGGGGAGGATTAGAATGGGATGGAGCTGGGAAAGTGAAATGGAGAGGGGAAAAATATTTTGTCTGGGAGAGAAGACAAATCTACAATTGGCCAGGTATTGGGAGAGTAAGTGGGGATTGAGGATGGAGGGGTAAAATTTGAGTGGATGAAATAGGAATGAGGAAAGAGAAAAAGGAGAAAGATTAGTATGTTAAAGCAGATGTAGAGAGAGAATGGAAAAAAAACTAGGAGAGAAGAAAGGGCAAATGGACAGCAGACGATGGAGAGTTAGCAGAAGACATGAAGAAACCAGAAGAAAGTGGCTGGAACAATTGCAACTGAAAAAAAAGCACAAAAGGTAGAAAAATATCTCTTTATTTTGAATTTATTAACTGGAATATGTCAGCTCTGGGAAATGTGCATCATTAATGTTTGCGCTTTGTTTAGTACAAGAGGAAATTAATTTATAGTTTTATTTCTACAGTGTTGTTGTACATTCCAAGTTTGGCTTTTGGGGTTCCCAGTTTAATTATTGTCTTCTTGTTTCTAAATCTTTTAGTCTTTCTTTATCCATACTCATTAAAGAGGCATGTTTACTAAAAGTTAGTGTATGGTAACATTATGCAAATATTTATGCAAATGAGGCCCCTTATGCAAATGAGGCCCCGCGTCTTATGCGGCCCCCGGGTTACTTTACAAGTCCTCATTTGGCCCTCAAAGCAATTTGAGTTTGAGACCCCTGCCCTAGATGATCATCAATACGGCTTCCGCCAACATCATGGCGTGGAAACTCTCCTACTAGCCCTAATGGACAAACTACACAAGGGTCTTGAGAACAAAAGCAAAATGTATATGCTCATTTTTATAGACATATCTGCTGCCTTTGATTCAGTGCATCATGCCACGCTCCTGGACAGACTTGCCTCCATAGGCATATCGGGGACCCCCCTGAAATGGTTTGCATCTTACATAAATAACAGAATGCAGCAAGTCCAATTCAACAACGCAAAGGCCTCTGCCTTCCCTCAAACTCAAGGCATACCACAAGGCTCTGCCCTATCCTTACTCCTGGTTCAACCTATATCTACGACCTATTTGTGAAATCCTGTAGGACCACAAGATCAGTTACCATATCTACGCAGACGACTTGATGCTTTACACTCATCTCGACATCAACAACCCCAACCTCAATCAGCTCGAAAAATGCCTAAGTGAACTACAAAACTGGCTGCAACAGAATAATATGTCAATAAACCACAAAAAAACAGAAGTGATGTGCATTTCCAGAAAACCTGACTTTAACCCACCACCAACGGTTACCATGAACCATGATGTCTATACCACAAAGCCTGAAATAAAGTACCTAGGTGTAATGCTGGACAGCAACTTAAATATGGAAAAGCACCTCCGAATCACCAATCGGGCCATCTTCCGCAAATTAAGAATCCTGCAACCGCTACGGAATATTATTGACCACTCCGACTTCAGGACAGTGGCACAAGCCCTCATCATTCCCCACCTGGATTACTGCAACGCTATATTACAAGGTCTGCCCAAAAAAACCCTTAACATACTGCAACTAGCACAAAACGTAGCGGCTAGAATCATCATGAAAAAAGGCCTAACCGAACGCATCACTCCAGTACTAATCAAGCTTCATTGGCTCCCCATCAAAGCCCGCATCCAATATAAGCTCTTAGTAACCACGTTCAAGCTCGTTCATAACGTAGCACCCTCATACCTAAACACCTTAATATCCGATCAACCAATCATCAGAAGCAGAAGAACAGTAAATAGCAACACCCTTCATGTCCCGAGTATCCTGAGAAATTGCAACGCAAACACCACCAACAGAGCGTTCTCATTTATTGCACCAATACTCTGGAACCAACTGCCCTTTGAACTGAGAGCAAACAAGGACTTGAAGGACTTCAGGAAGAAGCTTAAAACTCACCTTTTCCAGACCCATTTCAACCTAACCTAGTCAGAGTGTCTTATTCTATTTGGGCACCTTGCCAGCTTAAATAACACACAGCAGTATAAAACACGTCCTGTAATATGTAATATATGTGTATATGTAATATATGTGTATATGTATACATGTAAAGCCTCCTCTCAAACAATCAAATGTAGATATGTAAAGTCTCCTCTTATACAATCAAATGTAAATAAATATGTGACTGTTTGATGTGCCTTTTACCCACCCCTGAAATCACAATGTATGTTCCAAATCCGGCCTGTACAGCCGCACCATTATGTATAGAAAACCGCTGCTGATCGCTGGAAGTAGCGGGATACAAGTGTACACTAAATAAAATAAATAAATAAAATACTGATGTTCTCCTTCCTTGTTTTTGTTCCCCTTTGTTCTTTCGAGGGGCCCAGGTGGTAGTTTTTACTGGCTGTGTAGCTTTCAGAGCCTCTCATTGTATCAGCTCTGGGTCAGGATGTTAGCTCATTTCATAGCTCAATCTTGCTGATTCTACAGCTTCAGGATGAAAAGAGTCAGCAGGCTATTTCTTTCTTAGGCCTAGAGCTTAGACGTTAGCACAAAAATGGATTCAACCTGTGACAAAGGTACCTGAAGGGGGATTCATTTTCCCCTTCAGGAGCTGTGACACAGGATCGGCATAGCACACATCAGCTGCAGGGCCTGTGTGATGATTATGAATTGTTGGTTATCTGAAGGATGTTCGTCCCAGGGGACAGAGGCTACACTCACCTTTCATGAGCACATGGTATGTGGTCTACGATCGATTATTTTTTTGTCAGTGGGACTTTTCGATCGGGTGACCCATGTAGACATTGGCCTGGTGGTGATTTCGGACCATGTCAGGCTCACACTGGAGCTGGGTGGGACAGGGTGTGGTGGGAACACACCCTGGCGACTTCCACTGAAAGTAGTTAGAGATGCCCAGCTTGTCCCCCACCTCTGGGCAAAATGGGAGGAAGATGCTACCCATAACCAACAACACTTGGATAATCCTGCCTTATTCTAGGAAGCGGACAAAGCGGTACTGCTGAGGGGGGGGGGGGGGAGATTATTAGCTATGTACGCCCAAAGCATAAGTGGTTAAATAGTCTAGCGCTACAACTGGAATGGGAGTTGGGTGTCACATTGTAGGCATGCGTCTCACTCGATCGCCACATCAAAACAACACATGTTGGTGCTCCAGCTAGAACTTGGCTTGCTTATCCACCAGCAGGCAAAGAAATTGCTCATGTTTTATCACTATCGACTGTATCGATTTGAGAACCGGGGGAGGCCCAAGGCACGTGGGGGTGCAATGGGATCAGAATGGATGCCTGCAAAACATGACACATGGAGTGAGAAGAGTGTTCTGCGATTTCTACCGGGGGCTGTACCAAGCAGAGACTGTGGCTGGAGATGCAGGGGCAATATACCTTCAAACCTGACAGCTCCCACGGTTAATGGACGCTCAACTAGCCACCCTGAATTAATCTCTCTCCACAAAAAGTTCAGCGCACCATCAAGGGATTTACACAGAGTTCGGGTCACTAGTCCTGATGGCTTCAGAAATGAATTCTACAAGCTGATGAGCGACAAGGTGGTGATCCCGCTGGCGGAATATTATGCGTAACTAGTGAATCATGGGAGTTTCCCCTCTTGAACCCCAACCATGAAACAACTCCACTGGCTCCCCTTAATCACCAGGACCAAATATAAAGCATTACTCACTATCTTCAAAATCTCCCATCAATTATCACCACCCATCCTACAAACACTCATCAGCAAAGACCCTGAAAACAGAACCAAATGGAAAACCAATAAAAACCTACTGATAATACCCAAGAACAAAACAAAAGCAAAACAGGCAACTTGTCACAGAGCCTTCTCAATATGTGCACCATCACTCTGGAACTCACTTCCTGAAAACAAAAGAATTATCAACGACCTATGGGACTTCCATAAAGCCATAAAAACACACCTCTTTTTGGAATACTATGGACCAGACACCTAATACCACTCTTGGACGTGCACCCACCACAGAAAAACATGGACCAACTCACAACCCTCCAGACGGTTCCAGCTACCCTAATATTGACTTCAATCTCACATGTTCCCAAAACAACAGATCTCACAGACTGAAGTAAATTCACCATATAATTAACATTGTTTGTTGACCCTGTTAACTCCAAATTTAATCCCCTTGTTCTATGTAAAATTCTAAGTTCATATGTTCACTGTAAACCGCCTTGAATACAAGATAAGGCAGAATTGGAGACTTGTTAAATAAATAAATATGCCCTGAGACGGGCCTGGAAAGCTGGTGTTGCCCCCTCAGATCAGTGCCCTCGTTGCAGCATGGAAACGGCTACTTTAGGACACATGTTTTGGCACTGTCAGCATGTGAGAAGCTATTGGAGTAAAGTTCTCAGCTATCTATAACAATATATAGTAGGGGTGTACACTTTCGCTGGCAACCCTTATTTTAGATATATGGACGGGGGCGATCTGGGGGCCTTTGATGGCAGAAAGGTCCTGGTTGCGTTTGATCTTACTGGAGGCTAGGAAAGTTATTCTGCACAGCTGGTTGTCGGGGGGAGGGGGGGGAACCTACATATGGGTAGTGGCGCATATATCTCCATGAATCCCTTGTACGGAAACGAGAGTACGGCAGACACACCACATCGTGGGTGGTCTTCCTTGAGTAATGGAGACTACTCTTGCAATCCTTTACCCACTGGACGTGGAGCAGAGTGCTTAATCACTGTACTTCTAATGTAATCTGTGACCAATCTCCAGAGGGAGTCCCACAGTCCTTGCTTGGACAGAGGTAGTCTTGGGTTCTAAATTTAACCAGAAAGCTCTCCTCTCTGTTTTAAATGTAAGTAAACTAGGCCCTGAATGACTACTGAATTTAAACTGGAAGCTCTCTGCTGGGTTCTGAAGTTAACCAGAAAGCTCTCCTCTGTGTTTTACATTTAAGCTGAAACTCTTTGCTGCTACTAGGCCCTGACTGATTTAACAAATGCACTGGGTTCACAGATTAATCAGCTTTAATTTAAATAATTCCTTTTTCACCAAGATTTAGAAAAATTCCCAGAAGTAATACAATTGCAGATCTCTCTCCAGAAGTAGCAGTCCCCTTTTGTAGTCCTTCAAGCTCTGTTGCTTATCCATAGTGATTGGCAAAGCACTTGATAAACACCATATAACAGGGCAGTACATTTCAGCTCTCTCTACAGTTCAAATTGACTTCATGAAGACTACCATAAGGTTGCATGTTGCAGGTGAACAGCCAATCTGGATATCTGACATTCCAGTGGATCGCTGGAAAAAAAATAATTTTAATAGGGGGGGAACTAGCCATAGAAACATGATGGCAGATAAAGACCACATGGTCTATCTAGTCTGCCCTTCCTTATCAACTAGGTTCCCTGTTTCACCTTTAGAGATCTTCTGCATTTGTCCCATGCTTTCTTGAATTCAGGTACCTTGTCTCTATCACCTCCCCTTGGACACTATTGCATGCATCTACAGCATAGATACTCACCTGTAACAGGTGTTCTCTGGGACAGCAAGAATCCATCCTCACATATGGGTGCCAATGGAGCCCGCACAGAAGCATCTCCCCAACTTTCAAAGAAAGCCTTTGGGAGATGCAACCATGCATGCATGGTCCCCTTCCTGCCCAAGGGTGTCATCTTGCCCAGTCAAATGACATAGCAAAGATGGCAAAATGACAAAGAAGCAACTCCATGAGGAGGAGGGAGGGCTGTGAGGACCGATTTCTGTTGTCCCCAGATACTCAACTGTAACAGGTGTTAACTACGCTTTTTCCAGAACAAGCAGGAAGTCAGCCCTCACATATGGGACCTTCCTAGCTATAGGGTACCGAAAACCTGCAGAAAGCCATGGGTGATTGAAAGGTGAGCTGTAAGCAGCAGCAATAGGATCCCAAGTCAACAGACTCTCGAGCAACCTGGATGTCCACCAAGAACCATCACTCCGGTAGCCTGAACACAGAAGGGTTGGAGTTGCCTAAACCTTGAAGAGATTATGGAGTACAGCCTGGCCGAAGGCGCTGTCCCCTCAGGACTCCCTCTCCAGGCAATAGTGTGCTGCCAAAGTATGGACCAGATGGCGGCTTGGCAGATGTCTGTCAGAGACAGAGCACAGGTTTGCCACTGAGGCCACCATGGCCTTGATGCTGTGTGCTGTGACCTGGCACTCCAGCATGAGCCCAGGCTGCTCATAAGCAAAGACCAAAATTAAACCCAGTCAGTCCAAATAACCAGCATAACAGAACTAATTTTTTTTGTCGGAATAGGCCAGCACAGTGAAAAGGAAAAATCCTCTCACCACCGTGGCCCGTCCATTTTAACTAGAGAGAACTCTTTTTGAAAAACAGCGTTTACTTAGCTGAATCAATAGTAGGCTGCTCCAACAATATCGCAAACACCAGGTTTTTGAACGATGTGTCACATTTTGGGGTAAGCACGGTAGTCCCCCTGCTTCAGGTCAAACCACTGCTCAGTGAAAAATCAGCCTTTTGAAAGCGTTACTGAATGAAGCGGTTTTTATACCCAAGCACCGCAAACATTTGCTCAGCTGGGACAAAACCCACCTCTTTGGTGAGTTTAAACTAGAAAAGTCAATCTGAACAACCGGAGAAGGAACCACCAGAGACCTTCTCCCTTGCTGAAAGGCTATGTGCAATCATTATAATATGGTGTGCCAATCTAATTGCATGTTCAAGCCTCTTGGATGGACGGTATTAAGCTTAAAAATCCATTTTTGTTCTAAATTTTGCAAGAACTGAATCCGATCCTCTCCCCGAGGGTTGAGTGGTACATGATCAAGTACTCGCCAATGAAGCTCTTCGAAAGTTTGTGACATATTCAAACAATGATCTACTCGGTTATGCTGGTTATTTGGACTGACTGGGTTTAATTTTAGTCATTGATATCTTTTGACCTAGTTATAGAGGATTGTGGCAAATTGCAAGAGGATCTTGATAAATTAGAAGACTGGGCATCAAAATGGCAGATGAAATTTAATGTGGAGAATTGCAAAGTTATGCGCCTAGGGAAGAACAACCCAAACTATGGTTACACGATGCAAGGTTCCACATTAGGAACCACCACCCAGGAAAAAGATTTAGACGTCATTGTGGATAAAATGTTAAAACCCTCCGCCCAGTGTGCAGCAGCGGCCAAGAGAGCAAATAGAATGCTAGGTTATCATAAGGAAAGGAATGGAAAATAAAACAAAAGATATTATAATGCCTCTATATCGTTCCATGGTGAGACCGCACCTTGAATACTGTGTGCAATTCTGGTCGCCGTATCTTAAAAAGGATATAGCGATTTTAGAAAAGGTACAGAGAAGAGCCACCAAAATGGTAAAGGGGATGGAAGGATACTCCTATGAAGAAAGGCTAAAAAGGTTAGGGCTCTTTAACCTGGAAAAGAGACGGCTGAGGGGAGATATGATAGAAGTCTATAAATTAATGAACGGAGTGGAACGGGTAAACGTAGATCGATTGTTTACCTTATCTGAATATAGAAAGGCTAGGGGACATGCAATGAAGCTACAGGGTAAACTATTTAAGACTAATAAAAGAAAATATTTTTTCACTCAATGTGTAATCAAACTCTGGAATTTGTTACCGGAGGATGTAGTAAAGGCTGTTAGTGTAGCTGGGTTTAAAAAAGGTTTGGACAAGTTCCTGGAGGAAAGGTCCATAAACCATTATTAAGAAGTGACCGAAGATATCAATGCTTGACCCAGTACAATCATTGTGGAACTTGTGTCTCTTGGGGAAACTGCTAGGTACATATGACCTAGATTGGCCACTGTTGGAAACAGAATACTGGGCTTGATGGACCTTGGTCTGACCCAGTATGGCATATCTTATGATCTTATGTTCTTATGCTTCTTTTCCCTTACATCCCCTCACAAATCCTGAGACTTTTCCAGGGAAACTTGACTATTCTATCCTCTACCACCATACAGCTGGAACCTACTCATAAAAATACCTTTTTTTTTACTTGGTCCGTCTCCTCTGTAACCAACTGCCAGAGGATTTTAGATTGGAGGCTTCCTATGCGAGGACCAAAGATAAGTTGGAGAAATGGTGGGGGGGTGGGGGATGAGAATTCAAAGCCATTAACTTGGTTAGCAGATCTACTAAGCGCATTAATCCTGTTGACTCCCTGTAGGTGCCACCACTGCATGCCCTGATGCTCGCCTGCTAGCAATTGTGGTATTCCAGGGGTGGCATCTGGCGATAATCAGGCAGTAGCAATATTTAGCCACTGCCCAGTCATCCTTAAGCAGCAAACCTTAAAAGCTGGCCCAACTTTCACCACCAAAGCTAACCGGGCAGCAGCTGAATATCGCCGCCGCCCTGCTGGCTTCTTTGCTATCTGGCCAACCAAGATATTCCATGCCAGTGGCCGGATATGACCACGGCATTGAATATTAAGGTCTTAGAATGGCCAGCCTCTGCCGCTGTACATCCATCCCTGATATTTCTCTCCTGCTTTTCCTTCCTGACTTTCTCTGGCTTGGGCCTGTCTTTTTGCCAAGTGTTAGCCCTCATGCATGACCAGTGGGCCCTAGGTCACCCCTCCTAGTAGGCTCTTCTCTTTTGTATTCCCATAGTTTAGTACTGTTATGTTACGTTATTTATATGCCTTTTCTCATAAAGCATAGTTACTCACCTGTAACAGGTGATCTCCGGGAACAGCAGGAATTTAGTCCTCACATATGGGTATCGTCAGTACCAACGGAGCCTGCGCGGGAACGCTCCCCAGCGTCCAATAGGAACGCTTCTGGGAGCATCCCTCAGCACATGCGCGCTGCCTTCCCGCCTTTCCAACTGTCCCTCTTCAGTTAAGTTTGTAGCTGAGTGAAAGGAGAGAGGAAAGAGACAAAGAAAGAGAGAGACAACTCCTAGGGGAGGTGGGTGGGTTGTGAGGACTAAATTCCTGCTGTTCCCGGAGATCACCTGTTACAGGTGAGTAACTATGCTATCTCCAGGAACAAGCAGGAATGTAGTCCTCACATATGGGGACTCCCTAGCTGAAGATGCCAGGGAGATAGCCCCAGGAAGATGCCACCATCGAAGATGAGAATCCTTCCTCCCATGGATCTCTGGCATCCCACCAGGGTTGGTGGTAGGAGTTGGTTTAAGTTTGAAAGAGATTTTGAAGAACAGCTTGGCCAAAGAAGGCATCCCGACGGGAGGCTTTATCTAGGCAGTAGTGGGCTGTGAAGGTGTGTACCGAAGCCCAGGTGGCTGCTCGACAAATGTTATCGATAGACACAGAGTGGAGATTAGCCATAGAAGCTGCCATGGCTCTCACATTATGAGCTGTGACATGGTCATGAAGAGGAAGACCCTTACTCTCATAAGCAAAGGATATGCATTGGGCAATCCATTTAGATAAAGTTCTTTTGGAGACTGGAAGTCCCAAATGACTATGGTCAAAAGCTACAAAATGTTGCGAGGACTTTCTATGTTGCTGTGTTCTTTGTATGTAAAAAGGCTAAGGCCCTTTTACAATCCAAAGTATGAAGGTTTCTCTCTGCATTAGAGGCGTGAGGCCTCATAAAAAATACAGGAAGATAAATTGATTGGTTTAAATGAAAAGGCGAAACCACCTTTGGCATAAAGTGTGGGTGAGTTCGAAGAACAACCTTATCATGATGAAATCTAGTATAAGGAGGATCAGCCACTAAAGCTTGCAATTCACTAATGCGACGGGCAGAGGTGATTGCAATTAGGAAGATGACCTTCCAAGTTAAAAACTTAAGGGCTATAGTGGCCAAAGGTTCAAAAGGCGGCTTCATGAGCTGCCCGAGAACTAGATTTAGATCCCATGCCACCAGTGGTGGCTTGATGGGAGGTTTAGTTAATAAAAGGCCTCTCATAAATCTTGATAGGAGTGGATGAAAGGAAATTCGTTGTCCATTTAGAGGCTTATAAGAAGCTGCAATTGCACTAAGATGGACTCTTACCGAATTGGTCTTCAACCCAGAATTCGATAAATGAAGGAGAACTCTAGTATCGATTCTAGGGGTATGATCAGGGGGTTTAATCCCCTCTTGGAGCACCATATAGTAAAACGTTTCCACTTGAAGGCATAAGATCTTCTTGTGGAAAGTTTCCAAGAAACTTGAAGGATATCTTTTACCTGCCGGGACAGGTTGAAATCTTGGAGATCTAAGCCTTCAGCAAACAGGCCGTGAGGTGCAGGGACTGGGGATTCGGGTGCCATAGCGTCCCATTCTCCTGGGAAAGGAGATCTGGAGCATGCCCTAACTCCAGAGATGCAGCTTGAGAGAGATGCAGAAGCAGGGAATACCACGTTTGGCGTGGCCATCGTGGTGCTACGAGAATCATGCGACACCTGTCTCTCTGAAGCTTGAAAAGTATTTTGGGGATGAGGGGAATGGGTGGGAAGGCATAAAGGAAGTCCTGACCCCAGTGAAGGAGGAAGGCATCCCTTGCCTGACAGTTGTGCACTGGAATTCCGGAACAGAACCGGGGAAGTTTGGCATTCAGTGAACTTGCAAAGGGGTCTATGTCTGGAGTGCCCCAGAGATGAAATATCTTTGCCACCTGGTCTAGGTGGAGTGACCACTAGTGAGGTAGCAATACTCGACAGTTTGTCTGCCCGAAGGTTTTGAATACCTGGAAGATATACCACTAGAAGGTGAATTTGATGCTCTCTGGCGAGGGCCCATAGTTGTAAAGCTTCGTTGCATAATGACAGAGCCTGTCTCGCTCTGCTTATTTACATAGAACATGGCTACCTGATTGTCCGTCTGGACTAGGACTGTCTTGTAACTGAGCTGGGCGTGGAACATTCAAAGAGCTAAATAAATTGCTCTTAATTCCAGGAGGTTTATGTGTAAACCAACCTCCTGTGGAGTCCAGGTGCCCTGGGTAGAGAGATGATTCAGGTGTGCTCCCCAATCCACCTGTGATGCATCTGTTAGGGTGGCCTGAAAGAGGGGTTGATGGAAAGGAGACTCCACTGTCAGATTTTCTAGTGATTGCCACCATTGGAGGGACAAAATTAGTCATTGAGAGATTGTTATTTTGTCCAACAAATGACCCGTGGCCTGTGTCCACTGTGTGGAGAGGGTCCACTGAGCTGCTCACATGTGGAGGCGAGCATATGGGACTACATGAACTGTGGATGCCATGTGTCCCAGTAACTGCAGTAGTTCCTGAGCAGTGAGGGAGGATTTGCCTGCTGCTTGGTAAGCTAGCTGCATAATGCGAGGACACCGGGCTTGTGGAAGGAAAGCCCTTGCCTGTCTGGTATGATTAGTGGGCTTCATTATAAAGCATATGAGGACAGACTTAAGGATCTTAATATGTACACCTTAGAGGAAAGGCGGGATAGAGGTGATATGATTGAGATGTTTAAATACCTCCGTGGCATAAATGTTCAGGGAGAGAGCCTCTTTCAATTGAAAGCAAGTTCTGCTACGAGGGGACATGGGATGAGGGTGAAGGGAGATAGATTCAGGAATGTTATGCGGAAATATTTCTTTACGGAAAGAGTAGTGGATCCATGGAATAGTTTCCCAGTGGAGGTGGTAGAGATGAGGACAGTAACTGAATTCAAAAAAGCATGGGACCAACACAGAGGATCTCTAAAGGTAAAACGTGGACTGTTGTAGTTTGTTGATATGGAAGGACAGACTAGATAGGCCATGTGGTCTTTTTCTGTCATCATGTTTCTATGCTTCTATGGTATCCAGACAGGCTCCTATGAATTCTAGGCATTGGGAAGGAACTAGTTGAGACTTCAGGAAGTTTATTTCCAATCCCAAGTATTGGAGGATTCGCATTGTACGGGACAGTGCAGTGCTGGCCTCTGCAAATGTGGAGGCTCGAATAAACCAGTCGTCTAAGTAAGGGAAGACAAAAATCCCCAGGGTTCGTAGAAATGCTGCTACTACTGCCATGCATTCCATGAACACCCTTGGTGCTGAAGCCAGACCAAAAGGAAGAACCCTGTACTGGAAATGTCTTCCCTTGAAAAGGAAAGCGTAGTTACTCACCTGTAACAGGTGTTCTCCAGGAGCAGCAGGAATCAGTCCTCACTTATGGGTGACGTCGGCGCCGACGGAGCCCTCGCGGAGCAATTTTCCCCAGCTTTCAAAGAAAGCCTTTGGGAATTGCAGCGCGCATGCGCGGTCGTCTTCCCGCCCGAGGGTGCCATCTTAGCCAGTCAGATGACATAGCTAAAAAGACAGCATAAAAATTTGCAAAAAGAACATAAGCAGACGATTGCAACTCCAAGGGGAGGAGGGAGGGTAGTGAGGACTGATTCCTGCTGCTCCTGGAGAACACCTGTTACAGGTGAGTAACTACGCTTTCTCCAGGACCAAGCAGGAAGTCAGTCCTCACTTATGGGACTCCCAAGCTCAAGGCTACCGGAGACCCTAAGCACAAAAATGAGCTCCCTCTAGCTCAGCAGCACAGAAGGATAGAATCTTCGCTGAATTATCACCCACCGGTAGCCCACATCCGGGATGGAGGGTAGGAGTTGCTCAGACCTCAAAGAGATTACGGAGGACTGCCTGTCCGAAAGCACTGTCCCTACGGGACTCCCTCTCGAGACAGTAATGGACCGCAAAAGTCTGGCTCGAAGACCAAGTAGCGGCCCGGCAGATGTCTGCCAGCGGAACAGAGCGGAGGTAAGCCACTGACGTGGCCTTTGCCCGAACGCAATGAGCCGTGACTCGACTTTCTAAGGAGAGTCCGGCTGCCCCATAAGCCCAAGAGATACAGTCCGCAACCCAGATGGACAGAGTACGCTTGGAGACCGGGAGCCCCAATCTATTGGGGTCAAAAGACACAAAAAGCTGAGCAGCTTTACGGTGCTCCCGCGTACGGTCAAGGTAGAAGTTCAGAGCCCTTCTACAGTCCAGGGTATGGAGGACCGTCTCAGCTCGGCTGGAGTGTGGTCTGGGAAAGAAGGTTGGAAGTACCACCTCCTGATTGATGTGAAAAGGGGAGACCACTTTAGGCAGAAATTTCGGATGAGTCCGTAGGACCACCCTATTCTTGTAGAACCTAGTGTAAGGGGGATCAGACACGAGGGCCTGCAATTCACTTACGCGTCTAGCGGAAGTGAGGGCTATCAAGAACAGTGTTTTCCAAGACAGAAAACGGAGAGAACAGGTAGCCATAGGTTCAAAAGGCGGACAGGTGATCCGCTGCAAAACCACATTCAGGTCCCAGTCAGGCGCTGGCGGGCGCAGAGGTGGTTTAAGTAGAAGGAGACCTCGGAGAAACCTCGCTACGAGAGGGTCGTTGGAGAGAGGTCTGCCGTCCACCGGCACATGATGTGCTGAAAGAGCACTGAGGTGAACTTTGACGGAGTTGGACTTAAGTCCCAGATTAGAGAGGTGCAGCAAGTACTGCAAGATCACCGACACCGGGCAGGAGAAGGGATCCTGAGACTGTTGGGTACACCAGACTGCAAAGCGACGCCATTTAAGGGCGTAGCATTTGCGGGTAGAAGGCCGTCGCGAAGCCAAGACGACCTCCTCCACCTCCGCCGGCAGGAGAAGGGGAGCAAGGACTACCCTCTCAGCAGCCAGGCCATGAGGTTGAGAGACCTGAGGTTGGGGTGCAGGAGGGACCCCTGATCCTGAGTGAGGAGATCCGGTTGTACCCCCAGAGGGATTGGATCCTCCACCGCCAGTTGCAGCAGGAGCGGAAACCACGGCTGCCTGGGCCAGCGAGGGGCCACCAGGATCATGAAGGCTTTGTCTCGGAGAACCTTGAAAAGAGTCCGAGAGACTAGCGGGATGGGAGGGAAAGCGTACAGAAGGCTCCCCGACCATGAGATCAGAAAGGCGTCCGCCGCAACCCGAAGGGGGTGTGGCTGACGAGAGCAGAAGCGAGGAAGCTGCCGGTTGTGAGGACTGGCAAAGAGATCCACCGTGGGGAGACCCCACTTGAGGAAGAGCTTCTGAACTACCAAGGGATCCAGACGCCACTCGTGCGGCTGGAGGACCCTGCTGAGTTTGTCTGCAAGGCAATTTTCTTGGCCCGGAAGATAAACTGCCTTGAGGAGAATGCCGTGACTGACGGCCCAAGAGCAGAGCTTCTGTGCCTCCCGGCAGAGGAGGAAGGAGCCCGTGCCCCCCTGCTTGTTCACGTAGAACATGGCAACTTGATTGTCCGTCTGGACAAGGACGGACTGTTGGGAAGTCAGGTGGGAGAAGGCCTTGAGAGCTAGGCGGATCGCCCTGAGCTCCAGGAAGTTGATCTGCTGAGCAGACTCCCACGTGGTCCAGAGGCCCTGAGTACGTGCCTCTTGGCAATGTGCTCCCCAGCCCAGGAGGGATGCATCGGTGGTCAGCACCCGGGTCGGCTGAGGTGACTGGAAAGGCATTCCGAATATCAGGTTCGGCTGCCGGAGCCACCACCGGAGAGACGAGACCAGCGGCTCGGAGACGCGCACTAGGTCTGCTAGGTCGCCCGTGGCTTGTCGCCACTGCTGGCGGAGACACCATTGAGCAGACCGCATATTCAGGCGGGCATTGGGGGTCACATGGACGGTGGAAGCCATATGGCCGAGCAGTCTCAGGAAGCGCCTGGCGGAGACCAGGGGCTGGCTGCGAAAGCGGTCGGCTAGGTCCATGAGCCGTTGAGCCCTGTCGAGCGGTAGGTATGCTCGCGCCTGAGGAGTGTGCAGCCTTGCGCCGATGAACTCGAGATCCTGTGAGGGGAGCAAAGTGGACTTTGCGAAGTTTATAACAAAGCCCAAGTGCTGCAGCAGAGTCACCGTGCGGCACGTGGCGTTGGTGACCTCCTGAGCGGACGCTGCTCTGATGAGCCAGTCGTCGAGGTACGGAAAGACATAGAGGCCGTGAAGCCGGAGATGGGCCGCCACGACCGCGAGACATTTTGTGAAGACTCGCGGTGCGGAGGACAGGCCAAAGGGCAGTACTCTGTACTGGTAATGATTTCCTGCCACCACAAACCTTAGGTATTGGCGGTGGCTTGGGTGGATGAGGATGTGCGTGTAGGCATCCTTTAGATCCAAGGAGCATAGCCAATCTCCCTGCTGGAGGTAGGGCAGAAGGATTCCAAGGGTAAGCATTTTGAACTTCTCCCGCACAAGGAACTTGTTGAGATTGCGCAAGTCCAGGATGGGTCTGAGGCCCCCTGTTCTCTTTGGTATCAGAAAATACCTTGAATAAAAGCCTTGACCTCTCAGGTGGTGTGGCACCGGTTCCACCGCCTGTTCCTGCAGAAGACCTGCTAACTCCTGAAGGAGCAACTCCCTGTGCAGAGGGGGGCGCGGAGGTTCTCCCGGAAAATAGGAGGGAGGGACCTGATGGAAGTGGAGAAGATAGCCTTCTCGCACGACCTGAAGCACCCAGGCATCTGCGGTGATGCTGGACCACCTGTGGGCGAAGTGAACCAGCCGGCCTCCGGTGCTGGGAGGAACCAGCGGGGGGGGAGAGGCTATGCTTAGCGAGTCAAAAGCCCCCACCCTGCTGAGCAGGGGCTGGTGGTGCAGGCTTGGGGGCTTGCTGCCTACGGGACCCGTTACCCCGTCCCTTGGCCTGCTGGCCCTGTTGGGGAGCTGCAGGGGCCTGATAATGGGGGTATTGTTTGTAGGCAGCCGCCTTCCTCGGGTAAAAGGACTTTTTCCCCGAGCCCTTCTTTTTCTGGGAAGGGGCGGAGGTCTTCCTAGAAAGCCTGGTCCTGGTGAGAGTCTCAGTCTCAATTTGCGCAGCCTTTTCCGCCATGGGCTTGCCAAAGAGGTTTTCGCCTCGGCAGAGGACATCGACCAACTTGTCCTGCACCCAGGGCTCAAGGTCTGACGACTGAAGCCAAGCCTGTCGGCGGGCACCGATGCCGGCTGCGGCCACTCGAGCCGAGGCTTCAAAGCCATCATAGGCTGCTCGGGACATGAACTTTGAGCATTCCCGAATGCCAGTGGACAAGGCTAGGAACCTCCGCAAGGGCTCCTCGGAGAGACCAGCGGAGAATCCGGCTAGCTCTTTAGCCAGATCCCGGAGATACATGCCCATGTATAGCTGGTAAGTCTGGACACGACATGCGAGCATAGAGCCCTGGAAGCACTTCTTGCCAAGGCCATCCAGGTTATGGGCCTCCCTTCCAGGAGGCACCGAGGAGTGCATCTTCTGGCTCTTAAGACGATGCATGGCCGATTCCACTACCATGGAATGGTGTGGCAGCTGTGCCTTTTGAAAGCCAGGGCTCTTGCGGACTCGATAGATAGAATCGACCCGCTTGCTCAGGACCGGCGAGGAGGCCGGACTCTCCCACATGCGGAAGAGTAGTCGTTCCAGCATAGGAGGAACCGGCACAGTAAAGTGTTCCCTCGCGGGAGAGTCATACTGGAGGGCGTCGAGCTCTTCGGCTCGAGGCTCCTCCTCGGGATCCGCAGGGAAGGCCAAAGCCTTGGCCATATCCCTAACGAAGTCCGAGAACCGGGCATCCTCCGGGGGGGACTGCTTCCGAGGCTCGGACTCCGGTGAGTCCGATGGGACACACCGAGTCCGGAAAGAATCAGGTGACTCTTCCTCCTCAGACTCCCAGACCGACTCCGACGAGGACTCGGTGGGGTCGGCCCGGGCAGGGTGCGGCGCCAGCCGCCCCGACGCCGAGGGAGTCGGCGTCGGCGACCTCGGTCCCGAACGGGAGGCCGAGGGTGACCGCGACCGAGGATCGACTCGAGTTCTCATTGACTCGAGGATCGGCTCGGTCTCCGGGGTCGACTTGGACGTCGACGTCCCGGCGGTCGGGGCAGCGGCGCCAGCGAAGCCAGCGAGCAGTGCCCTCTGCTGGTCCATGAAGGCAGACAGTCTGCTCTCCAAGGCCGTCAACCTGAGTCCGAGCTCAGGTGACCCAGCAGCCCCCGACTCGGGCCCCGACGGCGTCGGGCCCGACGTCGGCTGTCGCGGAGGCGAGTCCAGAAGGACCACAGGACTTACCCGGGCAGGCATCTCCGACTCCAGGCGAGGTCGCTTCGGGATGTGTTCCTTCTCCAAGGACCCGGGGCGGCTGTCGGGGCTATGCGACCTGGCCCTCGCGGAACCAGGAGCGTCCACCGACGCCGCCCTCGCGGGTTTTTCCTTCCGACGATGGTCCCCGGAGGGAGAACCCCGGTCGGAGGAGCTCCGGCGACGGTCCGAGCTGGAGCCTTTCGACGCGGAGGCCTCCGACGAGGTCCGGGTACGGCTGGGGTCAGCGAAGATTCTCTCACGCTGATGCCGCCGACTTCGCAACGCCTTTGAGGACAGTTTGCTGCAGGGCCCACAGATCAGTTCCTCATGATCCGGGCCCAGGCAGCGGAGGCAAAAGTCGTGTGTGTCGGTTAGTGACATATTTCGGTCACACCGACCACACCGCTTAAACCCGCTGGCAGCCATCGGGGGAAAAAGGGCCCCAGCGAGGTCAAAGGACCGGGCTGCCAGGGAAACCGAAAACGAAAGCTGACTAAGTCAGAAAAACCGAAAAAAGTAAGAGGACTCGTGACCGGCGTCGCGAGTCCGGGCGGGAAAAAGATCGGCGTCGAACCGAAGGAAAAAAGGATAAAATAAAGAAGAAAATCAACTTTTTCGTGGGGACAAGACGGGGACGTCTGTAGGGCTCCGCGGAAAAAAGAAGACTGGCTAAGATGGCACCCTCGGGCGGGAAGACGACCGCGCATGCGCGCTGCAATTCCCAAAGGCTTTCTTTGAAAGCTGGGGAAAATTGCTCCGCGAGGGCTCCGTCGGCGCCGACGTCACCCATAAGTGAGGACTGACTTCCTGCTTGGTCCTGGAGAAACGTAAATATTTCCTGTGATCTGGATGGATAAGAATGTGAGTGTATGCATCCTTTAAGTCTAGAGAGCAAAGCCAGTCCTGGCTCTGAAGGTATGACAGAAGAGTTCCTAGAGAAATCATTTTGAATTTCTCTCGAAACAGATATTTGTTCAATTCTCTGAGGTCTAGAATGGGTCTGTGTCCCCCTGTTTTCTTTGGGATAAGAAAATAGGGGGAGTAGAACCCTGTCCCCTGTTGAAAAATGGGTACTTCCTCTATTGCCCCTTGGGCAAGAAGTGTGGAGACCTTGTGATCTAGCCGATTGTCTGCAGAGGTTTGTGAATTGAATTGCTTTAGAATTGTAGGAGGGGGTATGCTGTGAAAATGAAGTTTGTACCCCTCTCCTACAATGGACAAAGTCCAATCTTCTGCTGTTATCTGATGCCATCTGTTGACAAAGTGGCATAACCTGCCTGGAATATTGGGGGGTTGGGGACCCCTCAGAGGCAGGAAGGCAAAGCTCTCTAGGAAGGAGTCAAAGCCCTTGAGGGGGCTGGACCCGGAGAGCTGGTTGGGCTCTCGGGCCTTTTGGTTTCTTTTGCTGTCTGGTTTGTCCCTTTTGAGCAACCTGACCTGGAATCTGGCTCTGCTGGGTATAGGAAGGATAAAACTTCCTCTTTTTGCTAAAAGAGGGTTTTTTATAAGGTTTCCTTTTGGCTGGAGTGGCTGTAGAATTTGACAATCTATCTAGGGTAGAATTGTCAGCATCTAACTCGTTAGCCTATTCCTGCCAGTTCTTGCCAAAGAGATTCTCCCCCGTGCAAGGAATGTTGCCTATCTTGTCCTGTACCCAAGTCTGATGCCTGTAACCAGGCAATCCGTCGTGCACCAATGGCAACAGCAGAGGTTCTGCTGATGCATTCGAAGCAGTCAAAGGCTGCACGATTGACAAACTTGGAGACATCTTGAGCATGCTTAACTAGAGCAAGAAAATCTTGTCTCTTATCATCTGGGAGAAATGGGCTCATAAGTTCCAAGTCTCCTCTGACTTCCTTAAGGAACATTCCCATATATAGGATATATGAACTGATCCTAGATGAAAGCATGGAAGCTTGAAAGGTTCTGCATCCAAAAGCATCCAGAGTCCTGCATTCACGACCTGAAGGATTGGATGCATGCCTCTTTGCACTTTTCATCCTACGCATGGCTGACTCCACTACCATTGAATGGTGGGGCAGCTGAGTGTTCTGAAATCCAGGACATGGTGGAACTCGATACATAGTATCAAGTCTCCTAGAGTGAGGAGAAGTAGTTAGAGGTGTCTCCCACATTCTGAGCATCAAGCTATGCAGAATTTCATGGATAAGCAGAGTAGCTGCCTCCTTAGGAGCTTTAGGATATTGGAGGATTTCCAATTCCTTTGCTCTGGGTTCCTCTTCAGGAGCTACTGTGATTGAAAGACCTTTGGCCATATCACGGATGAAATCCTGAAATGACATGTCCTCTGGAGGTGACATTCTGCGTTGGGGAGAAGAGGGATCTTCTAGGAGAAACCCTCTAGTGCCAGCAGGATTGTCAGAGTCTTCGGAATCGGAGGAATCGAAGTATTCCTGACCCCGATGCTCTTGCAAAGCACGATCCCGGTACCGATCAAAGTCGGTACCGAGGTGACCCGGTACCGCTTTATCCACTCCAGCCAGAGGTGGCATGGGAAGAGTTCCCACTGGGGCCGGTACCGTCGATGTCGGCACCGGTGCCCTTGGGACCACTGGTACCGCAGCTGAAAGAAGAGCTGCGATACTGCGTTCGATAGCAAGAAACCTCTGGTCTATCGACACTGCCGATGCTTGGGTGTCGGTACCGGTAAGAACGGCCGGAACGTCTGAGCATGGCACAGGTAGTTCTTGCGAGGTTGAGGCCTCGAGAACATTCTGAAGCCCCATCGATGCTTTGGAAGCCGAAGCTTCCCGCCGGGGCTGTTTTGCCACTGTGGTTCCCTCAAGGGCAATGCCAATGGCCTCTCCATGCTTAGCAGGAGAGCTACCCTTTGAGGACCGGCTTTTGTGTTTAGTTACCTGAGATCCATGGGAAGAAGAAGAGGCCCTTGATGATGTCGATGCAATGGATCTGGCATCTGAAGAAAAGAGGGTACCGCGCTTTGTGGCCAGGTTCTGTCCTCCTCTTTTGGTCATCCCCATGCAGGAGAGACATTCAGTTAGAGAATGATCAGGTCCTAAACATTTTAGACACCAATCATGGGTGTCAGTGACGGAAATGGTAACGCCACACTTAGTACATTTTTTAAAACCACTAGTTGGCTTTTCCATGATTTAGGAAAAATGGGGCCTAATGCCCAAAATGGCACCTAGCACCAAAAAGGAAAAGTTTCTGCAAAGAAACAGTCTAAGTTTAAGGGTTGTTTTTTTGTTTTGTTTTTTTTTTGTATGAAAAGAAAAGAACCGGCGATACCGGTGGGCGTCGTGCAGTAGGAAAACGCGACCACAAGAAAGAATTTTAAAGACGGAATTTTCTGCGGTGACAGGGAATAGGTCCTGTTGGCTCCACAGAAAACAAAGAACTGAAGAGGGACAGTTGGAAAGGAGGGAAGGCAGCGCGCATGTGCTGAGGGATGCTCCCAAAAGCGTTCCTATTGGACGCTGGGGAGCGTTCCCGCGCAGGCTCCGTCGGTACCGACGATACCCATATGTGAGGACTACATTCCTGCTTGTTCCTGGAGATACCATTATTAAAGGGGACCAGGGAAATTCATTGTGGAATCTGTGTACCTTTTGGAAACCTGACAAGTACTTGTAGTCTGGATTGGCCACTGTTGGAAACAGGATAATGGGCTTGATGGTCCTTGGTCTGACCCAGTATGACATCTCTTACATTGTATCTGGGCTTTTTTTTAAAATTATGCTAGTGTTAGGCTTTATGTTGTAAATGTTCTTTTAATGTGATTGTATTTTATTACTTATGTGTTATACTAATTGTATTCTGCTTTCACATTTGGTTTTAGACGTGGTCAAATTCATTAAACATTACGGGTGTGAAAGAACAAATCTTACAGTATATCTATATCTCCCCACTCCCACTGTTCTGCCATACTGTTAGTTCCCAGCCTGGTTACATCATAGTAGCCAATAACTGCTCCTCCTAAACAGTTCAGGAAAAAAACCCATTTTTTTTAATTGATAAAAGGTTTCAAGAATAGAAACATACAATGCACTTCATTAAACAAAGGAGACAAAAAATAAACTATTACAGCCTTTAGATATGCTCTGGCTAGACATTGCTCTTCTGAAAATAATGACAGGCACATAAAATGGGCACAGTTCAACAGCAGCAATTCCTTCAAATGTTAGAGAGAAAAAGATTTCACAACTGGTCTCTCACAATACATTACCTTCTAGGTTTCCCCAAATCCCACAGAAACAAAGGGGAAACATTACAAAACAAACACAAAACACACAGCAGGGGCGAGTAGAATGCCACAGAAAGATCCTCATTAGCCCGACACGACTATACAGTGCCCTGCGAAAGTATTCATCCCCTTCATTTTTATCCTGTTTTATCGCATTACTTCCAACCTGGAATGAAAATGGAGGTTCATTTGGATGTTAGGTAATGGACCTAACAATGTAGTCCAAAGTGGTGAAGTGAAATGACAATAAAATACCTTGTATATAAAAAAAAGTAAAAACTGAAAAGTTACGAGTGCATATGTATTCATCCCTTTTGCTATAAAACCCCTAAATAAGATCTAGTCCAACCAATTAACCTCAGAAGTCACATAATTAGTTGATTAGGATCCACCTGTGTGCAATCGGTGTCCCATGATGCCTTTATAAATATACCTGTTCTGAAAGGCCTCTGACTCTGCAACACCACTAAACAAGCAACAATGAAGACGAAGGAGCACTCCAAACAGGTCAGAGACAAAGTTGTGGAGAAATATAGAGCAGGGTTGCACTATAATATCCCAAATTCTGAATATCCCAAGAAGCACGATTAAGCTTAGCTACTCACCTGTAACAGGTGTACTCTAGGGACAGCAGGAATTTGTCCTCACATATGGGTAACGTCGGTACCGACTGAGCCCACGCGGAGCATTTCCCCAGCTTTTAAAGAAAGTCTTTGGGAATGCTACCATGCATGTGTGGTCCCCTTCCTGCCCAAGGGTGCCATTTTGCTCAGTCAGATGACATAGCTTAGGCAAAGACAAAAAGATAAAGGAGGTAACTCCAAGGGGAGGAGGAGGGTTGTGAGGACTGATTCCTGCTGTCCCTGAAGAACACCTGTTACAGGTGAGTAACTATGCTTTCTCCAGAAACAAGCAGGAAGTCAGTCCTCACATATTGGACTCCCTAGCTCCAGGGTGCCGGGGCCCAAACCACGACAGCAGCAGCGGCGACCCAAGGGAGATCGTGAGTTGCAGAAGTTGAGTTCCTACCAAGAGACTCTGCAGACCCAAGCATCCAGCATCACCATAACTACAGTAGCCTGAACACTGAAGGGTTGGAGGGCAGGACTTGCCTATACACCAAGCATGCTTCTGATCACTGCCTGGCCAAAGGCACTGTCCCTGCGGGACTCACTCTCAAGGCAGTAGTGGGCTGCGAATGTATGGACTGAAGACCATGTGGCGGCCTTACAGATTTCTTGCACCGGCACTGCAAGTAGGTTGGGCACAGATGTGGCCATAGCCCTCACACGATCAGCAGTGATCCGGCGCTCCAGAGAGGCCAGCTCGCTCATAAGCAAGGGCAATGCAGTCCACCACCTAGGTGGACAGCATTCACTTAGTCACAGAAAGCCCCTGTCTGCTGGGGTCATAGGAGATAAAAAGCTGAGCAGCTTTTCGATGGGCCTTGGTTCTCTGGTAAATAAAAGGATAGGGCCCCCTTGCAATCCAGGGTATGCAAGACTACCTCCTCCCTGCTGGCGTGCGGCCGTGGGAAGAAGGTGGGGAGAACTATCTCCTAATTGAGGTGAAAAGCGGATACCACCTTTGAGAGGAATTTGGGGTGCGTGCGCAGCACCACCCTGTTCGTATAGAACCTGGTATAGGGCGGGTCCACCACCAGGGCCCGCAGCTTGCTTACTCTGCGACTGGACGTCAACGCCACCAAGAAGGCCACCTTCCAGGAGGGGTATCTCAAGTGGCAGGTGGCCAAAGGTTCAAAGGATGGCCTAGGGAGCTGGGAAAGCACCACACTGAGGTCCCATTCAGTTTCCGGAGGTCGGAGAGAAGTCTTGGAGAGCAGGAAACTCCTGAGAAATCTGGAGATCAGAGCTGGCCTGAGAGGGGCTTCTCCTCCATAGGGTGATGGTTAGCCGCTATGACGCTGAGATGCACCCTCACCAAATTAGATTTCAAGCCAGAGTGTGAGAGGTGCAGCAGGTATTGCAGCACAAGCTTTACCTACAGGAGACCAGGTTCTCATTCCTTTCTGCACACCAGACAGAGAACCTCCTCCACTTGGAAAGCATGGATGGCTTCCGGGAGGGCCAGGAGTATTTCTTCGACCTCACCTGAGAGGTTGAAAGGGGTCAGTGCTATCCTTTCAGCAGCCATGCTGTCCGTGTTAGGGACCTCAGTTTGGGGTGTAGCAGGGAGCCTCCCTCCTGGGACAGGAGGTCCGGGTCCTGGTCCAGTGTTACTGGGGTTGCCACCAACAGGGACAGCAGTAGGGGGAACCAGGGCTGCCTGGGCCACCTGGGCGCAATCAGGATCACTGAGGTGTGCTCGCTCTGGATCTTGAAAATGCACTTGGCTATTAGAGGTGTCAGTGGGAATGCATAAAGCTGGCCCTATGACCAGGAGATCAGGAAGGCGTCCGCCACCACCCTCCAGCGGTGTGGCTGAGAGCAGAATTTGGGCAGCTGTGAATTTCTGGGGAGGCGAACAAATCCAGCCAGCGTCTTCCCCAGAAGGAGAAAAGCCTCCGGGTCACTCTTGGGTCCAGGTGCCACTCGTGAGGCCGAAGGACCTGGCTGAGATTCTCTGCCACGTAGTTGCCCTGGCCCGCTCAGTACACTGCCCTCAGAAGGATACGGTTGCACACTGCATAGGAATGGAGGGCCACTGCCTCCCGACAGAGGGAGTAGAAGTCCATACCCCCCTGCTTGTTCACATAGAACATGGCAACCTGATTGTCTGTCTGTATGAGGACCGGGAGGTCGCTCAGGAGGTGGCGGAAGGCCTGAAGGGCCAGGAAGATGGCCCTGAGCTCGAGGAGATTGATTTGCAGGAGGGATTCCTCTGGGACCAGGTGCCTTGGATGCATTGGCCCTTGCAATATGCGCCCCAACCTACAAGGGAGGCGTCTGTCGTCAGGACCCTCTGAGGGGACAGTGCCTGGAAGGGCACCCTGCCCGGAGGTGATGTAGGGACTGCCACCAGGTGAGGGAGACCGCCAGCTGGAGTGTGACCTTCACTCTGTCCCTCAGCCTGTCCATTGCCTGCGTCCACTGGAAACGGAGGCACCACTGGGCAGGTGGGTCAGAAGTGTAACATGAACTGTCGAGGCCATGTGGCCTAGCAGATGGAGTAGGTGAGCTGGCACCAAACTGGAGCTCTGCATGTCCCTTGCCAGCTGCATCAGGCGGTGGGCTCTCTCCACGGGGAGGAAGGCCCTGACCCGCAGTGTGTCCGGCTGGGCCCCTATGAATTCCAAGTCTTGGGCCAGGGAGAGGCTGGACTTGGGGTAGTTGATGATGAACCCCAACTGCTGAAGGGTGTGGATAGTGAGCCTTGTTGCCTGCCTGACCTCGAGAGGTGTGCTGCCTCCAATGAGCCAGTTGTCCAGGTAAGAGAAGACATGGGTCCCCTGGAGGCGCACATAGGTGGCTATGACTGCCAGGCATTTTGTAAAGATCCTCAGAGAGGAGGCGAGGCCGAATGGCAGCACCCTGTACTGGTAGTGCTGACCCCTCAACATGAATCTCAGGTAATGCCTGTGGGAGGGGTGGATCAGGATGTGAGTGTAAGCATCCTTGAGATCTAAGGAACAGAGCCAGTCTCCCTGGTGGAAGTAGGGCAGCAGTGTCCCAAGGGAGAGCATCTTGAACTTTTCCCTCACCAGGAACTTGTTTAAGTTGCACAGGTCCAGGATGGGCCGGAGACCCCCTGTTCTTTCTGGGACAAGAAAATACCTTAAGTAGAACCCCTTTCCCCAGAGGTGATGGGGTACTGGTTCCACCGACCTGTTCCTGAGCAAGCCTGTGAGTTCTGTGGCGAGCAAGGCCTGGTGGAGGAGCAGCTGTGGTGGCTCTCCTAGGAAGAAGTCTGGAGGGTTCTGCTGCAGATGGAGGAAATACCCTTCCTGCACCACCCGCAGAACCTACTGGTCTGTGGTGATGCTGGCCCATGTGTGGGCGAAAGAGGCTGTAGGTTGAGGTTAGCATCCTGGGGAAGAGGAGGCCCAGCCCAGGGAGTCAAAAGCTTCCCCCTGGTTGGGTGGCAGCTGGTGTCTGGAGCTTGGGAGCCTTGGGCTTCCTAAGCCCATGTCCCTGGCCTTTTGGCTATGAGGACTGGTGAGGTTGCCCCCAAGTAAGGCTGGTAATGGCCAGCCTGGAAGTAGCCCTTTCCCCCCCCCCCCCCCGAAGATTTTTTCCTTGGGAGAGCAGAGGTCTTTTTGGACAGCCTCTGCCGGGTCACTACCTCTGCCTTTATCTCTGCAGCATTATTAGATATTGGTTTGCTGAATAGGTTCTCACCATTGCAGGGGACATCCAGGAGCTTCTCCTGTACCCACTGCTCCAGGTCCAAAGTCTGTAGCCATGCCTGGCGCCAGGCGCTGATGCCAGCGGCTGCAACCCTGGCCACAGACTCGAACCAGTCATAGGCGGCCCGGGAGAGGCAGATTCCCCAGCGAGGCCTGCCGAGAGTTCCTTTATCAGGCACTTAAGATACATTCCAATGTACAATTTGTATGCCTGTATTTGGCACCCGAGCATGGCGCCCTGGTAGCACTTGCACCCCATGGCATTGAGGGCCTGGGCTTCCCTGCCAGGGGGAACTGAAGAGTAGGTCTTTTGGCTCTTCAGCTTTTGCATGGAGGACTCAACCACCATTGAGTTGTGGGGGAGTTGTGGCTTGTGGAACCTGGGGCCCTTCCGGACACGACAGATGGCATCCAGGCGCTGACTGACCACCAGCACTGAGGCCGGGGACTCCCATATCCGGAGGAGCAATCTCTCAAGGATGGGTGGAACTGGCAAGGTGAAAGTCTCATTTGGAGGGGACTCATATTGTAGTGTGGGTCCTTCTCCAACTCCGTCTGGATTGAGAGCTTGGGCCACATCTTCAGGTGGAGAGTGGCGCCGAGGCTCCAGGGGAGACAGCTCGGAGGGGATGTCCCAGTTTTGGGAGGTCTCCAGGGAGGCCGCGTCCTCGGTTTCCCAGTCGGAGCCAGAGGGTGTTGAGGAGTCAGCCCCAGGGTCGGACTCCTGCAAACTTGCCAGAGAGGACCGGAACCCTGGAACTTACCTGAGGCCGGAGCACTCAGTGCCAAGTTCAATGCTTGGAGGCTCCCCTGAGGCCTGGGGGCCCGGTGTCATGGCTGAAGCCAGCGGACCCAACATCAATGCCCACTGCAAGGCCAAGATGGAGGAAAGACTCTGCTCCATGGCTACCATGCGTGACTCGAGGCCCAATGGCTGTGCAGCACTCAGCATGGACACCAAAGGCCTTGGGTCTGATGCCAGCACTCCAGAGAGTGCGTCCTCGAGAAGGACTATAGGTTCACGGGTCCTGGCACGGTCTCTGCCGGTTGAAGACTCTTGTCTCGAGACTTTGAGGGCGCTGCTCGGAGTCACCCGAGTCCCATCGAGGGACCTTGCCAGATTTGATCGGAGGCACTTCCTTCGGGACCTCCTTCTGTTTGGAAGGGTCCTGGCCCGCAGTGGAGGAGCCGCCGCCGTGGGACTCTGAGGACGCCCAGACCTCTCTCGAAAGGCCGGCTTTGAAGCTCAGCGATGGGGAAGCCGGGGCAGAGTCAGACCTCTGGAAAAACTTCCCCTACAACTCAGACCGCCTCCTGTTGATTTTAGGGGGTCATGGCCTGGCACTGGTCACAGGTGGAACTGTCGTGGTCTAGACCCAGGCCACAGATGCAAGGCCAGTCGAGGTAGGACCTCGAGGAAACACGAAAAAAAAGGTAGCCGAGATAGGCACCGGTGGTGCCCTCGAGGTGGGAAAGGAACTGGTACGCAAACCGGACAAAGGGAAGGAATAAAATAACTTTTTCCGGGAGAGTAGAGGACCATGTCCATAGGGCTCCGCGGAAAAAAGGAGACTGAGCAAGATGGTACCCTTGGGCGGGAAGGGAACCACACATGCGTGGTAGCATTCCCTGAAAGCTGGGGAAATGCTCCATGCGGGCTCAGTTGGTGCCAACATCACCCATATGTGAGAAATGACTTCCTGCTTGTTCCTGGAGAAAATCCATTATAACAAAATAGAAAGAATATGGCACCACTACAAACCTGACAAGAGAAAATCACCCATCAAAACTCACAGACCGGGCAAGGAGGGCATTAATCAGAGATGCCACAAAGACACCAAGGATAACACTGAAGGAGCTACAAAGATCCACAGCGGAGATGGAAGTATCTGTCCATATGACCACTTTAAGCCATACACTCCACAGAGCGGGACTTTATGGAAGGGTGGCCAGAAAAAAAGCCATTGCTTAAAGAAAGAAATAAGAAAACACATTTGGAGTTTGTACAACAGCGTGTGGCAGACCCCTCAAACACATGTAAGAAGGTTCTCTGATCAGATGAGATGAAAATTGAACTTCTTGGCCATCATGGAAAATGCCATGTGTGGTGCAAACCCAACTCTTGCCATCACCCCGAGAACACCATTCCCTCAGTGAAACCTGGTGGTGCCATCATGATGCTGTACAGGAAAACTGGTCAGGATTGAAGGAATGATGGATAGCACTAAATACAGGGCAATTCTTGAGGAAAACCTGTTTCAGTCTGCCAGACATTTGAGACTGGGATGAAGGATCACCTTCCAGCTGGAAAATGACCCTAAACATACTGCTAAAGCTGTTTTAAAAGGAAACATTTAAATACCTTGGAATGGCCTAGTCAAAGCCCAGACCTCAATCCAATTGAGAATCTGTGGCATTACTTGAAGATTGCTGTACATCAAATGCAACCCATCTAACTTGAAGGAGTTGAAGCAGTTTTAAGGAATGGGTGAAAATTCCAATGGCTAGATCAGGGGTCTCAAACACGCGGCCCGCGGGCCGCATGCGGCCCGCGAGAGCATCTTGTGCGGCCCGCGAAGCACTTACCGGTGTCTAAAAAAAAAAAAAAAATCCAAACTTGCCGCCGCAGTATTAGGCGTCCCGCGGCCCCTCTGCCTGCTCTGAGTCCTCTCCTCCCTGCAGCATCAGCTCAAAAAGTGGCGGCTTTCAGAGCCGCGAAGAGAGAGAGTTTCTCTCGCGCGGTTCTGAAGACTCGCTGCTCTTCAGAACCGCGCGAGAGAAACTCTCTCTCTTCGCGGCTCTGAAAGCCGCCACTTTTTGAGCTGATGCTGCAGGGAGGAGAGGACTCAGAGCAGGCAGAGGGGCCGCGGGACGCTTAATACTGTTGGCATTGGGATCAGGGACTGACTGCTGCCAATAGTGGCTATGTTTTAAAAAAATAATAGTCCCGGGTGAAAAACTGACACTACTCAAATTTCTCTGTGGCTGACTATGTTGTCTGTGTGAGTTTGCCATTGGTTCATAGACCCATCTGTCTGTTCATGCAACTAATAGTGAGCTCATCATTTTGGAAAATAAAAGAAAAACACAGTTTTAAGAAAAAAGGTAGGAGAGTCTATAAACATCAAAATAAAAGGCTTGTGCAACAGCTGGTGTAAAAATGGCCAGAGTGCACATGAGCTCTTTGGTCATATCATCAGTGCAAGACTTGGGGATCCTCTCCCATTGCTCCTGAAGTAGAGAAAAAGCAAGCAACTAGCCAGAGATGTCATTCCCAAATCCCAGAAACAGAGAATGTAGTAACACAGGGCCAGGGATCCCTTCCCTGGGACCCAAAAAGAGACAGGATGAATGAAGGAACCAGAGATCCTCTCCTCACAGAAGAATAAAGCGAGCATAAAGCTGGATGCCACCCTTTGAACAGCATAAAAGGAAGATCGTGAGTATAGGATCAACATAAGCAGAGAAGGAACATGGGGCAGAAGAATCCTCCCCCCAGGACCTTGAAGGAGAGAAACTGCACAGAACCAAAAGATTTCTCTCTCCAGACATCAGGAACAGAGAGAACAGAGAGCTAGGAAATCCCCTCCTTAGGGTTTTCAAGCAGAGAATGAACACAGGGCCAGAGATTCGAGCCACAAAGGTGAGAGCATCCCCCTCCATGTGACCAGAAAAGATATGGGAGTGGACACAGGCCCAGGGGCCCATTCTCCATGATTGTTCCCTTACATACAAGAGGAAATCAATTTATAGTTTTATTTCTACAGTGTTGTACATTCTAAGTTTGGCTTTTGGGGTTCCCAGTTTAATTGTCTTCCTGTTTCTAAATTGTGATTCCTTGTTTGGTGATGGTGTATGTTCTGCATGTTTACTAAAAGTTAGTGTATATGCAAATATTTATGCAAATGATGCCCTTATGCAAATGATGCCATTATGCAAATGAGGCCTGCGTCTTGTGCGGCCCCCGGGTTACTCTACAAGTCCTCATTTGGCCCTCAAAGCAATTTGAGTTTGAGACCCCTGGGCTAGATGGTGCTAGGCCAATATAGACACACCCCAAGAGACTTACAGCTCTAATTGCAGCAAAAAATGGCTCTACAACGTATTGACTTGGGGAGGGGGGGGGTGATACATATGCACAACACTCCTGCTTTCAGGTTTATTTTTTTGGTCGTAATTATTGTTTATGTCACAATAAAGTCATAGGCATGTTGTGTATATCACATGGTGCTAACCCACAAAACTCCATTTTAATTCCAGGTTGTAATGCGACAAAACAGGACAAACACAGAGGAGAGGAATACTTTTGCAATGCACTTTATTTCAATTTCAGCTACAGATATCTACTTCAGGGTCAATTAGGGCCCGATTCCATTTTCAACGTCAATCTCCTGACCCGGACGTACAAAGGAGATCGTGATTTTGATACCATGGGACACGTCTAGCTCCACGGGATCAGAATCGCGAACACCCCTGTATGTGCAGGCCGGGATTGCGATTCAGTCCCGGCCTGCACGTACAGCGAGGCCCGACTAACTCAGTCGGGCATTTAAATAGAGCCACGGCACCATGGTTTCATGTTGCCATGATACCACGGCTCCATTTAAATGCCGTGATGCCGGCTGCTGATGAAAAAGTTAATTCCCCGCAGTTCGACCTCCCAACCCGGCCTCCTAAGGCCAGAGTCGGGCTGCGGGGATTTAACTTTTGCCCCCCAGCCCCTTCCACACCCTGGAGCCACCGAAACGGAACGTACAGGGTGGAATAACTTCCCCGGTCATTTTGCCGGCCCTTGACTTACAGGGCCGACATTAGAATCGGCCCTGTATGTCCAGGGCTGACGACCGCCCACTGCTTGCCCACTCTCTGCCCTGGGCCGCCTTTTCCTTGCTCTCGACTAACTTCCCCACACAACCGGCAGGGAGGTTAGTCGGGGGACTGCAGCCGCAGATAGCGGGCGTGGACATCACATTGGGACGTCCATCCCTGCTATGCGTGGTTCAGAATGACCCCCTTACCTCTAATAAAGTCCAAGAGGAGATTTTTGGTGCCGCTAATAGTCCTTTTGCAATCTCCTTTTGGACTTTGATACTAATTGCCCTGAATTAGGCATCAATTACCAAAACATGGCTGCTGCATGTTTTTATTCTCTTTCTCCAAACCACACCCAAACCTCCAGGTACAGGGCACCACTAGCAATTATGATTGAGACAATGCTACCTTGGAATAGCTGTTTAAAAACCCAAAAAGAGAACACATTCTTTAAATAGGTCTCGCCAATTTTGCATAAAATAAAATATGCTCTCAGACAAGTACTCTTCAGTTCCAGCTAAAAGTTCTTGAAGAAATGAAACCTGTATTGTAGCAGATGCTCCTCTTTTTAAACCATTCTAAAAATATCAACAAAGGGGAGCATGAAACGGAAGATGGAATAAGGTTACAAAACAAAAAAAAGGGTAATCACAAAATAACCTTAAAAACAAATCATGTGGCAGCCAGCAATAACAAAAACTCTGTTGTACCAACATGAAGAGATGAACCATCTGCCGGCTTTCCTTCTCCACAGCTCAATGATCTAACTGCATGTCTGAGGTCGGATCACATATCTTTTCTTTTTAGTTCAAAGTTTTGACTTCACTACTGGCAGCTATGTGCAGGGATTTGGGGCCGTTCCTTTTTTTTTCACAGACTGCAATATTAACATTCCAAAACTGACCAGCGCACATTTCTGCCTTCTCACATTGCATCATAATCCATTCCTTTTAAAGAGTGCTGCGTTTGGAGTGAACCATGAATTGCACATTTGTCTCTAGTTTTAAAGATAAAAGAATGCGCTATTTCTATTATACAGTCCCACTGTTGTGGCTGTTTGCCCTAGTCATGCAAAGCAAAACTGCACTGCAGAGATCATGACCATCATACTATTCTTCATTCCTCACAGCTGCTGTTGAAGACCACGGAGATTTCAGCCCTGAGGGGTCTTGCAGGATCAGCTTGGAGTTGTGACAGTTCTGGGATGTGCTTGTACGGTACAGTCTGGTACAACATTTGCAGCGGCATTGTCTCCAGAATTCACCATTCCAGCTCCACAGGATACTTCCCTGTCAGACAAGCTGTACAGTGGCCAATCGCTCCTACCGGTGTGTTATTGGTGTTTAGACCATTTTCTTTTTCTTTGACTGATTTAATGCCCTCTTGCACAGCTGAGGTCAGCCCCTCCACAGAAAGGTAAACCACACTGTTTGCACCTTAATGAAGGGGAAAAAAAACACAAAAAGCCACTGTTTAATAAAACCTTTATTACAATCACTTCCCAGTTTCTCAAAGAACACAAGAATAGATGACCTGGCATCTTAGTTTCCAGATCTACTAAACTATTTTACCAGGGAGACAAAATGGGAAAAAAAACCTCTTTAGCACTCACTTTAGCCCCAATGCTGTATTCCATAGCATTGGTGAGTAGTGATTTTCTGACAGGTCACAGCAGGTTGCTGACTTAGAAACGTTTTAGAACTGGTTTCCTTGTTAGGCTGGAAAAAGTAAATACTCACCTATAGTAGGTGTTCTCTATGGACAGCAGGAATAAGTCCTCAAGTATGGGTTGCGTCACCTGATGGAGCCCTGCACAGGAATGCTCCCCAGCTTCTATTGGAAGCTTTTGGGAGGCTCTACCATGCCTGTCTTCCCACCTGCCACAGTCCCATTTTCTCCAGTTCAATAACAAAGCTGAAACAGAAGACAACTCCTCAGGGAGGAAGGAGGGCTGTCCACAGAGAACAACTGCTACAAGCGAGTAATTACCTTTTCTCCGTGGACAAGCAGGAATAAAATCTTCACGAATGGACTCCCAAGCTACAGGCTACCAAAAACAGAGGCAGCTGAGAATCTCAACAGGGGCAGATGGAACTAAGAACTGGAGAATCAACTATGTACAGCACTGTAGTCCCCAAAGAGGAACTCATCTGATTCAGCTTCTTCACCATACAGTTTCATCTATCATCATTCATGCTCTATTGGGGTTTTTTTATTTGGTAGCTTGGACTGACAGTAGTGTCTTGGTGTGAAGGAGTTGGATTCTAATTCCCAAACAGACCCCAGAATACAGATTGGCCGAAGATGCTGTCATGTCAGGAATCCCTATCCAGACAGTAGTGAGATCCACGTTGCAGTCTTGCAGATCTCTTCCATGGAGACAGAGTGCAAGTTGGCCACTCACAAAGTGAGCAGTGACATGACCATCATGGTTCGGGCCAGCCTGGGCATAAACGAAAGAGATGCAGTCTGCCAGCATGCATTTTGGAAATGGTAGCCCCTAGTTTGCTGATGGACTTTCGGTAGACCTTCATCCACTCTAGGTAGAAAGCCAAGGCTTGCTTGCAGTCCAGCATATGCAGCGCTGCTTCCCCTCTATGTGCATGAGATCTCGGAAAGCAAGTTGGCAGAACTGACTGATTAAGATGGAAAGCCGATACGACCTTCGGGAGGAATAGAGGATGAGTGCACAGGACCACTATTATGATGGAACCTGGTGTACTGTGAATTAGCCACTACAGCTTGGAGCTCACTTACCTGGCATGCAAACGTAACCACCACCAGAAACAAGACCTTCCAGGTCAAGAATTTCAAAGAGCAAGAATTGAGCGCTCAAAAGGAGTTACCATGAGCTGCGCTAGGAGCACATTAAGATCCCAAGTCACTGCCAGGGGCTTAAAGGGAAGTTTCGAGAGAAGCAAGCCTCGCATGAAGCGAACCACTAAAGATTGAGTCAATATGGACTTTCCCTTCAAGTCATGATGGTAGGCCCCAATCACACTAAGGAGGACCCTGAAAGAATTGGACTTGAGACCCAATTCCGAGAGGTGTAGGAGGTACTCAAGAAGTCTGTTGATGGAACAATTAAAGGGATCCAGCATCTGTGCTGTGCACCAAGAAGCAAATCTCTTCCATTTGAAAGCATAAGATCTTCTTATGGAGGCCCTCCTAGAGACCAACAGAACATCTATTACTCTGTCGGGCAGGTGAAGCTCCAACAGGATTAGTCTCTTAATATCCATGCAATGAGGGCTAAGGATCTGATGTTGGGGTGCAGCATCCTCCCATCCTGTGATATGAGATCTGGGGCAGAGCCCAACTGCAGAGGTTCCCACTGGGAGAGTTGAAGCAGTTGGGTAAACCATAGCTGTCTGGGCCAATACAATGCTATGAGGATCATCGTATCCGTGTCTGTTTGGAGCTTCATCGGGGTCTTTGTTATGAGAGGAATGGGAAAATAAGCGTATGGCAGGCCCTTCCCCCAGTGCAGGAGGAAAGCATCTGGAGCCAATCTGCTGCGCGAGGCGACCCTGGAGCAGAATTGATCCACTTAGACATTGTGCTGAGTGACAAAGAGATCTATTGAGGGGGTACCCCACTCCTGAAAGATCCAGGTCAACATCCCTGTCCAAAGTCCACTCATGCAGCTGGAGGATGAGGCTCAGTTGGTCCGCCAGGGTATTCTGCCCCCGGGGAAGATATGTGGCCCTTAATTCCATACCATGAGTGACGGCAAACTTCCATAGCTGGACTGCCTCCCAGCACAGGAGATACGAACCCATGCCACCCTGCTTGTTTATACAGTACACCATGACCCAATTGTTAGTCTGAATCAGTACAATCTGGTTTGTTAGGCGATTCTAGAAAGCCCTGAGGGCTTTCACTATGGCTCTTAGTTCCAAGAAATTGATCTGGTGCAGGCTCTCCTGTTCAGGCCTTGAGTGTGGAGACCATCCAGATGCACCTCTCCAACCCAGCTTGAATGCATCTGTTGTGTCTTCTGGGATGGCACCCTCTGTAAAGGGAGGCCCTAATGATCCAATCACCAGTGCAGGGACTGGACAAGAGGGCCAGTGACAGCCACCTAGTCCTGAAGGCAGCCAGTGCCTAATTCCACTGAGTACTCAGTGTCCATTGTGCTTACTTCATCAACAGACAAGCCATGGGAGTGACGTGCACCATGGAGGCTATGTGGCTGAGCATGATCAGCATCCTGTGAGCTGTTGTATGCCGACTCTGCTGGGTACTGTGAACCAAAGCCGTCAATCTCTGGAGTCAGTCTCGTGGGAGAAAGGCCTTTGCTTGAGTCATGTCAAGGAGAGCCCTATGAACTCCTGTTGGATGGGCTGAAGGTGGGATTCTGGGTAATTGACTACGAAACCCAACAGCTCTAGCACATGAATGGTTAAATGTGTTGAATGCTTTGGAGTAGTGCTTTTTATGAGCCAGTTGTCCAGGTAAGGGAAGACAAAATAACAGCTAGTGTTCTGAGATAGGCCCCTACCACTGTGAGGCACTTTGTGAAGACTCAGGGCGCCGAGGCCAGTCCGAAGGGTTGCACTCTGTACTGGAAGTGCTGTCTTTCCAGGATAATCTGAGATATTTCCCGTGGGTGAGATAGATCAGTATGTGAGTATATGCATCCTTTAGATCCAGAAAGCATAGCCAATCATCTTTTTTGAAGATAAGGGAGCAGGGTCCCAAGGGAGTCCATCCTGAACATTTCTCACACCAGGAAGGTGTTGAGGTTTCAGAGGTGTAGGATGGGCTGACAATCCCCCCACCCCATCTTCTTAGGGACCAGAAAGTACCTGGAGTAAAATCCCTGTCCGATCTGCTCCTGAGGCATGGGCTCGATGGGGAGATCGGTCAGAGGGGCATAGATTTCCCCCTGAAGAAGATTTAGATGCAGAGGGTCAAGGGGATACACTCTCAAGGGCAAAGAGGTGGCAGTTCAGTGACGCGCAACATGTAGCCACTTTGGCCTATTTGTAGCATCCAAAATTATGAGGAGTCACCTGTAGGCAAAGAGAATGAGCTATCCCCACACCAAAGGGTTTCCCTTTATGGTCACCGGCAGGTTTACTATGCTCCGAAGCAACCAGTCAAAACACTGCCCTCAGCTTGTGTTGCGGGGCATGCTGAGTCTTTTGGGGCTTTTCCCAATGCTGCAGGCGAGGAACCCGTGACTTCTGCTGGGAGGCTTAAGGACCAGGAAAGTACCCGCGCTTGCGCAGGTAGTAGGCCTTCTCCTGGTCTCCCTCCTGATACCTCTTGTAACAGAGATCAGATGCGCGTCTCAAGAGCCTGGTGAGAGTGATGTGCTGCTTCTCTACAATGCCAGCCTTTTTCTTCACCTGCTCTCTGAAGAGGTTCTCTCTCCAGCATGGCATATCTGCAAGCTTATTTTGCACAGACTACTCCAGGTCGGAAGACTGAAGCCAGGCAAGCCAGCGGGTACCAATACCCACAGCTGCCACTCTAGAGACATCTCAAAGATATCGCATATGGCTCTGACCAGAAACTTTGAGCAGTCTTTGCCATGGCCCACCAGAATATGATAATGCTCCAGTTTCTCTGGAGGGAGGAACGGGCACAAGTTGGCAAGATCACGCATAATGTCCCTTCAGGAAAATGTTCATGTAGAGCTGATAAGAGTGCATTCTGGCCACAAGCATGAAGCTCTGGAATCACCTCCTTCTGGAGTCTGATGTCCAAGCCTCCATATCTGGGGGCATCGAGGAATGAGTCTTTGTGCTCTTAATTCTTTTTAGGGCAGACTCTACCACTAAGGAGCCTTCTAAAATCCCAGGGCCTTCTGAACCTGGTACATCGAGTCCAGCCTCCTACCGATCAAGAGCACAGTAAGGGGGTTCTCACACATCCTCACAGCCTTTGTAGAATTTGGTGCACTGGCACCGGCACTGCTTCCTTAGGAGCTGAGGAGTACTGGAGGATCTCCAACTCCTCCGGCCCTGGGCTCTTCCTCTCTCTCCAGTGAAAATGGGATGGCCTTGGCCATATTCCTTTCAAAGTCCTAGAAAGAAATGTCCTCCGGAGGAGACTCCGCCATTAATGCAGAGGGTAGGGATCTGATGGAAGTTTAAGAGACCTGCCCTCTGACAGGTTCTCTGATTCCATATTGGTCACCCAGCCATCAGAGTCAGACTCCGAGAGGAAGATGATGTACCTCAGATTCTGCCCAGAGCTCACTCTGACCTCGAGGGGAGTGGGAGCATCGACAGGATCGGTGATGCATTGAGTGCTTTCGAGGCTTCATCAAGGACATCAGAACCAGATACACTAGAGAGAGAGATGGCCCTGCCAGGAACAGACATTGGATCCCTCCAAAGCCGCGATGTTGATGCCTCTGCAGGCAGAGCATGTGTGTCAAGGATCAGCTGCATAATGGTCGATGATGATGCCTTGGGCACCGAAGGGTCAGTCAGCTATTTCTCTAGCATCAATGCGATGTGGGCCTCGAGTGCCTGAAGGCGTTCCTCCATGGCTGCCAAATTCAAAGGCCTTGGGACCTAAGCAACTTCGACCAATGTCTCTGGCAACCCCCTGCATGGGTATAAGCATGGCCTCTGTCATCAGAAGATGGTCAGTGCCCCTCAAAAACTCTGAAGGTCGAGTCCTCTTTCTGGGGCACCATGGTGGGTCATTCACAGCCATCACTCTCAACATCGCATTGGGAAGGGCTCATATGCCAATGCACATGGTGCTCGGAAGGGTCCCCCTTTGATGCTGATGGAGCTGAGGTTGAGACTTTCATCAATTCCAGGAGACTGACTGATGGCCGATGCTCTGGGGTACTACAGGTGCTAAGTTCTGAATGAGCCCAGGAATCTCTCTATGTCGATGCACTATCAGCAGATCCTAGGGGAGCCATCAAGACCGATGCTGGTGCCGAAGGCACTGAATCAGACTTCTAGCCAAAGAGGGATTCTTTCTGCTGCTCTCGACCCCTCAGGCCTCTTCTTGCCATCTGCAAGCACAAATGACAAGAACAGGCTGGTGATCAGGACCCCGACACTGAAGGCACTAATTATGCTTGCCAGTGTCCGAGATGGTCCTGATACATTTGGTGTATTTCTTGAACCCGCTGGCCGGTTTCTAGGACATGTCTTGGAAAATGGCCATGGCCAGATCAAACAGCTCAATGATGACCCGAGGCCCAGCCAGACTGCAGGGTAAATGAGAAAATAAAAGTTATTGAAAAAGCACTGAAACCGTGATTGACAGACCCAATGCTCCTAACGGCAGGCAGAAATTGAAAACCGCACAAGAAAAGACCCTTGAAGGGGAAAAACAAAACATTTACCGGTGGATGACCGATTCACGTCTGTGGGGCTCCATGGAAAATGAAGACTAGAGAAGATGGCGCCATAGCAGACGGGAAGACAGGCACGCAGGTGTGATGGAGCCTCCCAAAAGCTTCCAATAGAAGCTGGGGAGTGTTCCCGCACAGGGCTCCATCGATGATGTCACCTATACGGGAGTAATTCATTCCTGCTAGTCCACCGAGAAAGTGGAGTTCCTCACTGGCCCCAACTTGGTACCTTTTTGTTTAGAAAATTATCACTGGTACCAACAGCATACATGTGTCTATAATCATGTGAATTCTTCCACCATTTATTTTTATTTATTTATTGAACAGATTTATATTCCGCCTTTCAGTATAATCAAAGTGGTTTACAAATAACAAGTAAGGAACAGTTACATCATAACATGCTTTAACAGTTAATTTCGGGAAACGTAGAGTGCAAGTTAGTAGGTATGTAACAGCCTACTACAGTAATACAGTGTAACATTTACAGGTGGATACATAGGTATAGAAATGTATGAACATGCTGGGTTATTTACAGAAGTGGAAGTATTTACAATGCTGTATTATATTACATCTTGTGGATATAAATATTGGAATTTACAGGCCGATATCAACAGTGCTGTTGTACCAAGGTTCTGGTTTGGATGGGGGATGTTATGTGGGAAAAGGGTCTTTAAATCGGTTCAGATGTACCAAAGTGTTCCATAAAATGGTGTGTTTTTAGTTTTTTTCTGAAAATTAATAGGTCAGTGGTTGCTCTCAATTTGTCTGGTAGGGAATTCCATAATATGGGGGCAGAGAAACTAAAGGCCCTATTAGTTGCTGCCCTAGTGAATTTTCGAAAGGAAGTGGGTACAAGTAGTGTGTTTTGGCTATGCTCCCTTCTGGGCCTGTCATTTGAGGGGCTATTTATGAGTTGAGTTAAATATGATGGAGCTTATTAGTTTGAACATGGTCATAAGCCACTTAACCCTCAATAGCCCATGTTCCCTGTAAAATAGTTATCTCCAAGTTATAATGCCCTGTTCAATGTAATTTCAGTTTGTTCAATGTAAACCGCACTGATGCAGAATAGCGCGGTATATAAGAGAATGTAAATAAATAAGTATTTTATACTTGATCCTGCTATGTATGGGCAACCAGTGTAACTTGAATAAGATTGGAGTAGTGTGTTCTGATGAGAGTGCCTTGACAACCATCCTGGCAGCAACATGCTGAGCTATCTTGATGAGGTAGTATATAGCCTGTCTTGGGAGCCCTTATAGGATGATGTTGCAGAAGTCGATGTGGGGGAGCAACATGGCTTAGAGAACCTATCCAAAGTGTTGCTATGGTAATAAGGGCCTTAGGTGTTTAGGAGTCTTAGTTTGTTATAAATTGTACCATGTCCCTTATAATGAACATGTCAGCGCTTGGAGACTAAGAGGTCTCTTTATGTGCATTTTTAGTAAATGGGCATCACTGCAAATCATGGGTGTCAGAGTAAAGATTATCAAATCATTATGCATGTTAAATATATCTCTAGGCCACTTGAACAAAGTCACATAGCAGGTGATAGAGCTGTGCTGAAAGGTTTAGGCATCTTTTGATCAAATTATGTTTCAGTGAATCTATAACTAAACAGAGGCTGGCAACACCTACATAGCAGAAAGCTAAACACAACATTCTTTCTGCAAATTTGAACACAAAGATTCCCTGCAGGGACAGCTGTTCAGGCAACTGGTAATGGAACCCATGCAAGAAGGGATACTGGACTTGGTGCTTACAAATCGGGGAGTGTGTTTGTTGTTGTAGTGGCTGATCATCTGGCAGTGATCACCAGATGGTGAGCTTCAATATTAGGACACAGGTGGAGATAGTTCATTCAAAAGCAAGGGTCCTAGATGTCAGGAAAACTAACTTTGAAAAAATGGGGTAAATGCATCAAGGAGCTGTTAGCTGGTTAGGAACATCAGGGATGGGGGAAGTAGAATAATAGGTAAAACTGAATGGAGATATTTTAAGCGCAATGAACCTTTTTGTCAGGAAAGTAAATAAAAAGGAAGACTACGGATTTCAAAATATTAAGAAAAAAAGGAGACTACAAAAAAGAAATTAGCCTTTATAAACTATAAGAAAGCGCAGAAAGGGGAAGACAAACAACAAGCTAAGGGAAACTGGTAAAAGTTGTCAAGATAGTAAAGATGTTAATGGAAGAAAAAAACAAACAGTCCATATAGTACAACATGGGAGAGACTTTTTTTTTTTTTAAGGTATGTTAGTGACAGGAGGAAGTGCAAAGGTGACACCATAAGACTTGAGGGTGAAGAGGAAGAATATGTAGAGGCTGATGAGGAAAAGTGAAATTGTTTAACAAATATTTCTGTTCTGTGTACACAGATGAAGGGCCAGGAAGATGTACTCACAGGTGTTCTCCAGGGACAGCAGGAATCAGTCCTCACTTATGGATGACGTTGGCGCCGACAGAGCCCTTGCAGAAGCATCTCTCCAGCTTTCAAAGAAAGCCTTTGGGAGATGCACCACACATGTGTGATCCCCTTCCTGCCCAAGGGTGCCATCTTGCCTCAGTCTAATGACATAGCTAAGATGGCAAATATAAAATACGGTAAAGAAGCAACTCCAAGGGGAGGAGGGAAGGGAGGAATGATTCTTGCTGTCCCCAGAGTACAATTGTTAGAGGTGAATAACTACACTTTCTCTGGGAACAAGCAGGAAGTCAGTCCCCACATATGGTACTCCCCAGCTACAGGCTACCGAGAACATGTAAAAATATATTATGGTGACCTGAAAAGGGCAAGCCGTGAGCTGCAGCAGTTGAGTCCCAACTGAGAGACTCTCATAAGACCAAAGTGTCTGCTGGAGAACCAGCACTCTGGTAGCCTGAACACAAAAGGATCAGAGGGCAGAGGTTTCCTACAACCCAAATAAATTACGGAATATGGCCTGGCCAAAGGTGCTGTCTCACCGGAACTCCCTCTCCAGGCAGTAGTGAGCTGCAAAAGGTATGGACCAAAGACTAGGTGGCAGTCTGGCAAATTTCCATCACAGATACAGAACACAGATTTGCCATGGAGGTAGCCATGGCCCTGATGCGGTGTGTCATGACCCAGTGGTCCAGCGAGATCCCAGCCTGTTCACAGGCGAGGGCAATGCAGTCTGTCACCCGTGAGCAGAGTTTGCTTGGTCACTAGAAGCCCCATTCGATTGGGGCTGTAGGAAACGAAACATTGAAGCGCTTTGCGGTGGTCCAGAGTCCGTTGCAGAATACAATCCAGAGTATGGAGAACAGTCTCCGTCTTGATTGTATGAGCCTTCGGAAAGAAGGTGGGGAGCACCACCTCCTGACTGAGGTGGAAGGGGGACACCACCTTTGGCAGAAAATTGGGGTGTGTGCAGAGCACCACCCTGTTCTTGTGGAACCTTGTGTCGGGAGGCTCTGCCATCAGGGCCTGGAGCTCACTGACCCTGCAAGCTCACGTGAGTGCCATGAGAAAGACAACCTTCCAGGAGTGGTACTGTAAGTGGAAGGTAGCCAAGGGCTCAAATAGCAGCTTAGTGTGCTGTGAGAGCACTACATTGAGATCCCACTTCACCGTTGGTGGGCAGAGGGGGTCTTAGAAAACATGAGGCCCCATAGGAAATGAGATATAAGGGACTGAGCCAAGAGGGGCTTTCCCTCAACGGAGTAGCGGAGCGCCGCAATAGCGCTCAGGTGCACTCTGAGTTGGACTTCAGTCCCACTAGGACAGGTGAAGTAGGTACTGGAGTACCAGCTGCACAGAGCAGAAAGGATTCACCCATCTCTCTGTGCATCACACCGAAAAATGTCACCACTTAAAGGCGTATGCCCTTCTCTTGGAGGCCTTGCGGGAGGCAAGAAGGATCTCCTCCACATCTCGTGGGAGATCAAAGGGAGCGAGAGTTAACCTTTCATTAGCCAGGCTGTGAGTGACAGGGACCCCAGGTTGGGGTGCAGGAGAGAGCCCTTCTCCTGTGACAGACATCCTGGGGCACAACCCAAGGGACTTGGAAACACCGCCGACAGGCGGAGTAGTAGCAGGAACCAAGGTTGCCTGGGCCACCTGGGGGCTATCAATATCAGTGACACTGTCGCTCTGGACCTTGAAGAGGGCTTGGCGACAAGCAGTGTTGGCAGGAAGGCATAGAGAAGGCCTTCTGTCAATGAGATGCGGAAAGCATCAGTCACCACTTGGGACGGGTGCGGTTGGCGGGAGCAGAAGCTGGGGAACTGTGTTTTGTCCGGGTTGGCGAACAGGTCCACTAGAGGAATGCCTTGGAGCTGGAAAAGCCGGGAAGCCACTCTGGGGTTCAAACGCCACTCGTGTGACTGGAGGACTCTGCTTAACTTGTCCCCACCAGAGCATTTTGCTGGCTCGGGAGGCAGGCTGCCCGCAGGAGCATCCCGTTATGAGGCACATATGAGCAGAGGGCCACCACCTCCTGCCAGAGGCAGTATGACCCTGTGCCCCCCCCCTGCTTGTTCACACAGAAAACTGTGACTTGGTTGTCCATCTGGACCAGCACCGACTGGTGCTGGAGTCTGTGACAGAAGGCTCGGAGGGTCAGAAAAATGGCACGGAGTTCCAGAAGGTTGAACTGCAATTGGCATTCCACCTTCGACCAACTGCCTTGTATGCAGAGGTCCTCGCAGTGCGCATCCCAAGCCAGCAGGGAGACATCCATGGTTAGGACCCTCTGGGGGGTAGGTGCCTGGAAGGGCATCCTGGCCTAAAAATGACAGGGAAGCTGCCACCAGTCAAGGGAGTCTGTCAGCTAGTGGGTCACTCTCACTCTGTCCCAAAGCCTGCCAGTGGCTTGTGCCCACTGGGAGCAGAGGCACCACTGAGTCATTCTCATGTGCAAGTGGGTGTAAGGGGTCATGTGGACTGTGGAGGCTACGTGGCTGAGCAGGCAGAGGAGAATGCGTGCAGGCACCTCTGTGGTTAGTGCCCTGAGGCGTTCTGACCTTTCCTGAGGGAGGAAGGCCTTGGCCTGGAGGGTGTCTAGCTGAGCTCCGATAAACGTCAGGCACTGGGCCGGGGAGAGGTGGGACTTGGGGTAGCTGATGATGAACTCCAGGTGCTGCAGGATATGGATGGCGTGCTCAGTGGCATGGTGCACCTCTGCAGCTGTGCCTCCCCTTATGAGCCAGTCGTCCAGGTAGGGAAAGATGAAGGCCCCTTGGAGATAAAGATGGGCTGCGACCACCGCTAGGCACTTGGTGAAGACCCTTAGAGAAGTGACCAGCCCGAAGGGCAGCACTCTGTATTGGTAGTGACCTCCTCCCACCACAAACCAGAGGTATTTTTGGTGGCTGGGATGGATCAGGATGCGTGTGTAAGCATCCTTCAATGTCTAAGGAGCACAGCCAGTCTCCCTGCTGGAGGTATGGCAGCAATGTTTCAAGGGAGAGCATCTTGAACTTCTCCCTCACTAGGAATCTGTTAATGTCCTGCAGGTCTAGGATGGGCCTGAAGCCCCCTGTTCATTTGGGAACAAGAAAATATCTGGAATAGAAGCCTTTGCCCCAACGGTGTTTGGGCACTGGCTCTACTGCCTTGTCCTTGAGGTCTGCGAGCTCTGAGAGGAGCAAAGCCTGGTGGAGGAGAGGCCTGACAGGCTCTCCTGGAAAGTAAGAGAGTGGCATCTGTTGCAGCTGGAGGAGGAATCCTCCCTGACAACTTCCAGTACCCAGGAATCGGTGGTGATGGAGGGCCACCTGTAGGTTGTAAGGGACCTCCTGGGGGGAAGGAGGTCATGCCCAGGGACTCAAAGGCTCCCTTCTGGCTGGCACCTGGGTCTTGAGGGTCTTCTGCTTGCAGGGGCCGTGCCCTTGCCCCTTGTGCTGCTGGCCTTGCTGCTGAGCAGAGAAGGCCTAGAACTGTGGGGCACTGCCAAAACCTCCCTTTTTTCTCAGGAAGAAGGGCTTCTTCCACAGGCCCTTCTTCTGGAGATGCACAGAGATCTTTCTAGAGAGTCTTGTCCTTGTCAGGAATTCAGTCTCTATTTCAGCCACTTTGTCTGCCATGGGCTTCCCAAAGAGACTTTCTCTGGTACAGGGGACATCGATGAGTTTGTCCTGAACCCATTGCTCAAGGTCAGATGACTGCAGTCAAGCCTGGCGTCAGGCCCCGATGCCTGCGGTGGCTACCCTGGCTGAGGACGCGAAGCCATTATATGCTGCCCAAAATAAGAACTTAGAGCACTCCTTGACCGCCAAGGCCATTGACTTGGCCTGCTGAGAAACTGGCGAGCTCCCTTGCCAGCTCTTTGAGATACATGCTAATGTACAATTGATAGGAGTGGAGGAGTAGCCTAGTGGTTAGAGCACTGGCTTGGTAACCAAGCAACCAGGGTTCGATTCCCACTAGCACTCCTTGTGGCCTTGGGCAAGTCACTTAACCCGCCATTGCCTTGGAAGAAAGGCCTGGCAATCTACTTCCGGTGACACTGCCAAGAAAACCCAGGAGCTTCTGGGTCGCCAGGAGTCAGGACTGACTCGAAGGCACACATTGCATTTTATTTTTGGACTCGGTAGGCAAGCATCAAGCCCTGAAAGGCCTTTCGGCCTTGGGCGTCAAGGGTCAGGGCCTCCCTACCAGGGGGGAACTGATGAATGGGTCTTCTGACTCTCGAGTCTGCGCATGGCGGACTCAACGACCGTAGAGTTGTGGGGGAGCTGGGTCTTCTGGAACTTGGGGCTTCGGTGGACTCGATACATGGAGTCAAGCCATCTGTTTACTATGGGCGCAGATGCCAGTGTTTCCCCATATACACAGGAGGAAGTGTTTGAGGATCGGAGGTACAGACACAGTGAGAGCCTCCTTCGGAGGGGCCTCGTACTGGAGAATCTCAAGTTCTTCTGTGCAGGGGTCATCCTCCGCTTCAGTATTGACTGTGAGCGCCTTAAGCCATGTCCCACACAAAGTCAAGGAAGGCGATGTCCTCAGGCGGGGAATGGCGCCGGGACACTGGGGGAGATGAGTCCAAGGGTACGTCTCAGTGCCACAGAGTATCAGGGGACTGCTTATCCTCTGTTTCCCAGTTGGACTCGAAGTCCGACGAAGAGTCCAAGGCTCTGCAGTTCCCACTGTCGAGGCCCACTGTCTCTGGAGAATCTACAGTCTGAGCCACGGGCACTGGCCAGGGAGGATTGGTGCCCCGAGGCATGGGATCAGGATCTCATCCTCTGACGATGGGTCTCTCAAGGCCGGTGGCTCTCAAGGACCGGCTCGACTTCCAGAGAAGCCTTTGATGTCAAGGGTCCAGTCGTCGAGGCAGATGAACCAGAGGAACCAGACTTGAACCCCCCACTGCTGGGCCACGAGGGCAGTGATACTACACTCCAAGGCTGCCATCCTCATCTCCATGCCAGTTGGCTCCGAAGTCTTCGAAGTGGGCACAGAGAACTTCGGGCCCAGTGTCGGCTCTGTAGAAGGGGAATTCTCGACGAGGATGACCTTGGGGTTCTGAGACTGGTCGCCGGCTGCCAGCAACTCCTTCCGGGGCAGCTTGTGAGGCCGTTCCCGCTCCGACCTCTCAGACTCATGCCTGGGACGGGATTTTCCTGCTTTCCCAGACCCATACTCCGGTGTATTCTTCGAGGGTTTCAACTTCTTGCATTCCAACTTTGGGGATTTTCCCTTGGAGGGCCCACGGCCGTGGGACTCCAAGGCAGTCTGGGCATCGTGGGGCACCGAGGTACCAGAGGGGGCCCTGAAGTGCGGTGTCGCCAGAGACTCTGGCACAGAGTCAGACTTGTGAAAAAGCTTTTCCGGCTGCAGCTACTGGCTCTTGAAGGCCTATGTGATCATCGCCTTGCAAAGTTTGCAGTCTTAGTTGTCGTGATGTGGCCCAAGGCAACAGATGCAGCAGTCATGTGGATCGGTGAGGAACATCATCTTACTGCACCAATCATTCTTTGAAACCGCTGAAGGCCATCGGGAAGAAAGGGGCCCTGCCACCCAGGAACAGGTCAGAGGTATGCAGCCAAAAAATGGGGCGAATGCTGGTCGAGGAAAATCTTGAGAAAAAAAAAATGACAAAACCGAGGAGACACACCGAGGTGAGCTGGCTCAGGGGTGAGAAAGGATCCGGTACATGTCCTGGATAAAACAAGATTTTTAAAAAAGGCACTTTTTCCGGGGGAAACTGGACAGACATCCAAAGGGCTTCATGGAAAAAAGGAGACTGAAGCAAGATGGCACCCTTGTGCAGGAAGGGGACCACGCATGCGTGGTGCATCTCCCAAAGGCTTTCTTTGAAAGCTGAGATGCTTCCGCGAGGGCTCCATCGGTGCCGACATTACCCATATGTGAGAAAGCGTAGTTACTCACCTGTAACAGGTGTTCTCCAGGAGCAGCAGGAATCAGTCCTCACTTATGGGTGACGTCGGCGCCGACGGAGCCCTCGCGGAGCAATTTTCCCCAGCTTTCAAAGAAAGCCTTTGGGAATTGCAGCGCGCATGCGCGGTCGTCTTCCCGCCCGAGGGTGCCATCTTAGCCAGTCAGATGACATAGCTAAAAAAGACAGCATAAAAATTTGCAAAAAAGAACATAAGCAGACGATTGCAACTCCAAGGGGAGGAGGGAGGGTAGTGAGGACTGATTCCTGCTGCTCCTGGAGAACACCTGTTACAGGTGAGTAACTACGCTTTCTCCAGGACCAAGCAGGAAGTCAGTCCTCACTTATGGGACTCCCAAGCTCAAGGCTACCGGAGACCCTAAGCACAAAAATGAGCTCCCTCTAGCTCAGCAGCACAGAAGGATAGAATCTTCGCTGAATTATCACCCACCGGTAGCCCACATCCGGGATGGAGGGTAGGAGTTGCTCAGACCTCAAAGAGATTACGGAGGACTGCCTGTCCGAAAGCACTGTCCCTACGGGACTCCCTCTCGAGACAGTAATGGACCGCAAAAGTCTGGCTCGAAGACCAAGTAGCGGCCCGGCAGATGTCTGCCAGCGGGACAGAGCGTAGGTAAGCCACTGACGTGGCCTTTGCCCGAACGCAATGAGCCGTGACTCGACTTTCTAAGGAGAGTCCGGCTGCCCCATAAGCCCAAGAGATACAGTCCGCAACCCAGATGGACAGAGTACGCTTGGAGACCGGGAGCCCCAATTTATTGGGGTCAAAAGACACAAAAAGCTGAGCAGCTTTACGGTGCTCCCGCGTACGGTCAAGGTAGAAGTTCAATGCCCTTCTACAGTCCAGGGTATGGAGGACCGTTTCAGCTCGGCTGGAGTGTGGTCTGGGAAAGAAGGTTGGAAGTACCACCTCCTGATTGATGTGAAAAGGGGAGACCACTTTAGGCAGAAATTTTGGGTGAGTCCGTAGGACTACCCTATTTTTGTAGAACCTAGTGTAAGGGGGATCAGACACGAGGGCCTGCAATTCACTTACGCGCCTAGCGGAAGTGAGGGCTATCAAGAACAGTGTTTTCCAAGACAGAAAACGGAGAGAACAGGTAGCCATAGGTTCAAAAGGCGGACAGGTGATCCGCTGCAAAACCACATTCAGGTCCCAGTCAGGCGCTGGCGGGCGCAGAGGTGGTTTAAGTAGAAGGAGACCTCGGAGAAACCTCGCTACGAGAGGGTCATTGGAGAGAGGTCTGCCGTCCACTGGCACATGATGTGCTGAAAGAGCACTGAGGTGAACTTTGACGGAGTTGGACTTAAGTCCCAGATTAGAGAGGTGCAGCAAGTACTGCAAGATCACCGACACCGGGCAGGAGAAGGGATCCTGAGACTGTTGGGCACACCAGACTGCAAAGCGACGCCATTTAAGGGCGTAGCATTTGCGGGTAGAAGGCCGTCGCGAAGCTAAGACGACCTCCTCCACCTCCGCCGGCAGGAGAAGGGGAGCAAGGACTACCCTCTCAGCAGCCAGGCCATGAGGTTGAGAGACCTGAGGTTGGGGTGCAGAAGGGACCCCTGATCCTGAGTGAGGAGATCCGGTTGTACCCCCAGAGGGATTGGATCCTCCACCGCCAGTTGCAGCAGGAGCGGAAACCACGGCTGCCTGGGCCAGCGAGGGGCCACCAGGATCATGAAGGCTTTGTCTCGGAGAACCTTGAAAAGAGTCCGAGAGACCAGCGGGATGGGAGGGAAAGCGTACAGAAGGCTCCCCGACCACGAGATCAGAAAGGCGTCCGCCGCCACCCGAAGGGGGTGTGGCTGACGAGAGCAGAAGCGAGGAAGCTGCCGGTTGTGAGGACTGGCAAAGAGATCCACCGTGGGGAGACCCCACTTGAGGAAGAGCTTCTGAACTACCAAGGGATCCAGACGCCACTCGTGCGGCTGGAGGACCCTGCTGAGTTTGTCTGCAAGGCAATTTTCTTGGCCCGGGAGATAAACTGCCTTTAGGAGAATGCCGTGACTGACGGCCCAAGAGCAGAGCTTCTGTGCCTCCCGGCAGAGGAGGAAGGAGCCCGTGCCCCCCTGCTTGTTCACGTAGAACATGGCAACTTGATTGTCCGTCTGGACAAGGACGGACTGTTGGGAAGTCAGGTGGGAGAAGGCCTTGAGAGCTAGGCGGATCGCCCTGAGCTCCAGGAAGTTGATCTGCTGAGCAGACTCCCACGTGGTCCAGAGGCCCTGAGTACGTGCCTCTTGGCAATGTGCTCCCCAGCCCAGGAGGGATGCATCGGTGGTCAGCACCCGGGTCGGCTGAGGTGACTGGAAAGGCATTCCGAATATCAGGTTCGGCTGCCGGAGCCACCACCGGAGAGACGAGAGCAGCGGCTCGGAGACGCGCACTAGGTCTGCCAGGCCGCCTGTGGCTTGTCGCCACTGCTGGCGGAGACACCATTGAGCAGACCGCATATTCAGGCGGGCATTGGGGGTCACATGGACGGTGGAAGCCATGTGGCCGAGCAGTCTCAGGAAGCGCCTGGCGGAGACCAGGGGCTGGCTGCGAAAGCGGCCGGCTAGGTCCATGAGCCGTTGAGCCCTGTCGAGCGGTAGGTACGCTCGTGCCCGAGGAGTGTGCAGCCTTGCGCCGATGAACTCGAGATCCTGTGAGGGGAGCAAAGTGGACTTTGCGAAGTTTATAACAAAGCCCAAGTGCTGCAGCAGAGTCACCGTGCGGCACGTGGCGTTGGTGACCTCCCGAGCGGACGCTGCTCTGATGAGCCAGTCGTCGAGGTACGGAAAGACATAGAGGCCGTGAAGCCGGAGATGGGCCGCCACGACCGCGAGACATTTTGTGAAGACTCGCGGTGCGGAGGATAGGCCAAAGGGCAGTACTCTGTACTGGTAATGATTTCCTGCCACCACAAACCTTAGGTATTGGCGGTGGCTTGGGTGGATGAGGATGTGCGTGTAGGCATCCTTTAGATCCAAGGAGCATAGCCAATCTTCCTGCTGGAGGTAGGGCAGAAGGATTCCAAGGGTAAGCATTTTGAACTTCTCCCGCACAAGGAACTTGTTGAGGTTGCGCAAGTCCAGGATGGGTCTGAGGCCCCCTGTTCTCTTTGGTATCAGAAAATACCTTGAATAAAAGCCTTGACCTCTCAGGTGGTGGGGCACCGGTTCCACCGCCTGTTCCTGCAGAAGACCTGCTAACTCCTGAAGGAGCAACTCCCTGTGCAGAGGGGGGCGCGCAGGTTCTCCCGGAAAATAGGAGGGAGGGACCTGATGGAAGTGGAGAAGATAGCCTTCTCGCACGACCTGAAGTACCCAGGCATCTGCGGTGATGCTGGACCACCTGTGGCCGAAGTGAACCAGCCGGCCTCCGGTGCTGGGAGGAACCAGCGGGGGGGAGAGGCTATGCTGAGCGAGTCAAAAACCCCCACCCTGCTGAGCAGGGGCTGGTGGTGCAGGCTTGGGGGCTTGCTGCCTACGGGACCCGTTACCCCGTCCCTTGGCCTGCTGGCCCTGTTGGGGAGCTGCAGGGGCCTGATAATGGGGGTACTGTTTGTAGGCAGCCCCCTTCCTCGGGTAAAAGGACTTTTTTCCCGAGCCCTTCTTTTTCTGGGAAGGGGCGGAGGTCTTCCTAGAAAGCCTGGTCCTGGTGAGAGTCTCAGTCTCAATTTGTGCAGCCTTTTCCGCCATGGGCTTGCCAAAGAGGTTTTCGCCTCGGCAGGGGACATCGACCAACTTGTCCTGTACCCAGGGCTCAAGATCCGACGACTGAAGCCAAGCCTGTCGGCGGGCACCGATGCCGGCTGCGGCCACTCTAGCCGAGGCCTCAAAGCCATCATAGGCTGCTCGGGACATGAACTTTGAGCATTCCCGAATGCCCGTGGACAAGGCTAGGAACCTCCGCAAGGGCTCCTCGGAGAGACCAGCGGAGAATCCGGCTAGCTCTTTAGCCAGATCCCGGAGATACATGCCCATGTAGAGCTGGTAAGTCTGGACACGACATGCGAGCATAGAGCCCTGGAAGCACTTCTTGCCAAGGCCATCCAGGTTACGGGCCTCCCTTCCAGGAGGCACCGAGGAGTGCATCTTCTGGCTCTTAAGACGATGCATGGCCGATTCCACTACCATGGAATGGTGTGGCAGCTGTGCCTTCTGAAAGCCAGGGCTCTTGCGGACCCGATAGATAGAATCGACCCGCTTGCTCAGGACCGGCGAGGAGGCCGGACTCTCCCACATGCGGAAGAGTAGTCGTTCCAGCATAGGAGGAACCGGCACAGTAAAGTGCTCCCTCGCGGGAGAGTCATACTGGAGGGCGTCGAGCTCTTCGGCTCGAGGCTCCTCCTCGGGATCCGCAGGGAAGGCCAAAGCCTTGGCCATATCCCTAACGAAGTCCGAGAACCGGGCATCCTCCGGGGGGGACTGCTTCCGAGGCTCGGACCCCGGTGAGTCCGATGGGACACACCGAGTCCGGAAAGAATCAGGTGACTCTTCCTCCTCAGACTCCCAGACCGACTCCGACGAGGACTCGGTGGGGTCGGCCCGGGCAGGATGCGGCGCCAGCCGCCCCGACGTCGAGGGAGTCGGCGTCGGCGACCTCGGTCCCGAACGGGAGGCCGAGGGTGACCTCGACCGAGGATCGACTCGAGTTCTCATTGACTCGAGGATCGGCTCGGTCTCCGGGGTCGACTTGGACGTCGACATCCCGGCGGTCGGGGCAGCGGCGCCAGCGAGGCCAGCGAGCAGTGCCCGCTGCTGGTCCATGAAGGCAGACAGTCTGCTCTCCAAGGCCGTCAACCTGAGTCCGAGCTCAGGTGACCCAGCAGCCCCCGACTCGGGCCCCGACGGCGTCGGGCCCGACGTCGGCTGTCGCGGAGGCGAGTCCAGAAGGACTACAGGACTTACCCGGGCAGGCATCTCCGACTCCAGGCGAGGTCGCTTCGGGAGATGTTCCTTCTCCAAGGACCCGGGGCGGCTGTCGGGGCTATTCGACCTGGCCCTCGCGGAGCCAGGAGCGTCCACCGATGCCGCCCTCGCGGGTTTTTCCCTCCGACGATGGTCCCCGGAGGGAGAACCCCGGTCGGAGGAGCTCCGGCGACGGTCCGAGCTGGAGCCCTTTGACACGGAGGCCTCCGACGAGGTCCGGGTACGGCTGGGGTCAGCGAAGATTCTCTCGCGCTGATGCCGCCGACTTCTCAACGCCTTCGAGGACAGTTTGCTGCAGGGCCCACAGATCAGTTCCTCATGATCCGGGCCCAAGCAGCGGAGGCAAAAGTCGTGTGTGTCGGTTAGTGACATATTTCGGTCACACCGACCACACCGCTTAAAGCCACTGGCAGCCATCGGGGGAAAAAGGGCCCCTGCGAGGTCAAAGGACCGGGCTGCCAGGGAAAACGAAAATGAAAGCTGACTAAGTCAGAAAAACCGAAAAAACGCTAGAGGACTCGAGACCGGCGTCGCGAGTCCGGGCGGGAAAACGATCGGCGTCGAACCGAAAGAAAAAAGTATAAAATAAAGAGGAAAATCAACTTTTTCGCGGGGACAAGACGGGGACGTCTGCAGGGCTCCGCGGAAAAAAGAAGACTGGCTAAGATGGCACCCTCGGGCGGGAAGACGACCGCGCATGCGCGCTGCAATTCCCAAAGGCTTTCTTTGAAAGCTGGGGAAAATTGCTCCGCGAGGGCTCCGTCGGCGCCGACGTCACCCATAAGTGAGGACTGACTTCCTGCTTGGTCCTGGAGAACTGACTTTCTGCTTGATCCTGCAGAATGGGATCTCAGAAAACAAAACACAAATAGGAATGTTAGTGAGGTAGAACACTAACTATTTTCAGAAGAATGTGTTCATGAAGAGCTAGCTGAACTAAGATTGGGACAAAGAAATGGGGCTGGATGTGACTGGAGGAACTTAGGGAAGTACTGGTGGCTCCACTGATTGATCTTTTCAATGCTTCTTTAGAGTCTGAAGTGATCCCAGAGGACTGAAGATAGGGGAATGTGGTTCTTGTCCATAAAAGTGAACACCTCTTGTCTCCTATTCAGTCAGTTTCTAACCCACTTACTTAAGGTCAGTCGGAAGGGCATTCTTAAAAAAAAAAAAAACCCTTCTGTGGTGAATGAATTAAATATAAATGCTGCTAAAGTGGAGGATAGAGCAGTTTCTAGAATCCAAGGGATTACATGAGCCGAGACAGCATGGCATTCCTAAAGGTAGTTCTTGTCAGTCGAATCTGATTATTTCTTTGACAGGGCAGCCAGAGAATTGGATTAGTGGAGAGTGCAGATGTGGTATACTTAGACTTCAACAAGGCATTTGACACCATTCTGCATCAGTGACTTTTTTTTTTTTCTGAGTGCCCTTCCGACTGACCTTAAGTAAGTGGGTTAGAAACTGACCGAATAGGAGACGAGAGGTGTTCACTCTGAAGAAAGGAGCATTACCAATGGGGTATTTTGTTTTTCATTCTTGTAAACATAGAAACATGACGGCAGAAAAAGACCACATGGCCTATCTAGTCTGCCCTTCCATATCGACTACAATAGTCCCTCTTTTACCTTTAGAGATCCTCTGTGTTTATCCCATGCTTTTTTGAATTCAGACACTGTCCTTGTGTCCACCACCTCCACTGGGAGATTATTCCTCGCATCTACCACTCTTTCCGTAAAGAAATATTTCAGCATATTACTTCCGAATCTATTCCCTTTCACTCTCATCCTATGTCCCCTCATAGCAGAGGTTGCTTTCAATTGAAAGAGACCCTCCCGTGCATTTATGCCACGGAGGTATTTAAATATCTCTGTCATATTGCCCCATACCGCCTTTCCTCAAAAGTATACATATTAAGATCTTTAAGTCTGTCCTCATATGCTACATAACGAAGACCACTAATCATTTTAGAAGTCACCCTCTGCAACCTGCTTATATCCTTTTGAAGGTTTGGTCTCCAGAATTGCACACAATACTCCAAATGAGGTCGCACCAGAGACTTATACAGAGGCACTATCACCTCCTTTTTGTCTGCTGGCCATTCCTCTCCCTATACACCCAAACATCCTTCTGGCTTTCGCAGTCACCTTTTCTACCTGATTAGCTACTTTAAGGTCATCAGATACAATTACACCCAGGTCCTGCTCTTCTTTTGTGGACAAAAGTACCTCACCCCCTACACTGTACAGCTAAATGCATGACCCTGCATTTTTAAGCATTAAATTTCAGCTGCTAAATTCTAGACCATTCTTCAAGCTTAGCTAGATCCCTCCTCATGTTATCGACTCATTCTTGTGTATCTACTCTACTGCAGATTTGGTATCATCCACAAAAAAGCAAATTTTACCCGACAGTCCTTCTGCAATATCACTATCAAAGATGTTAAACAGAATCAGACCAAGGACAGATCCCTGCAGCATACCATTGGTAACTTCTTCCTTAAGAGCAAGATCCATTTATCTGTATCCTTTGTCGCCTCCCACGATATTGTGGAAGGTCTGTTGGGAAAGATATGCCTCTTTGCTGATGATACCAAAATCTGTAAATGGGTAGGTACCCTGAAAAGTGTGGATAACAGGAAGGGAGGGACTTAGAGAAACTCTAAGAATAGTCAAGAATTTGGAAACTAAGATTTAGTGCTAAAAAAATGCAAGATTGTGAATTTGGGCTTCAAAAACTTAAAAGGAGCAGTACAGTATAGGGGATGAAGTACTTCAATGCATGACCTAAGGGTGATCATACCAGATGAACTTAAAGTGGCCAAAAAGATAGAAAAGACGATGGCAAGAGCCAGAAGGATGCTTGGGTGCAGAGGGAAAGGAATAGCCAAACAGCAAAAAGAAGATGAAGGTGCCTTTCTATAAATCTAATGAGACCTCATTTGGAGCACCGTGTACAATTCTGGAGTCTGCACCTTCAAAAGGAGATAAATAGGATGTAGTTTGTCCAGAGGGTGGCTACTAAAATGGTCAGTGGTCTTCATCATAAGACATATGGAGATAGACTTAAAGATCATCGGGGTGGGGAGGAGAGAGATATTCAGCAGTGGTGGGCTAGCACTGCTAAAGCGGCTAATCACTGCTGCTAATGTCTAAACCCAAACATTCGATGCCGGAGGCATATCTGGCCACCAACATTGAACATCCAGGTCAGCCAGATAGCACTGAAACTAACCAGGCAGCTTCAGTTGCGAAAGTTAGGCAAGCCTTTCAATTGCCTCACTTTTGCTGCTGTTGGATAATTGTTTAGAGGCTGAATATTGCCGTTAGTCAGTTATCCCTGGATGCCGCCTCGGATCTGCCCCTGGAATGCACCAGCACTAGCCGGCTAGAGTCTGGGCGTTCAGTGGCGGCAGCCAGGGATTTTCAGTGGCGCCGACCTCGTAAATACTGCTGAATATCCTGCTTGTAGCAATTAACCTGATAACCATGTTAATTGCTTTGAAAATGCCCCCCCCCCTCATATTTTGGAGGAGAGGCAGAAGAGGAGAGATAGGATAGAGATATTAAAAACTTCCATAATATAAACTCATAGGAGGCAGCCCTCTTCCAGTTGAAAGGAAGCTCTGGAACGTGGGGGTCAAGGGGGTCATAAGATGAAGCTGAAAGGGGATAGACTTAGGAGTAATCTGAAGAAATATTTCTTTACGGAAAGGCTGGTGGATGCGTGGAACAGTCTCGCAGTGGAGGTGGTGGAGAAGAGAACCGTATCTGAATTCAAGAAAGCATGGGACAAGTACAGAGGATCTCTGGGGGAGAGAAAGGGATTATAGATCTTAAAGCTCTTATGAATGCAGAGTTGCCGTTACCCATTTCCATTAGTAAGATTTCAAGCCAGTCCTGGATTTCTGACAATCTCATCCTGTTACATTATGGGACCTGCAGCACTGATTCTAAAGGGTAAAATCAGGGGCTACAAATGTCATACTGCATTGTAGTGCAAATTTAAAAACAGAACTGGCAAAAAATCTCACTCCTGGAACTGGGTAACTTGACAACTCTGTGGACGCAGTGCTCTTCTATAGCTCAGAAAGGTAAGATCTTTCTGAGTATGTGCCCTATAGCCCCTATCCCCTGGCCTGCCCCTACCTGGCTCAGTTTCATTTCTTCTGCCCAGCCAGCAAGACAGAACACAGGTCTCCACATTCATACTATCCAAAGAATCCAATAATGGAAAAAGATAAGAAGAATCCAATGATGGAAAATGACAAGAATGGAAAATCCAGTGTGTGCCAAGAAGATGAACACTGAAGACTCTCACGATCGCTGTATATGCTGCCTCGGGGAAGCCCACCATGTGGAGGACTGCCCTCACTATGCCCACATGTCTCCTAGAGCCAGGCGCTCCCATAGCCACACTTCACAGGACTTTCTGAAAGAATCTGAAAAACCCAGGGTTGACTCATCCTGCTCTAAACATCCGGCGGAGGAGAAGAGGAAGAAAGCACGGCACCCGGTGAGCAAGGGTAAGGAGACAAGGAGTAACGTGGCTGCCAACGGGACTCCCACACCAGGCTCCTCTGCAGCCCATGTATCGCCACCGGAAGCCCCCCTCCATAGCACAACGTCTTCAGCGCCCTGGCAGACAGCATCAGCAGCACTCAAGACTTCCAGCTCATCTCTGCCTCCTTCCTCCGCAGCCTTGGCGTCCTCCGACAAAACCAGCAGAACGGGGAAAACCATGCAGCAGGAAGCTCCACCGCTCATCGGTGTGATTGGACAGCAACAGGATGATGCAAGCCATTGCCGTGCCAATGGGAGAAGCCCCCACCACCGCGATGACATCCACACCGATGTGGGAAGCCTTTCTCATAGTGCTGACACCCATGCCGAGGGGATTTCCCCTCACAGACCGTGCCAACGGAGGGAGAGAAACTCTAGCACTAGCAGCTGCTGCAGACACACTGGAAGGACCCCAGAGCACACAGAACATCCTCAAGGAGCTCTGGATCATTCTCCCCAGAGCCCCCCTCCAGTCAGACACTACAGCAGCTCTGAGAGCAGCCACCATATGCGGCACAGCACACTAAATGCACAGACACCAGATGGCCCTACTGCAACTACTGTCCCCTCTACTGACCCAAGAGAAGAACAGAAGCAGCAAACGGCACAGCACTTGCCAGACCAACTCCTCCCCACCGACAACTCCTGCACTGCAACCCAGAACACTTTCGCCACCCGGATCACCAACTTCCAGAGGCTTCTCCCCGGAGCTCTTCATGGGTAGTGAAGAGGAGGAAGTGGCCGGTGTGACATTTTCGAGCAGCAACCACAGGAGCTCGGACAAAAGGGAACCTTTATCACAACCCTCTACCACACCACCACCTCCTCCACCAGAAGGCCTGACCTACCCAAAATTCACCTGTCACTGTCTCCCGTGGACATACCAGACCCCAGGAATGAGGTACTGGGCTTGCTTAAATACCTCAATGCACCCAGATTCATCATCTCCATTCCGGTACACAATATGCTCCTGGACAGCCTTACTCGTAACTGGAAGACGACCGCCTCCGGTCCAGCCACATCACGAAAACTCGAGGCAAAGTATCACGTACAACCCAACCTTGGTTTCAACAAATCTCAACTGCCTCACGACTCTGTGGTGAAATCCGCCCTGAAACTGGCAAAGAACTCCCATCCACACTCCAGTGCTTCTCCGGGCAAGGACCACAAGCCCCTGGATGACTTGGGGAAAAAAGACCTACCAAACTGCAATGCTGAGTGCTAAAATAGCATCCCACCAGTTCCAACAGGTTCCGTATCTGGACTCAATACTGGACACCCTCAAGAGTGCACCCAAAGCCTTAGACACCAATGCCAAGTCTACCATCCAGCCTCTTTTATCAGATGTGGAAGAATGCAGGAAACTATTGATCCACTCAACCTTCGATTCAGCGGCCAGGACGGCCGTCACAGCCATCACCCCCTGATGGGCCTGGCTTTGCACATCAGGACTGCACAAGGACATTCATGAACGGCTGGCGGATGCCCTCTGCACAGGCGACAACCTGTTTGGCGAACAAGTCAAGGAGACAGTAAACTCTTGCAAGACACAGGGATCATACCACCAGAAATCCTACTCCTCACCCAAGTGCCGTCAGCCTTACCGCAATTGACAGCCGCAGGGTCCCAAGCACCAGCACTACCAATCCTACCAGTAGCCTTGCCAGAGAGACCACAGGCAGCAGAAGCAAAAACAACGCACTGCTGGGGAAGAGCACACCCTTCTTTTGACGCCACAACCAACAGACCCCTCCCAATCGGTGGCCGCCTCTCCTCCTTCAAGAAGGCCTGGATGGATATCACCACCAACAAATGGGTCCTACAGATTATCAACTCCGGATACAGGATGTGTTTCTCCTCCACCCCGCATCAACGGACCCACCCTACCTTCCACACCCTGGACCACCTCCTCCACACCATAACGGAGGAGATCCAGGCTCTTCTAGTGGCAGGGGCCATCAAGAGAGTGCCACCAAGCAGACAGAACGTGGATTCTACTCCAGATATTGTCTTATTCCCAAGAAGTCTGGGGGCCTGCGCCCTATCCACGACCTGAGAAGCCTCAACAAATTCATCCACAAGGAATGCTTCCGGATGTACTCCCTGGGATCCATCCTCCCACTCCTACTGCCCCACCACTGGCTAGCCTCGCTAGACCTACAGGATGCCTATACACACATTCCTATCCACCTCACGCACTGGCAATTCCTATGCTTCTGAAACTGAACAGACATTTTCAGTACAGAGTTCTTCCTTTTGGCCTCTCTCTGGCCCCCAGGGCCTTTACCAAATCTGTGGCAGTGGCCCACCTCAGGAGATCCAGGATCTGCATCTTCCCCTACCTGACCAACTGGCTTATAACTGCCCCGTCCGAAGCGAGACACTGAAATCAGTTCAGGACACGGTCTCCCTTCCTCACCATCCTGGGATTCCTGGTCATCTCCAACGGACACAGACCCTGGAATTTATCGGGGCTATCCTCTGCACCCCACAAGTGAAAGCTCTCCTCCCGGGATAAAGGACAGACATCATTGCCCTGGCGTGCTCGGTTTTCACCGCCAATGATGTCTCAGCTCAGACACTGCGGCGCCTCTTGGACCACATGGCCGCCATGACCCAAGTCATCCCTCATGCCCATTTCCGCATGCGAGACATACAGTGGCATCTAAGATGACACTGGAAGCAGCGATCCCAACCCATGTTCCACAGGATTCCCATTGACCAGAAGGTTCAGGACTCCCTCAACTGGTGGCTATGCAAGGAGCACCTCACCCAGGGCAAAGCCTTCCAGACACCCCAGCGCGATCTAGTCCTCACCACAGATGCCTCCAATCTTGAATGGGGAGCCCACTTCCAGAACCTCCGCACGCAATGCATATGGTCAGAAACTGAGAATCATCTCCACATCAACCACCTGGAGCTTCAGACTATCCGATATGCCCTCCACACATTTTCAGAGCAAACCCTTGACAAGACAGTACTGATCCAGACCAACAACCAGGTCGCCATGTTCTAAATCAACAAACAAGGGGACATGGGATCCCTGTCCCTCTGCGGGGAGGCCCTTCAGACGTGGAACCTGGCACTCAACAACAACTGCCATCTCCTTGCATCCTATCTGCCCGGCAAGGACAATCATCTAGCAGACAAACTCAGCCGCCAATTACAGCCACATGAGTGGTCCCTCAACATAGAAGTAGTAGAATCCCTGTTCCGATGCTGGAGCTGGCCAGAGATAGTCCTCTTCGCCCAGCCATCCAACGCCAAGTGCCAATCCTTCTGTGCCAGGCAGTCAACCAACCAGTGCACAGCAGCAGATGCATTCAACCTTCACTGGGGGGAGTACCACCTCTTCTACGCATATCTCTTACTCCACTCCTTCCCAGAGTAATACTGAAAACTATCAGCGACTGGGCAACTGTCATCCTCATCGTCCCCCACTGGCTGAGACAGATGTGGTTCCCCTTCCTCCACCGCCTGGCTGAAGGACCTCCAGTCCACCTACCTTTGAGGCCGGACCTCATCACCCAAGATGAAGGGAGGACACTCCACCCCAACCTGACCACCCTCTCTTTGATGCCTGGAAATTGAAAGGTCAAGGCTGACCACCCTGAGCCTGACTATGGAGGTACAGGACTTCATCCTTGCAGCCCGGAGAGACTCCACACAATGCTTGTACAGCCTGAGGTGGAAACGATTCAACACCTAGTGTGTGGAGGCAAGCATGGATCCTCTGTCCTGTCCCCTCCCACACGTCCTCCACTATCTGTCCGAACTCACCCAAACAGGGCTACCGACCTCTTCTATCAGGATTGCACCTCTTGGCAATTGTGGCCTTCCATGACCACATCAAAAATCTTCCCCTTTTGGCGCACCTGCGGGTTACAAGGTTCATGAAAGGCCTAGCCAACCTCCGACCAGCATACAGAAAACTGGTTCTCCTATGGGACTTGTCAGCCGTGCTCCACCAATTCACGAAGAACCCATTTGAAACCTCTGGAGAATGCACCTCATAAGTATCTCTCCTGGAAGACCTTGTTTCTCGTCACCATCACATCGGCCAGGATGATGTGAACTCCAGGCCCTGGTGGCGCACCCAACTTACACCATCCTCCAACCAAACAGTGTCATGCTATGCAAACACCCCATGTTTCTGCCAAGGTGGCTTCACCTTTCCACATCAACCAGACCATTGAGCTCCCCACCTTCTACCCGGAGCCACACTCCTCTGAGGAGGAACACTAGCTGCACACCTGGAATGTGTGCGGGCACTGCACACCTACCTGAGGAGTACTGAAGGGACATACAAGGGGCCTCAACTCTGTCTCCTTCGACCTGACCAAATCAGGCCACCCAGTCACGAAACAGACTCTCCCAAATGGATCTCCACATGCATCACCTTCTGCTACTCCCAGGTGGGCGCCGATCCCCCATCGTTGGCCCATGCACACCAACTGCGAGCCATGGCAGCCACATTGGCAAACCTCCACTCGGTATCTATTCAGCACATCTGCCAGCTGGCGATGTGGGCATCTGCACACATCTTCCACAAGCATTACTGCCTAGACCAGCTTGCCCAGACCCAGAGCTCCTTTGGCCATGCTGTCCTGAGTGCAGACGCTAGCACAAGGCCGGCGACCCAGACTCTGAATGATTCCAGTCTGGTGTAACACCCTACAGAATTGAATTACTACTGTATTTCAACAGTCACCGCCACTGTTGAATTATGCTGCTATTGCTATTTTTTTTTTGGTTGATGCCGTGGTTACTTGGCTCCGTTTCCCCTCCGATGTTTACTTGTTCATGTGTTCTTGATACTCACAACGTTGTTTGCAATGCTCCCAGTTGTTTTAGAGGGCATGCTGTTACCACGGTCCTGGAATAAAGCCTGTTGCAGACCACAACTGTCACCGTCTTGGCTCCATCTGTCCACAGCACAACGGGCCTAACGGCCATGGCTAGTGGGTCACCAGGTGTGGTGGACGCATCCTGCTAGTCCATGGAGAAATAGGGTTACTTACCTGTAATGGAGGTTCTCCGTGGACTAGCAGGATAAGTCAGCCACATATTCCCGCACTCCTCCCCTACATATGAAGCTGGAGCTATGCACACACCGTTAAGAGACCAAGCAGAACGGGACCCACACCCTACCAGCGAAGGGAGGCACTGGCTTGAGACTAACTAAATCAGGTAGGGGCGGGATGAGGGGTAGGGGCTACAGAGCTATAGGAGAGCACCGTCCATAGCGCCATTGGATGATGTCACTAGGTGTGGCTGACTTATCCTGCTGTCCACGGAGAACCTTGATATAGGTAAGTAACCCTACTTTCTCCAGTCAGAGATAAAGAAAGTGAGTGTGTGTGTGAGAGTGAGTGTGTGTGTGTGAGCGAGTGTGACTGTGTGTGTGTGTTTGTTTGAGAATGTAGCTGTGTCTGTCTCATCCCCCACCCATTTTCCTCCATCCCCAGACATTAACTTCTGGGGCCATGTTTACGAAGCTGGGCTAATGGTTATTTATACATTAACCCAGCTTAGTAAACATGCCCCTTATTTTACAGGATATCAAGTGGACATGAAATCCTAAAGGCAGCAATGTGACTTCAGTTGCTCAAATCCCAGCAGAAACCATAATACGTCACCGTACTCTGACAATCTAGCAGGAGTCAGCAAGCTGCCCTACTGGGCCTTCGTTTTATTTTTTTAAATTGCAACTATTACTCCAGTTCATAGCAATGGAGACACTAGACTCCAACCATGGACTAATCAGATTACTATTGAAGATTTTCCATTCTTCGCTGCACACACACCAGCACCCACATGCAGGGCAGATTTGATTTAATTCATGATTTAAAGCACTGGTTAGGCAGATTCTGCACTGATAAAAGTGAAACTGTAAAAAGAGCATCCGCCTGTTTTATTTTTAACTGCATAAAAAATGACAGCACCCTAAAGTAATAGCCATAGTTTTATTCAGAGCTTCATTTGTAGACAAAAAGAATGTGAAACCATGAAGGAGACTGAGGAGAGGGGCAGGCCAAGGGTGGGTGTGAGATGTGCCCAGGAGTGGGGCCAGGACTGGATTTCAACTGTCATTCCCCACACTCAGGCATGCACACACTTCACACTCTTCCTCCTCCTAATTCTATTGAGCACTGGTGGTGGCTGGGGATGAAGGATCACTGGAGGAAGGGAGAGATTTTCTATGCTCTTCCTCTGTCTACCCTAGTGATTCTTACCCTGAATTTCAAGCCCCCCCCCCTTGATTTCCCTGAGTCAACCTCCAATATCTGGGGTTCCTTGAGCCCACCATATTGACCAACTTCCTCTCCCTATAAAATTGACCTCCCAGTAACTCTTCACTCCTTCACTGGCCAGTAAGGCCAAAGTCTCCTCTTGCTGCTGGAACTAGCAATTTCTCTTCTGCCTTGTGGGATGAGGGTAGTCTGTCTACATTGCCCGATCCTTGAATGGGCAAGGGGGCCCTAGATTTTTAAAGCACTGTGTGCTCTGTCTCCTGGGGGAATGGGGGGGTTGGAGAAAGGAGCAGTACCATATTCTATCCTTATTCACTCTCTCCTTCACCCTTCCCCAGTGTACCCCTTCAAACTCTTCTCCTCTCCTCAGTCATTCTCTCCAAATTCCCCTCTGATAGCCTCGCTTACAGCCAGGCCTCCAACACACCTTTCACTCACACCTCAGTCTCTACAGTTCCATCATTCTCTCCTTTCTCCACACAACCTATAGGTCTTTCAATCCCCCTGACTCATTTTTGGCTCTCCCCCACCCTCAATTCCCTCCCTCATTTTCCCATTCAACTAGTACGGTCATCAGAGGCAGAAGGTTGGGAACCAAGAAGGCAGAACAGTTAAGTAGCGGTAGAACACCGTTTCAAGTTATCTGCCAGAACCTAAGGTCTGGTGAACAGTAGGGTTGCCAACTTCCTCTAGATTTACCAGCCAAGACCGATACAGTTCTGGATTTACTCCACTGCATACATGGACTTTATACAGTCTTATTTTTCTTAGAGAATACAACTGGGAAAACAGAACTACAAATCCCCATTTACAATGGGGTAAACCCTGAACTGGATCAAGCCTGTCAGACGAATTCTGAGCCAACTGGCAACCCTAACAGACACCAAAGGCAACTGTACAGTTTGCAGGTTTCAAACTTGTATGTGTTTAATCAAGACCAGGTTGAAGGCTAGCACTGCTGCTCACAAGTTTTGCATTTTTACTAAATCCCCCCTCCTCCCTTTTTATATCTGTTCTTTGCTTTACAGAATCTGCTTCAGGAGCAGCCTTTCCTCTCCCAGTTCCTGCAGAAAAAGAGGGGGTTGGTGCACAACAGGAGAAAGGGGACTGGATTAGGGAGCAAAATGTCCGTTCTCTGCTGCCTCTGCTCCAGCCGCAACCCCCATCCCCCCTCTTCCTTGCAGACTGTCTGGATGGGAGAGGTTGCAGCAGAATATCCCTGCAACTCTGCCTCTGTAGACTGAAAAGTAGCAGAGGTAGGACCTTGCTCTAGAAATTAAGCCTGATTTTGTTCCAATGCAAGAATTCAAACAGTAACTTTGGAAGCCCATTCAAAAGCTATGGCCAATGAAGGCAGGCAAGAAAGAAAAAAATGTGATGACTTGAAAATATTTATTAACCTAAAGATTCTGTATGTGCAGCAGAGTGAAAAAAAATAACTTTAAAAAAAATTCAAATAAGATTTTTTTTTAATTCTCAAAACATTTTGGGGCCCTTTTACTAAAATGTGTGCTACATTTTTGCATGTAGAATGGTTTTGGAATGAAAACTAATGTAGAGTGAGGCATGTTTACTAAGATGTTTGCCAGTACTGCATTAGTGGGCCGTGAAACCAGCGCAGAGGACCATACCAATTTCGGGGGCTGTATGCATCTGTCCCTCTATTGTTGGCGCGTGTTAATCTAGCACACGGGTGCACCTAATGCCACCCACTGCGATGATGTTAAGTGCTTCTGCACTAACAGCAACAATCATGGTTAGCGCACAAACATCACACCCATGATGCGCCACCGCTGCCCACGTTCCACCCCAACCCGCCCAAGTCTCTGCCCACTTGCATTCTAACCTGTTAGTATAGTATTTTTAGCACAGGCCCCAAGCTAACTTTGTGTGGCGTTGTTTAGCAGACACACCCCAGTAAGTGCATCAGGCTCACACCAACTGTTGGGGACATACCTAGCATGTCCTCCTGCAGTTACCACACTGAAAAGTATCTCACCATACAAACATTATTCATTGTTAACATGGGTGCATTTAATGCCACCTGCTGAAGTAGCATTAAGTGCGCCTAGGCTAACTGCAACAACAACAGCATGCAGAAATTATCCCCACGCCAACCATAATGTGCAGTCAACACCCATTTCCTGCCCCACTGCACTGATTTTACCCTACTGGCCGTTTTAGTTTGTAGCAGCAGTTATCGTGATTCCATGCTTACTGCTTAGTGCATGCATCACCCCGCGATACACATTACTACACTTTTGCAAAAGGGCTCCTTTATAAAAATGAACCTAGCTCAAAGATGATATCTTCAATGGTAATCTTAACTTCTTGAAAAGCAATATACCAAAATGCTAAATAAACCATAATTCTATTCTATGAACATGCTACTCAACATCAGCATATGCAGATCAGCAAGAACTGAACTGATCAGTCCTTGCACACACACAGTTAAGCCCTTTTTCACTTCTAAAAATAATACTGAAGGGAACATGTTCGAATATGCAGGACCTCCAAACTGGTAAATATTCTCATACTATTTCTTTTTTTTCTTACAGCCTACCTGTCTTCCCTAACCATTGCTTTTAGCTAGACTTCTAAAGTTACAACTTGAATTCTCATGTTTGAATTAAAATATGATTGCTGCTGTATGGTACTATCAGTTTCAATGCCATCAAAATATAAAAATGGGCAGATACTCCTTTTACATTTTCACCTTTATCTGTGCAGAAGGCTCATGACTAGAGATTTAAATCATGATTTAAATGGGCTTGATATAAATCACATATACCCTGATGTTCAGAAATGCATCCTTCAGTATCGCCAAAGCAAGGTTTCATTTGGGCAACCTGGTCATGGCATTTCTTCGCTGCAGTTTGCATTTTACACACATGCCTGTCTTATAGGCACAGGAACTTCAATAAACTAGTCCCAGATGGGTCTCTTATGACCTGCTGCCATTATCTGTTTCCAGTCTACAATTTCCTGAGTAGATCAAGAACCAATGGAATAGAGATCCATCCAGAATTGGAAACTCCTCCTCAGAATGGCAGGAATGTTTTGCTCCTCTATTCCTCCCCCCTGCATTTATGTAAAGACTTTGCCTCAGTCATCTCTAGCCCCCAAACCCATCTATTCATTACCCTTCTTTATTTTCACAGTTTAATGAGAAAGAACTAAGGACTTGCCCAGTGTGCAGCGGTGGCCAAGAAAGCAAATAGAATACTAGGAATCTTAAGGAAAGGAATGGAGAATAAAACCAAGGATATTATTATGCCTCTGTATTGTTCGATGGTGCGACCGCACTTTGAATAGTATGTGCAATTCTGGTCACTTTATCTTAAAAAGGATATAAGTAGAACTAGAAAAGGTACAGAGAAAAGTCACCAAAATGGTAAAGGGGATGGAAGGATACTCCTATGAGGAAAGGCTTAAAAAGTTAGGGATCTTCAACTTGGCAAAAAGACAGCCGAGGGGAGATATGATAGAGGTCTATAAAATATTGAATGGAGTAGAACGTGTAAACACAGATCGGTTGTTTACTGCTTCAAAAAGTAGAAAGACTAGGGAACACTTAATGAAGCTACAAAATTGCCCATTTAAGATTAATAGGAGAAATATTTTTTCATTCAATACGTAATCAAAGTCTGAGATTCATTACCAAAGGATGCAGTAAAAGCTGTTAGTGTAGCTGGGTTTAAAAGAGGTTTGGACAAGTTCCTGGGAAAAAAGTCCATAAACCTTTATTGAAGAGGACAAAGCAAATCCACTGCTTACCCCAGGATAAGTAGCATGGAATCTGTGTACCTTTTTGGGAACCTGACAGGTACTTGTGACCTGGATTGATCAGGTCTGTTATATCTTATCTCTATACACTGCTATTCACAATCATGTTCATAAAACAAAAACCTTTTAGGAAATTTTTATAGATTTCAAGCTAAAAAAAATAAAATTTTAAAAGAACCAATTTTATCCACGTTGCACTTTAGCATAATCATGTGATCCAATTCCAACAATAAGAACATGACATCACAAACACCCTGGCAAGAAAAGCCACTGTGGCTAATCCTGATATCACTTGGGAGTCAAACCTCTCTCCCCCCCCCCCCCCCCCCCCCCCGCATTGTAATTTAACAGAGCATACAAATTAAGAGAAGCTGAAATAGCTTTTTTTTTTTTTTTTTAAAGCAAACTCAGAGTCAAGGATGTCTAGGTAAAAATTGGCTAACCTATATAACTTGCTAGGTCATCAAATTCCGGCTTGTTGGCTATCAGCTCTTCTTTCGTTGGGATGTTTATCCCCATATAACAAGGAAATCTGATGGGAGGCGAAGCGACTCGGATGTGTACCTGAGGAAAGAAATCTTGGCTATTAATATATTTACAACAAAACTTGGCACAGTGGCCATGCATTAGCTATTGTGCTTTTCAATATAAGCAGCTTTCTGCGATTCAGCACGGCATCTGATATAGCTCCACGTAAAAGGCCACACTTATCAAACATGTAAACAGGAAGTGAAAATAAACTGTGTATGAAAAAAACTGTTTAAATAACCCATGGCAGTAACTGATTGGTGTGCTACAAACGACAGGGTTACCACAAGGTGAGGCTTTTGCTCACAGCTTTTCATATATAAAAAACTGTTTCTCAACTCTTCCCTGGAAACACACCTACCTAGATGAGAGATTTGCATACACTGAATCTTCAAGATATACAAATCTATCTCATGCATATTCAGGACAGCCAATGCACCACAAGGCACACAAACAACAAAAGAATCTAAATATCTTAACAAAATTGATGGGTCATTAGCAAGTAAGGTTTTTTTGTGGAGAAATCCTAGTCAAGCTATTAAAACCATGCATATGACATACAAAATAAACACAGACATGAAGAAATATGGGGAAGAAAGAATCTTTGGTAATAGCAGGCTGTAAGCCTAATAATGCTTCGTGTCTGTAGCACTGAAAAGACAGGACAATTTTACAACAATACGCTGGCTCTCGGGTCCTTTGTACTACGATATGTAGATTTGTGCATCACACTTCAAGGAGCTTATGCAGTAAGCTGTGCAACCCTTTAGCGTAATGCTTTACTCTCGATTTTCCCATGCTAATATTATGCTCGATGCAGGTAGAAATATTAGCACAGGAAAATAAAGCACACCACCACTGCACTAAAGAGTGACATAGTAGGTATACAAATCACAAATTAAACAGCTCCAGTTGTAAACAAAATGCCATAAAATCTCGCAGGTTTTTTTAGTCCTCTTGTAATGCTGAATCTTTACGTCAGCTCAGGCTGGTGTGAAGATGCTGCATGGCAGCACAGGGCAATCTGAGGTGGGGTGCAACACTTCATCTCTGTTCATCCAAGATCCCTGGTGGCCCAAGTGGACCCCTGACCCCCTCCACACACTTCCAAATGTTGAGAAACAGAAGCAAAGCCTACCTGCACCTCCCTCAGTGCCACCATCCTGCACGTGACCCCTAGCATTGCATCCCGACGCACCACTAGAGGTCAGATGCTGCCATTTTGCAAGCTCCTGCCTCTCATCTGTCTTTCAACCTTTGGAGTTGGGTGGGTGGGAAGGAGATGGGGGTTCTGGATTATACTACAAGCTCTTTAATCAAGGGCCTGCCTAATCTGGAATGCCCTGGACCAGATGGCTGGGGGTGCTGGGGAGCTCGCCAGTATTTCTTTTTGGGGTTGTTTTATCATCTCATCTTCCTTCTGTTCTTCAAGACTGGAGCCAGAGGCACTTACCTGCGAAGACCTCACCCCGAGGAGTGGAAGCGAGACCCACGCTGAGGATCTACCTGAGGTGTCTGGCTCTCGGGGGTTACTTTGGCGGCCTAGGGCATCCTCGGCACCGAGGTCCCTGCAGTCTCGGAACTAGCAACAGTGGGGCCAGACATCAGTGCCTGTTGGGATGCAATGAATGCAGAAACGCTGCATTCAAACACCAAAATACAAGCTTCCCACTCTGGGGTGGCGGGGCCATTGACACCGACGCCAGGGTTACGAGTCTGGTGTTGAGGAGAGGGGGTCCTCAATGGGAAAGCCCTCGGGAGATTGTGGTCCATCGCTGTAGGTCTCGACTTTGGTCCTGTGTACCTTCCGTGGCCACTCCCGCACCGACTCCTTGGGGCTGAAGGACCACCCATGGGATTTCCCATGCTTGTCCACCTCCCAGGACGAGACCCTTGAGGTCTTCTTTTTCTTCTTACACTCTCGCTCTGGGGCCTCTTGCTCAGAATGTCTGCGAGCCTGCTCTGTAACCTCAGGGGCCTTACGCGACTCCAAGGATCTGTGCGGGGCCTTTGAGCACGAGGCTACCGGGGAAACTGGGGTCAAGTCTGCCCTGTGGAAGATGTCATCTTGCTTTAGCCGACAGCTCTGAATGGCCTTAGCGGACATCTTTTTGCACAGGGGGTACTCCTCCAAGTCGTGATCAGTGCCCAGACATCGGAGGCAACAGTCATGAGTTGTTAGTGAAAGACATATTTTTTGGAGCACTGATCACATTTCTTAAAACCAGTGGCCATTGGAGCAAAAAGGACCCCAGTGAGGTCAAAGACTCTCTGTGCGACCAGCAGTTGAAAAAGGCATGAAAGCGCTGGAGGAACCTAACAAAAATAAAACTAAGTTTCGAGACCCTATGCCAGGGCAGCGGGCCTCGAAGGCAGGAAAGGAACCAGCGCAAGCCGGAAAGGTGTACAACAGTGTACGAGAAATCATCTTTTATTTTCTGGGGGGTGGGTACAAAACCGATGTCTGTAGGGCTCTGCAGAAAAAGGGAGACTGACCAAGATGGCACCCTTGGGTGGGAAGGGGACCAGGTATGCATGGTGGCATCTCCCAAAGGCTTTCTTTGAAAGCTGGGAAGATGCTTCCATGAGGGCTCCGTTGGTATCAACATCACTCATAAGTGAGGACTGACTTCCTGCTTATTCCTGGAGAAAGTTAAAATACAGGCACGGCAACACCAAGTAGTTGGCGAGCAAGCCAATAAATGAGATGTGCAATGGAATTTATTACCACATCAAGTTAAAAGGTTAGGCCCTCAATATGCAACCTAAAGAATCTTGAAGTTATTTTTGTTGAAATTCATGCTTTCAAGAAACGTGGCTGTTGTCTGGGTTACTCGGGGAGAATGAAAATTGAAAAAGCATAGTTACTTACCTGTAACAGGTTTTCTCCGGGGACAGCAGGAAGCAGTCCTCACATATGGGTGACGTTGGCGCCAATGGAGCCCTCACGGAAACATCCCCCAGCTTTCAAATAAAGCTTTTGGGAGATATCACGCATGCGTGGTGCACTTCCCGCACAAGGGTGCCATCTTGCTCAGTCAAATGACATAGCTAAAAGACAGCAAAAATAAAAGATGGTAAAGAAGCAACTCCAAGGGGAGGAGGGAAGGTTGGGAGGACCGATTCCTGCTGTCACCGGAGAACACCTGTTACAGGTGAGTAACTATGCTTTCTCTGGGAACAAGCAGGAAGTCAGTCCTCATATATGGGACTCCCCAGCTACAGGCTACTGCAAGCCCGTAGGAAAGAAAAAACATGGTCGCTCTAAAGGGGAGCCAGGAGCAGCAGCAATTTAGTCTGCAGATACAGACTGCAGTAGGACCCATGTGTCCTATGGGAACCAGCACTCTGGTGGCCTGAACACAGAAGGGTCAGAGGGTAGGAGGTGCCTAGACCCCAAAATGATTACACAGCATGGCTTGGCTGAAGGCACTGTCCTGTGGAGCTCCCTTTCCAGGCAGTAATGAGCTGCAAAGGTGTGAACTGAAGACCAGGTGGAGGCTCGGCAGATGTCCAGCATAGGGACGGAGTGCAGGTTTGCCACAGAGGCAGCCATGGCCCTGACAAAGTGCACCCTGACCCAGTCATCCAGTGTGAGCTCCGCCTGCTCATAAGCGAGGGCGATGCAGTCTGCCATCCAAGTGGAGAGTGTCTGTTTGGTCACTGCTTCCCCCAGCCAACTGGGGTCATAGGAAACAAAAAGCTGGGAAGCTTTCCAGTGGCCCTGGATACACTGAATGTAAAGACAGGGCCCTCTTACAATTCAAGGTGTGAAGGACAGTCTCTGCCCTACTGGAGTGAGGCCTTGGGAAAAAGGTGGGCAGCATCACTTCCTGGTTGAGGTGGAAGGAAAATACCACCTTCGTGAGGAATTTGGTGTGAATGTGAAGAACCACCCTGTTCTTGTAGAACCTGGTACAGGACGCCTCTGCCACCAGGAATATGACCTTCCACAAGAGGTATCTCAGGTGGCAGGAAGCCAGAGGCTCAAACGGTGGGTGAGTGAGCTGCGCCAATACTATGTTAAGATCCCATTCAGTCGCCAGAGGGCAGATGGGGGGTTTTGACAGCAGAAGTCCTCTCAAGAAGCAGGTCACCAGAGGCTGGACCGAGAGCGGTTTGCCTTCCACCTGGTGATGATGTGCAGCCAGGGCACTGAGGTGCACTCTGATGGAGTTTGATTTGAGCCCAGATTGTGAGAGAAGATGATGGATTGCAGTACCAGTTTCACCGGGGAGGAGAACGGGTTCACCCCTTGCTCTGCACACCAGACCGAGAACCTGCGTCATTTGAAGGCGTAAGCTCTTCTGAGGGAAGTCTTACATGAGGCCAGCAGGATTCTCCTCCACTTCCCCTGAGAGGTTGAAAGGGGCTAGTGTCACCCTTTCAGTAGCCACATCGTTAGCGACAGGGACCCCAGGTTGGGGTGCAGCCCTCCTCTTGAGACAGAAGCCGTGAGGAGCTCCCCAGTGGGATCAGAGTCTCTACTGACAGCCGGAGGAGCTGTGGGAACCTTGGCTGCCTGGGCCCACTGAGGGGCCACCAGGATCAGTGAGGCATTGTTGTAAAGAGCCTTGAAAAATGTTTTGGCAATCAGTGGTGTGGGAGTGGGAAGGCATGCATGAGACCTTCCAACCATGGAACGAGAAACGCATCTGCCACCACCCGGGAAAGGAGGGGCTACAGGGCAGAAGCGGGGCAACTGGTAGTTGTCTGGGCTGGCAAAGAAGTCCACCCATGGGGTCACCCAGAGCCGAAAGAGCAGGTTGGCAACCCTGGTGTCCAGCTGCCACTTGTGCGGCTGGAGGTCCCTGCTCAGTTTGTCCGCCAGGGTGTTGTCGTGGCCTGGTAGATACATCGCCCGTAGGACTATGCCCTGTTGAACTACATAGGAGCAGAATGTCATCGCTTTGCAGCAGAGGGTGTGAAACTCTGTGCCCCCCTGCTTGTTCACACAGAATACTGCCACCTGATTGTTTGGATCAGCACTGGCTGGTGCCTTAGACGGTGACAGAACACTTAGAGTGGAGGAGTGGCCTAGTGGTTGGGGCAAGGTACTTCAGGCCGGAAGGTCGGGGGTTCAAATCCCACTAGAGGACAGCAACCTTGGGCTGGAAGGACTGGGGTTTCTAGTCCCACAGGTGCTCCTTGTCATCTTGGGCAAGCCACTTAACCCTCCATAGCCCATGATCCCTGTAAAATAGTTATTTCCAAGTTATAATGCCCTGTTCAATGTAATTTCAGTTTGTTCAATGTAAACCGCACTGATGCAGAATAGCGCGGTATATAAGAGAATGTAAATAAATAAATAAAATAAATAGAGATATTGCCCGAAGCTCCAGGTGGTTGATCGGCTGGTTGCTCGGCCTGCCACCAACTGCCCTGGGTGCGGAGTTCTTCGCAGTGGGCTTCCCATCCCAGCAGGGAGGCATCCATAGTGAGGATTCTAAGGGCTCGGGGCTTGGAAGGGCATCCCTGCCTGGAGGTGATGGGGGTTTTGCCACCAAGTCAGAGATTCCGCCAACTGGTGGGTCACAGACTGTCCTGGAGATGGCCTATGGCATGTGTACACTGGTCTCGAAGGTACCATTGAGCGGCCCTCCTATGTGAGGCCATGTGCCCGAGGAAGCACAGCAGGAGCCGAGCTGACACCGAGGGATGGTGTACATCTATGGCCAGTGTCCCGAGATGGTCGGCTCGGTACAAGTGGAGGAAGGCCTTTGCCTGAAGAATGTCTAGGCCTTGCTCCTATGAACTCCTGACACTGTGTCAGGAGGTGGTGGAATTTGGTGCTCCATCTCTGGGGCTATGCCTCCTTTTATGAGCCAGTTGTCCAGATAGGGGAAGATGAATACCCCTGGAGGCAGAGGAAGGCAGCTATTACTGCCAGGCATTTGGTGAAGACCCTGGGGGTGGAGGCCAGGCCGGATGGAAGTACCCTGTACTGGTACACTATGAAGCACAGGTACTGCCTGTGGTTGGGGTGGATGAGAATGTGGGTATAAGCATCCTTCAGATCCAAGAAGCATAGCCAATCTCCCTGCTGGAGGGTAGGGCAGCAATGTCCCAAAAGAGAGCATCTTGAACTCCCTCACCAGGAACCTGTTCAGATTGTGCAGGACCAGGACAGGCCTTAGGCCCCCTGTTCTTTTTGGTACAAGGAAATATCTGGAGAACCCCTTTCCCCTGTCCTTGAAAAAAACTGAGTTCCTTCATTAGAAGGTCCCAGTGAAGGAGAGACCTGGGGGAGCTCTGCCAGGCAGAGAGATGGTGTCTGAGCCAGCAGAAGGAGGGAGGAAGCCCTCCTTGACCACCCTAGAGTGCCCAGGAATCTGTGGTGATGGCTGGCAACCTTTGGGCATAGTGGATCAGATGTCCCCCTGTGGGCTGCTGACCTCCTTGGGATGGAGAGGCTATGCCAAGGAGTCAAAAGCTCCCCCATGGCTGGGCCCGGAGGCAACACCTGGAGCTTGGGAGCCTTCTGCTTACGAGGGCCCTGACCATGTCCCTTGGCCTGATGACCATGCTGGGGGGAGCTGGGGGAGGCCTGAAAATGTGGATAGTTTTTGTAAGCAGCCCTCTTCCTCGAGTAAACAGGCTTTTAACCCGAGCCCTTCCATAGGGGAGGAGCAGTGGTCTTTTTAGAGAGTTTGGTCCTCATCACGGACTCAGTCTCCAGCTTGGCAGCCTTTTTGGACATGGGTTTGCTAAAGAGGTTCTCTCCTTGGCATGGGACATCAACCAATTTGTCCTGAACCCATTGCTCAAGGTCAGAAGACTGTAGCCAAACCTGGCGTTGGGCACCGATACCCATCACAACTACTCGAGTCGCTGACTTGAAGCCGTCATAAGCTGCCCAAGACATAAATTTGGAGCACCCACAGATGGCCTTGGCCAGGTTCTTGAACCGCTACAGGGGTTCCTCGGACAGACCAGCTGAGAACCCGGCGAGCTCCTTCACTAGGTCTCTCAGGTACATGCCCAGGTACAGCTGGTAGGCCTGGATCCAGCTGATGAGCATCGAGCCCTGGTAGCACTTTCTACCAAGAGCATCCAAGGTACAGGCCTCCCTACCCGGGGGCACTGAGGAGTGCGTCTCTTCAGCAGACTCCACCACCATGGAATTGTGCAGCAGCTGTGCCTTCTGGAATCACAGGCTCCGGCAGACCCGGTACATTGAGTCAAGCCGCTTGCTCGCAACCAGCACCGATGCCGGTGTCTCCCACATACGGAGCATTAGCCATTCCAGGATCGGTGGAATGGGTTATTGTGAGCAATTCCCTCGGAGGGGCCTCGTATTGGAGGATTCCTAGCTCCTCTGTCCAAGTGTCTGTCAGGAACACTAGGGCTTTGGACATGTCCCTCACGAAGTCGAAGAATGCCATGTCCTCAGGCAGGGATCGACTCAGGTTGAGAAATATCAACTTTTTCTGGGGGAAAATCAGACAGATGTCTGAAGGGCTCCGTGGAAAGAACGATTCTGAGCAAGATGCCACCCTTGGGCGGGAAGAGCACCACGCATGCTTGGTGGCATCTCCCAAAGGCTTTCTTTGAAAGCTGGGGGGATGCTTCCGCGAGGGCTCCGTCGGTACAGTCACACATATGTGAAGACCGACTTCCTGCTTGTTCCTGGAGAATGACGTTCCCAGAATGGGTTCAATATGTTTTAAATGTATAACATGTGTCAGAAGACACATGTACTGTGCTGTGTTTGATTTGTGGATTAGTACAAAGATTAACTGAAAGATGTACACGGCTTGGGGGGAGGGGGAAAGCATATGTGAAGTGAAGAGCCTGTGCTAAGAAGAGCCTCGTTGGGAAAAAAGAACTAGGTGAACGTAAACAGAGAAGCTCCACTGAGAATTAGAGGCAGAAACTCATTCAACGGGATCTTTGTATGCAGACTGGCAGGCAGAAATAGGACAGCAGGTAAGGACCAGACTCAAATGGATTCTTTTGCTGAGCCACAGACTACAATCTATCTCTGGCTTTTCTCCGCAGTTAAGGATCCTGTCTACTCATTCCAAGCCTTCTGGAAGTATTATTACTCTTTTTGCCTTTACCTCCTCTAATGAAAGGCTGTTCCATACATCCAACGTGTGAAGAAAGATTTCCAAGTTAAAACATGAGTATAAACAACTTTTCTAGACCTTTTGTCCCCACTGATACAGGTTTGCTTCTTATGTCTGATTTATACCTTCAAGGTATTTGAATGCCCCATGTACTCCTCTCATAAGAGCATAAGAGTTGCTATACTGAGTCAGACAAAAGGGTTATCAAGCCAAGTATCCTGTTTACAAAATTGGGCTAAACCAGGTAACAATTAGCTGGAACGATCCCAAAAAAAGTAGAGAAATTCCATGCTGCTTATCCCAAAGATACACAGTGGCTTTCCCCAGTCTACGTTAACAATGGTTTAAGGACTTTTCCTCCAGGAACTTATCCAAGCCTTCTTAAAACCCAGCTGCACTAACAACGTTTACTACATCCTCTGGCAATGAATCCCAGAGTTTAATTAAGTGTTGAGTGAAAAAAATATTCTCTATGATTAGTCTTAAATGTACTACTTTGTACCTTCATTTCACATCCCTTAGACTGCACTTTTTGAAGACAGACAACAGATTCATGTTTACTCGTTCAACCCCACTCATTGTTTTATAGACCTCTATCATATCCTCTTTCTCCAAGTTGAAGAGCCCTAACTTTTTAAAGCTTTTCCTCCCCCTTTATCATTTTGGTTGCCCTTCTCTGTACCCTTTCTAGTTCCACTATATCTTTTTTAGATGCTGCAACCAGAACTGCAAAGAATATTCAAGTTACAATTGCAACATGGAGCGGATACAAAAGCATTATGATATCCTTTGTTCCATTCTCCATTCCTTTCCTTATAATTCCTAGCTTTCTATTAGCTTTCTTGGCCGCCACCGCACACTGTGAAGAGGATTTCAATGTATTCAAACTGAGCAATACCATCAGCACTCCACACCTTGATGCTCTTTCCATATCTAATAGGAGCTGTACGATCAATCTACTCTATCGAGCACCGTCACCCTCCCCAGAGGACCTTCCATCAATAATCAACATTGCATGTAACTCTCCCAACCCACAATCCCCTAACTGGCTAATGGGGGACTTTAACCTACCATTGCTACAAACCTCACTCTCCTCAGCATTCCTTGAAGCCATGTGCCAACTAGGATATGAACAACTTATTGACACTCCCACCCATATCAAAGGAGGCACATTGGATTTAATCTTCGCTCCTCAAGCGGTACTCAACACATCTCAGAAGCCCCCGATCTCCATAACCCCTATACCAGGGGTCGGCAACCCGCGGCTCCGGAGCCGCATGCGGCTCTTTCTCACCTTTGCCGCGGCTCCGGAGCACACTGCCCGCCCGGTGACAGGCAAGTGTTATAAAGATGTATTTAAACGTGGCGTTATGGGCTCCCTCCATGTCAGCTCCCTCCCTTCTTCTGCAGCCGCGGCTCCCTGCCTCTTAGGGAACCGCGGCTGTGCTTTTAAAATCATCTCGGAGCCCTTCCTGTCTTGACGGGCTCCGTGCAGCATTGTCCCGCCTCTAAAGGAAGTTTTGGAGGCGGGACAATGCTGCACGGAGCCCGTCAAGACAGGAAGGGCTCGGAGATGATTTTAAAAGCACAGCCACGGTTCCCTAAGAGGCAGGGAGCCGCGGCTGCAGAAGAAGGGAGGGAGCTGACATGGAGGGAGGGGGGCTGACATGGAGGTAGGGAGCAGATAGGGATGGATGGAGGGAGGCAGGGGGGCTGACATGGAGGGAGGGAGCTGATATGGATGGAGGGAGGGGGGCTGACATGGAGGGATGGAGGGGGCTGACATGGAGGGAGGGGGGCTGACATGGAGGGAGGGAGCTGATATGGATGGATGGAGGGAGGGGGCTGACATGGAGGGAGGGAGCTGATATGGATGGAGGGAGGGGGGCTGACATGGAGGGATGGAGGGGGCTGACATGGAGGGAGGGAGCTGATATGGATGGATGGAGGGAGGGGGGCTGACATGGAGGGAGGGAGCTGATATGGATGGAGGGAGGGGGGCTGACATGGAGGGATGGAGGGGGCTGACATGGAGGGAGGGAGCTGATATGGATGGAGGGAGGGGGGCTGACATGGAGGGATGGAGGGGGCTGACATGGAGGGAGGGAGCTGATATGGATGGAGGGAGGGGGGCTGACATGGAGGGATGGAGGGGGCTGACATGGAGGGAGGGAGCTGATATGGATGGAGGGAGGGGGGCTGACATGGAGGGAGGGAGCTGATATGGATGGAGGGAGGGGGGCTGACATGGAGGGATGGAGGGGGCTGACATGGAGGGATTGGGGAGGCGGGCTGACATGGAGGGAGGGAGCTGATATGGATGGAGGGAGGGAGGGGGCTGACATGGAGGGATGGAGCACTGGTAATGGGGTTGAGGGGACTAGCACTGGAAATGAGCTGATTAGGGGAGGCTAGGACTAGTAATGAGCTGATGGGGGGTAGGACTGGTATTGGGCTGATTAGGGGAGGCTAGCACTGGTAATGGGGTTGAGGGGGGATTAGCACTGGAAGCGAGCTGATTGGGGGGCTTTGACTGGGCATGGGCTGATTGTGGGGAGGGGAGGATAGAGCTGCTGGCCCTGGAAGATAACTGGGGGCTAAGGCTACAAATGGGCTGATATGAGGGGATGGGAGAATGGAACTGGATCTGAGAGGGGCTGCCATGGTATTTGTACTAGAAGGGACTGGTCAGTGGGGAAGGAGGGGGACTGGAAGGAAATGGACACCAGTGGCAATCATGGGAATGCAAGTTGACATTGGAAGGTACTGGGAGTGAGGACTGGAAAGGGGCTGATATTGGGGAGGGTTACTGGGACTGGAAATAGGCTGATGGAAAGAAGTGAAGAAAACGAAAGAAGAGATAAGAAATGGCAGATGGACCATAGACCACAGAAAGAGAGCTAAGAGAAGACAGGAAAGCAGAAGCCTCAGATCGGGACCAGCATGATCAAAGAATAAATTGGTCAGACAACAAAGGTAGAAAAAATAATTTTATTTCATATTAGTGATTTGACTACAAAATCATCATAATTTTGAAATCAAATATTGTTACTTGTTGTTGTGATATTTTCTGGTGTATTTTTTTTGGTGTGCGAAGGAAGAGGGGTAGTCTTATACGGCGAGTATAGGCCAAACACCTTTATTTTAACAGGAAAAGTAGGGGGTCGTATATAGCATTAAGGTAAGAAACAATATATGCAGTGTTAGATTTGTTTTAAATGTCGCAATGGTTTTGCGGCTCCGAGTTTTTTTTTTCCCTTCGGAAACGGGTCCAAGTGGCTCTTTATGTCTTAAAGGTTGCAGACCCCTGCCCTATACCCTGGTCTGATCACAATTTACTCCTCTTCTACATCCCCACTGAACACCTCTCCAACGACAGCAACAAATCAGGTCGCCCCCCAAGTGCCCTTGAAACTCGCTTCCGCTCTTTCAATAAGATTGAAGTCTTGGAGAAAATCCTACCTGCCCTCCACAAGGACTTACCTTCTCAAGATGACTTAATAACCAATTGGGACAACACATTGAAAGCCGCTGCCTGCATCCCTGCTACTGACAGGATCAAAACCAAGGGCAAACAAAAACCATGGTTCTCCTCTGAACTACAAGAATCTCTCCTCCACCTACGCAGACTTGAGAGACGCTGGCATTCCTCCCGATCTCCTGATGCACTCTGCTCATACAATTCATACTTACAAACTCACCGGAAGATGATAATGGAGAAAAGAAAGAAATACCACTCGGATACACTAATGCGGTCCTTAAACAAGCCACATGACCTCTTCAATATTGTTAAATCCTTAACAGGTGATCCAATCACAACCCAACCACCTATGCCACACCCTCAAGATTATGCTGAATACCTACAATCAAAAATGATAGAGACCAGTTTGATCCTCACAGCATCAACACCTTCCACCCCACAGACTGTGACTCAACTAGCCACACTTGACAATTTCTCTCAGGTATCCAACAAAGAGATCGAAGAAATAATAGCAGCTATTTACTTAACTACTGCACCTAACGACCCCTGCCCAGCCAGCTGGATCTAAGAACTACGACATGAACTTAGCCCAACTATAAGCAAGATTGTCAACCATTCCTTCTCAACTGGATCCTTCCTCCAGAGCCTCAAGCATTCATCCATCCGCCCCCTCCTGAAGAACAGCAAGCTAGATCCAACAAAAGTCGAATCTTTTAGACCTATCTCTAGCATCCCTCTTCTAGCAAAAATCATGGAAAAAGTAGTCCAGCGACAAATACAACAACATGTTGACTCAGAAGCTCCCCTGGACCCCTCACAACATGGTTTTAGAGAAGAACATGGTGTTGACACCCTCCTCACAACCCTCTTCAATAACCTAATCATAAGCATCGACAATATCCATCAAGGGTTCATTCTCATCTTTCTCGACATAGCTGCCGCATTTGATTCAGTAAACCACAATACTCTCCTACAGCGCCTCAAAGAGAAGGGTATTCAAGGTCTAGCCCTGAACTGGTGCAAATCTTACTTATCTGATAGACAGCAGCAAGTCAGAACAGGAGAAGCAACATCTGATTCATTCCCACTTAAACAAGGTGTCCCTGAGGGTTCCTCCTTGTCCGCACTAATGTTCAATATCTATATGCAAGCCAATCTGTGATGTGATACGTACCTTCAACATTCAATGTCTAGCATATGCGGATGACATCCTGATGTATGCTCCATTCAACGTAAAACAACCAGATTTTACATCAATAGCTCATTGCTTCAAAGCTGTATCAAACTGGCTCCTCAAACAGAATCTACGTATAAATCACAACAAAACAAGACATCCTATTCGTAACACAGAATCCAACATTCATACCCCCTGCCTCATTACAAGTAAACAACATTGAGCTGAAGGCACAACCCACAATCCGATACTTAGGGATTACATTAGATCAGCGGCTTGATATGTCAGCACACATCAAGAAAGCAACAAACTCAATTTACCAAAAGATTCGATCCCTACGTAATCTCTGACCTCTTCTTGACTACTCCGATTTCCGCACTATCTTCCAAGCCCTGGTACTACCACACCTGGATTTTGCCAATATCATACTACACGGTCTCCCACAATCTACTCTAAATCCCCTCCGTCTGGCCATGAATGCAGCCGCGAGAATTCTCGTAGGTGCTCCACGCTCAGAGCACATAACTCCAATACTGAAGAGTTTACACTGGCTACCCCTCCAGGCCAGAACCCTATATAAAACCCTGGTCATGACTTTTAAAGCTGCAAAGAGCCCATCCCTATCACCTATCAGCAATATGATACATGTCACTCCAACAAACAGATCCAGGAGATCTGCTGCATTGAACTCCATTGACCTTCCGAAACTCCTTACGAAATGCTCTAAATCAACAGCCTCTGGAGCCTTCTCACTGTTTGCGCCCAGAGCCTGGAATGCCCTTCCACCCGAAATTAGAGCCATCACTAGTCTCACGACATTCATAAAGGTCTTAAAACATCACTTGTTCCTAATATACTACCCTGAAGCAACTCCGATTGAACATAGCCCACATGTTGATCTTGCCCTCTTGACCCCAGTGGAAAATGGCTAATCATGATGGTTCATACTTGCATACTTTACCCATTCCGTATTTATACTGTACTATAATTATATCTATTTACCACTACCATGTAGTTAACCAAAAATGCCATGTACATAGTTAACCCTACTTTCCACCACGTTTTTTGTATATAGTTAACCCTGTTTACCGCCACATTTTTGTACCCTGTTCATTGTAAAAAAACCAATGCTGACTGTATCATTGTGTTTAAATTTGTTCATTTGTAAACCGCACTGATTAAAAGCGCGGTATATAAGAAATAAAATAAATAAATAAATAAATTCTCTACGACGACACCTAGATCCTTTTCCTAGGTGGTGACTTCTAATGCGAGACTTTGCATTGTGTAGCTCTAGCATGAGGTTGTTCGTTCCTAAATGAATCACTTTGCATTTGTCCACATTAGATTTCATATGCCATTTAGATACCCAGTCTCTCAGCCATCTGCAAAATTTGATCACCTTACTTTTTGTTCCCATTTATAAATGTTAAAAAGCAGTGGGCCCAGTACAGATTCCTGGGAGATAACACAATTCACCTTTCTCCATTGAGAAAACTGACCACTGATCCCTAATTTTGTTATTTTTTAAAATCTTTTAACCAGTTCCCAATCCACAATAGGACACTGCCTCTTAAGGCATGACTTTGTCATTTCCTCACAAGAGGTTGTCAAATGCTTTTTGAAAATCCAGATACGATTTTTCAACTGGCTCACCTTTATTTTTTCTTCATAACTTATCATTTTATTGGTACAAACACACCAAAAATACAGTGTAAACATTAAGAACATAACATAAGAACATAAGATATGCCATACTGGGTCAGACCAAGGTCCATCAAGCCCAGTATTCTGTTTCCAACAGTGGCCAATCTAGGTCATATGTACCTAGCAGTTTCCCCAAGGGACACAGGTTCCACAATGCTTGTATTGGTTCAAGCATTGATATCCTGGGTCCCTTCTTAATAATGGTTTATGGACCTTTCCTCCAGGAACTTGTCCAAACCTTTTTTAAACCCAGCTACACTAACAGCCTTTACTACATCCTCCGGTAACAAATTCCAGAGTTTGATTACACGTTGAGTGAAAAAATATTTTCTTTTATTAGTCTTAAATAGTTTACCCTGTAGCTTCATTGCATGTCCCCTAGTGTTCCTATATTCTGATAAGGTAAATAATCGATCTACGTTTACCCGTTCCACTCTGTTCATTAATTTATAGACTTCTATCATATCTCCCCTCAGCCGTCTCTTTTCCAGGTTAAAGAGCCCTAACCTTTTTAGCCTTTTTTCATAGGAGTATCCTTCCATCCCCTTTACCATTTTGGTGGCTCTTCTCTGAACCTTTTCTAAAATCGCTATATCCTTTTTAAGATATGGCGACCAGAATTGCACACAATATTCAAGGTGCGGTCTCACCATGGAACGATATAGAGGCATTATAATATCTTTTGTTTTATTTTCCATTCCTTTCCTTATCATACATAGCATTCTATTTGCTCTCTTGGCCGCTGCTGCACACTGGGCCGAGGGTTTTAACATGGTATCCACAATGACGCCTAAATCTTTTTCCTGGGTGGTGGTTCCTAATGTGGAACTTTGCATCGTGTAACCATAGTTTGGGTTGTTCTTCCCTAGGTGCCAATGTTCCCTCTAATTTTCTGTAGGCTGTGTGCGCATAAAATATCAGCTGTGCAGCTTTTGAAGGAAGGTTAAATTTTTGTGCGCCACATAACGACACTCGGAGTTATATACTTTAGAATTTGACTACACGTCAGAATACAGTATGTACACCACATTGATTGCACTAGAAAATATTGTAGAACTTGTGAAAACCATAAATACACAACTTTTCAATTTTAAGAACGTCTGTGTTTTCTATCAGAATCAGAACCGTAATTTTTGTGCGCTCTGTTGTAAAGTATGTGGGCTCACTCGGCGAAGTGTGTGCGCACGCACACGCGCACAGCTTAGAGGGAACAGTGCTAGGTGCATAACCTTGCACTTGTCCACATTAAATTTCATCTGCCATTTTGATGCCCAGTCTTCCAATTTATCAAGATCCTCTTGCAATTTTCCACGATCCTCTTGGGTTTTAACAACTTTAAATAGTTTTGTGTCATCTGCAAATTTGATAACCTCACTCGTTATTTCACTTTCCAGGTCATTTATGAATATGTCAAAAAGCAGCGGACCCAGCACAGATCCCTGGGGTACACCACTATTCACCTTTCTCCATTGGGAAAATTGGCCATTTAGCCCTACCCTCTGCTTTCTATCTTTTAACCAGTTCCTGATCCACAATAGTACACTGCCTCCTATCCCATGACTCTTTAGTTTTGCCAAAAGTCTCTGATGAGGGACCTTGTCAAAGGCTTTCTGAAAGTCCAGATACACAGTATCAACCGACTCAATTTTGTCCACCTGATTATTCACTCCTTCAAAAAAACATAACAGATTAGTTAGACAAGATCTTCCTTGTCTAAAGCCATGTTGGCTGTCTCCCATTAGATCATGATTATATACATGCTGAGTAAATTTATTCTTTATGATGGTTTCTACCATTTTTCCCGGTACTGATGTCAGGCTCACCGGTCTGTAGTTTCCCGGATCACCCCTGGAACCCTTTTTAAAAATTGGTGTTACATTGGCGATTCTCCAATCTTCAGGTATTAGAGATGATTTTAATGATAGTTCACAGATTACTAATAGCAGGTCTGCAATCTCATATTTCAGTTCTTTCCACACCCTTGAATTATACCATCCAGCCCAGGTGATTTGCTACTCTTCAGTTTATCTAATAGTTGTAATACATCTTCCCGATGTATCGATATTTCCTTCAATTCTTCCGCACCTTTAAATACCACTTCAGTCATGGGTAACATCCCTACATCTTCCTCAGTAAAGACTGAAGCAAAGAATTCACTCAGTCTCTCCGCTATCACCTTGTCGCCTCTTAGTGCTCCTTTAACCCCTTTATCATCTAATGGACCAACTGACTCTCTCACAGGTTTTTTGCTACGAATGTACTTGAAAAGGTCTTTACTTCGCGTTTTTGCTTCCACAGCAAGCTTCTTCTCAAATTCTCTCTTTGCCTGCCTTATCAATGCCTTGCATTTGACTTGCCAGTGCTTATGCTGTTTCCAGGTTTCGTCGTTTGGCTCTTTTTTCCATTTCCTGAAAGATGCTTTTTTGGCAACAACAGCCTCTCTGACCTCACCTTTAAACCATGCTGGCAGTTTTTTGGACTTCCTTCCACTTTTCTTAAAGTGTGGAATACAGCTGGTCTGGGCTTCCAAGATAGTATTTTTCAACAACAGCCAAGCCTGATGTACGTCTTTAACCTTTGCAACTGCTCCTTTTAGTTTTTTCTTAACTGTTTTCCTCATTTTATCATAGTCTCCCTTTCGAAAGTTAAAAGGTAGTACTGTGGATTTCCTTACTATCCCTCCTCCACTAATTAAATCAAAGGCGATCATGCTATGATCACTATTGCCAAGTGGCCCCAACAACCTTATCTCTTGCACTAGATCTGGTGTTCCACTAAGGACTAGGTCTAATATGGCTTCCCCTCTGGTCGGTTCATGAACCAGCTGCTCCAAGAAGCAGTCATTTATTTCATCTAGGAACTTTATCTCCCTAGCTTGTCCTGACGTGACACTGACCCAGTCGATACCGGGGTAGTTGAAATCACCCATTATTATTACTGCGCTGTAACTTTTGTTAGCTTCCTTGATTTCTTTGAGCATTTCATCATCCATTTGGTCATTCTGGCCAGGCGCTCGATAGTACACCCCCACTGCCATTGCCTTCCCCCTTTTACATGGAATTTCAATCCATATAGATTCTACAGCAGATTTTGTTTCCTGCAAAACTTTAATCCTTTCTGACTCAATGCCCTCTCTAACATAGAGAGCAACCCCTCCACCAATTTGATCAGCTCTATCATTTCAATATAGTTTGTACCCAGGTATCACAGTGTCCCACTGGTTGTCCTCCTTCCACCATGTCTCTGATATTCCAATCATATCTAACCTTTCATTTATTGCTATATATTCTAACTCTCCCATCTTATTTTTACATTCCTGCATCTCATCCATCATACCATCCCATACAGTTCCCCGTCATTGACTTTTGAATCCCTAACTGTCACGCTTACAACACTTATTCCCAACCAACACTTATTCCCAACCAACACTATTCCCTTTAATTTCCCTTCCTCCCTCCCTCACCCTCTCCCCCCTCCCTTGCCTCCCCCCTTATACAATGACCTCCTGAGCCGATTTACTAGTGAGTTCTAATACACATAAAGCTCACCAAGAACTGAAAAACGTTTTGGTAACTTATGCATCCCCCTTCTATTGCACCTCCACCCTCCCACCCTTTTCCTTAGTCTGCCACTCCCCCCTGTTGACCCAGTCCCACCCTCCCTTCCACTGTCTCTCCACCTTACCTTTCTTTAACCCTGTTAAACGATGCATATGGTACAATTCTGTCAGGCGCAGAACATACTTTCCCAAAGGTGGCAATAAACCTTTCTTCCAGTGCAATGTAAATCATACGTTGTTGCCATAATACATTGCCGTACAATGCTCCCATTGTCCCCCCCCCCTCATCTTTATCCTTTAATAGAAGACATGACTCAGGTGTGAGGTCCACCTCTGCACCCGTGATTTCCCCAATAGCCTCTCCAATTTTCCCCCAATACTCCTGTACCGAGGGGCATGACCACCACATATGCCACCACATTCCTTTCTCACCACACTGTCTCCAGCAGTCATCCGATCCACTTATCCCCACTTTACACAACCTCTCCGGCGTCAAGTACCATCTAGACAGTACTTTCCACCCATTCTCACGTAGGGATGTGGCAATAGAGACCTTCGCTGTGTCATGCGCTATCCTCTCCCCATCCCCTACCTCCCATGACACCCCTATCTCTTTTTCCCATGCCATCATATAACTTAATTTCTCCTCCCCTCTCTCCGTTAACCCTTTATATATTCGAGAATTAATCACCTTCCTGCCCCTCGAGCCTAAACAGCTACCTTCAAACCACCCTGGTTCCGTTGTGATGTCTCGCCATTGCTTCCTCTGCCGGAGTACCGATCCCATCTGCAAATAGTGATATCTATCACTCTCCCTCAGGTGGTATAGATCCCGGGTACCTTCAAAGTCTCTGACACCTTCCCTATGGATTATTTGAGACACTTGTTGTAGCCCACAGTGCGCCCATCTGTGCAGAACTGCTATTTACGGGCCCATTCCCTCTTCGCAGCACGCAACCAGTGACATTGCGCGTGCACAACTTTTCTCCCCTATCATCCCCTTCTTCTGGCGATTCCATACCTCCAGAGTGTGGCCCACCAATGGGTTATCCCCCCTCCTTCCCTTCCCTCCCCATACCAACCTCTCCAATTCCCCTGGCCTAAATCCCGTCCCTTCCATTACCACCCAGTGCTTGTGCTGTTCCCTCATCCAAGAATACACCGCTTTCAATTGCGCTGCAATATAATACTTTCTGAAATTGGGAACTCCCAGTCCCCCCTCTCCCCTAGACACCTGCAAAGTCCTCGCTGCCACTCTAGGTCTCTTATTCCCCCATATGTATCCCTCAACCTGCTTTTGCAATCTTTGCAGCGCCTTTGTCGGTACATCAGTTGGTAGTACCTGAAAGTAGAAAAGAAACTGTGGGAGTAACATCATTTTCATCACCGCCATCCTCCCCAACCAAGATATGTATCTTCTGCTCCATGCCCCCAGCTGTGCTTCCATCCGTCCAAATGCCTTTTTATAGTTCATGTCATAGAGGTCCTCTAAGTTCCTCCCCAACTGAACTCCTAGGTATCGAATAGATTTCTTCGCCCACCTAAACTGATAAGCATCTTGTAAACTCCGCTCCAGCTATTCCCCTCCTGTTTAATTCAAAATTTCCGATTTATTCCAATTTATCCTGAAGCCAGCCAGGCTTCCATACTCCTGCAACTCCCTCATAACTGCAGCCAATGTCTTCCTTGGCTTGGTAATCATCAATAAAATATCGTCAGCAAACATGGCCATCTTATATTCCCTCTGCCCCACTATCACCCCTTTGATCTCTGATTCCTTCCTTATTTTCCCCGCTAGCAGCTCTAAGCACAGAGCAAATAACAGTGGCGATAGGGGGTACCCCTGCCTAGTCCCCCTCCCCAATGCAAAGAACCTTGAGTATCCCCCCATTTACTCTCACACACGCTTTTGGACTGGTATAAAGCACTTTTATCCAATTCACAACGCTGTTTCCAAATCCCATATGCTCTAGCACTGAGAACAGGAATTTCTATGACACCTGATCGAACGCTTTCTCTGCGTCCGAGAGAAGCAGCGTCTGATCCGGCGTGCATTTTGCCGACCATATGATATTTAAAATTTTCCGAATATTATCAGCAACTTGCCTCCCTGGTAAAAACCCGCCTGATCTTCATGAACTAGCTTCCCTGGTAGTCGGTTTAGTCTCCCCGCTAATACTTTGGCCAGTAGTTTAGCATCCAGGTTTATCAGTGAGATTGGTCTATACAATGCGCATTCCTGTGGGTCTTTCCCCTCTTTAGGAATTAATGTGATCCCTGCCCACCCCATCGTCTCCGCTAACCGTTCCCCTTCCTTCGGGAGGTTAAATAATTTTGCTAATGGCTTCACCAGCACACCCTTAAATTTTTTATAGAAGCTAGCTGTCAACCCATCTACCCCTGAGGCCTTCCCTGGCTTCAGCCCCCTCCACTTCCTCGACCTGTATGTCCCTGTCTAGCACACCTCTTTCTCCTTCGTCCAGATGTGGTAAACCTGCTTCTGCCAAATATTTCCTTATCTCTCCCTCCGACCGCTCAGGCTTTGCCTCATAGAGCCTCTGGTAGTAGTTGACAAACTCTTCCCTAATCTTTTGCTCATCCCTTGTCACCCCTCCCTTCCCCCTAATCTGTGTTATCAGTACTTCATTTCGCTTTTGCTGCAATCTCTGCGCCAAATACTTTCCCGCTCTATTCCCTCTTTAAAATTATTGAGACAGGAATTTTTTGAATCTGTAATTAATCCCTTCAGCTTCCAGTGCATTTAACTTAGCCCTGGTCTCCAATACCTCCTCCCTATACCTCCCACTCGGATCTCGGGCATCCACCTCCTCCAATCTTACCAGCTGTCACCGTAGATAGAGTTCTTTTCCCTCTCTCTCCCTCTTAATTCTTGCCCCCCACTTGATCAAGATGCCTCTCACCACCGCCTTAAACGCATCCCAACCCCACCCCCCCTTACTGCTCCATTGTCATTATGCCCGAAATATTCCGGTATAGTCTCCTCTAGCTCTTTCACCACTCTGGAATCCGCAATCAAATCCTCATTTAACTACCAAAATTGTACCCCCCTATTCTCTTCCCGACCCTGCAGCCGCACAATCACAGGTGCATGGTCGGACCATATAATTGGCTCTATTTCTCCTCCCCTGATCCTACCCGCTATCTCTTTCCCCACCCAAATGGTGTCAATCCTTGAATATGTGCCATGCACCGCAGAGAAAAATGTATACTGGCGCTTACCCGGGTTAAACAATCGCCATGCATCTACTAGATCATTCTCTTTCACAAATCTCCGATATCGCCTCCTATCTGCTCCTCTTCCCTCCCCCCTCCGAGTGGAATCTCTCCCCACCTCCCAGGTCATGTTAAAATCCCCACAGCATATCCTCGCTCCCTCCCCCATTTCCTTATCCACTTCTTCCCAGAAATCTCTTTGTGATCCCGTGGGAGCACACACATTTATCACACAATACCATTCTTCTCCTATCCTCATTTGTAGCAATAGATATCTCCCCCCCTTTATCTCTGATGGTGGCATGTATCTCTTCTTTAAGCATTCCACTAATCAGCAATGCCACTCCCCCTTTCTTCCGCTCCTTCAAATTTGATGCAAACACAATTTCTGAATAGACCTAGGTCTCACTACAGACTCATGTTTCCGCAATAAGTATGTCTCTTGCAAAAACACAAGTGAGGCCTTCTGCCTATTCAACTCCTTATACAATTTTTGCCTCGAAGGGTGAATTTAGACCTTTTACATTTATGGTGATAATTTTTAATTCACCCATGATTTTCCACCTCCTTGTCCTTCCTCTCTTACCCTGCCCCCCACCCCCCACCCCTCCCCCTTACCCTCCCCTCCCCTCTACCTCCTGTTCCCCCTCCCCCTTCCTCCCCCCCAAAAAAACCTGTGAGAGAGTCAGTTGGTCCATTAGATGATAAAGGGGTTAAAGGAGCACTAAGAGGCGACAAGGCGATAGTGGAGAGACTGAATGAATTCTTTGCTTCAGTCTTTACTGAGGAAGATGTAGGGATGTTACCCATGACTGAAGTGGTATTTAAAGGTGCGGAAGAATTGAAGGAAATATCGATACATCGGGAAGATGTATTACAACTATTAGATAAACTGAACAGTAGCAAATCACCTGGGCCGGATGGAATACATCCAAGGGTGTTGAAAGAACTGAAATATGAGATAGCAGACCTGCTATTAGTAATCTGTGAACTATCATTAAAATCATCTCTAATACCTGAAGATTGGAGGATCGCCAATGTAACACCAATTTTTAAAAAGGGTTCCAGGGGTGATCCGGGAAACTACAGACCCGTGAGCCTGACGTCAGTACCGGGAAAAATGGTAGAAACCATCATAAAGAATAAAATTACTCAGCATGTAGATAGTTATGACCTAATGGGACACTACAAGATCTGTAATATTGTCACTTTCCAGAGCTCTATATACTCTAATCAAAAAATGTAATAAGCTCTACTCATTTACCATGTACCAACTTCTTATTTTATCATTGCATTTTTTCAATAATAGCGATCAGATCTCAGAATCGAATGTGGCTATGTACTGCATTAACTTAAAGGATGCAGTGAACTGCCTTCAATACATCAATGATCTGTATTATCGCTAATTTTTAAGGTATTTTTTACTTTTTATTATATTTTCTTTGATTATTTTTTCAATAAAAACTGCATGCCTTTAAAACATGTGGTCTTCTATGTCATAGGCTTGTGTCATTGGGCAGTCGACAACATTCAGTGCACTTTTAATATTTTCAACGTTGTAATAATACTCGATTCCTATTTTAAAGTGCCTTCAACAGTGCCTTTCATTTTTTCAAGCCCGATGCTTTACTGAGAATATCTTCAGCAGTGTTGTTCTTTTTCAATTCCCATAGGCTTATATCATTGGGCGTTCTACCGCATTCGATGTAGTTTTAAAATTTTCAACGATATCCTTAGTCCACTGATTCTGAGAACACCGATGCAGAGACAAGTATTGCAAAATCAGGGTCATTGTTGTTGTGGAAACTGTGCCATATGTGAAATAACGCTGGAATTGAATCATTTTACACACCAAGGGAAAGTTTATCATCTACAACATCATACTACATGTAATTCTACCTATGTAGTATATGTTATTAGGTGCCCATGTTCTCTGTTATATGTAGGTAAAACCATTCGTGAATTTCAGATTAGAATGAAAGAACATAAAAGTAGATTACACTGTAAAAACTTACAAGCCCCCATAGTATCTCACTGTATTGATAATCATCATTCATTTACGACATTAGAATGTTTCTGCATAGATCAGGTTTTACAAGGCACAGGAGGAAAATCCCGAGCTCAGGCATTATTAAGACGTGAACAAGAATGGATTTTTTGCTTGGACACAGTAAGTCCTAAAGGTTTAAACATCGCTATTGAATGGGCTGTATGTTAATGAAACTTACTCATTACGGCATTACGTCATTTTGACGTTTTAAAGGGTTTAAATGGCAGATTCAACCTTACCCCGCATGCGCGGCGTTTTTTTTGAAGAGAACCAGTATACAAGCAGCCGTGAGTACTTTTCAACATATGAAGACCAACTTCCTTCTCATTTTAGCAGTACTTATTGAACTAAGGTAAATGTTTTAATTTAATTTTCTTAGGCAATCCCCTGAAGAAACGCGATTTGTGAAACGCTGAGGTGCCTAATTAATGCGTTGGGAATTGATAAAGAACACTGCTGAAGACATTTTCAGTCAAGTATTGGGCTTGAAAAAACGACAGACACTGTTGAAGGCACTTTAAAATAGGAATTTAGTTGGACAATATAACATTGGGAGCTACAACATTAGAGCATTACTACATCGTTGAAAATTTTAAAACTACATCGAATGCGGTAGAACGCCCAATGATATAAGCCTATGGGAATTGAAAAAGAACAACACTGCTGAAGATATTCTCAGTAAAGCATTGGGCTTGAAAAAATTGAAAAAATGAAAGGCACTGTTGAAGGCACTTTAAAATAGGAATCGAGTATTATTACAACGTTGAAAATATTAAAAGTGCACTGAATGTTGTCGACTGCCCAATGACACAAGCCTATGACATAGAAGACCACATGTTTTAAAGGCAGTGCAGTTTTATTGAAAAAATAATCAAAGAAAATATAATAAAAAGTAAAAAATACCTTAAAAATTAGCGATAATACAGATCATTGATGTATTGAAGGCAGTTCACTGCATCATTTAAGTTAATGCAGTACATAGCCACATTCGATTCTGAGATCTGATCGCTATTATTGAAAAAATGCAATGATAAAATAAGAAGTTGGTACATGGTAAATGAGTAGAGCTTATTACATTTTTTGATTAGATGACCTAATGGGAGACAGCCAACATGGCTTTAGACAAGGAAGATCTTGTCTTACTAATCGGTTATGTTTTTTTGAAGGAGTGAATAAACAGGTGGACAAAGGTGAGTCGGTTGATATTGTGTATCTGGACTTTCAGAAAGCCTTTGACAAAGTCCCTCATGAGAGACTTTCGGCAAAACTAAAGAGTCATGGGATAGGAGGCAGTGTACTATTGTGGATCAGGAACTGGTTAAAAGATAGAAAGCAGAGGGTAGGGCTAAATGGCCAATTTTCCCAATGGAGAAAGGTGAATAGTGGTGTACCCCAGGGATCTGTGCTGGGTCCGCTGCTTTTTGACATATTCATAAATGACCTGGAAAGTGGAACAACGAGTGAGGTTATCAAATTTGCAGATGACACAAAACTATTTAAAGTTGTTAAAACCCAAGAGGATTGTGGAAAATTGCAAGAGGATCTTGATAAATTGGAAGACTGGGCATCAAAATGGCAGATGAAATTTAATGTGGACAACTGCAAGGTTATGCACCTAGGGAAGAACAACCCAAACTATGGTTACACGATGCAAAGTTCCACATTAGGAACCATCACCCAGTTAAAAGATTTAGGCGTCATTGTGGATACCATGTTAAAACCCTCGGCCCAGTGTGCAGCAGCGGCCAAGAGAGCAAATAGAATGCTAGGTATGATAAGGAAAGGAATGGAAAATAAAACATAAGATATTATAATGCCTCTATATCGTTCCATGGTGAGACCGCACCTTGAATATTGTGTGCAATTCTGGTCGCCGTATCTTAAAAAGGATATAGCGATTTTAGAAAAGGTTCAGAGAAGAGCCACCAAAATGGTAAAGCGGATGGAAGGATACTTCTATGAAGAAAGGCTAAAAAGATTAGGGCTCTTTAACCTGGAAAAGAGACGGCTGAGGGGAGATATGATAGAAGTCTATAAATTAATGAACGGAGTGGAACGGGTAAACGTAGATCGATTGTTTACCTTATCAGAATATAGGAAGACTAGGGGACATGCAATGAAGCTACAGGGTAAACTATTTAAGACTAATAAAAGAAAATATTTTTTCACTCAACGTGTAATCAAACTCTGGAATTTGTTACCGGAGGATGTAGTAAAGGCTGTTAGTGTAGCTGGGTTTAAAAAAGGTTTGGACAAGTTCCTGGAGGAAAGGTCCATAAACCATTATTAAGAAGGGACCCAGGATATCAATGCTTGAACCAATACAAGCATTGTGGAACCTGTGTCCCTTGGGGAAACTGCTAGGTACATATGACCTAGATTGGCCACTGTTGGAAACAGAATACTGGGCTTGATGGACCTTGGTCTGACCCAGTATAGCATATCTTATGTTCTTATGTTCAACCTCCCTTCCACCCTCCCTCGTCCTTTCTCCCCGCCAGGGAGACACGACTTCCTTAAACATGACTGACTATCGGGCCATGGCCTTCCCCCTATCATCCCCTTCCGCTTCACCCCGCCTTCTCCTTCCTCGCGCCGCCCCCACTCAGCTCCACCCCCCCTCCACTCTTGCCTACCCCTCTCATCCTCCCCACTCATTCCCCCTCCTCACCCCAAAGATCCTATCCCTCTTGCCTCTCCTCTAATCTACTACTACTTTCCTTGTCCCTACCCCCCATTACCCCTCCTCCCCCCTGCAGAGCATATATATATAAAACCAAGAGTCACAGTGTCCTCCACTTCATCCAGTTCCTTGCTCCTCCTCTCGCATATTCTGGCCATCTCTATGTGTTCTCGCCAATCTTCTGCTCTCCGCTGTCACTCGTTGCCATCTTGAAGTTCCCCTCCTGGAGGTCTCGCCTCTAGCATTCCTCGTCTCGATCTGGGTCCTCCCCCCCTCAGGGAGATTGGTCAGCCCCAGCTCCCTAAGGGCTCCCCAAGCCTCCTCGCACGACTGCACTCTTCTTGATTTCCCTTTAAATGTTATCAGGAGTCCAAAAGGAAATAGCCACTTATATCTCATGTCCTCTCTCCTCAAGCTGTTCGTCACCTCCCTAAGGTTTCTCCTGCATTGAAGCGTTCCCATTGATAGATCCTGATACAAATCCAGTCTATGCTCATCCCACATGAACTGTTGCACCGCTCAGGCTGCCCTCAACAGTTTTTCTTTTGTTTTGTATGAGCTCAGGCATACCACTATGTCTCGTGGCTGGTTTTCTCATGCTGGACCAAGGCCCCTATGAGCCTTCTCTATCCACATTTCCTCTTCCACTTCTCCTCCTGTTAGAGCTGCTGTTGTGAGAAGTGCTCGGAAAATTCTAGTCGTAACCTTCTCGCAATTCTTATATTGAGCTACTTCTGGCAGGCCGAGTATCCGCACATTGCAGCGCCTGGAGCGATCCTCCAGGTCCTCCACCTTCCTCTGTTGTTGTTCTTGAACTCTCTGCACTTCCTCCCAGCCCTTCTGCAGCCCCTCTAGTGTTGCTTCCTGCTGCTCCAGCTGGTTTTCGGTCTCTGCTACTCGAGTCCCCAATTCTGCAATATCGTGTCTCAAGGATTGTATAGATTCTTTCAGTACATTTTTGACTCCGTTAATCTCTTTCTTAATCTCTTCTTTCATCTCCGACAGCCACTGCTTGAGCAGCTTAGCCATTCCCAGGCTGCTGGCCCGCTCTAGATCTTCCTCCTGCTCCTCTGGGCGGTCCATCCCTGCTTTGTTCTCTTGTTCACCTTCCTTCCCTCTTCTTGTTGTGGCGTAAGGTGACAAACTCTGCTAGCTTCTTTTTTTGCAACTAGTGCGCCCTTGGCTTTATCCATGGACTCTTCTTACCCCTCTAAGGTGGGGCCCCCCTTTTCCTTGAGTCACCACTCCCTCGTCACCTTCTCTCTTCCTTTTTGGTTACCTACCCAGCTTTCCTTAGCAGCAGGCATGTCACTTGGTTCCTCCGTTCTGGGCAATCCTTAGGTACCAGAACTGTGCAGTCCTCAGTCTCTCTCTGCAAGCGGACTTCCCTCTGCTCCTTTATGTACCTTGCTCTGGCTCCCACTATTATCTGCTCCCTGGAGATGCTGGGGTCACAACCTTGCCTCCCCACTTGCAAGAGAACTCTCCTTCTTGCTGCCGCAGCACTTCCCCTGGCTTACGCCCATTTTTTCTGTCTCTTCACCAGGCCCCGGCGTCTTCCAGCGCTGCCGCACTTCTCCGCCATCTCAAACTCGGCTCCTCTATCGGCCGCCGCCTCCTCTGTCTTCTGGGCGGCGATTTGTAAGCTGCCGTGCGCTCCCGCGGCCTTGCTTTTGCCGCTACTATTACTTGGCTCTTCTTGCATTCGTCGGCCTGGCTTTCGATCCGGTGTCCCAGCCTCTCTTCTTTGCCGGGCGTAGCAGCCGGCGTTAAGGTGCTCCACTCCTCTTCTCCCCCCCCCCCCCCGCCTCTCCAGGGGTGCTCCGCTTCTGCCTCTTCTACTTTATGCCCCTCTCCTCACAGATTCTGGGGTATTTTCCCCTTTTTCTCAGGCCGATGGCGCCGGAGCTTAAGCTAACGCGGCCATGCTCCCCGATGTCATCACCGGAAGTCCCTCACCTTTATTTTTGATATTATTGGTATTATTAATTTTAACAGAGGACTTCCTCAAAATGTTTACGTGTGGTGCAGGATTTTTTTTGTGTTTCACTTTTATTCACACCTTCAAAAAATGTAACAGATTGGAGGCAAGAATTCTCTTGGCTAAACCCACATTCACTTTGCCTCCTTAAACCAGTGGTTCTCAACCTAGTCCCTCTGGGACCCTCAGGCCAGTCAGGCTTTCAGGATATCCATAATGAATATACAGAAGATATATCTGCATACAATGGAAGCAGAGCATGCAGATCTATCTCATGCATATTCATTGTGGATATCCTGAAAGCCTGAATGGTCTGGGGGTCCCGGAGGACTGGGTTGAGAACCACTGCCTTAAATCATGATCATCTATGTATTTAGTCATTTTTTTCTTTATAAAAGCTTCTACTATTTTGCTGGGCACTGACATTAGGCTCCACCGGTCTGTAGTTTTTCACATCACCCCAGAATCCCTTTTTTTAAAAATCTGCATGAAGTTAGCCACCCTCACATCTTAAGGTATTATAGATGACTTTAAAGATAGCAATGTATAAACTAATAATCTGTTTGCAATTTCACTTATCAATTCTTTCAGCTCTCTGGGATGTATACACAGATTCTAAAAACTCACCCCAAGGTTTCTTTTCTTTTGGTTGCCTTCATTTTGTCTCTCTCTATGGCTTCCATTCTTAGAATGTTTATAAATTATAAATTTAGATGTTTCTTTTACAGCTGTTTTACAGATGTTCTTCAAAGGTAAAGAATCAGTGTTTTAGCACCACAGGTACCTTTTTCAATTGAATCACACATGTACATTTGTCTCACTTAGAAGTCAGCCCATAAAAGGCACAAGAACCGAGTAACAGATACAAGGGAAAACAAGGGAAGGGTGAGCGAATACTAGAAGTAGTGGTGTTTTTCCAGTGTTTATCCAAGAAACACTATTTTAATTTCTTTTCATCCTTTCAGATATGTGTCCTCCTAAACTGAAGGTATTCTCTCTTTTTCCCCTACTCCCTACTTTGTTATGCCTCTCTCTATGCACTCCAGCTCCCCCCCCCCCCCCGCCCCGGCTCTAGCTACCGCCTTGTTGCTTTGTTTCATTGCTTTCAGATCATCAGATATGACCCCCCACTTACTTGGTCACCCAGTCAAAAAATTGATGAGATAAAGATAGGACCTCCCTTTGATAAAATTATATGGCCTTAGATCATGCAATCTACCTGGTTCAAGATCTCTACTCGCCTTTCCTTTCTTAGCAACACTTATTTACCCACAGTAGAGGTCAAGCCAATGTTCAAGTAGGCTCCTCCGCAACCTCCTCCGTTTGGTGCACATCACTATTTCCCCTCCTCCCCCTGTTGTGTTCTCCTCCCCTGGATTTCTGTCCCCAAAATAGAAGACTGCACTTTGTTATGCTACTCAGCATCCAGACAACAACGCTAATTGGATTCATTTGTAAAGTCTCAAACTAGGCAGGAGCTTGCATCTAGTTGGGAACCAGGAGAATCTTAAGATATGGACTGCACTACTAGCAATCACAAACGTTGGATGAGTCCTTGAACACTTAGATTATTATAAAGGAGTGTGTACTGAGACAGGAATGCGATCCAATCGTTCCTACAGCTGGGAAGGAATGTTTAACTGATGAGCATGTCTAGCTGCTGCTCTCAGACTCCCTTCCCTGCATCCAGATGACCACAAGTTATTGCCCAAACAAGAATCAATTTAGAATTCAAACCAGAACCCAAACTTGTTTCTATGAAGCTATATATCACTATGCATATGGCCATTACCCTCTTTTTATCAGTCTGCTTACCTCCTTGGCTCCAGAGTCCCTCAGCAGCCTTATAATGGGTGAAATTGTATTTCCTCTCACTATGGAATCATCTACTAGGACGACCTTTTTACCCGCAAAGTTGTCCGACAGGACTCCAAATTTTTTTGACACACCAAGCTGCCTCAGCCTCATGTTTGGCTGAATGAATGTTCTTCCAACATACCGATTTTTGCACAGAACTTCCACATACTGCAGCCCACACTACAAAAAAGTCATAGAACGATTGGTTAATATTCAATTTAAGAGAATAGCCCTGTGGTGATCTAGGTATTTCAATGCATTACACACACCCATGACCTTGTTGGTGGTGAATGTTTAATTAAATAAAAAAGAAAAACACGCCTTAAAAATATTTCTTCCTATTTAACAGAAGGGAAGGAGAAGACTGGCAAGTGTCTTTGCAATATCAAGTTGTGCTTTCATAACAATCGGTCATTTTATATCAGAAACACGTGTATCTTTCCACTAAAAACAATACATTTTAAAACAAATTAATAATATGACTTTCCAAAATTATTCTTTGGCTCCTTCCTTCCTAAAATTTAAGGGAAGTAGCAGGGAGAACCCAACACACTGTAATGTACTTCTAGCAATGAATTTTCACAATTCTAAGGAACTTAAAAACTTAGATATCCTGCAGATTTACAAGGAAAATAAGAAGTCCATGTTTGCATCAAAAGCATTGCTCTACCTGTTCTGCATAGCCAAGGGCGGCTGGCGTCGCAGACTCGGGCACTGTGCTGACCAGGTCGGCTTCCACCGGCGCCTCAATGGCAAGCTGCTGCCCACATCTCCGTCTTACTGAATACACCATCTGACCTATGGTGATTAAAGATATGTCTATTCCCAAGAGTTCCAGCTACTGCTTTAGCATATTAATTCTAATCCAATTGATTTGTTTTATCCTGGAGTAAATATCTCCCCCCTCCTCTCTTTGGGAACATTCCTGCTTCAGAACTGCCATTTTCATTATGCTTGAAGAAGAAGAGGTCATGGACCAACCCTCCCCTCCCACATAGCCAATACAAAGTAACATGCAATTCTGCTCATTCCTCTACCAAAGGCAGAAGTGGTGCAGCTCCAAACAGAGAGGGGAGGGGAGGGGAGGGAGAGCAGGGAAAAGGGATGCAGCTTCTTCCTGCTCCTTGTGGTTTTCGAGCACAAAACAGCGTAGTTACTCACCTGTAACAGGTGTTCTCTGAGGACAGCAGGAATCAGTCCTCACATATGAGTGACGTCGACGCTGATGGAGCCCTCGCGGAAGCATCTCCCCAGCTTTCAAAGAAAGCCTTTGGGAGATACCACCATGCATGCGTGGTCTCCTTCCCGCTCAAGCATGCCATCTCACTCAGTCAGATGACATAGCTAGTGCCAACAAAAGAAGATGTCCAAAATTGAATAGCAACTCCAAGGGGAGGAGGAAGAGTTATGAGGCCTGATTCCTGCTGTCCCTGGAGAACACCTGTTACAGGTGAGTAACTACGCTTCTCCGGAAACAAGCAGGAAGTAAGTCCTCACATATGGGACTCCCTAGCTACAGGCTACCAAGAACCTGTAGAAAAAACATGGCCCAACCGTGAGCAGCAGCAAGCGAATCCGAGGACAGACTCTGAGGACCCCAGTGTCCAGGGAGAACCAAAGCTCCGACAACTTGAACAAGAAGGATCGGAGGGCAGGAGCTGCCTAAACCCCGAACAAATTACCGAGTATGGCCTGGCCGAAGACACTGTCCCATCGAGACTCCCTCCTCCAGGCAGTAGTGAGCTGCAAAAGTGTGGACTGGGGACCAGGTGGCGGTCCAGCAGATGTCTGCCATAGGGACAGAGTGTAGGCTCGTGACTGAGGTTGCCATAGCCCTGACAATGTGCACCGTGACCCGGCGGCTCCAACAATAGCCGCCTGATCGTGGGCAAAAGCGATGCAGTCTGCCACCCAGGTGAACAGAGTATGCTTAGTGTCAGCCTCCCCCAGCCGACTGGGGTCGTATGAAATGAGAAGTTGTGAGGATTTGCAGTGGCCCTGAGTATGTTGCAGGAAGAAGGACAGGCCCTTTTGCAGTCCAGAGTATGGCGAACAGCAGCTGCCTTGTCGGCATGAGGCCGTAGAAAGAAGGTTGAGGTGAAAGGCGGATACCACTTTCAGAAGGAATTTAGGGTGGGTGGGAAGCACGACCTGTTCTTGTAGAACCTGGTGTAGAGTGACTCGGCCACCAAGGCCTGAAGCTAGCTGACTCTGCGGGCAGAAGTGAGCGCCACCAGGAAGACCACCTTACAAGATAGGTAACGCAAACGGCAGATAGCCAAGAGTTCGAAGGGCGGCTTGGTAAGCTGTGTCAGAACCACGTTAAGATTCTATTCCGCTGGAGGTGGCCGACAGGAGGTTTAGAGAGCAGCAAGCTCTGCATGAATCAGGTAATGAGGGGCTGCACAGAAAGAGGCTTGCCCTCTATGGAGTAATGGTTCACGGAGAGCGTGCTCAGGTGTACCCTTGACAAAGCTGGACTTGAGTCCGGTTCACGAGAGGTGAAGCAAGTACTGCAGCACCATATGCACTGGGCAGGAGAATGGATCTACCCGTTGCTCCTTACACCATACCGAGAATCTGTGCCACTTGACGACATACGCTTGTCTTGTGGAGTTCTTATGAGAGGCCAGGAGGACTTCTTCCATCTCCCTGAGGAGGTTGAGGGGTGCTAGGCTGACCCATTCAGCAGCCATGCTGTTAGCAACAAGGACCCCAGGTTGGGGTGGAGAATCGAACCCTTCTCCTGAGTCAATAGTCCTGGGGAGTTCCCCAGAGGGACCGGGAGCTCCATCGAGAGGCTGAGTAAAAGAGGAAACCAAGGCGGTCTGGGTCACCACGGGGCTACCAGGATCATGGAAGCCTTGTCCCACTGGACCTCGAAGAGGGTCCGTGCAATTAGTAGCATGGGAGGGAAGGCATACAACATGCCTTCCGACCACAAGATGAGGAAGGTGTCCGCTGCTATCCAGGACGGATGCAGTTGGGGACAGCAGAAGTAGGGCAGCTAAGCGTTGGCTGGGCTGGCAAAGAGGTCCAGACTTGAGGTTCCCCATAGTCTGAATAGCTGCTGCACCACTTTGTGGTCTAGATGCCCCTTGTGCGGCTGGAAGACCCTGCTCAGTCTGTCTGCCAGGACATTGTCCTGGCCCGGAAGGTATACCACCTCGAGGAGCATTCCCTGACTGATCGTGTACGAGCAGAGGGCTATTGCCTCCCAGTAAAAGTGGTGAGACCCTGTGCCCCCCTGCTTGTTCATGTAGAATATTGCAGCCTGGATGTCCGTTTAGACCAGCACCAACTGGTGCTGCAGATGGTGCTAAAAGACCCTGATCGCCATAAAAATGGCTCTGAGCTCCAGCAGGTTGATCTGTTGCTAGCTCTCCTTGAGAGACCAGTTGCCCTGTGTGCGCAGTGCCTCGCAGTGGGAGGTATCTATGGTGAGTGCCACATAGGGAGGTATCTATGGTGAGGACTTTCTGGGGATTTGGTTGTTGGAAGGACGTGCCCTTCTGCAGGTGCTGTGCATCCTGCTACCAAATGAGCAACTCTGCTAGTTGACGGGACACCGAGACCTTGTCCCGGAGCCTGCCCATGGCCTGCCACTGAGCTGCCCGCATATGGAGGTGGGCACTGGGGACCAAATGGACTGCGCCAACATGGCATGATGGTGCTGCACCTCAGTCGCCAGGGCTCTGAGGAGATCTGCCCTGTCCAGAGGGAGGAAAGCCCTGGCTTGGAGGGTATCCAGGCAAGCCCCTATGAACTCCAGGTCCTGCGTTGGGGAGAGGTGGGATTAGGGGTGGTTTATCACGAACCCCAGATATTGTAGGACCTTGATGGTGTGAGCTGTCTCTCCTTTTACTAGCCAGTCATCCAGGTATGGGAAGACAAAGGCCCCTTGGAGACGGAGGTAGGTGACCACCACTGCTAGGCATTTGGTGAAGACTCTTGGTGTGGAAGCTAACTGGTAGTGGTTGCCCCCGACAATGAACCTTAGGTACTGCCTGTGACTGGGATGAATAAGGATGTGGGTATAAGCATCCTTTAGGTCCAAGAAGCATAGCCAATCTCCCTGCTGGAGGCAGGGTAGCAATATTCCAAGGGAGAGTATTCTGAACTTCTCCCGCACCAGGAATTTGTTCAGGTTTCTCAAGACCAGGATGGGCCTTAGGCCTCCTGTTCTTTTTGGGACCAGAAAGTACCTGGAGTAAAGCCCTCTTCCTTTGAGGTGGTGTGATACGTGCTCCACAACCCTGTCCATGAGAAGGCCTGCAAGTTTCTGCAGTAGCAGGGTCTGGTGCAGGGGAATCAGAGGGGGCTCTCCTGGAAAGAAAGGGGGAGGCATATAGTCCAGATGAAGGTGGTAACCTTACCTTACCAACTGAAGTGGCCCGAAGTCGTTGGTGATGGCAGCCCACCATTGGGAAAAAATTAATCAGGCCCCTGCCCCCGGCGGCTCCCCCGCCCCCGGCCAGCCCCCCCCCCTGGCAGATCCCCCTGGCAGCTCCCCCCGCCCCCAGCCAGCCCCCCCCCCCAGCAGCTCCCCCCGCCCCCGGCCAGCCCCGCCCCGGGCCGCCCTCCCCCCCGGTAGCTCCCCCCGCCCCCAGCCGCCCTCCCCCCCGGTAGCTGGTCCTCCATGGGTGGAGAGACTATGTTCAGGGAGTCAAAACCCTAACCCAGTCTGGGCTGGAGCTGGTGTCTGGGTCTTGGGGCCCTTAGACTTATGTGGGCCCTGGCCCGCTCCCTTGCCCTGATGACCCTGTTGAGGGGTCTGGGGGCCTGGTATGGGGGAGAACTTCGGTAAGGTTGGCCTTTCCGGTGGAAGAAAGGCCTTTTCCTCGATGGTTTCTTCCTGGGAAGAGTGGAGGTCTTCCTCGAGAGTCGAGTCCTGGTGACATACTTGGTCTCTATCTCTGCCGCCATCCTCCATCGGCTTGCCAAAGAGGTTTTCACTGAGACAAGGGATGTTGAGGAGTTTCTCCTGGACCCACTGCTCGAGGTCTGATGCCTAGAACCAAGCCTGGCATCGGGCAGCAATGCCTGAGGCGATCCCACTTGTGCTTGACTTGAAGCAGTCGTAAACCATTCGAGACAAATACTTCAAGCACTACCCAACAGACTTCGTGAGGGTCTGAAAGCGTTGGAGGTGATCCCCGTTGAGACCCGCCGAAAAACCCCCGAGCTCCCTAGTGAGATCTCAGAGGTACATGCCGATATACAGCTGGTACGCTTGTATACGGCACGCTAGCATTGAGCCCTGATAATATTTACGTCCGAGGGCATGGGACTCCCTGCCCAGGGGCACTGAAGAGTGAGTATTCGGGCTTTTCTATCGATGCATGGCCAACTCGACCACCATGGAGGTGTGAGGGAGTTGCACCTTCCTGAAGTCGGGTCCAATGAGGACATAGCGTCCAGACGTCTGCTAACAATCAGCACTGAAATAGGTGTTTTCCCACTTTCGGAGAAGGAGGGCCCAAGGATGGAGGGGATGGGGACCGTGAGGGCATCTTTGGGTGGGGTCTGATATTGGAGGATTTTGAGTTCCTCCATGCGGGGGTCCTCCTCTGTGGTGAGGGATAGTGCCTTCGCCATGTCCCAGACAAACTCGAGGTGTCCTCGGGCGGGGACCAGCACCTCAATGCCAGCGGGGATGGGTCCAAGGGGAGATCACTGTGTGCTCATGTCTCCAGGGAAGTCTCCAGACTCCCAGTCCAAATAGTTCATCAAGGACTCGAAGCCTGACGGCTTTAGGGACATTGTTAGATCCAGCCTTCGATGGACAGCAGTTAAGGTTTGGCCAGAGCCAGAAGCGCTTGCTGAGGAGGATCTCACTCCCGAAGACCGGGAGCGAGATCAGGACCCTCGCCAAAGATCAGCTCGAGGCAGGGGCTCTCAAGGATCTCTTCAGCGGCCCGGGGAGTCCTTGGCATTAAGGTCCCTGCGGTCTCAGCACATGCACCGGCGGGACTGGGAATCGACACTTGCTGCAAGGCAAGGAATGCAGAAACATTCCAACGTCACCATCCTGGCTTCCCACTCAGGGATTGCAGCCTTAGACACAGACGCTGGGGTGACCGGTTTGGGTGTCAGGGAGGAAAGGGACAGGCCTCAGGGGTCCAAGATCCATCGCCAGATGCCTCGGCGTCTGTCCTGGGTACCTTGGCCGGTCACTCCAACTGCTCGGAAACCCTCTGGGGGCTATGGAACCTCGCTCGAAGCTTTCTTCTTTTTCTTATGCTCTTGCTCTGGGGAACCCTTCTCAGAATGTACTCGTTCAAGCACCACAGGGGCTTTAAGTGACTCCGAGGATCCATGTGGGGCCTTAGAGTGCACAGCTACCGGGGCCGAATCTGACCTGTGGAAGATGTCATCCTGCTTCTGCCAGCGACTCTGGATGGCCTTAGCAGACATCTTTTCGACACTGGGTCATGGTCAGCCCCCAGACACCCGAGGCAACAATTGTGTGTGTCTGTAAGGGATATAGTCCTGGAGCACCAATCACATTTTTTAAACCCTGTGACCACTGGGGCATAAAGGGTCCCAGCAAGGTCAAAGACCTTCAACACGGCCAGCGGTTAGAAAAGGTGCGAAACCGCACTGGATGGAAAAAAAAAACAACTTACTAAACAGATTCCGGATCCCGGGGCTGAAGCGATGGGCTCGGAGGTGGGAAAGGGACTGGTGCTAGCCCGATAGCACACAGAAGTGCACGAGGAAATCATCTTTTAGAGAGCCGAAAGCATCCCCAGGGGGCGAGAGGCTATGCTTTCGGCGTCAAAACCCTGGGGCTGGTTGGGGGTGGCGCCAATGGTTGGGTCTTGAGCCGCTTATGCTTCCGGTGACCCTGAGCTCCCTCCCTTGCCCTTAGCGCTGGTCGTCGGCACAGGGGTAGGCAGGTAGGGTGGTTATTCCCGGTAGGGGAGCCCTTTCCTCTGGAAGAAAGGTTTTTTGCTGTGCTGCTTCTTCCGTGGAAGAGAGGATGTTTTGCGAGAGAGACAGGTGCGAGTCACAAACTCGGTCTCTATCTTGGCTGCCTTGTCCTCCATAGGCTTGCCGAACAGTTGCTCACTGAGTCAGGGGACACCCAGGAGCTTCTCCTGGACCCACTGTTCCAGGTCCGAAGACTGGAGCCACGCCTGGCGTTGGGCTCCGATGCCAGCTGCTGCCACACGGGCGGATGACTCGAACCCATTATATGCGGCATGAAAAAGGTATTTCAAGCAGTCTGCGACCGACCTTAGGAGGGTCTGGAACCTGAGAAGGTGCTCCCCAACAAGGCCCGCGGAAAACCCACTGAGCTCTTTGGCGAGGTCACAAAGAAACATACCCATGTACAGTTGGCATGCCTGGATGCGGCACGCCAGTATGGATCCCTGGTAAGCCTTGCGCCCGAGGGCGTCTAGGGTACGGGATTCCCTGTCAAGCAGGACCGAAGAGTGCGACTTTGGGCTCTTGTGTTTCCGCATTGTGGATTTGACTACCATGGAGGTATGAGGAAGTTGAGTCTTCTGAAACCCCGGGCCACGCTGGACCCATGGCATCGAGTCTTTTACTGACAATAGGGACCAAGGCGGGTGCTTTCCACATGCGGAGGAGCAGTCGGGATAGGATAGACGGTACCGGAATCGTAAGAGACTCCCTGGGTGGAGACTCGCACTGCAAGATAACAAGTTCCTCTGCCCTTGGCTCCTCCTTGGGTCTGCGAAGGCAGATTGAGGGCCCAAGCCATATCCCGCACAAACACCAGGAAATAGGTATCCTCGGGAGGCGACTGCCTTTGCGAGGCAGGCAGGGACGGATCAGAGGGAAGATTCCTATGGGTGCGGGTCTCTGGGGAAGTGTCCCTGTCCAATTCCCAGCCCGAGAAGGACTCTGAGTCAGGCTGATCCTCGCGCCCAGTGGCTGAGGCCCGCTTGGAACCGGAGGCACTGACTCTGGAAGACCTCGCTCCCGAGGAACGGGACAGCGAGCGAGACCAATGCCAAGGACCCTAACGAGGCCTGTGGCTCTCGGGGATTTCCCAAGGCAGTTTTCAGGACCCCCAGTCAGGGGACCCTCTGTCTTGGGGCACGAGCCAGGCATGCTGGGCAAAAGCGCCTGCTGGGCAGCTAGAAAGGCAGAAACACTGCGCTCCACTGCCAGCATACGGGACTCCCATTCGGAAGTGGGTCCCTGCGATGCTGACACCAGTGTTACCACGTCTGGCGTGGAGGAGGAGAGAGGGTCCTCACCGGGACGACCCTCAGGAGACTGGGCGCCATTGCCGGAGGCCTCCATGTCCGTACGAGGTACCTTTCAAGGTTGCTACTGGTCAGACTCTTGGGACTGCCGAGGAGAGCTAAGAGAACGAGCACGAGACCGCTCGCGCTTGTCCAGAGCCCCCAACAGTGACTGAGGTCGTCGTCTTCTTTCACCATTCCACCTCGGGTGAACCACGATCGGAGTGGCACCTGGGGCCATTGTGGGGGACCCCACAAGCGGTGAATTGGCAGGACGAAGTGCCACCAGAGACCCCGGGGCTGCCTTGTGGAAAATGTCGTTGGACTTCTGCTTGTGGCTTAAGCAAGGTCTTAGTGGACATTTTCTTACAGAGAGAGCAGAGCTCTGGGTTGTGGTCAGCCCCCAGACACTGTAGACAATAGTCATGGGTGTCCGTGAGCGACATTTTGGAGCATCTGTCACATTTCTTAAAGCAGGTGGCCATGGGGGCAAAAAGGGCCCCTGTAAGATCGAAAACCCTTAAGGTCAGTGGTTGGAGAAAAAAGGGCATGAAAAGAGCCTGATAGGGAAGACACTAGAAAGAGTGAAAAACGGGAGTCCCCTAGCCCACAGCAGGGGCGAAGGGGAGGATAGAAGAGGACCGGTGCTACCGGAAAAGAGGCCAGAAGGCCGAAGAGAAAAAACTTTTTCCGAGGGACGAGGACGTGTGTCCGAAGGGCACTGCGGAAAAAGGGAGACTGAGCAAGATGGCACCTTTGGGAGGGAAGAGGACCACGCATGCGTTGTAGCAATCCCAAATGTTTTCTTTGAAAGCTGGGGAATTGCTCTGCACGGGCTCCATCGGTGCCAACGTCACCCATACGTGAGAACAGACTTCCTGCTTGTTCCTGGAGAATAGTACGAGTACCAGGACATTGGAACGTACAGCCAGAGAAAGCCTGCTGAATAAAGGAGTACCCTTGACAGTAAGTTCCAATGTATTAGTAGTCCTTGTTGCCATTTACCAAGATAGCAGCAGAGGCGTATACCTGGTTTGGGAAAGCATCCTGAGGCGCTAAGTACGTTTGGTCCATCGGGGTGGAAATAGAGGGCCATAGCTTTGGGGGGTGGGGGAGAATCTGGTCAAGGGCATCACTATGCTGAGTAACCAGGTTAAGGGTAGCTGAGACCTGACAGCCTCCTTACAAAGGAGGAGGAGTCTTTTTTTTGACAGACAAGAACAAAAAGGCCTTTCATTCAATGCAGAAAACTGTGGCAGTGTGGGCAGATTCTCTCTATGCACATTTTAATACCACAGTAAAACTTTCTTAATGCAGGCGTTAGGAAATTAGGATGAAGCTCAGCATACTACAGTTCTAATGCTTGACTTATTACAATTAAGGATCCTCTGTGTTTACCCCAAGTTTTCTTGCATTCCACATATATGTGAGCTGTAATATGCGTTAGTGTTTTGCCTCCACTACCGTCAACTGGGAGGCTATTTCAAGCATCCACCACCATTTCTGGCAAGAAATATTTCCTTTATTGCTCCATCTTGCTCTTTAAATCTCAAACCATAAACTCTAACTTTCTTTACACTGAAAAAAAAAATTATTGGCAGCTATTGAGACAGAGGTCACAGTGCATGCCTCCCCAACCCTTCTTCTCAAAAGGCATTATTACTTTTCCTTTTTTAGGTTTTAGGGTCTGGATTTATTATTTTCCCATTTCTATGGGAAAAAGCTTGAGAAACCAGGCCCTAAATGCACCACTGCACAGTGCCAACAGAAGGCAGGGTCCCACTCTGCTTCCCCTGCACCTGAGCCAATTTCTTTTTTGCTTCACGCATCACCATGGCCTGGTGATATGTGAAGCAAAGAGAAAAAAAAAGTCTCTCTTACTCTCTCTCATATGCCCCCTCGCTTCGTCCAGTCACACACACTGCTCCCCCCCCCCCCCTCGGTTCATCCAGTCACTCTCTCACACGCCCTCTCCCGCTTCATCTAGTCATACTCTCACCTCGGTTCATCAAGTCACTCTTTCATATCCCACTTGCTTCATCCAGTCAGTCACTCTCTCAACTCACCATTTCTTATGCCCATCTGATGTTCCTGAAAAAGGCAGCATTTCAGACTTCCCTCACAGCAATAGTCTATATATATGCTTGAGGCATGTCGTGGAGGAACTTCGAGCTAAGCCTGCAGTTCCAAGCCTCACGAGATTAGCCTGATCTTCATCCACCGTACAGCTCACAGTAAGGAAAGTCTAAAATGCCTTATTTTTCAGGTGCTGCAGCCACATCAAGGTCATGAAATCCAAGGCGACAGGGTGCAATTTCTAAGCATCATGGCTCCTGGGATTTGTCAAACCTTGTATTATCTTTATCGTTTATCTTTATTGCATCACTTTATATACCACGACTTTATGACATCAGAGTAGTTTACAGCATAAGAACTTAAGATGAGCCTTGGTCTGACCCTGTATGGCATATCAAGCCCAGTATCCCGTTTCCAAAAGTGGCCAATCTAGGACACAAGCACCTAGCAGTTTCCCCAAAAGACAAGTTCCACAATGCTTGTATTGGGGCAAGCAGTGGATTTCCCGGGTTCCCTTTAATAATGGTTTTATGACCTTTCTTCCAGGAACTTTTGTCCAAACCTTTTTTAAACTTGGCTACACTAACAGCTTTTACTACATCCTCTGGTAACAAATTCCAGAATTTGATTACACGCTGAATGAAAAAATATTTTCTTATTAGCTTCACTACATGTCCCCTAGTCTTTCTATATTTTGACGGCATAAACAATCAATCTACATTTACCCGTTCCACTCCATTCATTAATTTATAGACCTCTATCATATCTCCTCTCAGCCATCTCTTTTCCAGGTTGAAGAGCCCTAACCTTTTTAGCCTCTCTTCATAGGGGTATTCTTCCAACCCCTTTACCATTTTGGTGACTCTTCTCTGTATCTTTTCTAATAACGCTATATCCTTTTTAAGATATGGCGACAGAATTGCACACAATATTCAAGGTGCGGTCGCACCATGGAACGATACAGAGGCATTATAATATCCTTTGTTTTATTCTCCATTCCTTTCCTTATGATTCCTAGCATTCTATTTGCTTTCTTGGCCGCCACCGCACACTGGACGGAGGGTTTCAATACATTATCCATGACGCCTCAATCTTTTTCCTGTGTGGTGGTTCCTAAAGTGGAACCTTGTATTGTGTAATCATAGTTTGGGTTGTTCTTTCCTAGGTGCATAACTTTGCACTTGTCCACATTAAATTTCATCTGCCATTTGGATGCCCAGTTTTCCAGTTTCTCAAGGTCCTCTTGCATTTTTTCACTATCCTCATGGGTTTTAAAAACTTTGAATTATTTTGTGTCATCTGCAAGTTTGATTACCTCACTCGTTATTCCCATTTCCAGGTCATTTACGAATATGTTAAAAAGCAGTAGACCCAGCACAGATCCCTGAGGTTCTCCACTATTCAACCTTCTCCATTGGGAAAATTGGCCATTTAGCCCTACCCTCTGCTTTCCATCTTTTTACCAGTTCCAGATCCACAATAGTATACTGCCTCCTGTCCCATGACTTTTTAATTAATTTCGCCAAGAGTCTCTCATGAGGGATCTTGTCAAAGGCTTTCTGAAAATCCAGATACACTATATCAACCGACTCACTTTTGTAAACCTGTTTATTCACATCTTCAAAAAAGCAACAGATTAGTAAGACAAGACCTTCCTTGGCTAAAGCCATGTTGGCTGTCTCCCATTAAGCCATGACTATCTACATGTTCAGTAATTTTGTTCTTAATAATGGTTTCAACCATTTTTCCTGGTACTGACGTTAGGCTTACCAGTCTGTAGTTTCCTGGATCACCCCTGGAACCCCTTTTAAAAATTGGTGTTACATTGGCCATCCTCCAATATTCAGGTACTACAGATAATTTTCATGATAGTTCAGATTACTTATACCATCCAGTCCAGGTGATTTGCTACTCTTCAGTTTATCAAATAGTTGTAATACATCTTCCCAGTGTATCAATATTTCTTTCTTCTGCGGCATCACCTTTAAATACCATTTCAGTCATGGGCAACATCCCTACATCTTCCTCCGTAAAGACCGAAGTAAAGTTTTCATTCAGTCTCTCTGCTATGACCTTGTCCCCTCTTAGTGCTCCTTTTACCCCTCTATCATCTAATAGTCCAACTGACTCTCTCACACGTTTCTTGCTACGAATGTACTTGAAAAAGTCTTTGTGTGTTTTGCTTCCACAGCAAGCTTCTTCTCAAATTCTCTTTGACTAACTTATCAGTGCCTTGTATCTAACTTGCCGGTGCTCATGTTTCCAGTTTTCGTCATTTGGCTCCTTTTTCCATTTCCTAAAAGATGCTTTTTTGGCAACAGCCTCTCTGACCTCACCTTTAAACCATGCTGGCAGTTTTTTGGACTTCCATTTTTCTTAAAGCATGGAATACAGCTGGTCTGGGCTTCCAAGATAGTATTTTTAAACACCTATGCTTAATTTAAATCTTTAACCTTTGCAACTGCTCCTTTTTAGTTTTTTCTTAACTATTTTCCTCATTTTATCATAGTCTTCCTTTTGAAAATTAAATGGTAGTACTGTGGATTTCTTTGCTGTCCTTCCTCCATTTATTAAATCAAACATGATCATGCTATGATCACTATTGCCAAGTGGTCCCAGCACCCTTATCTCTTGCACCAGATTTTGTGTTCCACTAAGGACTAAGTCCAAAATGGCTTCCCCTCTAGCCGGTTCATGAACCAGCTGCTTCAAGAAGCAAATCATTTATTTCATTTAGAAACTATCTCCCTAGCATGTCCTGTCGTGACACTGACCCAGTCGATACCAGGGTAATTGAAATCACCCATTATTATTACTGTGCTGTAACTTTTGTTAGCTTCCCTGATTTCTTTGAGCATTTCATTATCCATTTGTTCATTATGGCCAGGCGGTCGATAGTACACCTCCACTGCCATCGCCTTTCCCCTTCTTACATGGAATTTCAATCTATAGAGATTCTACAGTGAATTTTGTTTCCTGCAAAACTTTAATCCTTTGTGACTCAATGCCCTCTCTAACAGAGTGCAACCCCCTCCACCAATTTGATCTGCTCTATCATTAAAATATAGTTTGTACCCACAGTGTCCCACTGATTGTCCTCCTTCCACCATGTTTGAGATACCAATCATATCTAATCTCTCATTTAGTGCTATATATTCTAACTCTCCCATCTTATTTTTCAGACTTCTAGCATTACAAGAATTTTAAAGGCTGTATTTTATTCATATCAATCTGGCTATTGGTAGGCAGGGGTAATTTGCAATCTTTAAGCTCTGTCTGCTCTGTACTCAAGAACATTTGGGTTACTTTTGTCTTTGTTGGAACTTCTCTGTTGATATGCCCTAACTTCAGTCTTTTTGCTAGTATCCTTCAAGGATACATTGTTCCAAACCATGTGCTCTTGGGCGACTGTCGGCTTTCCCCTATTATCTTGTTTAAAAGCTGCTCTATCTCCTTTTTAAAGGTTAATGCCAGTAGCCTGGTTTTATCTCGGTTAAGGTGGAGCCAATCCCTTTGGAAAAGTCCCTCCTTTCCCCAGAATGCTGCCCAGTTCTCAACAAATCCAAAACCCTCTTCCTTGCACCATCATCTCATCCATACATTGAGACTCCAGAGCTCTGCCTGTCTTTTGGATCCTGTGCGTATAATGGGAAGCATTTCAGAGAATGCTACCCTAGAAGTCCTGGATTTCAATTCCTACCTAAAAGCCTAAATTGACCTCCAGAACTTTACTCCCACTTTCCTATGTCACTGGTACCGACATGTACCAAAACAGCCAACCTCTCCCTAGACCTTGTCTAGGTGGCACGTGAGGTCTGCTACCTTCGCACCAGGCAGGCATGTTACCAGGCAAGCTTCCCATCCACCAGCCACCTAGCTATCTTCATGCCTAATGATCAAATCACCAATGGCTGTCCTAACCCTTCCCTCGTGGGCACATGTCCTTTGTAAAACCTCCTCATGCGAGAGGGTTTTACATCACCTGGAGGACAGGTCCTAGTTCAGGATGACTTCCTGCCACACCAGGGTGATGATCTCCTGTCATGGGACCTCTCTCCTCCATGGCAACAGGGATGCTGCCAGACAAAATATAAAAGTAGAGAAAGTGAAAAGGACTACAGAAAACTGATAGGAAAGAAGAAAGTCAGTCATGTACCAAGAAAAGATTGAAATGAGGAAGGCAAGTCAAAGGCATCATGAAAAAGGTATGTTTTGAGGAGGGACTTAAATTTGAGAAAGGAGGACTCTAAAGGAGGTTGGTTGGGAGGGAGTTCCATAAGGAGGGGCCTAAGAAAAAAAAAGCAGAGTGGTGGATTAATTCAAGGCGGGCACGGGAAGGGAGTTGTAAGCGGTTGATGTGGACCGAACGAAGACTATGGGAGGGGGGTATGGAAGTAAAGAAGGTCAGATAGGTATTGAGGAGTTTGTGTATAGATGGCCTTATGAACAGTGATATGTATTTTGAATTTAGCATGGTGAGTAATTCGAAGCCAGTGGAGGTCGATAAGCAGTGGGGTGACATGATCATAGTGGGTTACATGGGAAATGCTCTGGACAGCAGTATTTTGAATCAGTTGGAGATAGCGGAGCTGGAATTGAGGGAGGCTGGAGAAAATAGAATTGCAATGGTCAAGACGGGATATAACTAGAGATAGGAGGAGTGTAGTAAGGAAAGAGATGTTTAAGAAGGGACAAAAAACCTCTGATTTGCCTGAGGAAGAAAAATGAACAAGCAGTGAAACATGTTTGTGGAAGGAGAGTGCAGAGTCCAAAGTAACACTGAGATATGTCTATCATAGCCCAACCTCTCCACACCTTTTAGCACTTACGTCTTACCTCCTAAGACTTATGGTATAGGGCCTACATCATTCTGATTGACAGAATGGAGAGGTCAGAAGAGAGTTATTTCCTTTTAGAAGTCTGGCCTTCAGAACTCCATATAAACATAAGGAATGCCATATTGGGTCAGACCAAGGTCCATCAAGCCCAGTATCTTGTTTCCTACAGTGGCCAATCAAGGTTATAAGTATCTAGTAGGTTCCCAAAAAGGCACAGGTTCCACGATGCTCATCCTGGGGGCAAGCAGTGGATTTCCCAGGTCCTTGTTAATAATTGTTTATGGACCTTTCCTCCAGAAACTCGTCCAAACCTTTTTTAAACCCAGTTACACTAACAGCTTTTACTACATCCTACAGTAATGAATTTGAGTTTGATTACACGTTGAGTAAAACAATATTCTCTTATTAGTCTTAAATGGGTTACATTGTAGCTTCACCATGTGTCCTCTAGTCTTTATACTTTTCGATGGCGTAAACAACAAATCTACTTTTACCCGTTCTACACCATTCATTAATTTATAGACCTCTACCATATCCCCCCCCTCTTTTCCAAGTTGAAGAGCCCCAGCCTTTTAAGCCTCTCCTCATAGGGGTATCCTTCTACCCCCTTTACCATTTCTGTCTCTCTTCTCTTTTCTAATTCTGCTATATTCTTGTTAAGATATGGCGAACAGAATTACATACAATATATAAGGTGCAGTCGCACGATGGAATGATAAGGAAGCATTATATCATCCTTGGTTTTATTCTCCACACCTTTCCTTATGATTCCTAGCATTCTATTTGCTTTCTTGGCCGCGGCTGCACACTGGGCAGAAGTTTTCAACTTATTATCCATGATAATGCCTAAATCTTTTTCCTGGGTGGTGGTTTCTAAGATGGTACCTTACATCGCATAACCACTGTTTGGGTTATTCTTTCCTAGGTGCATAACTTTGCACTTGCCCACATTAAGTGGAGGAGCGGCCTAGTGGTTGGGGCAAGGTACATCAGGCCGGAAGGTCGGGGGTTCAAATCCCACTAGAGGACAGCAACCTTGGGCCAGAAGGACTGGGGTTTCTAGTCCCACAGGTGCTCCTTGTGGTCTTGGGCATGCCACTTAACCCTCCATAGCCCATGCTCCCTGTAAAATAGTTATCTCCAAGTTATAATGCCCTGTTCAATGTAATTTCAGTTTGTTCAATGTAAACCGCACTGATGCAGAATAGCGCGGTATATAATAGAATGTAAATAAATAAATTAAATTAAATTTCATCAGCCATTTGGATGTCCAATCTTCCAATTTATCAACGTTCTCCTGCAATTTTTCAGAATCCTCTTGTGTTTTAATAACTTTGAATAATTTTGTGTCAACTGCAAATTTGATCACCTCACTCGTTATTCCTATTTCCATGTCATTTATGAATAAGTTAAAAAGCAGCAGCCCCAGCACAGATCCCTGGGGTACTCCACTATTCATCTTTCTCCATTGAGAAAATTGCCCATTTAGCCTTACTCTCTGCTTTCTATCTCTTAACCAGTTCCTGATCCACAATACTACACTGCCTCCAACCCCATGATTTTTTAATTTCACCAAGAGTCTCTTCATAAGGGACCTTGTCAAAGGCTTTCTGAAAATCCAGATACACTATATCAAACTGGCTAACCTTTGTCAAACTGTTTAGTCACACCTTCAAAAAAATTTAACAGATTAGTAAAACAAGACTTTCCTTGGCTAAATCCATGTTGTCTTTCTCCCATTAAGCCATGACTATCTACTACAGATGTTCAGTAATTTTATTTTTTATAATGGTTTCTACCACTTTGTCTGGTATTTATGTCAGGCACACTGGTCTGTAGTTTCCCAGATCACCCCGCACCAAGCTTCAGCTGAGGTCCATCAATAACTCACACAGAGGCTGTATCACCAGCCTCTCTCTGCTGCCTATAGCTTTCCCTATGAACCTCATCTGGCTCTCAATACGGTCCCGTTTCATTATTTGACAATCCTGATATAATCAGATATGATCACCTCAGAACCTTCTCCTGTTTGGTGCACACCAGCACCTCTACTTATTTCACTGCTCTCTTGGGTTTGTTTGTTTGTTTGTTTTTTATTAAGTGCCTTCAAGTCAGTGTTGACTCCTGGCGACCCAGCTGCCTCTAGGTTTATTGGCAATGTATTATCAGAAGTATATTGCTAGGCCTTTTCTTCTGAGGCAATGGAGGTAAAGTGACTTGCCCAAGGTCACAAGGCGTGCCAGGGGGAATCAAATCCTTGATCTTCTGGGTACTAGGCAGTTGCTCTAATCACTAGGCCACTCCTCCACTGGGTTCCTACATCTCCAAAAATGTATGGCCTATCTTGTGCTTTAACACACTTCCAGCTCTCTTGGATATCCTTCTAATAGACAGGGCTGGCCCCAGTGTTGGTTCAAGGTATTGGCGCCCTAGGCAAATCTTAAGCCCCTCCTCTTCCCCGCTGTCAGAATGCTTTGCTCTTTGCTGTCCCCCAGAAACTGCCACCCCAGGTGACCGTCTAGTTTGCCTGGTGGTTGGGGCCAGCCCCGGTTATAGATTTCTATGTTAGAATCATCCTCAAAAAGACAAGTTTTTCCTACTAACACTTTAGTGATACAGCCACATATTTAAAACCATTTATCCAGTTAGCAGTTCCAGTTAACTAGATAAATGGTTCCGACTTGGGCCAGCCACTGATTTTCAGCAGCATTATCTAGAAAACCACCACAGACTGCCCGGCATTATCCAGATAGTGCTGGGTGGTCCAGGGTAAAATGCCAACATATCTGGATAGTGGTGATTTTCAGCACCACTATTTGGATAACTTAGGACAACAAAATAGCCATCCGCATAACATAAGACATTTATCTAGATAATGGTTTCAATACTGCCATTATCCAGATACCATATCTAAATATAGACTATAGTCCAAACTGCATAAACTATGCACAATCCAAGAGTTTGACCGTCAATGTCCCAAACATTTTCACAATAAGCATTCACTTTTTTTTTTTGTTGGACCGTTTGTCTCAGAAGGATAAAGAGAAAAGCCCCCTCGTAACAAACCTTCCATTTTTCAAAATACTAAGCAAATAAATGCTCAAAAGGTTTGTTATAAGGGGAGTTCTCTTCAACCTCCTGAGATAAACAGTCCAACAAAAGAAACTTAAGTGCTTTGGGGACGGTCAAACTCTTAGAATGTGGTTATCCAGATACCGGCAGCGGTCATCACCATACACATTGTTGGTATCTAGACAGCAACTAGCACTGAATATTCAGGTGTAACTTTAAACACTGTGGCCAGCATTTAAAAGGAGCACCAACTGCAGAGTTTATAAAAGCAATGGACCAAGGAATAATCCCTGAAACAATTCACTTGGGTTATCCATTTACCACTTAGCCTTGCCTTGCTTATCAGCTAGTTCCTAATCATATTTCCCACTTCAGGCTGCCCTGTAGTGGAATTTCAGCACGACAGTTCATGCGCTCTCCCAAATCCTATTCCTTGGTCACCCAGTCAAAAAACTGATGAAATAAATATAGGACTTCCCTTTGACAAAACCATATGGCTCTGGATCATGCAATCTACCTGGTTCAAGATTCTCTACTATCTTTTCCTTTAGCAGTGACTCCATTAATTTACCCACAGATGAGGCTAAGTTAACGTCCATATAGCTGTCAATTTTTTCTCTAAGGACAAGCAAGATAACAAGTCCTTATAACATGAGTGATGTCACCAATGGACGATGGCATGGGAAAAATTCGCTGCTCAGGATTTTTCCCCCACGTTTTGGGAAGGCTTCACCACATATGTATGCCACTTCCCACCTGCTACTGTTGTGTGGGGCCAGAGTACATCAAACATCACCTTTTCGGAGAAAAATGTCAAGAGCATTGAGGCACCAAGGGAACTGGTGTTCTGGAAATGTCTCTGACATTAGGAACATTCATTCTCCTCAGCAGCGGAGAGTATACAACAGAATCCATAGGGTCGAGACCAGGCTTCCGATATCATCCAACCATTTCAGGAGGACATGGACACTTCTCTTGTAGCCCCCAATGCCTTTGTCGATGGTAGCCTTTGAAAGGAAGCTTACAATGAGATATGAGGAGCAAAGAGAGCTCTTATTTGCCGGCGCGATGCTGCAATTTCAACATTGACAACATCAATGCAGAGATAACAAGGCAATACTTGAGAGACTTGTGCTTTGCCTAGCAGGAATTGGAGGATATTCATTGTTTCTGCCCTGGGCTCCATTTCTAACTAAAAATGGAATGGATTTTTCCATTTTGCTTAAATTCACAAAGGAAAGTTCTTTTGCTGGGGACTTTCTGCTTTCATGAAGTAGGGATGGATATGCTGGCATATCAGTAGAACCCTCTTCAGAGAATTCCTCTGGCTCATAATCAGAGTCCAAGGAGCACTCAGAATCTAAACCAGAAAAATACTTCATTTGAGATATCCTGGCCACTGCCTGTCTAGACCTCTGCTCAACTTGGGATGCAGCCCTCGAGAGGGAGTAGCAAGACACTGAGGATATCCAATGTGTCTGACGCTTCTTCTCCCGATGCACTGGAGATGGACATCTTCCAGGTAGTCACAGACTGAGACCCTTCGAGGCCTTGAGGGTCTGTCTTTCCTGCTAGACACATTGGATATCCTCAGTGTCTTGCTACTCCCTCTCGAGGGCTGCATCCCAAGTTGAGCAGAGGTCTAGACAGGCAGTGGCCAGGATATCTCAAATGGAGTATTTTTCTGGTTTAAATTCTGAGTGCTCCTTGGACTCTGATTATGAGCCAGAGGAATTCTCTGAAGAGGGTTCTACTGATATGCCAGCATATCCATCCCTACTTCATGAAAGCAGAAAGTCCCCAGCAAAAGAACTTTCCTTTGTGAATTTAAGCAAAACGGAAAAATCCATTCCATTTTTAGTTAGAAATGGAGCCCAGGGCAGAAACAATGAATATCCTCCAATTCATCGTCTCACCCAAGGAATCAGTCAGAATCATCGAAGAAGTGCAGATGAGAATATAGGAGATCGTTCTCTTTGTACAACCTATTAATAAGAAGGTTGACTCAATGTACCAAGTCCAGAAAACTCCTGGTTTCAAGAAGCAACATCTTCCTCACCATTTGATGGTGGTCATATCTGCTCTCAAAAAGGGCTAAAAAGTTCCCCGTCACACTGGTTGGTGCTCCTGGCGAAAGGCTCAGACATTGAAATCTTTTGCGAGAAAATGTTTTCAGAACACTATGCTTCACATACAGCGTAGTTACTCACCTGTAACAGGTGTTCTCCAGGAGCAGCAGGAATCAGTCCTCACTTATGGGTGACGTCGGCGCCGACGGAGCCCTCGCGGAGCAATTTTCCCCAGCTTTCAAAGAAAGCCTTTGGGAATTGCAGCGCGCATGCGCGGTCGTCTTCCCGCCCGAGGGTGCCATCTTAGCCAGTCAGATGACATAGCTAAAAAAGACAGCATAAAAATTTGCAAAAAGAACATAAGCAGACGATTGCAACTCCAAGGGGAGGAGGGAGGGTAGTGAGGACTGATTCCTGCTGCTCCTGGAGAACACCTGTTACAGGTGAGTAACTACGCTTTCTCCAGGACCAAGCAGGAAGTCAGTCCTCACTTATGGGACTCCCAAGCTCAAGGCTACCGGAGACCCTAAGCACAAAAATGAGCTCCCTCTAGCTCAGCAGCACAGAAGGAAAGAATCTTCGCTGAATTATCACCCACCGGTAGCCCACATCCGGGATGGAGGGTAGGAGTTGCTCAGACCTCAAAGAGATTACGGAGGACTGCCTGTCCGAAAGCACTGTCCCTACGGGACTCCCTCTCGAGACAGTAATGGACCGCAAAAGTCTGGCTCGAAGACCAAGTAGCGGCCCGGCAGATGTCTGCCAGCGGAACAGAGCGGAGGTAAGCCACTGACGTAGCCTTTGCCCGAACGCAATGAGCCGTGACTCGACTTTCTAAGGAGAGTCCGGCTGCCCCATAAGCCCAAGAGATACAGTCCGCAACCCAGATGAACAGAGTACGCTTGGAGACCGGGAGCCCCAATTTATTGGGGTCAAAAGACACAAAAAGCTGAGCAGCTTTATGGTGCTCCCGCGTACGGTCAAGGTAGAAGTTCAAAGCTCTTCTACAGTCCAGGGTATGGAGGACCGTTTCAGCTCGGCTGGAGTGCGGTCTGGGAAAGAAGGTTGGAAGCACCACCTCCTGATTGATGTGAAAAGGGGAGACCACTTTTGGAAGAAATTTTGGGTGAGTCCGTAGGACTACCCTATTTTTGTAGAACCGAGTGTAAGGGGGATCAGACACGAGGGCCTGCAATTCACTTACGCGTCTAGCGGAAGTGAGGGCTATCAAGAACAGCGTTTTCCAAGACAGAAAACGGAGAGAACAGGTAGCCATGGGTTCAAAAGGCGGACAGGTGATCCGCTGCAAAACCACATTCAGGTCCCAGTCAGGCGCTGGCGGGCGCAGAGGTGGTTTAAGTAGAAGGAGACCTCGGAGAAACCTCGCTACGAGAGGGTCGCTGGAGAGAGGTCTACCGTCCACCGGCACATGATGTGCCGAAAGAGCACTGAGGTGAACTTTGACGGAGTTGGACTTAAGTCCCAGATTAGAGAGGTGTAGCAAGTACTGCAAGATCACCGACACCGGGCAGGAGAAGGGATCCTGAGACTGTTGGGTACACCAGACGGCAAAGCGACGCCATTTAAGGGCGTAGCACTTGCGGGTAGAAGGGCGTCGCGAAGCCAAGACGACCTCCTCCACCTCTGCCGGCAGGAGAAGGGGAGCAAGGACTACCCTCTCAGCAGCCAGGCCATGAGGTTGAGAGACCTGAGGTTGGGGTGTAGTAGAGACCCTTGATCCTGAGTGAGGAGATCCGGTTGTACCCCCAGAGGGAATGGACCCTCCACCGCTAATTGCAGTAGTAATCCACATGGTCCCCCCCAATAGAGCAAGAAGAACATCAGCTGTAAACTTGCTAGCAATACCAAAGGCTTCAACAAAGTCCAACACGAACACCACAAACAGGGCATTCAGTTTTTATGTACCAAAATGCTGGAACACCCTACCCCCCGACATTAGAGCCATCACCAATCTATATCAGTTCAGAAAGGCTCTCAAAACATACCTTTTCCGCCAATATTTCCCAGACAGCAACTGAACCAGATATCCCCTCCAAGAAATAACCCAATCTAGAAATGCCCGCACACTGCAGTGTAGATAGATTATGTATATAGTTAACCCAGTTATCCAAGTTTGTACTCCTGTTCAATGTAAAACCTGACAGTTTGTCGTAATGGTCATTTTGTTATGATGTAAACCGCGCTGATTCTAAATAGCGCGGTATATAAGAAACTGTAATAAATAAATAAATAATAGGAGCGGAAACCACGGCTGCCTGGGCCAGCGAGGGGCCACCAGGATCATGAAGGCTTTGTCTTGGAGAACCTTGAAAAGAGTCCGAGAGACTAGCGGGATGGGAGGGAAAGCGTACAGAAGGCTCCCCGACCATGAGATCAGAAAAGCGTCCGCCGCAACCCGAAGGGGGTGTGGCTGACGAGAGCAGAAGCGAGGAAGCTGCCGGTTGTGAGGACTGGCAAAGAGATCCACCGTGGGGAGGCCCCACTTGAGGAAGAGCTTCTGAACTACCAAGGGATCCAGACGCCACTCGTGCGGTTGGAGGACCCTGCTGAGTTTGTCCGCAAGGCAATTTTCTTGGCCCGGGAGATAAACTGCCTTGAGGAGAATGCCGTGACTGACGGCCCAAGAGCAGAGCTTCTGTGCCTCCCGGCAGAGGAGGAAGGAGCCCGTGCCCCCCTGCTTGTTCACGTAGAACATGGCAACTTGATTGTCCGTCTGGACAAGGACGGACTGTTGGGAAGTCAGGTGGGAGAAGGCCTTGAGAGCTAGGCGGATCGCCCTGAGCTCCAGGAAGTTGATCTGCTGAGCAGACTCCCACGTGGTCCAGAGGCCCTGAGTACGTGCCTCTTGGCAATGTGCTCCCCAGCCCAGGAGGGATGCATCGGTGGTCAGCACCCGGGTCGGTTGAGGTGACTGGAAAGGCATTCCGAATATCAGGTTCGGCTGCCGGAGCCACCACCGGAGAGACGAGATCAGCGGCTCGGAGACGCGCACTAGGTCTGCTAGGCCGCCTGTGGCTTGTCGCCACTGCTGGCGGAGACACCATTGAGCAGACCGCATATTCAGGCGGGCATTGGGGGTCACATGGACGGTGGAAGCCATATGGCCGAGCAGTCTCAGGAAGCGCCTGGCGGAGACCAGGGGCTGGCTGCGAAAGCGGTCGGCTAGGTCCATGAGCCGTTGAGCCCTGTCGAGCGGTAGGTATGCTCGCGCCTGAGGAGTGTGCAGCCTTGCGCCGATGAACTCGAGATCCTGTGAGGGGAGCAAAGTGGACTTTGCGAAGTTTATAACAAAGCCCAAGTGCTGCAGAAGAGTCACCGTGCGGCACGTGGCGTTGGTGACTTCCCGAGCGGACGCTGCTCTGATGAGCCAGTCGTCGAGGTACGGAAAGACATAGAGGCCGTGAAGCCGGAGATGGGCCGCCACGACCGCGAGACATTTTGTGAAGACTCGCGGTGCGGAGGACAGGCCAAAGGGCAGTACTCTGTACTGGTAATGATTTCCTGCCACCACAAACCTTAGGTATTGGCGGTGGCTTGGGTGGATGAGGATGTGCGTGTAGGCATCCTTTAGATCCAAGGAGCATAGCCAATCTCCCTGCTGGAGGTAGGGCAGAAGGATTCCAAGGGTAAGCATTTTGAACTTCTCCCGCACAAGGAACTTGTTGAGGTTGCGCAAGTCCAGGATGGGTCTGAGGCCCCCTGTTCTCTTTGGTATCAGAAAATACCTGGAATAAAAGCCTTGACCTCTCAGGTGGTGGGGCACCGGTTCCACCGCCTGTTCCTGCAGAAGACCTGCTAAATCCTGAAGGAGTAATTCCCTGTGCAGAGGGGGTCGCGGAGGTTCTCCCGGAAAATAGGAGGGAGGGACCTGGTGGAAGTGGAGAAGATAGCCTTCTCGCACGACTTGAAGCACCCAGGCATCTGCGGTGATGCTGGACCACCTGTGGGCGAAGTGAACCAGCCGGCCTCCGGTGCTGGGAGGAACCAGCGGGGGGGGGGGAGAGGCTATGCTTTGTGAGTCAAAAACCCCCACCCTGCTGAGCAGGGGCTGGTGGTGCAGGCTTGGGGGCTTGCTGCCTACGGGACCCGTTACCCCGTCCCTTGGCCTGCTGGCCCTGTTGGGGAGCTGCAGGGGCCTGATAATGGGGGTATTGTTTGTAGGCAGCCGCCTTCCTCGGGTAAAAGGACTTTTTCCCCGAGCCCTTCTTTTTCTGGGAAGGGGCGGAGGTCTTCCTAGAAAGCCTGGTCCTGGTGAGAGTCTCAGTCTCAATTTGTGCAGCCTTTTCCGCCATGGGCTTGCCAAAGAGGTTTTCGCCTCGGCAGGGGACATCGACCAACTTGCCCTGCACCCAGGGCTCAAGGTCGGACGACTGAAGCCAAGCCTGTCGGCGGGCACCGATGCCGGCTGCGGCCACTCGAGCCGACGCTTCAAAGCCATCATAGGCTGCCCGGGACATGAACTTTGAGCATTCCCGAATGCCAGTGGACAAGGCCAGGAACCTCCGCAAGGGTTCCTCGGACAAACCAGCGGAGAATCCGGCTAGCTCTTTAGCCAGATCCCGGAGATACATGCCCATGTATAGCTGGTAAGTCTGGACACGACATGCGAGCATAGAGCCCTGGAAACACTTCTTACCAAGGCCATCCAGGTTACGGGCCTCCCTGCCATGGGGCACCGAGGAGTGCATCTTCTGGCTCTTAAGACGATGCATGGCCGATTCCACTACCATGGAATGGTGTGGTAGCTGTGCCTTTTGGAAGCCAGGGCTCTTGCGGACCCGATAGATAGAATCGACCCGCTTGCTCAGGACCGGCGAGGAGGCCGGACTCTCCCACATGCGGAAGAGTAGTCGTTCCAGCATAGGAGGAACCGGTACAGTAAAGTGTTCCCTTGCGGGAGAGTCATACTGGAGGGCGTCGAGCTCTTCGGCTCGAGGCTCCTCCTCGGGATCCGCAGGGAAGGCCAAAGCCTTGGCCATATCCCTAACGAAGTCCGAGAACCGGGCATCCTCCGGGGGGGGACTGCTTCCGAGGCTCGGACTCCGGTGAGTCCGAGGGGACACACCGAGTCCGGAAAGAATCAGGCGACTCTTCCTCTTCAGACTCCCAGACCGACTCCGACGAGGACTCGGTGGGGTCGGCCCGTGCAGGGCGCGGCGCCTGCCGCCCCGACGCCGAGGGAGTCGGCGTCGGCGACCTCGGTCCCGAACGGGAGGCCGAGGGTGACCTCGACCGAGGATCGACTCGAGTTCTCATCGACTCGAGGATCGGCTCGGTCTCCGGGGTCGACTTGGACGTCGACGTCCCGGCGGTCGGGGCAGCGGCGCCAGCGAGGCCAGCGAGCAGTGCCCGCTGCTGGTCCATGAAGGCAGACAGTCTGCTCTCCAAGGCCGTCAACCTGAGTCCGAGCTCAGGTGACCCAGCAGCCCCCGACTCGGGCCCCGACGGCGTCGGGCCCGACGTCGGCTGTCGCGGAGGCGAGTCCAGAAGGACCACAGGACTTACCCGAGCAGGCATCTCCGACTCCAGGCGAGGTCGCTTCGGGAGGTGTTCCTTCTCCAAGGACCCGGGGCGGCTATCGGGGCTATGCGACCTGGCCCTCGCGGAACCAGGAGCGTCCACCGACGCCGCCCTCGCGGGTTTCACCGTCCGACGATGGTCCCCAGAGGGAGAACCCCGGTCGGAGGAACTCCGGCGACGGTCCGAGCTGGAGCCTTTTGACGCGGAGGCCTCCGACGAGGTCCGGGTACGGCTGGGGTCAGCGAAGATTCGATCACGCTGATGCCGCCGACTTCTCAACGCTTTTGAGGACATTTTGCCGCAGGGCCCACAGATCAGTTCCTCATGATCCGGGCCCAGGCAGCGGAGGCAAAAGTCGTGTGTGTCAGTTAGTGACATATTTCGGTCACACTGACCACACCGCTTAAAGCCACTGGCAGCCATCGGGGGAAAAAGGGCCCCTGCGAGATCAAAGGACCGGGCTGCCAGGGAAAAATCGAAAACGAAAGCTGACAAAGTCAGAAAAACCGAAAAAAAGTAAGAGGACTCGTGACCGGCGTCGCGAGTCCGGGCGGGAAAAAGATCGGCGTCGAACCGAAGGAAAAAGAATAAAATAATGAAGAAAATCGACTTTTTCGCGGGGACAAGACGGGGACGTCTGTAGGGCTCCGCGGAAAAAAGAAGACTGGCTAAGATGGCACCCTCGGGCGGGAAGACGACCGCGCATGCGCGCTGCAATTCCCAAAGGCTTTCTTTGAAAGCTGGGGAAAATTGCTCCGCGAGGGCTCCGTCGGCGCCGACGTCACCCATAAGTGAGGACTGACTTCCTGCTTGGTCCTGGAGAACACAAAGTACTACTACTACTACTAATTTATATAGCACTAAAAGGCATATGCAGCACTGTACATATGTATTTAAGAAACAGTCCCTTCTCTAAAGAGCTTACAAACTAATTAAGACAGCAACACAACAACTAGGGACTAGGGTAAATCTCCCAGCTCTTCATGGGTATGCACTTGCAGAACATTGTGGGAGAGATGGGAGTTTGCAGACACTCTCTCTCTCAGAGAAGGCAGAGCGACTCCATTCACTAGTGGATAAAGGGAAGGAGTATGGAAAATACATGGTCTGAGCAACCTATATTTTCAAAATGGTATTGAGAGCCTCCTCCATAGGACTTGACGCTCAGACTCGGGATCTGGGAAATTCACTGCTTGCCCCAATACAAGCGTTGTGAAACCTGTGTCTTTTGGAGAAACTGCTAGGTACTTGTGACCTAGATTGGTCACTGCTGGAAACAGGATACTGGACTTGATGGACCTTGGTCTGACCCAGTACGGCATATCTTATGTTCTTGTGGTCATGGCTCCAGGCCTCAGACATGACATCCAGGAGAAGCTTACTGTTGCGCAGTGGAGAGAACCTCTTCACAGATAAGATGCAAGAGGCTGCAACTCTAACAAAGCAGCAGAGTAACATATTTAAAAAGACCCTCTCCAGGCATTCTTCTGACCCAACCTCCTCTTGATCCAGGAGAACATAAGAACATAAAGTATGCCATACTGGGTCAGATGAAGGGTCTCTCAAGCCCAATATCCTGTTTCAAACAGCAGCCAATCCAGGTCACAAATACCTGTCAGGTTTCCAAAAAGCTACACAGATTCCATGCTGCTTATCCCAGGGTACGCTGTGGATTTCCCTGGTCCTCTTTAATAATGATTTATGGACTTTCCCTCCAGGAACTTCTCCAAATCTATTTAAACCCAGCTACACTAACTGCTTTTACTACTACTCTACACTAACAGCTAACAGCTTTTATTACTACATCCTCGGGTAACAAATTCCAGAGTTTGATTATACATTGAGTGAAAAAATATTTTTCCGATTAGCTTTAAATGGGCTACATTGTAGCTTCAATGCATGTCCCCTAGTCTTTCTACTTTTTAAAGGAGTAAAAAACCAATCCATGTTTACCCGTTCCACTCCATTATTTTATAGACTTCTATCATATCTCCCCCTCAGCCGTCTTTTTCCCAAGTTGAAGAGCCCTAAACTTTTAAGCCTATCTCCTTTACCATTTTGGTGGCTCTTCTCTGTACCTTTTCTAATTCTGCTATAACCTTTTTAGAATATGGCGACCAGAACTGCACAAAATATTCAAGGTGTGGTCGCACCATGGAATTATACAGAAGCATTATATCATCTTTGGTGTTATTCTCCATTCCTTTACTTATGATTCCTAACATTCTATTTGCTTTCTTGGACACGGCTGCACACAGGGTGGAGGGTTTCAATGTATTATCCATGATGATGCCCAGATCCTTTCTCTGGGTGGCGATTCCTAATGTGGAACCTTGCATCGTGTAACCATAATTTGGGCTGTTCTTTCCTAGGTGCATAATTCTGCACTTTCCACATTAAATTTCATCGGCCATTTGGATGCCCAGTCTCCCAGTTTTTCAAAGTCCTCTTGCAATTTTTTCTCAGTCCTCTTGTGTTTTAACAACTTTGAATAACTATGTGCCATCTGAGGTGTCAGAGTGGAGAACATATGAGATCCTATTACTCTCAAAACGAGAGGGTTCTTGCTCCTGTCCATGTCAGCAGAGGGCCCAGAAGTCCCAACCATCTCCTCAGCCCAAACCAGGGATAGGGTTTTGACTGCTTCCAAGAGAACATAGCCAGTCTCTGTACTGGAAATTCAGAGGGCAGGAGGGAGGCTAGGGTTTTAAGCAAACTGCTCACCCCTTATTAACCTCTAACTGATAGGTATTTATAATTGCCTGGCTAGGATACCATCTCCATCTATTGGAAGTTCCACCAAATTGCCCTCCAAGAGCTTCTTGGACACACTGCATCAGGAAATACATTCAAAAGAGCTCTCATCCTTTTTAGAGACCAATGCAGTTGAATCCATCCCACTAGAGGGGGGGAAAAAAAAAAGCGAAAATTTTTCAAAATGGCTATTTGTCACAAAAACGATAATTGGTGTCTGCCTGTTGCAGCGCCTTGCATGTTCATTTTTCCCTTTTTTCAGTTGAAGGCAGTCTGTGGCTAGGGAATCCCATGTTGTGAGGGCTTGCCTGATTATCCTCTGAGGAAATTAAGTTACTCCCCTGTAGCAAGTGTTCTCATGTTCTCAATGGACATCAAGATTCAAGTCCTCAAATACCCTTCCCTCTTCCCCAAGAAGCTGTATTCTACACTCAGCTTTAATATTAACCTGAGGCAATCACCCATGACAAAAGCAGGCGAGAAGTGATGCACATACACAGTGAAGCCTTCCAAAACTTTGGGAATAAGCCTGAGCTGGGAAGTTGTTTCCTACAATGAGCTCCAAGAGTGATATGATCCATTTTGGGAGGATTTGCTGTCCATGAAAAACACTTGCTGTAGGCAAGTAACTTGTTTTCTCTCTATAGCCCATATCTGTGAACCTTAACAAATACTTATGAGTGACACAACTGGGTAGAGATGGCAGCAGTGGAGAAGCAGCCCTATTCATGGTGCAAGAATACATATATGTGAATTCTGTGTGGCTCATATATACTGTTAGTGTACTTTAAAGACTTGCTATAGCTTATGATGAGTTGCCTGCTCGTATGTTATGTCATGTCTGTGTGTGTGTACACATATATTAGTGCCTTGCTTTGAAACAGTGGCAATTTTGCATATAAACAGATAATATATATATATATATATATATATATAAACATACAGGAGAGAATCAGAACCGGAGAGAGGGAGGGAAGGAAGAAAGCAAGATGTTCGCTGAGTTGTTCCTCATACCTGATGCCTAAATGGAAAGGGAAGGCGAGGACCTTTCCCTCGGAGCCCAGCCTTCTGTTTGCGGTCTGATGGATCATTTTGTAGGTTACCCAGGCGATGAGATTCGTTCCAGCTTGGCCACGACAGAGGAGGAGTGTTTGCTGCCAAACTCGGATGTTGAGATCCCACTGTCTCCTGATTTGAGAATGCCACTGCAATGCCCTGGTGTACTGCTTCCAGTGCCTGCAGGTCAGGAATCGCTTCCCCCGCATGTCGGGGAGGGGCTGGTAGCCACTCGAGGGGATGCTACAAGCAGTTCGGGTCAGCAGACCCCCGGTAGCTCCGGGAAGGCACCAGGTCTATTGCGCCAAGCAGAAGCATTGATGGCCAACAACTCTGAGGCTGAAGAGAGGTTCTTTCATTTTCCCTCCGCTGCAACTTCCATTCCAGTGGCAATTCTGCCTGCTAAACCACAGGTTTTCACTCTGGAGGCGATATGGGAAGCAACTGTCTAACTCTTGGATGCTGTGACCAGACAAACTTTAGCTCTTTTTACTAGAATCCAGGAGAATTTCGACCAGATCGATACCACTGTGAGTACTTTGGATAATGTTAAATTGCAAGTGGAAGATCATGCAAGCCAACTGGCAAGATTTTCTGACTTGAATTCTGACTTAGTTAAAGATAATGTGGCTCTGCCATATAAGTTGGAGGTTCTTGAGAACTCTGCGTGGGCAACGAATCTGAGGATCCTGAACTTCCCCAGGATTAGGGGGGGCACCACCCACGACATGTTCAAGCAATACTTGATGGAAGTTTTAAGAGTTCCATAAGAATTAATACCACCCCTAACAAGGTATATTATCTCCCAACGAGGAAGAAAGAGCCAAAGGCTTCAAAAGAAGACTCTAATTTCGAAGTTTTAAACATGTCTGAGGAGACATGCAATGAAGCTACAAAATAACCTACTTAAGACTAATAAAAGAAAACATTTTTCACTCAATGCATAATCAAACTCTGGAATTCATTACCAGAGGATGTAATAAAAGCTGTAAGGGGATCGCGCTGGATGTGAAGACAGAGGCGTTTTCCATCGCCCCCTTGACTGCCTGCTGTTGCTCTCTGCTGTGTGCTTGCCCTCCCCGGGATCAGACACTGACTCGGGCAGACATCGAGTGGGACACCTACTGCCCGGTGGAAGGACGCTTCTCAGGATTATAAAGGCTGCCACTGCTACACATGGCCGCAGCCCAGCCCACAGGGGTGTGTCCAAAAGGGCAGGACATGCACCTCTGATGCACCAGGACCCCCGACATTCTTCTACTGCTCTCTTACGTTTTTTTCATTGTTTTATTCCAATAAAAATTTTCCATCGATGGGTAAATAGAAGAAAAAGGGTGGACAGAAAAGAGCCGGTACCTGCTGTGAGAGCAGGGAAACTGACCAACCCTATGGATAAACATCTTGCACACCTTTCAGTAGTGCAGTCATCACCGGAAGGAGAAACATTAAGCTACAGAGGTTGTACACTACCACCGTATCAACTCCCTCCCCAAGGGGCCACTTGGCAATAGTGATCATAGCATGATCATGTTTGATTTAATTAGTGGAGGAAGGATAGTAAGGAAATCCACAGTACTACCTATTAACATTTGAAAGGGAGACTAAGATAAAATGAGGAAAATAGTTAAGAAAAAACTAAAAGGAGAAGTTGCAAAGGTTAAGGACTTACATCAAGCTTGGGTGTTGTTGAAAAATACTATCTTGGAAGCCCAGACCAGCTGTATTTCAGAAAAGTGGAAGGAAATCCAAAAAACTGCCAGCATGGTTTAAAGGTGAGGTCAGAGAGGCTGTTGTTGCCAAAAAAGTATCTTTCAGGAAATGAAAAAAAAGAGCCAAACGACGAAACCTGGAAAGAGCACAAGTACCGGCAAGTTAAATGCAAGGCATTGATAAGGCAGGCAAAGGGAGAATTTGAGAAGAAGCTTGCTGTGGAAGCAAAAACGCGTAATAAAGACTTTTTCAAGTACATTCGTAGCAAAAAACCTGTGAGAGTCAGTTGGTCCATTAGATGATAGAGGGGTTAAAGGGGCACTAAGAGGCGATAAGGCGATAGCGGAGAGAATGAATGAATTCTTTGCTTCGGTCTTTACTGAGGAAGATGTATATGTTACCCATGACTTAAGTGGTATTTAAAGGTGCAGAAGAATTGAAGGAAATATCAATACATCGGGAAGATGTATTAGAACTATTAGATAAAATGAAGAGTAGCAAATCACCTGGGCCGGATGATATACATCCAAGTGTGTTGAAAGAACTGAAATATGAGATTGCAGACCTGCTATTGGTAATCTGTGAACTATCATTAAAATCATCTGTAATACCTGAAGATTGGAGGATGGCAAACAATGCCAATTTTTAAAAAGGGTTCCAGGGGTGATCCAGGAAACTACAGACCGGTGAGCCTGATGTCAGTACCAGGAAAAATTGTAGAAACCATCATAAACAACAAAATTACTGAACATGTAGATAGTCATGGCTTAATGGGAGACAGCCAACATGGCTTTAGACAAGGAAGATCTTGTCTTACTAATCTGTCATGTTTTTTTGAAGGTGTGAATAAACAGGTAGACAAAGGTGAGTCGGTTGATATAGTGTATTTGTAATTTCAGAAAGCCTTTGACAAGGTCCCTCATCAGAGACTTTTGGAAAAACTAAAGAGTCATGGGATGGGAGGCAGTATACTATTGTGGATCAGGAACTGGTTAAAAGACAGAAAGCAGAGGGTAGGGCTAAATGGCCAATTTTCCCAATGGAGAAAGGTGAATAGTGGTGTACCCCAGGGATCTGTGCTGGGTCCGCTGCTTTTTGACATATTCATAAATGACCTGGAAAAGGGAATAATGAGTGAGGTTATCAAATTTGCAAATGCAATGCAATGCAATGTGTGCCTTCGAGTCAGTCCTGACTCCTGGCGACCCAGAAGCTCCTGGGTTTTCTTGGCAGTGTCACCGGAAGTAGACTGCCAGGCCTTTCTTCCGAGGCAATGGAGGGTTAAGTGACTTGCCTAAGGCCACAAGGAGTGCTAGTGGGAATCGAACCCTGGTTGCTTGGTTACCAAGTTAGTGTTCTAACTACTAGGCTACTCCTCCACAAAAACACAAAACTATTTAAAGTTGTTAAAATCCAAGAGAACTGTGGAAAATTGCAAGAGGATCTTGGTAAATTGGAAGACTGGGCATCAAAATGGCAGATGAAATTTAATGTGGACAAGTGCAAAGTTATGCACCTAGGGAAGAACAACCCAAACTTCCACATTAGGAACCACCACCCAGGAAAAAGATTTAGGTACCATTGTGGATAACATGTTAAAACCCTCAACCCAGTGTGCAGCAGCAGCCAAGAGAGCAAATAGAATGCTAGGTATCATAAGGAAAGGAATGGAAAATAAAACAAAATATATTATAATGCCTCTTATATTGTTCCATGGTGAGACCGCACCTTGAATATTGTGTGCAATTCTGGTCGCCGTATCTTAAAAAGGAAATAGCGTTATTAGAAAAGGTTCAGAGAAGAGCCACCAAAATGGTAAAGGGGATGGAAGGATACTCCTATGAAGAAAGGCTAAAAAGGTTAGGGCCCTTTAACCTGGAAAAGAGACAGCTGAGGGGGAGATATGATAGAAGTCTATAAATTAATGAACGAAGTGGAACGGGTAAAGGTAGATCGATTATTTACGTTATCAGCATATAGAAAGACTAGGGGACATGCAATGAAGCTACAGGGTAAACTATTTAAGACTAATAAAAGAAAATAATTTTTTCACTCAAAGTGTAATCAAACTCTGGAATTTGTTACCGGAGGATGTAGTAAAGGCTGTTAGTGTAGCTGGGTTTAAAAAAGATTTGGACAAGGGACCCAGGATATCAATGCTTGACCCAATACAAGCATTGCGGAACCTGTGTCTTTTAGGGAAACTGCTAGGTATGTATGACCTAGATTAGCCACTGTTGGAAACAGGATACTGAGCTTGATGGACCTTGGTCTGACCCAGTATGGCATATCTTATGTTCATATGTTCCCCTGTCATCTATGACTTTCGACCTTCATACATTGGGGTTGGAACAGGAGGTTGCTGTTGTGGAGGTCCCTGAACTGGTTCATCCATGGGGACCTATGGAAGCCTCTGGACTCCCAGAAGCACCCTTGTTGGGTGAGATCACCCTTGGGTGCTATCAAAGGTATTGATCTTAAATTAAGTTCCACGGTTTCTTCTTTATGTCAGTTTACACAGGCAACTGCAGGAATTAGATATTCGAGTTGTTTCTTTGAACCACGCTCTGGCTAAGGCTGAATATCAGGTACAGTCAATTTCCTCTGTAAATGTGGCACACATTAAGGATTTTCTTGAGAACAAATAGTTCTCAAACAGTATGCCAAAGGGCATTCTCATAATTACAGCCCTACATTATGGAACTCATTGCCAACTACACTACGAACCACCCAGGACCAAAATGACTTCCAGAAAAAGTTGAAAACGCATCTCTCTGAAGAATTCTTCAGACCTATCACGCAGAACCACCACCCAACTCTCTTACCAAACATTACGTACTTTTCTACCTCTTGCATGTAGATAGGTTAGGCCCCCCCTACCACTACCCCCACTACTGTGATTTAATTTGTATACCCTAATCTAAGCCTATAACCCAATGTAAATATGTTCCTGTTACTATATGTTTCATGTTACCACACTCACTCATGCAATGTACTTTAGTTTCGTTCGATGTAAACCGCTTTGATACCATGAAAAGAAGTATAGAAGAAATGTTAAATAAATAAATACTAAAATGGAAGTCTTAGAGAACTCATCTCTGTCCAGGAATCTCCGGTTCTTAAATTTTCCATGCACTAACTTTCAGTCATAATTCTCCTAGCTAAATATTTTACTGACATATTGAACTTTTCTGATCTAACTGAAATTGTTCAAGCTCTCTACATACCCATCAGATCGCAGGTGGCCTCGCTTGCCGAAGGGAATCTGGATGAGCTCTGCCCCTCAGTTAGCCAGAACTTAACTGCCTTTTAGGAGGATATAATATCCAAGCAGAATACGCTTTTGGTGACTTTTTCCACAGAGGCAGTTAAGTTGAGGATACTCAAAGCTTTCTTCAAAAATAAGGATGTCACTTTCTGTGGTCAGGAACTGAACATCTTTCCAGATGTAACACGTTCTACCCAGATTCGTAGGAAGCAGTTTCTAGAATTGAAGCCTCGTGTTCTGGCTTTTGGGGGGGGGTCACATTTTTTTCCTCCAATTCCCTTGTAAGTGTATTTTGACATTACAGGGGAACATTTGTTTTTTCAGATGTCTCCCAGTTGGAATATTTTCTGTCTGACAGGTAGAGGTAATGGTATAAGGTGGTGTACCAGTGTTAGTAATTGCTCCTCTAATATGTGGTTAATTTAAGCCTTGTTTCTTCATCTATTTCCTGTAATTATGGAATGCTGATCCCCAATTATGAAGGCCTCACCATCTATTTTTTCCTCTTCCTTTTTTTTCCTTTTGCTGAATGTTTAATGAAAGAAAGCTTGATTGTACCGGGTTGGATACACAGTCAGGCATAAGCCCTAAGAAAGAGTTAATATCATTTGTAGCTCCAAATTTAATACCATCCTTGAAAATTCTGTAGAAGAAATTGGGTGAAAGGTTTAGATAGCATAAACATTAGCCTATGTTATTAGAAAGATAAGTAAAAGGCAAGCTGTTTACCCAGCCTCTCAGTCTTACAGTCTCTGGTCAGAGATATCAAACTGTCAGTGTTAGAATTAATTAGAATTAAGGCCTACATAGTCATGCCTGAGAATATATGTATGTCTTTTCATGATTGTCTATGACGTGCATGCCTATAGAAAAGTATGTTATGAATATACGTAACACTAGACGTAGAATAGAATATGTATATTATGAATATACGTGATGTGAGACGTAGAATAATAAAGTGAAATTATGCTGTGTAATGGAATCTTTCCCTATAAATAAAGTGGCCTAAAGCTAGGATGTCAGAGTAAACATAGGCAGAGGCCTGGCTTGCTCTCCCAAAGCGCTTTGGTCCTGTGTGTATAATACAAGTGTGTTGTGTATTATTTACAGATTTGTGTACTATTTAAAGATTGTGATCAATTAACCTTCTCCTTGCTTTGTGTGTGGATTTCTGTGACCCAAGAGCCCTGCCTCGTTGTAGGTGAGGGGAGGTGCAGAGTATTCTTTCAGTTTGTGCCGTGACTCGAATCAGATCTCTGCATTCAAGGCAAGGGCAGAAGGTGCCTGAAGATTTGTGAGTATTATGAAAATTACCAGTGATGGGTAATCTGTTAAGGCAAGGGCAGAAGGTGCCTGAAAGATTTGTGAGTATTATGAAAATTACCAGTAATGGGTAATCTGTTAAATAGACAGGCTCTGTCTCAGATGCATGAATGGCATGACAGAGCTAGGGCTTTAGTGTTTAGTAAAGGTAGCCCTTATTGTATGCTTCTATTATATGTGTGAGAAGCATAGGTGATATAGCCATCGATTCCGTAGCACATAGGGATTCAGTGACAAAAGGTAATGTGAATTTGCAGTTTCCTTTGGACAGAACTTTCTCTGTAGATAAGGTCCATTGAACGGATGGTACATGATGAAAACATTAGGAATGTTTATGTTTTGAAACAAACGTTGTTTGTGTTAGGAAATGTAACTATTGACCAGCTGAGCAAGTGCGGGTCACTCGTGTAGCAGAGCTAAGAGAAAAAGAAAATATTTAAAGAGCAACAGCAGTTAGGGGGAGTAGAATTGTGTATTTTGGATATTTGGAATGTCTCCCAGCTCAAAGAATTGAGAGCATGTTTGAATCAAGAAACGGAAAGTGTTGTACTTGTAATAAGAATTTTAGAAGTAGCAATAGGTCATAGAGTTTCTGTTGCAAAAGAATTAGCATTCTCGGGACATAAATTACCTATGCCTCGAGTTCAGGATAGCAGTAATGATTTGAAATTCAAAGCAGAATTTATAGGTCTTTAAGCAGATTTGCTATTGTGTACTTCTCATTTGTGTGTACTTTTCAAAAGAATTAAGTGTTTCTGATAAAGTGTGATCAATTATATTATGATTTAGGCTCTATTCAGGATGTCCTATTCAGCCTAATTTATGTTCTGCCACTGTTAAACTGAAGCAGCTGTGGGAAATGATATTGTGACTACTTAAAGAAGTGTTTGATTTGACTAAACTTTTCCGAATTACAGGGATAACCCTGGTAGATTTGTGTCTTTATGGTCTCAGATAATTAGTTATAATCCCATTTGGGCAGCTCTAGATAATTTGTGTTTTTTTTAATCCAGCTGATTTTCATAGGGTCACTCGTTCAGTTCATGACAGACCCTGTGATAGATTTCCAAAAGAAGACTTAAAGAGATAATTTTGTTTTTGTGTAAAGAAAAAAAAATTGTTAGAATTCCTTACAATAATATGCAAACTTGTAAAGGATTGGTCGAGATTAACATCTCTAAGGCAGGATAGGGGTGAAAAAGTTACAGATTTTCACACTAGGTGTATGCTAGCTTTTAAAGACTATTCTGGTGAGGCAGAAGACACACCTTCAGGATTTACTAGTATTTTTGTAAATGGATTGATTCCAAGAATAAAGGAAATTTTAGAAACTTCAATAATAGATTGGCCAGCTAGAACAGCCGATGCAATTTTGGAAGGGGCTCGATACAGTGAGTTGAAGTTCCTCAAGGAACAACAGGAACAACAAATCAGATTAGATGTAAAAAAAAAAAAAAAAAAGCGAAGTTGCTTAATTTGCAGATTGCTCAATCTATACAGCCACCCATGGGCAGGGGGGAGAGGTAAACACAGAGGAGGTTATGGGAATCCTCAGCGAGGACGTGGACAGTCCAGAGATACTTGTGGAGAGGCTGGACATTTGCAGCGAGACTGTCCCCGGAATTGGAATCCTGATGGCCAGAGAACTGATTTCCTTCCTCCCCCTCCAGTACAAGCTGAGTTCACTCCAGTATATCAGTGCTTCTCTAATCCAGAAGATTGTAGGAGGTGATACATGGGATGCATGACTATTTCTGAATTTGACTGTAACTCCTCAGGGTGAGTTAGAAGCTAAACTGGGAGGTTCTAATTTGAACTTTGTTATTGATACTGGAGCTACAACATCAGCACTGCGTTTACAGGATTTGTCTGCCATCTATCATACTCAATTAGCACAAGCACTGATAGTACATTGTGAAGGCATTGAGGGAAAGATAATTCCTCATCGTAGACTTGAATATTTACTTTTGCAGATTGGAGAGACTGTATATCCAACTACTTTTCTTGTGGGAGACACTTTGCCAGTGAATCTTCTAGGTCGGGATTTTTTTGGTGTCACATCATGCTACTCTATCCTGGATGAGTGGCAAGTTCTCTTTCCAGCTATACTCTCTCTCTGAAGTGCCATCTCCTGCAGATGCCAGTACCATTCATCCTGTTCTTGGAGAACTTCCGTCTACCTTGTGGGCAGTGCCGGGATCTAATGTCGGATGTTTTTCTATCCCGCCTGTGAAAATCACCGTGAAACCTGGAGTTCAGCTTCCTAGACTCAAGCAGTATCCACTGCCAGCAGCTGCCATTGATGGAATTCGTCCTTTGACTGAAGATCTTCAGAAACAAGGTGTCATTTATTCTACAACTTCATTATGTAAGACTCCAATTCTTCCTGTACTAAAGGCTGACGGTAAGACTTAAAGATTTGTGCAAGACCTGCGAGCAGTAAATAATGTGATTTTGCCAATTTTTCCCTTGGTGCCTAATCCGCATGATATCTGGACACAGATACCTTCAGGGACCACCTAGTTTTCTGTTGTAGATTTGAGTTCTGCTTATTTTTCAATAAGAATTAGCAAAGAAAACCAATACACCGGTAGTCCTGCATATTTTCACAGGCCTTAAGAACTGCATTATTTGATGTAAGACTCGACCATTCCTATTAGTTCAATATGTGGATGATTTGCTTTTATGTTCACCATGTTATGAGTTTGTCTCTGTTAGCTCATATTACTAATTTAGGTTTGAAGGTTAATCTGTCTAAACTGCAATTTGTATCTCAAAATGTTACTTTCCTGGGTGTTGTTTTAACACCATCTGGTCGTGCAATTACCTCTGCTAGATTGAAACCTATTCTGTCATTGCCTTTTTCCAGCGACACCAGTGTTATTGCGTAGCTTCCTGAGTTTATTAATTTTCTGTAAATAATAGCTAGCGAATTTCTCAAGATCTTACTGCTCCACTTTATGCTCTTATTGGGAAAGAAGGATCTGAAGGCCTCATTGTACCCACATTATCACAGTGGGAGGTTTGTTTTAAATGTAAAAATGGCACTGGGAAATGCGCCATGTTTATTCTATATGATTATTCTTTACCATTCAAATTGTATGTGGCTATTTCTGATTCCTCTGCTACCTGTGTGCTTTTACAAGCTTTCCCAACTGGTTGCAAGCCGGTAGGCTATTTCTCAAAGCGATTTGATGCAGTGACTTTGGGACTCCCACTATGTCTACGTAGTTTGGTAGCAGTGGCTTTTGCAATTGACACTTACTGATTTTCTGGTTCTACAGCGCCCTTTTGTTCCATCTAACCAAGAATCAGCCTTTGTCCTCCACACGTTTTATTGAATGGAATTAATCATTTCTCCGCTTCATGTTTCAGTATGTACTACATCACTATGCAACCTTTCAACACTTGTGGAGGAAGATGGGTCTCATAATTGTTTCCAAACAATTTTCAATTGTTTCCAAACTGTACCTCTACCAGCCCCGGATTATACCTTTGTTTGTGGATAGTTCTGCTTTTAGAGATGACAAGGGCAAACTTCGTGTAGGCTATGCAGTCACTACGGTTTTGTGGAATTTTGGCAATATTTGGCAGCAACGAGGGGTTTGACTTCTGCTAATAAACCAATTAAACATGCTGCATACATTCACCGTTTGTTACAGGCTGTCCTCTTGCCAGCACAAGTTGCAGTTTTAAAATGCAAAGGACATTCTTCTGCTGAAGATTGTGTGTCAAAGGGTAACCATTTTGCAGACCAAGAAGCACGGTGTCACCGACAGTGCTGTATTTAACGCAGTCTAATATGACTTTGTTTTCCCTTTCATCTTTCTTGCAGCAATAGCAAGATACTTCCTTTGAAACCCAGACTCTGACTTCGTGGGGTGCATCCTGTGATGCTCAGGGCTGCTGGAAAGAGGATCATCTGCTTATTTGTCCTGACAGTCTTTTGTTTCTACTTGCCCTGTTCCTGCATTATAAGCTTTGCCGCTGTGGCTATGAATTATGTCTTTTTGGTTCTCTGGTATCACCTGAACTTCTGTTATTTTTTCCTGTGGCACAGCTTGTCTACACTGTTTCAAGTCTGGCACTGTAGGGTCAGCTTAGGGTCAGTTATTAAGATTTCTGCCTTCCGAACTCTTTTTGATTTTGCAGCCTGTTTTGCAGATCTGCCCTGTGCCAGGGGAAGGAGGTGGTATTTGTCTGGCGGTCACTTGTCTATTCTCCGGATGAGTAGAGGCTTATCCATTACCAGTTTATTCCTGTCTGGGGTGTTCCTTTTGTTCTTTCTTGTCTGGGTCCAGCCATTGTTGCGAGTGTCTGGGAGGGTATTGAAAATTTGGTTTGGTATTAAGAGACAACTGCACACTCCTTATCATCCGCAAAGCTCTGGCCAGGTGGAACGGATGAATAGGAAAATCAAAAGTCACTTGCGCACTATGACACAGGATTGGGCTACAGATTGGACGGAAGCCCTTCCTTTTGCCCTTATGGCAGTGTGTAATTCCCCCCAGCGTGCTCGGGGAGGCCTGAATCCATATGAAATAGTTACTGGACGTCCAGCTACTTCTCCACATTACTTGGCAGTTATCCCAGATCCCCAATTGTTGCGCAGCAATATTTTGACTTATTGCTCACGGTTGCACTCAGTCCTGTCTGTTTCCCTTTTATTGCAAGTGAATCCTCAACGAGATGACAGAATCATCATATCCAGAAGTGAAGTCACCAGACTGGGTCCTGATTAAGAATTTGCATCCAAAGACGCTTCTGGTTCCCAAGTTTCTAGGTCCATTTCGTGTGCTCCTGGTGGGATACTCGGCTTGTAAAGTGGAAGGACATTCTTGTTGGATACACCTTACGCAGTGTAAAAAGGCTCCTTCACAGACTCCAGACGGCAGCTCCCTTCATCAGTGAATCAAGAAAATACAACGCAGAGACTTATTGAACATGACATTGATATTACAGAAAAGATCATCAGGATTTACATGCTTTTTGAATGAACTACTTATGCAAAAACCTTTTGTCCAGCATTTATACTACTGATTAGGTGGATAAAGGTGGTTTGATTTAGTATTTTACTAATATATAAGCAATGACCTTTGGGTACTGTCGCGTCCACCCCTTATGTAGGCAGCTGACTAGTGGGAGTGGCGCGACCACATATTTATTTGTATCCCTTTAAGTGCTGCAGTTTCTGTTCCCTTGTCGTTGTGGCACAGGCGAGTCAGCAAGGAATAGGGTTAACAATAAGTTTTATTGTTATTGTCCCACAATGGTTCACCTACTATCCCAACAACAGAAATAAAGGATACTTCTCCAAAGCAAAGTCTCTTTAACTGAAACAGGATTATTCAGCTTCTAAACATACAGGCATGTTCCTTTCACAGCACTGTCTTCCAGCTTCTTCCTGATATAAACATTTACTGCTTTCTCCTTCAGCAATAAAAATGCTTCCTTAAAATACAAAAAGCAGTAGTGCTCTTTTCTTCCAGGCTTTTCCTAATTGGCCTGGCTTTTACACTCCAGCAGTTCTCTGCCTCCTCCCGTGTAAAATCCTCCTGACACAATGTCAGGCTTCTTCCAGCACTTACTATTAGTATCCCAGTTCATAGATTTTACCCCCTCTGGCAAAATGCACAATCAAGTTCCATATCAGAATCCTCACTAGCACCACCAGCTTCTTCAAACTGCATGAGCTCTCCCTCTGAGTCTGATATGCTTTCTTTAAATACAGGCTTCTCTTGAACAGGCTTCCACTGATCTAATAAAGCCTTTAACTGTTTCAAACGGGACTCTTCTTTAGTCTGAGCTGTGGGGGAGGAACGTAGAACACCAGACTCTTTGAGTACTGCCTTAACAGATTCAAAAGGGCTCACCTTTTTCCTGGCCTTCTGTATCCTTTCTGGCAAGTTTACAGGCAACCTCTTGTCCCCAGACTGCTTCCTCTGCTCCCGGCTGTTCTCCTGCTCAACAGGGTCTGACTCTGACTCCTGTCTCCAGAGCTTCCAATCAGCCCCTTGCTCATATGCAGCTGTGCTTCTCTCTGAACTAGAGCTACTCACACGTTGCCTGCAATCAGAGCGTCTGTGCAGCCTTTCCCTTGAAACTTTGCTCCTGCTTAAACTCCCATCTCGGTTCCTTTCACAGGTCTCCATAGAACTCCTTTCCAGGTCTCTTCCAGAACTCTTACAGCTCCTTGCTGCCGACGTTCTTCCTGTTCCTGACCTTCCTGTTCTTGCTCCTACTCTCTCTCTGTTTCCTCGTGGCTAAATGTTTGGGGCTGTCCTATGGGCTTTGACTCCGCCCCCCTTCCTCTTACTTCAGCTCCCCTGGTTGTCATGGAGCTGAGGTGTGGCTCACTCTCTTGCTTTCTGAGCACAGGGTTTTTTCCATTAGTTGAAGGTTTAACCCTTTCTCTGCCTGCACTGCTCTTAGCTGCAGGGGAAAAAGAGTGATTTCTGCACCTTTCACTAGTGTTTAACCCAGCTGCGCCATCACAATACTTAACCTCTACTTCATGACGTAATTGAGAATTAAGGGGTAGTTATAGCTATAATATATATCTTCACCATCTTAAGAAGAGTAGGTGTATTTTTATTTTTGTCTTAGAACATTTATTTTGGAGTAATTATAGTTTCAGATGTTTAGAGGTTTGCTAAGAATGTTTCCATATTTGGTCTTAGTTGTGCTATGGCATATTATTGTTAATGAAGCAGTACTGCATTTAGAATCTTGGGAAAGTATGGGGAATATCCAAATATTTTTGAGTCACATTTACACTCAGTTACAAAACATTTTAATCTGTCACGTTGTGCAGTCTGCCATTCAACCGTGACAGCTACTCAACACGGGTTTCTACCACAAGTTAGGCCCAAAACCTTTGAAGAGTTTCGTGATACAGCTTTTAATCTAACTACTGTACGATGGTCTCATACAAACACAGAACCTAGAGTAGTTAGTTCTATGCCTTTAAAGTCCCCTCCAATATGTTTTATGGCTCAAGGTACAGGGAAAAAGGTAGGGGACACCCCATGGAACGTTTGTAAAATAATAATGCTACATAATTCTTCCATCTGGTATAAGAAATCCCACGTACAGAAACCTTATATTTCCGTAGTACAATTAATGCAAGTTCAAGCGAATCAGGTGCATGATTGTGACTTGTTACAGTATAATAGTTCTGGCTACCTTTTGAATGACTCAGTCCGAGACATACATAACTGGAGTTGCCCCTTATTAGGATATTACCATCCCTGGGAACGTAATCTGTAGGAATTAAGGAAATGAACATTACTCAGTGGGCTTTGAATAATTGTACGCAGAATCTAGTCTGTCCCCGCAACTTGACAATTTGGGAAAATGGATTAGTGGCTTTAAAGGGAGACTATTTTGTGTGTGGTAATCTTGCATATACAGAACTTCCCAGAGGTTGGTCAGGTACTTGCTATGTTGCTCAGTTAGATACCCCGTGGCGGTTTTTACCTTACCAAAATGTTACTTTATTATCAACCTTGAATAATTCCTTAAGAAGAAAAAGGGATGTTTCCCCTCAGGATGAAGCCATAATAGCAGCACAACAGTTGGTAGACTCTACAAGTCCTTTAACTAAATCTCAGATAGATGCATTTACAGGTACTGTTTGGCTCTCAACATTTGGAGCCATAGCACCCACTAGAGAATATGGTACCCAGATTATGCGATTACAGGCAGTTGTTGAACTTACAGCCCTGGATCTCACAGAGGTTATTAGCGTGTTACAAGGTGCAGTAGACAAGGTGTCCACTTATGCAGTTTAGAATCGCATGGCTTCAGACTACCTACTAGCGAAAGAAAATGGCATATGTGGCCTAATTTCTGTTGCAGTATGCTTGATGATGAAGGGAAAGTAGTGACAGGACTACTAGATAAGGTTAGGAATCGTACATTTGCATCAAGTAGTAGTTATGTAAGTTCTTTTTCTAATTTTTTTGGTTCTGTTTCTTCTTTCTGGAATTCATTATCTAGGCCCCTGCAAGGCATAGTAGCTTCATTATTTGGCTTATTAGGGATTATTATTTTAGGAACAATAATTCTTTGTGTAATATCTGCTTGCTGTAAGAAATCAGTGGAGACACTGACCCCTAAAATGATGTTACAGGTTGACCCAGAAGCTAGCTACGATCCATTTTTAATACCGATGTCTGAGTTTCCTTATCTGTGAAATGATTCTTTACAGAATCAGAGGAAGGACTGAAAGAAAGCTTAATTGTACCGGGTTGGATACACAGTCAGGCATAAACCCTAAGAAAGAGTTAATATCATTTGTAGCTCCAAATTTAATACCATCCTTGAAAATTCTGTAGAAGAAATTGGGTGAAAGGTTTAGATAGCATAAACATTAGCCTATGTTATTAGAAAGATAAGTAAAAGGCAAGCTGTTTACCCAGCCTCTCAGTCTTACAGTCTCTGGTCAGAGATATCAAACTGTCAGTGTTAGAATTAATTAGAATTAAGGCCTACATAGTCATGCCTGAGAATATATGTATGTCTTTTCATGATTGTCTATGACGTGCATGCCTATAGAAAAGTATGTTATGAATATACGTAACACTAGACGTAGAATAGAATATGTATATTATGAATATACATGATGTGAGACGTAGAATAATAAAGTGAAATTATGCTGTGTAATGGAATCTTTCCCTATAAATAAAGTGGCCTAAAGCTAGGATGTCAGAGTAAACATAGGCAGAGGCCTGGCTTGCTCTCCCAAAGCACTTTGGTCCTGTGTGTATAATACAAGTGTGTTGTGTATTATTTACAGATTTGTGTACTATTTAAAGATTGTGGTCAATTAACCTTCTCCCTGCTTTGTGTGTGGATTTCTGTGACCCAAGAGCCCTGCCTCGTTGTAGGTGAGGGGAGTGCAGAGTATTCCTTCATTTAATATTGTATTAATCAATGGTTTTCTATTTACTGAAATGTATTATTTCAAAACCTTGATAAATAAAGCTGTTAGTGTAGCTGGGTTTAAAAAAAGGTTTGGACAAGTTTCTGGAGGAAAGGTCCATAAACCATTATTGGGACCTGGGAAATCCACTGCTTAGCCCAGGACAAGCATTATGGAACCTGTGTGCCTTTTTGGGAACCCGCCAGTTACCCATGACCTAGATTGGCTACTGTTGGAAAAAGGATACTGGGCTTGATGACCCTCAGTCTGACCCAGTATGGCATTTCTTATGCTCAAAGACTGCACCAGCTCACCAAACAAAGCTTGGTAGACACTTATCCTAAACCAATACTTCTCAATTTATTTATTTTTTTAACTTTGTGGCACCCTTCTGATTTTGTTCGATCCTCATGGAACACCAAACCAAATTTTGCATGATCGTCAACTCCATGCCCTTCACCAGTAGAAGGACAACAGGAACATTTTCTACCTGGGGTGGAGCTAAGGTCTCTGGCACTCCCTGCAACTTATACATTAGTGCTGCCTCTCTCTCCCCCCTCCCTATATCTACAATAGCGATGGGGCTGGCCCTAGCACTCTCCAAACATTCTTGTCCCCTGCCACGCATACTGTGTGACACCAGCCCTGCCTGTATTTCTCATTCTGTTGGCTTCAATCTGATGCCTGAACATATGAGGCCAGCAGGTCCTGCATGATTACAGTAGCCCAGGCTTTGTCAGATTGAAGCTAGGAGGCACAAATGTAGAAAGTGCTGCTCTCTTCCTTCCAGTAGGAAGGAATGAGAGAAGTAATGTAGTGCCAGTAGCGAGTAATAGTGAATAGTAGTTCATTTTTTTTTGGGGGGGGGGGGGGGGTGGCAGTCCAGTGCACTGTCTCCATTGAAAATTGTAGGATCTACTCTCAAAATATACTTAAAACCACATTCTTTAAGTTTTGTTGGTTTATCATAAGTACTTTTTTTAGACCAATACAAAAATGCAGGGCTGGTGAGTATGTACTGCCTACATGATAATTAAGTATGCACCAGAAAAAAAAATCTAATTGCCAACACAATCCAACCATTTCCAACATGTGTGGGAGTTACACCCAAGTTAGAGATTTTTTAGTTCGGTTCTAGTCAGTGATGGGATCTCAAATGCCAAGGAACTGGTTTGGTCCCAGCCCTCCCACGTATATACCCGGCCGAGTTGCTGCACTTCACATGGAGGCATTGCACTGGCCGTACTCTTGGGCCGCTGCCCTCAACCGAGGGTACGCAACTCCCGGGTGGCCCAGCGGCCCAATCCCCCACATGACAGTGTTTTGACAGCATCAGAGGCTTCTACCAATACCATGATCCCCTGATGCCATCAAAAACACTTTCGGGTGTCTGGACACTCACCTGTGCAGCTGCGGCTGGAAAATGGCATATTCGAACTGGTTCAGTGAACACGGGACACACCAGAACTGGTTTGCCCAAACCGGGGTGAACCGGCCAGATCCCGCCACTGATTCTAGTACTGTAACATCCAGTTTAATCCAGGAACAATAGAATTAATAGACTACCGTTACCTAGTCTAATCACTATGCTGAAAATAAAATGTTCTTTTCTACATTTGTTTGGGTGTTCTTTTCCTCTAATCATGGTGGTCCCAGTCTTTTTTCCCCCTTCTTGTTTACTCTCTCAACTCCTTCTCCAGGCTCATGTTTCTGTGTTACCTTTCTTCTTTTGTCTGTCTTCATCACTTACAATCTATTTTTCACATTTTCCTCCCTTTCTTTCTTCTGTATCTCTAAATATCTCCCTTGCAGCATCATCTCTTCAGGCTTTTTGCAATCACAACTGATCTCACCACTCCTTTGCTTTTTTCCTTTACTGTCTTTTACCCTCCCTGTTACAACACTTGATCCTCTCAGCTCTCCAACTCACCCTAAATAGATTGCTTCTCCATTAAATGTCTTACTTTATAGCTCCTTTCTTTCCCAGCAGCCAACCATTATGACAGAAGAGAAAGGGGCTGCAGCAGCTACTGTAGGTCATCTTCTTTGCTCTGCAGTTTCTGCTCCAGTCACACCGACACCCTAAATGACAGGAGAGAGGGATAAGTTAGGGAGCAGGGTGTCTCTCTGTGTTCTCTGCTCCAAGCTCACCCTCTCTCCTGTTCCTACATGCTGCCTGGCAGAGGAAGGGCTGCTGTGGGAAGCAGAGGGCTGTTTTCCAGGGCACTTCACGTAGAGATGGGGCAAGAAACTCATAAGACCATACAAAGCCATGTCTATAGCTGTCACCATCAAGACACTCTAGGACTTTCAAGGCACCCTGGTTGAGAAGCACTGTCCTAAACAACTCATGACCATTACTGTCGCTAAATGGGTTTCTATCAAGTATTTAGACAAGGGATGTGAAGACTTACTGTAAACAATTGAGATTTTTATGAATTCTTATTCTTAATTGCTTTTTGAATATTTCTATAATTGTTATTTCCCAGTGAAAGTGAAGAGCGCTTTGTAGATCAATGAAACAAACGCCTACTTTAATGCATTCTGATTTTTACTTTAGACTGCAGATGCAAAAAAAATGTACAAAGATGGGAAGACTCAGCATACACTGCATTTGTTTATTAAAAGCAAAAATCTTTCATAATTGCAGCCTAATCTGAAATGAAATCCAACATTGGCTATTCAGTATATCCTTAATCCTCCCCCAGGCCCCTCTTCAAAATTCTTATAGTGACAAAAATGCAACATACCAGAGAATGTCCCTACTGCTGTGAGGCAAAAATCAACATTTATTCTCCTGTGCAATGAGTTTGGAGTCTTTTTTATGTATTTGTGTCAAACTGCCTTACATGCAGTGATAAAGCTGTTTCTCACCAGGCAGTGTAACACCCCTTCTCCTAGGACAAGCAGGATGAGTCAGCCACAATAGGTGTCGTCATCCGACGGTGCCGAGACGGAAGTACTACTCTCTAAAGCTCAGAAGGGCTTTGCCCTTCTGAGCATGGGCCGCATGGGCCACCCGGGCCACCCCCCCCCCCCCCCGGGTCCGCCCCTAGCCAGTCACTCTTCATTCTTCCGCCTTACCAACAAGACGGATTTTCCTACACTCTCTTCATCAAACATCTAATTTCACAAAAACAGCAATTTCAGCAAATTTTGCAAAGACAGAAACTCCAATCAACCTCTATTATGCACAAACCTAGTTTTAAAAAAATGTCTTACCTGCTCCAGAAAGATGAACTCCACGGACACCCATGCCTGTTGCTTGAGATGCCTCGGAGTCTCACACACGGTGGAGGACTGCACTCACTGTGCAAGAATGTCCCCCCGTGCCAGGAAATTCAGAAAACATGCCCTCCGGGATCTTCTTCAAGAGGTAGGAACTTCAGTGCCGCAAGCTCCTGCTGACTATGCTGCTGCTGACCACGTGGCCGCCCATGCTGCCCCCGATGCTCTTCCGATGCAGTCAACCTCCTCCGCAGCTCCGGATGTGCCCTCCCTGGTCTCCATCCGCAGCTGCGAGGCTCCTGCCTCCCACTCCGGGCTTCTGACTCTTCCTGCAGCTTCTTCTCAGCCACCAGCTTCCCCGGAGCCCCCTCTGCAGACAACGTGGGAGCTCCAGGGCATGCAGGCAGCCATCTTGCCTTCCTTCTCTGCCCCCTGTGGCGCCATTGGTCGGTGCCATGGCAACAAGTCCTCCCCTGACTCTGCCCCCCGTGGCGCCATTGGACGGCGCCACGGCAACGGGACTGCATCATGAACTGCATCACCAGGCAGCCCAGGACACTCCCCCCTGCACTGGCAAGCCTCTCTGTCAGCACAGAGACACCCATGCCGACGTAACAGAGATTCAGTAAGACAGCACAGGCACAGGAGGAGGCACTCAAAGGGCAGTTCTCAGCAGCAGCACAGCCCCAAAGAGACATCACAGACATCGCAGGCACAGAAGCAGCAGCAGAGACAGAAGCAGCAGCTCCAGCAGCAGACATGCTCACAAGAGGTACTACAGTCATAGGAGCAGGGACAAACAGAGATCCTCCCACAGACACATCTATGCACCCTCCAGCAGCCCCTCCTATATTCTTCCCCCCTCCTCTGACTCAGAACCCAGGGAGGGTGAGGAGACCGCCATCCAGACCCCCATGCTGTTTGAAGCACAGGACAAAGTTCAACACCCAGACTTGACGCGGATTTCAAACTTTCTCTCCAGCCTCTTTGACCAATGGACAAAAAAATCAAGCACCTACCTCTACTTCATTGGACCCGAAGGTCCCTAGATCACTAACCGCGTCCACAGAGCCTATACCTACAGAGACGGCTCCCCTGCCCTCCTGTAACGCTGCTATCCCAACTGACCCTGGGCCACCTATGGGGAAACCTCGGGGCTCGATTTAGCGCCCGCACTGGCAGATTCCGCCACCAGCATCCCAGAGGACCTCACTTATCCCAGATTTCTCCGCAAACTGGCATTAGCAATGGACCTCCCTACTACTGGACAGCCCTCAGACCAGCGTCCCGAAACCCAAGCAGCGCGGAAATTCCTCGAGACCCCGAAAGCCCCTGCAATGATTTCGGTGCATCCCCTACTGCAGGAGAACCTCCTCCAGCTTTGGCAAAGCCCTAGCTCGGGACCCCCCTCTACGCGCAAACTGGACTTAAAATACCAAGTCCAATCCTCTCCAGGATTCGACAAGACCCAACTCTCACACCAATCCATTGTGGTAGAGTCTGCCCTTAAGTGCTCAAAGTCCACGCGGACACATTACAACAACCCCCCAGGCAGAGATCTTAAGCTTCTCAACGATATTGGCAAAAAGACTTTCCAAGGTGCCATACTCAGCGCAAGAATCTCTTCTCACCAACTACAGCACGCCCTCTACCAGGACGTCCTCCTAGAGCGCTTGAAAGATGTCATCTCAGCCCTGCCACAGGACAGTCAGCCTTCCGCCAATACCTCTTTAGCAGACCTACAGGAATGCACGAAGCACCAAGTGCGAGCATCCTTCGATTCCTTTGATGTGGCTGCACGCACAGCTGGGACTGCTATCTCCACCCACAGACTCGCCTGGCTCCAGGTCTCCAGTCTCAGAAGATACCCATGACCGCATCGCTGACGCCCCATGTACTGGCGACTCCATGGAGACAGAGTCAATGATACCGTCTCCACTATAAAGGACAACTCCACCACACTTCAGACCCTCGCTGACGAGGGCCTTGAGCGCAAGAGCTCCTACCAGCAGAGACAGTACCACACTTCAAAACGGCAATACACTATGTACTGGAAGTGGCAACAGCCACGGTACAAGTCACAACAGCAGCATTCCTCCTACCGCAATAAGCCCTGCCAGCGCAACTGGAGACAACAAAAGGCCCCCCCAAGCTAGGCCAACGAAACAAAGCCAGCCTTTTTGACAAACAATGCATAGCCTGCCCCCCCCCCCCCCCCCCCAGGGAGGCTGGCTCACCACCTTCCTCCCGGCATGGGAGTCCATCACGACAGACAAGTGGGTACTACAAATAATCAGGAGCGGGTACCGCATCAGGTTCCACTCTACTCCATGCCGGCGGACCCCGCATCGCCCACAGGTCTGCCTCAAGAAATATCCTCCCTCTTGACTTCCAAAGCAATTGAGCCTGTGCCACCAGAGGAAATTCACACTGGCTTCTACTCCAGATACTTTATGGTTCAAGAAGTCGGGTGGTTCGCACCCCATCCTCGACCTGCGCAAACTCAACAAATTCATAGTTAAGGAAAAGTTCCATATGCATTCCCCTGGGTCCATCCTCCCCTCATCCAGAAGGGGGAGTGGCTTTCATCCCTGGACCTAATGGACGCCTACACCCACATCAGCATCCAAAAGGACCACCGCTAGTTCCTCCGCTTCCAGATCCAGGGGAGACACTTCCAGTACAAGGTCCTCCCCTTTGGCCTCTCTCCGGCACCAAGAGTTTTCACCAAATGTGTCATTGTGGCGGCTGCTCACCTACACAAACAGGGCATGTGTGTCTTCTCATACCTGGACGACTGGCTGATTTCAGCGCCATCCCTGCGGGAAGCCATAACGTCAATGCGGCGGACCATCGCCCTCCTGTCATCTCTGGACTTCCTGATCAACTACCAAAAGTCGCACCCGCGACCCATGCAATGCCTCGAGTTCATTGGAGCTATAATAGACACCAAAGCCTCACGGGCATTTCTGCCTCCCCCTCGAAGGGACGCCATCATCCACCTGATAAAACAAGTCTCGGAGATGGATCACACGCACGCGAGGACACTCCTGTGCCTTCTGGGACACATGGCAGCCTCTACCCAGGTCGTACTCCTGGCAAAGCTACACATGCGCCACTTGCAATGGCACCTGAGGTCATACTGGAACCAGCACTCGCAGTCCCTCAGCTCCTCCATCCGCATGGACACTGCAGTCAAAGCGTCCCTTCCTCTGGTGGACCTGCAAGAACCACCTGGCACAGGGACGCCCAACTCAGCTGTCCATAACCACGGATGCCTCCCCGTCCGGCTGGCGGGCACACTGTCTTCATCTCCGCATCCAGGGAGCATGGATGGCACGGGAGCGGAATCCACACATAAACCTCCTGGAACTCACGGCGATCCGATATGCCCTTCAGGCCTTCCAGGGTCAGACCCACGGAACACACGTCCTCCTTTGGACGGACAACCAGGTGGCCATGTTCTATATCAACAAACTGGGGGGGTACAGGCTCACGTGCACTCTGCAGGGAAGCTCTGAGGATCTGGATCTTTGCTCTGCACAACCGGTTCCACATTCAGGCTTCCTACCTGCCAGGGCTCCAGAACGAGCTAGAAGACCGCCTCAGCAGACAGCTCAGCCCACATGAATGGGCACTCAACGCCCAAGTGACCCTCACCATCTTCCAGCGGTGGGGTCAACTGGAGATAGACCTTTTTGCCACGGAAGAGAACACCAAATGCAACCTCTTCTGCTCAAAACGGCTGTCCCCCCGCAGCACCGCCCCAGATGCATTCGACGTGTTCTGGGGGACTGGTCACTGGTGTATGCCTTCCCGCCGTTTCCACTGACCCTGCAACGGATCATTTCGGACAGGGCACAGGCCATCCTCAAAGCCCCCTTCTGGCCCCGCCAGGGATGGTTTCCGCTCCTCAGCCGCTTGGCACAGGAAGCACCTCTTCGCCTTCCCCTATGGCCGGACCTCATCTCTCAGGACAACGGCAACATCCTGCACCCCAAACTACAGACCCTGTCATTGGCAGCATGGAGGCTGAACGGGTCACTCTAATACTGCTCCACCTCCCGCCAGAGGTCGTGCAGGTGGTGCTTGCAGCACGCCGTCAGTCTACTAGAAAGTCATATGGCTTGAAGTGGCGACGCTTCTCCTCCTGGTGCTCCGCCCTGCAGCTCAATCCTTTCTCCTGCCCCACGTCGCAGGTGCTGCAATATCTGACAGAACTCACCCAGAAGGGTCTGCAACCTCAGTCAGTACGAGTTCACCTGGCCGCAATCGCAGCTTTTCACGACCACTGCGATGACACTTCCTTCACGCCCAACCCATCGTCGCTCGGTTCATGAGAGGACTCACTAACCTGTACCCTCCACGCAAGGGCCCGATCCCCGACTGGGACCTCAACGCCATCCTCGGCCAACTCACGCTTCTCCCTTTTGAGCCCTTGACTACAGCGGACATGAAACATGTCTCATGGAAAACTCTGTTCCTGGTCGCCATCACATCAGCCTGACAAATCAGTGAGTTGCAAGCATTGATGATGCACCCACCCTACACACAGATCACCAACGACAGAGTCACCCTCCGGACGCATCCCAAATTTGTGCCGAAGGTGGTCCCGGCCTTTCACATGAACCAGTCCATAGAGCTGCCTAGCTTCCTTCCAGAACCCCATTCCACTGCAGAGGAACAGAGACTACACACCTTGGACTGCGTCAGAGCTCTCCGCATCTACCTCCAACGGACTGCGCCCCACCACTCAGGCACGCAGCTCTTCGTCTCCTATGACCCCAACAAACCCAGGCGTCCTGTCTCCAAACGGACCCTGTCCCTCTGGATCTCAGCCTGCATCGCCTTCTGCCTTGGGCAGGCAGGAGCTGAGTCTGCACCAGCTACGGGCAATGGCCTCCACCATTGCCAACCTGAGATCCGTCCCAGTCGCGGATATCTGCAAAGCCGCCACTTGGTCATCACCCCATACGTTCCAGAGACACTACTGCCGCGACCTCTCCAGCAAAGACCTTGCTTTTGGTCGGGCAGTCTTGACCTCGGCGGACCGGTGCTGCCTGTAGCACGGTCCGATCCACATCTGTGGTTGTGATTCCCCGCAGTACCTGCACTGACGTTTGCTGTTACTGCACTGCGTGCACAGCTACTTGCACTGTTTACACGGTTACTTGCACTGTGTTTTGCACATTGTTCTGCACCTTGTTTTCCATATTTGCACTGTTGAACCTGTTTACATTGTAATTGCACGGTGTTTTGCATGCTGACTATTGCCCTCTGTGCATGGGCAACCGCCAGCTTTAATAAAGCAGGCATATTGTTCTTGGTCACCGCCTGGTCTCCTTCTTGATCTCCCTTGCACCACAGCTCCACATAGCTAGGGAGGCACCTATTGTGGCTGACTCATCCTGCTTGTCCTAGGACAGGGGTCTGCAACCTTTAAGACATAAAGAGCCACTTGGACCCGTTTCCGAAGGGAAAAAAAAACTGGGAGCCGCAAAACCATTGCGACATTTAAAACAAATCTAACACTGCATATATTGTTTCTTACCTTAATGCTATATACAGGATCGTGCAGTCAGTTGTCAATCTGAAGATAAAAAGGGGCATATTTACTAAAGTCTGCAGCAGTAGCATGCATGTGGGCTGAATTACCAGCATGGGGGATCCACACAAACTTCAGGGGGCATGTGCATCTATTCCCCTCCAATTAGCATGGTACAAGATGCAACCCCTGTACAAACCAGTATGTGGACACACCTAACGTCGCCCATTGAGGTGGCGTTAAGTTCACCCACACTAAGGGCGGCAAACATGGTTAGCTCAAGCTACTAATGTCCGAGCTAGCTGCGACTTGCCATCAATGCCTCTATTCCACACCTGTCCTACCCAGCCCCCACCCCATCATGCAGTACCTAGTTTAATGTGGGATTTTTAGTGCAGAGCCCATGTTACTCTTTTTAGCGTATCGCTCAAACTGTATGTTAACCCTGTGCTACCAGGTAGCGTACTTTAATAAACATGCCCCTTAGTGTACTATAATTCTGAGGTGTGCCAATAAACAGAATGCATGCTAGCAAATGAATATTTGCTACCTTTTTACCTCGAGGCATATTTTCTGATATTGCTCCAAGATCTCATCCTTTGGAATCTCATACTCTGACCTTTTTATAGAATTTGCTTTCTACTGACAAAACGGCCCTGCTCCCCGTGGCACGCGCTCTCTCTTCTGGGAACCCCTGCGGTACTGCTGCTGCTGCTGCTCACTTCGGCTGGCGCGAAGGGGCATCTCTCTGGGACTTCGTGGGACTACCTCCCCCCAACAGCAGACCTCCCTCACTTCAGCTCCCCTTCTTCGATCCCCGGGAGAGCTCAAAGCCGGCCAGTCACGAAGCCCTCATGGCGGCGGCCATTTTGCCTGCTTACTTCATGGGCCTGACTCCTCCCCCCACCGCGCCATTGGCTGGCGCCGATCCTCAAATCAGGAGAGGAAGGGACTCCCTGGCCCTCCCCCCTACGGTGCCATTGGTCGGCGCCGATTCTGCATCAAGGGAGGAGGAGCCGCCAGCCGATGCTCCGATGCCGACACTATTGCCTGACACCGGGCGGGCAGTGTGCTCCAGAGCCGCGGCAAAAGGTGAAAAAGAGCCGCATGCGGCTCTGGAGCCGCGGGTTGCCGACCCCTGTCCTAGGAGAAAACGAGGTTACTTACCTGTAACAGGAGTTCTCCGTGGACAGCAGGATAAGTCAGCCACACATCCCACCCTCCTCCCCTGCAAGGTACCAGTCTAAATCACACGGGTGCATGCCCCTAGCAGTTGACAGCTAGTAACTCAGTGGCTGGCTACGGGCGGACCCGGGGGGAGGGGGGTGGCCTGGGTGGCCCATGCTCAGAAGAGCAAAGCCCTTCTGAGCTATAGAGAGTAGTACTTCCGTCTCGGTGCCGTCGGATGACACCTATTGTGGCTGACTTATCCTGCTGTCCACGGAGAACTCTTGTTACAGGAAAGTAACCTCATTCTCCCCCCAATAAAGGTTTCAGAGTTCTTTTCCATTACCTTTTCTACCTCCTTGATACACCCTGTAACAGCATTTTGCCAACACTGTTAGACAACCAAAGCCACTTGAGAAGGACTCCAGCACCTCATTGTTGTTGTTGTTAAGTGCCGTCGAGTCGGAGTCGACTCATGGCGACCCTCTGGATAGCTATCCTAAATTGTGTTCGGTCTTCAGTTAGGCGGCTCATTGTTGACAGACTGGTACCCGTAGCTGCTGTTATTGTAGCGATCCATCTCATTGCTGGCCTTCCTCTTTTGCGTTGACCTTCTATCTTGCCAAGCATGATGTCTTTCTCTAATGATCTCTCTCTTCGCATGATGTGTCCGAAGTATGAAAGTCGAAGTCTTGTCATCTGAGCTTCTAAAGAAAGCTTAGGTTTGATCTCCTCTAGTACCGACTGGTTTGTTCTTCGGGCAGTCCATGGTATACACAGTATTCGCCGCCAGCACCATAATTCAAAGGCATCAATTTTCTTCCTGTCTGTCTTTTTCACTGTCCAGCTTTCACATCCATATGATGTTATTGAAAATACCATGACTTGAACAAGTCGAATCTTTGTATGGAGAGAGACATCTCTGCTCTTGAGAATCTTATCTAGGTCTTTCATAGCCATTCTGCCAAGAGCAATGCGTCGTCTGATTTCTTGACTGCTTGTTGCTTCTTTATTGATAGTTGATCCAAGTAGGTTAAAGTTGTTCACAATTTCAATTTCTTCTCCTTCAACGATGAACCTGTTGATTATGCCAGTTGTCATGATCTTTGTCTTCTTTACATTAAGGTGCAGGCCCATTTTAAGACTATGTTCTTTGATTGTGAGAAGCAAATGTTTCAGATCATCTTCACTTTCAGCCAGTAATGTGGTATCATCAGCATAGCGAAGGTTGTTGATGAGTCTTCCACCAATCTTCACACCTCTGTTGTCTTCATACAGTCCTGCTTCTCTGATGATTTGTTCTGCATATAAATTAAACAGGTAGGGGGAAAGTATGCAGCCTTGTCTTACACCTTTGCTTATTTTAAACCATTCTGTTTCTCCTTGTTCCGTTCGAACTGTTGCTTCTTGATCAATGTACAGATTGCGCAAGAGAACGATCAGGTGTTCTGGTATACCCATGCTTCTTAACGTGGCCCAGAGTTTCTCATGGTTTACACAGTCAAAAGCCTTGCTATAGTCGATAAAGCACAAATAGATATCCTTTTGGTATTCTTTAGTCTTTTCAAGGATCCATCTCACATCCGCAATGATGTCTCTCGTTCCTCGTCCTTTCCTGAACCCTGCTTGCACTTCAGGTAGTTCTTGTTCTAGGTATGGCTGTAGTCAGCACCTCATTAGAAGCTTAAAAAAAATCCTTGGGTGCTTCATACAACGTTAACATTTTGGGAATCTATTTTTATTGGTGTGTCTGTCTATTATAGTGTGTAAGTTGTCTAACAACATATGCGTCAATGCTTTAAAAACTTTGGATATTTGTAGATTTTGTTAAGAAAACGACCTTGAGCAAATTTTTGGAAAGGCAGTATGAAGTTAAAATGAATATCAATTTTTCTTGCTAATATACAGTGTCTCAGTAAATTCTGAAAGATTTAAATGGCATCAATTAAGTTAAAATTCGTCCTTCTCTCAGATAGTCACAAGCTTACCATTTTATTCTTTCCAGCACAAATGTTGGAAAGAAATTATACAGAAAGGGTTGAAAGTTGTCTATCTGGGGGCAAAATAACTCTCCAAAACTTTAATGGGATGAGACCAAATTTAGTGTAGGGGAAATACTGGTGAAGAGATGTACCAGGTTTGAAAATGAGCCAAATTAGATTAGGGGGTTCTGAAGAGAGGGAAAAAACCCAAAACAAAACAAATAAAACGGTTCCAGCTTGTGCATCATAGAAACACCGATACAATGACACGCAGCAGTTAGGCAATTGTTTGTTCCCTTCAAACTACCTTTTCCCTCTTCTCTATTCTCTTGGGCAGAGAAATGGACACCTAAGAACTGCTATACTGGATTAGACCAAAGGTCCATCAAGCCCAGTATCCTTTTTCGACCAGCAGACAAACCAGGTCACAAGTACCTGGCAAAAAGTAGCTAGATTCCATGATACTCACCCCCAGGGAAAGGGGGTGATTTTCACTAGGTCTATCTTAAACATTCTATTGACTTTTTCTCCAGAAACCTGTCCAAAACCAGCCACATTAACTGCTTCTACCATATCTTCTAGCAATGGAGTTCCAATGCTTAACAGTGCATTGAGTGGAAAAATATTTTCTCCTGTTTGTTTTAAATGCACCATTTCATAATTTCATGGCATGTCTCCTTGTTTTTGTACTTTTTGAAAGAGTAAACAATTAATCAATTTGTATTTACCTGTTTTATACCACTCTGGATTTTACAGACCTCTATCATACTGCCCCCCTCAGCGGTCTTCAAGATGAAGAGCCCTAACCTCTTTAGCCTATCCTCACAGGAGAGCCATTCCAGCTCTTATTATTTTGGTCGCCCTTCTCTGTACCTTTTCTAATTCTGCTTTTTTTTTTTTTTTTTTTTTTAAAGATTCCGTGACCAAAATTTCACACAATACTCAAGGTGCGGTCGCACCATGGAGTGATACAGAGGCATTATTATATTCTTTGTTTATTCTTTGTTCCTTTTCTAACAATTCCTAACATTCTGTTTCCTTTTTTGGTCACTGCCTCACTCTGAGCAGAGAATTTCAACCTATTGTGCATGATGTGACCTAGATCCGCTTCCTCTGTGGTGATTTCCAATATGGAGCCTAGCCTTGTGTAGCTATAATTTGGGTTATTGCACTTGTCCACAATTTGGGTTATTGCACTTGTCCACAATTCAATTTCCCCTGCCATTCGGTGCCCAGTTTCCCAGTCTTGCAAGGTTCTCCTGCAATCTCTCACAATCTGCATGTGATTTAACAGCTTTGAATGAAATTTGGGTCATCTGCAAATTTGATGACTGCGCTCATTCAATTTCCAGATCACTTATAAAAATGTCAACACACCGGTCCCAGAACAGATCCCCGAGTTACCCCACTATATTCACCTTCCTCAGTTGAGAAAATTGTCCATTTAATCCAACTCCGATTTCTCTCTTTTAACCAGTTTCAAATCCACAGTAAGACTGCTGCCTATAACATGGCTTATTAATTTCCTCAGAAGCCTCTCATGGAGGTACTTTGTCAAATACTTTCTGAAAATCCATGTGCACTATATCAACTGGCTCACCTTTATCCATAAAGTTATTCAAGCCTTTAAAAAAATATAGCAAAATTGGCGAGGCAACATTTCTTTTGGCTTTATCATATTGACTTTGTCCCATTAAACTATGTCTGTGTTCAGTAATTTTGTTCTCTATAATAGTTTCTACCATTGTATCCAGCACGGATATCATAAGAACATAAGATATGCCATACTGGGTCAGACCAAGGTCAATCAAACCCAGTATCCTGTTTCCAACAGTGGCCAATCTAGGTCATAAGTACCTAGCAGTGTCCCCAAAAGACACAGGTTCCACAATGCTTGTATTGGGTCAAGCAGTGCTATCCTGGGTCCCTTTTAAAAATGGTTTATGGACCTTTCCTCCAGGAATTTGTCCAAACTATTTTTAAACCCAGAGACACTAACAGCCTTTACTACATCCTCCGGTAACAAATTCCAGAGTTTGATTACACGTTGAGTGAAAAAATATTTTCTCTTATTAGTCTTAAGTAGGTTAAATTGTAGCTTCATTGCATATCCCTAGTCTTTTTATATTCTGATGACAAACAATCGATCTACGTTTACCCGTTTCACTCCATTCATTAATTTATAGACCTCTATCATATCCCCCCCTCAGCTGTCTCTTTTCTTATCAGGTTCAGCAGTCTGTAGTTTCTCAGATCACCCCGTACCCCTTTTTAAAAAATGGCATTACATTGGCTACCCTCCTCTCTTCAGGTATCAGACAATTTTAATAATAGATGACAGGTTATTAACAGTGTATCTGCAATTTCATTTTTTAGTTCTTTCAACATGCTGGAGTGTATACAATCTATTCCAGGTGATCTGCTACTCTTTAGTCTGTCAGGTAATTCCTTTACATCTTCCTCAATAAAGACTGGCGACAAAGTATTAATTTAGTGTCTCTGCTATGGCTTTTTCTTTCCAGAGTGCCTCTCCTACCTCATGATAATCTAATGATCCAACTGACTCCCCTTCATGGACGTCTTCTTTCGAATGTACCCGAGAAGGTTGTTCTTATGGGTTTTTGCCTCTACAACAAGCTTCTTTTCAAAATTTTCCCTTCTTTGAAGGACGTTCTTTTGGCTGTAATAGTCTCTTTCACAACACCTTTTAACCATGCTGGCTGTAGTTTGGCCCCTTCCATGTGTGAGCGCGCGCATTCGCCTTCGAGTCAATGGTGACTCGTAGCAACCCAGCAGCCCCCGAGTTCTCTTGACAAGGTGTAACCAGAAGCAGATTGCCAGGCCTTTCTTCCGAGGCAATGGAGAGTAAAGTGACTTGGCCAAGGCCACAAGGAGTGGCAGTGGGAACTGAACCTCGGTCTCTTGGTCACCAGGTCACTGCTTTAGCCACTAGGCTACTCCTCACCCACTCCTAGGACGGTATTTTTGAATACTGCTACTACTACTTTGTTTAGCACTACAAGGCAAAAGCAGCCCCGTACATGTACAGGCAAGAGAAAGACCCTGTTCATCACAATTTACAATCTAATCAAGACAGACCACACAATAATTGGGGACTGGGGTAATTCAAAGGGAATGGTAAGAGCGAGCTAGGTGATAAGCAGGAGAGTAAGGGGATCAGGATACAAACGCAGCCAAAAAAGGTGGGTTTTTAGCCTGGATCTGAATAGGGCCAAGTCCAATGTAAATTCTTAGCCTTTGCAGATGCTCCTTTTAGATTTTTTATTTTACCATTTCCATCAATTATCATAACCACCCTTTTGAAAATTAAATGCAAGCATCGTAGATTTCCTAATGTCCTCATTTGCATTTTCAAGTCAAATTTGATCACATTATGATCACTATTGCCAAGTGGCCCCAATATCATTACCTCTCACACCAAATCCTGCATTCCACTGAGGATCAAGTCTAAAATATATGCCCCCCTCTTGTAGGTGTCATTTGTTTCATTTAGCAACTTCACCTCCCTAGCATGTCTAGATATCACACTTATCCAGTCAGAGTAACTGAAATCATCATTATTATTCTGCCAAATGTGTTGGCTTCCTTAATTTATATTAAGTTTTCATTAACCATTTATTCATTCTGGCAGACGGCCAGTAATGTACCCCTACCACTATACTCCTTCCTTTGCTACATGGAATCTCTATCCACGATGAATTCAGATTACTGCAGAACCATTATTTTGTTTGACTTAATGCCCTCTAACATATAGCACCACCCCTCCAACATTGGATTCATCCTAAAGCAAATTACAGTGTCCCACTGATTGTCCTCCTTCCAAAAGATAACTGAGATGCTGATTATATCTATCTTTTCATTCAGTGCTATATATTCTAACTCGGTCATCTCACTTTTAGGTTTCTAGCATTTATATATAGACATTTCAAAGCATGCTTTTTGTTTTTGTTTTTTGTTTTTTTACAACCCATTTAACAGCTGACAGGGACAACTTGCAGATTTTCAACTGTCTGCTCTTAAAGGCACTTGAGCTGTGTTTGCCTTTATGGCAGACTATCAGGATGCCCCAACTTCCGTTTTGATAGTATACTTCAAGAGATACCTCACTCTGAAACATGCACCCTTCAGTGATTGTTGGCTGTCCCCCAAGTTTCAAATTAAATGCAGCTGTGTCCTTAAATATCAGTGCCAGCAGCCTTGTTTCACCCTGGTTAAGCCCATCTTTTCGGAATGGGCTCCTTCTTCCTCAGAATGTTGCCCAGTTCCTAACAAATCTAAATCCCTCCCCCCCTGCACCATTTTCTCACTGATGCAATGAGACTCTGGAGCTCTTCCTACCTCTTAGGTCCTGTGTGTGAAATGGGAAGCATTTCTTAAAATGCTACCCTGGAAGTTCTGGATTTCTGCTTTCCTCAAAGCCTAAATTTGGCTTCCAGAGAATCTCACTCCATACTTTCCTATGTCACTGGATCCTACATGTACCAAGACAACCAGGCTCCTCCACTCCCCGGCATTATCTAAAATCTTATCTAGGTAATACATGAAGTCTGTTACCTTTGCACCGGCAGGCACGTTATAAAGTAGTCCCCTCACATCCACCAGCCACCCAGCTATCTAAGTGCCTAATGACCAAGTCACCAACTACAATGGTCGCCCTAACCCTTCCCTCCTGGACACATGCTCCTAGAGACACATTCTTGGTGCAAGAGGATACCGCATCACTTAGAGGACAAGTCCTGGCTACAGGATTACTTCATGCCACATCAAGGAGATGCTCTCCTTTCAGATGACCCCTCTCCTTTATGGCAGCAAAGAAGATGTCAGACTGGAGGTGGGATTTCTCTACTATGTCCCTAAAGATCTCCTCTATTAGCTTTCTGCCTTCCTTGGTTCCTCCGCTACTCCATCCTCCAGAAATTGGACTCGTTCCCTGAGAACTAGGAGCTCTTTGCACCTAGTACACACATACGATCACCTAGCTGGGAGGTAAACATATGGCTTTCTGCACAAAAGCAATGGATAGCTCCCATCTCACTGCACAACACAAACACACAGAGAAACCAGACAAATTTCATGAGGCATGCTCAACATATTTTCCACACCACATTACCGCCCCCACTCTCACCACTAAACCCTTATCCTTGCTGGGCTTGTTCTTAATGATTCAGTTGTGTATTTCATTTTCTTTGATGAACATTCTACTGTGAAAGCTAGTAAAATAACCACATAGTTTTCTTCATGGTTGCTATGTACGATGACATCTAGTGACTCAACTGAGTAGTCTGTTACTGGTTGCTAATTTTATTGACATCTAATGGAGGAGACATTGCTGTGGGATAGAGGAACCCTGTGATTCGTAAAATCCATCCTTTGAAATTTGTTAATTGTGATATCTAATGTTTAAATATACCACCAACCTAGGCTTCTTTTTGCTATTTACAAACCAAAAGGAATACTTAGTAACTGCTTTGTTTAAACTGTCCCTTCCCCCATCTCCAGGTCAGAGACACACACACACAGGGACTGGAAAGAACTTCATGGGCCATTCTCTGCATGCTTCCCCACTTGTTTTTCAAAAATAAAGGGGATCATCATGCTTCAGAACACTGCACCCAACACATTATGGCAGTGCTTCCAGGTAAGGCGTGTCTGGTATCTATTTACAATACTCGTGGTTTTCAGTCATTGGCCAGCTCTAGTGAGCCAGCTTTGGAAACCATTTAAACGTGACATGCATACTAAAATTTGCCATAGGTGGATAGAGTCTGGCTTTCTCCAGTGTCACAACCTGGCACCAAAAAGGAACAGTCTGTTCTTTGTGATTGGTGATGGCCTTGTGCCCAATGTTCCCTCTAATTTTCTGTAGGCTGTGTGCGCATAAAATATCAGCTGTGCGCAGCTTTTGAAGGAAGGTTAAATTTTTGTGCGCCACATGACGACACTCTGAGTTATATACTTTAAAATTTGACTACACGTCAGAATACAGTATGTACACCACATTGATTTTAATCAAATTAAATGAAAATAGACGATTACTAAATGAAGCGGGAAATTTCTAGTAATTACAATCATAACTTTTAAATTTTAAGACATCTGTGTTGTTTTCTATCAGAATCAGAGCCGTAATTTTTGTGCGCTCTGTTGTAAAGTATGTGCGCTCGCTCGGCGAGGTGTGTGCGCGCGCACACGCGCACAGCTTAGAGGGAACAGTGCTTGTGCCATGTTATTTACAGAGGTTAATAAACAGGACAATGTTGCTCATTCTGCTTGGAAAGGAACAGTAAGCTGTTTAAAATTATAAAGCTCCAGGTCTGTACAGCTGCAGCTTACTTATCTAATTTAATCCTGCAACTCCCCACCTCTAAACCAAGAGCACCACTATTTGAACTATTCATGGTAAGACTGTAGTCCACTTTAAATTTAACTTCATGGCTCATTTCACTTCTCTTATCCGTCCACCTCATCAAATGATTGTGCACCAATGTCATAAACTCTAGCGAGATGAGACAGCAATGGTGGCAGGACATCTTTCCCTGAGGTCATATTTAAAAGCCCCAATGAAGAAATATGTAGCACACATCCAAAAGCAGATTAAAATCCATCTATCGTCTTACCTTCAAAGATGGAGTCAGGCCTGGAAAAATAAACATACTCAAAAATGCAGAAAGCTGCAGGATCTCCTCTGGGTCTGGGTACAATATCAAGCGTCTGCACTCCATGCCTTGATAGTTTCACAATCTCTCCAGGTGCCACTTCACGATAATATCTGAAAAAAAAAATGGAGCAAGCAGGACAACTGATTTTTTTTTAACCTTCCAGCTCAACTGGAACCAAGCATGAGATACAGCACCACAAGCTCCTCTATTGTGAAATAGTAATTAGATCTTACCTGCTAATTAGTGTTCCTGAAGGAACGACAGTCCAGTCCCTTTACTTCTGGGTTACGCAACCCTTCCAGCAGCTTGGAGGCTGAGCCCAACCTTTTAGGGGATGGAGCGGTATAAATACCACTGGGACCACCCACCAACTCCAGTATTCGAATGAAAAAGCAGACCTAACGAACTTCCAACCAAAACCTACATAACGTAACATAATATAATACCTCAAAAACCTATCAAACAGGCACTTTTTTTTTTTTTTTTTGAGGTATAGGGGAAGGAGAGGAGAAGTGGCAACGGACAGAGGAGATGGCTGCTTCTACCCGAGCCGGCTTTCTTCTGTACTCCTTCCTGCCGAACCGGCCCTACGCTCGGTCCGATGCTCTTCAATGAACCCGAGGTCTTAACTATCGCCGGAACCGGGTGGGATCAGGGACTGGACTGTCGTTCCTTCAGGAACACTAATTAGCAGGTAAGATCTAATTACTATTTCCTTATCGTCACTCCAGTCCAGTCCCCTTACTTCTGGGATGTACCAGAGCAGTTCAACCCTGGGTGGGATCCGGCATACCGGACTGCAGCACCTCTAGACCGAACCGAGCGTCCGCTGAACTCTGCACGTCCAGTCTGTAGTGCTTGGAGAAGGTATGCAGAGAGGACCAAGTCGCTGCTCTACAAATATCCAGCGGAGGAACAAGGCTGAATTCCGCCCAAGAGGTAGCCTGAGCCCGAATGGAGTGGGCCCGCAGACCCACTGGAACCTGCTTCCCCTTCAGGATGTAGGCGGAGGCAATCGCCTCTCTGATCCACCTGGAGATTGAGGCCTTGGCCGCCGCCTCACCTTTGTGCGGCCCCCGAACTGAATGAATAGTCGGTCAGACTTTCGGAAGGGCGCTGTGCAAGAGAGGTAACGTTTCAAGACCCTCTGGACGTCTAGGAGACGCAGTTTGCTATCCCTACCTTCATGTCCCTTGGCCGAGAAGGCCGGCAGGGTAACTGTCTGGTTCACATGAAAGGGAGAGATAACTTTGGGCAAAAAGGAAGGAACTGTGCGCAGAACCACTTTGTCCTTGAGGAAGGTCAGGAAGGGGGGCTGAGAAGACAGCGCCTGTAATTCTGAAACCCTCCTGGCCGAGCAGATGGCGACCAGAAAAACTGTCTTTAGAGTTAAATCCTTTAAGGAGGCTCTTTTTACTGGCTCAAAGGGTTCCCCGATCAAGGCATCTAGCACTAGGTTAAGATCCCAAGGGGGGATGACCGACCTCCGTTGAGGACGTAGCCGTCTAACCGCTCTTAGGAACCTGGAGACGTCCGGGTGTGCTCCTAAGGGTTTGCCACGGACCTTGCCTCTATAGCAAGCGATCGCCACCAGCTGGACCCGCAAGGAGCTGTGCGCAAGACCCTTATCAAATCCTGCTTGCAAGAATTCCAGAACCTTCGGGACAGAGGCCGAAAGGGGTTTCCGACGGTGCTCTGCACACCAGGCTTCGAAGATGCGCCAAACCCTTACATAAGATAGACAGGTCGAGCGCTTCTTAGCATTTAACAGCGTCGAGATTACTGCTCCTGAGTAGCCTCATTTTAGGAGCCGCGCCCTTTCAATAGCCAGGCCGTAAGCGAGAATCGATCCACGTGAGGCATCCGAACCGGGCCTTGCCTCAGCAGGTCCCTTCTGCAAGGGAGCCGCCAAGGTAGGTCGGCGACCATCCTCACCAGATCCGCATACCAGGGGCGGCGAGGCCAATCCGGAGCTATGAGGATTACCAATCCTTGGTGGGACTCCACCCGCTGGAGAACCTTTCCGATCAGGGCCCAAGGAGGGAAAACATAGAGAAGACCTTCCGAAGGCCACTTTTGTGCCAGGGCATCTAAGTCCTCGGACATTCTTTCCTTCCTTCGGCTGAAGAATCTGTCTACCTTGGCTGTAGAGAACCGCGCCATGAGGTCCATGACTGGGAGACCCCATCAGGCCACTATCTGGTTGAAGGTCTCCTGTTCTAGTTCCCACTCTCCGTGGTCTATCTTGCACCTGCTGAGGAAGTCGGCTGTGACGTTGTCCTCGCCCGCCACATGCTGAGCTGAAAGTGCCAGCAGCCGGGTCTCCGCCCACTGGAAAAGAGCGTCCGCCTCCTTCTCCAAGGCGGGACTGCTGGTGCCTCCCTGGTGGTTGATGTAGGCCACCGCGGTGACATTGTCTGAGAGAACGCGAATTGCTTTTCCTTGCACTAAGGCCTTGAATGCCTTGAGTGCCAGGGTGACGGCCCGCAATTCCAGTCTGTTGATGGGCCATTGTGATTCCAACTGTGTCCAGTGGCCCTGGATGAACTGGCCCTCGCAGTGCGCTCCCCAGCCTGTCAGGCTGGCATCCGTCGTCAATAGTAACCACTGATGAGGTTCGAGGGGCATCCCGCGGTCCAGATTCCTTGGGCATCGCCACCAGTGGAGGGTCTGTTTGGTCCACGGAGCACAAGGTAACTGCATTGACAGAGGTTGATGCTGGGGGGACCACAGCCGTAATAGCGCCCGCTGCAGCGGTCGCATGTGGGCCCTGGTCCATGGCACTACCTCTATCGCCGCCGCCATAGTTCCCAGGACCTGAAGATAATGCCACGCCGAGGGATTTCGTCTGCATAGAAACTGCGTGACAAGAAGCCTTAGCTCCCTTGATCTTGACCGAGACAGGAATACTCTGCCCCTGTGGGTGTCGAATCTTGCTCCGAGGTACTCGAGTTCCTGTGAGGGAGTCATCCTGCTCTTTGCACGATTGATGACCCACCCCAACTCTTCTAGAACCTGGATCACTCTGGTCGTCGCCAAATGACTTTGCTCGGATCAGCCAATCGTCCAAGTAGGGGTGCACTAATATTCCCTCATTCCGGAGGAAGGCCGCTACTACCACCATTACCTTGGTGAACGTCCTGGGAGCCGTAGCTAGGCTGAAGGGTAGGGCCTGGAACTGAAAGTGGCCTCTTCGCAGGGCGAATCTCAGGAACTGTTGATGGGACTTCCTGACCGGGATATGCAAGTAGGCTTCTGTCAAATCGAGGGACGTTAGGAACTCCCCTCCCCTCACGGCCGCTATGACTGAACGTAGGGTCTCCATCCGGAAATGTGGTACCCTGAGGCAGCGGTTGACCTGTTTTAGGTCCAGAATCGGTCGAAAGGACCCTTCCTTTTTTGGTACTACGAAGTAAATCGAGTACCGACCAGAGCCGCACTGGTCTGGTGGTACTGGGACCACTGCCCCAGAGCTATTAGACGGGCAAGAGTTGCCTCTATTGCCACCCTCTTTGCAGGAGAACCGCAGGGAGACTGAACAAATGCTGGAAGTATATGTTTTGCAAATTCTAGAGCATAACCTTCTCTGATCACCTCTAGGACCCACTGATCGGACGTGACTCGGGACCAGGCGGGAAGAAACAGCCTCAGGCGACCACCTACCGGCCGCCCTTCCTCCTGGACCCCCGTCATCTCATTGTTGTTTTCTAGGTCCCGAGAAAGAGGAGGAGGAGGATGCCCCAAAACCTCGACCTGCTCCTCGAAAACCTCTGAAACCTTGTCCCTTTGAGGGAAAACGGCCCCTGGGAAAGGAGTTTGACCTGGCTGGGCAAAATCTCCGCGAGTCCCTAGGCTGGGTACGCACTGGGGCTAGGGGGCGCCCTTGTCTTGGTCTATCTTCCGGAAGTCTGCCTCCCTTAGACTCACCCAGGTCCTTAATTAGCTTCTCTAAATCCTCCCCAAATAAGAGTTTCCCCTTAAAGGGGAGTCGACTCAGGCGTGCCTTCGAAGAAGCATCAGCTGCCCAATTTCGTAACCACAGATAACGCCTAGCCGCCACCACCGAGGCCATGTTCTTGGCTAGGCTTCTGATGAGGTCATACTGACCGTCCGCCAAGTAGGCTGCTCCGGATTCCACCCTAGCAGAGTTGGCCGGTATCTCGCCCGTTGAGTCCTCTGCCTGGAGCTGTTGTGCCCACCTTAAACAGGCCCGAGCCACCCAAGCTCCTGACACGGAGGCCTGCAAGGCGAGGGCACTTACATCAAAGGCCTGTTTCAGGAGCGCGTCTTTTAAGGCCGAACTGCCCTCAACTGGGATAGTCGTCTTCTTAGTAACTGCTGATACCACTGCATCCACCCTGGGAGATTTCAGCAGCTCTTTATCTGCCTCTGGAAGAGGGTATAGGCGAGACATGGTTCTGACTCCCCTTAAGCTTGATTCTGGTTGGTCCCATTCTTCCTGTATCATCTGGCGCACGACCCTGTAGACAGGGAAAACCTTCTGGGATCTCCTAATGGCCTGGATTAAGGGATCCTCCAACGCCTCTTCCTGTGAGGGCATGTCTGAGGCCACGTTGAGAACCTTCAGGGACTCATTAATTAATGCCGGGAGCTCCTCTCGACGAAAAACTCTAACTATCCGCGATTGATCTTCTTCCGGGATCTCTCCTTCTTCCAGCTCCTCCTCATCCTCGTCCAAGTCCTTAACCGAGCTATCCTCCTCCGGAGTACCCTGAGAGATGGACGCTAGGAGCTCCTCACCACCCAGACGTGGGCGCTTAGAAGGGATACTGGATTCCGGATTGGTAGCCCCAAGGGATCTAGCTGATTTGTCCTCCACTGGCGGGGCAACCTCTTCTGCCCCTAGGCCCTGTTTACGCAGGCAGTAGGCCTTGTGAAGTAAGAGGATGAAGTCAGGGGAGAAAAATTCTCCAGCCCCCCCTGCGCTAGGGGGGGGGGGGGAGGGGAGAAGCAGGGGAGGCGTGGGCAGATCCGAAGGAGTAGAGATAGGGAACTGGAACCCCCCTTCCCCTTCTAGAGGGTCTCCTGATCCCTGGGAGGGCTGTAACATGTTAATTTCCTGTTCCACTGAGGCGGCCACTGCGGCATAGCTCCTGCAGATTCCTGCCTCTGCGGAGGTGCCCCTGCGAGTTCCACAGGACGGGCAGCGCGGCTTGGTTGCCATGGGTTAGTGCTGGGGCTTCCCACTGAGAGCACCCGAACCAAGGCAATCTTTCCCCCGAGGAAAACCAAGATCCCTTAGTTTGGTAGTTAAAGGCAATCTTTTTTTTTGTTTTTTGTTTTTTTGTTTTTTTAACACCCGTACTAGATCCACAGGATTAACAGAATGCAAATGCCCTAACCGACTAGCAATACGCTTGAATTAAACAAGAAATACACCTAGAAGTTAAAATGAAATTAAGTTGAAATTAAAATTGAAATTAAAATAAAGTAAAATTAAATTAAATATCTTAACACTCCTTTTTCCTCTAACGGAGGTACTTGCGGTTTTCAGGGCTGACTGAATGAGTATCCTCGGCCCGACTCCGCGATCACCGCCCATTGGCTCTACACGTGGTAGGCCTCACCACGTGGAGCTTGAACGGGGGACCGCGGGCCTAATCGTAGCGCCGACCTGCGCTCCGGAGCTGAGTCCCGCTGATCTCTTGTGCAATCGCAGTCTGATCGCACCCTGCAGGAAAACCGGGCACCGCGTGGCTCGCCTCCACGTCCTTTCGAGTCGGGACGGGTCGGGCGGCCAACGCCGACTAGCGGTGCAGCCTCTCTAGCGCTCAGCCACCCGAAGGGCTTCGGCGCGAGGCTATTTCCCCCAAAAGGAGCAGGATCCGAAGTCACGGTAGCCGGACAGGGCAGAGCACCTCCCCGCAGCTGCAGGAAAGAAACAGCTCCAAAGCCCGTGCCGGGGACGAGGGGGAGGGGGGGGGGGGAGAGGAGAGAGCAGGCAACACTTAAAGGAGCAGAGCCCCAGAAAGGAGCAACAAAGGAAATCAGGTAAATTAAAGAAATAAAGTAAATTTAAAGTAAAATTAAAGCTAATTTAAAATGAATAGATAAAGGTAGGATTCCAGTAAGCCCCAGGCTTACGCAACCCTCCAGCTGCTTGGAGGCTGAGAATACTGGAGTTGGTGGGTGGTCCCAGTGGTATTTATACCGCTCCATCCCCAAAAAGGTTGGGCTCAGCCTCCAAGCTGCTGGAAGGGTTGCGTAACCCAGAAGTAAAGGGACTGGACTGGAGTGACGATAAGGAAACTCTTTTAACCTTTGGCTGCCCAGAAGGAAACTTCATATTAAAAAAAAAAATTAAGAAACTTGTTAAAACCTGGCTGTTCCAGAAACCATATGCTGATCATCTAGGGTCTGTTAATTAACCATTATGTATCTTCTAGATCAGCTAGTTCTTTTTCTACTTACAGTATATTGTTTTATTTGTTACCCTTATGTTGTTCCACATACTTTTGAGTCCCTCCTCCTTGTATGCTTGTCTGTCTCAGTTTATCTCATCTTAATTTACTTCATTTGATGAATACTGATATGTACTTTTATTTTATAAATTAGAAAATGCCAGCATAGCGCTTTACATGTATGAATGGCGGTCTATGCCACTAACCTCTTGAGGTTTAATCGCAATGCTATGCAGAAACCTTCAACAATCTACAGCGAAAGAAGCCCAAAGAACCTACCTGCTGCTCCTGCACTCCCCCAGGTGGATGGCTGGGAAGGGGGAGGGAGGGAAGAGTGTCAGTGGTTGGAGGGTAAAGCACCCCATCCCAAAACACCACACAAACACACACACACAGGTATAGTTTAAAGGATCAGTGGGGAAAGTGGCAGAGGGAGGAGGAATGAGGTCAGATTTATTAGGCTTTTTCCCCCATAGAAAATGGGAAAGCAGTAGATCAGGCCCTAAAACCTAACAAAGTAACTGTGATACACCATTTTTGGGGGGAAGGGGGCAGGGGCATGAACTCTGACTTAGGTTTCAATGGCAGGCTCCTATATTTCTAGGCTAGCTCCTAGATTTCAAGAAAAAAAAAGACATCATGCATATTCATTAGGAATACCCTAAAAACCTGACTGGTTTGCAGCTCTCCAGGACTGGAGTTTGAGACCCCTGCTGTAATCCCTTTAATTCCAGAAACCATACTATCCACTATTTTAGCAAAGTTTACATCAATTTACTCATCACATTGGTAACTACAGACCAGTTAGTCTGACCTACCTCTTCCTTACTTCCACTTTTCTGGATAGGAATCACATTTGCCTATCTCCAATTTTCCAGGGTCATTCCTGACTCTAAAGCATTGAACAGATCAGCTAGTGGAGCTTCTAATACTTCCTTAAATTCCTTCTAGCCCCATCACTTTTAGTTAGCTAGCTCCTCACAATCTTCGGAAAATGGTTCTAGTTCTACCTCACTTCCATTCCTATTTGTTTTGTTTTCTGGAGGTCCCATTCAAGGCCCTTCATATAATTGCTAAGTAGTTCCACTTTATCCTCATCAGCTTCTATGTATTCCTCCCTTTAACCCTGGAGTCTCACAGTGCCACCTTTGTACTGCCTCCTGTCACTAACATACCTAAAAAAGGTCCTGACCCCTATTTTCAACAGTAGCCAATCCAGGTCACAAGTACCTGGCAGGTTTCCAAAAGGGCACATGTAAGAAGGGGAAGGCGATGGCAGTGGGGGTGTACTATCGACCGTCTGGCCAGAATGAACAAATGGATGATGAAATGCTCAAAGAAATCAAGGAAGCTAAAGCACAGTTACTTACCTGTAACAGGTGATCTCTGGGAACAGCAGGAATAAGTCTTCACATATGGGTACGTCGGTACCGACGGAATCTGCGCAGGAATGCTTCCCAGCATCCAATCAAGAGCTTTTGGAAGCATCCCAGCACGCCTGCGCGCTGCCTTCCCGCCTTTCCCAACTGCCTCTCCTCAGTTAAGTTTTAAAGCTGAGACAAAGAGAGAGAGAGAAAGGAAAGGAAAGGAAAGGAAAGATAGAGATACAACTCCTGGGGAGGTGGGTGGGTTGTGAAGACTTATTCCTGCTGTTCCCAGAGATCACCTGTTACAGGTAAGTAACTGTGCTATCTCCAGGAACAAGCAGGAATGAGTCTTCACATATGGGGACTCCCAAGCTGAGATGCCTGGGGTCTCAGCATGTCATAGGTTGGAACATGCTATCTCCCAGAACACCAGGCATCCTGAGGATGGAGGGTAGGAGTTGAAGAAAGAAAAAATGCTGTGGAACAGCTAACCTAGCATAGGACTGCAGGGAAGGAGTCCATGTGTGGATGATGATTGTCATCAATGATGTTGCAGAAGATTGCAATAGAGACCTCCCCTAAAGCACAGTTACTTACCTGTAACAGGTGATCTCTGGGAACAGCAGGAATTAGTCCTCACATATGGGTACGTCGGTACCGACGGAGCCCGTGCGGGAAAGCTCCCCAGCTTCTTAGAATAGAAGCTTTTGGGACCTCCCACTGCACATGCGCACTGCCTTCCCGCCTTCCTGAACAGCTCTCCTCAGTTTCGAGTTTATAGCTGAGTCAACAGAGAGAGGACAGGAAGATAGATAGATAAAAGATACAACTCCTAGGGGAGGTGGGTGGGTTGTGAGGACTAATTCCTGCTGTTCCCAGAGATCACCTGTTACAGGTAAGTAACTGTGCTATCTCCAGGAACAAGCAGGAATAAGTCCTCACATATGGGGACTCCCTAGCTTAGATGCATGGGATCCCCTGTAAAGGTTCGCCATCTTCGTATGGATCTCAGGCATCCATTCTGGGAAGGTGGGCAGGAGTTGTTTAGGAATGGAACAGGTGCTTGAGGACAGCCTGGCCAAACAAGGCATCCCGGCGGGAGTCCTTGTCCAAACAGTAATGGGCTGTGAAGGTATGAACCGAGGCCCAGGTAGCGGCTCGACAGATCTGATCTATGGAAACAGAGTGCAGATGAGCCATAGAAGTTGCCATGGCCCTCACATTGTGAGCAGTGACATGGCCTTCCAGAGAAATGTTTTTGCTCTGGTAAGCAAAAGAAATACACTGAGCAATCCAATTGGAAAGTGTACGCTTGGAGACTGGAAGTCCCAAATGGGAAGGATCAAAGGCCACAAAAAGTTGAGAAGACTTTCGATGTGGCTGAGTCCTATTAAGGTAAAAAGCGAGAGCTCTTTTACAATCCAGAGTATGAAGGTTCCTCTCTGCATTGGATGCATGAGGAGCTGGAAAAAAGACAGGTAGATATACCTCTTGATTAAGATGAAAAGGCGAGACCACTTTAGGCATAAAGTGGGGATTCGTCCTAAGGACCACCTTATCATGATGAAATCTTGTGTAAGGTGGATTAGCCACTAAAGCCTGCAGCTCACTGATGCGGCGAGCCGAAGTGACTGCAATGAGGAAGATGACCTTCCAGGAAAGAAATTTCAAGGAGGTGGAAAACATTGGCTCAAAAGGTGGCTTCATAAGTTGACCGAGCACTAGATTCAAATCCCATGCGACCGGGGGTGGTCTGATGGGAGGTTTAGTGAGAGTCAGGCCTCTCATGAATCTTGCCACAAGAGGATGAGAGGAGATAGGTTGTCCATTTATATGTTTCAAGGATGCTGCAATAGCGCTTAAATGGACTCTTACCGAATTCGTCTTGAGGCCTGCATTGGATAGATGCAGGAGATAATCAAGAAGAGAATTCAAAGGAAGTGCCAGAGGGTCAAGACCCTGCTGAGCACACCAAATGGAAAAACGTTTCCATTTGAAAGCATAGGAACGCCTGGTAGAGGGTTTCCTAGAGGCAGAAAGGATATCTTTCACTGGTTGGGAAAGATGAAAGTCTTGAAGGCTTAAGCCTTCAGTAACCAAGCACTGAGGTGAAGGGATTTGGGGTTTGGGTGCCACAAAGTCCCCTCCTCCTGAGACAGGAGGTCTGGCGCAGCTCCCAGATCCAAGTAGGATCCCTGGGAGAGCTGTAGAAGTAGAGGGAACCACACTTGGCGTGGCCAGCGTGGAGCTATGAGGATCATAGTTCCATGATCCCTCTGGAGTTTGAACAGAGTCTTGGGAATCAAAGGAATGGGTGGAAAGGCATATAGGAATGCCTGATTCCAATTCAGGAGAAAGGCGTCCGTAGCCTGAGCTCCCTGACACGGAGTTCTGGAACAGAACCGGGGAAGTTTGGCATTCCACGGACTTGCAAAGAGGTCTATGTCCGGGGTCCCCCATTCCTGAAAGATTCGGTTTATTTGGTCCAAATGTAGGGACCATTCGTGTGGCAGCAGAACTCGACTGAGCCTGTCTGCCCGAGAGTTTTGAACTCCTGGGAGATACACTGCTAGCAGGTGAATCTGATGCTCTCTGGCGAAGGCCCATAGTCTTAGAGCTTCGTTGCAAAGCGACAGAGAGCCCGTCCCTCCTTGTTTGTTTATGTAAAACATGGCCACCTGATTGTCCGTCTGAACTAGGACAGTGAGGTTGGCTAGGAGGGAGTGGAAGACCTTGAGGGCAAGGTAAATTGCTCGCAGTTCCAGAAGATTGATATGAAGGGTGGTCTCCTGTAGAGCCCAAGTGCCCTGAGTGGAGAGAGTTTGCAGATGGGCTCCCCACCCTGTTTGGGAGGCATCTGTTGTGAGGGTTGCTTGGGGTAGCAATGGTTGAAATGGAGCCCCCAACAACAGATTCTTGGTGGAAGTCCACCAGTGGAGGGACCAAAACAGACGATCGGAGGTTTGTATTTGGTCTGAGAGCGCTCCTGACGCCTGAGTCCACTGAGTGGCCAGGGTCCATTGAGCTGCTCTCATATGAAGACGAGCATAGGGCACCACATGCACTGTGGAGGCCATATGACCCAGTAGGCGTAGCATTTCCCTGGCTGTCAAGTGAGTGCTGGACTGAGCTTGGGAGGCCAAACTCAGGAGGCGCTGGCCTCGAACCTGTGGAAGGTAGGCCCTTGCAGTGATGGTGTCCAACTGGGCCCCTATGAATTCTAGAGATTGAGTAGGGATGAGTTGGGACTTGGGAAGGTTTACTACCAGTCCCAGATACTGCAAAAGGCTCCTTGTGTGGTCCAGGGAAATCTGGGCCTGTGACTGAGTTGGAGCTCGGATGAGCCAGTCGTCCAGATATGGGAAGACAAAGATTCCCATGCCTCTTAGAAATGCGGCTACGACTGCCATGCATTTTGTGAATACTCTTGGAGCAGAGGCTAGACCGAAGGGGAGTACTCTGTATTGGAAATGTTTTCCCTGAAACAGAAAGCGAAGATACTTTCTGTGGGATGGATGGATGAGTATATGTGTATACGCATCCTGTAGGTCTAGAGAACAAAGCCAGTCCTGACCCTGGAGGTAAGGAAGGAGAATGCCGAGAGACAGCATTTTGAATTTCTCCTTGAAGAGAAATTTGTTCAATTCTCTCAGATCTAGGATTGGTCTGAATCCCCCTGTCTTCTTTGGAATGAGAAAATAAGGGGAGTAGAAACCGGACCCTTGTTGAGGAAGAGGAACCTCTTCTATGGCCCCTTGGGCAAGAAGAGAGGAAACCTCTTGACCCAACAGGGTTAGGAGAGATGGGGGAGAATTGAATGGTCTCACCATATGATGGGGAGGAAGGCTGGAGAAATGAAGTTTGTAACCCTCTCGAATGATAGAGAGGGTCCATTGTTCTGTTGTGATTTGTTCCCATCTGGGAGCAAAGTGAACCAACCTTCCGGGTATGGTGAGAGGTTCTGGTTGTGTTAGAACCAGAAGTGGCAAGTTCCCTAGGAGCAAGTCAAAACCCCTGAGGGGTTGGAGCCTGCTGAGCTACAGTAGCTGCTGCAGGCTTAGCTCGTGCTTGTTTGGATTGCTGACGCTTAGCAGTATAGCGAGGTTGAGAAGACTGCTGGCCAGTATTTGAAGCAACTCTGGCCTTCTTATAGTAAGGCCTTTTAAAAGACTTTTTCTTAGTAGGAATTGAAGTGGACTTTGAAAGTCTTTCCAAGGTGGCATTTTCAGCATCCATCTGGGTGGCTTTGATTTGCCACTCTTCCCCAAATAAGTTCTCACCTGTACAGGGCAGATTACGTAAGCCATCTAGAACCCAAGGTTCCAGATCAGAGGCCTGGAGCCAAGCAAGACGTCGGGCTGCAATAGCAATGCCCGAAGCCCTACTGGCTCCCTCAAAGGAATCATATGCTGCCCTATTAGAGAACTTAGAAACCTCTAAGAGTTGTTTCACTAGGGAAAGGAAACCCTGCTTTTTATCCTCAGGGATAAAGGGGGCAAAATGCCGCACCTTTTTGGCAAGTTCCTCCAGGAACATGCCCATATAGAGACTGTAGGAATTAATCCTGGCTATAAGCATACTAGCCTGGAAAATTTTCCTACCAAAAGAGTCCAAAGTCTTACATTCCCGTCCTGGAGGGGTGGAAGAGTGCCTTTTGGTACTCCTAATCTTCTTCATTGCAGACTTCACCACAATAGAGTGGTGGGGCAATTGAGTCTTTTGGAAACCAGGAGAAGGAGGGACCCTATACATGGTGTCCAACCTACGGGAATAAGGAGACAAAGTCAAAGGATTTTCCCAGAAATCCATCAGTTGTTCTTGAAGGATTTCATGGATAGGCAGGGTAACTGCCTCCTTAGGGGCCTTTGAGTATCCCAAAATATCCAGTTTTTTGGATCTGGGTTCCTTTTCAGAGGATGTGGTAATAGAAAGGGCTGTAGCCATATCTAAAACAAAGTCCTGGAAGGACAAATCCTCTGGAGGGGACATTCTCCTTTTAGGAGAAGAGGGCTCCTCAGGTAAGTTGAGTGAAAACTCAGCAGAATCATCAGAGGAGTGAAAATCCTCAGAGGAATCGGTGCTTTCCTCTAACGCACGATACGCGTACCGATCGGTATCGATATCGGGCGTATCGGGTATGGAACCGGTATGGAGCGAAAGCCCATACGGTACCGACTTGCGTTTAGAGGTGGACGGCCTCGATACCGGCATGGCGGACGATACCGGTATCGGGCCCGGAACCGCTGAAAGCGGAACCGATGGCGTTGCAGCTTTAATGAAAGCCATGACGGCCTGCTGCATGGACTGTACAGTATCGCCCATGGACGCCATAGCTGCCTGGATGTCGGTACCGGAGTGACCCGGTACCCCAGAGCAGGCTAACAGGTGATCTGTCGAGGCCGTAGCATCGATATCAACCTGAGACCCCTGAATTGGCGTTTTTGGAAGTTGGACTTCCCGCCGGGGTTGTTTGGCTGGGGCAGGGTCCTCAAGTTCTAAGCTAAGAGCCTCTCGATGCTTTGAAGGAGATTTGCTCTTTGAGGACTTGCCCACAGAAGGTTTGGTTACCTGAGATCCATCCGGAGAAGAAGACCTGGATGACTGTGATGCTGTATTCTCTGAAGCAAACAGCACATGGAATTTGTTGGCCCGGTTCTGCAGCCCACGTTTAGACATGTGGGAGCAAGATGGGCAGTCCGGTATGGAATGGTCAGGCCCCAAACATTTCAGACACCAGTCATGGGTGTCTGTGACTGAAATAACAGCATTACATTTGGTACACTTCTTAATCCAGGGGCTGGCTTCTCCATGAGGAGAAAATTGAGTAGGCCGAGAGGCCTCTCTGAAGTGACCAAAAAGCTAAAAAATAAGAAAAAAGAATTATAATTTTTTAAAGAAAGAAAGAAAAGACCGGCGATACCGGTATCGGTATGGGGAAGGCAGGTACGCGGTCTAAAGAAACAAATAAAATAACAATTTCTTCAGCGGTGACAGGAACACGACCTGCTGGCTCCGCGGAAAAGAGAAACTGAGGAGAGCTGTTCAGGAAGGCGGGAAGGCAGTGCGCATGTGCAGTGGGAGGTCCCAAAAGCTTCTATTCTAAGAAGCTGGGGAGCTTTCCCGCACGGGCTCCGTCGGTACCGACGTACCCATATGTGAGGACTTATTCCTGCTTGTTCCTGGAGATCAGGATTTCACAGAAGTAAGGAGGTTCATGGATCTACTGGGAACCCAGTAGAGGAACCTTGAAGAGGACCTCACTATAAAGTGGAGGTAATAAACCTGTAGGAAAAATAGTGGAGGTCAGAATCCTGAAAGGAATAGGTAACCCCAGTAGGAAAAACTGGGGTAGTACAAAAAACAGTGGGCCTTCAGAGGAAGGGTTTATGACAAAAACCTAACTCTTTTGGCGGGAGCGCGGCTCACTCTTAGGAGCAAAAAGAGAAAGGCTAACTGATTTGGACAAACAGGCATAGTCCTTGTGGGGAGAAAGGGTATGGGGACCCCTTGTATCCCAAGAAGAGAGGACAAATGCCGGAGGCGTTAAAGCCTGTGATTAACTGACGATCCACAATGTCTCTCCTAACTGGGATAAGCTAGGAGAGATATTGAGTATGGAGAGCTTCAGAGGTACCTAAACCATTAGGCTATGGTATAAAAATTGTTGACTACCATAGGAGTGGGTGTGTGTGTAAAACCCCAAACCTGCTAGATAGCATAGGTATGGGTAAAAGCCCTCTGTCAGAATCATATAGGTATATGAGAATAGACAGGGAGATAGATAAGTATGTGGATACATATCTATCTATAAGAAAATATCTCAACAGATACATATATATATATACATATTGTCACGGAGACCCTGAGTAGAGCCTCTGTAGACCCAATAGGCCAATGCCTAGGGTATTGTGGTTTTAATAAACTGCTTCTCTCCTTTAAACAGAGTCAGTCAGTCAAGTGATTAAAGCAGAAATTAGGGTTTTATTCCCTTTCCCGGACAGAAAACATTCTTTGCAAAAGCACACAGAACAAAAAGGCAACTGAACGGAAATAGCTAGAACATCTCTTCTTCTTTCCTTGTTCACGTCACAAGGTCACATTGGCTGAAGTTAACACAAAGAGGTTATGTCATCTGATAGACAAATCGTGCAGTCCATTGGCTCAGGGTCTGTACAACTGTTAACACTCTCCCACTACATTAAGCCTGGACCACTCCCAATATTCTCCGTATCACATTCCTTACATGTGCTGGAGCATGGCTTATTCTCTTGTGGCTGATAAACCCCTTTTCTTCCAAGGTACTTATCATAGTCAGGGTTATAGAAACCTGGTTACAGATAATGTCTCTTTCTGGTTTGCCTCTCTTGGCTCTCTTAGTAGGAAGTCTGAGTATCCTTCTGAGTTAAAACCCTGCTCAGGGCTGTGCCCATTAAAACTTCCAGCCTCTTCTCTATAAAAATAAGGCTTCAAGCTTGTTACCTTACTGCAGGCTTTGAAGTCAGCCTTGGGCTTTCTTTCCCCTGGCACAGTTCCTCCAGCTTGAGCTAGGTTCCTCCGTGGCTCATGCAATCCCTCAGAGACACTGCCCCCCACTTCCTGCTCGTGTGGGAATCCTCCCTAGGACTGTCGTTCCAGAGACCAGCTGCTCTACTGCTCCCTTGGTCTCTCCTGGAACTTTCTCTGAGAGCTTTGGGTCCTCCCAGACCTCCAAGACCTCCCCTGGAACTGGAACTTCCTCTGGGACTCTCAGCTCTTCTCCAAGTCTTTCTCTCGTACTCCTTGCTCTTGCTGTTCTCACCCTTCCTGGTTCTGACCAGGAACTTATATACCTCCTCTCTCTGCACGTTACGTCAGATTCTGAGGCCAGGTGATCCTGATGATTTCTCTAATTCTACCTGCGTCACTACTAGAGAAGGGAAACTTCATTTTAAACCCTTTCTGCTTTACTTGTGCTGACGGCACTGGCTGCTCAGCTGTTTTCACACACGCTGAGTCTTCCTGTCCAGCCAAGTTTGAGGTAAGCTCTTCCTTTTTACTAGCCCCTACAGGCTTTCTATAGTCTACTGCATCACAATATAGATAGATAGATAGACAGACATATAAGAATATATCTATAATGAGATATGGCAGGGCATAAAATACACACAAAAAATAAATATGGATATGTAGGCTTACATATAGGGGTCTGCAGGTAAACAGACAGAGATATGCCTACAGTACAGTGATCACATAGGCTATGTGGAGAGGAAAGATTCATCTAACAACAAGGAGGTGGAACCTACTTGAGAAGACATATAGAGAATCTATTCCTCCTGGTTATAATCTGCAAGAATGCTAGTTAGTGCAAAAGAACCAGGATTGTTACATGAAAGACCAAGGACAATGTCAATGTGCAGCCAGGAAGTCCCGAGTCTTCCAGGACTCTGGCATGGTAAGTAGACAGAAGACGCCTAGAGATGAGATACCATGTTGACCTGCTTAAGGGCAAAGGTATCATGCGTTCTTACCATGAGGACGAGCATATCCCCGATTGGGAATACTATGGACCAAAGCAGGGAACTGGCAACTCCTTGAGTCTTCACGTAAGAGAAGGCCTATGTCCTTTATATCAAAAAAGGAGATAGAAAAGAAGGGGGACCCTTCTAGTCATGGGAGACATGACTGAAAAGCCTTTTCTAACCAGCTAGGATAACTGTTGGAGAAAAAAAAAAACCATGCTCTCTAGCAAGGGCCCATAGTGGAAAGCTTCTCTGTAGATTGCAGAGAGCATGGAACTGGCTGGTAGAGAGCCAGTATCTCAGTTAAATATGCTGCCAACTCAGGAAATGAAGATGGCAGAATAGAAAACAATCTAGAAGCTTGTAGTAAGAGGACCTCCAAGAGAGATGGAGTATTGACTTGGAGCCACTACAAAGACTAGACAGAATGTTAGTGGAGGACAATCTGGTAGTTTGTGGATAAGAACCAGTGGTCCAAACATTAAAGCTCCTGGATGGGCAGCTGTTGGCAAGACAGCAGAATAATCTTACTGTTCCAAAACAGAAAGAACAGACAGAACAGGAGTAGGAACTCTGGACATGTCTGTTAAGCTGCCCCAAGGAAGATTAAAACAGAGGAGGTGACTCAGAGAGGAAAACTCCGCACTGGAAAGTGAGAAAACTAGAGAGGCTGAAGAGAAAGCCTCCCAGTAAGTAATTCCGCTCTTACAGAGGAGAAACTTGGTAAGAGGGTGAAGAGAATGGAGCTGAAGAAGACTTACGAAGTAGTAAGTCTATAGAAAGGAAAAATACATGCTGGCACAGGAACTATCATTTGATAGTGGTTAGACCTCTTTCCCTAGCAGGGAAAAGAGGAGAAACCTGTGACTTATAGGCATGAACAACCTGACAGCTCATAGAAATATAGAAAAAATGGATATCTTTTGGAAAAAGATCCCTGTGTAGGGGTTAGAATAAAATGGTGGATTGCCTCTATTGAGAAGAAGCAACTGTAGATTCTAACCCCAAGGGTCACAAGCATCTGATGATGAATGATCAGAAACCCTGCAGGTGCTGGGTTTGCTGAGCCTGGTGAGAGGTTGGATTCTTTAGACCAGGACGATGCTTTCCCTGTTGGGGAACATCTGTATGATGGGCAAGTGATGAATAAAACCTTCTTCTCCTGTGGGAAGAAAGTTTGGTAGGACATTTCCTACGTACTGGGACAGAGGAAGGGGTAGAACAACCCCTAGGAACAGGTAAATCAGTGGACAACTAAGTAACCTGACGTAAAGACTCCTTGTTGAAATGATTTTCTCCAGTGCAAAGGAGATATGTCCCCAGCCTTTGTTGTGCCCATTTGTCCAAGTCTGAAGCTTGGAGCCAGGCTCTACGTCGTGCCCCTATAGCTATAGCAGAAGTCCTGCTAACAGACTCAAAAGAGTCTAGGAAGCACGAGAAAGAAACCAAGAGATATTCTGGATATGCTTAAGCAGTGAGGAATAGTCTGTACTCCTGGAATCTGAAGAAAAGGCAACAAAGATGTAATTGCTTTGTGACCTCCTCAAGAGAAAGACTCATATAAAATATATATGAGAGAATTCTTGCAGAAAGCATAGATGTCTGGAAGGTTTGACGTCCAAAGTCATCTAGTGTTTTAGACTCACGACCTGGCGGATAGGAAGAGTGCTTTTTTTTACTCGTTACCCACCTCATTGCTGATTCCACTACTAGGGAATGATGAGGAAGTTGAGTCTTTTGAAACCCTGGAGAGGGGGGCACCTGATATAACAGATCAGTTGCCCTGGGAGGTGGGGGTACCCGGAGAGGTGTTTCCCACATTCCTAGAAGGAGATCCTGCAAGGAATGATGCAAAGGAAGCATTATGTTCCCCTTTGCTTTGGTAGAAAGAGAGCCTTGTGCAGGATCATGTCCTGGGATAGGAATGGCAAGAGATCTTGCTATATCCCAGAGGAAACTCTGAAAAGAGGGATCCCTAACAGGAATCTCTCTTGGACAGGTTAGATTTACAGAACTAGCCTAAGCATCCACAGAGGTATCCAAATATATAGGAATAGAAGATCCTGCACAGTGCAGTGTGGAATGCTTAAGAGATGGTTGCTGGTACTTGGTATCATGAGCAGCAACCGTCCTTACCACATTGTCCATGCCAGGTATCGACTCCAAGCTTGGTATAGAATGGAGCGATCCGGTTGAAAAAAGCATGGTAGGAGTTGGCCACGATGCTACTGTGGATACCGGTACCGATGTCAATACCGGTACCGATGTCGGAGTCAAGCCCGATAGACATCGGAATAGTCATCTGTGACAGTTCAATTGGTACCGAGGTGACCAAACCCATCCGGCCAGTATCCTCGGTACCGAAGCACCGGTATCGATCGATGTCGGTACCAAAAGCTATTGGTACCGAGTCTTCTAGACTAGAGATCGATTCCAAACTCGGTATCGAGGGCAGAGAGCCTGATAAGCGAAGCATGGAAGGCACCGACCGCAAAGGTAATGAGGTCGTCGGTACCGATTTCGGTACCGTGTCTGACACCGGTGAAGGAAGGTCAACCAGTGGCAACTCAATCGGCGTCAAAGGAACCGAGAGTTGTCGATCGGAATCATCGGAACCGAGCCTTCGGTACCGCCGAGAGCCGGTACCAAGGCGAGTCGGTACCCAGTCCTCCAGACTGGAGATCGATTCCAGACTCGGCATCGAAGGAAGCGAGTCTATCGAAGCACGTCTGGAGGGTACCGACGGCAGTGGTAGTATCGGTGCTGGTACCAATAATGGAAAGTCAGTCTGGGGTTTATCTACCGGTCCCGAAGGTACCGAGGACGCCAGATGACGATCCGTGGTGAGGAGTATTTCATCCAACACCAGTGACGATGTTGGGGTATTGGTACCGCTCGAAGCGGATGCCACCACCGGACATGGCTGAGGTATGTTCTGTGAGGGGTGAACACCCCAGGAACAACCTGAAAACCCTTATTTGCTTTGGAGACCGAAGACTCCCGCCGGGGTTTTGAAGCCAGTGGGCCCTCGAGGGCAAGGCCGGAGCCGTCTTCATGCTGTGCATGAGACTTACCACTCGAGGACTGGCTAGTCTTAACAGACTGTTTGTGGGTTACCTGATCTTGTGTGGAAGAAGAAGGGGACGGTGCCCCGAAGTTGGAAGGCAACCGTGTTATCGAGGGAAGCTCGATGTTGAAAACCTCTTCTCACCAAACTGTTGTCAGGACCCAAGCAGGTTAGACACCGACTTTGAGGGTCTAAAAACAAAGTTGTACCGCCACAGGATGAACATTTCTTAGAGAAAGCGCCTGGCGGTTCCATGAAGGAAAAAGAATAGGCCTAAAAGGCCTAAGACCGGGGGACACTATGAGGAAAACATATATCCCGTGGAAAAGGAAAAATATTTCAAGAAAAGAAAAGAAAAACACCGGCGGTACCGGTGGCATCGGGAAGACAGCCGCGACCACAAGAAAACCAAAAAATAAAAACAAGAATTTTCTGCGGTGACAGGAGGACGTCCTGCTGGCTCCGCGGAAAAACGAAAACTGAGGAGAGGCAGTTGGGAAAGACGGGAAGGCAGCACGCAGGCGTGCTGGGATGCTTCCAAAAGCTCTTGATTGGACGCTGGGAAGCGTTCCCGCGCAGACTCCGTCGGTACCGACGTACCCATATGTGAAGACTCATTCCTGCTTGTTCCTGGAGATCAAAGGTTACAGCACAGTAATAATAATGGGTGATTTCAATTACCCCGGTATAGACTGGGTCAGTGTCACGGCAGGACATGCTAGGGAGATAAAGTTCCTAGATGAAATAAATGACTGCTTCTTGGAGAAGCTTGGTTCATGAACCAATGAGAGGGGAAGCCATACTGAACCTAGTCCTTAGTGGAACACCAGATCTGGTGCAAGAGATAAGGGTGTTGGGGCCACTTGGCAACAGTGATCATAGCATGAATGCGTTTGATTTAATTTGTAGAGGAGGAATGGTAAGGAAATCCACAGTACTACATTTTAACTTTCGAAAGGGAGACTATGATAAAATGAGGAAAATAAGGAGCAGTTGCAAAGGTTGAAGACTTACATCAAGCTTGGGTGTTGTTTAAAAATACTACCTTGGAAGCCCAGACCAGCTGTATTCGACACTAAGAAAAGTGGAAGGAAGTCCAAAAAACCGCAGCATGGTTTAAAGGTGAGGTCAGAGAGGCTGTTGTTGCCAAAAAGCATCTTTCAGGAAATGGAAAAAAGAGCCAAATGACGAAAACTGGAAACAGCACAAGCACTGGCAAGTTAAATGCAAGGCATTGATAAGGCAGGCAAAGTGAGAATTTGAGAAGAAACCTGCTACAGAAGCAAAAACGGATAATAAAGACTTTTTCCAAGTACATTTGTAGCAAAAACCTGTGAGAGAATCAATTGGACCGTTAGATGGTAGAGGAGAAAAAAAGGGGTAGTAAGAGGGGACAAGGCTATAGCGGAGAGACGGAATGAATTCTTTGCTTCGATCTTTACTGAGGAAGATGTAGGGATGTTATCCATGACTGAAGTGGTATTTAAAGGTGATACTGCAGAGGAACGGAAAGAAATATTGCTACACCGGGAAGATGTATTACAACTATCTGATAAACTGAAGAGTAGCAAATCACCTGGACCGGATGGTACACATCCAAGGGTGTTGAAAGAACTGAAATATGAGATTGCAGACCTGCTATTAGTAATCTGTGAACTTTCATTAAAATCATCTGTAATACCTGAAGATTGGAGGATCGCCACTGTAATGCCAATTTTTAAAAAGGGTTCCAGGGGTGATCCAGGAAACTACAGACCGGTGAGCCTGACGTCAGTACTGGGAAAAATGGTAGAAACCATCATAAAGAACAAAATTACTCAGCATGTAGATAGTCATGGCCTAATGGGATACAGCCAACATAGCTTTAGACAAGAAGATCTTGTCTTACCGTTATGTTTTTTTGAAGGTGTGAATAAACAGGTAGACAAAGGTGAGTCAGTTGATATAGTGTATCTGGACTTTCAGAAAGCCTTTGACAAGGTCCCTCAGAGACTTTTGGCAAAACTAAAAAGTCATGGGATAGGAGGCAGTGTCCTATTGTGGATCAGGAACTGGTTAAAAGATAGAAAGCAGAGGGTAGGGCTAAATGGCCAATATTCCCATTGGAAAAATGTGAATAGTGGAGTACTCCAGGGATCTGTGCTGGGTCCGCTGCTTTTTGACATATTCATGATTGACCTGGAAAAGGGAATAACGAGTGAGGCTATCAAAATTTGCAGATGACACAAAACTATTTAAAGTTGTTAAAACCCTAGAGGATTGTGGGAAATTGCAAAAGGATCTTGATAAATTGGAAGATTGGGCATCCAAATTTCACTTGTCCACATTAAATTTCATCTGCCAAGTTATGCACCTAGGAAAGAACAACCCAAACTATGGTTACACGATGCAAGGTTCCACATTGGGAACCATCACCCAGGAAAAATATTTAGGCGTCATCGTGGATAACATGTTAAAACCCTCCGCCCAGTGTGCAACAGCAGGCAAGAGAGCAAATAGAATGCTAGGTATCATAAGATAAGGAATGGAAAATAAAACAAAGGATATTATCATGCCTCTGTATCGTTCCATGGTGCGACCACACCTTGAATATTATGTGCAATCCTGGTCGCCATATCTTAAAAAGGATATAGCGTTATTAGAAAAGGTACAGAGAAGAGCCACCAAAACGGTAAAGGGGATGGAAGGCTACTCATATGAGGAGAGGCTAAAAGGGTTAGGGCTCTTCAACCTGGAAAAGAGACAGCTGAGGGGAGATATGATAGAGGTCTATAAATTAATGAATGGAGTGAAACAGGTAAACTTAGATCAATTGTTTGCGTTATCAGAATATAGAAAGACTAGGGAACATGCAATCAAACTACAGCGTAAACTATTTAAGACTAATAGGAGAAAATATTTTTTCACTCAATGTGTAATCAAACTCTGGAATTTGTTACCGGAGGATGTAGTAAAGGCTGTTAGTGTAGCTGGGTTTAAAAAAGGTTTGGACAAGTTCCTGGAGGAAAGGTCCATAAACCATTATTAAAAAGCGACCCAGGATATCAATGCTTGACCCAGTACAATCATTGTGGAACCTGTGTCTTTTGGGGAAACTGCTAGGCACGTATGACCTAGATTGGCCACTGTTGGAAACAGGATACTGGGTTTGATGGACCTTGGTCTAACCCAGTATGGCATATCTTATGTTCTTATACTCTTTGACGGTGTAAACAACCGATCTACATTTACTCATTCTGTTCCATTTTGCCCCTCCATCTAGCGGCTATGTTTTTTGGCTGAGAGGCATGGATCATGGCTCTCTTCAATGCATGATACAACAATGTACTCCCTGCCCCACCCCGAAGGCTAGACGGTATTACTGCAGAGTAGCTGTCAAATTTCCCTCCCTCTCAGACATTGTGGACACTGCCTGCTGTGAGGTTTGATGTAGTACTATCAATACTGGACAAGCGGCGGGCCTGTGCTGTCACCACTTAGATGAGACCATACCTGGGAATACACAGATGGAGATTGTTAAGGAATTTTTTAAATTTAAAAACCATATACATATTTTTAGATATCTAGCTCACCTTTCCAAGGGATATTCAAGGTGGCTTACGGCATTAACAACTTTCAGGTACAAAAAGTCCATGCTCCAAAGGGCTTAAAATTTAAGTAGACACTACAGACAACTGGAGGTTTATAGCTTGCCCAGGGTCACAATGAGTGCCAGGGGGATTTGATCCCTGGTTCTCAGTCTATTGTTTTATTAACCTGTTTCTAGGAAGGGAGGGAATAATTTGGGGAGGGGGGAACCCTGGTAACTTGTAAATGAAGGCTCAAGGCACTTTGAAGAACTGCTCAAACTAGGTGTCCATCCATAGTGAGCAACAGGAAACTGCTGCAGATTATTAACCAGCTGAGACTGGTTCATTCCTACACTTTTGGTAAACCAGTGCTCAGTCATGTGGAAGGAAATAGTCATGCAGCACACATAATGTGGGTCATTATTACAGTAAAACGTAGGCCTCAAGCAGGAGTCACGCAGCTGCCTAGTGGTTACAGCAGCAGGCCAAGAACCACGGAAGGCAGGGCTCAAATCCCAAAGATGCTTCTTGTAATTTTGGGCAAGTGACTTAATCCTCCATTGCCTCAGGTACAAAATTACACTGCAAGTCCTCTGGAGACAGGAAAATACCTAGCGCATAGGAACTGCATCAAAGTACTATGAAGAAGTGTGAGCTAAATTAAAAATAATAATAATAATAATCCAAGTCTGACAGAAGACTTGAAAAGCTCTCACTTTGTTCTAAATAAAAATCCACTTTTTTCTTCTCAATTAAAACCTTGGACTACAGTAAAGCCCATCTTCATTAGAGTACCACTATGTGCGTCAACTTTAAAATAATCCTCCATGTACCTTGCTAAGCCTGCATAAGGTGCAGCTTTTAAAGAATCTTGGTTTCAGAAGAAGCGTTAAATAAAAGTGGACAAAGCCAATCAGGCAGCAGCAGGATCTCTGGCTGGTGCAAAGCTCGGGGGCAGATGCTGGAATGGAGTGTGGGCTTACTGTGCCCAGCACTGCTGAGCGGCTGCACTGACCCCAATTTCCAGCAGGATTACAGCTCTCTCTCTCTCGACTATTTGCTGACATGCAGAAAAAGTAGTACAAATAGTCACATAGACTTACATTGCAGTTTATCCTAAAACCCCTAAATATTTACAGCAACAATGCAGGGCATCCTGTCACTCAAAGTCTCTCTCTTTCCCTTTCTGCGGGCAGCAGCATGACACACAAAGCGTTGGAGAAAATCTCTTACTTGCTGGGGTGACTTTTATTCAACTCTAGCGAAAATGAAGACAGACGGTAGCAAAATTAACCAATATAGAAGTCTAGAACTAGAGACACTGGAGTATCTCAAAGGTTCAAATTATTTAAAAATGACAGTAATCTGAAATTACGCAATCACCTACAAAGAGAAGGAGTGGGACTGTAACTTACTGTGCACCAATTGAGAGGAAGCTGCAGGATTCGGATGAGATGACCCAGCCCTCTGTTTCTGAGCTATTTTTACCTGTAACCAAAAAAAGGGATTCTTGAGCAAACCTTTAGGAGTTTGACAGTTCCAGGCATAGGTGGTAGTAGTACCTTTTACATAACTGGTCCAGAAAGGCAATGGAAAGCTATAGTTTCTCTTAATTGGTGGATGGAATGTGTTCTAGGGACTAGCATCCCACACCTGTAACATATCACAGACCTGGCAAGTTCCTTATTCATTCCCTGAAGCTGGTGCACAATCGTACATTTATGCAGCAGAATGATTTCTCTGCAATTCTCTGCTGTGCGCACTCGCCCAAATCTAAACACCACATTTCTAATATTTTCTGCAAAAAGACCATCGACAAGCTAAAAAATGTTTAAAGATGTAGACTTCTTGAACTACTACACATCTCTTTTCAGAGAGAATAGCCATCACAGTCCCAAAAGCTGGAGTCTTCAAAGAAACTAAGCTTAATTATCTTTGCCTAGCCACTCTGTTTTTCTTTGAAATAAAGCTATATTTGTTTTGATGGAACAAAAAACACCATTCGCAAGAAAACTAAAAAACCCCACAAAAAACAAAAAAAAACCAAACAGAATTACGTGCAGTTTACACAGAAACATAAAAAAATAGCAGATAAAAACCATAATCCTAGCCAGTCTACCTATCCACATCAACCTAAGCTCTACGATCCCTTCTTCTCTCTCAGACATTCTCTGTACTTGTTTCATTCTTTCTCAAATTCAGATACAATCCTGGAAAGCTCTTCCACCCATTCCATAAAGAAATATGTCCTTGGATAACTTCTGAATCTATCCTTTTTCAGCTTTATCCTATGCCCCTTCAATTCCAGAGTTTCCCTTCAATTGAAGGCAGCCCACCTCCAGTGCATTTTATGCCACAGAGATTTTATCTATCGAGATCTTTAAAGTCTGTCCCACATGCTTGATGACAAAGACCACTGACCATTTAATAGCTGCCTCTGGACCAACTCCACCCTGCTTATATCATTTTGAAGGCGTGATCTCCAGAACTCTACATAGTATACCAAATGAGGTTTCACCAGAGACATACAGAGGCTCTTTCACCTCCTTTTTCTTTTCTTTTTTTTGAAATTTAATTTTTTTTATTGAGATTGGCACAACCACATAACACAACAATGCTATATCAACATATTCAAAAATTCAACACCAAACTCCATTTTTCCCCAATAAACAGCCCCCCTCCGACCCTACCTCCAAATCCCCCCCACCCCACCCTGAGAGACTTCAATGTTGCAAATAGTTTAACAGAGGTGACCATAAAGCATTGAATTTCTCCTGCTTCTGTCTCCGCACAGCCGTTAGCTGCTCCATCAAAGCAATGCGTCTCAAACGGCTCAGCCACAAATCCATCCCAGGGAGTGAGGGTTGTTTCCATGCCCTGGCGATTTCACTCCGAGCCGCATGGATACAAGCCCGAATGGGCCACCCAAATTTTTTAGGACCCCAATCAGAGTGCATTCCCAACAAGCAAAACCCCAGATCCAACTCCCCTCCTTCCCCAAATATCTCCAAAATCCTCTTCCCCACCTCCCCCCAATACCCCACCACCTGCGGACATTCCCACCAGACATGCAAAAAGGTCCCCTGCCCCCCACACCCTCTCCAGCAAAGATCGGACACTGCCGGGAACATCCTGTGCAGTCGCACCAGTGTATAATACCACCGATAAAGGAGCTTATAAGATGTCTCCTGCACTGACACGGAGAGGGCCTGTCTGCCAATATTAACATGCACCCTCTCTTCCACTCCCGGTCATCCAGCTCCCTCCCCAAATCCCGCTCCCACTCCAGCTGATGGGGAAACCTCAAGGAGGAAGTGCCCCCTAACCGCCTATATAGAACTGAGATTAGTCCCCTTGATTTCTCCCAAGCCAACCACAGCCCCTCCCGATCATCCCCCCCCCCCCTCCTGCCAAGACTCCCGAATCCCATGTTGATTAAGGAAGTGGGCAACCTGCATATAAGGAAAAAAATCGCTACTGGGCAAGTGATATGCAACCCTAAGATCTGAGAAGGGAATCAACTCCCCCCCCATCGATAAGTTTAGCAAACGTATCCAGTCCCGTCCTCTCCCATCTCTGAAAGACCCCCTCTCGCCCTGGGAGAAATCCCGAGGTCGCCCGTATCGGAGCCAATTTGGAAAAAATCACCCCTGGCCCTAGTTTCCTGCGAGCCTTACGCCATTGCATGAGCAAATGCCACAGAAATGGGTTGTCCCTCCATCGACCACCCGGAGGGGGGCCCATCAACCAGGGCAAATACCGCAACGAAAGCCCCTCCGCCCAGTATTGCTCCACCTCCCAAAAGCCCTTAGGTCTACCCCCCCAATCTCTCCATTCAAACACCATTCGCAACTGAGCTGCCTCATAATAACGAACAAGGTCGGGGACCCCCAACCCACCTCGCCCCCTCGTCGCGTACAGTACCCGGCTACTCACCCGTGGCCTGCTCATTCTCCAAACAAAGGCATACACCTGACTCTGCAAGGCCCTAAGATCCCGTAAGCAGAGCGGGACCGGAAGCGTTTGAAACAAATATAGCAAACGGGGCAGCACATTCATCTTCACAGACGCAATTCTCCCCAACCAAGACAAGTCCTGCCCCCCCCCCCCACCGAGCCAAATCCCGTCGCAACTGACCATATAGGGGCGGATAGTTTGCCCCATATAGATCCCCCGGGTCCACCGTAACCTGAACTCCTAAATATTTTATAACCCCCTTGGCCCACCTAAAGGGAAACGAGGCCTGCAGAGATAACACCTGCTGGGGTGGCAAAGAACACGACAATGCCTCTGTTTTATCCCAATTAACTTTAAAACCCGAGAGCCTCCCATAGTCCCGCAATTCCCGCATCAGAAGTGGTAAGGAAACAATCGGCTGCGTCAGAGTAAAAAGCAAATCGTCCGCAAAGAGAACAATCTTATGTTGCTGTGAGCCCACCGCTATTCCCTAAGATTATGTAGCGACCGGACCCGAGCTGCCAATGGCTCCATAACCAATGCAAATAGAAGCGGGGACAGCGGGCACCCCTGCCGCGTCCCCCGCCCCAAGGGAAAAAAGTCAGAGTACCCCCCGTTAACCAAGACCGCCGCCTCCGGAGCGGCGTAGAGGGCCTGCAGCCAAGATCGAAAGTTGGGGCCTAAGTCAATATACTCCAAAGTAGCCATCAAAAAACCAAAATCGACCCTATCGAAGGCCTTCTCCGCATCAATGGCTAAGAACATAGCCTGTTGCTGTTCTCGCCGAGCTAACCACCCCAATTGTAAAACCCGTCGCACCCCATCCGCCGGTTGTCTGCCTTCAATAAATCCCGACTGATCCGGGTGGATTAGTCTCGGCATATACGGTCCCAGGCGCAAGGCCAACACCTTGGCTAAAATCTTTACATCAAGATTGAGCAGAGAGATGGGTCGAAACGAACTACACACCGTCGGGTCCCTACCTGGTTTTGGAAAAACCACTATGGCTGCCTGATTCATTGAGGCCGGTAAGGCCCCCCCCCACCCTGCAATACCGCGTTGAAAACACAGGCCAAGATCGGTCCCAGCTCCACCGAGAATGTTTTGTAAAACAGGCTCGTAAATCCATCTACACCAGGGGCTTTACCCTGCACCAAGCCTCTGATAACCCCCTGTACCTCCTCAAGGGAAATTTCACCTTCAAGCTCCTCCCCCTCTGCCCCTTCCAGGCGGCTACCCCCCACCCCGGCATTCTGTAAGTACGCCTGTATAGCCTCCGCATCCCCCCCAGACTCTGCTGCGTATAATTCTCTATAGTAGTCACGAAACCTCTCTCTAATAGCCTTACCTTTATACAGCATCACATCCTGGGGCCCTTTAATTTTTACCACTACTTGACGGTGTCGCTGAGCCTTTAATTTAGTGCTCAACAGGCGCCCCACTTTATTATCAAATTCATAATATCTCTGGCGGACCCTCTCCAACTGAAAGGATATACGCTCTAGCTGCAGCGCATTCAACTGGCGACGGGTTTCTACAATTTGACCCTGCAAGCGCCTGCCCCCTCTGCTTATGCTCCCGTACTAACTCTTCCAATTGCCCTGTGAGTCGCTGTATTTCCTCTTCCCTCAGCTTCTTCCTCCTCGCTCCCTCTTGCACTAGGTGACCCCAGATCACTGCCTTCAACCCATCCCAGAGAACCCCCATGGTCACTTCCCCAGTATCATTCAATGCCATGTAATCCCCAATCACCCATTTCAATCGCGACACTAGCTCCTTCCCATGAAGGAGATACTCATTCAATCTCCAAAATGAGCGACGGCCCTCTTCACCCGGGGAGCCAAACCCTGCCTCCACCGGCGCATGATCAGACCAAGTGGCTGTCCCTATCCGCACCCCTTCCAAGGTTTCGCGCCAGTAGGCATCTCCAAAAAGATAATCAATACGGCTATACGTGCCGTGCACAGAGGAATAATAGGTATAATCCCGTTCCTTGGGGTGTGCCAACCGCCACAGGTCCTCTAGGCCTAAGTCTTGCAGGCTATTCTGAAACTCCCGCAGACCCGGGGCCCATCCCCCTCTACGGCCGGGCCTCCCATCCAACGCTAAGTTGCAATCTCCCCCCATCAGGCATGCCCCTTGAATCCGCCCTACCAGCCACCCACCCAAATCCACCCAAAAAGGCCCCGGGAGGCTATTTGGGCCATAAACCAAAACTAAGGTCACTTGTTCGCCCCCAATTTCTCCCACCACCTCCACAGCTCTACCATCAGCTTTCGAAAGACCCTCCCCAACGTGAAGGGAACATCATGTCGAATCAGAACAGCCACCCCTCCCTTCCTTTGGTTCCCCTCCCCCGCCGCATATAAACCCCAAAACGCTCCTGACTGCATCAGGCGCTCGTCCCCACGACGCAGATGGGTCTCCTGGAGGAAGATCACCTGCCATTTTCGTTCCCTCACCTCCCTCCACAACAGTTTCCGTTTCTGTGGCGTGTCGAGCCCCCCGCACATTCAGGCACCCCACTTTTAGTGCGGAAGCCATTGTAAACCGATTGTCACCCCCACCCCCACACAAATGAAGTCTCTCCCCCCACCCCCTCACCCCCCACCCCCCCTCCCCCCCTGCTGCCCGCGGAGCTGATCTCCGCCTGTCATCAAGGAAGTGACCTCCCCGAGGATACTGCTACAACTTCTTATCCCCTGTCCGCATAGATCAAAACTGCACCCTTACAATATACAATATACCATTTTCCAAACAAAACATGTAACTTTCCCTCAGAAACTAAGCCCACACAGCACTCATGTCCAGAGTTCATGTGCCCCCTGCCAGAGGCTGCTCCTCCAGGCCTTCTCCACCGGCAGCCGCTGTTGACGCAGGGCCCGCTTTCCTCCGCAAACGTTGTCCCGGCACTGGCACCCTCTCCCAGCACGATCCAGCGCCGGCAGTCACCGAGGGTATCTTAGTCGGCGCATTGTTGGGCAGTCGAGGCATCCCCTCCTGACGCAAAGTCGCCCATGCTGCCTCCAAAGTCCGCACCCGAAGTCCTCGCCCATTCACGTCCATCAATAGGGCAAATGGAAAAAGCCAGCGGTATTTCAGTTTCTCAGCCCGGAGGTATTCCTTAACAGGCCGCAATTCTCTCCGCCGTTGCAAAGTAGCCGTGGAGAGGTCATGATAAGTTTCCACAGTCTGACCATCCCACACAAAGCTCCGGCGCTTACTGGCCTCCCGCATCACCCTCTCCTTAGTCGCATAGGAAGAGAGACAGGCCACAATATCACGAGGTTTCCCTGGCCTTGGCGGGCCCAGCGCCCTATGTGCTCTCTCCAGCAATACCGACTCCGCTGCTTCAGCTCCCTGCTCAGGGCTCAGTAAAAACTGGCACACATTTTGAACCACCTCCCTGGCATTAGCATATGCCGCCGACTCCGAAAGGCCCCGGATCCGGACATTGCTACGGCGGGAACGATTTTCCAAGTCCTCCAATTTGTCCTTTAGCAAATCTTGTTCACCTTGCATTTTCCTTATTCGAGTCTCGGCAGCCAGGTCGCTCTCGGTCAGGAGGTCCGCCTGCTCCTCCAATTTCTCCACCCGATGCCCCAAGTCGCGCACATCTGCTCTGATCGCTGTGAGGGCCTCCTTTATATCTCCCCTGGTAGCGACAATCTCCCGCTTCAAGGAGCGCATCCACCCCCAAATGTCGCCGCGCGTGCAGCCCTCATCTGCCCGCTCAGGTTCATCATCAGAATCTGCTCCCGACTCCACGTGCTCCTGAGACGCACTATCGGCCCGCTCTCGCTCTCCGTTATAGGAAGACTTGAATCGGGCCAATTTCTTCTTTGCCGACATCGCCATGCCCTACACTCTCCCAAGCTGACCAGTATACACACCAAAAAGGGGACGAAAAAGGCTAATTTCTCCGCAACTGTAGCGTCCCGACGGGAGCCGAAGACTTAGGCTGCCATCTTATCAGGTGACGTCACTTCCTCCCACTTCACCTCCTTTTTCTTAATCGTCATTCCTCTCCCTATACACCCAAGCATCAGTCTGGCTTTGGCCAGACTATAAACTCACATGCCACCATAAATGGGTCTATAAAGAAATCTCTCATGGCTTCAGGAGTTTTATACTAAAATTATCCTTGAAAATATTCTCAATATAAGCTGATACGAGGGTCAAAGAAAACTGACCATTTGTTCTTCAGAAACCTTCTACTCATCTGCCAATTCATGCCCAAACATCCCCCCCACACACACACACACACAAACTCCTCCAAAAGATGTCAAGGTCTTCAACCCAGTCCTCGAGTACTGCTTGGCCCCTCTTGCTTCCAGAACAGCCACAGTAAAAAGCATAAGCTCTACTGTGATGTAATGCAGGCAGTGCAGCCAAATCTCTCTCCTGTGTATTGCCGTGAATAGCCTAGAAAGCAGACTGGTGCTTAAGAACCAGGTCCAGACACACTGATAGACGTTGGCCCTTCACATGTTCTGAGCAGTCACACCCTCATTTCACAGATCATTCTTCCTTTCTGTTATACTCTATAAGACAGGATGAGACATCAATTCCCCTCACTCCCCTAGGGGAAAACTCTTTTTCAAACTCCTGCACACTGAGAAAGCACAATTACTTACCTGTAACAGGTGATCTCTGGGAACAGCAGGAATAAGTCTTCACATATGGGTACGTCGGTACCGACGGAGTCTGCGCGGGAACGCTTCCCAGAGTCCAATCAGAACGCTTTTGGAAGCATCCCAACACGCCTGCATGCTGCCTTCCCGCCTTTCCCAACTGCCTCTCCTCAGTTAAGTTTTAAAGCTCAGGCAAAGAGAGAGAGAGAGCAAGAAAGGGAAAGATGGAGAAAGAGAAATAGCAACTCCTAGGGGAGGTGGGTGAGTTGTGAAGACTTATTCCTGCTGTTCCCAGAGATCACCTGTTACATGTAAGTAACTGTGCTATCTCCAGGAACAAGCAGGAATGAGTCTTCACATATGGGGACTCCCCAAGCTAAGATGCCTAGAGGGGTCCTGGCATGAAGCAAATGTGGAGAGAGCCATGCTACTCCTCAGAACCTCAGGCATCTTGGGAATGGAGGGTAGGAGTTGAATTATAGGAAAGGTGCTGTGGAACAGCTGGACTAGAACAGGACTTCTGAGGAGGAAGATCCTGTATAGATGACCCTTGGGAGTAAAATATTGAAAGCAATATTCTAATATGGACCTCCCTTGGTGGTATTGTAAAAGTCTATTGAGGTTCAGATGGATCTTTTAGAAGAGCCAGTAGAAGATCCTCAAGGGTTACCTTACTATGAGTGGAGGTAATAAACTTTAGGAACAACAATTGGAGGTCAGAACCCATCAGGGTGAGAAATAGCCCCAGGGGAAACTGGGGTAGTACAATGAGGTAGGACTTCAGCGGGAAACGCAGAAGGTACTATTAGAGAAAGCTTAAGCCCTTTTGGTCGAAGAACAGCACAATGCTAGGACCAAAAGGAAAAATAAGTCTGACCGAATTGGACTGACAAAATAAATAGTCCCTGTGGGAGGGAAGGGGTATGGAGACCCCTATATCTGATCCCAGAGTAAGGACAGACCTATGAGCGTTACAGTTTTAGAGTAACTGAAAATCTGCTGTCTTTCCAAATGAGGTCAATTAGGAAAGAACAGGTACCTGGAAAGGTTCAGAGGTACGTAAACCTGAAAGGTTATGGTAACAGAGACAAAAACATTTGTTAATTACCACAGGGAGTGGTTATATGTGTAGAACCCTAGCATGCTGGCACAGCATTGATAGTGCACATCTGTCAGAGTCATATAGGATATATAGATATATGAACCTAGACAGAGAGATAGATAAGTACATAGGTACCTATCTACCTGGAAGATATATCTCAAGGAGAGTATATATGCATATATATATATATATATATATATCAGAGATATACTTGGGCGGAAGACACAGAGATACATTATATATATATCTGTAGACATATAGACACAGGTCTCCATGTGGGTAGATGGAGACATGGCTATTTAACTAGATCCCCATAGGGATAGGGGAATAAGGAGAAGATTCAACTAATAGCAAGAAGGGATTACCTGCTTGAATAGATGTATAGAGCATCTTCTTTCCCTGGTTATAAAAGACAGAGTCAGAGGAATGGTTTCCCTGACAAAGAGAAGTCAAGAGTCGTTTAAGAATTCGAGCTCTTGAATAACCAGGATAGCTTACGTGAAAAATGCAGAGGATAGCTTCAGTCTGCAGGCAGCAAGTCCAGATCTCTCTAGAATTGCAGTATGGTGAATAGATAGAGGACGCCCTTCCCTTTTGCAGGATGAGGGCAAGATGGGTATTAGGCGTCCCTGAGCTGCAACTGAAAGAAAACTATCCCTTGGGAGAAGACGAAAGGAGATATGGACCAAGCCTGGGAATTGGCCATTCCTTAGGTTTTCACGTGATGTAAGGCCTGTGTCTTCTGTCTCGAAAAGAGATTTTAGACGAGATGGTAAGGGCAGGAGAAAACCTACCAGTCATGGGAACATGACTGGGTGAGCCTCTCCTAACCATCTAGGCTTATCTGCTAGACAAGAAACTAATGCTCCTCTAGCAAGGGCCCACAGTGGAAAGCTACTCTGTAGAGTTGCAGAGAGCATATTAGAAGTTGGTTAGAAGAAAAAACCTGCTGTTCAAAGCCAGTAGGTTACTTAGACTATTCGGCCAAAAACCAAGGGAACTTGGAGATGGCGAAGAATATAAGTCAACCAACAAATCTGTGATAATAGGGTTTTCCAAAAGGGTTGATAACCTGTTTTGGGTCTAGCAGTGAGGCTAGAAGGATTGTTAGTGGAGGAGAAACCCTGGTTGTGTGGAGAACAGAACCAGTGGGTTGACCACTAGGAATTGCTGCGTTTGCAGCAACTACCAGGGCAGCAGAAAAAAAATCTTTTCCATTGTTTTAGATTGGAAAAGGAAGTAACGGACATAAGTAGAAGTGGAAGACTTCCTTATTGTCTGATAAGCTGCCTTACAATAAGAATATGAACAAAAAAGGGGCTTACCAGTATAATAGAACCCCTCCTACAAACTGGATGTTGTAGCAAGAGGGGGAGGGTAAGACAGAGTTAAAGAGACTATGTAGAAAGTCTCTGAAAAATAAGATGATACATGCTAGTACAGGGGAAAAACTGTCTTTTGATAGTTGTCACATCTCTTTCTCCAAGAAGGAGGAAGAGAAATCTGTTAACTATAGGCATGATCATCATAAAGACTCTTAGAGTAAAAAGAAAGGATGTCTCGTGAAGAGAGATCCCTGAGAAGTTAGAATGAAATTAGAGTAGATGCTTCAAGTGAAAAGAAGCAGACTGCAAACTCTAATTATCAACAGGAGATATAGTGATAATCTATCTGAAACCCTGTGACTGCTGGGTTTGCTGAACCTGTTGAGGCTGTGGTTTCTTTGGACCAGAGAGCACAGTTACTTACCTGTAACAGGTGATCTCTGGGAACAGCAGGAATTAGTACTCACATATGGGTACGTCGGAACCGACGGAGCCTGCGCGGGAAAGCTCCCCAGAAGGAAGCTTTTGGGGCCTCCCACTGCACATGCGCGCTGCCTTCCCGCCTTCCTGACCAGCTCTCCTCAGTTCGAGTTTATAGCTGAGACAATAGAGAGAGGAAAGGAAGATAGATAGAAGATACAACTCCTAGGGGAGGTGGGTGGGTTGCGAGGACTAATTCCTGCTGTTCCCAGAGATCACCTGTTACAGGTAAGTTAACTGTGCTATCACCAGGAACAAGCAGGAATAAGTCCTCACATATGGGGACTCCCTAGCTAAGATGCCTGGAAGATCCCCTTCCAAGGGTTCGCCATCTTCGTATGGATCTCAGGCATCCATCCTGGGAAGGTGGGCAGGAGTTGTTCAAGTATGGAACAGGTGTTTGAGGACAGCCTGACCAAACAAGGCATCCCGGCGGGAGTCCTTGTCCAAACAGTAATGGGCTGTGAAGGTATGAACCGAGGCCCATGTGGCGGCTCGACAGATCTGATCAATGGATACAGAGTGAAGATGAGCCATAGAAGTGGCCATGGCTCTCACATTGTGAGCTGTGACATGGCCTTCCAGAGAAATATTTTTACTCTGGTAAGCAAAGGAAATACACTGAGCAATCCAATTGGAAAGTGTACGTTTGGAGACTGCAAGTCCCAAATGAGAAGGATCAAAAGCCACGAAAAGCTGGGAAGACTTTCGATGTGGCTGAGTCCTGTTGAGGTAAAAGGCAAGAGCTCTTTTACAATCTAAAGTATGAAGGTTCCTCTCTGCACTGGATGCATGAGGAGCCGGAAAAAAGACAGGTAGATATACCTCTTGATTAAGATGAAAAGGCGAGACCACTTTGGGCATAAAGTGGGGATTCGTCCTAAGGACCACCTTATCATGATGAAACCTGGTATAAGGTGGATGAGCTACTAAGGCCTGTAGTTCACTGATGCGGCGAGCCGAAGTGACTGCAATAAGGAAAAGGACCTTCCAGGAAAGAAATTTCAAGGAGGTAGAAACCAACGGTTCAAAAGGTGGCTTCATAAGCTGACCCAGAACTAGGTTCAAGTCCCATGCTACCGGAGGAGGTCGGATGGGAGGCTTAGTTAGAGTCAGGCCTCTCATGAACCTTGCAACAAGCAGATGAGAGGAGACAGGTTGTCCATTTATAGGTTTTAAGGATGCTGCAATAGCACTCAAATGGACTCTTACTGAATTTGTCTTAAGGCCTGCATTAGAAAGATGCAGGAGATAGTCTAGTAGAGAATTCAAAGGAAGTGCTAGAGGGTCAAGACCCTGTTGAGCACACCAAATGGAAAAGCATTTCCATTTGAAAGCATAGGAACGCCTCGTGGAGGGTTTCCTAGAGGCATGAAGGATATCTTTCACTGGTTGAGAAAGATTGAAGTCATGAAGGCTTAGGCCTTCAGTAACCAAGCTCTGAGGTGTAGGGACTTGGGGTTTGGGTGCCACAAAGTCCCTTCCTCCTGAGAGAGAAGGTGTGGCGCAGCTCCCAGGTCCAGGGAGGGTCCCTGGGAGAGATGCAGAAGTAGAGGGAACCACACTTGGCGTGGCCAGCGTGGAGCTATGAGGATCATCGATCCGTGATCCCTCTGGAGTTTGAACAGAGTCTTGGGAATCAAAGGAATGGGTGGAAAGGCATATAGGAATTCCTGACCCCAATGTAGGAGAAAGGCGTCGTTGGCCTGAGCTCCCTGACACGGAGTCCTGGAACAGAATCGGGGAAGTTTGGCATTCCACGGACTTGCAAAGAGGTCTATGTCCGGGGTTCCCCATTCCTGAAAGATTCTGTTTATCTGGTCCATATGTAGGGACCATTCGTGTGGAAGCAGAACTCGACTGAGTCTGTCTGCCCAAGAGTTTTGAACCCCTGAAAGATACACTGCCAGAAGATGAATCTGATGCTCTCTGGCGAAGGCCCATAATCTGAGAGCTTCGTTGCAAAGCGACAGAGAGACTGTCCCTCCTTGTTTATGTAGAACATGGCCACCTGATTGTCTGTATGGACTAGGACGGTCAGGTTGACTAGGAGGGTATGGAAGACTTTGAGGGCAAAGTAGATTGCTCGCAGTTCCAGGAGGTTGATGTGAAGGGTGGTCTCTTGTGGAGACCAAGCCCCCTGAGTGGAGAGGTGTTGAAGATGGGCTCCCCACCCTGTTTGGGAGGCATCTGTTGTGAGGGTTGTTTGGGGCAACAAAGGTTGGAAGGGGACCATTGGAGGGACCAAAACAGACGCTTTGAGGTGAGTATTTGGTCGGAGAGCGCTCCTGATGCCTGAGTCCACTGGGTGGCCAAGGTCCATTGAGCTGCTCTCATATGAAGACGAGCGTAGGGCACCACGTGTACCGTGGAGGCCATGTGGCCCAGAAGTCGCAGCATTTCACTGGCTGTCAAGTGACTGCTGGACTGAGCTTGGGAGGCAAAGCACACCATACGTTGGCCCCGGACTTGAGGTAGGTAGGCCCTTGCAGTGGTGGTGTCCAACTGGGCCCCTATGAATTCCAGAGACTGAGTAGGGGTAAGTTGAGACTTGGGAAGGTTTATCACCAGTCCCAGATACTGCAGAATGTGCCTTGTGCGGTCCAGGGAAATCTGGGCCTCTGACTGAGATGGAGCTTGGATGAGCCAGTCGTCCAGATATGGGAATACAAAAATTCCCAGACCTCTTAGAAATGCAGCCACCACTGCCATGCATTTGGTGAATACTCTTGGAGCAGAGGCTAGACCGAAGGGAAGTACTCTGTACTGGAAATGTTTTCCCTGAAACAGAAATCTTAGATATTTTCTGTGGGATGGGTGGATGAGTATATGTGTGTACGCATCCTTGAGATCTAGAGAACAAAGCCAATCCTGACTCTGAAGGTATGGAAGGAGAATGCCTAGAGAAAGCATTTTGAATTTCTCCTTGTACAGAAATTTGTTCAATTCTCTCAGATCTAGGAGAGGTCTGAATCCCCCTGTCTTCTTTGTTATGAGAAAATAAGGGGAGTAGAATCCTGTCCCTTGTTGAAGAAGAGGAACCTCTTCTATTGCCCCTTGTGCAAGGAGAGAAGAGACTTCCTGATCCAACAGGCCCAGGAGAGATGGGGGAGAATTGAAGTGCCTCACCATGGTATATGGAGGAAGGTTGGAAAAATGAAGTTTGTAGCCCTCTCTGATGATAGAGGGTGTCCAGTGCTCTGATGTAATTTGCCCCCATCTGGGAGCAAAGTGAGCTAACCTTCCGGGAATGGTGAGGGGCTCTGGTTGTTCTAGAGCCAGAAATGTTAAGTTCTCTAGGGGCAAGTCAAAACCCCTGAGGGGGTTGAGCCTGCTGAGGAGTGGCAGACGCTGCAGGCTTTGACCTTGCCTGTTTAGGTTGCTGACGTTTAGCAGCAAAGCGAGGCTGAGAAGATTGTTGGCCAGTATTTGGAAAATCTGGCCTTCTTGTAGTAAGGCCTCTTGAAAGACTTTTTCTTGGCAGGAGTAGAGGTAGACTTAGAAAGTCTATCTAATGTAGCATTTTCTGCGTCCATTTGAGTGGCTTTAATTTGCCAGTCCTTACCAAATAAGTTCTCACCTGTACAGGGCAGATTCCGTAAGCCATCCAGGACCCAGGATTCTAGGTCAGAGGCCTGGAGCCAAGCAAGTCGTCGGGCTGCAATAGCAATGCCCGAAGCTCTACCGGCACCCTCAAAGGAATCAAAAGCTGCTCTGTTGGAGAACTTAGAAACATCTAGAAGCTGTTTCACCAGAGAAATGAACTCCTCCTTTCTAACCTCAGGGATAAAGGAGACAAAATGCCGTACCTTTAGGGCAAGTTCCCTGAGAAACATGCCCATATACAGACTGTAAGAATTAATCCTGGCTATAAGCATACTAGCCTGGAAAGTTTTCCTGCCAAAAGAGTCTAGGGTCTTACATTCTCGCCCTGGAGGGGTAGAAGAGTGCCTTTTGGTGCTCTTAATCTTTTTCAGCACAGACTTCACCACAATGGAATGGTGAGGCAGCTGAGTCTTTTGAAACCCAGGAGGAGGAGGGACCCGGTACATGGTGTCCAACCTACGAGAGTAAGGAGACAACGTTAGAGGAGCCTCCCATAAGTCCATCAAGTGTTCTTGAAGGATTTCATGGATAGGCAGGGTGACTGCCTCTTTAGGAACCTTAGGGTATCCTAAAATATCCAATTTCTTTGACCTAGGTTCTTTTTCAGAGGATGTGGTAATAGAAAGTCCTTTAGCTAGCTCTATAATGAAGTCTTGAAAGGACAAATCCTCTGGTGGAGACATTCTCCTCTTTGGGGAAGAAGGGTCTTCATGAAGAACTAGAGACAGCTCATCAGAGTCCTCAGAGGAGTCAAAATCCTCAGAAGAATCAGAGTATTCTTTATTTGCTTCCAACGCACGATACGCATACCGATCGGTATCGACATCGGGCGTACCGGGTATGGGATCGGTATCGGGTGAAAACCCGGATCCGGCATGCGGAACCGATCTGCGTTTGGAAGTCGATGGTCTCGGTTCCGGTATGGGAGACGATACCGGAACCGGACCCGGTACCGCTGAACGCGGTACCGAGGGCGTCGCAGCTGTAATAAAAGCCAGCATGGCCTGCTGCATGGTCTGAACAGTATTGCTCATAGACGCCACTGCTGCCTGGATGTCGGTACCGGTATGGGCCGGTACCCCAGAGCAGTCTAACAGGTGATCAGTCGAGGCCGTGCCATCGATGTCAACCTGTAACCCCATAGATGGTGCTTTGGAAGCCAGAGCTTCCCGCCGGGGTTGTTTGGCTGGGGCAGGATCCTCAGATTCAAAAGTGAGAGCCTCTCGATGCTTTGAAGGAGATTTGCTCTTTGAGGACCTGCCCGAAGAAGGTTTGGTTACCTGAGATCCATCCGGAGAGGAAGACCTGGATGACTGTGATGCTGGATTATCTGAAGCAAACAGCACATGGAATTTGTTGGCCCGGTTCTGCAAACCACGTTTAGACATCTGGGAGCAGGATGGGCAGTCCGGAATGGAGTGGTCAGGTCCCAAACATTTAAGACACCATTCATGGGTGTCTGTGACAGAAATAACAGCACTACACTTGGTACACTTCTTAAAACCAGGGGCTGGTTTCTCCATGAGGAGAATTTGTGTAGGCCTGAGGCCTAACCGAAGTCACCAAGTTGTGCAAAGAAAGATTTTTTTTTTTTTTTTAAAGAAAAGAAAAGAAAAGAGACCGGCGGTACCGGTTTCGGTATGGGGAAGGCAGGTACGCGGTCTAAAGAAACAAACTAAAACAATAATTTCTTCAGCGGTGACAGGAACACGACCTGCTGGCTCCGCGGAAAAAGAGAAACTGAGGAGAGCTGGTCAGGAAGGCGGGAAGGCAGCGCACATGTGCAGTGGGAGGCCCCAAAAGCTTCCTTCTGGGAAGCTGGGGAGCTTTCCCGTGCAGGCTCCGTCGGTTCCGACGTACCCATATGTGAGGACTTATTCCTGCTTGTTCCTGGAGATCAATGTTTCCCTTGTTTGGGAACATCTGTATGATGGGTAGAAGAGGGATAAAACTTTTTCCCCCTAGGGGAAGAAAGTTTGTTAGCAAATTTTCTACCAACTGGGAAAGAGGAAGGCGTAGAATAGCCTCTGGAACCAGCAATGTCAGTGGTTAACTGAGCAACTTGGAGTAAAGACTCCTTGTTGAAAAGATTTTCTCCAGTGCAAGGAGTATTTCCCAGTCTTTCTTGTTCCCATTTGTCCAAATCTGAAACCTGGAGCCAAGCTTTACGACGTGCCCCTATAGCTATAGCAGAGGTTCTGCTAACAGACTCAAAGGAGTCTAGGGAGGCACGAGTAAGGAACCCAGAGATACTTTTAACATGACTAACCAGTGAGGAATAGTCAGCTCTTTTGGGCTCTTGGAGAAAAGGAGTCAAAAGTAGTAATTGCTTTGTGACTTCTTCAAGAGATAATCCCATATAAAATATATATGAGAGAATTCTTGCTGAAAGCATGGATGCCTGGAAGGTTTGGCGACCAAAGGCATCTAAAGGAGGGAGGAGTAGCCTAGTGGTTGGGGCAAGGTACTTCAGGCCGGAAAGTCGGGGGTTCAAATCCCACTAGAGGACAGCAACTTTGGGCCGGAAAGACTGGGGTTTCTAGTCCCACAGATGCTCCTTGTGGTCTTGGGCCAGCCACTTAACCCTCCATTGCCCATGTTCCCTGTAAGTATTAGTGTATGTGTCTCATATCCCTGTGTGTTAAAAATGTATCCCCCAATTGTGTTGTGACCGCTTTGATTGAAGGATAAGGCGGTATACAAAACTATCAATTCCAGACTCGGCATCGAAGGAAGCGAGTCTATCGATGCACATCTGGAGGGTACCGACGTCGGTACCAGTACCGGGATCGGTACCGATACTGGAGGATCGGTCTGCAGCGTATCCAACGGGCCCTTAGGTACCGAGGACGCCAGACTATGATCCTTGGTGAGGAATGTTTCATCCAACACCATTGCCAATGCCGGGGTATTGGTACCGCTCGAAGCGGATGCCACCACCGAGCATGGCTAAGGTATGTTCGGAGAGGGGTGAACCTCAGGAACAACCTGAAACCCCACACAGGATTTGGAGGCCAAAGACTCCCACCGGGGTTTTAAAGCCAGTGTATTCTCGAGGGCAAGGCCAGAGGCATCTCTATGCTGTGCATGAGATCTACCACTCGAGGACTAGCTAGTCTTAACAGACCGTTTTTGGGTTACCTGATCCTGTGAAGAAGAAGGGGTGGTCGGTGCCCTGAAGTTGAATGGGGACCGCGTATCGAGGGGAACTCAATGCTGAAGACTTCTTCCCACTATACTGTTACAGGAGGGACACTCCAGCGGATAGTGGTCAGGACCCAAGCAGGGTAGACACCAATTATGAGTGTCTAAAATAAATTTTGTACCGCCACAGTTAGAACATTTCTTAGGAATAGTGGCTGGCGCTTCCATGAGGAAAAAAGGGGTAGGCCTAACAGGCCGGGAAAAACCCCGTCAGGCACAGAGAGGAAAAAATATTCCCTAAACAGGAATATGTTGAAGAAAAAAGAAAAGAAACACCGGCGGTACCGGTGGCGTCGGGGAAGGCAGCCGTGACCACAAGAAAACTAAAAAATAAAAGAAGAATTTTCTGTGGTGACAGAAGGACGTCCTGCCGGCTCCGCGGAAAAACGAAAACTGAGGAGAGGCAGTTGGGAAAGGCGGGAAGGCAGCACGCAGGCATGTAGGGATGCTTCCAAAAGCGTTCTGATTGGATGCTGGGAAGCGTTCCCACGCAGACTCCGTCGGTACCAATGTACCCATATGTGAAGACTCATTCCTGCTTGTTCCTGGAGATAGGTCAAATCAGATGTCACCAATACTAGAATCAAAAGGACGCTTATTATGAACAGTAGTGGCTTTTGCCATAAAAAGGAGAGAATGCAGTGTTCATCTCAGCCTTTCTGTAGTCATGCTGCCAGCCCTGTATCTATTTTCCAGGAACTAAACGGAAAAACTGAACACGCAAACAAAGCCAAATAGTCGCTTTATAGATATAAATTTACCCAACTCGAGAACTTCAGCTTCTCTTAGACAAAAAGAGTGTTCCCCGCTTAAGAATAAAGGACAAAAATTAAAGGAGAGAAGGGCAGACGTTCCCCTCTTGTGATCAGCATTCCTGAGGCAGTGGAAGGTCATTTATGACTCTATTAGTTACACTGATTACACAAAGTTGTATCATGAAGTGCTAAACAGAGACATCGCATTAAGACACACAGACACATACATACACAAAAACAGACTGTTCTATTATCAGAAACTCAGCCACATTATCAAGAAAGCGTGTCCTGGACAGTCAGATTAGTTCAAGGTGCCTTGCAGGAATGCACACTGGAATGTAAGCAGGAAATTACAGTGTATCTACAGCACAACCCGCAAACTCCTCCAATCTATTGCAGAGGGAAAGATTCACAGTCTCACTATTTGCGTAGTACGTGTAATTTTACAGAAATGCTCTCTCTGTAGCTGCTCGGTTCTCAGCCTAAGATCCATTTTTACCTTTTCCATCTGTGTTCACTGGAATGAGCCGCCCTATGCAGAGGGGACGATTCCCATACGGATCCCGCACACCGTAAATAACATCGTTGTACATGATGAGCAAAGAGTATGCTGTGGGAGTCTCATTCATTAAGTTTTTAATTCTGAAGGAGGAAATAAAATGAAACATAAAAGCAAAAATTCAAGGATCAAAAGAAGGTACACACAGCAAAAGGCATTTAAGACTTCATGACCAATGTATTTAGCCTGCAGCCCACTCAGTTTTTCAGACAACTGTTCCAACTAAGATATGGCCTCAGATCTCCCTAAAAAAAGCAACATTTTACCAGAATGAACTTCTTTCTGCATACACATAAGCTGTAGCACGAGCCCAAATGGACGGCGGAGGTAAACACACTAAGCTCTTTTAGGTTTCACCTGGCGGTGTGGGCAAAGGCCAGTCAAGGACACAAAATACTGAGCCTGCAAATTTATTTTTATCCATCTTCCAAAGGTTTTAAGCACTATATTCTGCCCCTCCCTCCACAAACCACCAGACATTCTGCTGCCCGTACAGACATGCCTCTAAAGCAGGGGTTCTTAATTCAGTCCTCTGCACAAATCCAGCCAGTCTGGCTTTCAAGATATCCACAATGAATATGCATGAGATAGATTGTCATACAATGGAGGCAATTTAAGCATAGTTACTCACCTGTAACAGGTGTTCTCTGGGAACAGCGGGAATCAGTCCTCACATATGGGTGACATCTGTGCCGATGGAGCCCACGCAGAGCATTTCCCCAGTTTTCAAAGAAAGCCTTTGGGACATGCTACCATGCATGTATGATCCCCTTCCCGCCCAAGAATGCCATCTTGCTCAGTCAGATGACATAGCTAGGACGGCAGTAAAAACTAAAACAAGGTAGGGAGGCAACTCCCAGGGGAGGATTGTGAGGATTGCGGCAGACTGATTGTGAGGACTGAGAGAACACCTGTGCAGGTGAGTAATACGCTTTCTCCAGGAACAAGAAGGAAGTCAGTCCTCACACATGGGACTCCCTAGCTCCAGGCTGTCAAGGACCAAACCAAGACAGTACCAACGGCAACCAATTGGGTAGCTGTGAATTGCAGAAGGCGAGTCCCCACTGAGAGACTCTGCAAGACCCTAGCGTCCAGCGACACTATCACTCCGGTAGCCTGAACACAGAAGGATCTGAGGGGAGGAGTTGCCTATAACTCGAGAATATTATGGAGTACTGCCTGGCCAAAGGTACTATCCCTGCAGGACTCGCTTTCCAGACAGTAATGAGCTGCAAACGTATGAATTAAAGACCATGTGGCAGCCTTGCAAATCTCTGTCACCGGAACTGAGCAGAGGTTGGCCACCAACATGGCCATTGCCCTCACGCGATGCGCTGTGCTCTGGTGCTCGAGAAAGAGGCCAGATTGCTCATAGGCGAGGGAAATACAGTCTGCCACCCAAGTGGACAGAGTTCACTTAGTAACAGGGAGCCACCCAGTCTACTGGGGTCATAAGACACAAAAAGCTGAGAAGCTTTCCGATGGTCCTGCGTCTTCTGTAAGTAGGACAAGGCCCTCTTGCAATCTAGTGTATGAAGTATTAGTTCCTCCCTGCCAGCGTGAGGCCACGGAAAGAAGGTGGGAAGGACCACCTCTTGGTCGAGGTAGAAAGGAGATACTACCTTCGAGAGGAATTTTGGGTGTGTGGAGCACCACCCTGTTCTTATAGAACCTTGTATATGATGGATCTGCCACCAGGGACTGGAGTTCGCTCACCCTTCGAGCAGATGTGAGTGCCACCAGGAAGGCCAACATTCAAGACAGATATCTCAGGTGGCTAGGGACTCGAATGGCGGTTTAGTGAGCTGAGGGAGCATCATGTTGAGGTCCCATTCCGCCATCAGAGGGGGGGGGGAGTTTGGACAACAGAAGGGAGGAGTAGCCTAGTGGTTGGGGCAAGGAACTTCAGGCCGGAAGGTCGGGGGTTCAAATCCCACTAGAGGACAGCAACCTTGGGCCGGAAGGACTGGGGTTTCTAGTCCCACAGATGCTCCTTGTGGTCTTGGGCAAGCCATTTAACCCTCCATTGCCCATGTTCCCTGTAAGTATTAGTGTATGTGTCTCATATCCCCATGTGTTAAAACTATCCCCCAATTGTGTTGTGACCGCTTTGATTGAAGGATAAGGCGGTATACAAAAACTGTCTAAATAAATAAATAAATAAAAACAAACAGAAGGCCCTGAAGGAACCTAGAGACCAGGGGCTGGCTAGAGAGGGGTTTTCCCTTGATAGGATGGTGGTGTGCGACTATGGCACCCAGATGCACGCTCACCAAGTTGGACTTCAGTTCAGTGTGCAACAGGTGTAGTAGATACTGAAGGACCAGTTGCAAGCGACAGGAGAAGAGATTCTCCTTCCTATCCGCACACCAGACAGAGAACCGTCTCCACTTAAAGGAGTAGGCCTGCCTGGTGGAAGGTTTTCGAGAGGCCAGCAACTCCTCCTTGACTTCCCGTGGAAGGCTGAAGGGGCCAGTGCTACCCTTTCAGCAGCCACGTTGTCAGCATTAGCGACCCCCAGATTGGGGTGCAGAGGAGAGCCCTCCTCCTTGGTCAGAAAGTCCAGGGCCCAGCCCAATGGGACTGGAAGTGCAACCGACATGGACAGCAGCAGAGGGAACCAGGGCTGCCTGGGCCACCAGGGTGCAATCAGAATAACTGATGCCCCCTCGCTCTGGACCTTGAAGAGGGTCTTGGAGACTGGGGGGGGGGGGAGATTCGGTGGGGGTCGGTGGGAACGCATATAGCAGGCCCTCCAAACACGGGATTAGGAAGGCATCTGCCACGAGCAGAAGCGCAGTAGCTGCGCATTGTCCAGGGAGGCAAAGAGGTCTATCATGGGCCTACCCCAGCGGTGGAAGAGTTGCTTCGTTACCCTGGGGTTCAAGCGTCACTCGTGTGGGCGTAGGACTCTACTCAGCCTGTCTGCTAAGCAGTTGTCCTGGCCTGGCAGGTATACCACTCACATGAGCATGCAGTTGACCCCTGCCAGGAGGGGGAGTATGAGCCCATGCCCCCCTGCTTGTTGATATAAAACATGGCCAACTGGTTGTCTGTCTGGATCAGCACAGGTTGGCGCTGCAGGCAGTGGCAGAATGCTCGCAGAGACAGGAAGATTGTCCTAAGTTTGAGGAGATTAATCTGTAAGAGTGACTCCTCCTGGGACCAGCTGCCTTGCGTCTGGCAGTCCTCGCAATGTGCCCCCCACCCCAGGAGGGAGGCACCTGCTATCAGGGTCCTCTGAGGCATTCCCGCCTGGAGGTGGTGGAGGTTTTGCCACCAGGTAAGGGACTCCGTCAGCTGACGAGTGACTCTGATTCTATCCTGTAGCTTGCCTGTGGCTTGGGTCCACTGTGAGCGGAGGCACCACTGGGCTGTCCGCATGTACAGGTGGACTAGTGGTGTGACGTGAACTGTTGAGGCCATATGACCCAGCAGGCGGAGAAGGTTGCGAGCCGGTACAGACTGTTGGCACTGCACCTCTCCTGCTAGTTGTATGAGGCGGTGCGCCCTTTCCCTTGGGAGGATGGCCTTGACCTGTAGCATGTCCAGCTGTACCCCTATTAATTTTATTTCAATTTCTATACCGCAAGTTCCAGAAGATCACTTGCTGTTTAAATTTGAACAAAGAATTTTCAACAGTTGCAAATTCATTTTACAGGGAACATGGTTAACTATGTACAGAAACTGTGTAGCAAACAAACTATGTAGTTAAAAACAATACAACTGAACAAAACCGTAAATACTGAACTTTATACAGAATTGTGTGTCTATCTAGAGTATTTATAAGGAATGAGTGTGGGTGTGTGAGGTACTTAGATGGGTGTTGGGTTAAGTTATGGAGCAAATGTGTTGTGTGAAGATTTTTCTTAAATGTGGCAAGGTGTTTTGTCTCTCTATGAACTCCAGACTTTGACTTGAAGCGAGGTGGGACTTGGGGTGGTAGATGACAAACCCCAGATGCTGCAGCAGGAGGGATGTACACGCTGCGGCTTGCTTGACCTTTGAGGCCATACTGCCTCTGATTAGCCAGTCATCCAGGTAGGGGAAGACAAAAGTCCCTTGCAGGCGCAAGTGGGCAACGACCACTGCCAAGCACTTGGTGAGGAGGCCAGGCCGAAGGGCAGCACTCTGTATTGGTAGTGCCCTCCTCCCACCACAAACCGTAGGTTCTGTCTGTGGAAGGGGTGGATTAGAATGTGGGCGTACGCATCCTTTAGGTCCAAGGAGCACAGCCAATCTCCCTGGTGGAGGTAGGGCAGCAGTGTTCCAAGGGAGAGCATCTTGAATTTCTCCCTCACCAGAAACTTGTTCAAAGTTTTGCAGGTCTAGAATGGTCCCGAGGCCCCTGGTTCTTTTGGGGACAAGGAAGTACCTCGAGTATAAGACCTTTTCCCATAGATGTTTGGACACAGACTCCATCACATTGTCCCTAAGGAGACCTGTGAGCTCTGAGAGCAGAAGGGTCTGATGGAGGAGAGGTCACACTGCTCTCCTGGGAAGAAATGAGTGGTATTTGTTGTAAGTGGAGGAGGTATCCCCTCCTTCACCACCTGCAGCACCCACTGATCTGAGATGATCTGGGCCCACCTGTGGGCAAAGAGTGGCCAGGGGTTGAAGGTCTCCTGGGGGAGGGAAGGTCTCCTGGGGGAGGGGAGGCCTTGCCCTGGGAATCTAGGGGACGACGACAGAAGAGCAGGTCTTCTGGCTTTTCAGCTTTTTCATGGTTGACTCGACAACCATGGAATTATGCGGTAGTTGGAGCTTTTGGAACCCCAGCTCCTTCCTGACACACGATACATGGCATCGAGGTGCCGGCTGACCACTGGCACTGATGACAGGGTCTCCCACATCCGCAATAGCAGCCACTCGAGGATTGACTGGACTGGCATTATAAGGGTTTCCTTAGCAGGAGATCTGGAGGATCTCCAATTTCTGGGTCGTGGGTCCTCCTCCACCTCAGTTTGCACCGAGAGAGCTCTGTCCATATCCCTGACAAAGTCATTGAAGGCCACGTCCTCCGGAGAATGGCGTGGGGCACTGGGGGAGATGGGTCCAAGGGGACATCTTGGTGCCGTGTGGTTTCTGGGGAGGCCTCGTCGTCAGTCTCCCACTCGGAATCGAGGGGAGACAAGGAGTCCAAGGCCCTGTGACTCTATGCCTTGAAGTCCACTCCGAGGTGCCGGGGCCCTCCCGAGGACCTGGGATCCGAGTCCCGGAACCTGGCCAGGGAGGACCGGATTCCTGAGGAACAGGATTGGGACCTCGACCGGGACAGAGGAGTTACCCAAGGCCGATGGCGCTCTGAACTCGGCTCGATGACCGGGGACTTCCCCGCAATCGGTGATCCAGTCATCGGGGCAGATGATGCGGATGAATCTGCCATCATCGCTTGCTGCATAGCCAGGATGGCTGTAATGTTCTGCTCCATGGCTGCCATTCTGGATTCCAACCAAGAAGGTTCTGCAACTTTCGGCATGGGCACAGAGGATCTCAGGCCTGGCATCGGCACTCTTGTGGGTATGTCCTCTATAAGGACTATGGCCTTGAGGACCCTTGCACGGTCTCCGCCAGCCGAGGCATCCTTTTTGGGAACTTTAGTGGGCTGCTTCTCGGAATCATCCAAGTTCCTCTGGGTGGGCTTGCTGGGTTTCTCTGATGGAACCTTGATGGACTTCTAGGACTTTTTCTTTTTCCACTCAGGGTCCAAGGTCTTCTTGGAGGAGCCGCTGCCGCAGGACTCAGAGGATTCTTGGCCCTCTCAGGACGTGCTGGGCTTGGAGCTCGGTGTCGGGGAAGCTGGTGCCAAGTCAGACCTGGGGAACATCCTCCCCCGCAACTCTGACCTCTTCTTATTGGTGTTTTGGGCGTCATGGTCTGGCACAGGTTGCAGGAGGTGCTGTCATGGTCTGTTCCCAGGCAGCATAGGCAGCAGTAGTGTGTGTTGGTGACAAACATAATTTGACTGCAGTGGTCACATTTTTTGAACCCACCGGGGGACAAGGTGGGTGGACCCCCGGCCGGGGTCGACGATCCCCAGACAAAAAAAGGTGCGAACGCCAGTCGAGGCAAGCCTCGATCAAAAAAATGGGGAAGGAGACGAGAACAGCGCCAGGCCCGGTGCTGGCTGGAGGCAGAAAGAGGAACCGGTATGCAAACTGGGAAAGCTGAGTTTTTAAGGATATTCTCAAGATTCTTTTCTGGGGAAATTGGACCGATGTCCGTTGAGCTCCGCGGAAAAAAGGAGACTGAACAAGATGACACCCTTGGGCGGGAAGGGGACCATGCATGGTATGGTTCAGTATTAGGACTAGGGCTGTTAGAATCCATTCAAAGGTGAGGGTCTTAGACTTTAGGAAGACTAACTTTGCCAAGATGGGCCAATACCTCAGGGAGTTGTTAGTGGGATGGGAACAGCTGGGGGATGTAGAAAAACAGTGGGCAAAACTGAAAGGGGATATTTTAAGGGCAACCAACCTTTTTGTTAAAATGATAAATAAAGGTAAAAAGAAAAGGAGACTGCTATGGCTTTCGAAAGAAGTAGCTGAAAACGTGAAGAAAAAGAGGGAGGCCTTCATGAAATACAAGAGATCACAGAGAGAAGCAGGCATCTATATTTGGAAACACTTAGAGAAGCTAGCAAAGTAGTCAGGAAAGCAAAGATTCAAAAAGAGGAGGAAATAGCCAATAAAATGGGGGGATAACACCAAGTGAAGAGGAGAAAGATCCAATTGGATTAAATTCAAAGCAGACAGAGAGAAAATCCAAAACTAGCCAAAAATCCCCACTATGGCCCACATACTAATTTTTGTCGGAGCGAATCAACTCAGTGTCCAGGAAAGAGAAACCTGAGACACCACCGTAATAGCTCCTTTTTATTCTTTATACTTTAAATGTAAAAACAGTCCAAATTTAGCTGTTTTTCCAAGCGCACCGCCAAAGCATTTCCAATGAACGACGTGGCTCACGTTTTGGGTTTACCCCAATATCCAAGAAACCCTGCTTCAGGTCAGACAAGTCAGCAAATGGCGATATTGGGGTAAACCCGAAACGTGAGCCACGTCGTTCATTGGAAATGCTTTGGCGGTGCACTTGGAAAAACAGCTAAGTTTGGACTGTTTTTACATTTAAAGAATAAAGAAGAAAAAGGAGCTATTACGGTGGTGTCTCAGGTTTCTATTTCCTGGACACTGAGTTGATTCGCTCCAACAAAAATTAGTATGTGGGCCATAGTGGGGATTTTTGGCTAGTTTTTAGTTTAAATCATTTTTTATTAGCAATCATTTTCCAATTCCAAAGTATAGAGACAACGATACAACATGAGAAACAATTGTACACAAAAGGACTATGTCATCTCTTAGTGCCTTACATTTTCACACATTTTCTTCCCCCCCCCCCCCCCCATTTCCCGTTTTGTTTAAATCTGTTTTTATTAATTGCAATAAGTACATTAAAGGAAAACAGTGCCAACCTGAAGGCAAATCAATAGGCTTCCATCAAGGACAGAGACCAAACCCCCCCCCCCCCCAAACAACTTATGGTACATATTCAATGAAACCAAAGTAAATAACATATTCAGTAAAAACAAATTGTCTCATCTCGAATTTTGGCTAGTTTTGGATTTTCTCTCTGTCAGCAATAAAATGGGGGGATAAGACATCTTTCAGATATGTTAGTGAGAAGAGGAAGGGCAAAAGTGGTATTGTCAAACTCAAGGGTGAAGGGAAAGAATATGTAGAAGCTGATGAGGATAAAGCGGAATTGCTTAACAAATATTTCTGTTCTGTGTTCACAGATGAAAAACCAGGAGCAAGACCTCAGAAAACACCCACAAACAGGAACAGAAGCGAGGGACATCTTGAACAATTTTCAGAAGACTGTGTTCGTAAGAAACTAGCTCAACTTAAAGTAGACAAAGCCATGGGACTGGATGGGAAACACCCTAGAATACTGAGGGAATTTGGGGACATTCTAGCAGCTCCACTGACTGACCTTTTCAATGCCTCATTGGAGTTGGGAATGATGGCAAAAGACTGGAGAGAGGCTCATGTGGTGCCTTTACACAAAAGCGGAAGTAAGGATGTGGTTGAAAACTACAGGCCGGTTAATTTAACTTCGGTGGTGAGTAAATTATTGGAAATGCTGCTGAAAGAGAAAATAGTGAGGTTTCTGGAGTCCAGCAGATTACAGGATCCGAGGCAGCATGGGATTCACCAGAGGCAGGTCTTGTCAGACAAATTTGATTGATTTCTTTGACTGGGTGACCAGGGAGTTGGACCGAAGGAGAGCCCTAGATGTGGTGTATTTAGATTTCAGTAAAGCCTTTGACACTGTTCCTCACAGGCAACTTATAAACAAACTGAGCACCCTAGGGATGGACCCTAAAGTTACTGCTTGGGTTAGAAATTGGTTGGGCGGGAGGCGACAAAGAGTACAGGTAAATGGAGCTCACTCTGAGGAGAAGGATGTTACCAGTGGTGTGCCCCAGGGATCTGTCTTTGGTCCGATTCTTTTTAACATCTTTGTTATGATATAGCGGAAGGGCTGTCTGGTAAGGTTTGCCCTTTGTGGATGATACCAAAATCTGCAATAGAGTAAACACCCAGGAAGGTGTAGATAACATGAAGAGGGATCTAGCTAAGCTTGAAGAATGGTCTAGAATTTGGCAGCTGGGATTTAATGTTAAAAAATGTAAGGTCATGCATGTGGGCTGCAGCAACCCAAGGGAGCAATATAGCATAGGGGGTGAACTACTTTTGTCCACTAAAGAGCAGGACCTAGGCGTGATTGTGTCTGATGATCTTAAAGTAGCTAAACAGGTAGAAAGGCGATGGCAAAATCTAGAAGGATGCTTGGGTGCATACGGAGAGGAATGGCTAGCTTAGAAAAGGAGGTGATAGTGCCTCTGTATAAGTCTTTGGTGCAACCTCATTTGGAGTATAGTGTGCAATTCTGGAGACCGCACCTTCAAAAGGATGTGAACAGGATGGAGTCAGTGCAGAGGGTTGCTACTAAAATGGTTAGTGGTCTTCATTATAAAGCATACGAGGACAGACTTAAGGATCTTAATATGCACACTTTAGAGGAAAGGTAGGATAGAGGTGATATGATTGAGATGTTTAAATACCTCCGTGGCATAAATGTTCAGGGGGAGAGCCTCTTTCAATTGAAAGCAAGTTCTGCTACGAGGGGACATGGGATGAGGGTGAAGGGGGATAGATTCAGGAGTGATATGCAGAAATATTTCTTTACGGAAAGAGTGGTGGATCCGTGGAATAGCCTCCTAGTGGAGGTGGTAGAGATGACGACAGTAACTGAATTCAAAAAAGCAGGGGACAAACACAGAGGATCTCTAAAGGAAAAAAGGAGACTGTTGTAGTTGTTGATATGGAAGGACAGACTAGATAGGCCATGTGGTCTTTTTCTGTCGTCATGTTTCTATGTTTCTAAAGGCTTTCTTTGAAAGCTGGGGAAATGCTCAGCACAGGCTCCATTGGCGCCGACATCACCCATATGTGAGGACTGACGTCCTGCTTGTTCCTGGTGAATGCAAATCTCTCATTTATTTATTTAAGGGTTTTTTTATACCGTTTTATCACTTCAAGGCGGGTTTACATTGTAACTTAAACTTGGTAATGTATATTAAATAGGGGCATTGGATAACTTGGATTTATCCGAGGCAATGGAGGGTTAAGTGACTTGCCCAAGGTCACAAGGCGTGCTAGTGGGAATTGAACCCTGGTCTCTTGGTTCCCAAGATAGTGTCCTAACCATTAGGCGGCTACTCCTCTCTTATGCATCTTCACTGTAGATACCCTGAGAACCAGACTGGCTGAGTGCATCCTGAGGACTGTGTTGAGAACCACTGCTCTAATGTGAAAATATTTAATCTCAGAGCAGAAGGGGCTCAGGAAACTGCCTGTTTATAGTTTACATATTAACACCGTAGATGATGGGAGAAAATGGTGGAATTGGACCATCTAGTCTGCCAAGTGGAGACTCATGTTGGGAAGATGAGCATCTAACCAAACACCAGCTCCCCCGCCACTTCTTGTCTTATCTGCCCTCTCACTCTTTACTTATCACCGCCCTCCAGATCTATCCCAAGCATGCCCAAAATTTGGTAGGAGTTATCGGCCTCCACCACCACTGCTAGAAGCCCATTTCAGGCCTCGTCTTCATCATCTTTTGCCCCTTTTACTAACACTGAACATGCACTCTCTGTCACATTGCCCACAAAAATAAAATGGACCATGTAGCAGACAGCATGCACTAAGCATTTATAAAAGGGCCCTTTGAGTCTTATAAGACTAAACACTAAATTCAACACTCAGGTCCCCCTCCTCAAGTGCTGCAATAACCTCCCCCACCCCCTGCATGCAAAATTTAGTCAGGCTGTTATCCAAAAACACCCCAAAACTAAATCAATCCTCCATGCTCACTGAAGCCTGAGCTTTAGTCATGCACTTTACCATAGCCATTTTGGAAGTCTGATACTGTCAAATCATGCTATTTAGAGTTATAACTGCCTTTCCATGCAGGTTTAACATGATTTATCTTATGCTTTGTCTCAAGTGCCCTCTGGTGAAAAGGCCACTTATAAATCTAAAATGATATACCACACCCCTTTGCTGTCCTTCCTCCTACTCTACAAACCTCTATTAGCTATTCTTCAATTTCTAATGTAACAACCAGAATCAGGCACAACGGCACTGATATAACCTCTCTCACAGACTATCTATACTAGATGCACAAAACCAGAGTAAACAGTGGGCGACGTAAACCCACAGGACCTATTCTGCAACATGCGCACGGCTAGTGTTATTGTTCATGATTTAAAGTGCCATCTCAAAAATCACTCTACCTTGCTATCCAGTCTGGGGTATCATCTTCTTCTAAAGGAGGAGTGAAGGCCAGCAGCTGTGTGATAAGCTCACTGTCAGAACTCGTTGACAATCCCACACCATGGCGCATCAACTATAGAAATATACACAAAAATACAGAAAACATGGTTAAAAATCATAATGTATGCTAAACTATGTTTACATTGCAAGAACGTATGCCTTAACATTCTGACGGGACCACTTGGCTATAGTAATCATAGAATGATTGCGCTTAATTTAATAAATGGAGAAGGACGACAAGGAAATCCACAGTACTACCTTTTAACTTTCAAAAGGCAGAATGGGGAAAATAGTTAACAAAAACTAAAAGGAGCAGCTGCAAAGGTTAAAGATTTACATCAAGCATGGGTGGTGTTTAAAAAAAAACTATCTTGGAAGCCCAGACCAGCTGTATTCCATGCTTTAAGAAAAGTGGAAGGAAGTCCAAAGAACCACCAACATGGTTTAAAAGCGAGGTCAAAGAAGCTGTTGTAGCAAAAAAAAAAAGCATCTTTCAGGAAATGGAAAAAGGAGCGAAATGATGAAAATGGGAAAACACAAGCACTGACAAGTTAGATGAAGGGCAGGCAAAGAAATTTGAAAGAAAAAAAAAAAGAAGCAGCTTGCTGTGGAAGCAAACACACATTATAAAAACATTTTCAAATACATTTGTAACAAAAAAAAATGGCGAGAGTCAGTTGGATCATTAGATGATTGAGGGATAAAAGGGGCACTGAGAGGAGACAAGGCCATAGCGGAGACACTGAATGAATTCTTTGGTCTTTACTGAACATGATGTAGGGAAGTTACCCATGACTGAAATGGTATTTAAAGGTAAGATAGTAAGATAGTAAATGATAACCACTTATGAAAGTGCTCCAATTCTTAACAATGAGAATACGATAGTTTCAGGTGAAAAGGTCTCAGACTGAAGCGGGGTAATATGTTAGGTCGTGCCTAATCTAAATATCCCCCTTTCTTTGCATCAAGGACCTTGTTTAATTTCACCGTAGATTTTTTCTTTATTTCTCTTTTTAAACGTTTTTATCTTTTGTAAACTGAGTATGTCTGAGTAAAATAAATCGATCTTCCAAAACTTAACAAAAAAACGTGCTTATCTTAATGAGGAGCAAACCCCCATGCGTTTCACCGATCTTGCGGTTTCTTCGGGGGGTATAGCTAAGCACTTACAGACACACGATGACGGCTTCCAATTTCCAAACTCTTTGTTTTGTCTAGAAAAATGAAAACAAATCATCTAACATCGTAATTTCTCATAACATTTGTTGACTATGTCCGTTCCCAAAACCAATCTGGACTGTTTGAACGAGGAACTAGCATACCTAACTTCATTCAAGTCAAGAATCCTAAATTCTGAAGGACGCCGCGCATGCGGACTGCAAACATCAAAAGACGAATTTAAAGGAACTGCTTGCTCAGCTGGAGTTTAAATAATTATCAAGCCTCCACTTGTTACATGCTAATATACAGGTGTCAATTTGTATTGGTGTAACTGAGGCTGAATAATAGAGCATAACCTTCTTCGGCCAGAAAATCAGATGCAAACTGTCCATTCAATTTATGCATTTAAACCATTGGGTTGAATAGATTGCAAATTGTAAATCCAGCGCTTTTCACAGATTAGTAGGCTCTGGCCTCTTGTTTTACCATTGGAACCTGTGATTATCTGGTCAATACAAGAACAGCGAAGTTCTTCAAACTGATGATTTAAGGCCAAACAATGTTTCACTATTGGCGCTTCTCTTCTCTTGCAACGTAATTTCCTATGATGTTCACCCATTCGTAATTTAAAAGGGCAAATGGTCTTTCCTACGTACAATAGATGACCAGGGCATTGAATGCCATATACTACATAGGTCGACCCACACGATGTTCGTTTTTTTAAATGATAGATTTTGTCATGATACTGGAATTCCGTTAATTCTAAAGTAATGTCACAAATTTTACAACTACCACACCTCGTGTGGCCATAAGGACCATCATTCTGTTGATTTCCTACAGGTCTCAACAAAGCTGAACTAAGGAGTTCTTTCAGGTTTTTATGTCGCTGCCATGATTTTCTGGCCGAAGGTGGTTATGCTCTTATTATTCAGCCTCAGTTACACCAATACAAATTGACACCTGTATATTAGTATGTAACTAGTGGAGGCTTGATAATTATTTAAACTCCTGCTGAGCAAGCAGTTCCTTTAAATTCGTCTTTTGATGTTTGCAGTCCGCATGCACGGCGTCCTTCAGAATGCAGGATTCTTGACTTGAATGAAGTTAGGTATGCTAGTTCCTCGTTCTAACAGTCCAGATTGGTTTTGGGAACGGATATAGTCAACAAATGTTATGAGAAATTACAATGTTAGATGATTTGTTTTCATTTTTCTAGACAAAACAAAGAGTTTGGAAATTGAAAGCCATCATCGTGTGTCTGTAAGTGCTTAGCTATACCCCCCGAAGAAACCGCAAGATCGGTGAAACGCATGGGGGTTTGCTCCTCATTAAGATAAGCACGTTTTTTTGTTAAGTTTTGGAAGATCGATTTATTTTACTCAGACATACTCAGTTTACAAAAGACAAAAACATTTAAAAAGAGAAAAAAATCTATGGTGAAATTAAACAAGGTCCTTGATGCAAAGAAAGGGGGATATTTAGATTAGGCACGACCTAACATATTACCCCACTTCAGTCTGAGACCTTTTCACCTGAAACTATCGTATTCTCATTGTTAAGAATTGGAGCACTTTCATAAGTGGTTATTGTCTTGAGTGTTCTAGTAAGGGACCATACTAATAGTTTTTGTCCTATATAGTAAATGATGGCAGACAAAGACCAGCACGGTCTATCCAGTCTGCCCATTAGATAGTTAAGTTTATTTTGATTTTATCCTGTTGCTGTAAAGGGATCCACTGTGTCTGTCCCATGCCATTTTGAATTCTGTCACTGTATTTGCCCCCACCACTTCCATCGGGAGGGCATTCTAAGCATCCACCACCCTTTCAGTGAAAAAAGTATTTCCTGACGTTGCCTTTCAATTTACCCCCTTGCAGCTTCATGTTATGCCCTCTAGTTTTACAGCTTCCCCGTCTTTGGAAGAGGTTTGTTTGTTCATTATTTCTCTTTAAGTATTTAAAGGTCTGAATCATATCTCCCCTATCCCTCCTCTCGAGTGTACATATTTAGGTCTTCAAGTCTCTTCTCATAAGGCATCCGACGCAGGCTCCAAATCATTTTTGGAGGAAATAGCCAATGCAATAAAATGGGGGGATAAGACATTTTTCAGATATGTTAGTGAGAAGAGGAAGAGCAGAAGTGGTATTGTCAGACTCAAGGATGAAGGGGAGGACTATGCAGAAGCTGATGAGGGTAAAGCAGAATTGCTTAACAAATATTTCTGTTCTGTGTTCACAGATGAAGAACCATGAGCAAGATCTCAGAAAACACCCACACACAGGAACAGAAGTGAGGGACATCTTGAACAATTTTCAGAAGACTGTGTTCGTGAGAAACTAGCTCAACTTAAAGTAGACAAAGCAATGGGACCGGATGGGATACACCCTAGAATACTGAGGGAACTTGGGGACGTTCTAGCAGCTCCACTGACTGACCTTTTCAGTGTCTCATTGGATTCGAGAGTGGTGCCAAAGGACTGGAGAGAGGCTCATGTGGTGCCTTTACACAAAAGCGGAAGTAAGGATGTGGTTGAAAAATACAGGCCGGTTAGTTTAACTTTGGTGGTGAGTAAATTATTGGAAACGCTGCTGAAAAAGAAAATAGTGAGGTTTCTGGAGTCCAGCGGATTACAGGATCCGAGGCAGCATGGATTCATCAGAGGCAGGTCTTGTCAGACAAATCTGATTGATTTCTTTGACTGGGTGAGCAGGGAGTTGGACCGAAGGAGAGCCCTAGATGTGGTGTATTTGGATTTCAGTAAAGCCTTTGACATTGTTCCTCACAGGTGACTTATAAACAAACTGAATACCCTAGGGATGGACCCTAAAGTTACTGCTTGGGTTAGAAATTGGTAGGGTGGGAGGCGACAAAGAGTACAGGTAAATGGAGCTCACTCTGAGGAGAAGGATGTTACCAGTGGTGTGCCCCAGTGATCTGTCCTTGGTCCGATTCTTTTTAACATCTTTGTTAGTGATATAGCGGAAGGGCTGTCGGGTAAGGTTTGCCTCTTTGCAGATGATACCAAAATCTGCAATAGAGTAGACACCCAGGAAGGTGTAGATAACATGAGGAGGGATCTAGCTAAGTTTGAAGAATGATCTAGAATTTGGCAGCTGGGATTTAATGTTAAAAAATGTAAGGTCATGCATTTGGGCTGCAGCAATCTTAGGGAGCAATATAGTATAGGGGTGAAGTACATTTGTCCTGTTGATATGGAAGGACAGACTAGATAGAAACATAGAAACATGACGACAGAAAAAGACCACATGGCCTAAGTAGACAAAGGTGAGTTGGTCGATATATTATATCTGGATTTTCAGAAAGCCTCTGACAAGGTCCCTCAAGAGAAACTCTTGGCAAAATTAAAAAACTCATGTGATAAGAGGCAGTGTACAACTATGGATCAGGAACTGGTTAAAATATAGAAAGCAGAGGGTAGAGCTAAATGGCCAATCTTCCCCAATGGAGAAAGGTGAATAGTGGAGTATCCCAGGGATCTGTGCTGGCTCCACTGCTATTTAACATATTCGTAAATGACCTGGAAATGGGAACAAGTGAGGTTATCAAATTTGCAGATGACACAAAATTATTCAAAGTTGTTAAAGCCCAAGAGGATTGTGAAAAATTGTAACAGGACCTTGATAAAATGGAAGACTGGACGTTCAAATGGCAGATGTAATTTAATATGGACAAGCGCAGGGTTATGCACCTAGGAAAAGAACAACCCAAACTATGGTTACACAATGCAAGGACCCAAAATTAGAAACCACTACCCAGGAAAAAAATTGAGGCCTCATCGTGGATAACACTGTTGAAACCCTCTGCCCAGTGTGCAGCGCCAGCCAACGTGGCAAATAGAATGGTAGAAATCAAAGAAAAGGAATGGAGAATAAAACAAAGGGTATTATAATGCCTCTGTATCATTCCATGGTGTGACTGCACCTTGAATATTGTATGCAATTCTGGTCGACATATCTTAAAAAGGATATAGCGGAATTAGAAAAGGTACAGAGAAGTTACCAAAATTGTAACGTGTATGGAAGAATACCCCTATGAGGAGAGGCTTATAAGGTTAGGGCTCTTCAACCTGGAAAAGAGACGGGTGAGGGTAGATATGATGGAGGTCTATAAATTAATGAATGGAGTGTAACGGGTACACGTAGATCGATTGTTTACGCCATCAAAAAGTAGAAAGACTGGGGGACATGCACTGAAGCTATAGTGTAACCCATTTAAGACTAATAAGAAAAAATATTTTTTCACTCAACGGGTAATCAAACTCTGACATTCATTACCAATTGATATAGTAAAAGCGGTTAGTGTAGCTGGGTTTAAAAAACGTTTGGACAAGTTCCTGGAGGAAAGATCCATAAACCATTATTAAAGAGAACCCAGGAAATCCACTGTTTGCCCCAATACAATACAACCTGTGTATCTTTTTGGGAAACTGCTAGGTACTTGTGACCTGGATTGGCTATTGTTGGAAACAGGATACTGGGCTTGGTGGACCTAGGTCTGACCCAGTATGGGATATCTTATGTGCTTATACTGAATTTAGGAAGCTTTAGATCAGGGGTTCTCAACCCTGTCCTCGGGACCCACCTAGCAAGTCGGGTTTTCAGGATAACCACAATGAATATGGAAGAGATTTGCATATAATGGAGGCAGTGTATGCAAATCTCTCTCATACATATTCATTGTGGTTATCCTGAAAACCCGACTGGCTAGGTGGGTCCCGAGGACAGGGTTGAGAACCCCTGCTTTAGATCAACCCGTACACACACAGAATTTACTGTGTCATTATCAAACCATAGAGCTGAAAGTTCTCAAATGTAACTACAACCCCCCCCCCCCCAAAAAAAAAAAACCCAACCTCTCTTGCACTACTAAAATAAATTTGCTTGGATTTAGTTGTATCTAAATGAAGAGCACTCATTTTCATTCAGATATTTATTTAAAATTTCAGAAGGTTCATCAAAGCTTTAGTGCTTCTGAATGCTCCGCTCCCCAGGCAGTCCCAGTAGAGCTCTGCTGCTGTGCTGAGCCTCATCAAGCCCCATGAAGACATCACACGAATACAGAGAACGCAGCCAAACTCAGATGGAGACTAAGCTCGAGAAAAGACATTTTTTGAAAACTGGAAGGGAATCCGGCCTTAATAGGTAACCGTCTTATTTTGGGGGGGGGGAAAAAAAAAAAACATTCAAGCATATTAGGACAGAAAAGGATCTAGGTATGAAAGGAGACAGGATGCAGTCAAGAAGAGTCAACACAAATGCTTGTGCTTCTAGTCACAAGTTTCAATTGACTATTAGTTTAACTCTTTAGCATGTTTGCTACCATCTGTCCAATATCTGCAAATGTATTTTCCAAAACAGCCTTAAGTTGAACAGAACTCATCTCGCTGCTTTATCAACCTAATGAACTGTGTCCAAGTTATTCAACAACATTTTGATTGAATAAAATAGTCAGCCTTGCTGGATGCACGCAGCTCTGTAGCATCAGAAAGATTCTTGTTTTGTTTCTAGGAGCTTGCCTGCTTGTGTTAGATAGCTGCTGTGATGTCTCAGAGGGTGTGCACGCAGGTGGGAGCAGGCCCGAGACAGGAAGGGTCCAGCACTGTAGGTGGTTGGTCTGGGTTAAATCACGGAGACAGATGTGGAGAGGTGCACTTTATTCAGGAGTTCTCTAGATTAGGGCTCGATAAATCCCAGGTGCCAGGTCTCTATGGTACCATAAATTTGCAGCTGGCACCTGGGATGTTCTTGAGCCCCTTAAAAAATGCAATGGCGGCAGAAGACCCTGCAGGGATCTAATCTCCCATACGTAGAACAGGAGGAGAAAGGATACAATCGTGGCTTGGAGAAAGAAGGCTTCACCCGGGTATCCCATCCCCCACGGGCAGAAGAGAGGATAGCAGCAATCGTGACAAATGCTCCTTCTGTCTGCCCACGAGAGATTGGATCCTGTGGGCAGAACAGGCGGGGAAGGCTGAAATCACGGCTTGGAAGGAGCAGGTCACCCACAGGGGATCCCATTCCCCGCAGGTACAGGACAGCCACGAATGAGGCTTACAGAAAAATAAAAGGTTAGGCTGGGAAAGGGGGGATAGAGGCAGCAAAAATGTAAAGGGGCACATAGAGGCAGCAAAAATGTAAAGGGGCAAGAGTTAAAAAAAAAAAAAAAGGAATGGGAGAAATAAAGGCCAGGATATGGGAGTTAAAGGGGGAAGGGCAAGGAGAGAGAGTGCAGAGGGGTTGAAGAGGAAAGGGAAGAGTGCAAAGGTTGGAGGTTAAGGAGCTGAATGCATGGAGTCAAAAAGGACACACCTGTATATGCCAAAAAGGTGTAGCCCCCCCCCCCAAACACACAAGCACCCCACCTGCAAATGCATTCCATCTCCGCACAAGACACAGGCTCCCCAGCACACACATATCTATCTATACATATATATACACATACACCACAGCCCTGCACCCCACCCACACAGAGGCATCCACTGCCATGTCCCTTGTACCAAATAGGCAAACTACACACACACACACACCACTTGCAATCTATAAATATATATATCTGTCCAAAGATGCCTCATATAGACCCTGCTACCATAACAAGAAATGTTATTTCTCTTCCAACTTTCACCTTCCTCAGACACCCTCCTGGAGGAACTTTAGTAAAGATGAAAACAAGGGGGGGGGGGGAGGGTCGCATTGGGGGTCAGGGCCACTGACTCGTAAGACTTCACCCTATCTCCTAAAACCAAACAAAATTTATCAAGGTCTGCTCTAGATCAGCAGAAAAATCTTACAAGATGCAAAAAGTTACTAACTAACCCAACTTTGACCACTTTGAAGGAAAAAGCAGGATACAAAACTTGTTAAATAAATGAACTTCCCTACTCTACTATATCCCTTCAGCCATCTCTTTTCCAATCTGAAGAGCCCTAATCTTTTAAGTCTGTCCTCAGAGATGGCCTTCCATTTCCTTTATCACTGTGGTCGCTCCTCTCTGTATCTTTTCTAATTCCACTATATCCTTAAAGTAGGACAACCAGAACTGCAAACAGTATTACGCTGTGGTGGCACCATGGAGTGATAACAGGAATTATACTGTAATATCCTTAGTTTTATTCTCCGTTCCTTATGATTCCTAGCATTCTATTTGTTTTCTTGGCTGATGCTGCACACTGGGCAGAGGGTTTCAAGGTACTATCCACGATGATGCCCAGATCCTTTTCCCGAGCGTGAAACTTTGCATCATGTAACTGTACTTTGGGTTATTCTTTCCTAAGTGCATAACTTTGCACTTAGCCACATTATTTATTTATTTATTACAATTTCTTATATACCGCACTATTCGGTATCAGCGCGGTTTACATTATAACATAATGACCATAACATTAAATTTCATTTGCCATTTGGACGCCCAATCTCCCAGTTTATCAAGGTTCTCGTGCAATTTTTCACAATTCTCTTGCGTTTCAATAACTTTGAATAGATTTGTGTCATCTGCAAATTTGAACACCTCATTCGTTATGCCCATTTCCAGGTCATTTATGAACATGTTAAAAAGCAGCAGACCCAGCACAGAACCCTGGGCACTGCACTAGTCACCTTTCTCCATTGAGATAACTGCCCATTTAACCCTACCCTCTGCTTTCTATCTTTTAACATTTTCCAATCCACAACAGTACACTGCCTCCAATCCCATAACTTAATTTCCTCAAAGTCTCACATGTGGGACGCTGTCAAAGGCTTTCTGAAAATCCAGATACATTATGGGGGTCATTCAGAGCAGCATTTAATCGGGGGATGTACGTCCGGTTCGACACACATCCCCACTAAATGCCTGTGCCAGATTCCCTGCCCAAAGCTTTCCGCACATACAGGGGAAGTTGTGTGGGGAGCTCTGGATGGGGGCAGGAGGGGGCGAGCCAGAGGCGGGACCCTGACCCTGAACATACAGGGCCAATTACTGCCATTGCCCTGTACGTCCAGGGTCTTCAGACTAGATGGGGAACTTATTCCACCTCTGAGGTAGAATACGTCCCCTCAACAGGGAAGTGTGACACCAACGGATCCCCCCACCCAATGGAGCCGCAGCAGGGGGTGCCCCACTGCCCGATCCTGGCCTTGGGAAGCAGGGCCTCTGCATGGCCAGACGCCATGGCACTGGGACGCCATGCAGGTGCTGCGGCCAGGTTCAACAAGCAGTAGACTGGACATCCTGGCCCTCAGAATTGGGGCACAGTCTGCCTGTCCAGGCCCTCTGCTCCCGTGGAATGTCTAGCTCCCATGGGTGCAGAATCGGGTGCAGATACAGCCTGTCCATGTTTTGGACGTCCAGATGTGCCCTGTTCTGAATTGGCCTCCACATCAACCAGTTCGCCTTTATCTGGTTGTTCAAACCTTCAAAAATAGCACATTAGTGAGACATGACTTTCCGTGACTAAAATTATGTTTGCTTTGTCCCATTAAAGTATGGATATCTATATGTTCAGTACATTTGTTCTTTATAATGGTTTCTACTATCTTGCCTAGTATTGACATCAGGCTCACTGGTCTATAGTTTCCCAGATCACCCCTGGAACCCTTTTTAAAAACTGGCATTACATTGGCCACTCTCCAATTTTCAGGTATGACAGATGATTTTAATGATAGTTCACAGATTACTTTTAGTAGCTCTGCAATCTCATTTTTGAGTTCTTTAAGCACCCTGGGATTTATACCATCTGGACCATGTGATTTGTTACTATTTAGTTTATCAAATTGCTGTACTTCATCTTCCAGGTTTATCAGGATTTGTTTCAATTCCTGCCATATATCACCTTTAAATACTATTTCTAGCATGGGTAAAGACTGAAGTTCCTAATTCAGTCAGTCTCTCTGCTATGGCCTTGTTCTCCCTCAGTACCCCTTTTACACCTCTATCATCTAATGGTCCAAAAGACTCCGTTTTTTGCTACAAATGTACTGGAAAAAGGTTTTATTATGAGTTGTTGCTTCCACGGAAAGTTTCTTTTAAAAATACCCTCTTCCTGTCTTATCAATACCTTGCATATAACTTGCCAGTACTTATGTTATTTCCTGTTTTCGTCATTTGACTCCTTTTTCCATTTTCTGAAAGATGCTTTTATTTATTTATTTATTTATTTATTTACAGTCTCTTTTATACCGCACTATTCAACATCAGTGCAGTTTACATGACAACAAAACTTATACGGTGCAGGAATCTGCTCTGCATTACAAAAAACAGGTGCTTAAACTTGGGTAAAACCGGGATAACTATTTACATATAGGCATCGCATCAAGTCGAGTCCGGAGTAATTGTAGTGTGATAGTGTGGTGGCACTAGAGGAGGGGAGCGGTTAATGGTGTGCGGTCGTCCAGGTAGTGTTTGAGGAAGAGGTGGTGCTTCAGAGCCTTCCGACACTGTGTTAGGTCAGGGATTGCCAGGATGCTAGGTGGTAGGGCATTCCAGCACCTGGGCACGCAGAAGCTAAATGCCCTGCTTGCTCTTGCCTGGGTGCATTGTGTTACTGCTTTCGGGATTACTAGTGTGTTAATTGCTGCAGATCTTCTAGCTCTGTTGGGGGGAGTAGTGTGGATAAGCTCCGAGAGTGAGGTGGAGGAGAGTCCATTGATGGCCTTGAAGGTCAGCAGTAGGGTCTTGAAAGAGATTCTGTCGTGGATAGGGAGCCAGTGGAGCTGTTTCAGGATAGGTGTCACGTGTTCACGCCTGGAGGCACCATATAGAACTCTAGCTGCGGTGTTCATTGCGAGCTGGAGCGGACCCAAGGTGGATTGTGGGAGCCCTTGTAGGATTGCATTGGCATAATCAAAGTGTGGGATAATCAGCGCTTGAAAGATTGTCCGGAAGTTGTCTGGTTCTAGCAGGGAACATAAATGTCTGAGTGTCCGGATTTTATGGTAGACTGCTCTTAACGTGTTGCTTGTGCGCGCCTTCATATCCAGGCGTTGATCTAATGTGACTCCAAGATATCGGATTGTGGACTTAGTTTGCAGCTCCGCTTCCTTGACCCTTAGGTAGGATAGAGGGGAGAAGTTCTGGTTCCTTGTGATGAAGAGAACTTCTGTTTTCTTGTGCTGTATTCTGAGGTTTTGGGTCTGGAGCCAGTTGGCCACTGCGTCAAAGCAGTCTGTCAGTTGAGAGAGGTCAGGCTGGTCAGTTGAGAATGGCATATAGAGTAGCACGTCGTCGGCATATATCAAGCAGTCAACATTGAATGAACGGATGAGGTTACAGATGGGTTGCATGTAAATGTTGAACATCAGGGCGGAGAGGGAGGAACCCTGCGTAACGCCCTTTTTGGGCTTTAACAACCTCTCTGACCTCACCTTTAAACCATGCCAGCCATCATTTGGCCTTCCCTCCACCTTTCTTAAAGTGTGGAATATATCCGGTCCGGGCTTCCAAGATAGCATTTTTAAACGTCGCCCAGGCCTGATGTAAAAACATTTAACCTTTTGCAGTTGCTCCTTTTAGTTTTTTCGTAACCTTTTTTCTCATTTTGTCAGTTTCCCTTTTGAAAGTTAAATGCTAGCACCATGGATTTCCTTGCTACCCCTCCCTCCATTTATTAAATCAAATGTGATCATGTTATGATCACTGTTTCCAAGTGGTCCCAGTGCTGCTGAATATCTGGCTCAGGGGGTTTATGCAGTTAGCAGGTCCTGGTAACCACATAAATCTTTCTGAATATCGGGCCTTATGGGCTCTATAGATTTATTTATTTGAGACGTTTTTCTATACCGCCCCTTCCAAAGATGGGGGGGGGGGTTTACATTAAAATTAACAAGTTACATTGAACAGTGTAAAAAATGTTTATACATTGAACTATTTACATAGCAACTATTAACACATATATATATTGCTAGGAATGTTAGCAAGAATACTAGCTATGTTGCTGAATGGGGGGGGGGGAGTAGAAATTGATTTGTGATTAGACAGTGGGACCAAGTCTTTGTAGCCATAATGGGCCTGAAGAAAACTGGATTCTTTGCATGCCCTAGCAGTCTAATAAGAAAAGAAATTCCAACACAGAATCTAATGAGACTGCAGAATAAAAATGATCGCGTCCATAAAGTGGTATTTTGATACAACAGCCTGTATTGTCCCTGTAATGATGCTGCACTTTAAACTTCTACAACCTTGCTGTAAATTATACCCTATGTAAATAGTTGATTACTGTATAAAGTTTCATTTATGCTTTTGTACCCTTATGTTGTTCCAATGTAAACAGTTGAAATATACTGCCTATTTTGTTCTATGTAAACCGTCTTGAATCGCAGAAAGACGGTATATAAAAACTGTTAAATAAATAAACAAACAAGGGCTTTACGTCACTGAAACTAGAAATACCACCGCAAAATATTCAACTTTCAGGCACAGTATTAAAAACAGTAAAGTTCTGGCCAACTACTTTTCCAAATTGGATTTTTATCTATATCCCCCAGTTGATAGCTTCTACTTATCAATGCTCCAGGCATTATTTCCCAAGGTCTGCACAAAAAAACTGTCTTGTTACCAAAGCTGGAGAATACCTTTCTACTGGTCTGCAAAGAGGCTATTTATATTCAAGAAGGCCAACAGAAAGCAAGTGCAAAACCAGTTCGATGGGCTGGTTGTAATGCGCTACACTGCCAGACGTAGGCCTAGGTGCAATGGGTACTGCAAAACTGAGAAGGAGCTCAGGAACAAATCTTAAGATAATATGCTACAATAAAGGACGCCTCAGCTCGGTTCCAAAAGTAACCTTGAGTCAGGGCGCTGACGTTAGTATACCACAATTGGGAAGTGACTGGCCTGGGGGCACAGCAACAGATTCTAACATGGCGCTGCTTGCCCTGCCTACCAGCTGGCGTTTGCCATAATTTCTGCTTCCCACTGCTGCCAGACCCCTGCTGAGGGGTAGGGAGCTTGCAATCGGGGGAGGTCAGTCCCAGCATTAAAGGCTAGCTCCCAGAAGTAACACCCACTTTGTCCCGTGTGGCTTGGAAGGCAAAGGAACAATGTCAACTTTTTGCCAAGCCACACAGAAGAGTTGAAGATAATGTACAGGACTTCAGCACCGCCAGATGTGGCATCACAGCTGCCAGAGAACTAGCTGAGGCAGCCACACTACTTTTCCATGAGCTACCCTTTCGCCCACCACTTTTCATGTTGGTATAGAACCTGGCAGTGTCCTGGGGGTGTGGGAGGTCTGCACTCTCATGGTTGCTTCCTTGTTTCTGGAGGCCACCCGGGACCCTCATCAATTTGCTCTCCAGCTGACTACAATGTATGGCAGCAATGATTCTGAAGATTCAGAGACTCTGGAACATTTTGGAGGCTTGCGAGTCAATGCTGGACTAGCAATTCAAAAGAAAGTCTTGTGATTGGAGTGGCAGCCATCTTGTAACTGGCAAACAGTGAGTGAGCTCCTTGTGATATAGCAGTGGCTATCTTGGGGCTGGCAAATAGCAAGGGAGGCCTTGCAAAGCAGTGGCAGCCATTTTGGGATTGTAAGCAAAGGCCATCTCAGCCTGCAGGTTGTTCAGCATCCTGAAGTCAGATGGACGGATCAAGTAAATTGACTGCTATATATAGCAAAGAGGAATCCACCCAACATGATCTGGTGGAGGGTCTATGCGTAACAGGAAGTAGCAAATATGTTGACAGCAGAAGCTGGAGTTTCTGATCCTATATGATACAAAGTCCCACTCACAGAATCAAAGCCATTGAAAGTAGTTTGTCAGCAAAAAAATAAAAAGGAACCCAATTCCAGGATAGACAGCAACACCAAATGTAAAAAGCGCTGGAAAAGAAAAAGCCCCAAAGCTGCTGTGCAAGCCAGAGACCACAGGCCCATAATATTCAGCATGCAATGCCGACTGCACAGAGACTTCCCAAACAGTTAAGCATGGACACCAGCACTACTCCACGGGTGAACATAAGCGGTCAGCCACCCAGCTTCCAGCAAATGAATTGCAAACCTTGAGTAAACAGTCCCTTCAGGCTGTTAGTGTAGCTGGGTTTAAAAAAGGTTTGGACAAGTTCCTGGAGGAAAGGTCCATAAACCATTATTAAGAAGGGACCCAGGATATCAATGCTTGAACCAATACAAGCATTGTGGAACCTGTGTCCCTTGGGGAAACTGCTAGGTACGTATGACCTAGATTGGCCACTGTTGGAAACAGAATACTGGGCTTGATGGACCTTGGTCTGACCCAGTATGGCATATCTTATGTTCTTATGTTCAGCTATCTGCTAGATACAAGTCTAGCATCACAAGTACTGCAGGGGCAATCGCAGCATGATTCATGGACTTACAGACTGTACTTTTACCCCCTACCTTCAATCAGGGTGCACAGGTTATAGCAGGGCTTGGGAATTTAAACACACAGGTCACTTAATCCTTGCTCTTACACAGAATGAGGAAAGGCGGGATAGAGGTGATATGATTAAGATGTTTAAATACCTCCGTGGCATAAATGTTCAGGGAGAGAGTCTCTTTCAAATGAAAGCAAGTTCTGCTACGAGGGGACATGGGATGAGGGTGAAGGGAGATAGATTCAGGAGTGATATGCGGAAATATTTCTTTACGGAAAGAGTAGTGGATCCATGGAATAGTCTCCCAGTGGAGGTGGTAGAGATGAGGACAGTAACTGAATTCAAAAAAGCATGGGGCAAACACAGAGGATCTCTAAAGGTAAAAAGGGGACTGTTTTATTTTATTTTTTATTTAACATTCGCTTATATACCACTACCTTCCACAGATCAGGTGCGGTTTACAGAAAACAGGTAAAGAAACAAACAGTGTAACAGGTCTGTTTTTACATTAAACATCAGATGAATTATGTACATATTTGCTATTACATTAAACTTCAATGAACTATGTACAATCAACAGTTATTAAAGTAAATATTAGATAACTATTTACAAACATGTACCAAGTATAAAGATTGCATTTTCTTAGGACATTAGAGAACTATATACAAAGGGGCATGTTTACTAAACATTCCTAACGTGTGGGGCCGCGGTAGTGTGCCTGTGCCATATAAGGAGTGGGCAGATCAGGCTGAAAAAGGAAAAAAAATGACCGTACGTGTGCGCGTCGCGTTAATGTGCGGGGCCCACATTAGCGCGTGGGAAGGCTAAGTGGGGCGCAGCTGGGCACATATAGGAACAGAGCCGTAGCACAACAGTGAAGACAATAACCAATGGTGCAGGGGCCATGGGTTCAAACCCCCAGTGTGCGCAACCCAAAAAGGCTGGCTGAGGCACCACCTTGAATTTGGAAAAGTGTGTCAGGAGGCAAAGTAATTTTGTACGGCATAAGGCAGCGCACTGTCCATTTTGCACGGCATAAGGCGGCGCACTGTTCATTTTGGGCGGCACAAGACGGCGCGCTGATGCTAAAGCAAAGGAACACAGCCACAGCACAATGATTACGACACTGACCAATGGTGCAGGGGCCACAGGTTCAATCCCTCACAGTGCCCTGTGAAAAAGGGTAGCTGAGGCAGTATGTTTTATGTTGTGGAGTGCTGTAGGAGGCTTATTAATTTTATTATGTGATAACTACTAGCAAACCCACTCACACAGCATGTTAACATAAAGCGGCCCATAAGGCACATGTTACAGTGCACCGTCCGCCAAGGCACCCTAGCATGTCCCCTATAGGGCAGCATGTATGCTGCGACACAGGATAATGTATAGTGCACCCTATATGGATGGCAACCATAAAGTGCCCTATAGGGCGCCCCATAAAGCACCCGCAGGGGCACCTTATGGGTACAGTATGCTGAGGGTGTAATTGCTGGCATCAACATATGTACAGTAAATTAAAATAAAAGCTTTGGACACCCCTATCACAGAACCCCACTGTGGGTTTGAACCCATGACCTCTGGCTGCACAGGCAGTGTCATAACCATTGTGCTACAGCTCTATAGCTCTAAGCAAGCCCTGGCTGGCTGCAGATAGCCTGCACGTCACCTCACAGACAGTCTGCTGTTGTAAACAGGATAGGGTTAGGCCACCCGTACCCATGATGCACTGCAAATGCAAATCAGCTGTCCACAGATGCACACAGGATGGGAAATGCACCCCTAAAGCTCCCCGGCCTGGTAGGGGGATGTGTCCGTGTGCACCCACACAGCACCTCGGCCTGGTAGGGTGTTCTGAGTGGGTGGACAAACGGCAAAGAGTAGCTAAACAACATCACATTGTGCGGTAACTGTGCTCACCCTGAGTGTGTGATGTTGCGGCCAGGACCAGGTCCACAACACCTTCCATGGCTGAATGCGGCCATGCCAGAGCTCCAAAGCAGCAAGAACCTGTGAAATAGGTAGGTGCTGCATAAACATCTTGGAGATCTCTGTCTGCCTCAGTTAGTGGACCCCCCCCCCCTGATCCCCATCCCACCACCCCCCTGCACTGATGGCAGTAGAGTGAACCATCAACCCCAGTCCTGCTGGGGAAACAGACACCCTACAGGGCAGTCCAAGCAGCTCCACACACATCCATAACACAATATCAGACAGACATTAGGCCTGGATATTCACAGATGCACCCCACCACTATCTGATATTCTCCTGCAGCAAGCCATCAGCCACTGCACCGTGCAAGGCACTCCATCAAGACACATACCATCTGTGCACAGTCTGCTGGTTGGTCCTGATGGAAATGCATGCACCCACAACTGGGGTGGCAGCACACACAAGCAGATAAGTCAGTGAAGAGGCCCCAACAGGAAACCCATATATATCACATGAGAGAAACACAATATAGCACTATGGGGGTGCCTAGCCATGCTGCCATCACTGCACACTCAGGGTGAGAGTGATCCCCCCAGCAGCACATACAGAGGTCACCCTGTCTGTGTAGGTGGTGGCCGGCCACTACCATATCCCTGCCAGTGCCCTATGCAGCTGCATCCTGGTCAACCCACCCTGTCTGGGATGTACCCATGGTCCCTTGCTACTCATTATGCACATTGGCAGGCCAATACTGGCAACAGTGCTGGCAGTGTGGGCTGTGGAAGGGGCTTGCAGCCAACACCCACTGTATAGACAGACACACACTTCCACACCTATGCCATCATGGTGCTACTATTGTGGAGGTAATTAGCCTTGCCCACCAAACCGGTCCTGTGCACACCAAGGCATGGATATGGTACGCAGTACTGCTGGGGGTCACTCCCCAGGGTGGTAAACACCGTCAGAGGCCAGGCCTGGAGCACGCACCGCAAACACCTCACAGATTGTTCGGATGGGGTCAACTAGCAGTATGTGCGTAACGTATGGATATCTATCTGCCAGCACTCCTAGCAAATGTCTCAGAGCTGTGTACCGTATACCTCAGGTGTAGGGTGACATTGGTAAGGTATGCAGGTGCCAGTATTGGGAGATGCACACAGGGGCCACTGTTCTGCCTCTCCAGGAGACATTGGCCAATGGGGCCTGTGGGTGTGGGTGTGTCTGGCCCTGTTGGCTGCTGCTTTACAGCAGAGATTCCCAACTCCAGTCCAGGTTTGCATCACACTGTTCGGGTTTTCCTGCTGTCCCTCATGAATATGCATGAGCTACATCTACATGCCATGGGGGTGGTGCATAGATATACAGCACAGGCATTTGTATGAGTGGCAGCATGGAACCTGACTGGTGTGTGGCCCACCAGAACTGCATTTGGAAGATTCTGCTCTAGGTACTGCCCCTGTTCATGGTGTCTGTGCTCAGTGGGGTAAAACATAGACGTAGTACCATTGCATATGTCCTCGCCACGAAAGGTGTGTCCTTACTATCACTGTTTAGTTGTGGGAAAAATATGTGGGCAGGATTGGTGGTAGCCCCAGCTGGGCTTTGATCCTGTGACCTTCTGTTCTTGCATGCACTGTCTGTGTGCACTGCACCACCGTGTAGCCACAGATTGGCTGGATTCCCTGGAACATCCATGACTGTGGATCCGGTAGGGCCTGTCTATTGCAGTGGACTGTGCCAGCCTGCACATGGTTAGGCCTCTGTCTTCTGTGGCTAGCAGCCACTGCCCCCTGCACCACATGTACTCGTCCGCCAAAATGCTGGCATGAGCTTCTCTCAGAAAAAGCAGATGACATGATTGCAATGTGGCAGTACGGGACTGCATTTGGGGGACTTGGCTGTAGGTAATGCCCATTGTTGTGGTGTGTGTGCGGTGTTGGGTAAAATATGGGTGTTTTCCCCATGCTTATGTTCCCTGCAATACAGGGGTGTCTGCGCTATCTTTGTTTAGTGGTGGGTAAAATATAGGGACTGGGCTGGCAAGTGCCCCAGCTGGGATTTGAACCTCTGACCCTCCGGTCCTAGAGGTACTGGCTCTGTCCGCTGCACCACACTCTGCCCACAGAAACAGTGCAGCCCCTGGAGGTAGTAAACCTGGCAGGATGGAGTCGCAAACCCTGCTCTACGCATTTTTACTGTGGGCACATGCACCCTGTCTGGTGACAAAAGTGCACATAAACCCTGGAAATGACCACGGAAAATGGGGGACACAATATCACCACGCTGGGCAACAGTGATATTAATGGGCAACCATAGAAACCACTCCCAGGAAAGCTCCAACAAAAAGGAAATGTTTTTTGGAAGAGTCTCCGCTCCGTACACCTTTCCAAAAATCATTTCTTTTTGTTGGAGCTATCCTGGGTGTGTTTTTTAGTTTTGCCCATTACTATAACTGTTCCCCAGCTGAATTCCTATTTTTACCATTTTTGTTGTGGTCCTTTTCTATTTTTAATTCCACTTTTGGGCTGTGCACATGTATCACACTGCTCACGTTTTGCAGGTTTCCCCGGTTTTGCTGTACATTGCTGACGGAAATGGTTTCTCTTCCCTTTAAATGCATTATACCGCGAGTGATTCACTCGCGCTATTTTTCCTTTGAAATTCAGCCCCGATAATGTGCGGGGCGCCTCTCCCCTCCCCTTCCATTAACCCCTTCTCTCTGCCCCTCCGGGGCCTTCCTCTGCCCTCCGTTAGCCTTTCCACGCCTCTATCGGACATTTGCGGGCCCGTACTTGTGCGGGGCCCGTTATTGTGCCGCGCACCTGTGCGGGGGTGACACGCACGATTGCAGGGCGTTTAAGCGCTCTTAAGTACCGCTTTTAGTGCGCTATTTTGCGGCGCGCAAATTAGCGGTTTTTAGTAAAAATGCCCCAAAGTGTTGTCCATAATAGGTGGAGCATCATTAATCATAGTTAGCCTGATATAATCATATCAGGTATCCTTCAAATCGTCTATTATCCGTTTTCGTTTTGGGATAGAGAATTTGCAAGTGGACCGTAGTAGGAGCTAAACAAGTACGTTTTTGATTTCTTACGGAGTTCTTTAATTTCAGTTAAAGCTCTTATTTCTTCAGGTAGGGAGTTCCAGAGGATAGGGGCTGCATGAGAAAACACTTTTTTATTTGTTTTTTTAGTCTTTGTGAACTCTTTTGGTATCCTTATTTTATTTGTGTGGTCTCTCCTGTGAGCAGTTTGAGTTGTGTCTTTAGTGATAAGTTTGTTTAGTGTGGCTGGGGCCGTATTATTTAAAGTCTTGAAGGTAGTTATTATCATTTTATAGTTTATTCTGCATTGAATTGGTAGCCAGTGTAGGTTAGCTAATATGGGTGATATGTGTTCAAATGGGTGCACCTTCATTATAGTTCTGGCAGCTGCGTTTTGGGCAAGTTGGAGCCTTTTGTTTTGTTTTGTTGCGCCTAGTAGAATGAGATTGACAAAATCAAAGTGAGGTGTAATAATAGCTTGTATTATACTCAAAAAGTCATGTAAGTGGACAAGTGGACGTAATTATTTTAGGATTTTGAGCTTAAAATAGATTTTTTTTTTGTTATGTTTCTTATATGGGTGTTCATACTAAGGTGTGTATCTAGGGTCACACCTAAGTATTTCACTTCATTTTAGGGAGGAGTGGCCTAGTGGTTAGGACAAGGTACTTCAGGCCGGAGGGCCGGGGGTTCAAGTCCCACCTGGGGACAGCAATCTCAGGCTGGAGGGACTGGGATTTCTAGTCCTATAGGCACTCCTTGTGGTCTTGGGCAAACCACTTAACCCTCCATTGCCCATGTTCCCTGTAAGTATTAGCGTATGTGTGTCATATCCCCTCGTGTTAAATGTATCTCCCAATTGACCGCTTTGACCCGGTGAAAAGCGGGATATAAATACAGCTAAATAAAATAAATAAAATAAATATTAATATCGTGTTTTTGAAGTGTGATGTAAGTTGGGGGAATGTAAGATTGTTTTTTTGTTACTATTAATATGTCTGTTTTGGAGTGGTTGATATGAAGATTGTGTTCTTCTAACCAAGTTGTTAATTCATTGAAGCACTCAGTTAATAATTGCAGTGGAAGTATAGGGATCGTGAATGGAATGTACAACATTATATCGTCTGCATATATGTGATAGAGGACTTTGAATTTTTTAAAGATGTTACAAATTGGTTGAATATAGATATTAAAGAGGAGAGCAGAAAGAGCAGAGCCTTGAGGGAGACCAAGTACCTGTTTGTATGTGTTAGACGTTTGAGTGCTGATTTGAACTGTTTGAGTTCTGTTAGATAGATATGATGTGAACCAGTTATGTACTGTTGAGTTAGCCCCTATTTGTCTGAGTCTGTTAAGCAGTACAGTATGGTGTACACTGTCAAACGCTATGGATATGTCAAGAAACAGAAGTAAGAATGCTTGTTTAGGGCTATCAATTCCTCTTACAAGGGTGTCAAGGAGTACTGTTAAGTGTATTGACTCCATGATCGGGGCGAAAGCCGTATTGTTGGTCATCAAGGGGGGCCGAGGTATCTATGTGTTCCTGTGTTTGAATTGTTATGGAAGGACAGACTAGATAGGCCATGTGGTCTTTTTCTGTCGTCATATTTCTATGTTTCTATAAGCTCAGCGTTTTGGTTCCCCCCTTGCTGTGCTTCTGCATCAGCCACCCAGGCAGGGTTTTAGCATGCCAGGATACAGGCACAGCAGGAATCCCCCTGTAGCCTTCCACTGTACCAGAGTCAGCAAAACCTCAGCAAGAGGGTAATCATAGGGATAACAGAGGTGCCAAGAGTGGCCAGGATAAACAGGAATCACCCACAGGATGCCTCAGAAACTAGCACAACGGGCGAGCGTCCAGTGCAAACGGCAACTACAAACACACAGGTGCAAAACACCAGATCTGAGTAGCAACAGGAAAAAAACAAGAAAAAAAAGACAAGAGCGCAAAAAGTCATAAGAGAAAATGGAGCTGTTCATCTAGTAGCGGCAGTAGCAAATCTAGGTCCACCACCCTCAGATGAAGAAAGCAGCCCTAAGGTCGGGAAGATAGATAGGAACCAGAGAGGAGCGCATCAGCACTTACTTCCCTATACTGTTTATGAGAGTGAGTCCCCAGAGCCACAAGGAAGAAAATGAGCACAAGACCATTCACAGATGTCTTCCAATTGCTAGAAGGCAGGAAGAAAAAGGAGGAGGAAGGCAGTGGCAAGAAAGCGTAGTTACTCACCTGAAACAGGTGTTCTCCAGGAGCAGCAGGAATCAGTCCTCACTTATGGGTGACGTCGGCGCCGACGGAGCCCTCGCGGAGCAATTTTCCCCAGCTTTCAAAGAAAGCCTTTGGGAATTGCAGCGCGCATGCGCGGTCGTCTTCCCGCCCGAAGGTGCCATCTTAGCCAGTCAGATGACATAGCTAAAAAAGACAGCATAAAAATTTGCAAAAAGAACATAAGCAGACGATTGCAACTCCAAGGGGAGGAGGGAGGGTAGTGAGGACTGATTCCTGCTGCTCCTGGAGAACACCTGTTACAGGTGAGTAACTACGCTTTCTCCAGGACCAAGCAGGAAGTCAGTCCTCACTTATGGGACTCCCAAGCTCAAGGCTACCGGAGACCCTAAGCACAAAAATGAGCTCCCTCTAGCTCAGCAGCACAGAAGGATAGAATCTTCGCTGAATTATCACCCACCGGTAGCCCACATCCGGGATGGAGGGTAGGAGTTGCTCAGACCTCAAAGAGATTACGGAGGACTGCCTGTCCGAAAGCACTGTCCCTACGGGACTCCCTCTCGAGACAGTAATGGACCGCAAAAGTCTGGCTCGAAGACCAAGTAGCGGCCCGGCAGATGTCTGCCAGCGGAACAGAGCGGAGGTAAGCCACTGACGTGGCCTTTGCCCGAACGCAATGAGCCGTGACTCGACTTTCTAAGGCGAGTCCGGCTGCCCCATAAGCCCAAGAGATACAGTCCGCAACCCAGATGGACAGAGTACGCTTGGAGACCGGGAGTCCCAATTTATTGGGGTCAAAAGACACAAAAAGCTGAGCAGCTTTACGGTGCTCCCGCGTACGGTCAAGGTAGAAGTTCAATGCCCTTCTACAGTCCAGGGTATGGAGGACCGTCTCAGCTCGGCTGGAGTGTGGTCTGGGAAAGAAGGTTGGAAGTACCACCTCCTGATTCATGTGAAAAGGGGAGACCACTTTAGGCAGAAACTTTGGGTGAGTCCGTAGGACTACCCTATTCTTGTAGAATCGAGTGTAGGGGGGATCAGACACGAGGGCCTGCAATTCACTTACGCGCCTAGCGGAAGTGAGGGCTATCAAGAACAGTGTTTTCCAAGACAGAAAACGGAGAGAACATGTAGCCATAGGTTCAAAAGGCGGACAGGTGATCCACTGCAAAACCACATTCAGGTCCCAGTCCGGCGCTGGCGGGCGCAGAGGTGGTTTAAGTAGAAGGAGACCTCGGAGAAACCTCGCTACGAGAGGATCGCTGGAGAGAGGTCTGCCGTCCACCGGCACATGATGTGCTGAAAGAGCACTGAGGTGAACTTTGACGGAGTTGGACTTAAGCCCCAGATTAGAGAGGTGTAGCAAGTACTGTAAGATCACCGACACCGGGCAGGAGAAGGGATCCTGAGACTGTTGGGAACACCAGATTGCAAAGCGACGCCATTTAAGGGCGTAGCATTTGCGGGTAGAAGGCCGTCGCGAAGCCAAGACGACCTCCTCCACCTCCGCCGGCAAGAGAAGAGGAGCAAGGACTACCCTTTCAGCAGCCAGGCCATGAGGTTGAGAGACCTGAGGTTGGGGTGCAGTAGGGACCCCTGATCCTGAGTGAGGAGATCCGGTTGTACCCCCAGAGGGATTGGATCCTCCACCGCCAGTTGCAGCAGGAGCGGAAACCACGGCTGCCTGGGCCAGCGAGGGGCCACCAGGATCATGAAGGCTTTGTCTCGGAGAACCTTGAAAAGAGTCCGAGAGACTAACGGGATGGGAGGGAAAGCGTACAGAAGGCTCCCCGACCATGAGATCAGAAAAGCATCCGCCGCAACCCGAAGGGGGTGTGGCTGACGAGAGCAGAAGCGAGGAAGCTGCCGGTTGTGAGGACTGGCAAAGAGATCCACCGTGGGGAGGCCCCACCTGAGGAAGAGCTTCTGAACGATCAAGGGATCCAGACGCCACTCGTGCGGCTGGAGGACCCTGCTGAGTTTGTCCGCCAGGCAATTTTCTTGGCCCGGGAGATAAACTGCCTTGAGGAGAATGCCGTGACTGACGGCCCAAGAGCAGAGCTTCTGTGCCTCCCGGCAGAGGAGGAAGGAGCCCGTGCCCCCCTGCTTGTTCACGTAGAACATGGCAACTTGATTGTCCGTCTGGACAAGGACGGACTGTTGGGAGGTCAGGTGGGAGAAGGCCCTGAGAGCTAGGCGGATCGCCCTGAGCTCCAGGAAGTTGATCTGCTGAGCAGACTCCCACTTGGTCCAGAGGCCCTGAGTACGAGCCTCTTGGCAATGTGCTCCCCAGCCCAGGAGAGATGCATTGGTGGTCAGCACCCGGGTCGGCTGAGGTGACTGGAAAGGCATTCCCAATATCAGGTTCGGCTGCCGGAGCCACCACCGGATAGACGAGACCAGCGGCTCGGAGACGCGCACAAGGTCTGCTAGGCCGCCTGTGGCTTGCCGCCACTGCCGGCGGAGACACCATTGAGCAGACCGCATATTCAGGCGGGCATTGGGGGTCACATGGACGGTGGAAGCCATATGGCCGAGCAGTCTCAGGAAGCGCCTGGCGGAGACCAGGGGCTGGCTGCGAAAGCGGTCGGCTAGGTCCATGAGCCGCTGAGCCCTGTCGAGCGGTAGGTACGCTCGCGCCTGAGGAGTGTGCAGCCTTGCGCCGATGAACTCGAGATCCTGTGAGGGGAGCAAAGTGGACTTTGCGAAGTTTATGACAAAGCCCAAGTGCTGCAGCAGAGTCACCGTGCGGCACGTGGCGTTGGTGACCTCCTGAGCGGACGCTGCTCTGATGAGCCAGTCGTCGAGGTACGGAAAGACAAGAGGCCGTGAAGCCGGAGATGGCCCGCCACGACCGCGAGACATTTTGTGAAGACTCGCGGTGCGGAGGACAGGCCAAAGGGCAGTACTCTGTACTGGTAATGATTTCCTGCCACCACAAACCGTAGGTATTGGCGGTGGCTTGGGTGGATGAGGATGTGCGTGTAGGCATCCTTTAGATCCAAGGAGCATAGCCAATCTCCCTGCTGGAGGTAGGGCAGAAGGATTCCAAGGGTAAGCATTTTGAACTTCTCCCGCACAAGGAACTTGTTGAGGTTGCGCAAGTCCAGGATGGGTCTGAGGCCTCCTGTTCTCTTTGGTATCAGAAAATACCTTGAATAGAAGCCTTGACCTCTCAGGTGGTGTGGCACCGGTTCCACCGCCTGTTCCTGCAGAAGACCTGCTAACTCCTGAAGGAGCAACTCCCTGTGCAGAGGGGGGCGCGGAGGCTCTCTCCGGAAAATAGGAGGGAGGGACCTGATGGAAGTGGAGAAGGTAGCCCTCTCGCACGACCTGAAGCACCCAGGCATCTGCGGTGATGCTGGACCACCTGTGGGCGAAGTGAACCAGCCGGCCTCCGGTGCTGGGGGGAACCAGCGGGGGGGGAGAGGCTATGCTGAGCGAGTCAAAAACCCCCACCCTGCTGAGCAGGGGCTGGTGGTGCAGGCTTGGGGGCTTGCTGCCTACGGGACCCGTTACCCCGTCCCTTGGCCTGCTGGCCCTGTTGGGGAGCTGCAGGGGCCTGATAATGGGGGTATTGTTTGTAGGCAGCTGCCTTCCTCGGGTAAAAGGACTTTTTTCCCGAGCCCTTCTTTTTCTGGGAAGGGGCGGAGGTCTTCCTAGAAAGCCTGGTCCTGGTGAGAGTCTCAGTCTCAATTTGTGCAGCCTTTTCCGCCATGGGCTTGCCAAAGAGGTTTTCGCCTCGGCAGGGGACATCGACCAACTTGTCCTGTACCCAGGGCTCAAGGTCGGACGACTGAAGCCAAGCCTGTCGGCGGGCACCGATGCCGGCTGCGGCTACTCGAGCCGAGGCTTCAAAGCCATCATAGGCTGCTCGGGACATGAACTTTGAGCATTCCCGAATACCCGTGGACAAGGCTAGGAACCTCCGCAAGGGCTCCTCGGAGAGACCAGCGGAGAATCCGGCTAGCTCTTTAGCCAGATCCCTGAGATACATGCCCATGTATAGCTGGTAAGTCTGGACACGACAGGCGAGCATAGAGCCCTGGAAGCACTTCTTGCCAAGGCCATCCAGGTTACGGGCCTCCCTTCCAGGAGGCACCGAGGAGTGCATCTTCTGGCTCTTAAGACGATGCATGGCCGATTCCACTACCATGGAATGGTGTGGCAGCTGTGCCTTTTGAAAGCCAGGGCTCTTGCGGACTCGATAGATAGAATCGACCCGCTTGCTCAGGACCGGCGAGGAGGCCGGACTCTCCCACATGCGGAAGAGTAGTCGTTCCAGCATAGGAGGAACCGGCACAGTAAAGTGTTCCCTCGCGGGAGAGTCATACTGGAGGGCGTCGAGCTCTTCGGCTCGAGGCTCCTCCTCGGGATCCGCAGGGAAGGCCAAAGCCTTGGCCATATCCCTAACGAAGTCCGAGAACCGGGCATCCTCCGGGGGGGACTGCTTCCGAGGCTCGGACTCCGGAGAGTCCGATGGGACACACCGAGTCCGGAAAGAATCAGGTGACTCTTCCTCCTCAGACTCCCAGACCGACTCCGACGAGGACTCGGTGGGGTCGGCCCGGGCAGGGTGCGGCGCCAGCCGCCCCGACGCCGAGGGAGTCGGCGTCGGCGACCTCGGTCCCGAACGGGAGGCCGAGGGCGACCTCGACCGAGGATCGACTCGAGTTCTCATCGACTCGAGGATCGGCTCGGTCTCCGGGGTCGACTTGGACGGTCGGGGCAGCGACGCCAGCGAAGCCAGCGAGCAGTGCCCGCTGCTGGTCCATGAAGGCAGACAGTCTGCTCTCCAAGGCCGTCAACCTGAGTCCGAGCTCAGGTGACCCAGCAGCCCCCGACTCGGGCCCCGACGGCGTCGGGCCCGACGTCGGCTGTCGCGGAGGCGAGTCCAGAAGGACTACAGGACTTACCCGGGCAGGCATCTCCGACTCCAGGCGAGGTCGCTTCGGGAGGTGTTCCTTCTCCAAGGACCCGGGGCTATGCGACCTGGCCCTCGCGGAGCCAGGAGCGTCCACCGACGCCGCCCTCGCGGGTTTTTCCTTCCGACGATGGTCCCCGGAGGGAGAACCCCGGTCGGAGGAGCTCCGGCGACGGTCCGAGCTGGAGCCTTTCGACACGGAGGCCTCCGACGAGGTCCGGGTACGGCTGGGGTCAGCGAAGATTCTCTCGCGCTGATGCCGCCGACTTCTCAACGCCTTCGAGGACAGTTTGCTGCAGGGCCCACAGATCAGTTCCTCATGATCCGGGCCCAGGCAGCGGAGGCAAAAGTCGTGTGTGTCGGTTAGTGACATATTTCGGTCACACCGACCACACCGCTTAAAGCCACTGGCAGCCATGGGGGGAAAAAGGGCCCCTGCGAGGTCAAAGGACCGGGCTGCCAGGGAAAACGAAAACGATCGGCGTCGAACCGAAAGAAAAAAGTATAAAATAAAGAGGAAAATCAACTTTTTCGCGGGGACAAGACGGGGACGTCTGTAGGGCTCCGCGGAAAAAAGAAGACTGGCTAAGATGGCACCTTCGGGCGGGAAGACGACCGCGCATGCGCGCTGCAATTCCCAAAGGCTTTCTTTGAAAGCTGGGGAAAATTGCTCCGCGAGGGCTCCGTCGGCGCCGACGTCACCCATAAGTGAGGACTGACTTCCTGCTTGGTCCTGGAGAAAAAGGGCAAGCTACAACAGACAAAAGAGCGCCCAGAGCAGTGACAAACTGGATGGTTTGCCTATTCCTGACTAAGATGTGGCACAGTCAGATCCCACACAAATCAGTCCCATGCGACACACATGCATAATATCTTAGTACAGGCCTTGACAAAATTTTGTGCAAATTTAAGAGCCAGGTCAAAATCTTTGGAGCCAGCTCTTGAGACCTCCTTATGCTCCCCCCCCCCCACCCCAATTCTCTCACACTAGTCTCGTGTTCTCAAGTCTCGTGAAACCAATGCCAGAGTTTCTACCCAGTGTGTCATCTTTAGATAAAGCGTAGTTACTCACCTGTAACAGGTGTTCTCCAGGGACAGTGGGAATCAGTTCTCACGTATGGGTGACGTCTGCACTGACAGAGGCCACGTGGAGCATTTCCCCAGCTTTCAAAGAAAGCCCGAGAGAGATGCCACCACACATGCGTGATTCCCTTCCCACCCAAGGGTGCCATCTTGCTTAGTCAGATGACATAGCTAGGAAGGCATAAAAACAAAACAGGGTAAAAGGAGGCAACTCCAAGGTGAGGAGGGAGGGTTTTGAGGATCAATTCCTGCTATCTCTGGAGAACACCTGTTACAGGTGAGTAACTATGCTTTCTCCAGGAACAAGCAGGAAGTCAGTCCTCACATATGGGACACCCTAGCTCCAGGCTGCCGGGAACTGAACTATGACAACACCAGCAGCGACCGTGGCAGGGTAGTCACAAGTTGCAGAAGATGAGTCCCCAATTGAGAGACTCTGCAAGACCCTAGTGTCCAGAGGGGCCATCACTCCAGTAGCCTGAATACAGAAGGGTCGGAGGGCTGGAGTTGCCTACACCCAGAATAGATTGTGGAGAACTGCCTGGCCAAAGGCAATGTCTTGATGGCACTTGCTCTACAGGCAGTAGTGAGCCGCGAACATGTGTAACTGAAGACTATGTGGCGCAAATCTCTGTCACCAGCACCGAGTGCAGGTTCGCCACAAAAGTGGCCATCGTTCTCACGCGATGTGCTGTGATCCGGTGCTCCAAGGAGAATCCAGCCCGCTCACAAGTGAGGGCAATACAGTCCACCACCCAAGTGGACAGAATTCACTTAGTCACTGGGAGCCCCAGCCTACTGGGATCGTATGAAACAGAAAGTTAAGCAGCTTTGCGGAGCTGCTCAGTCCATTGAAAGTAGAAGGACAGGGCTCGTTTACAATACAAAGTATGGAGTATGGTCTCCTCCCACCCTGCATGGGGCCTGGGTAAGAAAGTGGGGAGGACCACATCCTGGTTGAGGTGTAAAGGAGATATCACCCCTTCAGGAGGAATTTGGAGTGCATGCAGAGCCCCACTGTTCTTGTAGAGCCTTGTATAGGGCGGCTCTGCCACTAGAGCTTGGAGCTTGCTTACTCTGCGAGCGGATGTAAGCACTAGAACATAAGAACATAAGATATGCCATACTGGGTCAGACCAAGGTCCATGAAGCCCAGTATTCTGTTTCCAACAGTGGCCAATGTAGGTCACATGTACCTAGCAGTTTCCCCAAGAGACACAAGTTCCACAATGCCTGTACTGGGTCAAGCATTGATATCTTCGGTCACTTCTTAATAATGGTTTATGGACCTTTCCTCCAGGAACTTGTCCAAACCTTTTTAAAACCCAGCTACACTAACAGCCTTTACTACATCCTCCGGTAACAAATTCCAGAGTTTGATTACACGTTAAGTGAAAAAATATTTTCTTTTATTAGTCTTAAATAGTTTACCCTGTAGCTTCATTGCATGTCCCTTAGTCTTTCCATATTCTGATAAGGTAAACAATCGATCTACGTTTACCCGTTCCACTCCGTTCATTAATTTATAGACTTCTATCATATCTCCCCTCAGCCGTCTCTTTTCCAGGTTAAAGAGCCCTAACCTTTTTAGCCTTTCTTCATAGGAGTATCCTTCCATCCCCTTTACCATTTTGGTGGCTCTTCTCTGTACCTTTTCTAAAATCGCTATATCCTTTTTAAGATACGGCGACCAGAATTGCACACAATATTCAAGGTGCGGTCTCACCATGGAACGATATAGAGGCATTATAATATCTATTGTTTTATTTTCCATTCCTTTCCTTATCATACCTAGCATTCTATTTGCTCTCTTGGCCACCGCTGCACACTGGGCCGAGGGTTTTAACATGGTATCCACAATGACGCCTAAATCTTTTTCCTGGGTGGTGGTTCCTAATGTGGAACCTTGCATCGTGTAACCATAGTTTGGGTTGTTCTTCCCTAGGTGCATAACCTTGCACTTGTCCACATTAAATTTCATCTGCCATTTTGATGCCCAGTCTTCCAATTTATCAAGATCCTCTTGCAATTTTTCACAATCCTCTTGGGTTTTAACAACTTTAAATAGTTTTGTGTCATCTGCAAATTTGATAACCTCACTCGTTATTCCACTTTCCAGGTCATTTATGAATATGTCAAAAAGCAGCGGACCCAGCACAGATCCCTGGGGTACACCACTATTCACCTTTCTCCAATGGGAAAATTGGCCATTTAGCCCTACCCTCTGCTTTCTATCTTTTAACCAGTTCCTGATCCACAATAGTATATTGCCTCCTATCCCATGACTCTTTAGTTTTGCCAAAAGTCTCTGATGAGGGACCTTGTCAAAGGCTTTCTGAAAGTCCAGATACACAATATCAACCGACTCACCTTTGTCCACCTGTTTATTCACTCCTTCAAAAAAACATAACAGATTAGTAAGACAAGATCTTCCTTGTCTAAAGCCATGTTGGCTGTCTCCCATTAGGTCGTGACTATCTACATGCTGAGTAATTTTATTCTTTATGATGGTTTCTACCATTTTTCCCGGTACTGACGTCAGGCTCACCGGTCTGTAGTTTCCCGGATCACCCCTGGAACCCTTTTTAAAAATTGGTGTTACATTGGCGATCTTCCAAACTTCAGGTATTAGAGATGATTTTAATGATAGTTCACAGATTACTGATAGCAGTTCTGCAATCTCATATTTCAGTTCTTTCAACACCCTTGGATGTATACCATCCGGCCCAGGTGATTTGCTACTCTTCAGTTTATCTAATAGTTGTAAGACATCTTCCCGATGTATCGATATTTCCTTCAATTCTTCCGCACCTTTAAATACCACTTCAGTCATGGGTAACATCCCTACATCTTCCTCAGTAAAGACCGAAGCAAAGAATTCATTCAGTCTCTCCGCTATCGCCTTGTCGCCTCTTAGTGCTCCTTTAACCCCTTTATCATCTAATGAACCAACTGACTCTCTCACAGGTTTTTTTGCTACGAATGTACTTGAAAAGGTCTTTATTTCGCGTTTTTGCTTCCGCAGCAAGCTTCTTCTCAAATTCTCTCTTTGCCTGCCTTATCAATGCCTTGCATTTGACTTGCCAGTGCTTGTGCTGTTTCCAGGTTTCGTCGTTTGGCTCTTTTTTCCATTTCCTGAAAGATGCTTTTTGGCAACAACAGCCTCTCTGACCTCACCTTTAAACCATGCTGGCAGTTTTTTGGACTTCCTTCCACTTTTCTTAAAGCGTGGAATACAGCTGGTCTGGGCTTCCAAGATAGTATTTTTCAACAACACCCAAGCTTGATGTACGTCTTTAACCTTCGCAACTGCTCCTTTTAGTTTTTTCTTAACTGTTTTCCTCATTTTATCATAGTCTCCCTTTCGAAAGTTAAAAGGTAGTACTGTGGATTTCCTTACTATCCCCTCCTCCACTAATTAAATCAAAGGCGATCATGCTATGATCACTATTGCCAAGTGGCCCCATCACCCTTATCTCTTGCACTAGATTTGGTGTTCCACTAAGGACTAGGTCTAATACGGCTTCCCCTCTGGTTGGTTTATGAACCAGCTGCTCCAAGAAGCAGTCATTTATTTCATCTAGGAACTTTATCTCCCTAGCATGTCCTGACGTGACACTGACCCAGTCGATACCGGGGTAATTGAAATCACCCATTATTATTACTGCGCTGTAACTTTTGTTAGCTTCCTTGATTTCTTTGAGCATTTCATCATCCATTTGGTCATTCTGGCCAGGTGTTCGATAATACACCCCCACTGCCATCGCCTTCCCCCTTTTATATGGAATTTCAATCCATATAGATTCTACAGCAGATTTTGTTTCCTGCAAAACTTTAATCCTTTCTGAGTCAATGCCCTCTCTAACATAGAGCGCAACCCCTCCACCAATTTGATCAGCTCTATCATTACGATATAGTTTGTACCCAGGTATCACAGTGTCCCACTGGTTGTCCTCCTTCCACCATGTGTCTGATATTCCAATCATATCTAACCTTTCATTTAGTGCTATATATTCTAACTCTCCCATCTTATTCTTTAGACTTCTAGCATTTGCATACAAGCATTTTAGAAATTGTATTTTATTCATGTTAATTTGGCTATTGTTAGACATGGGTAAATTGGGATCTTTAAGCTCTGTCTGCTCCATACTTGAGGGCATTTGGGCTACTTTACTCGTTTGTGGAACCTCTCTGCTTTTGGTAGTATCCTTCAAGGATACTTTCATCCGAACCATCCGCTCTTGGGCGACTGTCGGCTTTCCCCTAATATCTAGTTTAAAAGCTGCTCTATCTCCTTTTTAAGGCAACCTTCTGGGAAAGATACCGCAGGCATCAAGTGGCCAGAGGCTCGTTTGGTGATCTAGTGCAGTGTTTTTCAACATTTTTTGTGCAAAGGCACACTTTTTTCATGAAAAAAATCACGAGGCACACCACCAGTAGAAAATGTTAAAAAAAAATTTACCTCTGTGCCTATATTGACTATATATAAAGTAATTCTCTTGAATAGGAATCAAACACTCACACCAACCCCCCTCCCCTGCTGGTTCACACCAACCCCCCTCCCCTGCTGGTTCACTCACCCACCCCCCTGTCACTTACTCACCCCTCCTGCTGGGTCACTCACTCACTTACCCCCCCTCCCCTGCTGGTTCACTCACACCATCGCCCCCCCCCCCTTGCTGGTTCACTCACACCCCCCCCCCCACTGTTGGTTCACTCACACACACACACCCCCCCCCCTTTCTGTTTCACTCACACACACACACCCCCCCCCCCTTGCTGGTTCACTCACACACACACACACACACCCCCCCTTGCTGGTTCACTCACACACACACACCCCCCCTTGCTGGTTCACTCACACACACACACACCCCCCCTTGCTGGTTCACTCACACACACACACCCCCCCTTGCTGGTTCACTCACACACACACACACACCCCCCCTCTGCCCAAGCCGCTGCTTCTGCTTTGTACAGAGCAGTGGCTGCACTACCCTGACCTTGAAAAGTAAAGAGAAACTGTGTCAGGAGCCCTCCGGTCATCGCAGAGCCCGAGGTAGTGATGTCATGGGGGCGGGCTCCTCACAGGCTGTCTTTCCTTTTCAAATTATCTTTATTGCAGCTAAAGTTAATTTGAAAAGGAAAGACAGCCTGTGAGGAGCCCGCCCCCATGACATCACTTCCTCGGGCTCTGCATGATCGGAGGGCTCCTGACACAGTTTCTCTTTACTTTTCAATGTAAGTGTAGTGCAGCCGCTGCTCTGTACAAAGCAGAACCAGCGGCTGCACTGCTATAGGGAATCGCGATCGCGGTCGCGCCGCGGACTTCGGCACAAAAGCTGTTTTTGTGCTCTGGCCGCTCCCGATCTCGCGGCCAGAGCAAAAAACCGGCTTTTCAATGGCCGGTTTTACAACTGTGCCGGCAACCGGCCAGGCCGGCTGAAAACCGGCCGGTTGGCAACCCTAATTTGTGAGCCGAGGCCACATGTTACGGATGAAATTGGAATTTTTCCCACGGCACACCAGACAATATCTCACGGCACACTAGTGTGTCACGGCACAGTGGTTGAAAAACGCTGATCTAGTGAGCTGCAAGAGCATCACTTTGAGGTCCCACTCTGCTGCCGGGGGGGGGGGGGGGGTGGACGGGGACAGGGGTTTTAGAAAGCAAGAGGCCCCGGAGGAAATCGAGAGATCAGGGGCTGAACCGAGAGGGGTTTTCCCTTGGTAGGGTGGTGGTGCACCACAACTGTGCTTAGATGCACTCTGACTGAGTAGGACATGAGTCCAGCTTGCGACAAATGGAGCAGGTACTGGAGCACCACTTGCACGGGGCAGGAGAAGGGGTTCTCCTGCCTCTCTGCACACCACACTGAGAACCGGTGCCACTTAAAGGCATAACATCTTGTGGAGGGCTTGCGGGAGGCCAATAAGACCTCCTCTATCTCTCACAAGAGGTTAAAGGGAGCCAGAGCTACTCTTTCAGCAGCCATGCTGTTAATGTCAGGGACCCAAAGTTGATGTGTAGGAGGGAGCCCTCCTCCTAAGACAGAAGGTCCGGTGCACAGCCCAGCAGGACCGGAGTGACGCCGACAATTCAAGCAGTAGTGGGAACCATGGCTGCCTGGGCCATCTGGGGATGATTAGTATCAGTGATGCCCCCTCACACTACACCTTGAAGAGGGTCCTGGTGACTAGTGGGGGGTCGGCAGGAAGGCATAGAGGAGGCCTTCCATCCATGAGATTAGGAATGCATCCGCCGCTACTCTCAACAGGTGCGGCTGGTGTGAACAAAAGCGAGGCAGCTGCGAGTTGCCCAGGATGGCAAAGAGATCCATCAGGGGCAGCTCCCAGAGAAGGAAGAGCCAAGAGGCTACTCTGGGGTTCAGATGTCACTTGTGCAATTGGACGACTCTGCTCAGCCTCTCTGCCAGGGCAATGTCCATGCCCAAAAGAGCATGCTGCCGCGAGTTGTATAGGAGCAGAGGGCTACCGCCTCCTGGCAGAGGTAATATGACCCCTTGCCCCTCTGCTTGTTGACACTGTCCATCTGGACCAGTACCGTCTGGTGCCGCAAGCGATGGTGGAACACCTGAAGGGCCAGAAAGATTGCACTGAGTTCCAAAAGATTGATCTGTAGCTGAGATTCCGCCTGGGACAAGCAGCCCTGTGTGTGAAGATCCTCGCAATGGGCTCCCCAACCAAAAGATGAGGCATCTGAGGTCAGGGCTCTCTCTGTGTGGGGGGTGTCTGGAAGGGCATCCCGACCTGGAGGTGGCAGGAGAGCTGCCACCAATCAAGAGACTCTGCTAGTTGGCAGGTTACTCTGACCTTGTCCGTAGTCTGCCAGTGGCTTGGGTCCACTGAGAGAATAGGCACCACTGAGCTGTCCGCATGTGTAAGCAGACTAGTGGGGTCACGTGGATCTTGGAGGCCATATGGCCCAGCAGGCAGAGGCAGCAGGCCAGGACAGATTGCCGGCACTGCACGTGCTGCTAGCTCCTTGAGGCATTCTAGAAGGTCTACTGACCAGGGATACTTTGACTCAGTGACCAGAGAACTAGATCAAAGGTATGCAATGGATGTGATCTACTTAGATTTCAGCAAAACCTTTGATACTGTTCCTCATAAGAGGCTCATCAATAAACTCAACAGCTTGGGGATGGGCCCGAAGTGGTGAACTGGATCAGAAACTGGTTGACTGACAGACAGCAGAAGGTGATGGTAAACGGAACTCACACGGATGAAAGGAAGGTGATTAGCGGTGTGCCCCAGAGTTCGGTCCTGGGACCGGTACTGTTCAATGTATCTGTGAGTGATATTGCTGAAAGACTGAATGGAAAAGTCTGTCTTTTTGCAGATGACACCAAAATTTGCAACAGAGTGGACTTCCTGGAGGGAGTGGATAACGAAGAAAGATCTACAAAAGCTGGAAGGAATGGTCTAATGCTTGACAGTTAAGATTTAATTTGAAGAGGTGTAGTGCCATGCACTTGGGAAGCAGAAACCCAAGGGAAAATGTATGAGATAGGGGACGAGGTTGGTGTGCACGGACCAGAAGGACCTCAGAGTGATCGTTTCTGAGAGTCTCAAGGTGGTGGCAAAAGCCAAAAGGATGTTAGGTTGCATTCAGAGAAATTACTAGCAGAAAGGAAGTGGTACTAATGCCACTGTACAAGTCACTGGTGAGGCCTCACTTGGAATATTGTGTTCAGTTTTGGAGACCGTATCTCGCAAAGGATATAGAAAGGCTGGAAGTAGTTCAGAGGAAGGCGACCAAAATGATTTGGAGCCTGCATCAGAAGACTTATCAGAAGAGACTTGAAGACCTAAATATGTACACTCTGGAGGAAAGGAGGGACAGGGGAGATATGATTCAGACCTTTAAATACTTAAAGAGTATTAGTGAACAAACAAACCTCTTCCAAAGACGGGGAAGCTGTAAAACTAGAGGGCATAACCTGAAGCTGCAAGAGGGTAAACTGAAAGGCAATGTCAGGAAATACTTTTTCACTGGTGGTGGATGCTTGGAATGCCCCCCCGATGGAAGTGGTGGGGGCAAACAGTGACAGAATTCAAAATGACATGGGACAGACACAGTGTATCCCTTTATAGAAGCAGGATAAAATCAAAATAAACATAACTATCTCTTATATCTGAACAAATGGGGGTGACCTACACAGAGCGTTGGGTACACCCCTAAACAAAAGGCATGGGGAAGGGTGACATGCACAGAGTGGCAAGTGCACCTACTGTCGCCGCCTTGCTGGGCAGACTAGATGGACCATACTGGTCTTTATCTGCCGTCATATACTATGTTACCATCATAACAAAGAAAAGAATGCTAACCAGCATGCAATCATTGATAGGCAACCTGGACTTTGCCAACCTGGTAACCACCGTGAGGCGAGTGTTCTTACGACGGCTATCAGCTGTTATGGGCAATATTCGTAGGCCCTCTCATTTAATCAGAACAACAAAACCCAAATGCAAAGATTATGGATATGGAAGGCAACAGATTGTCGGTGTGGCACGGGCAGCCAATGTTCAATAATGATCTTGAGTTGCATTCTGATGCTTCAGGAGGGAAGGGTTTTCGAATATACTTTCAGAAATCTTGGTGCACTGCTCAATGGCCAAAAAGCTAGACAACTGCAGGAAGCAACATGAACACCACTTTTCTCGAGCTATTGCCTATTGTGGTGGCCCTCACTATATGCGATGCCTGACTGCAGAACAGAAGAATGGTATTCTGACCAGATAAAACAGTAACCAAATTGATTAAGAACCAGTCAGGTGCATTGAGCGTTAGCAGCCAACTCATCAAGAAATTTGTGTTGCGCTGCCTACTATTCAACATCATGGCACAGAAGAAACATGTCAATTTTTTGCATGCTAGGGACAACTTTTACTGTCGTAATGGCTGATATGGAAGGACAGACTAGATAGGCCATGTGGTCTTTTTCTGTCATCTTGAAGAAATTAGACCTTACCTGCTAATTGTCTTTCCTTGAGTTCTCTCCGGGCCAGTCCAGGCAAGTGAGGGTTGTCAACCTTCTCTAGCAGCTGAGGACTGAAAAACTGAAGTTTTGCTGAAAAGGATATCTGGCTCCCTCTGCTGGCGGAACCTCAGTCCAAAATACAAAGCAGCAGAAACGAGAAGCAAACCCTTAGCCCCCAAGAGGCCAATCGTAACCAGTGGTCCAGGATTTCTGTTTTTTGTTGCTTTTTTTTATTTTTAACCAGGCCTTTTCAGGACAGAAAAGTGAACAAAGTCTGCCAGACCCCACGGAGCACGCACAGAACGTACCCCGAACAAACTTGCGCCCTGCCTTGAGCCCCCCCCCCCCAAGGAGGGAGCCCCAGAGACTACCGTAAGCCTGTAAAGGGAGCGGAAGCCCAAGATGGACCCTTCAGGAAAAGCTACGCGCTCCCCCCAACAAAAACCGCGGAGAAAAATGGAGTCTCGCCAAGGTCAACGGGCGGGGCCTGGACTGGCCCGGAGAGAACTCAAGGAAAGACAATTAGCAGGTAAGGCCTAATTTCTTCTTCCATTTCGTCTCTCCGGGCCAGTCCAGGCAAGTGAGGGAAGTACCAAAGCAGTAACTACCCCAGGGAGGCAGTTTTTTGGACTTCCTTCCACTTTTCTTAAAGCGTGGAATACAGCTGGTCTGGGCTTCCAAGACAGTATTTTTCAACAACACCCAAGCTTGATGTACGTCTTTAACCTTCGCAACTGCTCCTTTTAGTTTTTTCTTAACTGTTTTCCTCATTTTATCATAGTCTCCCTTTCGAAAGTTAAAAGGTAGTACTGTGGATTTCCTTACTATCCCCTCCTCCACTAATTAAATCAAAGGCGATCATGCTATGATCACTATTGCCAAGTGGCCCCATCACCCTTATCTCTTGCACTAGATTTGGTGTTCCACTAAGGACTAGGTCTAATACGGCTTCCCCTCTGGTTGGTTTATGAACCAGCTGCTCCAAGAAGCAGTCATTTATTTCATCTAGGAACTTTATCTCCCTAGCATGTCCTGACGTGACACTGACCCAGTCGATACCGGGGTAATTGAAATCACCCATTATTATTACTGCGCTGTAACTTTTGTTAGCTTCCTTGATTTCTTTGAGCATTTCATCATCCATTTGGTCATTCTGGCCAGGTGTTCGATAATACACCCCCACTGCCATCGCCTTCCCCCTTTTATATGGAATTTCAATCCATATAGATTCTACAGCAGATTTTGTTTCCTGCAAAACTTTAATCCTTTCTGAGTCAATGCCCTCTCTAACATAGAGCGCAACCCCTCCACCAATTTGATCAGCTCTATCATTACGATATAGTTTGTACCCAGGTATCACAGTGTCCCACTGGTTGTCCTCCTTCCACCATGTGTCTGATATTCCAATCATATCTAACCTTTCATTTAGTGCTATATATTCTAACTCTCCCATCTTATTCTTTAGACTTCTAGCATTTGCATACAAGCATTTTAGAAATTGTATTTTATTCATGTTAATTTGGCTATTGTTAGACATGGGTAAATTGGGATCTTTAAGCTCTGTCTGCTCCATACTTGAGGGCATTTGGGCTACTTTACTCGTTTGTGGAACCTCTCTGCTTTTGGTAGTATCCTTCAAGGATACTTTCATCCGAACCATCCGCTCTTGGGCGACTGTCGGCTTTCCCCTAATATCTAGTTTAAAAGCTGCTCTATCTCCTTTTTAAGGCAACCTTCTGGGAAAGATACCGCAGGCATCAAGTGGCCAGAGGCTCGTTTGGTGATCTAGTGCAGTGTTTTTCAACATTTTTTGTGCAAAGGCACACTTTTTCATGAAAAAAATCACGAGGCACACCACCAGTAGAAAATGTTAAAAAAAAATTTACCTCTGTGCCTATATTGACTATATATAAAGTAATTCTCTTGAATAGGAATCAAACACTCACACCCACCCCCCTCCCCTGCTGGTTCACACCAACCCCCCTGCCCCTTCTGGTTAACTAACACCACCCCCCCCCCCTCCACTGCTGGTTCACTCACCCACCCACCTGTCACTTACTCACCCCTCCTGCTGGGTCACTCACTCACTTAACCCCCCTCCCCTGCTGGTTCACTCACACCATCGCCCCCCCCCCCTTGCTGCTTCACTCACACACCCCCCCTCCACTGCTGGTTCACTCACACACACACACCCCCCCCCCTTGCTGTTTCACTCACACACACACACCCCCCCCCCCCTTGCTGGTTCACTCACACACACACACACCCCCCCCCTTGCTGGTTCACTCACACACACCCCCCCTTGCTGGTTCACTCACACACACACACACCCCCCCTTGCTGGTTCACTCACACACACACACCCCCCCTTGCTGGTTCACTCACACACACACACACACACACACACACACCCCCTCTGCCCAAGCCGCTGCTTCTGCTTTGTACAGAGCAGCGGCTGCACTACACTTACATTGAAAAGTAAAGAGAAACTGTGTCAGGAGCCCTCCGGTCATCGCAGAGCCCGAGGTAGTGATGTCATGGGGGCGGGCTCCTCACAGGCTGTCTTTCCTTTTCAAATTATCTTTATTGCAGCTAAAGTTAATTTGAAAAGGAAAGACAGCCTGTGAGGAGCCCGCCCCCATGACATCACTTCCTCGGGCTCTGCATGATCGGAGGGCTCCTGACACAGTTTCTCTTTACTTTTCAATGTAAGTGTAGTGCAGCCGCTGCTCTGTACAAAGCAGAACCAGCGGCTGCACTGCTATAGGGAATCGCGATCGCGTTCGCGCCGCGGACTTCGGCACAAAACGCTCCCGATCTTGCGGCCAGAGCAAAAAACCGGCTTTTCAATGGCCGGTTTTACAACTGTGCCGGCAACCGGCCAGGCCGGCTGAAAACCGGCCGGTTGGCAACCCTAATTTGTGAGCCGAGGCCACATGTTACGGATGAAATTGGAATTTTTCCCACGGCACACCAGACAATATCTCACGGCACACTAGTGTGTCACGGCACAGTGGTTGAAAAACGCTGATCTAGTGAGCTGCAAGAGCATCACTTTGAGGTCCCACTCTGCTGCCGGGGGGGGGGGGGGGTGGACGTGGACAGGGGTTTTAGAAAGCAAGAGGCCCCGGAGGAAATCGAGAGATCAGGGGCTGAACCGAGAGGGGTTTTCCCTTGGTAGGGTGGTGGTGCACCACAACTGTGCTTAGATGCACTCTGACTGAGTAGGACATGAGTCCAGCTTGCGACAAATGGAGCAGGTACTGGAGCACCACTTGCACGGGGCAGGAGAAGGGGTTCTCCTGCCTCTCTGCACACCACACTGAGAACCGGTGCCACTTAAAGGCATAACATCTTGTGGAGGGCTTGCGGGAGGCCAATAAGACCTCCTCTATCTCTCACAAGAGGTTAAAGGGAGCCAGAGCTACTCTTTCAGCAGCCATGCTGTTAATGTCAGGGACCCAAAGTTGATGTGTAGGAGGGAGCCCTCCTCCTAAGACAGAAGGTCCGGTGCACAGCCCAGCAGGACCGGAGTGACGCCGACAATTCAAGCAGTAGTGGGAACCATGGCTGCCTGGGCCATCTGGGGATGATTAGTATCAGTGATGCCCCCTCACACTACACCTTGAAGAGGGTCCTGGTGACTAGTGGGGGGTCGGCAGGAAGGCATAGAGGAGGCCTTCCATCCATGAGATTAGGAATGCATCCGCCGCTACTCTCAACAGGTGCGGCTGGTGTGAACAAAAGCGAGGCAGCTGCGAGTTGCCCAGGATGGCAAAGAGATCCATCAGGGGCAGCTCCCAGAGAAGGAAGAGCCAAGAGGCTACTCTGGGGTTCAGATGTCACTTGTGCAATTGGACGACTCTGCTCAGCCTCTCTGCCAGGGCAATGTCCATGCCCAAAAGAGCATGCTGCCGCGAGTTGTATAGGAGCAGAGGGCTACCGCCTCCTGGCAGAGGTAATATGACCCCTTGCCCCTCTGCTTGTTGACACTGTCCATCTGGACCAGTACCGTCTGGTGCCGCAAGCGATGGTGGAACACCTGAAGGGCCAGAAAGATTGCACTGAGTTCCAAAAGATTGATCTGTAGCTGAGATTCCGCCTGGGACAAGCAGCCCTGTGTGTGAAGATCCTCGCAATGGGCTCCCCAACCAAAAGATGAGGCATCTGAGGTCAGGGCTCTCTCTGTGTGGGGGGTGTCTGGAAGGGCATCCCGACCTGGAGGTGGCAGGAGAGCTGCCACCAATCAAGAGACTCTGCTAGTTGGCAGGTTACTCTGACCTTGTCCGTAGTCTGCCAGTGGCTTGGGTCCACTGAGAGAATAGGCACCACTGAGCTGTCCGCATGTGTAAGCAGACTAGTGGGGTCACGTGGATCTTGGAGGCCATATGGCCCAGCAGGCAGAGGCAGCAGGCCAGGACAGATTGCCGGCACTGCACGTGCTGCTAGCTCCTTGAGGCATTCTAGAAGGTCTACTGACCAGGGATACTTTGACTCAGTGACCAGAGAACTAGATCAAAGGTATGCAATGGATGTGATCTACTTAGATTTCAGCAAAACCTTTGATACTGTTCCTCATAAGAGGCTCATCAATAAACTCAACAGCTTGGGGATGGGCCCGAAGTGGTGAACTGGATCAGAAACTGGTTGACTGACAGACAGCAGAAGGTGATGGTAAACGGAACTCACACGGATGAAAGGAAGGTGATTAGCGGTGTGCCCCAGAGTTCGGTCCTGGGACCGGTACTGTTCAATGTATCTGTGAGTGATATTGCTGAAAGACTGAATGGAAAAGTCTGTCTTTTTGCAGATGACACCAAAATTTGCAACAGAGTGGACTTCCTGGAGGGAGTGGATAACGAAGAAAGATCTACAAAAGCTGGAAGGAATGGTCTAATGCTTGACAGTTAAGATTTAATTTGAAGAGGTGTAGTGCCATGCACTTGGGAAGCAGAAACCCAAGGGAAAATGTATGAGATAGGGGACGAGGTTGGTGTGCACGGACCAGAAGGACCTCAGAGTGATCGTTTCTGAGAGTCTCAAGGTGGTGGCAAAAGCCAAAAGGATGTTAGGTTGCATTCAGAGAAATTACTAGCAGAAAGGAAGTGGTACTAATGCCACTGTACAAGTCACTGGTGAGGCCTCACTTGGAATATTGTGTTCAGTTTTGGAGACCGTATCTCGCAAAGGATATAGAAAGGCTGGAAGTAGTTCAGAGGAAGGCGACCAAAATGATTTGGAGCCTGCATCAGAAGACTTATCAGAAGAGACTTGAAGACCTAAATATGTACACTCTGGAGGAAAGGAGGGACAGGGGAGATATGATTCAGACCTTTAAATACTTAAAGAGTATTAGTGAACAAACAAACCTCTTCCAAAGACGGGGAAGCTGTAAAACTAGAGGGCATAACCTGAAGCTGCAAGAGGGTAAACTGAAAGGCAATGTCAGGAAATACTTTTTCACTGGTGGTGGATGCTTGGAATGCCCCCCCGATGGAAGTGGTGGGGGCAAACAGTGACAGAATTCAAAATGACATGGGACAGACACAGTGTATCCCTTTATAGAAGCAGGATAAAATCAAAATAAACATAACTATCTCTTATATCTGAACAAATGGGGGTGACCTACACAGAGCGTTGGGTACACCCCTAAACAAAAGGCATGGGGAAGGGTGACATGCACAGAGTGGCAAGTGCACCTACTGTCGCCGCCTTGCTGGGCAGACTAGATGGACCATACTGGTCTTTATCTGCCGTCATATACTATGTTACCATCATAACAAAGAAAAGAATGCTAACCAGCATGCAATCATTGATAGGCAACCTGGACTTTGCCAACCTGGTAACCACCGTGAGGCGAGTGTTCTTACGACGGCTATCAGCTGTTATGGGCAATATTCGTAGGCCCTCTCATTTAATCAGAACAACAAAACCCAAATGCAAAGATTATGGATATGGAAGGCAACAGATTGTCGGTGTGGCACGGGCAGCCAATGTTCAATAATGATCTTGAGTTGCATTCTGATGCTTCAGGAGGGAAGGGTTTTCGAATATACTTTCAGAAATCTTGGTGCACTGCTCAATGGCCAAAAAGCTAGACAACTGCAGGAAGCAACATGAACACCACTTTTCTCGAGCTATTGCCTATTGTGGTGGCCCTCACTATATGCGATGCCTGACTGCAGAACAGAAGAATGGTATTCTGACCAGATAAAACAGTAACCAAATTGATTAAGAACCAGTCAGGTGCATTGAGCGTTAGCAGCCAACTCATCAAGAAATTTGTGTTGCGCTGCCTACTATTCAACATCATGGCACAGAAGAAACATGTCAATTTTTTGCATGCTAGGGACAACTTTTACTGTCGTAATGGCTGATATGGAAGGACAGACTAGATAGGCCATGTGGTCTTTTTCTGTCATCATGAAGAAATTAGACCTTACCTGCTAATTGTCTTTCCTTGAGTTCTCTCCGGGCCAGTCCAGGCAAGTGAGGGTTGTCAACCTTCTCTAGCAGCTGAGGACTGAAAAACTGAAGTTTTGCTGAAAAGGATATCTGGCTCCCTCTGCTGGCGGAACCTCAGTCCAAAATACAAAGCAGCAGAAACGAGAAGCAAACCCTTAGCCCCCAAGAGGCCAATCGTAACCAGTGGTCCAGGATTTCTGTTTTTTGTTGCTTTTTTTTATTTTTAACCAGGCCTTTTCAGGACAGAAAAGTGAACAAAGTCTGCCAGACCCCACGGAGCACGCACAGAACGTACCCCGAACAAACTTGCGCCCTGCCTTGAGCCCCCCCCCCCCCAAGGAGGGAGCCCCAGAGACTACCGTAAGCCTGTAAAGGGAGCGGAAGCCCAAGATGGACCCTTCAGGAAAAGCTACGCGCTCCCCCCAACAAAAACCGCGGAGAAAAATGGAGTCTCGCCAAGGTCAACGGGCGGGGCCTGGACTGGCCCGGAGAGAACTCAAGGAAAGACAATTAGCAGGTAAGGCCTAATTTCTTCTTCCATTTCGTCTCTCCGGGCCAGTCCAGGCAAGTGAGGGAAGTACCAAAGCAGTAACTACCCCAGGGAGGGACCGGCGAGACCAGCAATAACTGCGGACGCTCCCACCTTAGCGTCATCCGCAGCCCGCACGTCCAACCGATAATGCTTCGAAAAGGAGTGCAACGACGATCAAGTCGCCGCTCGACAGATATCCACTGGTGGAACGAGAGCCAGTTCCGCCCAAGACGTCACCTGACTACGAGTGGAATGGGCCCTGAAAAACTCCGGCGGCGACCGACCGCTTGCGCGATAAGCCGCCGACACCGCACATTTGACCCAACGCGCAATGGAGGCCTTGGAGGCAGCTTCCCCCTTTCGAGGCCCCCCAAACAAAACGAACAGCCTGTCCGTTTTACGGAAGGGTTGCGTCCGACGAAGATATCGTTTAAGCACCCGACCTAAATCCAACTTCCAGAGAACTGAATCCATAGGCGACCCTTCGCCATCCGGAAAGGTCGGCAGGGAAATCGACTGGTTTATATGGAAACTTGAAACGACCTTCGGCAGAAACGAAGGCACGGGACGCAAGACCACCTTCTCACGCGAGAAATGCAAGAAAGGCTCCCTACACGAAAGAGCCTGAAGGTCGGATACCCGCCTAGCTGAACAGAGTGCCACCAAAAACGCTGTCTTCCAGGACAATTCTTTAAGGGACACCTCCCGAGCTGGCTCGAAGGTAGGTCGCGCAAGAGCTTCTAACACCAGATTAAGATCCCAAGCGGGTACGAGAGAGCGAATCGGAGGGCGCAAGTTCTGGACTGCGCGAAGGAAACGCACGACATCGGGATGACGAGAAAGAAGACACCCCTTAATCTTACCGCGGAAACACGCCAGCGCCGCGACCTGAACCTTGAGAGTAGCAAGAGCCAATCCCTTCTCAAACCCGCTTTGCAGAAAAGACAGGATGTCAGGGATGAGAGAGCAACCTGGCCGAAGATCGCGGTCTCCACACCAATGCTCAAAGACCCGCCATACGCGAACATACGCCAGCGAAGTAGACGAACGCCTGGCTCGAAGGAGAGTGTCGATAACTGAAGGCGAATAGCCTCGACGCCTCAACCTTTCCCGCTCAAGAGCCAAGCCGTAAGCGAGAAGCGGTCCACGTCCGGCATGAGAAGCGGACCCTGAGCTAGAAGATTCTCCCGCGCCGGAAGCCGGCAGGGACGGTCCACTAGCAGACGGACCAGATCGGCGTACCACGGCCGACGCGGCCAATCCGGGGCAACCAGAATTACCCGTCCCCTGTGGCGCTCTATCCGTCGGAGGACGCGCCCGATCAAGGGCCACGGAGGAAAGACAGAGAGGAGCCGGACCGAAGGCCACGGCTGCGCCAGGGCATCGAGACCCTCGGACATATGCTCCCGTCGCCTGCTGAAGAACCGGCCGGCCTTCGCATTGTCGCAGGTGGCCATCAAGTCCATGGCCGGCTGGCCCCATCGGAGAACGAGGTCGTGGAACACAGCCGCGTTCAACTCCCACTCCCCGGGATCCACGGCATGCCTGCTGAGGTAATCCGCCTGAACATTTGTCGCGGCCCGCCACATGGGCCGCAGAAAGGGCGACCAGGTGCGTTTCCGCCCAGCTCAACAAACGAAGACTCTCTTCCAACAGAAGAATGCTGCCGGTACCGCCCTCTTTGTTGATGTAAGACACTGCCACGGAATTGTCGGAGAAGACTCGCACTGCCTTTCCCTCGACGAGCATGCGAAACTCCTGCAGCGCTAACCGCACCGCTCGAAGTTCCAACAAATTGATGGACGAGGTCGACTCCTCCGGCGACCAGAGCCCTTGAGCTAAGTGGGACTGGCAGTGAGCTCCCCAGACTGCGAGACTGGCATCCGTTGTGAGAAGTAGCCACTCCGGGGACCGCAAGGGCATGCCTGCCCTGAGATGAGCGGGCTCCAACCACCAGAGCAGACTGTCGCTCACGGGCGGAGCGAGCAGCAATCTGCGGGACAGGGGGTGATCCTGCGGAGACCACCTCGAGAGCAAAGCATGCTGCAAAGGTCTCATATGCGCCCGAGCCCAGGGCACTAAGTCCAGCGCCGCCGCCATGGACCCGAGCAGTTGCAAGTAATGCCAAGCCGTCGGCGCCTTCAGACGCCGAAACGCCCGCACCTGGCCCAAGAGCTTCTTCACCCGAGGCTCGGGCAAGAACACGGCTCCTACGCTCGTGTCGAACAGAGCCCCCAGGTACAGGAGCCGCTGAGTCGGTCGTAGATGGCTTTTCGACTGATTTATAACCCAGCCCAACTGCTCGAGCAGAGCTACCACTCGAGCAGTGGCTACGGCGGACTCCGCAACTGACGGTGCCCGAATCAACCAGTCGTCGAGATAAGGGTGCACTTGCACCCCCTCTCGCCGCAAAGCCGCCGCCACAACCACCATCACCATCACCTTCGTGAAGGTCCGCGGCGCCGTGGCCAGACCAAACGGCAACGCCTGGAACTGAAAGTGACCCATGGGAACCGCAAACCGCAGGAACCGCTGGTGCTCCTGCCTCACTGGAATATGGAGGTAGGCCTCGGTCAGGTCGATGGAGGTAAGAACCTCCGAGGGCTGTACGGAGCAGATCACGGATCGGAGGGTTTCCATGCGAAAGTGCGGAACCCGCAAGCAGCGGTTCACGTGTTTGAGATCCAGGATAGGACGAAGAGACCCCTCCTTCTTGGGAACCACGAAATAAATGGAGTATCGACCGGACCCTAACTGGTCGAACGGAACCGGCACGACCGCCTGAAGGCGCAGTAAGCGTTGAAGGGTCTCGAACACCGCCACCGTCTTTTCCGCAGAACCGCAGGGAGACGCCACGAAAGCCTCCCGTAAGGGGCGCGCGAAGACTAGGGCATAACCATCGCGTATGACTTCGAGAACCCAGAGATCGGTGGTTATGGAGGCCCAGACAGAAAAGAACCGCTGCAGACGACCCCCTACTGGGAGTTCCGTCTGGGCCAACCTCACGTCATTGGGGCTTTTTACTAGAGGACTGCTGGGATTGGAAATAACCTCTGCCAAACCCCCGAGCCCCTCGAAAGGACTGACCCCGAGCCATAGAGCGTCCTCTCGGGTAGGGGGCAAAGCGAGCACCGCGGAACCTGCGAGGCTCCCGCCCCGCCAATCTGGAGCCTCCTGCAGGCCGTTGACCCTTAGGCTTGTCCTCTGGGAGGCGACCCCCTTTGGAGTCACCCAAATCCTTCACAATCTTATCCAGGGCCTCCCCAAACAACAGGGAGCCCTTGTAGGGCAGCTTAGTGAGACGGGCCTTCGAGGAAACGTCCGCCGACCAATTGCGCAACCAAAGGAAACGCCGAGCCGCAATCACCAAAGCCATAGACTTCGCGGACACGCGAACCAGGTCATAAAAGGTATCTGCGAGATAGGCCGCCACGGATTCAAGCTTCGCGCTGTCCTCCACGCCATCCCTGCCCTGGGCCCCTTGAATCCATCGAATGGACGCCCGGGACACATATGCCCCACAAAAAGCCGCCCGTAGCGACAGTGCGCAGGTTTCAAAGGTCTGCTTGAGCAAAGCCTCCAACTTCCTATCCTGCAAATCCTTGAGGGCCGCACCGCCCTCAACGGGAATGGTGGTTTTCTTGGTGACTGCTGACACCAAGGCATCCACTTTAGGCAGCCGAAGCAAGTCGTGCTCCTCCTGCGGCAACGGGTACAAGCGGGCAATAGCCCGCGCCCCCCGCAGCGTTGCTTCTGGGCATTCCCACTCAGATTCCACCATCTGTTTCATGACACGGTGTACTGGAAAGCACTTCTGCTCCGTTTTAAAACCTTGGAGCAGGGGATCCTCCAACGGCTGATCCTGAGCTGGAGGCAAGACAATATTCAAGGTGGCCAGGGCTTGAGAAATCAACGCTCCCAACTCCTCTTTACGAAACACTCTGAAAAGACTAGGATCCTCAGCGGACCCCAACTCACCCTCTTCAAGATCAGCCCACTGCTCTATGACAGGGTCTAAGAGAAAATCGCCCTCCTCAGCACTGGGAATCTCAGGGGCTGGTAACCCGACGCTATCAGTAGCTCCCTGGGCGCCCTGGACCGCACTGGAGGGGCCCTCCCCCGGGTCCAGAAGGGAAGAGGCTGCATCCAGAGTTTGGGTGAGGAGAGGAGCAGCGTCCTTAACCTGCGCCTGATGCCATTTTAAACAATAGGCCTTGTCCATAGCCAGAATAAAAGCTGCAGAAAAAGTGTTTTCCAAGGATTCCTGACTAGCAGGGACGGAGAGTGAAGGAGCTTCCTCCACATTAAGAGGCTTCTTAGACTTAGCCTTCCGCTTAGAGCAGCTTTTATGAGCCGGCGGAACCGACGCTGAAGGCATGGCCGCTGTTCCCGCCAAATCCGGAGCCGAAGAAACACTCCCTCTAGGCTCCGTCGCTTCTGCCCGATGGTCCATGTCGGCTTGCCGCAAACTTAACCGAAGGAGGGAAGGAGACCCGCGCGACTAGACAGCCCCGAACAAAATTCTCCCCGAAAGGAAAACAAAACCGCTGCCGACGAAAAACGGCGCCGCGCTAAGCGCGCTCAAACCGCCCGCAGGCCCAAAACACCTTGCACTGACTAACCTGCGCCCGAGAGGGATCCGCCGCACACAGAAGGGTTCCAACCCGGCAGCTGACCTCCCGCTGCTAGTGGTGGCGTGCCTGCGGCTCCGGAGGCTGATCGATGGTTTCTGGGGCTCCCAGAACCTGACACCACTTCCCCCTCAGGGCATGGCGCTGGGGACGAGGCAGGCTCTGCCTCTAGCGCTGGGAAAACTGCCAAAACAGGCAAAGGAAATGAAGGAGACTGGAGGGAAGAGCCCTGCTAGAACCCTGAACCCTCCAATCTCAACAATCCGGACCCAAAAACAAAAAATTTGAGAACTTCACCGGGAGCCAGACAAGAGACGTCGTCTTCAGCTGCTGAGGACTGAAAGACTGAGGTTCGGCCAGCAGAGGGAGCCAGATATCCTTTTCAGCAAAACTTCAGTTTTTCAGTCCTCAGCTGCTAGAGAAGGTTGACAACCCTCACTTGCCTGGACTGGCCCGGAGAAACGAAATGGAATTTTCTGTTTCAAGTGGGTCCTTTTCAGGGAGCTGGCTCCTAAAGCAGACCCCACAGGAGTGCCTGTAGCATTTTGGAATCCTGAATCATGGGAACCACTTTCCTATTAACTGCCCCCAGCACCTGAAAATCATATACACGAGGTTACTAAAACGTTAAGTGCTATGTGAGCAGCAGAGGGTAGTCACATGGCCCAATGTCTGAGTAGCTGATAGTTGACTAACACACATACTAAGGAATCAAGGACAACTAGAGGGGTAGTGGCAGCCAACCTGGTGACGGTGGCCTTTTCCAAAGCAGAGGGCCACAGCGACCCTACAGGGGATTCATGGTAAAGCGAATCATGGAAGGCAAGTCTCCAGCGTCCCTATCTAAAGGTGCCCAATCACATACCAGATATTAAACTATGGCAGGCCATGTACTGGGTGGAAGAGAATGCCTTCAAGATCTGCCTCTTCAGAAGGGCCTTCTCAGTGGCATTCTTCACCGCCCTGAGGATCAGTGAGCCAGAGGCAGCATCAAAGAAGGGAAGGCAAGATAATGGCCTGTTATTCAAGAATATACATTTAGAGGGCAATAAAATGCACTTGTGCATTCTCAGATCAAAACGCGGATCAGCTAAGGAAGGACACAGAGGTGGTTCTACATCAAATAAAGGCACTGCCAACATGCCTGGTACAGAATACACTACTGGTACATTAGACTGCAAACAGGCAACCAATTTTTAGTGCATAAACGTGGCACCCTGCTGACCCAATTACAATTTTCTGCAGTACTTAAGAAATGTCTGGAGATAGCAGGTTATGACCCAGGTCTTATACAAGACACATTCCTTTAGGATGGGAGCAGCCATCTCTATTGCAGACAGAGGGCTCCCACCTGCCGCTATAAAGTGGATTAGTAGATGGAGATCCTCTTCCTATAAGACATTTGCAAGACCGGGCAATCAATAAGGATAACCAACTCCATCTGTCTTTCTGACAGAGCATAAGTCATGAGGAGGGATGGTGTGAATCAGATGTTCATTTCTATCATGAGCCAGCAAATGAGCAGAGGTGAGACCATATGACAGCCATCTGGGCCTCACCCCCTTGGGCATCACCATATGTTGGATGGGCTGGAAAAGGATGCAATGGTCACAGCTCAATCCACTCCTCACAGAGAGAGTGTGCCGGGAGATGGTGGCATAAATTCTGCCCAAGTAGCCTCTGCTCTGCAGGGGGGACCAAGGAGAAAGGGTCCACTTGCAGCTTCTCCCAGATCTTTTAAAACAAACTCCTCCTTCTTTGGGTGCCCTTTCAAAATCTGTTGCTTGGGGGCTCTCAATTTCAACTTCTGCCACTGACTGAAGGAGATGGAGCAAACCAGAGCCGTCGCCATCCACTTTATTGGCAACAACCTAGGCCCTTGGTCATGTCCAAAATGCGAGGGTTGCCATAAGGGATCTCTCAGTCATTGTATCCTTATTTGAAGGTACTCATATAATATGGTCCAACATCACTGCATGCACCTGACGTTATGGGATCACACGCACAAGAAAGCAGACCGGCAACTGGGAGTTTGGGAACAAGCTAGGTGGCTTGTGCATAATGCAGACCAACAATTGTCCCCGGGCGCCCCTACTGGCGTAGGAAATAAGGGCGTCCGGTGACATTTAATTTATTTTAAGGAGTGGTTGAGCTGAAGGACCAAGAGGATTCTGGTCCTTGTAGTGCAGAACTCCTTACAAAGAACAATCTACGCCAAAGTGTAGGGTAATAAGGCTTTATTTCCCCGGTCAACGCTTAGGTTCAATAAGACACAAAAGAAAATGAAGGTAATTCTTTCCTCTAACAAAAAGATTCCACTGTTATATAAACAGTTAAGGGTTGTAAGCTTCACAATTAACTGTTTATCTGGGTTAAGGCTTCTTTCAAAGCAATAGAAATTAACATCAGGAAACAAAATGGTTATCAACTTCACCATATGCAGAGTTCTCTTTTCTCTATGCATCTAGCAAGGCAATCAAGCTAGTTCTTGAACAAATGTTACATTCCATTGGTTCACTCTGAGGAATGGGAACACTGGTTTCACAATCAAAGTCCATTGACTCTGGGTCACTACCTTCTTCAATGCTATGACTGTCTTCAGTATCTGTTAATTCCTCACAGGGGTTCTTCGGTTTCTCGTACAACTTCCTTAGCACACTGTTGGGAAGTACTTTTAAAAGGTTAGCTTTACTTCTAACTTTCTGAGGCTTATCTATTTGCATAAGGTTTTCATCACTTAAACTTTCCCTAATAATGAAAGCCTTTTCATACGTTGGCTTCTGTAGGCTGCCACACCCAGGACTCATCTTGCGACGTAGCTTCTCAGGCTGACAAGCTGTTCTGTGCACTGCTCTACAATCAAAGTTACCAGGAAAACCTGACATGGATTCCACTCTCTGTGTCTCTTGGCATAAGTATCACTGTAGAAGGATCTCCTTTCCTTGTGCCTTTCTGGTTTAGCATAGGAGACTTACTTGGGCTTGGAGAGTTGTTTTCATCAGGCAAGCTGCTTCTTTGGTTTGCTTGGCTTTGGACTCTGTTCCAATACCTTTGGCCTCTCTGGACTTTATCCCTTTGAGTATACCTCTTTTGGATTCTGTCTCCTTGAGTTGGCTGCACCTGGAAGCCTTCCTCTTCCAGGCTTCTCTCACTGGTCCTGCTACCGGTCCTTCTGACCTCGCTCTTGCCACTTCCCCAGCACTTGCTCTTGCCTCCCTGGATCTTGCTCTTGCCTCTGCCTGTTCCTGTTCCTCCTATCTCACTGATCATCTGGTTTCCTTTATAAAGGGATTTCTGGTTTGCACGTTCTAAGTTTGAGGACAGGTGAAACTGCTTGTTACTAATGTGATCAATGCTAGAGCACGTTGCTTCAGGTACTGTGTAATTGTTCATGCGCCCTCTGGCTGAGCTGCGCTGGAACTGCGCTCTCTGCCTTTTCTGAGTTCCATGAAAATCAGGAGTTTTTTTCAACACTGTTTCTTCTCTAGCTCCAGCCTCATGACACAATTCACAAGGAGCCTTACAAAGTCATTCTGTGTGAGAAGCAAAATTAGGTTTGAACACTGTCTATGGCCCTGTGCAAGTTTTGAAGAACAAGCCTAAGCTAGTGGCCAGGGTGTCCAAGCCAGGAGAGGACTCTTTAGATTCTATGGACTGGTTTGAACTGTGCTCAACCATGGGCTTGCAGTGTCATGAAGGACTGGAGGTTGTTCTTTGGGATAACATCGTTTGTAAGAATGAGACAGAATGCTTTAGTTTTAGAATGCTGGAGCTCAGAAATGTCTGTGCTCTGAACTACAACATGTAGATAAACAAAGCTTGACATAGAGCTGTACTATGCAGCAGTTTTCTCTCAATAAAATGGGGTGCTCTGGCCTAGCGAGGTGAGGGGATTTATTTTTATCTACTAATTTAGCAGAGCTTATATACCACTTTTCACCAGGTACAAAGAACATTGTAACTATATTAACTATATACAAGTAACAGGTAACTCTGTGTTATCAGTATTTTCAGTGGGTATATTACAGAGGGTCTCTGCATGTTCCTGGTTCGGAGTCGGGGTTGGAGTGTTTAGAGAACAAGAAGGTTTTGAGGTGTTTGCAGAAGGAGTGGAGGTCGGAGATATTTCTTATAGGGTTTGGAGTGTGTTCCAGAGAGAGGGTGCATTATAGTTCGAAGGCTCTGTGGCAGGTGTGCTGTGAGTGCTTTGTTCCATAGTGTGGTATAGTGAGTTTGTGGGTTGTGGAGAGTCTTCGGGGCCTGCTGGGGTTGAGGGGTTAAAAGAAGGTTTGCAGATGGTTAACAGGGGTGCAGTGGAGAGCCTTGTGGATTTACAGGAACTGCACAAGTTTGCAGGACTGCTGGACCCTCCCTTAGGCAGTACTGTTTTTAACATAATTCTCTGTGTGTTGTTTTTATTTGATTCCTCCTTAATTGCATTTGAATTTAGAGAACTAGAGCCAAAATTAAAAGTTTTGCTACCTGGTCAGGGATAGCACAGGCCGAGAGATTCATTCAATAACGATTACACCCGATGTTTGCTGGCTTGAGTACTATATTTTACTGGGATTTTACTTTGTTATGTACTAACAAAGCTAGTGTGTCATTTTGCCACAACATACTTTGTGGTATACATTGCGAGGCCAACCCCAAGCACCACATCATCGCTCAAAAAGGCAACAGACCCACACATATGCTAGTTTAGTGGACCTTCTCCGAATAGAGTGGAGAGCACCGTCAGAGAACAGCCCCTCCACACTAGCCATCTCCTTTCCATAGCCAGAAGGGAACTGGGTCCTCTAAAATGATCGGTCCCTGCAATAGGTCACGAGATGGAGGCAACCAAACAGAAGGTGCCTGCAGGAGCCACATCAGGTCTCCGAATCATGCTCTCCTTGGCCAAACCAGCACCACCAGAACAATCCTCCCTAGATGGCATTTGATACGCTGAATCACACGCCCCACCAGAGACCATGAAGGGAACACATACAACAGGTGCTGACTTGGCCAAGGCATGGACACCCTCGGACCCTATCTCCATGTGGCAACTGAAAAAGCGGCAAAAACTTTGGCATTGGAGTGGGTCGCCACCCGATCCTTTTTGGGGTGACCCCAGTGGCACAAAATCAACTAAAATGCCTCCTGACTCAACTCCCACTCTCCAGGATCCAGAGTGTGCCAGCTGAGGAAATCTGCTTCCACACTGTCCACATCAGTAATGTGCTGAGCCGACAAGGCTATGAGGTTCTTCTCCATCCAGGCAAACAAGACAACTATCTACAGAGCTACCCCCGCACGCCTCGTGCCTCCTTGCTGATTGACATAAGCCACTGCCGTGACGTTGTCCGAAAACACTCGAACTACCCAGCCCTCGACCAGGGACTGAAAATGCAGAAGAGCCACCCCGATGGCCCTCACCTCAAGGTGGCTGATGGACCACACTGCTTCCCTGTGGTTCCAATGGCCCTGGGTCGTATGGTCTTGGCAATGGACTCTCCAGTCCAAAAGACTGGCATCAGTTGTCAGAAGGCTCCAGGAGAAATCCATCTCGTGGCACACCCTTCCTCAGATAACAGGACTGCTACCACCACCACAGGCTGGTCCTCACCATCAACAGGAACAGGAGCCTGTGCTCGAACTACTGAGAACTCAAGGACCACCCAAGTCAGCAAGGACTGCTGGAGCAGTCACATGTGAACAAGCGCCCATGGCACCATCTCTATGGTTGCTGCCATCTGTCCGGAGGAGCCAAAGAGAATCCCAGACTCTATGAACCTGCTGCGCACAGAACAGCGCCAGGCAATTCAACAGTCTCTTGACTTTCTCCTCTAGCAGGAAAGCTCTGCCCACTCGAGTGTCGAAACATACTACCAGGACCTCCAGGGGCTAAGGCAGCAACAGCTGGCTCTTTCCCCAATTAATCACCCAGTCGAGGCTTTCCAAAAAGGACACCCGAGTTGCTTCTGAAAGTGATAGGGTCCGGATGAGCCAGTCATCTAGATATGGATAAGCACAGATCCCTCAGTGCCACCACCAGAATGTCCTCGGGGCGGTGGATAGCCTGACTAGGAGGGCGGTGAACTAGAAGGTGAGAGCTACACACAGCAAAACATGATACTTTTGCCGATCTGCCGTGATTGGGATATGAAAAATACGCCTCGGCCAGATCCAGAGAAATCAAGAATTCCCCTCAGCAGTCTGAATTACAGAGCGCGAGATTTCCATCTGGAAGAACAGGATGCGCAAGTGCACTTTGACACCCTTGAGGTCCAGAATGGGCCGAAGGAACCATGAACTAAATGGAGTATCTGCCCTAGCCCCGCTCATCCGGAGGTACAGGCACCACCATCTTTAGGCACAGTAATTTGCCCAAAGTGGTCCGCATCATGGCACTTTTGATTGCAGACCCACAAGGGGAAATGACAAAGGCATCCGGAATTGGTTCTTTGCATTCCAGGACATAGCCAAACTGAATGGTGTCTAGCACCTAGCAATCCTTGGTAAGCCGGGCCCATTCCTGAAAGAAAAGGTGAAGCCTGCCTTCAACCAGAGGAATCAGAGAATGGGCCCCTAAACCTTTGTTGCAAAGCCCGGAAGGGTCCTCCTCTGAAGGGGACCGAGTCTCTGGGCCCACACACTCCACAAAAAGGACAGAGAACAAGCCTGAAGCCCAGAAGTAGAGGGGAAGAAAGGTTTTCCAGGTTAGTAATGATAAGACTTTTGAAACCCCTAGGGATCCAGCCAGCTCATCCTCGATGGATGGGCAGAGGCTGACAAGGGGGCATCAGCCCACTTCAAAGGCCCCCTGGACCTGTCTTCCGGTACCTCAGGCCGGAGGTTCAAGTCCCACCTGGGGACAGCAATCTCTAGCCGGAGGGACTGGGGTTTCTAGTCCTATAGGCACTCCTTGTGGCCTTGGGCAAGTCACTAAACCCTCCGTTGTCTCAGGTACATATAGATTGTGAGCCCTTTGGGGACAAGGGAATGTATCCAGTACCTGTTTGTAGTGATTACATAATGTAAACCGCTTTGATTGAAGGATAAGGCGGTATAGAAAACTGGTTAAATAAATAAATAAAATACCTGATCACATCCAGGAATGGGACAATAGGTCCCCCTTCAGCTCCTGCTCCGTACCAGGAACATGTGTCAAGTTCAAAGCGGATGAGACCCTGGAAATCAATGCCGCCAGCTCCTCCTTCCGGAATAGGTGTACCACACCGGCCTCTTCTGAAGGCAAGAGCACTTCTTCATCCACATCAGAGTTCAATACAGAGCCACCTGAGTCCAAGTCACAATCAAAATTTCGGACAGCTCCCAGCTGTTCCCCATCTCCAGGGGGCGTCCCTCGCCAGGGATGCTTAGCCAAAGGCAATTGAACAGGGCTTCCATTCTCAGCCTGCCCCTCACGAGACTGTGCCAGGGGGCATCCAGAGGCCGCAGGGTATAAATTTCCATGCCAGAAGGACCAGGCCTGCTGCAAAAAAGAAAAGAATTACAGGGAGAGCAATCTGGAGTCCAGAAGCTCTCATCTCAGAAATGACCCCCCCAAACACCAGGGGGGCATAGCTGCCACAGACCCTCTAGAGGACAAGGAGCGGCTCACAGATCGGTAGTCGGATCGTCCAGCCAGGTGGATATCCTTACCCATAGCGCCATCCTTCACCGCCTGCCCTGAGGCAGGCAAGGCAAGACTAACTGCATCCCCTGGCTGAGAGAGGGGGTGAAGGACCTCCAGGGATGACTCGGAAGCTGCCATGCAGGAAGAGCAGATTCTGGAATCCGGAGGAGGCCCCCTCACTTGCCATAGGCCAAACAACATTTCCTGGAAGAAGACATAGTTAAGACAAGTATCACAACAGTGTACACTAAGGCTGCCGCGGCCCGAAAGGCAAATGTTAACTATACTGTATTTAAGGTGGCTGTCAGGCAGATCCCTCTGAGAGCTTTCTGCAATCTTCAGGAGAGAGCATGGTGAACAGAGGAGGGAGGGGGCATCAAAGTTGTGTGAGACTGCTACACTCTTCCAGATCCTTCCAATTTCTAACTGCTCAATGGGCTCTTAGGATAAGCACGTGGAACTGAACCAATTTTTCCTCCTCCTATGGCTACCGAAAAGACCACAGTCTAGTGGAGCCTCCCATGTCACGCTCAAGTGAGAGAGTCACCTTCAAAGCGGCCGTACATGAGCATTTGAATCAATCTTTTCCTCTCAATTCTTCAGATTTTCTTCAGAGAGGAAAAAATACATCCTCTATCTGCTGGAGACAAAGAAATACTGAAAGACCCCTGGTGGCTGAGGCAAATAGAGGCACGGAAGTGATATCATTAAAACCTAGATTTTCATTGGTTCTTCGTCTCCACCAACCTGCTGGTAGGAGAATACAACCTACTTGTCTGGACTGGTCTAGCAAGACAATGTGGAACAGTGAGTTTCTGAACATGGCTGGTTGGAGAGACCAGATTTATTAGCTGCACTGGACACATTTCTAGCTTGGTACAGTCCTGCACATATCAATCCTTTCTGATCAGCCCAACACTTTTTCTACATAAAATAAACATTTACAAACATTAACACTTTGCCATTATGAAGCTTTTAAACTTAATACCAACCTGCAGAAGGAAAAAAAAACAACTCTTAATCTTTGCTGCTTGGACATTGCTCAGAAAATCACCCACAACAGTGCTGTACTGAAAACCTAACACAAAAATGAAACCTCTTCATATCTGGCATGAAATAGATCATTTTCACAGTGGCAAATATGATGCCCAAAACTCCCTGCTCCTTTTTTAGTGCACTCATTCCACTGTGCTTTGCACGTCTGGCTAAGAGAACTCTAATCATTCGATGCACACACCGCGAGTACCTGTGCAGCACTGGTCTCTCTAGGAAAGGTGGTCACCAAGTTGGAGACTCTGCTTGCCCTGTGGTCCTCCTCAAACTATGTTGGCACCCATTAAACGTGCCAAAACCACCACAAGGAGAGCAAACATCCTCACAAGGGATAACACAGACACAAGATAGTGAGTGGTATACCGAGTGAACAACTCCTACGTTTTTCGGCAGATGCCTTCCTCAGGGGGTACACATCCTCAAAAATTTATTATATATATATATATATAAACAATTAAAAACAATAACACAAAAAGCATAGTACTACTGAATATATAAATAACTCAATACATATTAAAACATAAGACAAGATGAAGATACAAAACGTAAGGCAACGTGCATGCTAAAATATCTAATCACATCAATACACAGACAACATGTGGAGACCCAAACCTAGGGCCAAAAAGAGAGATGAGGAGGAACGAGGGTTTGTGCCATCTACCAATATGTAATGAAATAATACTTACAATGGCACATTGTAGAAATTCTAACTTGAGAAACAAAAACACCAATAAATGACAAAATCAAGATCAAATCTGCAAAAATTAAATAAAACAGGGCTGTGATTAAAGAGCGCCACTGTAATGCCTATGGAGGCACACAGAGCAGCAGTCATACCTTCCGCCGGAGCCGCGTGGCATTCACCAACTCTCCATTGTGAGCCACAGCAATCTTGCCATGGAGAGTTTCCACTACGAAGGGCTGGCAGTTCTGCAGCTCAGAGTGACCTGTGGTGGAGTACCGGGTGTGTCCAATTCCAAGGTTTGAGCCGCTCAGCTTCTTCAGATTCTCCTCACTGAACACGTGGTTAACCAGCCCCATTCCCTTAAACGAGAAGACAAAACATGAATATACACGAAAGAGAAATACCTCTTGCGCAGTATTAATGAAACACCTCGTTTCAAACAGGAAAGACTTTCAGGGTATTTCAGACAATTCCAGGTAATGCATGAAGCACTTGTAGGAAGTTTGCTGCAAGGTGTTTAGAACTGTTTTTCAAATCAGATGACTCAGAAATGGAAAGAAATTCCATCAAAGAAAGTAGATCAGAAATATGAGGAGGGAGAGGGAGGAAAGCGACTGGCATTCCCACAGGAGTAACCTTGACTTGGTTCTCTCTGCACCTCCCTGGCCGCAAGGTCCGTTATCTAATCTACTCGACACTGGCAGATTTCAGAGTAAGCATGATTTCAATATTCTCGGCTGCAGAGTTTGTATCAGGACAGCTCTAATTGTCAAAGTCTGTGTGAAGAGTTACACACAGAAGGGTCAACAAACAGGTTGTATTAAGTCAATCCAAGAAAAATGTATCACCTATTTCTGTAATGAGCTTTTAAGTTATCCTCCCTTCACTGGGTCATTGAGGAAACTGTTCACTTACCTTGGATTTAAACACTATAGTGTTGACCAAGTCTTAGGCTACCTGCATATTTCATTACATCTCTGTAAAGGGAAAAGGTGAAGGTGGGGGTTGACAGATGATGGAAACTTAGGTTTAACTGTTCACAAGACATATATCCAATAAAAATGAGAAAGCCATTGCTCTTTTAGTGTTTGTTCTGGTGGATCCATTACTGCTATCCCACTCTCAGTTAGTGTACCCCACGGATTTGTCTTGTGTCCACCCCTTTTCTCTCTCTGTATCAATGGTTCTCAACCCAGTCCTCTGGGACCCCCAGGCCAGTCAGGCTTTCAGGATATCTACAATGAGTATGCACGAGATAGATCTGCATACAGTGGAAGTGGTGCATGCAGATCTATCTCATGCATATTCATTGTGGATACCCTGAAAACCCAACCGGACTAGGGATTCCAGACGACTGGGTTGAGAACCACTGCTCTATATCCAGTCCCTTGGTGTATTCATCTCTTCCCATGGCTGTCTGTACCATTTTTACACTGATGACTCCCAGATCTACGACTCTACACCTGAAATCTCTCCGACAATCCAGGATCTCTGCCTGCCTTTCTGACATTGCTGCTTGGATGTCTCACCGCCACTTGAAACTGAACATGGCCAAAACATTAAAATAAGAAGTTCCCCCTAAACCCTCCTCTCCCCTTCCTCCTTTCTTAGTCTCTGTGGATAACTCTACGCCTCCCTCAGCTCACAACCTTGGGGTTGTCTACGACTCTGCCCTATCCTTCTCCACACACATCCAACTGATAGCTAAAAACCTGCCATTTCTTTCTCTACATCAACAAAAACCTCCCTTTCATAGTAACATAGTATATGATGGCAGGTAGTATGGTCCATCTGGTCTGTCCAGCATTCCTTTCTGAACACACTACTAAGACACTTATCCAGCCTTTAGTCACTTCCCGTCTAGACTATTGTATCCTACTCCTTGCTGGTCTCCCTCTGAATCATCTCTTTCCCCTTCAATCTGTTCAACACTCTGCAGCACAGCTTATCTTCCGCCAGCCTCATCATGCTCATATTACCCTTCTTCTCAAGTCATTTCCACGTCCATTTCAAATTTCTCCTGCTGACCTATAAGTGCATTCACTCTGCAGCTCCTCACTACCTTTCCTCTTGTCTCTTCCTTCACCCCACCTTGGGAACTTCGCTCTTCTGGCAAATCGCTTCTATTGCTAACTCCAGACTTCGCTCCTTTCACCTTGCTGCTCCTTATGTCTAGAACAAACTACCCAAGTCTGTACGTCAGGCTTCATCTCTAGCATGTTTCAAATCCAGACTGAAAACTCACCTCTTCGCCGCCGATCTTTACTCGCCTAGTCTTCTTTGTGTTTCCTTACCATTCCCCCTAGATCAGGGGTCTCAAACTCAAATTGCTTTGGGGGCCAAATGAGGACTTGTAAAGTAACCCGGGGGCCGCATAAGACGTGGGGCCTCATTTGCATAAGGGGCCTCATTTGCATAAATATTTGCATAATGTTACCATACACTAACTTTTAGTAAACATGCCTCTTAATGAGTATGGATAAAGAAAGACTAAAAGATTTAGAAATAGGAAGACAATAATTAAACTGGGAACCCCAAAAGCCAAACTTGGAATGTACAACAACACTGTAGAAATAAAACTATAAATTAATTTCCTCTTGTACTAAACAAAGTGCAAACATTAATGATGCACATTTCCCAGAGCTGACATATTCCAGTTAATAAATTCAAAATAAAGAGATATTTTTCTACCTTTTGTGCATTTTTTTTCAGTTGCAATTGCTCCAGCCACTTCTGGTTTCTTCGTGTCTTCTGCTATCTCCATCGTCTGCTGTCCATTTGTCCTTTCTTCTCTCTTCTAGTTTTTTTCCATTCTCTCTCTACATCTGCTTTAACATACTAATCTTTCTCCTTTTGCTCTTTCCTCATTCCTATTTCATCCACTCAAATTTTACCCCTCCATCCTCAATCCCCACTTACTCTCCCAATACCTGGCCAATTGTAGATTTGTCTTCTCTTCCAGACAAAATATTTTTCCCCTCTCCATTTCACTTTCCCAGCTCCATCCCATTCTAATCCTCCCCCAACATCAGCTCCCTTCTAGTTCCAGCCCCACCCAGCATCTGCTCCTTTCTAGTCCCTGCATCAGTCCATTTCCAGTCCTATCCTAGCCTCACCATCAGCCCATTTCCAATCCTAGCCCCCCAGCAGCCCATGTCCCATCCTAGCGCCCGCCCCTCACAGCCCATTTCCATTCCAAGCCCCCCTCCCCATCAGCCTTTTGCAGTTCAAGCCCCCCTTCCACTCAGCCCATTTCCAGTCCTAGCAACCCCCCCAGCCCATTACCAGTCCTAGACCCCCCATAGCCCATTACCAGTCCTAACCTCCCCATAGCGCACTTCCAGTCTTACCCCCCCCATCACCCCATTTTCAGTCGTATCCCCCACCATAGCCCATTACCAGTCCTAGTCCCCCCCATAGCCCACTTGCAGTCGTATCCCCCATCACCCCAGTTTCAGTCTTACCTCCCCTCATAGGCCATTACCAGTCCTAACCCCCCAATCCGCCCACCTCCAGTCCTAACCCCCATCACCCCATTTTCAGTCCTAGCCCCCACCATAGCCCATTACCAGTCATAACCCCCCCCCTGCCAATAGCCCACTTCCAGTCCTAACCCCCATCTGCCCATTTCCAGTCCTAGCCCCCACCATAGCCCATTACCAGTCATAACCCCCCCCCTGCCAATAGCCCACCTCCAGTCCTATCCCCCATCTGCCCTTTTACAGTCCTAGCCCCCACCATAGCACATTACCAGTCATAACCCCCCCCTGCCAATAGCCCACTTCCAGTCCTAACCCCCATCTGCCCATTTCCAGTCCTAGCCCCCACCATAGCCCATTACCCGTCATACCCCCCCCCCCTGCCAATAGCCCACTTCCAGTCCTAACCCCCATTACCCCATTTCAGTCAGCCCCTCCATAGCTCATTACCGGCCAGCGAAGGAGGGAAACAAAAAAAACCCAAAACCCTGGCTTCTGCCGTTGCCGCCGTGGCAGCGGCAGAATCAATTGTCAAATTTAAAAAAAAAAGACTTCTGCTGCTCAAGCAGCAAAATCAGCTGTCCTGCGGCCCCCTTCCCCTGTGCCCGGAGATCCGAGTCTGCTCTATCAGTGGCGTGCTTTTCAAGCCGCGAGGAGAGTATTCCCCTCTCGCGCGGACGGAAACCGCACGAGAGGGGAATACTCTCCTCGCGGCTTGAAAAGCACGCCGCTGATAGAGCAGACTCGGATCTCCGGGCACAGGGGAAGGGGCCGCAGGACAGCTGATTTTGCTGCTTGAGCAGCAGAAGTCTTTTTTTTTTAAATTTGACAAGTGATTCTGCCGCTGCCACGGCGGCAACGGCAGAAGCCAGGGTTTTGGGGTTTTTTTGTTTTCCTCTGTCGCGGGCCGCACAAAGTTGTCTCGCGGGCCGCGTGTTTGAGACCCCTGCCCTAGATGTATCCTGTGTCTACAGCTACTGTGTTGTCCGCCTTGACTAGATTGTAAGCTCTGATGAGCAGGGACTATCTTTTACATGTGTTTGTGCAGCGCTGCTTATGCCTTGTAGCACTATACAAATGCTCAGTAGTGGTACATTTGGAGTACACAAGAATACAAAACATTTTGGAATTAAGATCTAACACAAAAAAGGATGTAATGAAAGAGACCCTCTCACCCACTATCAGATATAAGTTGAATCGTAAAGTTTCACCATCACCTCTGTGAGCTCCCCTCCATGTCTCTTTTCTTGAGCCGCAATGAGATTTGCAGCACACCCAAGGCCTAGCTGACTCTGTATTATTTAAACCCAGCTTATCTTTGCCAGTTTCCCATTGACCTAAGGAAGGGATGATCTCAGACGTTTTCAAATGAAGTGAAACTCTGGAACTGGAGGTCATGGTAAGGCTACATGGAAACAGATTCAAAAAGCAACATCAGGAAATATTTTTTTATGAGAATGGTGGATGCACAAATTGTGTTTATCCCACTACTTTTTGAATTCTGGCACAATGGTTCCCTAGATGGCAAGAGGACAGTAACTAAGAGTGAAGCATCTCAACTTGAAACAGATGTGGAATTACCAATGCGCTTCCTAAGAAACTGCGGGGAAAGTAACCTGTGCTGTATGACAGGTACAAACACCCAAAGAAAGCACACCACGGCCTGGCTGCACAGCGGGAAAGGAATGGAGAATAAAACCAAGGATGTTATAATGTCTCTGTATATTGTGTGCAACTCCGGTCACCATATCTTAAAAAGGATATAGCAGAATTAGAAAAGGTACACAGAAGAGCCACCAAAATGGTAAAGGGGAGAGGCTTAAAAGGTTGGGGCTCTTCAACTTGGAAAAGAGACGGCTGAGGCGGGATATGATAGGGGTCTATAAGTTAATGAATGGAGTGGAACGGGTAAATGCAGATTGATTGTTTACGCCTTCCAAAAGTAGAAAGACTAGAGGGCACACAACAAAGCTATAATGCAACCCATTTAAGACTAATAAAATATTTTACTCAATGCGTAATCAAACTCTGGAATTTGTACCCATGAAGGGGGAAGTGATCATACTGAGTGATTTTAATCTACCTAATGTCCACTGGAGTATTCCTTCTGCAAATCTGGAAAGAAGAAAGAAATTTGTGGATGCCTTCCAAGATGCACTGCTTAGACAAATGGCGATGGAACCCACCAGGGAATGTTTGCTGCTGGATTTAGTGCTCACCAACGGAGATAGCATGTTGAATGTCTGGGTGGGGTGCCCATGTGAGCAGCAGCGATCATCACATGGTATGGTTTGAGATAAAAGCCAAGACAGAATCCAATCACAGCAAGCTCAAAGTCCTAGACTTCAAAAACACTGACTTCAGTAAAATGGCCAAGTGCCTGAAGGAGGAATTGGCAGGGTTGGAGGGGGTAAGAGAAGTGGAACTGCAGTGGGCTAAACTAAAGGCGGCAATGAAAGGGACAACAAATAGATATGTAAGGAAAGTAAATAAAAACGAGAAAAAGGAAACCTATTTGATTCTCCAAAGAAGTGGCTGCATAAATAAAGGCAAAAAAAACACAGCTTTCACAAAATTCAGATGTTCACAAACAGAGGAACACAGAAAACAGAATAAAACTAAGAGACAAAAAGAGAAATAAGGATAGCAAAATCAAAGGCAGAAGAAAAGATGGCTAAAGATCTAAAACGCGCTGACAAAGGTTTTCTCAGGTATATTCGGGAGAAGAGAAAAATATGAGAAGTGGAATTGCAGGACTGAAAAGTGACAAGAACGGATTAATGGAAAAGGACGTTGAAGAGGTGAAAATGTTAAACAAATACTTCTGTTCTGTTTTTACTCAAGAAAATAGTGGAGAAGGACCACCTGTGATTGTCAAATATTAAAATGGGAATGGTATAGATACCACACCATTCACAGAAGATAATGTGGTTGAACAGCTTGCAAAGCTGAAAGTGAACAAGGCCATGGGACCAGATGGGATACATCCCAGATACTGAAAGAGCTCAGAGATTCTAGCAGGGCCTTTAAAGGATGGTTTTAATAGATCCTTGGAGAAGGGAGAAGTTCCACAGGACTGGAAAAGGGCTGATGTGGTACCTCATCACAAAAGTGGTAATAGGGAAGAAGTGACAAACTACAGGCCAGTAAGTCTTACCTCGGTGGCAGGAAAAGTAATGGAGGCGCTCCTGAAAGAGAGAATAGTGGGTTCTCTCAAAACCAATAGGTTGCATGATCCGAAGCAACATGGCTTTACCAAAGGACAATCATGCCAAACAAATCTGATTGAGTTCTTTGACTGGGTGACCAGAGAACTAGATCAAGGGCATGCGATGGATGTCATCTACCTAGATTTCAACAAAGCCTTTGATACTGTTTCTCATAGGAGGCTTATCAATAAACTCAACAGCCTGGGGATGGGTCCCAACGTGCTAAACTGGATCAGAAACTGGTGGACAGACGACAGAAGGTGGTGGTAAATGGACGCACTTGGATGAAAAGATAGTGATTAGTGGCATACCCCAGGGATCACCTTTGTGAGTGATATTGCTGAATGACTGAATGAAAAAGTCTGTCTTTTTGCAGATGACAAAAATTACAACTGAGTGGACTCTCCTGAGGGAGTGGATAACATGAGGAAAGATCTACAAAAGCTAGAAGAATGGTCTAATGCTTGGGATGCATAAATCCAAGGAAATTGTGTGCAACAGGGGGTGAGAGGTTGGTGTGCACAGACTAGGAGAAGAACCTCGGAGTGATTGTTTCTGAGGATCTCAAGGTGACGAAACAGTGTGACAGGGTGGTGGCCAAAGACAGAAGAATGCCAGATTGAATACAAAGAGGAATTACCAGAAGAAAGGAGAAGGTACTAATGCCACTGTACAAGTCGCTGGTGAGGCTTCACTTGGAATACTGAGTTCAGTTTTGGAGACCATATCTCGCAACGGATATAAACAGACTAGAAATGATTCAGAGGAAGGTGACCAAAATGATTTGGTGCCTGCGCCAGAAAACATTTAGGTCTTCAAGTCTCTTCTCAAATATGTATACTCTAAAGGAGAGTAGGGACAGGGGAGATATGATACCCTTTAAGTATTTAAAGGTCTGTATTAATGAACAAACAAACCTTTTTCAAAGACTGGGAAACTGCAAAACTAGATGGCATTACATGAAGCTGCAAGGGGTTAAATTTGAAAGGCAATGTCAGGAAATACTTTTTCAATGAAAGGGTGGTGGATGCTTGGAATGCCCTCCTGATGGAAGTGGTGGGGGCAAATACAGTGAAGGAATTCAAAGTGGCATGGGACAGACACAGCGGATCCCTTTATAGCAGTGGAAGGCAGTGTATGCAAATAGAACTCATGAATATTCATTAGGGACATCATGAAAACCAGCCAGGTCTGCAGCCCTCCAGGACCGGAATTGCCCACCCCTGCTTTATAGCAACAGGATAAAATAAAAATAACCTTTACTGTCTCAGTTATCTCAACAAATAGGGGTGATCTGCATGGAGCGGTGGGTATACCCCTAAACAAAGGCATGGGGAGGAGTGACCTGCACAGAGCGGCAGATGCACCTACTCTTGCCACCTTGCTGGGCAGACTAGATGGATCATGATGGTCTTTATCTGCTGTCATATACTAGTAAAAGCTGTTAGGGTTACTGGGTTTAAAAAAATGTTTAGACAAGTTCCTTTTATTAAAGAGGTCCAGGAACATTCACTGCTTGCCCAGGGATGAGCATTTTGGAATCTATGTACCTTTTGGGAACCTAATAGGTACTTGTGACCTGAACTGTTGGAAATAGGATACTGGGCTTGATGGACCTAGGTCTGACCCAGTATGGCATTTATTATGTTCATGGATTGGTGACTGAAAAAACACACTGCATGCAGCAGCCTGGATAGTATGCTAGTAGATGGGTTTGCTTGCTGTATGACCAGGGCAGGGTCTCTGGACTGGTTGCAACAAAAATAGCAGCCTTGCTGGTTCTATGGCAGACTGGGGACTTAAGAGCAATATGTTTGAAGATTATTGAAAACCAAAGGCATAGAGAAGTAACCTGCACTGCACCACACATTCTACCCCAACAACTCGACTGGGAGAACTCGGTGGACCATATATATGTCTTTATCTGCCATCATCCACTATATCATATGCTAGAAGCTAGTGACAGATGTAGGTGATACCTTTTTATTGGACTAGCTTAGCATAACTTATTTACTATCTCTTCTTTCCACAGACACAGGTGAACTAACACAGCAACCACAACAGTCTGCGAAGAGTTAAAATTCTGTCCACCTATAAAGGCCATTGGTAAAAATCTAATGGACAGTTCTCCCACCCTTAAAAATGTCACAGTGAGTGTGCAATGTGTGTGTGCGCAGACTATGTGACGCCGTACACTTAACATTTAAAGGGCTTCTAACCTATAATCTGCCGGTTTTGACGTGCTCTGTGTGTTTAAAAACATTTTCATTTCCTTTGTGTTCCTGTTGAGTGAAAGTGTCACGTCACCCTTAAGAGTTCATGCACAAGTGGAAACCAGAGTACACGTGAGGCTGGCAGTGGGGCAAGTTTGGTATGTGTGTGGGAGGGGGAGAGAGAGACAAAGTATCTCCAGAGGTGAAGCCAGTTGTGGTGATGGGAGTCAGTAAGAGGCAGGTGTTGTAAGCAGATCAAGGGGGAAAGATTTGACAGCAATAGCAGCTAATAAAGAAGCCTGAGAAAAGTACGTCTCTGTGTGGTGGTAGCAGATAAAGAGGGTCCAAGGAGAGGTGGGAGCAACAACTGAGGGTACAAGGGCTTGAAGATCAGTAACTGGACATCAGTGGGGCAAAGGGTGTAGTGATAATGGAGGTGACCCAAAGGAGGCAAGCAGAACCATACCAAGCTAGCAATGTGTTGGTGAAACTGGTGCCCTCCCCCCACCCACTGCATGAAGTAACTTGCTTCCGTCAGGCTTCCCGGAAGTCCAGTGATGACATCAGTGCCCTTTATATACTTGTGCCCTGTGTGGCCGCACCGTTCACGCAGCCCTTGATACAGCCCTGGCACCAAGAAAAGGTGAGAGCAATTGGAAGCTGAAAAGAGGGCCCTGGCAATTGGTAGGACTCTATGAGGAAACAGCAGCTCTCAGGTCTCAGAGAATGTTGTACTCTAATGTCACCGAGAAAGATGCATCTTGGGATAAAGTCCCGATAACAGCAGAAAGGAGGCAGCAAGATGGCTGCATTATGCCGATCCTGAGAATTCGTAACAGAAGCACTCTTTCAAAATATACTCAGTAAGAAATTAAAAATAAAATTGCTGTTTGCAATATGAGAATTTGCACAGATGGCACCGCTTGTCAAATTGACACAAGGACTTGGCTCTTGGAGTGAAGGATGAGATGCGTTCCAGCACATTCACAACTACAACGCCATCTAATGACCAAATCCTCAATCCGACAGAGCTCAGTTTTTCCCCAAGTCTTTCAATTCACAGGCTAGAGAAGCCATGGGAATGGAAACATTGTTCATATTTCAAGCTTCTGATGGTTCAGCCTCTCTTAATGCTACTGTGTGTCCAGTACATACTAGGAGCCCAGGAATCAAGTCATCACAGTATCAACTGCAGCCTTGGGTCTGACTCAGCTCGCATTTGGCTCATAGCCAAACAGTATAGCCAACTCCTAGAGGGAGAAATAGTGATAACTGACTCAGGACACAAATTCTGAACAGCAGCGAGAACAGGTTTTGAAATCTTAAGATCCAGATGTACTAAAGCATAGGTGTCAAACTCTGGCCCGCGGGCCAAATTTGGCCCGTAGTGTAATTATATTTGGCCCGCGAGGCTATACCAAATGACTACTAGAGCTAGCCCGCCGGTATTATACAGCGCATTCATTCATCGCTAATACTACAAATCCCATAATGCCTTGCTGTTGTTTTGGCGCGTCAATCAGGACAGGTCCCAGAAACGCCCTCTCCTGTGTGACAGAAGTCATAGCGATCTCAAGCTACAACTGTCACTGTGGAACCCCTTCCCAAAAATGGCAAAAAGAAAGGCAGACAACAGGAACTTTCTGGACAGGTGGGAGACAGAATATTTGTTTACATATGTAAAAGACAGACCTGTTTGTCTGATTTGTGGAGTCAACGTGGCTATAACTAAGGAGTATAACATTCGACAACACTATGAAACAAAACACCATGACAAGTACAAGGACCTGGACATGACTCAAAGGAGCCAGAAAGTGGAGGAGATGAAAAGAAGTTTGGTTTCACAACAGAATATGTTCAAAAAAGCCACATCACAAAGTGAGGCTGCTGTAAAGGCTAGTTATATTGTGGCAGCAGAGATCGCAAAATCAGCCCGGCCCTTTAATGAGGGAGAGTTTGTGAAAAAGTGCATGTTGAAAGTTTGTGACATCGTGTGCCCAGAGAAAAAGCAAGCCTTTTCAAACGTGAGCCTGAGCAGAAACACAGTAGCTGATCGCACATGTGATCTTGCCACCAATCTGTATGACCAGCTTTTGGAAAAGGGAAAAGATTTCGTTGCATTCTCCCTTGCTGTGGATGAGAGCAGTGACACATCTGATACTGCTCAGCTGTCAGTCTTCATCCGTGGAGTGGACTCAAATATGTGTGTTACGGAGGAGCGATTGGGATTCAAATCAATGCATGGCACAACCACAGGAAAGGAAATTTTGAGGAGGTTTCCAAATGCGTAACTGAAATAAAGCTGCCGTGGGATAAACTCGTGGGATTAACGACAGATGGTGCGCCAGCGATGTGCGGTTAAAACAAGTGGACTGGTGGGCAGGGTCCGGGAGAAGATGCAGGAAGAGAACTGTGCAGGTGAACTAACTGTTTATCACTGCATCATACATCAGGAATCATTGTGTGGCAAAGCCCTAAAGATGGAACATGTTATGACCACAGTAACACAAGTAGTTAACTTTATAAGAGCCAAAGGTCTGAATCACTGCCAGTTTAAGTCTTTTCTGGAGGAGTGTGGTTCGGAATACGCAGACGTGCCGTATCACACAGAGGTGAGATGGTTAAGCCGAGGAAAAGTACTGAATAGATGTTTTGAGCTGCATGAGGAAATATGTCAGTTTCTGGAAAGCAAAGGGAAGGACACAGCAGAGCTTCGGGAGAAAAAGTTTCTGTGTGAGCTGGCCTTTCTGTGTGACATCTCGAGCCATCTCGATGCGCTGAACCTGCAGCTTCAGGGGCGGGGGGCGCATCATCACAGACATGTACGCTGCAGTGAGGGCTTTTAAAACTAAACTGTGCCTGTGGGAGAATCAGATGCTGCAAGGAAACCTTGGCCATTTTCCCTGCTGCCAAACCATGAAAACGCAGTTCTTTACCAACTTGTTCCCATGCGCACAGTTTGCTGAAAAACTCAGTGTATTCGGCGCTGAGTTTAGCCGGCGATTTGCCGACTTTGATGTCCAGAAATGTAGGTTTGAACTGCTCAGTAATCCCTTTGCAGTTAATGTGGAAAACGCACCAACCAACCTCCAAATGGAGCTAATTGAACTCCAGTGTAATGACACGCTGAAGTCAAAGTATGATGCTGTGGGCGCCGCCCAGTTTCCACAGTTCATCCCTGACACAATGCCTCAGCTCCGCACCCAAGCTGCTCAGATGCTCTCCATGTTCGGCAGCACTTATCTATGTGAGCAACTTTTCTCCTCGATGAAGATGACCAAAACATCTCACAGGAGACGTCTGACTGATGAACACCTTCGCTCGATACTGAGGATTTCCTCAGCTCAAAGCCTGAGCCCAGACATTGATGAACTATCATCCAAGAAGAGATGCCAGGTATCTGGCTTGGGCACATCAGATTAGATCAGTGTGCAGCAAACTGAGCAATAATTAACGTTTTCTTTATGCACTTTTTCTTGCTACTCCAAGACATGGGCTTGAATGGTTGATTAATTTTATTATTGTTATTTTATTTTAAAAATTATTATTTATTATTATTTAAATCTTATTTAATAAATGAATGTCATTGATGTTTTTTTTTATTTGAAATTGGTTTTTGCATATCTGAACTATTAAGTTATAAATTGTATAGTAATAAGTGTTGCTTCATATTCAATGTTAAAGCAAATCTTGTTTGGGTCCATATTAAAAGGTTCATTTGTTCAATGCTGGCCCGCGACTTTGTTCAAGTTTTACATTTTGGCCCACTGTGTATTTGAGTTTGACACCCCTGTACTAAAGGATTTCTCCTGCCTTGTTTCCGAAAGGAATATTTAACCTTTGACAGTGAAGACCAAATGTAGTATTTATAATTACACGTCTGCTGAAAAATTCTGAATTAAAATCTGCTAGGAGTCCCATAAGAACAACAGAAAGAAAACAGATTAACCTACTGAACATATTTACTAATATTTTCTATAAATAATAAATGTATTTTAAGTGTTTTTATACTGTAGTGCTATTTGCAGTATTTATTGTTATGAATTTGTATGTTATGCTGTACTAATTTGTAATTTACTGTATTTTTGTGTTAAGCTCCAGTAACATGCACCGACAACGGGTTATCCTGTTGAAATGCATACTCCAAATTATGTTAGATTGAAGCTAATCTGACTTAAGGTTTGAGCCCTCACTATGGTGCCCATCTCTATTTTCTATACCAGTGGCTCTGACCCCAGTCCTCAAGGGCTGCCTGGTCAGTCTAGTTTTCAGGCTATTTACAATGAATATATGTGAAAGATTTGTATGCAGTGGAGCAGTGCATGCAAATCTTATCTCCAGCATATTTATAGTGGATATCCTGAAAGCTCGACTGGACAGGCAGTCTCTGATGACAGAGTCTATAAATCTCAGGCGCCGTGCCTACCCCGATGTCCTTCCTGTGCCACTGCAGCTGCCGAACAGCTCTTCCTGCACCCACGTGGCTTTCAGTGAGCTCAAGCAATGTGGTGCCTGAAGTCCCATGCTAATTTCGTAAGACCATTGTGGGATTTCAGACACCACGTGGCTCAAATTTAAGTCGTGTGGGTGCAGGAAAGAAAAAAATTAATAGGAAGCGGCCGTCATGCAGACAGATCAGTCAGCACTGGGGGGGGGGGGGGGGGGGTAGGAGCATTGGGAGCCAGCAAGGGGAGGGAAGGAATAGCTGACTCAGACCAGCAGTGTTGGGGAGGGGGGGGGGGCGGCAGGGTGGTGTGACTGGTTAGCTGGGTGGGAGAAGGGGATAGACCAATGAGAACAATGCCGATGATGACTGTGCATGGATGACTAGTTAGCTAGGGGATTGAGACTAGTGGCAATTGGGGTGGGAGGTTGAGAGAGGAAGACTGATGGAAACTAGGAGAGGGAAGGAGACTGGAGAGAGGGGAGACTGCTAAGAACAGGTTGAGAGGATGAGAGAGACTGTGTGAGAAAACCAAGTGGAAGAAAGGGGAAGCGACAATGCATTAAAGGCCTGATTTAGTAAACTGTTTTCCCTCCAATAAATACAGAATGGGAAAACAGTTTCAGTAAATAAGTCCCTAAAGCACCCGCAGCAGGCCCTAGAGAGGGAAGCCCCTCCAAAACGTAGCTTTCTAGTGGCTGTCTTCTATCTAAACTTAACCACTGACTCCCCTCCCCTTCACCCTCTGTAAGGATGACAGATGTTGAGAGTGCTCTCATCCACTGGCTCCCGAGTTTTTGAACTTGTGCCTAAATTCAAAGAAAATCTGTCACAGTCTATCCTACAAGATTTGACAAAAATAACTCTCAAAATAAAACACACCAGCCCCATGGGCATAAAACTAGTTAATCTATTGAGGAAGGAGTGGCCTAGTGGTTGGTACAAGTTACCTCAGGCCGGAAGGTCAGGGGTTCAAATCCCACTAGAGAACAGCAACATTGGGCTGGAAGGACTGGGGTTTCTACTCCCACAGGTGCTCCTTGTGGTCTTGGGCAAGCAACTTAACCCTCCATTGCCTCATGTTCCCTGTAAAATAGTTATCTCCAAGTTATAATGCCCTGTTCAATGTAATTCCAGTTTGTTCAATGTAAAACCGCCTTGATATCATGAAAGGCAGTATATAAGAAATGTTAAATGTTAGACATAATGACTACTTTAGCATTTAGACTAAGCAATCATAAGAAATGCCGTACTGGGTCAGACCAAGGTCCACTAAGCCCAGTATCCTGTTTCCAACAGTGGCCAATCCAGGTCACAAGTACCTGTCATATTTCCATAGGTTCCACAATGGTTGTCCCAGGGTAAGCAGTGGATTTCTCAAGTCCTCTTTAATAATGGTATATGGACTTTTCCTCCAGGAACTCATCCAAATTTATTTTGAAACCAGCTACACTAACAGCTTTTACTACATCATCTGGTAACGAATTCCAGAGTTTGATTACTCGTTGAGTGAAAAAATATTTTCTCTTATTAATCCTAAATGGGCTACACTGTAGCTTCAATGAGTGTCCTCTAGTCTTTCTACTCTTTGAAGGAATAAAACAACCGATCTACATTTACCCATTCCACTCCATTCATTAATTTATACCCTAGTCTCACAGAGGGTCCCAAACAGTTTCCTTACATGCACATAAAATGAGTGATTCTCAAAATTAAAACGCTACAGAATAAGAAATTCTCACCAAAATTTACGACTTCATTTTGTCATACAAAGACCACACGTGCCACCATAATAAGCCATACACTGGAGCTGTGCACTGAAGCTCAGCTGTACACAGTTCTTTAGCACATGCATTAAAAAAAATTGTTTATACCCAAGGCAGTAAAAAACAAACTATATGCAAGCGATGTGCATAAAACATGGAAGAGTGTACCGATTGCTATGGAAAACATGCATACACAAGGCATGCGTTAGCAACAAAATCAACATTTTGGGCTGAAATTGTTCTCGGACCTGAAGGAGCATGCACATCAGATGTATGTATCGAGAATGTACGAGTATATTCTGCACATTAAAGATATCCTGTAGAGTTCTGCAGTTGAACGCATTGTTCATCATTTTACAATCACAATACCTCCCTTTAACCCTGCATTTTGAAACCCGATCACCTCATCTCTTCACCCCCCTACTGTTTTCTTTTTTGATCCATCTCCTTCAATAAAACAAGAAAGTATTTGCAGGTACTTCAGGCGCACTTGCAAAGAGAAGAAAGAGGCATGAAACCCTCTGATGCCAGCCACAGAACGACGAGCTACTAGACCCGGCACTGAAAGCCCTGCTGTTACACAGTGCACTCAGCCATCAGCTCTTCTGAACACTTCATTGCATCCGGGTTTAACAGTTAATCCCTTCATTACCACTGGACTTAAATGAGCAGTGCACTGATGTCTATGCAAGTCTCTGCACGGTTTTCTTGTGTGCTAAATTCCTTTCTGCAACGGGTGCAAAGAGCCCATGCTAAGCTCTGCACTAAGTCTCCTGCACTTTATTACAATGGTCCCTGTTGTTAATCAGTCCCTGGGTTCCCCATTGAAGCCCTGGTCAAGGGCAATCAGTATCCAAAGCAGAGGCTGAATAGGAGATGTACGAGGTGGAAGAGATATCAGCCAGATTCAAATAGTGTTTGTTCTGGAGGAAGCTGCTCACATCATCGTCCCCCTCCCCATTTCAGAAAGCACACGCTGCAAGGCTAGTTTCTGGATTACCAAAATGAATATGTATCAATGGATCTGCATGCAAATCTCCCATATGCATATTCACTGCCAATATCCTGAAAGCCAGACTGGCTGGGTGCGCCCCAAGAACTGGGCTGACAGCCAATGCTTTATGATAGTTATTTGGTCCTTTCTTCTTTTTGTGTCTATCATGTGCTCCATTGGTTCTTGAGCTCAAAATGACCGAGAACATGTGTGAAGACGAGACAACTTTACCTTATGCATTTTAAATGCTGGCAAAGCCCCTCCGTCACTAGTCACAATACCGGCACTCTCTTGACCTCTGAAAGCAAAAGAAATCCTTTGTTACTATATTCAAATACATTCAAGCAATCAAGATATAAAAGGAACATCCTCCATTCTATCTGTCTAGATTTTATTTAAGCTTCAATATTAACGAAATAAGAGGAAACAAACTAGCACACATATCAACTTGAGACATGAAGTGTGGATGAATCCATACTCGGGGGAGAAGAGCATCCTCTTTGTGATATGTCGACTACACCTGGCTGCAGACGCAATGTGTTAGCAACAAAGAAACACGCGGTAAGGAGCAAACCTCCACAGTATCTGCAGGGGGCGTTCCCAGGAGAGGTCCTACCAATACCACAGAGGTTTAAAATTTCCCACAGAGACCCCATGTTTCCCATTTTGGCAAATACCGTGGGAAAAGTCCCGCAGTGCCTGCCAAAGCAGTTACCACGGGTCCCTGCGGTCAATCCATGGGGAGGGATGGCAGCGATCGGGTGCACGGAGCTTTCAGCAGCTCTATGGCCCAATTGCTCCCATGCCCTCCCTAATCGCAGCGATCATGTCTGCCCCTGTCACCATATTGTCAGTGCCAAAGTTATATAAAAAAACACCTCTGTGGGCCCCTCTTCAGCAACAATCCCCCTGGACAATTCCCGGATCCCCATCGGAAGCTGTCCAGGGGGAAAAATCAGGTCCTCAGAAAACGCACCATCCTCGCAAAAGACCAAGAAACACAGTGAGCAAGAAGTAAACTAATAAAGTCCATTTATTGACATTCAGCGCTGAATGTCAATAAAAGGACTTTTTTTAGTTTATGTCCCGCTCTCTGTGTTTCAGTGGGGAAATTGGTGCACCTCTCGATGTTAACACACTCTGGGCTAGGCAGTCAGCTACGTCCCTCCCCCCCCCCTGTACATACCTTTAAGGGTTGGGGGGCCCGTGAGTACTCCACTCTCCCATCGCCCCTTCCAAACAAAACAATCCCGGCTACAAGCCAGAAAAGGGAGGGCCCCCAATGCCCCCCCCCCAGTTTACATCCACGGTGATCTGAGAACAGAGTAAGAGCACTCCTCCTCTGCTGGGGCACCGGGGATTTTGTTTCTGTCATGGGGTTTGTGTCCTGGGGGAGGGGGGCACCGGCACCGGCATTGAGGGCTTTCCCTGATGCCTGGATCATCTGAAGTGGATACAGCTGTTTCTTTTTTTCTCCCGTGGCTGTGAGACAGAAAATGACCCTATTTAACGTCTACGTAGTGACCCACGCTGGCAGCAAACAACACAGCCGCAGGATAAAAAAGAAACCATTCCAGCAGGTCTTTACTCCCGTGGCTGTGCAGAAGTGAGTCAGGCTTCAGTCCCCACCAGCTCCCCCTCAAGCCAGTCAGCCAGAACAGGGCCCCCCCCCCCCCGAGGTGTGGGGCTATGTGTACGTGTGAGGGGGATGGGGAGCCACTGCCACTGGGACTGCTATGGGCGTTAGAACAGGAAATGGGCTAAATGTTGGAGGATGGAGGAACTGGAGGAACACTGGGGGGGGGGGCTAAGACTGGAAATGGGCTGATGCTAGGGGATATGGAGCCTGGGACTGCAAGGGAGATGAGGATGGGAGGGACTGGAGAAGGATTGATACTGGGGGGAGAGGGGGCTAGGACTGGACATGAGCTGATACTGGGGGATGAGGGGACTGGAAGGCAGCTGATGCTGCGAGGGACTTGAACTGGAGGAGGACTGATACTGGGGGGCTAGGACTGGAAATGGGCTGATGCTGGGGTATGGGGGATTGGAAGGGAACTGATGCTGGGAAGGTTGGAACTGGAAGGGTTAGGGCTAGGAGGAGAAAAAAAAGAAACTGGGGGAACAGATTTTGTGTGGGAGGGAAGAAAAAAGGTCATACGGAGGGAAGAGTTGAAAGAAGGGCATAAGAGTGAATGCTAGGGTAAGAAGAAGGAAAGGCAGAGTTAATGAATATCTAAGAAGGAGGCAACTGGGTGGTGGAAGGGATCTAGGAGGCACAGAGGGGAATAAGAGGCTAGCGAAGGAGTGAGATGAGAAACGGGGGAGCTGGGCTGGAGGTTAGAAGAGGAGATGGAAAGTTGCTAGGTAAAAAGTCAAAAGGGGATTGAGGATGGAGGGTTGAAACTGAGTGGATGAATGAGTAAAGAAAGAAATTGAGAAAAGAACAAAAAGCAATAGATCAGTATGTCAGAGGCAGATGTAGACAGAAAATGGAAAACAAATAGGAGAAGAGAAGAAAGGACATGGACAGCAGACAATGGAGAGTTAGCAAAAGACATGAAGAATGCAGAAGAGAGAGACTGTGGCAATTGCGACCGAAAAATAAAATGCCCAAAACAAAAAGGTAGAAAAAATATATATATATTTTATTTTGAATTTATTAACTGGACTATGTCCACTCTAGGAAATATGCTCTGTGTCTTTGCGCTTTGTTTAATATAAGAGGAAATTAATTTCATAGTTTAATTCTTCCAGTGTTGTGATGCATTCAAAATGGCTTTTGAGGTTCCCAATTCAATTATTGTCTTCATATTTTTAAATTGCAATCCCTTGTTCTGTATTTTTGACGGCCTGTCTGTTTTGTCATATGACTGACCTGTGCTATTCTGTTCATCTAGTTTTTGTGTAGTACACCTACTTATTCTCTTTTCCCAGTAAGATGCATTGGTTTAATATTTGTAGTGGTACCTTTTGATAAATAAGGTTAGGTGCTCTGTGAGTTCTGGTAGTGCTGTTATGATGTGGCAGGTTTACTATGGGTTCTAAATGAGCAGGGTCTTGTAGTAATGCATCTGGCAGTTTGCACCGGATGATAGTAGTGCAGAAATATGGTAGCCTCTATCCTCACTGTACATGCAAATGCTTTTCAGACACTCATTAAGAGGCAGGTTTACCAGAGGTTAATGTGCTTTCACAAATTTGAATGTGTGCTAAGTGCAGCAACACCCATTTATGTCTATGGGTACAGTGGCAACACATTAACATTTAGCAAACATGCCCCTGTCATTGTTAGGAGTGGAGGAGTAGCCTAATGGTTAGAGCACTGGCTTGGCAAGTCACTTAACCCTCCATTGCCTCAGAAAAATCCAAGTTATCAATATTCCTGTTTAATGTACAGTACCAAGTTTAAGTTATAATGTAAACCAGTTTGATTGAAATGATAAAGCAATCTAAAAAAAACCTGTTAAACAAACAAACAAACAAATAAATAGAGAGGCTTGTGAAGGACTCCTTTAAAAGCCATTTAAAATTTTAGATGGGCAGCATATACATTTTAAAATAAAATAAATTAGATTTATACAAATGAGGCTCAGTGGACATGCAAATATCTATGCAAATGAGGCCCCACAATTAGTCTCCACACATGGCCCCACAACACCCTTGGGCAGCCCCTGCAGATGGGGACAAGGATGTGTCTAACACAAAGACTATATAAACTATACAAATGAGCTGACAAGCTCTCCGAGTCCTCTCCTTTAAAAGCTCCCCACATACGAGATGTGACAAAAAAGAAACAAGACTGTGGCAGCCACGCCCATGACTCAATGCCAATTGGCTAACCGCTTATGCCACTGTATTGTGCAACATCTCGCCACTATTCTGCTGTAATATTTTTCATCACACTCACTCTGTTTTTCTTTTTCAGGGTTTTTTGTAGCACACTGCTCCATCGCTTTGTCACACAACTGGAGGTGGCAGAAATTTCTGGTTAAGTTGGAGAAGGGCCCAACTGAGTGTCTCCACAAGGCTTATGGAGAAGAAGCAATGTCAAGGCCGCGAGAGGCACAAACGCTTCAAGACTGGCCGCGAGGAGGTGGAGGATGACTCCAAGTCAGGTCGGCCTTCCACCACAAAGACGGCTGAGAACATTGACCGAGTGTACCAGCTGGTGCAGAGTGATCGCAGATGACAGCTGAGGAACTTAGCCTGAACAGGGAGTCAGTGCGGACCATCTTGGTGCAGGAGCTGGGTATGCAGAAGGTGTGCACCAAGATGGTGTCCAACCTTTTATCAGACAACCAGAAGGCACACCAGGTCAATGTTTGTCGAGACTTCCTAGAGAAGATCGGAGAAGATCCAGAGTTTGTTGGCTGAGTCATCACAGGAGATGAGACTTGAGTCTTCCAGTATGACCCTGAAAGCAAGAGACAGAGCCTGCAGTGGAAGACTCGACTGTCACCCAGACTCAAGAAGGCACGCATGTGCAAATCAAGGATCAAGGTCATGCTGATCGCATTCTTTGATCAGAAGAGAGTGGTCCATCATGAGTTTGTGCCTGAGGGTCAAACAGTCAACCGGCACTTCTACCAGCAGGTCCTCAATTGCCTCCATTACCGGGTTCGGAGCAGCAGGCGGGCTCTGTGGAGAGACAAGTCGTGGCTGCTCCACCATGACAACTCGCCCGCACACACCGCGCTCAGTGTGAGGCAGCTCTCAACCACCCTCCTTATTCCCCAGATTTCGCACCGTGCGACTTCTGGCTCTTCCCCAGGCTGAAGACTGTGCTCAAAGGAACTCATTTTGCCTCTGTAGAAGAGATCAATGTCACTGTGACGAGGGAGCTGAGGGACCTCAAGTTGGAGGACTTTACGGAGTGTTCCGTACGTGGCAGAAGTGCATTAACTCGGGGGGGGGGGGGGTTACTTTGAAGGGGACAATGCGTAATTTCTCTGTAGATTTTGTAATAAAACATTTATGGGACAGTCTCAACTCATATATAAATGTGGAATACCCTACTTATAGTGTTGTATCGTATTTGGTGGTGAGGAGAATGAGGTGTAAGCACATTTGAAAATACCTATGACAAGGAACACAAAAAATAATAATCATCTAAAAAAAAACAAACAGTCCAAACAAAAACTGAATATTGTACTTTAAAGTATTTAGTTTACTTTACCTATGCAAAACGCCTCTCCATCGTCCACTTTCTTATCCCTTGAGAGGAGTTTAAGAGATAAGCCCAACGGCCTTTCTATGTTTTACAGATTTTGGAAGAAATGGATTAAATTTCATTCACCACAAATTCTTATAAATTTGACTTGGTGCAAAAAACGTGCAGTGCTCCACAAGAAAATGCCAATGCATTACAAGGTAGTGAATGTTCTTGAACCTAAAACTAGATAATCTACTTAGAAAGATAAAGACTTTATGGCCAAATAATGCCCTCTGTGATACCGAAGGCCCTACACTTAATTATCACCAGCAAGCTTCACTAATGAATCCGATTTATCATTACCGACCTCTTCCCGCTTCTACAGCTACCTGGAGCTTTTTCGTTACGAAAAGAGAATTGGTCTGATCATATGACTTTTCGGATCTCCTAACAAACCATACTACATTTAGCATGGCACAACAGCCCGTTACCGAAGAGCAGTCAGACTAGGGTAGCTTTGTAAAGGCAGCTCGGGATCCAGCTGCACGAAAGCGGGTCCAAAGCAAGTGCAACATGTGGGAGCCCCAATCTCTCTCGCGCGATCATCATTTCAAAACAATCTCTCCAATGCATCTCCCCCACCCTTGCGTGGTGCAGCAGCAGCCGTCGCGCATGAGAGAATGTGGCGATGCCTGGAGAGAAGAGGAGAGCAGGGCCCCGGCCCGATCCCGGCTCTTACCTGTGCTGCAGCCCCACCAGCCCCAGGGTGATGACATGCGGCACGTCCAGCTGCGTAGGCCACTCTCCGGCCGTGATGCAGCCGAAGAGCCCGCACTCTTCTCGGATGCCCAGCTCCTCCAGCTCCATGCCTGCCGTACACACACGTGCAGCCCCTGTGCCGGCACTTCCTCCGGCCCGACTCCGCCTCCCGCCCCTCCCCCGGGCGTGTCCATGTGCGCCGGATGGAGTGGGGGTGCACTTACAGGAAGGAAACCTTCGAGGTTATTTGGCGCTGCGGTCGAAGGCGCTTTGATTCCGCCTCGAGGGCCGCGTCTTAATCGAGGTGGTGTTTGGTCTTCTCGGCCGGTCTGACCCGGCTTCCCCCGCCCCGTATGCTCCAGGTCTTGGTGTGGTCCTGCTTCCTGCCTCTCCTCCGTACAGGGCAGCTGCGAGGCTATTGAGCTCCTTGGGGCTTAGGCGAACCTTCAGTCGTTCGTTGCTTACCCGTAGAGATTTTGATAATTAAATGTTATAATCGTGATCCTCCCGATGCAGTGCTGTACACAGACAGTCCCTGCCCGATAGAGCTTACATCCCTCCTGGAACGAGATGGAAAAAAATAATAATCGAACATCATATTTTTAAACATGAAACTGCAGTGTATGTGCCCCTCTCCCTTCAGGTGAAAAGATGCGTCGATAGCTCTTTGCGTTTGTGTGGTTACAGAGCCGTGCAGGGACATTAGGTGCCCTAGGCACCTCTCATTCTTGCTTCTCCCACCCTTACCCAAGGCTGCCCCTAGAGTTCATTCAAAGTGTTGGCAGCCTGAGCAAACCACCTTAAGCCTTGTGCCCTCCCCCTTGCTGTCAGAATGCCCTGCCCTGCTCTGCTCTGCTGCCTTAGAAGATGAATGACTCGTTTGCTTAACGGTTGGGCCAACCCTGCCACAGCTCTCTGGGACCAGTCAAGGCCTTTTTATATATGGGCAAAAAAAAAGGTGGTCTGAGCATGGACAGTGCCAGCACACTACATAGAGACATGAGGGGGAGGGAGCAGCCGTCATCAGTGTAGTTTGGCGGGGGCAGGGGTAACAGATCACCATTAATGCCAGCAACATTTAGGAGCTGCCTGCTTCCCCCCTACACCCATGGTGGCCATTTTGTATATTCCTTCTCCTGTCTGGCTGGGCTGGCATTAGGTGTCCTTGCTGCACAGATACAGCCCTCATTTTGTTTCTGGAGGAGGGTCAACAAATGAGGTTGAGGAAGCAAGAGGCAGACCTGGCCTTTCGACAGAGTGCAGCTTGTGGATGGTGGGGCAAGCCACAAATGTTCATGGTATGTCTGTGATAGACAGCCATTCACCAGCAGAGGCTGAGTGTGAGTGAGAATGTGCAGTCACTTTAGTGCCACCAGCAGAGTGTGTGTAGTGCTATGCAGAACAGTGCAATCCATTTATTTATTTATTTATTTTAGTTTCTTATATACCGCACTTTTTGAGATCAGCGCGGTTCACAGGGAACAATAACAAAACCAGAACAACAGGCTGTTCGGTATTACATATAACAGGGGTGACAACTTGGTTCAAACTGGGAGAACTATATACATGGAATATGTAGTCTGTTAACTAGATAACATAATCGAACTATGTACATGATTTAGCATGGTTGTTGGGCGAGAATGAAGCAGATTTCAGGCAGGTAGCAGGCCAGGTCCAGCCTAGAAACAACTAATCCATTACAACTCTGCCTGAAGACCTAAACAGGTGTGGGAGCACTAGAGAGCAATCTCAGTGAGACATGTTTCTGACATCACTCATGGAAGCATGTGCATACAGTGTGTACATTTTTTTTGTAGGGGGGAGGAAATATGTTTTGGGAGGAGTGGCCTAGTGATTAGGACATGGTACCTCAGGCCAGAGGGCCAGGGGTTCAATTCCCACCTGGGACAGCAATCCCAGACCAGAGGGACTGGGGTTTCTAGTCCTATAGGCACTCCTTGTGGCCTTGGGCAAGCCACTTAACCCTTTGTTGCCTCAGGTACACACAAATTGTGAGCCCTTTGGAGAGAAGGGAATGTATCCAGCACCTGTTTGTACTGATTACATAATGTAAACTGCTTTGATTGAAGGATAAGGCAGTATAGAAAACAGGTTCAATAAATTAAAAATGTCCTTGAAAAACCTCACTTCTTCCTCTGGGGTCAGTCAGTGCAAACTGTTGGGTTGGGTCACAGACACAATCAGCTGTGGCCCAGGCAACATTTGGCATGCAGAGAGAGAAAAAGATTGAAAGATGAAGGGAGAGAGGAGGATCAAGACCGAGCTAAACTGGGTGGGGAGTATAGATGAAGTAGCTGGGTGGAGAAAGAGAGAACGAGGAAGAGGGCAGTGGGATTTACAGACTGGGCAGGGGATGTAGTAAGGAAGCATGGGGCTGGCATTTCAGTGGGAGAGTAGAAATGTAATTGGGGGTGGGGAGTAGGCATTAGAAGAAGATACTTGGTTTTAAGAGGGAGTTTTCATGTTTTAGTTGGGAATGTTTGCTTTATTGTGGGGATGGGGAGGGAGTGAATAATTTTGCATATATGCTTTTCCTTCCCATCCTGCTATGATCTTCCTTCTCCACTACCAATGGAAAAAGCATTTACTCAGTAGAGAAGGGGAGTAGAATATAAGAGTTGAGAGAAAGCAAGAAAGACAAATCTTATAAAACTAAAATGGTGTAAAGTTTCTCTGTTTCTTCAATGGAAGCAGGGTTAATGTGGGGAAAACAGAAAGGATAATAATAATAATTAACATTTATAAAGCGCTACCAGTCGTACACAGCACTGTCCAGACATATAAGAGTGACGGTCCCTGCTCATCAGAGCTTACAATCTAAGCAAGACAAGAAACACACATTGCGTTACATTACACAACACTACATTACACTACATCGGGCAACAAGGGTAACATTACATTACATCATGGGATACATTTAAAGGATGCTTACATGGTGCCAAATCTCATGGTTCCGTTGCAACTGGCCAGGTCATTGGTGGAGTTTCTGGAGTGGGGAGGAGGATGTGGCTAAACCACAGTGCCCCGCCTAAGGGCCGTTTGGCATGGCCCTTAGGAGCAAGCACGCCTGGGAGAGCTTACTGTTAAAAGTGCTGCCCGGTGTTTCTTTGGCCTGATTGGCCATGCGGTGGGGAGCAAGGAGGAGCATACCTGCCTGCTCCCTTCCCCATCGCCTAGGCGCGCTTACTTTTAAAAGTGCTGCCCGGTGGAAAGGAGCCCAACCTCTAAAGTCTGCATAGGCCCCATAAGGGTAAAAGCAGCCCCGGGACCTGCAGTAGAGGCAAAGGCAATAAAACATAAAAGAAACTCAGTGCTGTGCTCTGAAAGTCCGTCTGGTCCTGCCCCCTTGATGCAGCTTCCTGCTTGCCTCAGAGGGGGCGAGACAAGCTGCACTTACAGAGCACAGCGTGCAAGGCTTCAGAAATGTCCCTCCATACTCTGTCTCTTTTCTCCAACCTCCCCATATAACATCTCTATATCTGTGACTCTGTGTCTGTGACCCATCAGTCTATATTTACCACCCCCTTTTAATACCATCACTGTCACAACACACTCAATACCACCCTACCCTCCACAATCCTACACCACAACCAAATCAAAGACCTATCCTCATAAGCCAGAAAATGTCACGGAACGTTCGCAACTCTAAACCACAGAGAACACGCAGTACTAAACCCATGGCGAGACAAAGCAAACACCAACAGGCATACCAGCTGGCGCAGGACACATACACCATCATCCTAATCAACGCCAGATCAATAAGGAACAAAACACACATCATCCACAATATCATCACAGATGAACAGCCTGACATCCTCTGCATCACTGAAACATGGGTCACTGACGCTGATTCCGCAATAATAAACCAAATAAACCCGGATACAAAATATACAACTGCCCTCGTGCCAACAAAAGGGGAGGAGGAGTCCTAATCGTTGCTAAATCCACCTTATTTCTAACTAGTACCTCCCAGAGCACAACTGAGGACATCGACATACTCAAAGTAGAAAACAATGCAATAACCATCTGTCTAATCTACAGACCCCCTTTGTCACATCACGAAACACTGGCTACAGCACCAGAAAACATCTCAACCACCGCAATAAAAAAATACCAAATCATCCTGGGAGACTTAAATTTAGCATCAATTCCACATAGGCGAACACCTTCCTAGAAGCCATGGAACAACTTGGCTACAAGCAGATAATAAGTGATGCCACCCATAACAAAGGAAACATTCTGGACATGGTATTCATACCCACCGAACAGCAACACGACAGAGGAAAAAAAACTGTAACAAAAATAACTCAAGTACCATGGTCCGACCATCACCAAATAGAACTCAAGATGCATCTGCCCTCTCTACCTAAGCACCCAAAAACTGAACAATCAACACACCCTCAAAGGAGATTCAACAAAAAAGCTCTCATAAGCTCTATCGCATCACACATAGACTTGGAACACATGGACCTCGATGATCTAATAAACAATTGGAACTCAGGAATACAAGCGATCTCAGAACCTAAATGGAAAGCCTCAACTAACACAACTAAATCCAAAACAGAACCATGGTACACCGAAACTCTGACCAGATTGAAGAGAGAACTACGAAAACTGGAGAGAAAATGGCAGCAAAGCAAAACCGTGGAACATAAAACGGAATACCTGACTCTTCTCTCAAAATAAAAAAATGAAGTCAACCTGTCAAAAAGAACGCATCACACTAATTTACTAAACAAGGCCATAAATAAGCCCAGAGAATTGTTCGAATTGGTTAAATCACTCATCAAGACCTCCCAAGATGATCACTATAACAACAAAATTAAGGCCCAAACCCTGGCAGATCACTATGCAAACAAACTAAGCCCACATGTGGCTACAAAACCCACTCAATGCCTGGGCGCAGCCCCCCCCCCCCGCGCCACAACTCAACATGGCGTCGAGCGAAACCCAAGTCAGTAATTGGAACAATTTCCGAAAAATCGAAGACCAGCATATTATGAACATAATCACTAACATTAACACCACAACCTCCCCACTGGATCCCTGCCCTGCTGCATGGGTCAAGGCAGCGAAACTAGAGATGGCCCAACACGTCTCGCATATAGTAAACCAATCACTCCAACAAGGAACCATGCCCGCGCAACTTAAGAAATCCATCATAAGACCGATACTAAAAAACAAAACACTCAATAAGGACGACCCAGCATCCTACCGCCCAATATCAAGCATAGCCCTCCTAGCGAAGATTATTGAAAAGGCAGTCCTACAACAACTGCAAGACCACCTGGATGACAACGAAACCCTAGATGATCACCAATACGGCTTCAGGCAACATCATGGGGTTGAAACCCTGCTTATTGCACTACTGGACAACCTACTCAAAGGCCTAGAAGACAAAAAGAAAATGTTTATTCTCATATTTATTGACATTTCAGCGGCATTCAATACAGTACACCATGGAACCCTCCTGAACAGAATTGAAGCAATAGGAATATCGGGAACCCCCCTAAAATGGTTCTCATCATATATAACAAACAGAATGCAACAGGTCCAGTTCAACGATGAAAAAGCAGAGGCGTTCCCCCAAACCCAGGGCATACCTCAAGGCTCAGCTCTTTCCTCACTTCTCTTCAACGTATACATGCAACCAATTTGTGAAATTTTCCAAAAGCACAAAATCAACTACCACATTTATGCAGACGATATTATGCTGTATACACAAATTGACGCAAATAATCCAAATTACATCCAACTAGAAGAATGCATAAGCGAGATGCAAACCTGGCTACAACGAAACATGGCTATAAACCATAAAAAAACTGAAGTGATGTACATCTCAAGAAAACCGGATTTCAACCCGCCTGCAACAGTCACCCTGTGCAACAATACCTACCACACACGAAGAAAGAAATAAAATATCTAGGGGTAACGCTCGATTGCGACCTAAAGATGGAAAAACACCTCCGCATAGTAAACAGGGCTATCTTCCACAAACTTAGAGTCCTGCAACCACTACGGAGCATCATTGAATCTCATGATTTCAGGACAGTAGCTCAAGCTCTCATCACACCTCATTTCGACTACTGCAACGCCATTTTACAGGGCCTTCCAAAGAAAACCCTGAACATACTGCAAATGGTGCAAAACGTGGCGGCTAGAATCATCATGAAAAAAGGTTTTGCTGAACACATCACGCCAGTGTTAATCGAACTACACTGGCTCCCCATTGTAGCTCGCATAAAATACAAAACCCTAATAACCACATTCAAACTCATCCATAACACAGCACCATCTTTCCTCTCCAACCTAATCAACACACAACCTCTCAACAGAAGCAGAAGAACCACCAATTTAAATACCCTTTGCGTACCAAAAAGTATAAGATCTGTCAAAACTGGTACAAGTAACAGAGTATACTCCTACACAGCACCCGCACTCTGGAACCAACTCCCGCCTGAGCTACGCTCTAACAACGACCTGATGGACTTTAGGAAAAAACCCAAGACATACCTATTTCAGATTTACTATAACATGATCTAGACAATGAGAACTAACCCTTGCCACCCACAGAACTAAAGATGTACATATGTGTAAAAATGTATATATGTAATTAATCTCCTCCCATCTTATGGAAGGAAAATCAAGTTACCTACTGTGTGTCGTGCTTATCCTGTAAATCACTTGTATATATTGCAATTTTTCTGTCCTGATCATACAGCTCCGACATGTAATCGAATCCGCTCCTGATCGCTGGAAGTAGTGGTATACAAATGTATGCTAAATAAATAAATAAAATCTCCTTTAGTTTATCTTCTCTCCTTCTCTTGCAGTTCCATGGCTCCACATTACCTTCTCTTAATGTTGATTCCCTAATCTTTTTCCTTTGTTCTAACATACCCAGATCTCTAGTCCTTATCACCCACTGCTAACTATCCTCACTTCTGCCATTTTGTCTTCTACCCTATCATCCGCTCTAGGCTGAATGAGAGGGAGAAAATGGTGAAGCTCATTTCCACTCTCTGAAGTATCTGCAACTGTCACCGTCGTGCTGTCTCTTCTCTCCCACTTATTCTCTTGCTCCTTCTCTTCTCATCTGGGGATATCAGTCCCAACACTGGCCCCGCTAGATTTTCACACTCTCAAGGCAGATTAATGTGCAACCCCTGAAATCTTATTCATAACCTCTTCTTTCTCCCTATTGTCTCCCTTTTTCATGCACCTTGTAGAATGCATGCTTTGTCTCCAGTAAGCTTGCCTTCATTCACAATCTCTTTCTCTCTTAACGCTCTGCATCTTCTTGCTCTCACCGAAACTTGGCTTCTCCCTGAAGACTGCTTCAGTTGCTGCCGTCTCTTATGGAGGCCACCTATTTTCCCATGCTCCTCAACCCACTGGCCATGGTGTTGGGCTTCTACTTTCTCACTCCTGCCATTTTCAACTCTTCACTCTGCCTCAGTCTCTCCTTTTCTTCTTTTGAAGTTCACTCCATCCACCTATTCACTCTACTACTAGGGTTACCAACTGACTCCCGATGCATCCAACAGGCTTGATCCAGTCCTGGGTTTACCTCATTGCATGCAGGGACATATAGTTCTTATTTCTCCATTGCACTTCATAAGAAAAACAAGACTACATGTCCCTGCATGCAGTGTGGTAAACCCAGGACTGGATCAAACCTGTCAGCATCTGGAACCAGTTGGCAATCCTATCTACTACCTCTCCAGTTAGCTGTCATTTATCGACCCCTTGACAAGTCCACCTCTACCTTTCTCTCGACTTTGATTCCTGGCTCTCCTTTCTGGATGCATCTTCCCCTTCCGTTATTCTTGGGCATTTCAGCATTCATGTTGATTACCTCACTGGCCCTTATACCTTAAAGCTCCTTTCCCTAACATCCTCTTTCAACCTCCAGCTGGGCTCTATTGCTCCTGCTCACCATTATGGCCAATGCCTTGTCCTGACTTTCTTCTCCAACTGCTTGCCCTCAAATGTCTCCATGTCAGTCCTTCCTTTATCTGACCATCACCTACTAACCTTCAGTCTTAACAACTCCCTACCTCAATCTCGCCCAATCTCCACTCTCTCGACTCTTAAGCATTCTCCACTGCTGTCTCATCATTTTCCTCCACTATGTCAACGGAATATGTTGATGAGGCATGTCTTCTTACAACACTATACTCTGCTCTGGATGCACTCGGTCCTTCTGTTCTTCACTCTGTGAGGCAAACTGTACCTCAACCCTGGCTGTCTTCAAAAACCTGCTACCTTCATTCCCGTACCTGCCCAGCCTTTAACTTAAAACCCGTACTCTTGCTGACTTCTTGCATTTCAAATTCATGCTAACCTCATTCCAGTTAGCCATAGCTCTCGCCAAGCAAGAGTACTATATTCACCTGACTAATTTTCTTTCCTCTGACTCTCGCAGCCTCTTTGCTACGTTCAACTCTCTTCTCAAGGTGCCTCAGCTTCCAATCCCTCCTTCCCTTTCTGCTCAGACTCTGGCTGACTATTTTCATGATAAAGTCCACAAGATTAGTCTTGAGTTCTCTACAGGGTCATCCCTAGACTCCTCCTTCTGCACTCCCAAATCCTTCCCTCAGCCTCTGTCACTATTTCTTCTTTTTCTAAAATCAACGAGGAAACTGCTCATCTTCTCTCCTCCAAACTTACTACCTGTTCTTCTGATCCCATTTCCACCCATTATACACTTGTCTCTTCTGCTGTCATATTCTCAGCTTATCACGTTCCACTGCAACTGTTCCTGCAGCCTTCAAACATACTGTGGTTACAGTTCTCCTCAAAAAACCTTCACTAGACCCTACCTGTCCTTTTAATTATAGGCTCCTATCCCTCTTCTCCTTTGCATCTAAACTCCTTGAATATACAGTTCACTGCTATTGTGTGGACTTTCTGTCCTCTCAAGGCCTTCTGGATCCACTGCAATATGGCTTTCATCCTCTGCATCAGGGTTTCCCAAACCTGTGCTGGGTCTCCCCAGCCAGTCAGGTTTTTAAGATAACCACTATGAATATGTATGAGAGAGATTTGCATACAATGGAGGCAGTGTATGCAAATCTCTCTCATGCATATTCATTGTGGATATCCTGAAAACTTGATTGGCTGGGAGGCAGGTTTGGGAACCCTGCTCTACATTCTACAGAAACTGCTCTTGCCAGTCTCTGATGACTTGTTCCTCATCAAATCCAAGGGCCATCCTCATCCTTCTTGACTTTTCTGCTGCTTTTGACAATGTTGATCACAACTTTCTCCTTGATACCTTGTTCTTCCTTGGTTTTAAGGACCCTGTTTTGGCCTGGTTTTCTTTTTATCTCTCCCATCGCACCTTTAATATATGTTCTGGTGAATCCTCATCTACCCCATCTCACTCTTGGTCAGGGTACCTCCTTTTCTCTCTGTACACTCAGTCTCTTGGTGCTCTCATCTCCTTCCATGGTTTTCAGTACCATGTGTATGCTGATGACTCTCAAATTTACCTCTCTACACCTGAAATCTCAGACTGCTTATCTGACTTTGCTGCCTGGATGTCCCACCACTTTCGGAAATTGAACATGGCTAAAACAGAGCTCCTTATCTTTCCCCCTAAAGCCACCTTCCCCTTCCTTTTTTCTCTATTTCTGTGGATAACACTTCTCCCTGTTTCCCCAGTTCGCAATCTTGGGGTCATTTTTGACTCTTCTCTTTCCTTCTCTGGACACATCCAATAGATAGCTAAAACCTGCTGTTTCTTCCTCTAAAACATTGGTAAAATTTGTCCCTTCCTTTCTGAACACACTACTAAGACCCTTATTCACTCTTTAGTCACCTCCAGTATAGACTGTTGCAACCTTTTGCTTTCCAGTCTCCCTCAGAATCATCTCTCTCCCTCCCTTCAGTCTGTTCAAAACTCAGCCGCATGGCTAATCTTCCACTAGACTTGCTATGCTCACATAACCTCTCTTCTCAAGTAAGTTCACTGGCTCCCAATCAGTTTTTGCATTTAATTAAAATTTCTCCTACTACTTATAAGTATATTCATTCTGCAGCTCCTCGCTACCTTTCCTCTCTTATCACTCCTTACACCTCTCCTTGGGAACTCCGCTCTCTGGCAGATCTCTTATCTGTGCCACTGCCAACTCAGACTTTGCTCATTCCATCTTACTGCTCCATACGCTTGGCACAAACTACCCAAGTTAGTACGCCAGGCTCCTTCTCTGGCCCTATTCAAATCTAGGCTAAAACTCACCTCTTTGAAGCTGCGTTTGGCTACTGATCCCCTTATTATCCTGCTTATCACTTATCTGTATCTTGCCATTCCCCTTGAATTACCCTAGTCCTCAGTTATATGGTCTATCTTGATTAGATTGTAAGCTCTGATGAGCAGGGACTGTCTCTTACTTGTACATGTATAGTGCAATGTATGTCTTGTAGCACTATACAAATGATACATAGTAAGAGTTGTAGTAGTTATTTCATGTTTTAAGGCCATTTACTGCCACTATCAGAGAGATATTGCAGTGGCAGTAATAGTAACATAGTAAATGACGGCAGATAAAGACCAGCATGGTCCATCTGGTCTGCCCAGTAAGATGGCAAGAGTAAGTAATGATTGGATCGTAAGATTGGAGGTTATCACTACAGGGCACTTTTTGACACCCTCTAAAGTTTGGCATGTTAGACAACTGCCTAGTTTGTCTAATTGTTGTGCTGGTTCTGTGTGGTGTCAGGATCTAATGTTTTGCTTTGATTACTTCTGCTATTTACTGCCTTAGGTGACTATATAGTTTTGCCTACTGGTTGGCCTGGCCTTGGTGGGCAAATTCCAGCGCTGTCAAAAACACCGCTATGGAATCTGAATACATTCAGTCTTCCCGTCAGTAAAATATGTTTTTAGGATAAAGTTCCATGGGGCTCATTTACTAAAGTGCATGAACAGTTAGTGCAGGGTTTACCGAATGCTAATTGTGCTGTGCTGTGCTGTTACCGTGTGGCAGTGTGGTTAAAAACTCACGTTAAATACTTAACTTGGAATAGAGGCAGAGTATACAGTATAAGTATCTCAGAGTAGAGGAAGGGACAAAACAAGCAGAAATTGCTGAGAGAAAAGATCAATAAAGACTACTACAGGGGATTGACATCATTATTGAAAAGTGCCTTAACATCATGGAATAAGATGCATCCATCAATCAGCTGGCAATCATTGTACTTTCATACAGCACTGGGACTGTGGACTGGCCTTAAAGATCTTGAAAAACTGGATGTGCGAACAAGAAAACTCCTCCATGCCCATGAAGTACTTTTCAAGAATCAGTGTATGCCAAGACTGTACATTCCAGGAGCCGAAGGAGGGCTAGGCCTCAGAGATTGATTACACCTACAGAGCTACTATCATAGGCCTCCAGGCCTACCATACTGCATCATCAGATCTAAATACGCAAAAAGTGCTGAAATATGAAAGTAAACATCCAGAATCTGTCTCCATCATCATACTTGGATGAGCGTTCTGAAAACTAGGACTGAGTGAGAATCCATAAGCACACACAGGAAAGGAAGCAACAGAATTTGCAAAATAATAGAAAAAAACTCTTCAAAGAATTAGATCAACAAACAAGGAAAAGCAAGTGGCAAATGCACAAATACAGTGGAAATACAGATTGTTACTCCAGGAATGGTTAAGAACTGAAATCGAAGGATGAGAGATTGATAGTTGCAGCCCAGGACAGCAGATTACAGATGAGATGTTTTACAGCGAGCATTTTAAAAACTGGCAAAACAGACATATGTTGATTCTGTAGGAAAGAGCTGGAAACAAGGACTCACCTCATAGCTGGCTGTGAAGTTCTGATGGTGGAAAATTTCTATACAGAAAGGCACAACAAAGTAGCACACCTTATCCATTGGAAACTCTGTAAACACTACAAAATCACTGTCCCCGAACAGCACTGGGATCATGACCCTAAAAGAATTACAGAGAATGAAGAGGTTATAATCGCCTGGGACATTCCCATTCTGATGGATAAGAAACTGGGTGTGAGGAAACAAGACAGTAGTAAAAGAGAAAAACACCAGAACAGCATTGATAAGAGATGTGTTGGTTCCAAGTGATTATTCTGTGAATCGTGTGGAGAGGCAGAAGATCCTGAAGTACCAAGAAATGCAGTCAGAGACCAAAAAAAATGTGGCAAAAAGATACAGAAATATTTCATATCATATTGGGAGCCACAGGCTTCATAAAGAAGAATCTCAAAGCACATCTTGACAGACTACCCATACATGTTACATCTTATGAACTCCAGAAGGAAGCTCTCTTTGGCATGATGTCAGTACTACACCAAGCATTAGCACTAAATTTGAGAGACCAAGATTATTCTCCACATAACCTCGCTTAGAAGTGAGGTTTATGACTGTCCTGATATATGCAAAACTAACCCATTTGGAGAAACTGCCCCGAAAAGTTTCATATTTAAAAGTATAATGTCCAATTATGCATTTTTACAGGTGGGTTTCATATTTAAAAGTATAATGTCCAATTGTGCATTTTTACAGGTGGGTTGGTGTTGTGATGATTTGGAGAGTGGGTGCAAGACAAAGTTTGTTTAGGGCACACAATACCCTTGCAACAGCCCTGCTCAGGAACCTCACAAACATTTCTTTACTCTCTTGCTTACCCCTTCCAACTGCCTTTTTCTATCTGCCACATGGAACACTCTCGTGACACAGCAATAATTCTTCAGCGTGCGTTCTCTTACACACTGGACTATCAGCACAGTGGTTCCCAAACTTGGGGTGGGGATGCCAAATGGTGTCACATCAGTGGATGGGGTCACAAAAACATGGCCATTTCCCTGTCTCTCTGGACTTTCCCTGTGACCAATGCCAAGTAGTTAGCATGTGGCCTCTGAGCCAGTGAATATTCATAGGCCCTTGCCCCCTCCTGGATAAGCTTCCTGTCAGGCTGGAAACCCATGCTGAGCACTAGGGGTCTGGAGCATTCACTGACAGAAGGGACTCCTATGTTGACTGCTGCTGCCTTCCTGCTTTAGGTGAGTGGAGGGAGGGGAAAGAGGCTGCACACCTGCTGTTTTGATTTCATCATCATCTGGGGATCACGTGAATTTTTAATTGCTAAAATGGAGTTTGAAAAGCATTGCTCTAGCATGTGCACTTGGCTGCTGTGCACAGTCTAAGTCGCAGCACCACTCTGTTCTGATTTGTTTAGAGCTCTGCTGCTCACTCACACAGTCCCAGCTTCAGCAGCCTGCCTCATACAAGTAAAGAAAGCAACTTTTTCTCCTCCTATCGCATATAGTTTTCACAGCCCAGCAGTTCTGTTGCCAACTTGCTTGACTGAAGCACCGTGGACACTTTCTTCAGCTCTTCCCCTTCAGCAATAGATAAAATTCACTCTGAGGGGCATATTTGAAGCAATTAACGCAGTTAGCAGCTAGGCAAAGCATGTTAATCACGCTGAGTGTGCTGTTCAGCAGCATGTAGCCAGTTTGTGCTGCTAAATACCCCCCTATAATGCCAGTAGATGCCCCTGATGCTAACTGCATAACACTAGGGCATTCCAGAGGCAGGAACCAAGGATAACCAGTTGGCAGTCATATTCAGTCGCCAATTGCTGATCCGAAACCAGCTAAAGTTAGGCACTTTAAAGACTGATCTAACTTTAACCGGATTAGCTAACCAGCCAGCAGCTGAATATCGCCGCTGACTGGTTAGCTAAATCGCTATCCGGCCAATCCAGATATGACCCCATCATTGAATATCAGTTTTAATTTAAAGCGGTCACAGCCATCTGTTTTAACAGCACTAGCCACTGCCAATGACTATCCCCACCTATGTGTTTGTTCAGCTAGTAACTCAGGGACTGGTTCCTTATGCTTTAGGAGCCATTGTAAGTGCTGTTCCAGTGAGTGAGGACATCCTGAATTAAACTTTCTTCTGGCAAGCCTTTTATGAAAAATCATTTTTATTGATTTTAGACATACTCAGAAACTCAGAAACACATCCACACATGAAATAACTTCCTCATAAGGCTTCACATAACAAGGCAGAGACCAACTAACATACGATATCTACGATAGCACATAAAATAACTCCTAAAATTACCCACATAGCAGTATCTAGAGCATTGCCTCGTTGCTCATAGGATGTACTGCCTCTGCATATAACAGCCCTCCTCCACGGAGGAGGCAGAAGCGCCCCCCCCCCCCGGTTCCTCCCCCAACCCCACTCCCACCCTCCGCCCTCCTTACGCTCCTATTGCTTACTAGAACCAGGCCTTGGCTCACTCAACTCTGGCCCAATTGAGCTGCAACTACGCACAGGACTCCACACTCTAGTATGTCGTTCCCAGGCCTCCCCCGCTAGTAGTCGTGCTGTACGCTGCTCCATACCCATCAGATCCTCCATTGCTCGCTCCCACTCCCCCACTGTCGGGGCCGCATCTTCCAGCCAGTGCCGCAATATACATTGCTTTACTAACACAAAGCCCTTTGCACACAACTGACGCTTATCCCCCCCTAGGGGTTGCACTCCTTCGAAGGAGCCAAAAAGGCACCATTCTGGCGTTACTTCCACCCGACACCGTAGCCACTGCCCTAGGCGCCGCCCCACAGCCTGCCACAGCCCTTGGATATGCATGCAACACCAGAACCTATGTGCAAACCCTCCCTGCTCCACTTTGCAAAGGCTACACACATCTGTCACCACCAAACCCACCCTGGCCACCCACACGTTATGTACGTATGCTCTCCAAAGAAATTTATATTGCATTTCTCGCAGTTGGATTGCTTCAGAAAGAGACTTAACTGCAGCAAACGCCCCACGCAAACGTTCCACTGTTGCCTGCGGCACCCCCTCCTTTCGCCACCTTTCTGCTAATGTGGCCACTCTTACATGATCTTCCTCAGGGTTTAACACCTCCTCCAGCCTGCCTGCCTGCCGTTATCTTCCCTTCCAAAATTCGAAACAGTTCCAACATTCCACCCTTCACCAACATCTGTTCATTCTCCTTTCTCAATGTAAATACATAGTGCCGCACCTGGAAATAGAAATATTGGTCCCGGGGCCCCAATCCAAACCTCTCTCGTAAGGCCATGAAAGAGTCTACTTCTTCTCTCCCTTCCATACGCAGCTGCCCAACATATTGCAGCCCTCTGGCCGCCCACACTCTCGCCACCGAGGCCCCCATTCCCAGGGGAAACGCCATGTTGCCCCCAAAGGGCATATAATCAGTCAAATTCCATCAAACCCTTCGACACTTGCAGAGGGCCTTCCAGGCCGTCCGTACTGCACACCAAAAGCCCGATTGTCTGCACACCTTTGGGACCGCTCCAGAGGCAGCTTGCACCACTGCCAATCTATGCTGCGGGGCCACTATTTCATCTATAATTTTTAATGGAACTACCTCCGACGCCCCTTCCACCATGTCTCTCAGCACTCTCGCCCAACATACCATGTTGTACCGCCGCACCGAGAGTAGCCCTGCCCCTCCCCTGGCTCTAGGCTGCATCAGTGTATCCAGCGCAATCTGAGCTCGCCGACCCCGTCACAGAAATCTGGACAGGTGGCTCTGCATGATGTCGACATCTCTCCGCCGAAGCCACATTGGGAGGTGCCGCATTAGGTACATCCACCGTGGGAGCTCCACCATATTAAACAACGCTATCCTACCACTCAACGATAACGGCAGCTCCCTCCATTTCCATAAACGTCCCGCCGTCCCCTCTAGCAAAGGCTGTATATTTACCTTGTATATCTGTTCCAACTGCGCGGGGATTTGGATACCCAAATAACGTATCTGCCCCCCCCCCCGCCCACACTAGTGGGAAGTTACCAACCCAAGATGCCCTGCAGCAGCCCCCAACATCTAAGCCAAGGGACTTGGTTACATTGATTTTCAGGCCGGAGAAGGTGCCAAATGACTCAATAACACTTAGTGCTCGTTCTAAGGATCTGTGTGGGTCCGTTAAACACAGTAGCATATCGTCTGCGAACGCACTCACTTTCATTTCCCCTGCCTCCCACCCTATCCCTGTCACCTCCTCGTGCCGCACCAATTTGACTAATAACGGCTCCAGATGCAATATAAAGAGGAGCGGTGACAGGGGGCAACCCTGCCTAGTCCCCCTCTTCAGTAGAAATGCAGAAGAGGTCTCTCCCCCCACCGCGATGAAGGCCCGCGGCTCAGAGTATAAAGCTCGCACCCAACCTACAAACGGCCCCGCAAAACCAAAACATCTCAAGGCTTCAAACATATAGTCCCACGAGACGCGGTCAAAGGCCTTCTCCGCATCTAGGCTGGCCAGCAACAAGGGCGTCTTCTGCTGGAGGCAGCGTTCCATGCCCAACAGTACTTGTAGGATATTCTGCACGGCCATTCTGCCCCGCACAAAGCCTGCCTGGTGCGGGCCAACAATGCGAGCCAATATATCCTGCGCCCGGTCTGCCAAGATCGACGCCAGGAGCTTCATATCAAAATTAATGAGCGAGATAGGACAATAAGAAGCCGGGTCCTCCGGGTCCTTCCCTGCTTTATGAATAAGTGAAATCGAAGCCGTCCGCATATCCCTTGGAAAGCTTCCGGTGTCTAACGCCTCCGCATACACTGCAGCTAGCGTAGGCACCACCTGCAGCTCCAGAATTTTGTAAAACTCTGCGCCATATCCATCGGGACCCGGCACCTTATGTGGCCTCCCCGCCTTAATCGCTTTCTGAATCTCCGCCCCAGAGATAGGTTGATTCAACACCTCCCGCTTCTGAGGAGTCACCTGCGGGAGATCTACACTATCCAGAAAACTACGTTCTTGCACCCTATCTGCTGGCTCTGGAGTATATAACGCACTATACGTAGAAGCGCTGAAAAACTTCCGCTATTTTTCGCGGTTCTGTCTGCCTATCACCTTTGTCATCCTTAATCACGGTCACGAGCTTGGCTCCACTCCAGTCTCTCACCAATTGCGCCAATAATTTCCCCGACCGGTTTACAAACCGAAAAAATTGGTGCCGGTAATATTGCATATCATGTACCGCCCTCTCCTGCAAATACCTATTCATTTGCCTCTGCACCTCCAAATACTCCTGTATCGCTCCCCCTCCTGGCCTTTGCAGTGATTCCTTTTTTTTCTGTTGCAGCTCCTGGGCCAGCCCCACCAGCTTCTCATTCACCCTCTTCCGTTCGCTAGCCACATATGCGATAATCTGTCCCCTAACTACCACCTTCCCCGCCTCCCAAAATGTAGCGGCGGAAGCTACACTCCCGTCATTGTCTTTGACAAACTCCTTCCATTGCGCCCGTACAAATTCTTGGAATTCTCATCTATGCCATAAATGCCGGGGGAAGGACCACCTGTCGCCCACTCTGTGGCGTCCTCTCCATACCATACTCACCATGGCGTGATCGGACACCAGAATTGGCCCAATCTCCGCCCTACCCAAATCTGCTTGCGATACTAAAATGTAATCAATCCTGGACCAAGAGTGATGGGCCCTTGACAGATGTGTGTAGTCTCGCTCCCCCCCATGCAGTATCCTCCAAACATCAAGTAGTCCCCCCATCCTACAGAGGTAGCTTACTCCTCTCGAAACCCAACCTTTGGTTCCCTGTGATGGGGTCGACTTGTCTAACATCGGGTCATACAGACAATTAAAATCTCCCGCTAGGATTATCGGTACTTTAGGGGCCCCACTCACCTTCCGTACTAGGGATCTGAAGAACTCATGGCTGTACACATTAGGGGCATAAATATTCCCCAAAATCAATTCCTCCCCATTTACCCGGGCATGGACCCACAGAAATCTTCCCATAGGATCATTGTCCTCCCTTATCAGCTCTACTTGAAGCCACTTATCAATCAGAATCGCCACCCCTTTTATCTTCCCTCTTTCTGCCGCATATACCTGCCCGACCCAGGCTCTTTTCAGCTTGGTATGCTCCTTCCCACTAAGATGCGTCTCTTGTAAAAACGCTACCTGTGCACCCTGTTTTCTTAGCGCTTGCAATACTTTGGCGCGCTTGACTGGTGTACCTAGGCCTCCCATGTTCCAGGAAATAAAGGGCAACTCAGTTCCCATTAGCCTCCACCCCCTTCTTTCTACATTTCAAGCCCCCCATCATTTTCCCTCCGACTGCGAGCTGCCCAGCCCCAGCTCCCAGCCCTACTCTCCGTGGTTTGCTCCATGCTTGCCCCCCAAGCCAAGGCCCCCCCTTCCCCAACTTCCCCTCCTCCCCACTCCCCGTACCCCCTCCCACCCAGCTGCTGTTCCCCCCGTATCTACTCCAGCCCCTCCTGTCATTACCCTCTGTCAGTACCCTCTCCCACCCAACCCTCGTAGCTTCTTTATCACCCGCCCCTCCCCCCTCCCCCACCTGATCCCCCTCCCCCTTAAAAAAAACATTCATCCTACCCCTGGCCCGCTCTGCCAGGCTCGAATCCCACCTCTGTGCGCTACAGGGCTGTCCCGCCCCTCCCCCCTTAGTATATCCCGCACTCCCCAAGTTGCAAAGCCACTACCGCCTCGAGACATACTCATATCCCCATACTCATCCTTAGATCATAGACAGATACTTATAACTAACAATATCTACGGGCCTCACGGTTATACACAGTTATACACAAGGGTGCATTGCCCGCCTCCATAACTGCCCAACTCAAAACACCCCCACCACCCATTCCCATCCACGCTTAACCCAACATCTAACCTAATAACTCAACAGCAAAAACAGTAATGCGGATCCACAACAGGAACAATAATACTAATCCACGTTGTCTGGGAGCATCATTCACCATATCACATATGTCCCGCTTTCGCTGGTTCTACTCGCAGTCCACTCTGCTGCGCGCTGTCGGCCCCCTGTGCCTTCTCCAACTGGTGGCAATCCTCCTTCTCCTCAAGGCACCCAGCCGCTCTCTGACTCACTTTTCTTCAGCTCCTCAACAAATTTCGGCGCCACAGTCACCGATGTTAACACATGGTTCTTCCCCTCGTGGTATACGCTGAGGGTGGCTGGGAACGCTAGAGTGAAGCGGAGCTGCCTTTTAAATAAGGCCGCACACATCGGTGAAAACTCTTTTCGCTTTGCAGCCACCATCGCAGAATAGTCCTGAAACAGCAATACTCTCTGATTATCCAATATCAGGTCTCGTTTTTTCCGGAACGCTTGTAGGAGCTGCCACTTGTGCTGAAAGTTCAGAATCCGCGCTATGATCACTCTGAGCCTCTGCCGGGTTTCAGTCTTAGGCCCCAGACGGTGCGCCCGCTCCACCTTTAGTTGCCCAACCAGGCCCTCCAATCCCAGCTCTTTGGGCAGCCAGTTCTCCACAATAGAGACCAACATCGCATTAGTCTTTGTCTCCGGGACCCCCACGATTCTTAAATTATTCCGTCGTGAATGGTTCTCCAAGTCATCTACCTTAGTGAGCAGGGTTTCGATCTTCTTGCGCAACGTGTCCATTTCCCAGGTCCGCTTCCCCTCCTCATCCTCCATCTCTGACACCCGATGCTCCAGTTCATCAATTCTCTGATTAAACTCCGTGAGCATCTCTCCCACCGTCTCGAGCTTGTTAAAAATTAAATCAAATTTAGGCTCCAAGAGTTTCGCCACCTCCCGTGCAAGTTCCTCGGACCCCGATTCCATGCTCTCACCCCCTGGGGATCGCGGCTGCGCCATGCTGGTTGCTGGTTCCACACTAGAGGAGGCCCCAGACTTCTGAGTTTTCTCACGTTCTCGTCGCACTGGGAGAGGCATATTTGGGTTCAATTTTTCCGGACGGCACCTCTACACCACACTCTCTTCGAATCGTGCATTTTCCGGTGCCCTACGTTGGGGAAAACTCTCCAAAGTTCAGTTTAATATCGGGGCAGCCCCGGAGCGAGTAGAGAAACCTCTTACTCGCTCATGCGTCACGTGGTACTCCTCTCTGGCAAGCCTTTTAAATGCTATTATTTGGACTGTGTTTAAAGCGTCCAACTATCTTCCTGCTTTTGGAAATAGAAATCCCTGTGCTGGCTTCTTTAATCTCATTATTTATTGAATGCTGAAGAACATTTGCAGTGCACGGAATGTGCTCCTCTAAGGTAACAATGATGCAACTTTAACCATGTTCTGGGCATTATCTGTGCCGACCAAAGAATTCTTTTCATTTAGCTTCCATTCCTACAGCATAGAATTAAATGTGCTGTTCTATATTTTCTGAGATATGACGTTCAATTAAATTAAATATTCCAATTGCAAACAACTTAAGACTCCAATCCTTATTAGTAAAATGAGAGTAGATTCCCAAATAGCTGTCATTTTTCATGGATGTCCAAATCTGCAGTTATTACTATGTGGGTAGCATCTGACAACACGGCTAGTTTCTCTGCTTTTTTTCTTTGAAGGAGTTCTATTATTCTTCTAGACATTGTTCTTCTTGAGGTGGTATCGGATGCCACGACTCTCAGTAAGTCTCGCAGACCTGTGTCTGTAAAGCATAGTTACAGACCTGTAACAGGTGATCTCCGGGAACAGCAGGAATTCATTTTTCACATAAGGAATGTAGTCTTCACATATGGGTGACATCGGGTACTGACAGAACCCACATGGGAAGCTCCCCAGCTATCAATAGGAAAGCTTTTGGGAGCAATCCACTGTGCCTGCGCTGGTGCCTTCCTGCACAGTATAGAAGAGAGAATAGAGAGAACCCTACAACTCCATGGGGAGGTGGGCGGGTTGTGAAGACTAAATTCATGCTGTTCCTGGAGATCACCTGTTACAGGTGAGTAACTATGCTATCTCCAAAAACAAGAAGGAATGTAGTCTTCACATATGGGACTCCCTAGCTCCCAGATCTCAGAGGACACAGTTAACGTCAGACAAGGTCGTTCACCTCGACTTCCCCATCACGGAGATCTGGTCAGAGTGGGCGGGGGGGGGGGGGGGTAGGAGTTGTCTCTACATCCCAAAGAGATGCTGAAGGACTGCCTGGCCAAAGGCTGCATCCCGGTGAGAGTCCTTGTCCAAGCAATAGTGGGCCGCAAAGGTATGGATGGAGGACCATGTAGCAGCTCAGCAAATCTCAGTAATGGCTATGGTACGTAAGTTGGCCACAGAGGCAGACATAGCCTGGACATTGTGAGCAGTGACATGTCCCTCGAGGGGAAGTCCTGTTTTGTCATAAGAGAAAGATATGCAGTTCGTTATCCATTGGGATAGGGAGCATTTAGTCACTGGGAGACCCAAATATGTTGGGTCAAAGGACACAAACAGCTGTGAGGCTTTCCTGAGGTTTTGTGTTCTCTGGAGGTAGAAGGCCAGAGCTCTCTTGCAGTCAAGGGTATGCAGAGTTGCTTCTGCATGAGAGGCATTCAGCCTTGGAAAGTGGACTGGGAGGATGGCAGATTGATTAATGTGAAAAGGGGAAACTACTTGCAGGAGGAAGTGGGTGTGTGTCTGTAGGACTACTTTGTCATGGTGAAAATGCATATAGGGGGCATGAGCAACCAAGGCTTGTAACTCACTGAAGCGCCTGGCAGAGGTCAGGGCGATAGGAAAGAGCACTTTCCACGATAAGTAGCGGAGATGTGTGGTTGCTAATGGCTCAAAAGGTGGTTTGAGGAGTTGAGCTAGCACCACATTGAGATCCCATGCCACTGGTGGTGGGCCAATAGGTGGCTTGGTGGGGAGTAGACCCCTCATGAATTGTGCCATGAGAGGAATCGTGGAGATGGGTTTGCCATCGACCGGGTTATGAAAAGCTGAAATAGCACTAAGGTGAACTTGGACAGAGTTTGATTTAAATCTGTGAGGATAAATGATAGAGCTAGTGCAACAGCGTCGGCACTGATGCCTCGAATGGATTGTGAGCATTTTCAGAGCACCATGTATCATATCTTTGCCACTTGAAGGAATAAACCCATCTGTTGGAGGGTTTTCTGGAGGAAAGGAGGATGTCCTTGACCTCCGTAGATAGAGGAAGATCCTGAAGAACTGCTTTCAGGATCCAGGCTGTTAGGCAAAGGGATCGGAGATTGGGGTGGAGGAGTGCTCCGTTGTCCTGTTAGAGGAGACCTGGCTTGGATCCCAGTGGGATCGGTGAGGCTTGTGCCAGGTGTAATAGGAGGGAAAACCATGGTTGACGAGGCCAGTGTGGGGCAATGAGTATCATGGAGCACTTGTCTACCCTCAGTTAGAAGAGGGTTTTTGAGATTAGGGGGATGGGGGGAAATGCATACAGGAGTCCCCAACCCCAATGGATCATGAATGCGTCCGATGCCAGACTGAGTTTGGATGGTATTTTGGAGCAGAGCCAGGGAAGTTGGAAGTTCTGTGGGGTGGCAAAGGGATCTATCCATGGAGTTCCCTAGAGATTGAACAATTCTGTTGCCCTCATCTGATCCAGAGACCATTCGTGGAGTTGCAGGATGTGACTCAGGCAGTCTGCTAGGATATTGCTCTCTCCTGGAATGTAAACTGCACATAAGTACATGAGGTGTTGGTTGGCGAAGTCCCAAAGTTTGCAGGCCTTCTGACAGAGAGAGAGAGAGCCCGTTCCCCCCCGTTTGTTGATATAGAACATTGTGACCTGATTGTCTGTCCATATGAGGACTGGACTGTTGGAGAGTTGATGTTGGAAAAACGTGGAGAGCTTTCGTGATTGCTTGAAGCTCCAACAGGTTTATCTGTTGTTGGGACTCTTGTGCTGTCCAGAGTCTGTCTCTGCAGAGAGAGTCCATGTGTGCTCCCCAACCCTGTCTAGAAGCATCAGTCGTCAGCATATGCTGAGGATAGGGCATCTGAAAAGGTGACCCTGCTAGTAGATTTGCTGGGATGCACCACCACCGGAGGAAGTCGGCCATGGGAGATGTTATTTGGATCAGATTCTGTAGACTCCCTGTGGCCTGAGTCCACTGGGTTGAGAGAGTCCATTGTGTCTGACGCATGTGGAGTCCGGCATATGGGACTACATACACTGTGGAGGCCATGTGGCCTAGCAGGGTTAGAAAGCAGTGTGCTGAAGCCTCTTGGCTTTGTCACATGCTTGTGGCAAATGCTATTAAGATAATAACATAATAACATAGTAAATGACGGCAGATAAAGACCAGCATGGTCCATCTAGTCTGCCCAGCACGATGGCAAGCGTAGGTGCATCTGCCGCTCCATGCAGGCCACCCCTCCTCACGTCCCCGTCCAGGGGTGAACCCACCACTCCATGCAGGACACCCCTATTTGTTGAGAAATTAGATGGTTCCGTTTACTTTGATTTTATCCTGTTGCTGTAAAGGGATCCACTGTGTCTGTCCCATGCCATTTTGAATTCCGTCACTATGTTTGCCCCCACCACTTCCATTGGGAGGGCATTCCAAGCATCCACCACCCTTTCAGTGAAAAAAGTATTTCCTGACATTGCCTTTCAATTTACCCCCTTGCAGCTTCATGTTATGCCCCCTAGTTTTACAGATTCCCCGTCTTTGGAAGAGGTTTGTTTGTTCATTATTTCCCTTTAAGTATTTAAAGGTCTGAATCATATCTCCCCTGTCCCTCCTCTCCTCCAAAGTGTACATGTTTAGGTCTTCAAGTCTCTTCTCATAAGGCTTCTGACGCAGGCTCCAAATCATTTTGGTCGCCTTTCTCTGAACAGTTTCCAGTCTTTTTACATCTTTTGCAAGATATGGTCTCCAAAACTGAACACAGTATTCCAAGTGAGGCCTCACCAGTGACTTGTACAGTGGCATAAGTACCTCTTCCTTTCTGCTGGTAATCCCTCTTTATATGCAGCCCAACATCCTCCTGGCTTTTGCCACCACCTTGTCGCACTGTTTTGCCACCTTGAGATCATCAGAGATAATCACACCAAGGTCTTTCTCCTGAACCGTGCATACCAACCTCTCACCCCCTATCGTGTACTTTTCCCTTGGATTTCTGCTACCCAAGTGTATGACACTGCACTTTTTCACATTAAATCGTAGTTGCCAAGCATTAGACCAGTCTTCCAGCTTTTGTAGATCTTTCCTCATGTTAACCACTCCCTCGGGGGAGTTCACTCTGTTGCAAATTTTTGTGTCATCTGCAAAAAGAGAGACTTTTCCATTCAGTCCTTCAGCAATATCACTCACAAATATATTGAACAGTGCCGGGCCCAGGACCGAACCCTGAGGCACCCCGCTAATCACCTTCCCTTCATCCGAGTGAGCTCCATTTACCATCACCCTCTGTCATCTGTCAGTCAACCAATTTCTGATCCAATTTACCATCTTAGGATCCATCCCCAAGCCACTGAGTTTATTGATAAGCCTCCTATGAGGAACAGTATCAAAGGCTTTGCTGAAATCCAGGTAGATGACATCCATCGCATGCCCCTGATCTAGCTCCCTGGTCACCCACCCGGTCAAAGAACTCAATCAGATTTGTTTGGCAAGATCGTCCTTCGGTAAAACCATGTTGCCTCGGGTCTTGCAACCTGTTGGTTTTGAGAAAGTTCACTATTCGCTCTTTCAGGAGCGCCTCCATTACTTTTCCCACCACCGAGGTAAGGCTCACGGGCCTGTAGTTTGACACTTCTTCCCTATCACCACTTTTGTGTAGAGGTATGACCTCAGCCATTCTCCAGTCCTGAGGAACCTCTCCTGTTTCCAAGGATCTGTTGAAAACATCCTTTAACGGCCCTGCAAGAACATCTCTGAGCTCTTTCAGTATCCTGGGATGTATCCTATCCGGCCCCATGGCCTTGCCCACTTTCAGTTTCGCAAGTTGTTCTAACACATCATCTTCTGTGAATGGCGTGGTATCTACTTCATTCCCATTTTTATATTTGGGAGTCACAGGTGGTCCTTCTCCAGGACTTTCTTTAGTAAAAACAGAGCGGAAGTATTCATTTAGCAATTTTGCTTTTTCAATGTCACTTTCCACGAGTCCGTTCGCAGCACTTCTGAGTCCTGCAATTCCACCTCTGATCTTCTTCCTTTCCCGAATATACCTGAAGAAGGTTTTGTCGCCACACTTAGGGGTCTGTTTACTAAACGGCGATAGCGGACTCCGTGTGGACTCCTAAAATCAATGGGGCCGCGGCTCCGATATCGGACGGAGTCTGCTACTGCTGTTTAGTAAACAGACCCCTTAACATCTTTAGCCATTTTTCCTCTTCCTTTGATTTTGCTATCCTTATTTCTCTCTTTGTCTCTGAGTTTGATCCTGTATTAATTTCTGTGTTCCTCTGTTTGCGAGCTTTTGAATTTTGCGAAAGCTGTGGTTTTTGTCTTTATTTGAGCAGCCACTTCTTTGGAAAACCAAATAGGTTTTCTTCTCATCTTGTTTTTGTTTACTTTTGTTACATATGTATTTGTTGCCCCTTTTATTGCCACCTTTAGTTTAGCCCATAGCAATTCCACTTCCCTTATCGCCTTCCACCCTGTCAGCTCCTCCTTTAGGTACTCGGCCATTTTATTGAAGTCAGTGTTTTTGAAGTTTAGGACTTTGAGCTTGCTATGATTGGCCTGTACCATGGCTTTTATCTCAAACCACACCATGTGATGATCGCTGCTGCTCACAGGGGCACTCACGCAGACATTCAACACGCTATCACCATTGGTGAGCACTAAATCCAGCATTGAGCTTTCCCTGGTTGGTTCCATCACCATTTGTCTAAGTAACGCATCTTGGAGAGCATCCACGATTTTTTTGCTTCTTTCCAGATTTGCAGAAGGAGTAATCCAATCTACATCAGGTAGATTAAAGTCACCCAATATGATTGCTTCCCCATTTGTGGCTATCGGCAATATCTATAATCAATTTGTTATCTATCTCTTCAATTTGTGCCAGAGGTCTGTAGACTACAGCAGTATGGATGACAGTGCCATCTCCTGTTTCCAACACAATCCAGAGCACTTCTTCTTTTCCCCATGCCCCCTGCATTTCAGTAGCTTTAATATTGCTTTTGACATACAAGGCTACTCCTCCTCCTCTTCCATTTTCTCTGTCTCTTCTGAATAGATTATAGCCAGGTATGGCTATATCCCAATCATGCAATTCGTTTAGCTATGATTCTGTAATGGCCACTTTGTCCAAATCCATTTCCACCATTAGGGCTTCCAGGTCCGGAACTTTGTTGGCTAAGCTTCGAGCATTTGTGCTCATTGCTTTCCAGCATTTAACTGGCTTGTGTGTATTTAGCATTCATTTTGTTCTGCCTACATCTTTCCACTTGTTTTTGATGTGTGGTTTAAAAGTGTGGCTGTTTCTGATTTTAATCTGCTTTTGCAGGAGATGACATCCAGAGCTTGACCTTCTACATTCGTCACCCCCTTTTTCTAGTTTAGATGCATATCCACGTATTGCTTGAATTTTTCACTTAGGATTCTTTTCCCTGTGACAGAGAGATGTAGTCCACCAGCACAGTATAGTCTCTTGTTGTTCCATCTGTTACCCCAGTCGCCAATAAATCTGAATCCTTGTTTGCACCAGGTCTGGAGCCATGTATTAAAGCTGTTAATGCAATGCAGCCTTTTTGCCCCTTACCAAGCAAAGGTAGAACCTCTGAGAATGCAACAGTGTTAACAATGGGCTTGAGTTTCTCTCCCAGAGATTGGAAGTCTTTTTGGACTGTAGAGGCACTGTTTCTAGTCAGGTCATTTGTGCCCCAGTGGATATCATCATCAAGTTTGGAGTGTTCACTTTCTGTGCTAAGTAGTTCAACAATGTGGTTTGTATTCCTGCTGGCTGAAGAGCTTGGGAGGCACTTGACTATCTTCTCTCCTTTGAACTGTGTTCCCAAGTTGGTGCCACTGATGATGGAATCACCAAGTAGTAGTAGTTTGTCGTTTGATGAGGTTTTCTTCATATTTGGTCCTTTAGCAGGAGATTGGGCATTGTCTGTCTCATTTAAGGGCCCTTCAGTTTCTTTGGATTGGGCATCCTCATTCGCCAAGGCAGAGAAGGCATTATGCAGGGATATCTCCTGATGCATAGAATGCCTCTGTGTCACAGGTCGCAATCTACCAGAACCTTCTGTGATCCACTTGTCCCTGGGGTGTTTGATGCTTTGTGGGAGCGGTGGTGGACTTTGTTCAGTTTGTATCTTAGAAGAGGTGTGTTTCATTGCAACCAGTTCCTCCCTCAGTTCCTCATCCTCATTAGCCAAGGCAGAGAAGGCATTATGCAGGGATATCTTTTGATGCATAGGATATCTGTGCGTTACAGGTCGCAATCTACCAGAACCCACTGTGATCCACTTGTCCCTGGGGTGTTTGATGCTTTGTGGGAGCGGTGGTGGACATTGTTCAGTTTGTATCCTAGAAGAGGTGTGCTTCATTGCAGCCAGTTCCTCCCTCAGTAGGGTCATCTCTTTATGCATGGCAGCTAGTTCTTCCCTTAGTAGAGTCAGTTCTTTATGCATGGCAGCTGATCTGAGGCACATAGGACAAGCTCTGAGGTTCCAAATGATTTGTCTTGGAATGAAAGTACTGCATTTATTTCACTGAATACACGACATGCTGAATAAACATTCCTAGAAGGAGAAGAGGAAGAAGAGGAAAGGAGGAAGAAGATGTGGGCTCTAACCCAAGTTAAAGGAATAGATGGCAATGTATGCGAGTGCTATATAAGAACATAAGATATGCCATACTGGGTCAGACCAAGGTCCATCAAGCCCAGTATCCTGTTTCCAACAGTGGCCAATCTAGGTCATACGTACCTAGCAGTTTCCCCAAAAGACTGTACTGGGTCAAGCATTGATATCCTGGGTCCCTTCTTAATAATGGTTTATGGACCTTTCCTCCAGGAACTTGTCCAAACCTTTTTTAAACCCAGCTACACTAACAGCCTTTACTACATCCTCCGGTAACAAATTCCAGAGTTTGATTACACGTTGAGTGAAAAAATATTTTCTTTTATTAGTCTTAAATAGTTTACCCTGTAGCTTCATTGCATGTCCTTCATATAGGCAATGCAGCCCCTGGGGTGGGTGGGGTGAGGGGTAGGGTGGGTGGGAACCTAAGTGTCTCTGGCCAGTAGGCTGTTCCTGAGCTGGGGGCACCCACAGATATCTGCTCCAAGGCTACCCATAAAAGCAGTCAGTCAGATTATCCCCAAGCTTAATTTATAAGCACAGTTAAACTTAATATTAGCAATTCCCAGAAAACAGATAGTTAAACTCTATATTGGTAGCTAGAACCTAGCAGAGATGAGAAAGAAAATTAGAGTCTTAGCTTTGTGAAAGATCCACAGCTCATGCAGCCGGTCTCAGACTCATAGGTGTGGCCACTGGCCAGGTGTAAGATGGGAGCAAAAAACATTCACCTCCCCCTCCCCAAAAAAGCACGCTTTCTCCACAGATTTAAACCTTTGTTATCTGGATACTCAGGTCCCAGTAGGCTGAATATCCCCAAGCTTAATTTATAAGCACAGTTAAATTTAATATTAGTAATTCCCACAAAACAGACAGTTAATTCCCACAAAACAAACAGCAGTCCATGCGGTCCACCAGGAGAAAAGCTTTGCACTGCTTGGTGTCTAGGACGGCACCTATGAATTCCAACCTTTGTGTTGGAACAAGCTGTGCCTTTGGAAAGTTTATGATGAACCCGAGGGATTGGAGAAGGGTTAGGATATTTTGCTGAGATGAGCAGAGTTCTCCAGGAGAGTCTGCCTTTATGAGCCAGTCGTCTAAGTAGGGGAAAACAGATTTTGTGGTTTTGAAGATAAGCTGCCACTACGGCCATGCATTTTGTGAAAACTCTTAGATGCCAGGCGAAGGGGAGAACCCTGTATTGATAATGGGTTCCTTGACATGTGAATCTGAGATACTGCCTGTGGCTTGGGTATATCAGGATATGTGTATAGGTTTCTGAGATCTAGGGAACAAAGCCAGTCATTTTCCTGGAAGTAGGGAAGGAGGGTCCCCAGGGAGATCATCTTGCATTTTTCTTTTACCAGGAATTTGTTTAGATTTCTGAGGTCCAGGATAAGCCTGTGGTCTCCTGACTTCTTTGGAATGAGGAAGTAGGGGAGTAGAAGCCTTTGAACCATTCCTGAAGAGGAACTAGTTCTACAACTCTGTGTAAGAAGAATGTTTATTTCCTGCTGGAGGAGGGTCTCCGGGGGGGGGGGGGGGTTGGTAAGATAGTCCCCTCTGAAATAGTGAGGGGGAAGCTCTCAAAAGTTGTGTTGATACCCCCCTTCTGTATGATGGTGAGAGTCCAGTCTTCTGTGGTAATGGTATGCCATTTCTGGCTGAACAGTGAGAGTCTTCCTGGAATGGGTATCTGATCCAGCAGAGTCTGTTAGGGACTGGCTATGTTCCCTATCTGGGAGTCAAAAACTTGATGGAGCAGGAGCTGGTTGAATTTGGAATTGTGTTTTAGCGAGTTTGGGCTTCTTGGCCTGCTTGGGTCCCTGCTGCTTCTGTTGTGGATGGTAGGTTGGCTGGGGGGGTAAGAAGGGTAAAACCTTCTCTGCTTGGGGTAGAAGGCTTTCTTAGGTAGTGCCTTCTTTTTGGAGGGGTCAGATGTCTTCCTAGAGAGCCGTTTGAGAGTGGTATCATCGGTCTCCATTTCCCTTGCCTTCTCCCACCAGTTCTTACCAAATAGGTTTTCACCCATGCAGGGAATGTTGCCAAGCTTATCTTGAACCCATTGTTCCAAATCCGAGGCCTGAAGCCAAGCCAGTCGCCTAGCCCCTATAGCTATAGAAGATGCTCTTCTGGATGGCTCAAATGCATCAAAGGCAGCTCTGTTGACAAATTTTGATACATTCTGACTATGAGAGAGGGCAGCCTGGAAGGCTGGTCATTTTTCCTCTGGGAGGAAAGGGAGGAATTCTTCCCAGTCCTTGTTCAGTTCTTTCAGGAACATCCCCATGTAGAGGATGTAGGAATTTATTCTACTAGCCAGCATTGATGCCTGACAAGGGTGTCGAGCAAAGGAATCGAGGTTCCTCGATTCATGGCCCAGAGGGATCAAAGCATGATTGTTCCCACTCTTTATCCGGCGCATCGCAGATTCCACCGCCATGGAATGGTGAGGAAGCTGTGGTTTTTGAAAGCCGGGGCAGTCGAGCACTCGATACATAGTATCCAAACGATGACTTATAGGGGAGATGGTGAGAGGAGTCTCCCACATTCGTAGCATTAAATTGTGAAGAATTCAACGCACTGGCAGGATGGTGACTTCTTTCGGTGCTGCGGGATACTGGAGGATCTCCAGCTCCTCCGCCCTTGGTTCTGATTCCAATGCCGCTTGGATTGAGAGGCCTGCTGCCATACCCTTGCTGAATTCCTGAAAGGACATGTCCTCAGGAGGGGATTTTCTTCAGGTACTGGCTGATAGTGGCGAGGGTTCTGACGCAAAGTCCCGAAGGTCATCGGAGTCCAACGACCGGTGATTGGAATCAGATACATTGGAATCGGACTCCAGTGATTATCAGCAGTGCTGATGTTGAGTGTCACATCGATGCCTCTCGATGTACTCAGGGTTGAAGCCCTGCACTGTCCAGAAGGGATCCATGGATGATGGTGGTATTGGTACCGAAGTCTTGGTGTCTTGAGGCCTCTGCTTCGATGTCAATGGTACCATCGGGGATGACTGCTGGGGGATCGAGGTCAGTGCCACTAGCCGATTCTCTCAGGCTGTCAGTGTCAGTGGTACTGATGCTACCAGAAGAGCTACTAAGGTCCTTTCCAAGGACAGCATCCGCTGGTCCAAGGATGGAGCCTGTGCCTGGTCCAAAGATAGAACGGGGCTGGGTGCCATCCTACCAGTGCACAGCATTGGAGGTTTCACAGAGGCCGAGGCACCGGGTACATCCTGAATCCCCACTGGGGCTTTGGAGGACACGTCCTCCCACAGGGGATGCTTGGATCTATGACTCGAGTCCAACGAAGTCCTGGACAATTCTTGGTGCAAATGGGAACATTCTCTCGATTCCTGAAGCTTACTGGATGAGTCATTGGACTTATTGCTCAGTTCCTTCGGAATCTCCGAGGGTTCCCAGGGTCTGGACTTATCTTTTTGAGGGTGAGACAGAGAAGGCAGCTTCTTTGATTTCTTCTCTCCCTGTCTGGACTCCTTGGAATGTTTAGAAGTGTGAGAGCCTAACGTCCTTGAAGAAGTTGAGGCCAACGATTTTGTGTCTGAAGGAAAAAGTTCTCCAAACTTCTTGGCCCAGTTCCCCAGGCCCCTTTTGGTCATTTGTTTGCATAGGAAGCACTCTTGAGGGATGTGGTTGGGACCGAAGCATTTAAAGCACCAATTGTGCTTATCGGTGATTGATATGGTGCCTAAACATTTTGTGCATTTTTTAAAGCTGCTGGCGGGCTTTTCCATGATTGGAAAGGAGTGGGCAAGGCCCACAGGACACGGGGCCCTAAAGGAAAAAAAATCCTACTTTTTTTTAATTTTTTATTTTTTTAAAGTAAAATAAAGAATAAAGGAAAAGGTAGTATTGATCAATACTGAAATTCAGCGGAAAAGGAAGGTATATGATGATTCTTCAGCGGTAACAGGGAGAGGAGTCCTGTTGGCTCCGCGGAAAAAGAACTGAGGAGAGTATGTTGGAAGAGTGGGAAGGCACCAGCACAAGCGTGGTGGATTGCTCCCAAAAGCTTTCCTTTTGGTAACTGGGGAGCTTCCCGCGCGGGCTCCATTAGTACCCAATGTCACCCATATGTGAAGACTACATTCCTGCCTGTTCCTGGAAATTAATATTGTTCACCTGTAGTTCTATTTGGTGCTGTGCACAATGGCATTCTTTATTGCATCATTTTAGGCTTTGGTGATAGATTTTCTAACTAACTCCAAGACTAACATCATTGACTGTGAGTTGAAAATAAACCTTTGGCAGTATTAGTGAAAGGAAGGGTAAACTTCTGCTTTGACTTAAGATGGTAGTGCAACGTTGTAAAACTACGATGGTATTTGAATTCTTTCTTGCAGTATTTACACACCGTGTTGGTATTTTTCATGAAACATTGTTCATTCAAAAATATCTTTCTGCCATTTATCCTTGAAAGAACACCTACCTCTGTCTAGACAGTAGATGTGAAGAAAGGCTAAGAATGCACAGAGCCCTGGATGGGACATTGAAAATAGTAATTGAAGCCACAAACAGCTGAGGCCCTTCATATATCCTGTAAAAACATGAATTTTTAAATTAATATCTTTATTGAATGCTTGATATACCGCTCAAGCAGCACCATCAGAGCGGTTTAAATTGTATAAGCGGCTACAAAAGTAGGAAACAGAAAGGAACACCAATATCAGACAGGAGAGAGAGAGCAGGGAGTGGAGGAGTAGCCTAGTGGTTAGAGCAACTGCCTAGTACCCAGAAGATCAAGGGTTCAATTCCCACTGGCACTCCTTGTGACCTTGGGCAAGTCACTTTACCTTCCATTGCCTCGGAAGAAAAGGCTGGCAATCTACTTCCAGTTATACATACAAGAAAATCCAGAGGTAGCTGGGTTGCTATGAGTCAACACTGACTTGATGGCACCAAAAAAAAAAAAGAGAGAGCAGACGAGGTGTTGGTAGAAAAGTATCAAAGAACTTAAAAACAAAATTACAGACCTATTATTAGAAATTTGTAAGCCATCATTAAAATCATCTATAGTACCTGGAGATTGGCCATTGTAATGCCAATTTTTAAAAAGGTTCCAGGGCTAATACAGGAAACTATAGACCAGTGAGCCTGACATCAGTGCTGGGAAAAATGAGAGAAAATAATATAAAGAATAAAATTATTGAACATATAGGTAGTCATGGTCTAATGGGACAAAGCCACCATGGATTTAGCCAAAGTCTTGTCTCAGTAATCTCATATTTTTTGAAGATATGAATAAATAGGGAGATAAAGGTGAGCCAGATGATATAGTGTACCTGGATTTTCCGAAAGCCTTTGATGAGGTCCCGACTCCATTTAACCCAATCCCTAGACTTGTAAAAGGCCTCTGGAAATGTGATCGCATCTTCGCAGCATTACTACAGTTGCACTGGTTGCCAGTGCATTTTTGTACAAAATGTAGTTTTATAGTTAATGTTTAAGACTTTGCAGGGGTTAGCCCCAAATTATTTGGTTTCATTTGGAGATTTATTTGCCAAAGAGAGCCTTGTGCTCCCCTGATGCATACAAATTGGTTGTGCTTATTGTCTGGGTCAAGAGGCAGGAAGGGCATCACTCTAGGGCCTTTTCGGTGCAGGCCTCACTGTTGTGGAATGTTTTACACCTGACTTAAGGGGTGCTATGGATCTGAAACAATTTCATAAGGGTCTGAAGACTCATCTGTTCGGGAGAGCATTTGAGGAAGAGGTTGATTAAGGTGGGATTAGGGCTTGAGTGTTGGAGAACAGTTATGTGTTTGTCGTATATGTCTTGTTTTAGTGAATGATGGAAGGGTTGGGGATGCTGTTTTATTGCACTGTATAATGTACTGTTTAGTATGTGATATTGTTTTAGTAGTGCAGTCAATTTCATCAAGACTGAAATCCTTCACATTACTAAGGACCCTGATTTTATGCCCCCCACCTTCATCAAAATTGAGAACACGGAACTGCAGGTCAAGTCATAAGTCAAATACTTCGGTGTCATTCTGGATCAGCAGCTGAACTTCCAGGTACACATCTGGAACACCACCAAAACTATCTACTTCAAACTCAGAACACTCCACACCCCCTCCTCTCTCTGGAGAACTTCCATGCAGTATGCTTGTCTTCCATCACCCTCCTCCTTGATTACTGCAACTCCTATCAAGGACTCCCCAAAATCTCCATCACACCATTACAGCTAGCTCATAACACCACAGCCTCAGACACACCCACATCACTCCCATATTGAAATCCCTTCATTGGCTTCCTATTGCCTCAAGAATTAAGCACAAAGTCCTCACCATTACCACGATGTCTGTAACACTTCATTGGCTTCCTATTGCCTCAAGAATTAAGCACAAAGTCCTCACCATTACCACAATGTCTGTAACACCACCACTTCCGAGCACCTCCAGACATTGATCAGCTGCCCTAGCACCACTAGGCCACAGAGACAAAGTACACTCAACCTACTTCACCTGTCATCCCAGGTCCGCAAGAGTACGCCCATGCACTTGCCTGAGAGCCCTTGCACTCTATGCTCCCACCATCTGGAATACTCTACCCCACACACTACGGGGCATCCAGTCATACCAATCCACTATCTCAGCAACGGCACTCCCAGTGCGATGCCACTCCAAGCTGGGAGGTCCCGAACTATACTGTTCCATACTAAGTTTTTATATCCAAGATTGCTGTATCCCTTGTTAACCACTCCTCTTTCTTATTTTCTCTTTATTCTTTGTTAAAAGTTTGATGTAACCTGCATCCACCCCCTTTTCTCTCGTTTGTACACTGTTAGTTGTAAAACATTTTGATTGGTAGAAAAATAGTATACCAAAACCAATTAAATAAATAATGAATGAATGCATAAATTATTGCCTGTGGATTCTGCTATTTCCTGTCCCAGTGCCAGGGTCTTTGCAACTGCTGTGGTTTAATTTGCTGGAACATATGTCACTGGAAAGGTCTGTGTGTCTTTCAGAGATATAGGATGGTAAATTTACATGCACAGGGTTGTTTTCTGAATGGTGATAGCTGGCTTTTCTGCCACTTCCCAATAAGTCTAGAAGGTCAGACAGTGGTCTGAGATCAGCTCTCTCACTGACTTTGCTCCTAAACAGATTCTCACCAGTATATAGGACATCAGCCAATCAACCATGCATGTTTTTTCAGTCTGCTGGCTCATAGTCATACTAGCCTCTTTATTCCCATCAAAAAGACAGAATTTGGTTGATGTGTCAAACACTTCATATATTAAGTGGGTGTGATGTTTCCCCACATTCTACCATGTTGTCCAGACTAGTGGTTCTCATCCTTTCCCTGGAGGCACACCTAGTCAGTCAGAATTTCAGGATTATCACAATGAATACACATAGCATAGATTTGCATACAACTGATCTCCAATATATGCAAATTTATCTCATATATATTCATAGTGGAAATCCTGAGAAATCAACTGTCTAGGTGTGACTCCAGGAGAGGGTTGAGAACCACTAGTCCAGACTATCTAGGAACCTATGCCTGTCCTTTAGATGGAAAGACTCGGAGAATGGTTTCAGCTTTTGCAGGTACTGCACCATGTAGAGCTGGTGCACTGTAATTCTAGAACTGAGCATCATGCTCTAAAATACCTTCTTTATGATGATATTTAGAGTCTTTTGGTCCTTCCCTCATGGAGCATTAACACTAGAAGCCCCAATGTGCGTCAATTGATCTTCAAATGCATCCTCAAAGTTGTATACCAGCGCCACTGCTAGAACCATGTCAGTCATGTTCCATGACTTTGTTAGCAAAGTCAAGATGTTCAAATATGTGCATCAAAAATTAATGACAGATGCACCACCTAGCAGGAAAATGAATTTATACCTAGAAGCCCCAAAGTACGTCAATTGGTGCACTCAATTGTCTTGGATGCGTCAATTGACGTACTTTAGGGCTTCTAGGTATAAATTCATGTTCCCTCTAGGTGGTGCATCTCAATCTCTGTTTACAGTTTTACTCCGACATTACAAACAATAAACACACAATGACATCATGTAAAGATGTCACATACTGCACGTATTTAACAAATAAGTAACTTCGCATTAATTCACATCTGCATTTCATGCTAAACGCAGTCGTCGTGATAATGCGTCAATTGACGTACTTTGGGGTTTCTAGGTAAAATTCCTTTTGGGGCTTCTAGTGTTAAGGTGTTCTTCTAGTGTTAAGTTTGGTTCTCTGGAGTGCTGATTTCACTGCTTTAGAGTGTTGTGGGGACTATAATTTGTCAAAGCCTTGACTGAGATGGGTCCTATATTTTGGGTAAAGGTTCCTTACTACTGGGGTTGTGCCACTTCCTACAACTGTTGTTCCTGTAGCAATCTGTGGGATGGAACCACTATCCCTTCCCCTTGGTGTGTTTAGGGCAGGGGTGGGAACCTTTTCTCATTTGAAGGCCACATGAGAGCTAACATCCTTCCAAGAAGGCCACATTCTAAAAAAAACAAAACAAAACAAAACAAATTTACTGCAAAATGCAAATAATTTACTACTAATTTAGCTTTTATACAGAATTAACCCTTTCAAGTATCTTATACTGCCATACGGCAGAGTGCATACTAACAATGTTTCAATACAAATATATATATATATATATATATATATATATATATATATTATTTTAAACAACTAAGCTAGCTGCTTACCTTTCAGTGACTCTTCTGAGATTGTTTTTTGCGAGAAAGCAGTGATATATCAGGCTGCAACGTGGATGTATGTAGTCTTAATTCTAGGTGTTCATCTGTAATTAGTGATCTTAAGGATGTCTTAATTTGTGTTAAGTAGGAGAATGTAGATTTGCAGCAATATGTTGTTGAGAAGCAGGAGAGCAAGCGTCGTGCGTGTTCCCTGAGGTGAGGATATTCAACAGCATTTTTCCGTATTTGGATGGGATCTTTTTTGCTGTCAAACAGCGACTTCGGAATATAATCTTCCAAGAGCTCAATTAACTCCATCTGCAGCTTCTTTGGGGCCTCAGATACATCAACTAAGTGAGGTTGAAAAGCCAGTTTGAGGGTCATGGTATGCTTCTCAAAATCTCTGAACCTTTCATTGTATTCCTTGATTAGCGAGTCTATAACCGATTCATATTGTTTGAAACGTTCAAAAGAATATTTTTCTTCATTAATCATTTTACTAGGTGAGAGAAGTGCTCTTCAGGAAGCTCATTTCGGCCAAAAAGTGATTTAAGAAATGTTAATTTTTTTCTGAATATTTTTATTTCTTGCCACATATCATATATAGACTTGGTGTTACCTTGCAATGAAATGTTCATTTTGCTTTGTCATTATATCACACAGAAAAGCAACATTGCTATGAAACTCCTTGCATGATAATTCACAGTGTTCATTCCTTTCCTCAAAAAATTGGATTATTTGTTCACGCAAATACAAAACTTTGACTAAAACCTGTCCTTGTGATAACCAGCGCACTTTTGAATGGTAGGGCAAATCAACACTAATTACCTCATTATCCATTATTAGCATCTCACAAAATTGTCGATGTCTCGTTGCATTTGCTCGAATATAATTCACAGTTCCTACAACTTTCTGCAAAGTGTCATTTAAAACAGTGGATTTGGCAGAGACTTTGTTGATGCAAAATGTAATGAAAAGAGATAAGATCATTTTGGTTTGAAACCTCTTTCTTAAGTTGTGCGGTAAAGCCTTCGTTCTTCCCTGTCAGAGAAGGTGCACCATCTGTGCATACACTTACTAAATTAGCCAGATTCAGTCCGAATTAATGACAATTGTCTTTAAAATCGTTAAACACATTGATTCCTCACATTCTGCTCTTTAGAGTGCTCAGAATAAGCAACTCTTCGTAAACATGAAAATCCTTAGTTATGGCGGAAACAAATACAGTACCTGCGCTGAGTCAGTGCAATAAGTTGATTCATCCAGCGCTATTGAATAGTACACATTTTCTTCTTGGATTATTTCTTTCAGTTGATCACATTGAGTGCTAATTCATGCTGCCGATCAGCATTAGTTCTTTTTGAAAGAGGCAGTTGTTTGTATTTGTTAACCTTATCAGGATCTACAACCTCTACGATGCAATCTTTTATAATTTCCACATCACTAAATGGCTTACCTTTTTTCCCCAAGTATATACTCCACTTTATAAGTAGCTTCTGTATTTGCGTTTCCGATACTCTGCACTGATTGGAATAACTGCCTCTGCTTTTGCTTCCCTTCTTTCAAATTTTGTAAAGCAATCTTTCGGGATTCACCTTCTAGCTTAATGTCCTTATGAGTAGAGTAGTGTTGATGTGCATTGTATTTTTTTACTGTTGAAATCACAGAAGCACAGAGCAAGCAACTCATTTTATCCTTCTCAGAAACAACATAGTATTGCAATTCCCACTCATCGTTAAACACTGTGTTCTTCTTTCAGTGACCTTTTCGTTTTTTTCAACATGATAGAAAGCAAAAAAAAAAAATGTAATCAAGTGACAAACACACTCTGAAGGAAGGAACCACAAACGCTGCACTCTCTATGCCAGCCAGTTAGTAACTGTCACCACAGTGTTGCCAGAAGGTGGAGAAGAAAGTTCGGTTTCAAAACTAGCGCCAATTCTTTTTTGTTGCAATCATGAATTTGTTTCTTAACATATAAATTTGAACAAAAATATTGAGAATTTATTCAACGTCACACACTGGGTACCTCCTCGTACCGTGGTTTTACGTCCTACACATGCCAAGGCTGAGGCACACTCTCCTCGACGCGACGCAACACACTTTGACTCATACATGCGACCACTACGCTTTACCGCCAGCTCCAAACTGATTCGCTAATGCGTTCTTTCATTCAAAATTCAACCCTTACTCTTCTTCCGCATTCTCCTCTGAGTCTCATCGTGATATATTTATCTGAAAGCATGATGTTATGCCACGCCAGTTCCGCGACTGTCAGCGTCTGTTATCGGGTGTAGTGTCTATTGCCAGTTCTCCGTACTGATGTTGCCGGCAACGGACATTTCGGGCGACCTCTTATTGCCTCCAAGAACTACAATTAGATAAGCGATACCACCTTATCGTAGCCAGATAACGGCTTTTACCGAGAATCATCTCTTAGTGGAATCGCCATATTGCCAAAATTAGTTCACATATGTTAATCAATGTCATATATATAACAATATGAAAACTTGTTTAAGAAGGCCGCAGAAGGCTGCACATCATGCTCCAAAAGGCCGCATGGGGCCTTAAGGCCGCAGGTTCCCCACCTCTGATTTAGGGGGTATAGCAAGCAGAACACATCTGATCTCACATCTGGCTCCTTATGGAGGATGAACAGAGACGACATCAGCTTTTGCATATATCTAGAGTGGTTCAGATCTTCGAAGGGTGAAGTACTTCTAGGTATCTGTGGGTAGGAATCTGATAGAAGGCCTGTAGATTTCTCACTGGAAGTATGGCTCCGAAGCTGAGATGACAACCCTTTCCTCATTGAACATAAGAACATAAGATATGCCATACTTATGCCAAGGTCCATTAAGCCCAGTATCCTGTTTCCAACAGTGGCCAATCTAGGTCATAAGTACCTAGCAGTTTCCCCAAAAGACACAGGTTCCACAATGCTTGTATTGGGTCAAGCAGTGATATCCCGGGTCCCTTTTAATAATGGTTTATGGACCTTTTCTTCAGGAACTTGTCCAAACCTTTATTAAACCCAGCTACACTAACAGCTTTTACTACATCCTCCAGTAACAAATTCCAGAATTTGATTACACGTTGAGTGAAAAAATATTTTCTCTTATTAGTCTTAAATAGGTTACCCTGTAGCTTCATTGTATGTCTCCTAGTCTTTCTATATTCTGATGACATAAACAAATCGATCTACTGTATGTTTACCCATTTCACTCCATTCATTAATTTATAGACCTCTATCATATTTCCCTTCAGCCGTCTCTTTTCCAGGTTGAAGAGATCCAACTTTTATAGCCTATCTTCATAGGGGTATCCTTCCATCTCTTTTACCATTTTGGTGGCTCTTCTCTATACCTTTTCTAATAATGCTATATCCTTTTTAAGATATGGTGACCAGAATTGCACACAATATTCAAGGTGCGGTCTCACCATGGAACGATATAGAGGCATTATAATATCCTTTGTTTTATTTTCCATTCCTTTCCTTATGATACCTAGCATTCTATTTGCTCTCTTGGCCACCGCTGCACACTGGGCAGAGGGTTTTAACATGTTATCCACGATGACGCCTAAATCTTTTTCCTGGGTGGTGGTTCCTAATGTGGAACCTTGCATCGTGTAACCATAGTTTGGATTTTTCTTTCCTAGGTGCATAACTTTGCACTTGTCCACATTACATTTCATCTGCCAGTCTGATGCCCAGTCTTCCAATTTATCAAGATCCTCTTGCAATTTTCCACAATCCTCTTGGGTTTTAACAACTTTAAATAGTTTTGTTTTATCTGAAAATTTGATAACCTCACTCATTATTCCCATTTCCAGGTCATTTATGAATATGTTAAAAAGCAGTGGACCCAGCACAGATCCCTGGGGTACTCCACTATTCACCTTTCTCCATTGGGAAAATTGACCATTTAGCCCTACCCTCTGCTTTCTATCTTTTAACCAGTTCCTGATCCACAATAGTACACTGCCTCCTATCCCATGACTTTTTAGTGTTGCCAAAAGTCTCTGATGAGGGACCTTGGGAGAGAGTTATATTTGCATTGAGTGCTAGGTGTGATTCCACTAATGACAAAACCTGTTCTCCACAGAGTGATGCCTATTGATTGGAGCTCCAATGATAATATGGACCTACTGAAATCAGAAGCCTTCACAAGGCGCACCCACAATATCTTGGAATGGATGAGGGTTGGTCTCTTAAATGCTCAAGAACATACTCCTCTGACCAGATAGGAAACATGTTTCTGCAGGATTTCTTGACAGATTGCAGGAAGAGCTCATAGCTCAACTATTCCTGGGTCTGCTTCCGGGAGGAAGCTGGGCCTGTAGAGACATTATCTACTTCCGGCACCAGATTGCTTGCTGCTCAAACTATGACACAGTATCAACTCCAAGCAGGACTTCTGCATTGATGGCTTGATCAGTGCTGATGATTCCTGATGGCTTGACTCAGGTGGCATCAGGTCTTTGTTGCAGGTGCCTGCCTGTGCACCACCTTTTCCAGCACTGAATATCATTGGCTTAAGGATGTAGTTGGGTCCTTATATAAATGGAGGACATTGAGTAGGACTGCCATGCTGATGCAGAGGCAGCAGGGGGGAAAGAAGACATACTTAAGCTGAGGCTTTTTGGCAGGGGCGCCCAAGGGGGAGTGCGGGGCCATGTGTGGAGACTCATTGTGGGGCCTCATTTGCATAAATATTTGCATAATGTTAACATGCACTAGCATTTTGTAAACATTTATTTATTTAGATAGATTTGTATGCCACCTTATCCTTCAATCAAGGTGGTCATGTCACATCACAATTGGAGGGTTACATTTAACATTAGGGTACGTATAAACATTTAGACAGTACAGTTACTTAACAGCATTTAGACAGTACAAATGAAGGTAACATTTAACATGAGGGTATTTAATAATGCGGTATGATAAACTTGTGTGTGTGTGGATAGGAAACATGCCTCTTAATGAGTGTATGGATAAAGAAAGACTACCAGATTCATACTCCAATGCCAACTGCCAGGCACTTTAGGAAGTACTACAAACACTGCCCTTTTAGAACCCATAGCAAACCCGCCATATCATAACAGCACTACCAGGACTCACAAAGCACCAAACCCTACCTATCAAAAGGCAACATTGTAAATATTAAACCAATACATCTCAGAGAATACCAATACGTCTCCTACTGGGGAAAGAGAACAAGTGGCACTGTCAATAGAAACTACCTAAACAGAATACCTCAGCTCGGTTAAACATGCAGAACATAGATAGTCACTAAACAAAGAACAAGGGATCACAATTTAGAAATAGGAAGACAATAATTAAACTGGGAACCCTAAAAGCCAAACTTGGAATGTACAACACTGCAGAAATAAAACTATAAATTAATTTCCTCTTGTACTAAACAAAATGCAGATGTTAACAATGCACATTTCCCAGAGCTGACATATTCCAGTTAATAAATTCAAAATAAAAAAGTATTTTTCTACCTTTTGTTGTTTGTGCATTTTATTTTTCAGTTGCAATTGCTCCAGTCATTTTCTTCTGGTTTCTTCATGTCTTCTGCTAACTCTCCATTGTCTGTTGTCCATTTGTCCTTTCTTCTCTATTCTATTTTTTTCTATTCTTTCTCTACATCTGCTTTAACATACTGATCTTTCTCCTTTTGCTCTTTCCTCCATTTCTTTCTTTATTCCTTTTTCATCCACTCAAATTTTACCCCTCCATCCTCAATCCCCACTTACTCTCCCAATACCCAGCCAATCGTAGATTTTTCTTCCCTCCCACAAAAAATATTTATTCCTCTCTCCATCCTTATGCCCCCAGCCCCATCCCATTCTAATCCTCCCCCTACATCAGCTCTCTTCTAGTCCCATTCTCCCATCCCCCTGCATCGACCCATTTCCAGTCCTAGCCTCTCATCAGCCCTTTCCAGTCCTATCCTATCCCTCCATCAGTCCATTTCCAATCCTAGTCCCCCATCAGTCCATTTCCCCCCCCCCCCATTCAGCCCATTTCCAATCCAAGCCCCTCCATCAGCCCATTTCCAGTCCAAGCACCCCTCCACTCAGCCCATTTCCAGTCCAAGCCCTCCTCCCCATCAGCTATTTCCAGTCCAAGTCCCATGGCTGGCTAAAAGACCTATGGGGAGCTGGAGAGGCCCCGGCTCACCTCTGACAGTCACCGAAGCGAAGAGCGTCTTTTTTCTTCACTTCGGCAGCTGTATTGTAGTTTAGGATGCTGGTATGCTGAGGTCAAAGGGGACTTCCTGTTTCCTGGCACTCAGCATTCTAAAGTATAGTACAGCTGCCGAAGTGTAGAAAAAAGATGCTCTTCACTTCGGCAGCTGTCAGAGGTGAGCCGGGGCCTCTCCGGCTCCCTCTAAAGCCACCCTGCCTGCCGGTGCTGAATGCGGAATGTTGTTGGTTTGGGGCCCTGTGCGAACAACATTCTCGCACAATAGTTGGGCCGGCCTTGCTTTTTGGTAGATACTTCATAAGGGCACCATGATTTGTTGCAAGGGAGAACTGACTTGCAGGGGAAGAGTACATTTTCTTTTTCTCCCATTCCTCTGCCCCATGTGAGTTGGATCCTCTGGAGTTTCTCCCCTTACTTCCATAATTCAAGTTCCTGGGAAAGCAGGGCTTCTAATGAAGGTGACCTTGGGTTTACATTTTAAAGGCTTGGACTCTTGTCATTGGGTGACATCTTACTACAGTGGACACAGTTGAGATCCCCATGGTTGGGTCCAAAGCTGTGGGAGTATACCATGTGAATATCCATAATAGATATATTTGCCCTGCCCAGGCACCTTTGCATCCAGATCTGATGGTAGTTTTGCTATGAGAAAGAGTGGGTCAGGAAGTTTGAACTCAATGGTGAAGAATAACATAGTAACGTGGATAGGAATTTTAGAAGATCCATCGAAGTGCAATCTGGAATATCAAAGCCGGAACATCTGAAAAAAATGCAGGCATGCCCAGGTGTGGACGTGATTTCACAAACCTGAATGTGCCTGATATGGACATCTTTGGGGGCATCGATCAAGACATTCCCAGAATGGTATTACAAAATCTGGACATCTAGGAGAGCCTAATGGTTAGAGTCATTGGCAAGGAGCAGGACAGCAAGGGTTCAAATCCTGCTGCTGCTGTTATTGACATTGTGCTGAGTACTGGGGCTGAGCAAGTGCATTCTTCTCTACACCCTCTGGATGTTTTTCAGCTAAAACCAGCACTTTTGCAGATACTTGTCACTGTTCATGCCTCACAGCAGGTCTAGGGTTAGAAGTGACACTGGATGTCCATGACGTTTCTGTGATCAGGTGGGGGATGACCTGATTCCCGAGAATGCTCTAATTATGCCTCCAGGTTCCCAGGAATGCCCTAGTCACGCCTCCATTCAGATTTGGCTTCTAAAATGGTTCTGGGGACATCTCAAGGCCTGTTTTCAGATATCCAAAGCATGGATAAGACTTCTAAAAGGATCCCCATAATGAATGACAGCAGATAAAGGCCCGCATGGTTCATCTAGTTTGCCTAGTAATTTAGAAGTTATTCACGTTTGCTTTGATTCCATCCTCTTACTATGTAGTGATCCTGTGTGTCTGTCCCATGCCTTTTTGAATTCAGTCTCTGTTTTTGTTCCCACCACCTCCTTCAGGAGGGCATTCCAGGCATCCACCACCGTCTTTCTGTAAAAAAAAAAAAAAAGTATTTCCTGATGTTGCTTTTAAGTTTACCTTCTTGCAGTTTCATTTCAGGTCCTCTAGTTCTACAGCTTCCCCATCTTTGAAAAGAGGTTGTTTTTTCATTAATACCCTTTAAGTATTTAAAAAAAATCATATCCCTTGTGTCTCTCCTCTCTTTTAGGGTATACATATTTAGGTCTTCAAGTCTCTTCTCATATGCCTTCTGGTACAGGCCCCTTATCTTGGTCACTTTCCTCTGAACAAAGTCAAGTCTTTTTATATCCTTTATAAGGTACGATCACAATACTCCAAATGAGGCCTCACCAGCAACCTGTACAGGGGCACTAAAACCTCCTTCCTGCTGGTTATTCCTCTCTGTATGCTGCCTCACATCCTTCTGACTTTGGCTGCCGCCTTGTCACACTGTTTCGCCAACTTGAGATCCTCAGACACTATCACCTCGAGATCCTCTTCTTGGTCTGTACACACCAGCCTCTCATCCCCTATCATGTACAGCTCCTATAGGTTTCTGCATCCCAAGTGCATTATTCTGCACTTCTTTGTATTAAATTTCATTTGCCAAGCATTTGACTATTCTTTTAAATTTTGTAGATCTTTTCTCATGTTGTCTATTCCTTCCGAAGTGTCCACTCTGTGGCAAATCTTCATATCATCTGCAAAAAGACAAACTTTTCCTTTTAACCCTTTGGCAATATCACCCAAAAGATATTGAACAGAAGCGGTCCCTTTCATAACACCTGAGTCTTCAAAAGAATTTGCGAAGGCATTAATAGTGGTTATTCCAAAAGCTGAGAGAGATCCTTTAGAGGTATCTAACTACAAACCCATTTCCTTAATTAATATTGACTGCAAGATTTATGCTAAGATATTGGCTAACGTTTGGGTTGAGTTATTTCATCCTTGGTGCATCCTGATCAAACAGGTTTGTGCCTAATTGATTCTCATCAAAAAATAATAGGTTTTGTCTCCACTTGAAGCAGGAGGCTAACCAGTTGAAAGAGCCTGCCTTTCTTGTGTCATTGGATGCAGAAAAGGCCTTTGATAGACTTGGATGGGGTTAATTTTCCAAACTTTATACAGTATCATCATGCTTTTATTTAGCATCAGGGGATATTCTGGATTTGCAGCACATCTGGTGAGCCTCCCTCCGAGCTGGTTTCTGTTTGAAACTGACTTGGTAGTGCCTTTGTCTTTGCCTTTTCTGATAGGCATGCAACCATCACAACAGCTACAGACACATCCAGTGATCATAAAAACTTGATATACTGATTTGACATAAGCCGGCCCAGATTCTGTACCTGCCAGCCACCTTCCACACAGTGCTGTATAACTAAAACCAGCCAGTGAAACAGTTTCAGGGGAGTAGAGCTGACTTTCCTGTTCTATAATTTTATTGGTGTTCTTTTCCCGCCATTTTCTGCATGCATTAGTAACGTTTTTGCCTATTGTGCTTCTAGGAGTTATGCAATCCGAATGCACATTCTACACAAGAGGCTCCAATGCACACTGCTTCCCTAGTACTTTTAATGCCATTACGTAAAAGCACAGTTAATGCATGTTTGTGGGCCAACGCAGCCTTAGCATGCACTCTTGTGATCTATATCTAGGTTGCAAACATTGAGATTACTGAATACACGTCTTCCAGTAAGGATAGAGAACTCATAGTGGTCCTCCATTTGGTACAATTCATGTTTTACAAATCAATAAGAAGATTTATCGCCCCTCTGACTCCAGAAAGGCATATGGTCAGTGGGAAATGTTCTTCTGAGAGATTGCTTGATATCCTTTCAGGAGCTTCATCTTAAATATGAAGATTGCAATTGTCTCCTGTGTTGAAAAAGTGGCACAATTTTTTCCAGGGTTTACCGGCTACTTTTTCCTTAGACAAATTATGTTGTGGGATCTCTGCCAAGGGACATGTGGCAGCAGTCTTCCATAAGATGTTAAACAGCATGACAACCAGCAGTAAAAGTATAGGTCTCTTAAGAGTCTGGGATTTCCTTGTAAATGTTTGGTCATGTTGAAAGGCACCAAGTATGTTTTCCTGGAGGCATCGGCTTTAGAAACTTTTTTTGTCTCTTTCTCCACAGGTGTAACAATTTATTAGTTCTAGTTAACTTTTGGTTGTCATCAGATGGAAAAAAAAGAGTTTTATGGAATGGGTTAGCACCACCTCTCCTGCATATTTTCTTTTTGTGTATTTCTATATGATGTAAGTTTATTCTTACTATTTTTCCACTTTCTGCTCCCCTTAACGTGGACTGTATTGATTTACTTTTCTAGAAATTCAATGTGTTGTTATGGAATGTGTATCATTTTCTTGAATTTACTGAAGTAAAGTAAAGTTTAAAGTGAAAAAAAAAAGTCTGGGAAAAAGATCTTGGCAGATGGATTCCAATGGAGACTTGGTGTGATTATTGGAGAAAAACTGTTCAATGCAGCCTGAATATTGCAATCACTATATCTTTTAGCACACAGGGTAATACAGATGCTGCTGAAGCTACATAAAATTAATCAAAATACCTCGAACAGATGCTGGTCTTGCCTATCCAAAATTTGGTCACCAGAACATCTTTTGTTTTACTGTGGCAATGTCTAGATTTTTGGAACAGGTATGGGGTAAAATTCGAGATGGGCTGCATTTTCAGGATCCCCTGACATACGAACTTGTGATTCTTCAGTCACAGTCTAGTCTATTATGTTTGGAATGAAAGTATAGGAAGATGGACCTGCTGCTTTCGACTGCTGTACAAACAATTTTAAGACTAATTCATTAATTAGTATGTCTTTTCAGTGGGATTCTGTCTGTCTAATTTATAAATATGAGTTAATGGTGGCAGAAAGAAAAGGGAACCCAGCTTCATTTGTAAACATTTGATCTCCAGTTAAGAAATACATTCAAGGGTATATGTAAGCATTTTTGCTGTAATTTTCAGAATAGTTATAGCAGGATATGTCTGTGAGTCTACATGGTAGGGGGTTTGGTTTAAGGACTGGAAATAACTGGATCTCTTTATCTGGCTCTGGGAGACATTTAGTAATAAAAATGTTTTAAATGAGTGTGGGAGGGAGAGTTGGCATACAACTGTCTGTACTTCTTTTCTTCTTTGTTCATGTCTGGTTTGATATTTAACAATAAAATAATATTGGACTGGAACTGTAGCGGTCTCAGGACTGATCCTTGAGGCAGTCCATTACTTACCCTCCTTTCTTCAGACTAATGCTTATATTTCTTTATTATTATTTATTAATTTTTAAAACAAATAAGACTACTGCATATATGCTTATGTATTTTGGACACTTGGCAACATAAATTTGAATTCTGGCTGGACATCTTTATATTTTCTAAAAAAAAAAAAAAGCAAAATTAACTGATGTGTTATAAGGTCCGACAAAAAAACATGTTTGGACTTAGAGTTTTGGAAGTATTTGATAACTATAATAGTTTTACACCACACAAACAACTGTAAGACCCTTAGGAATGCTATGTTATTTTGGGAGATACATACTGAGATCTTTTGCCTCCATATAATATATATGCACCAAATACACCATTATTTTTTTTTTTCAATTTTATTAGCCAAGCTCTTGGCCTATAATAATTACCAGTTAATTGTGGGAAGTGATTTAAATATTACTGCCGGTCCACTAGTGAATTGTAAACTCACAAAACCAGTGCAGAAAGTTGGAGGGAAAAGATGTTACTTTTCTTTTTAGCAAATGAGCTAGGTTCATGGACAATTTTCACCCAGATAAGCATAAAGAGTAGTTACTCACCTGTAACAGGTGTTCTCCAGGAGCAGCAGGAATCAGTCCTCACATATGGGTGACATCGACACCGATGAAGCCCCAGTGGAGCATTTCCTCAGCTTTCTATGAAAGCCTTTGGGAATGCAGGGACGCATGCGCGGTTCCCTTCCCGCCTAAAGGTGCCAATCTTACCTCAGTCAAATGATATAGCTAAGAAAAGCACACAAAAATGAAAAAATTAAACTATGTACAACAGCAACTCCCAGGGGAGGAGGGAGGGTTGTGAGGACTGATTCCTGCTGCTCCTGGAGAACACCTATTACAGGTGAGTAACTACTTTTTCTCCAGGACCAAGCAGGAAGTCAGTCCTCACATATGGGCGACTCCCTAGCTCTGGGCTACCGAGGAACCCAGGCTGAACAAGAGAACTCCCTCTAGTCCCAGCAGCAAAGAAAAGGCTTTCCACAGACACAAACTCCACTGGTAGCCCAACAGAGGGCAGGAGTTGCCTAAACCTCAAAGAGATTCCGGAGTACTGCCTGGCCAAAAGCACTGTCCCTATGGGACTCCCTCTCCAGACAGTAATGGGCCGCAAATGTCTGGCTTGAAGACCAAGTTGCAGCCCTGCAGATGTCTACCAAGGGCACAGAGCGGAGATGAGCCACTGAGGCAGCCATTGCCCTGACACGGTGGGCTGTGACCCGACCCTGCAAAGGAAGGTCAGCCGCCCTGTAAGCCCAGGTGATACAGTCAGCCACCCATATGGACAAGGTATGCTTGGACACAGCCAACCCCAACTTATTAGGGTCAAAAGATACGAAGAGCTGAGTAGCCCTTCTATGTCCCTGCGTACGGTCAAGGTAGAAGGATAAGGCCCTCCTACAGTCCAGGGTATGCAGGACTGCTTCAGCCTGGCTTGCATGAGGCCTAGGGAAGAATGTTGGTAGAACCACCTCTTGGGAAGGTGGAAGGAGGAGACAACTTTTGGGAGGAACTTTGGATGAGTCCTAAGGACTACCCTGTTCCCATAGAAGCGAGTGTAAGGCCTATCACAGACCAGGGCCTGAAGCTCACTCACTCGCCTAGCCGAGGTAAGGGCTACCAAGAAGAGTGTCTTCCAGGATAGGAAGCGTAGAGGGCAAGTAGCCATCGGCTCAAAGGGTGGGCGAGTCAGCTGCTGCAAGACCACATTCAATTCCCACTCAGAAGCAGGAGGACGGATTGGAGGCTTGAGCAAAAGCAAGCCTCTGAGAAAGCGGGACACCAAGGGGTGAACCGACAGAGAATGTCTTTCCACCAGTGAGTGGTGAGCTGCTAGAGCTGAGAGGTGGACCTGAACAGAATTGGACTTAAGCCCTTGATTTGATAAGTGCAGTAAGTACTGAAGCACTACTGGTACAGTACAGGAGAAAGGATCCTCTGTACGTAGCTGACACCACACAGAAAACCTTTTCCATTTGAGAGCATAGGTTTTCCTAGTGGATTGTTTCCTAGAGGCTAGGACAACCTCCTCAACTTCCTGAGGTAGGCCCCAGGGAGCCAAAACTACCCTTGCAGCCTCCAGGCCATCAAATTGAGAGCTTTGAGATTGGGGTGCAGAAGGGAACCCTGGTTCTGAGAGAGAAGGTTGGGTTGCAACCCCAGAGGTAGTGGAGGATCCACTGCCAGCTGAAGCAGAAGTGGAAACCAAGGCTGTCTGGGCCACCTGGGAGCCACCAGCAGGACCGAGGCCTTGTCCTGAAGAATCTTGAACAGAGTTCGGGCCACCAAGGGTATGGGAGGAAACGCATACAGGAGGCCCTGAGACCAGGGAATCAGAAAAGCATCTGCTGCTATCCGCAGAGGATGTGGTTGCCTGGAGCAGAACTTTGGCAGTTGCTTGTTCAGTGGACTGGCAAACAGATCTATCAAAGGAAGACCCCATTTTAGGAAGATCTTCTGGACTACCAAAGGATGCAGCTGCCACTCGTGGTGCTGTAAAATTCTGCGCAACCTGTCGGCCAGGAAGTTTTCCTGGCCTGGAAGGTACACAGCCTTGAGGAGCATGTGGTGCTTGAGGGCAAAGGAGTAAAGGTCCTGTGCCTCCCGACAAAGGAGTCTGGACCCAGTCCCGCCCTGTTTGTTCATATAAAACATGGCTACTTGGTTGTCGGTCTGAACCAGGACAGAATGATGAGCCAGGGTAGGAGAGAAAGCTTTGAGTGCTAATCGAATAGCTCTGAGTTCTAGGAGATTGATCTGCTGTGCCGCCTCCCAAGGAGACCACAGGCCCTGGGTGCACTTGTTCAGACAATGAGCTCCCCAGCCCTGCAGGGAGGCGTCTGTGGTCAGTAGCACTGTGTACCCAGGAATTTGAAAGGGTACCCCTTTCAGAAGATTGGGTGGGTGCAGCCACCAGCTGAGGGAGTCCAGAAATGGTTTGGACACCTTTATTCTGTCTCTGAGGCTGCCTGTGGCCTGAGACCACTGACTGCGAAGGCACCATTGTGCAGGCCGCATATGGAGCCTGGCATTGGGAGTGACATGAACTGTCGAAGCCATGTGGCCAAGCAGCCTCAGGCAGAGTCTGGCGGAGACCACTGACCCGCTGATTTGTTGCCCAAAAGAAAAGCTAAGCAAACACGAAGGGAGGAGTTTTTCCCCGTGCAAAGCCGTGTTCAAGGGAGAAAGCTTGAAAGAAACTTGTTGGAAGGTAGGAGTATTCTTCCTAATAGCAGGAAAGAAGAGTATAGCCAAATTCCCTGCACTTACCAGGAACTCTGTGACTCAGTTGAGAGAAACAGCAGCAATTATGGTAAATACCCATACTCCTCTAAGCTATTGGGGGAAGGAAATACCTTAGGCTATAGAGAGGAACCCGGCAGGCAAGGTAAAGGTTTCAGCCCACGGGAAACCAGTCAAGACATTGAACACATGCAGTGTGATTTTTATGAGGACCCGGACACTGAGGTATTTATGGATTGTACATATACTTTTTCTGACAGCATACAATCTTTGTGTTAAAGTGCTACAAGGGTTGTTTCACAGGAGAAAACAGACAAAAGGAGTTTTGGGAAAGAAACTGTTTTCTTTGCATTTTCATTTCTTTTTGGCTGAAGATAAGCATTGCCTGAGTTCAAGTTAATTCTTTGTTTGTAGTTCCAGACGCATGGTCTTTGTGTTACCTTGTTTTCATGGTTTAAGAATCCAACCCTGGGAAAGGAAATAAATCCTATTTGACCTTATCACTCTGACTGCAACTACTTATTTCTACTGGCTGTGGAACTACATTACCCAGAAGGCTCTGCTAAGCCTCATTATAATATTCCACAGTTATCAAGGAACTTTACCTCGCTCACTTTTCTTCATGCCCATGGCCTCTGGGAGGGTGAGCGGGCGACAAATTTCAATTGTTTGAATAAGTTTCAATGTAATGTTCAAGTTTTGTTCTATGTAAACCGCTTTGATTTTTCTGAAAGGCGGTATATAAAACCGTTCAATAAATAAATCCTGTTCAGGTCCCCACTCTAGTGGAGACTTTTCCATACCTTTAGTAACTTGATACAATGGTTTTGCGATCAATGCAAAATTGGGGATCCATATACGACAGTATCCTGCAGCCCCCAGGAAGGCTCTTACTTGCCTCCTAGTGGTTGGAGTAGGGATACTGCATACAGCTTCTTTGCATTCTGGTCCTAAACGTCGGATTCCGCTGGACAACTGGAATCCTAGATACTTGACTTCAGTTTGGCATAATTGTGCTTTGGCTCTTGAGACCTTGTATCCAGCTTCTTTTAGAAGGTATAAAAGTTCACTAGTAGCTTGTAGACATTCACTTTCTGAGTTGGTGGCTATGAGCAAATCATCCACATACTGGAGGAGAACCCTTTTTCCTGGGTTCACTGGGTAACTTGAAAGATCTTGATTCAGGGTAGCACTGAAGAGAGTAGGTGAATTCTTGAATCCTTGGGGTAATCTGGTCCAGGTGAGTTGGCCCCACCTTCCTGTTATGGGGTCTTGCCATTCAAAAACAAACAAAAGTTGACTGGTGGGGGCTAGGCGTACACAGAAAAAGGCATCTTTCAGGTCCAGGACGGTGAAATAAGTAGCCTCAGCGGGGATCAGTCCCAAGAGAGTATAGGGATTTGGCACGACAGGGTGTATAGTTTCAACTGCGTCATTTACCCGCCTTAGATCTTGTACTGGGCGGTAATCCCCTGTCCCCGGTTTCTTAACTGTGAGAAGGCGGGGTGTTCCAAGGTGACTGGCATTCCTTGAGAAGTCCATACTTCAGCAGTTTCATTAAATGGCAGTGGATACTTTCAATGGCTGGTCGGGGAAGAGGATACTGCTTCACATGCACTGGTTCCACTCCTGGCTTGAGGGTGACAATGACAGGGGCTATGTTCTTTGCTAGGCCAGGTAGATTATCTTCTGCCCATACTTCAGGTGGGGCTATAAGGTTGGTAGGTATACAGGAACTGGTTGACTTGATTGGAGGTGCGCTATAGAATCGCCATTCTTCTTCTCGGGGAACAGTCAGCACCATCAATCCAGCAGGCTTTGGGTTCACAGTCATTTTCATTTCTCCCCCTTCAGCAAAGGATATCTGTGCCTGGAGCTTGGCAAGCATGTCTCGGCCCAGAAGTGGAATAGGGTACTCAGGCATATACAGGTACTGGTGCGTTATTTTCTGTCCCCCTAGTTCACACATGCGGTTCTGCAGGAATAACTTTGTGGCCTTGTTCCCGGTGGCCCCGACAATGGTGACAGATCGAGAGGAAAGAGGAGCCACTGGCTTAGCCACTACTGAATGTTCTGCTCCTGTATCCACCATGAAGTCCATATATTGGTCCCCTATCTTTAAACTGACCATAGGCTCCTGGGGACCCAGGGTGAACTTGGAGCCCGGTCTGGCCTAGTCTTCATCCACGTCATAGCCCGTTGCTACTGCCACTCCCTCAATGGCTTCTTCTCTCTCGCGCTGGAACTGTGCTCGGTTCATTCCTCCCCTCCTTCGGAATTGACCTCCTGTTCTCCAGGGACTCCCTCCTCCCCTCGCGGGGGCGGAGTCCAGATGCGGGCATTCACTTCTCCAATGTCCTTCTTCTTTGCAGTAGGCGCACTGATTCGCACCCAATTGAGGCCTTTCGCTTCCACGGCCTCTTCCACGTTCTCTGGTCCTTTGATTAGGAAAACCTCCTCCACGTCATTCAACTATAGCGGCAGCAAGAAGATCTGCCTTCTTCTTCATCTTTCGTTCACTTTCTCTGTCACGTTCATTTTCATGATTCACAAATACTTTCTGAGCGACTTCCATTAACTGTGCTGTATTCATGTCCGCAAATCCATCCAGTTTCTGCAATTTTCGTTTTATGTCTCTCTGGGACTGGCTGACAAAGGCCGCATTTACCATGCGCAAATTTTCCTGAGCGGCGGGATCATATGGGGTGTATAATCTATAAGCTTCGGACAACCGCTCATAAAAGGCCGCTGGGCTCTCATCTGGATCCTGGAGGACTTCCGATACCTTCCCGATATTCATGGCCCTCTGGCCTCCCTTCCTCAGGCCCTGCAACAAGGCCTGGCGAAATCTCGTCAGGGCCGCCGCCCCCCTGTCATCATTTGGGTCCCACCCGGGATCTTCATTTGGATAAGCCGCGGCGGCAGCTTGTGGGAGATTTATTCCTCCTCCTTCTACAGGGTTCTCTTCTAACCAACGGAGAGCTGCTTGCCCAATTCACCCTCGCTCCTCAGTAGTAAAGAGGGTGGACAGGAGTTGGCGACAATCAGCCCAAGTAGGCTGGTGGGTTTGCATAATACTGGACATTAATTCTGTTAATTCCTGGGGCTTTGCAGTATAGGATGCATAATGCGTTTTCCAGTTTAATAAATCAGTAGTGAAAAAGGGTACATAGACTAGACTGGTTGGTCCTGGTGCCATCTGGCCCTGGTCATTTAAAACAGGTACACCAGGCACTTGGCGTAATGGCATTAGGTGCCCTGCTTTCTCCTTCTTCTTCGGGGTTACGCTTCTTAAATCATAAGGCTCTCGGGCACAAGCTTCCTTAGCGGGTGACCCTGAACTGGCAGGAGAGCCTCCACTCTCAGCCTCGTCGGAGGACTCGGGCCCCCCCGACGTGCTTGAGCCTGACTCGGGACTATCACTCGGGGGAGGGAGCTTCTTGGGCTGCTGCAGCGGCACTAGCTGGGGTTCCTCATCAGGCTCCGCTTCAGGCAGCAGTACTGGGGGAACTAACTTACATGGGTACTGCGGTAACCTGGTCAGGCTATCTGGGGACTCTGGGGCAGAATACACAGGCAGCTTCTCCTCCTCAGCTTTCCGGGTTCCCCTAGTGGTGGCTACAAATATTCTACAATGCTCCTCATAACAGCGCTTCATCCATGAGGGCTGTCTTTTGCAAGCATCTAACCAGGAATCTATATAGGGGAACTGGTCAAGATGCGCTTTTTGTACAAGCTGATGAACACGGGCAACCTTTTCTACATCAAAAGTGCCCCCGTGGGGCCATGAAGTAGCTAATGCAGGCCACTCTCTTTCACATAGCAGTTTCAATCTAGATGGAGACATTTTTATACCGTAGTCTCCTGAAAATCCTTTACAGAAATTCTTGATCATACATTCCAACGGAGTTTGCATGGACTCCGCCCCTCCCATAATCTAAACGTAACTACGTACACGTAATGACGTACAAGACGACAAACAGTAAGGATAGGTAGTATGGCTGTAGGTAAGGGGTCCGTACAGCCCACAAAACACTGGGGGGGACGTACACCACTTGCTTCCTCCTTTTCGTGACCTGGGCGCGGTCGCCCGGCCAGGAACTGCGCTACTCAGGAATCCACTTTCGCTCGGTCTGTATTTCAAGACCTCTCAATCACACAGGCAATCATATTATCACAAAAATCATTTTTCAAGTGCCCAGGTTTTCTAACTGATTATTCCAAACAAGAAGCGTTGATGGCGTCGGCTTCCGCTTTCTCTTATGCGGAGCGTACTAGGACCACCCTTATGAGAGGTGATCGGGCTCTCTTGTCTCGCGCATACTTATGCGAGATTTCTCCAGTTAGTCTATACCAAATCAGTTTCGCGCATGCAAGACTTTTCCCAGGCTGTACTTACTAACTGTTAAATCACAAAATTGTCTACTCACCGGATCCGGTTCCCGATACCACACCAGTTCTTGGGTTGAATCCTGGACTCCCCCGGGTCAGAGGTGTTGGCCAGCTGGACCCAGTGGCCTGCCGAGGCAGGCGGAACCCTCTCCGGCACAAAAGGGCCGGCGGCGCCTGAAGTTTCCCCCGCGGTCGGACAGACACGGTTCCAACCGGGCCAAACCTCGAGGCGAATTGCGTAGATTATTCACTTGAATACCATTCACTACTCGCACTTCCCGGCCAACGCACCAAGAATATGCTGCAGCGAAGTGTAACCAATGAATAAATCCAGGAGTCAATTGACAGGGTCCAAGCCAGTTTATTGTGCACAAGGCCCAGTCAGTCAAAGCTTCAAAAGGAACTGAGCAAAGTTTTTACAGAGACATACTCATTTATACCTCTATTTCAGTTTGATACATGAGAACTTTCTATTGGTTCTAGCTTGATACATGCAAACTTCCCATTGGCTCCAACGCCCCCTGCACCTGTCCAATCAGAGATCCCTCCTGGGCCTAGCACCCGGCTCCCTCCCTTAAGACTGTTCTAACAATGGTGCAGTTTCTAGGTTTGATACTTCTCTACTGCAAGGCCGTTTCTAGCTTCAGGAATGCATGTATTGAAACATTTCTTTCTTTTGCACACAAGAGAATAATGAAAGGCTTATGAATTCATGTAAAACTTCTTATTAAGCAGTTTAAAACAGTTTTATCATTTTGCACAGATTTTTGGTTCTTTTCTAGCTATAGTGAGGGTTGGAATCCAGGCCTAACTTACAGGCCTTTCATATTAGCAGACCATTCTAGGCCATAGCCTGCCACGCTTCCACCAGTGAGTGGTGAGCTGCTAGGGCTGAGAGGTGGACCCAAACAGAATTGGACTTAAGTCCCTGATTTGATAAGTGCAGTAAGTACTGAAGCACTACTGGTACAGTACAGGAGAAAGGATCCTCTGTACGTAGCTGACACCACACAGAAAACCTTTTCCATTTGAGAGCATAGGTTTTCCTAGTGGACTGTTTCCTAGAGGCTAGGACAACCTCCCCAACTTCCTGAGGTAGGCCCCATGGAGCCAAAACTACCCTTGCAGCCTCCAGGCCATCAAATTGAGAGCTTTGAGATTGGGGTGCAGAAGGGAACCCTGATCCTGAGAGAGAAGGTCGGGTTGCAACCCCAGAGGCAGTGGAGGATCCACTGCCAGCTGAAGCAGAAGTGGGAACCAAGGCTGTCTCGGCAACTTGGGAGCTACCAGCAGGACCGAGGCCTTGTCCTGAAGAATCTTGAACAGGGTCCGGGCCACCAAGGGCGTGGGAGGAAACGCATACAGGAGGCCCTGAGACCATGGAATCAGAAAAGCATCTGCTGCTATCCGCAGAGGATGCGGTTGCCTGGAGCAGAACTTTGGCAGCTGTTTGTTCAGAGGACTGGCAAACAGATCTATGGATGGAAGTCCCCATTTCAGGAAAATCTTCTGAACCACCAAAGGATGGAAATTTTGAATTTATTAAACAAGCAACAAAAGACATACCAAAAAGCAAAAACAAAAACAATAACAAGCACCCCAACCAAATCCCACACCCCCCCAAAACCCCCACCCCCCGACATAGCACAAAACAAGTATCTCCACCCCCCCGTGACCCACCTCCCCACCACCAAACCCAACATCCAGCACACGTGCCCCTTCCCCCCGACATCATCAACCCGCAATAGTTCAGCATGTCCAATGTCTGTCCCAACCCCCCAACAGCAACCCGCAGCAGTCCAACAGAAATGCAATGTCCATCCCAACCCCCCCCCCCCAACCACCCACAACAATCCCAGCACAGTCCAATGTCCCAAATGTCCATCAGGGCTGCCAAGCCCTCACTCACACCCACAAAAACAAAACGCATTCCCCCTTTCCCACCCCCGTCCCCACAAAGGAGCAACATCTCCTCCGCCCCCACCCCAATCCCTACCCACCACCACCCTCCCCATAAATAAAGAAAACCCCCACCCCCCTAAACAGAAACATACAGGCATGTGCCGTCCCCAACGAAAACCCACCAGAAACAAAACCATAATACAAATCAATAAATGAACACAAAAACCCAACCCTATCGGCCGAAACAGCGGAGCGGGATGCGCAGAAACACAAAAACAAAAACAAAAACAAAACAAACACACACCTGCTCCAGGGAGAAAACGAAAACAAACATCCCCCATGGAGAGAGAGGGAGAGCGGACAAGTGGCCAACAACCCCCCCAGCCCTAGTGCAAACCCCCCTCCCCCCCACCGGAAGGAAAGCAACCCCAGATCCCTAAACCTAGGAAGAAACCCCAGGGACTAAACCCCCCCCCTCCTGTCTCACCTCCCTCCTCCACCCGGGAGACAAAAACAAAACCCCTAACCTCTAACAGGGAGGAAAAACCCCAGGGAACCCCTCCCCCTCATGGGGGGCGGAGGGTGAGGTGACGCCACAGACGCTCCCAACGATGGACCTCCACCACCCGCCTTTCGCGTTGCGCCATGCTGGACACTTCCTCCAGAATGTCCCGCACCACCTCGTCGAGGGGCAGGACCAACCCCCGGGTCGAGACATGACAGCGCGCTTGCCACAGGTGGTAGCGCACTACAGCCGTGACTAGGTAGAGGGTCCCGGAGTCCTGCCTTAGAGGAAAGGACCAGGCCCCGTACACCCACTCCGCATACGTGAGGAGGGAAAGGTCGCGCAGGTGAAGAGCAGCGGACACCAACCGGCAGGCCTCCACATTAAAGGGGCACTGCCGGAGGAAATGGTCCATGGTCTCCGCTTGCCCCTCACACCCGGCCCTCGGACAGACCCGCTCGGCCTGTGACCTGTACTTGAGGTTGTCCCTCACGTACAAACGCCCGTGGAAAGACAACCAGGCTACATCCCGAACCTTCTTCGGTAGCCGAGGGGAGTTCAACAGCCGAAGGCCCCGCTGCATCACATCCGCCGGACAGTCCCGCAGGGCCCACCGTGGTTGATAGTGAGAGGTGAGAACCATCCGGTATAAGCCTTTCCGCCCCAAGGACTGGGCGAGCGGGTCGGTCACCCCCCACCGCCGAATGAGCCCCACCATCACGAATACGTACGATGGGGCCTGTTCCCCTCTCCGGCGCACACGTGGGACCGAGGACGCCCCCTCCCACTGCTCCCAGAAGCGGGAGAACCATTCCCGATAGGAGGCCACCCACCAAACCCCACCCCCTTCCCTCATCCTACCTAAGTGAAACGCCATAGACAAGACTGACAGGAAGACAAGGGGGTGCAACATACCCAAACCACCCTCTGCCCGATCCAGGCAGACGATGTTGCGCTGGACAGGGTTCAAGCGGTTACCCCACAGAAAACAGAAAAAGACGGCACAAACAGACGCCTGATGGGACAACGGAAGAACGAAGACCGTGGCCACGTGCAGAAAGAGAGGAAGCAGAAACGTCCCGAGGAGTTTGATCTTCTCCTCGTACGTACACCTCCACCCCCTCCACCGCAGCACCCGACACCGTGCAGTCTCGAGACAACGGTCCCAATTGGACTCTGCACAGTCCTCCGACCCGAAGACGAGGCCCAAAACGCGGACCTCCCCCACGGGAGGAGGAAAGGGGGCGCAGGAAGGCGGGGAGGCCTCCGAGGAGCCCAACCACAGCGTCTGGCACTTGCTGTGGTTTACAACAGAATGGGCTACCTCCGAGTACTCCTCCACGGCCTCTCGCAGGGCCTCTACCCCATCAGTGCCGTCCACGTAAACTGAGATGTCGTCAGCGTAAGCAACGACGGACACCTGGGGCGCACCGGGCGCCTCCAGGCCCCGCAACCCACCTGAGGACAATCTCCGGAGGAAGGGGTCGAGGGAGAAAACATACAGCAGGGGGCTCAAAGGGCACCCCTGCCGCACCCCCGAGGCGACACCAAATGGCCGTCCGAGCCACCCGTTAATAAACGGGAAGCTCACCCCCCCTCGGTACAGCGCCTGCACGACGAAGAGGAAACCTGCGGGGAGGCCGAAGTGCTGGAGCACCACCCACAGGTACCGGTGACTGACTCGATCAAAGGCTTTGGACTGATCCAAGGAGACCAACCAGTGGTCCCGTTGGAGCGACCGGCCTCTTTCCACCATCTCCCGGACTGTGGCGACAGCGTCCAGAACCCCTCTCCCCCGAACGGAACAATACTGGGAAGGGGACAGCAAATCGCCCGACACCTCCACCAGTCGGTTGGCCAAACACTTGGCCAGGATCTTCCGGTCCGCGTTCAGAAGAGAGAGCGGCCGCCAGAAGTCCAAGGAGCTATCGTCCTTCCCCTTGGAGAGCAGCAGCAGGACAGACTCGCGAAATGACCGCGGGAGATACCCCGTGTCCATGATCTCCTGAAACAGGGAGGTCAGGAAGGGGGCCAGCTGGGCAATGAAAGTGCGATAGAACTCCACAGGGAGCCCATCGCGCCCAGGCACCTTCCCCAACGGCATGGCACGAATCGCCCTCTCCACCTCCACCTGCTGAATCGGAGCAGCGAGTGCATCAACCTGTGCCTGGACCACAGCCGAATACACCGGGGGAAGGCCCAGGTACGTTCGGATATGGGTGAGGTCCACGGGGCGATCCCCAAACAGGTCCGAGAAGTATTCCCCCACTATCCGCAAAAGGTCCTCCTGGGAGGTATGAATGGTACCGTCCTCGCCCCGCAGGGCCATGACCTCCCGACGCTGAACCCTCTCCCTGCAAGTCCGGAAAGGGTCTGGAGTGGCGCCCCCACCGGCCGCCCCCTCGAAGCATAGGGAGGCATGGCGATCGTAAAGCAGGCCACGGAGCGGGACACGCACCTCTTCAACCTCCTCCCGCGCTGCCCCTCGGGATACCAAACGATCCAGCGACCTCCGGAGGACAGTGTAGGTGAGGTAGCGGGATCGAGCCATGGAGGTACCCCGGGAACGGAAGAGTTGTCGGGCACGCGTCTTCACCTCATCCCACCAGGCGCCACGGGAAGGAAAAACACTCAGCAGGGTCTCCTGGTCTGCGAGAAAGGCCAAGAACTCCTGGACCACCTCTGATGTTGCCAACAACTGCACATTCAGTCGCCACAGGCCAGGACCCCTGCTAAGCTCCTCGTGGTTGGCCAGGAAGGACACAGAGAGGACGCGGTGGTCCGAAAAGTCAACCGCCTGCAACTGCGGAGGGGAACACTCCACCCGGGCACTCACATATATCCGATCGATACGACTCCTGCAGGTCCCATGGTAGTAGGTGAACCCCGGCGACCTAGGAAAGGCCCGGTGGAAAACATCCACGAGGTCAGCCGTCCGGGTCATCTCGGCCAAAAAGAGGCCCTCGTAACTGGGTGGGCAACGCTCCCCCCCTCGGTCCTGCAAAAAGGTGGTGGTGTTAAAATCCCCGGCAAGGACCACCAAACGGGAGGTGTGTAAGTAGGGGCGGATAACCCCGAACAGGGTCTTCCGCGCCAACTTAGACTGGGGGCCGTAGACCACCACGAAACGAAACCGATGGGGCCCGCAGTAGCCATCTAAAAGCAGACACCGGCCCTGCTCCAATTCCCACACGTACTGCACCTGAAATCGGTTAGACGTGAACAAAACCGCCACTCCTGCGTAGGGCTGTGCCGCAAGGGACCAGTACGAAGGGCCCCACCTCCACTCCCGCTTCGCCCGATGAAGGCTAGCGAGCGAGGTGAGCCTGGTCTCCTGCAAGAAGATGACATCCAGCCCACTCGTAGAAAGAAAATCATAGGCCGTAGCCCGCGCCTGGTCTGAGAAAATGCTGGCCACGTTGATGGTGGCGCACGAGAACGCAGGAGTGCACGCCATGCCTATTTCGAGTGCAGTGACCCTTTCCTCCTCTTCTCACCAACCCCGGGATCCCCAGAATCCCGCTTGCAGGACAAGCCCGCGAGCTGGAGCGACTCCTCCTGGTCCACGTCGACCACCTCGAGGATCTCCTCCTCCTCCCGCTCAACCCTATCACCCCAGGAGGTGCTGGCGCCCCCGGGACCACCAGGCAAAGCTGTCGCGAGGGCAGACCCAGCCCCCACGGGATGAGGAGGCACAAACGGGTCAGGGGTCGGAGGAATGACCTCCTCCGTGGGGTCCACCACCTGTGCAGCCCCCCCCTCCCCGGACAAAGACTGAGACAATACGACAGTGCCCACCCCCGCGGGGGAGGCCAGGGCGGCCGGGTCAGCAGGGGGCTCCTGCGAAGGCCCCGAACCCAACTGCGGGGGTACAAGGCCATCCTCCCTCACCCGTCGGGCGCCAGTATCCCCCTTGATTGGAGGACCCTGACTGCGGCGCGCCTTCTGCACCTTTGAAGGTCGCCGCTGAGGAAGAGGGGCTGCCCCCGCCGCTAACCGCTCCGAGCGCCGCACAGGAAGCCCTGCTTCCACAGGCAAGCCCTCATCCGCCTCAGCCGCATCAGCGGCCAAAAAGACGAAACGGTTGATGTCCAACACGGGCTCTGCATCCAGCAACGGGGATGTCTCCCGTTTCTTCCTTTTGGACTTGCCACCCTTGGAAGGGACCGTAGTCCATTCCTCAGGTGGCACCACCCTCAACCCACTATCCTGTCGTGCTACATTAACCTCCACCACATCAACCCTCTCCTCCTTCCTACCCGAATCCCCTCCCCCTGGTGGCTCCCTCGGCTCGATGGACTCCTCTGCACTAGGGCCCCCGGTCTCCTCCTGAGGGAGAGGGGCCTCCATAGCCTCCTCCCGCACAGGAGCCCGAGGTGGAGTGATGGCAACCCCCCCCGGTCCATTGTGTGACGCGGAGGGGCAGCGGGCAAAGGGGTGGCCCAACTCTCCGCAAAGGTTACACCGAATTAGCAGACACCCGGCCGAAGCGTGACCCCGTCCACCACAACGGGTGCAGACCTGCTCGGGACAGTTCATGCTCAAATGGCGGAATGAGCCACAGCGGTGACACTCGCGGGGTTGCCCAGGGTAATAGCACAAGATGCGATCCCGACCGAGGAAACCGGCCGAGGGCACGTGCTGCACCACGTTTCCCACCTCACGCAAACGGATCCTGCCCTTCCACGACCCGTCCCACACCCCTAGGGGCCCAGCGCCCTTAACCAGGGGTGCGAGAAGCACCGCATGGCGCGACAACCAAAACTGGATGTCCTGCCCTGGGAGCGACTCATTCCTGGATAGGATGGTCACAGGTACCGTCCCCTGGCGAGAGATAGGCACAACACGAAAGTCAGCCCACCCTCCCTGCCCCCTCTGCTGCTGGTATCGGTCCCAGAAAATCTCCAGCCCCCGTCTCAGCATGAAACTAACATCATATTCAATGGTGTTGTTCATGTGGATAAAGGCGTAGAGATCTCCTGGGAGAAACCCCAGCCCAAGGACCATCCTCAAGACCTGTTCCCTGGCTGGAGGGGACCCCTCCCCAGCCCATCGGATCTGCGCCACGTTGCGCCGTCGGACCTCACCCCCTACTCCTCTTTGAAACCCTCCCCCTCCTCCTCCTCCTTCCCCTCCTGCGGGACCATTCCCCTGAAAACCTCCCCTCCCCCTACCCTCACCCGACGGCCCCGGAGTGGTGCCCGACCCCTTCAGAGCCTCCGCAAAGGTACGGTGGGGGGGAGCTGTACCCCCAGCCCCCATCTCCTGCCCTCCTTGATCTGTTCCTGCATCCATCTGCGGGGGATCCTGCTGCTGGACCGCAGGATCCGTAACCTCCTCACTTAGATCAACCGGAGGACTGGGGAAGGTCAACTCCGCAAAGACAGAGTCCGGGATGCTACCTCCTCCGGATCCCTGAGTGCCACCGAGAACCCCTGGACCACCACTTATCTCTACCTCCGGCTGCCGAAAGGCAGTAAAAGCCCCGGGAGGGCCCAACGGGGCCTCCAAAGCCAATCGTAGGGCATCACAGACCTGGTTCTCGGTAACACCCAGGGAACCGGAAGGCTCCCCCAAACCTCCTTCCCGCATTCCCGACCCAGCGCAAGGCTCCTGGGTTTCGGCCACCACTACAGGGGACGGACCCCGCTCCCCTTCATTCCCGGGTTCCAAGGGGACCACCGCCCCCCCTGACCCTACGGAGAACAAGTCCTTCCCTCGTCCTGAAGCAGCCACTACCTCCTTCCCCACTATATAACCAGTCGTCCGCTCCCCCCCTTCCTCCATCAGCCCGTCCTGTAGCCCATCATCCGCCACCCCCTGTATGGCTATCGACAACAAGGCAGGACCCGCCCGAGACAACAGGGCAGATCCCCCACCCAGCACCTCCCCCACACCCCCACACCCCTGCCCCTTGTCCCTCCCAGGTCCTACCCGGTTGTCGGTGCCAGACGTGGCACAAGGATCCAGAAAAGTTTGGCCGGTAGTCAGGGCTCCAACAGAAAGGGCGGACACCCCCCTGCGAGCCAGGTCTCCGTCGGCCGCAATAACAGACAACAAAGGCAGCTGCGCATCCCGCTCCTCTACCCCCGGCCGCAGTGACAGCTGACTAGCACTTTTCTTCCCCCTCTCCCCCCCGGGGACTGCAGAAAAGAAAGAGCAGCCCCCATCCTGCCCCTTTCTCCTCCTTCCAGCACCCCTCCGGCCCCAGTCAGCCACCTCAGAACATACTGGGCGAGTGCCCTGTAGCTTTCTAGGGGCCAGGAGGGCAGCCACAATAGGGGAGTCCTGCCCACCAGCCATCCCCCTACCAAACCCCTTCCCAGTAACCTGGACAGGCATCGTAGCTGAAGGAGCAGGATTCCTATTACAGGTGGAGAAATCCGCCACCCGTGGATCCTCAAGTGGCACAGCAGAATCAAACGGCTGAGGCCAACCAGTCTTCCGCCGCCGGGGATCCCGTGCAGAAAACCCCTCAGAGCCGGAAACATCCAAAGACAGTGGATCAGCAGTATGCTGAAAAGGAACCGCCGAATACTGCTGCCTCTCTACAACACCCCCTCCAATCGAGGGGCATGAAAAAGAAGCTCCCTCTGTGCTTAAAGAGTGCCGTCGAAAATCCCGCAGCAAATCAGAAGATGGGGAAGGTCGTTCTGCAGACTTCCTGGGTTTCCCGGAAGCGTCAGTACCCATTACTCGGCGGCCATCTTGTGATTGTAATCTGGCTGGGGGAAGTCCTACAGGCAGCTCCTGCAACGACCTCACTTCCATAATGACGTCATCAGAAAGACCCCGGCGGCCATCTTGCGATTGTAAGCTGGCTGGGGGAAGTCCTCCAGGCAGCTCCTGCAACGACCTCACTTCCTTAGTGACGTCATCAGAAAGACCCCGGCGGCCATCTTGGATGGTCCCTTCAGTGTTACACGACTGTTGGTGAGCCACCAGGATCAACGGAGCACCCTGGGGACGTGCAGGAACAATCTGGGCAGACAGCATTTCGGAGGGAGGAACCAGCGCATTCACAACATCACAACCATCACCCTGCTGCAGGTAAGACACAGGACATCCAGGAAATGCTTTAGAAGAGGAAGGCAGGGAACGGGTGGTAGATTTCCCAGGAACTAGAATGGGAGAGGGCATACTTCTAGAGGAGGATGGACCCCCCTGCTGACCCACCCCCGGGGGCCTCCCCTGGACTGCAGGTATCTTCCAACGATTATAATTCTGGTAAACTTCGGCAAGGGACCCACAACCCTGGTTCTGATAGTACGCAATCTCCAAGTACTTGGCCTTCAGGGCCCGCTTTACCCCCTTCCGATAGGTAGCATAGGCCACCCATTCCTCCCCGGGAATGGTGGCCTGCAGGCTCTCCAGGTGGGAGAGCTGGGCTTGCAGCTGGGCCGCCTCCTCCTGGAGACCCTGAAGCCGTCGCACTGCCGCCACGATGTCATCTGGGGCCCTAGCTGACTGCTGGTAGGACGGCAGGCCCGACCCCCCGTCCTCATCCTCACTGGAGGAGGTAGAGGCCTCCTCCAGGACCCAAAGTGGAGGGGGGAACCTGCCTCCTCCAGTTCTATACTCCACGGTCCTCCAGGGTCTCCCCAGGGCCTCTCCCTGCTGCCACCCAGCCTCCACACCCTGCCTGGGGAGGAGACAGGAGCCTCCTCCCTGGGGTAGCGGGCCCAAACCTCCATACCTGTGGGTCCCTCCTTCCTGACCAGGTGCAGTCCTACCTGGGGAGTCCCCCTCCTGGGGCTCCAGCTGTTCCAGGTTGCCAGTTTCTCCATCCACTGTCCGAGTAGGAGGCCCACCAGGCTTGGCAGGCCTCTGGGCCTGGGCCTCCCTTGCTGGAGGTGGCCCAGGGCCCGACATCCAGGCACAGGCAGAAAAAGGAACTGCTCCCTAGCAGGAGCTCTGCACAACTGATCCTCTCAGTACGACAGCCAAACAGGAAGTGGGTGGAGCTGCCACTCGTGGGGCTGTAGAATCCTGATCAACCTGTCGGCCAGGTAGTTTTCCTGGCCAGGGAGATACACAGCCTTGAGGAGCATGTTGTGCCTGAGAGCAAACAAGCAAAGGTCCTGTGCCTCCTGACAAAGGAGCCTGGACCCAGTTCCACCCTGCTTGTTCACATAGAACATGGCTACCTGGTTGTCTGTTTGAACTAGGACAGACTGATGAGCCAGGGTTGGAGAGAAAGTTTTGAGGGCTAACTGAATAGCCCTGAGTTCCAATAGATTGATTTGCTGTGCGGCTTCCCGGGGAGACCACAGGTCCTGGGTGCACTTGCCTAGACAATGAGCTCCCCAGCCCTGCAGGGAGGCGTCCGTGGTCAACACCACTGTGAACCCAGGAATCTGAAAAGGCACCACTTGCAGCAGATTGGGTGGGTGCAGCCACCAGCTGAGGGAGTTCAGAAATTGTCTGGACACCCTTATCCTGTCTCTGAGGCTGCCTGTGGCCTGTGACCACTGAGTCCGAAGGCACCACTGTGCAGGCCTCATATGGAGCCTGGCATTGGGGGTCACATGTACTGTCGAAGCCATGTGGCCAAGAAGCCTCAGGCAGAGTCTAACAGAGACCAGTGACCTGCTGAGAAACTGGTTTGCCAAGTTTATCAGTCTTTGGGCTCTGTCTTCTGGCAAGAATGCCTTTGCCAGCAGAGAGTCCAATCTTGCCCCTATGAACTCCAAGTTCTGGGAGGGGAGCAAAGTGGACTTTGCGAAGTTTATTACAAACCCCAGGCTTTGAAGAAGAGCAATAGTTCTGAGGGTGGCTTGTCTGGCCTCCTGGCATGTCTGACCCCTGATGAGCCAGTCGTCCAGATAGGGGAAGACAAAGATTCCCAGATTTCTCAGGTAGGCCGCCACCACTGCCAGGCATTTGATAAAGACCCTGGGAGCGGAGGTGAGGCCAAAAGGCAGAACTCTGTACTGATAATGGTTTCCTCCCACAATGAACCTGAGGTACTTTCTGTGGTCTTGATGAATGAGGATGTGAGTGTACGCATCTTTTAGATCTAAGGAGCATAGCCAATCTCCCTGCTGGAGGTAGGGCAGAAGTGTTCCAAGAGTAAGCATCTTGAACTTTTCCTTCTCTAGGAATTTGTTGAGATTTCTGAGGTCTAGAATAGGCCGAAGGCCACCGGTTCTTTTGGGTAGCAGGAAATACCTGGAGTAGAACCCTTGACCTTGTAAGTGTGGAGGCACAGGCTCCACTGCCCTGTCCACCAACAGACCTGGGTGCTCCTGAAGGAGAAGATCTGTGTGCAGGGGAGGCCTTGGAGGTTCCCCTGGAAAGTATGGAGAAGGCAGCTGTTGGAAGTGTAGCAGATAGCCCCTGTGAACTATGCTTAACATCCAACTGTCTCCAGTGATGAGTGGCCACTTGTGGGCAAACAGGGCGAGGTGACCTCCTGTGCAGGGTTGGGAGAGCAGGGACGGAGAGGCTATACCTAAGGAGTCAAAACCCCCCACCCTGCTGAGTGGGAGCAGGGGCCAGAGGCTTGGGAGTCCTCTGCCTACGGGGCCCATTATCCTGCCCCTTGGCTTGCTGACCCTGAGGGGCAGATTGGGTGGCCTGGTACTGTGGGTACTGTTTGTAGGCAGTGCCCTTCCTCGGGTAAAAGGGCTTTTTACCCGAGCCCTTCTTTTTGTGAGAAGGGGCAGAAGTCTTCCTAGACAGCCTTGTCCTCGTGAGGTGCTCGGTTTCGAGCTGTGCGGCCTTCTCGGTCATGGGCTTGCCAAAAAGGTTCTCACCTCGGCAAGGGACATCGACTAACTTGTCCTGAACCCATGGCTCGAGGTCCGATGACTGCAGCCATGCCTGGCATCGAGCCACGATGCCGGCTGCCACAACACGGGCCGAAGCCTCGAAGCCATCGTAGGCAGCGCGGCAGAAACTTGGAGCATTCCCAGATCCCCGAGGACAAGGACTTGAACCTCTGCAAGGGTTCCCCGGAGAGACCAGCAGAGAACCCGGCAAGCTCCTTCGCCAGATCTCGCAAGTACATGCCCATGTACAGCTGGTAAGACTGGACACGGCAAGCAAGCATCAAGCCCTGGAAGCACTTTCTACCAAAACCATCGAGGTTCCGGGCCTCCCTGCCAGGAGGCACCACGGAGTGCATCTTCTGACTTTTCAGGCGATGCATGATCGATTCGATTCCACCACCATGGAATGGTGTGGTAGCTGCGCCTTTTGAAAGCCAGGGCTCTTCCGGAGTCGATAGATAGAATCGATCCGCTTGCTTAGAACCGGCGCCGAGGCCGGTGCCTCCCACATCCGGAAGAGGAGCCATTCCAGCATCGGAGGAACCGGAACAGTAAAGGCCTCCTTCGGAGGAGAGTCATACTGTAGGGCCTCGAGCTCCTCGGCTCCTCCTCGGGATCCGCAGAGATAGCCAACGCAGTGGCCATATCCCAGACGAACTCCGAGAACCGGGTATCCTCCGGAGGGGATCTACTCCGGGGTTCAGACTGCGGTGAGTCCGATGGGACGCACCGAGTCCTGAAGGTGTCGGGGGACTCCTCGTCCTCCGTCTCCCAGGCGGACTTGTCCGATGAGAAATCGGGGTCCGACCTCGCGGGGCCTGTAAGCACCCGCCCCGACACCGAAGGCACCGGCGTCGACGCCCTCGGTCCCGAACAAGAGGTCAAGGGAGACCGCGACCGAGGTCAACCTCGAGCCTTTATGGTCTTGAATATCGGCTCGGTATCCGGGGTCGACTTCGATGTCGATGTCCCGGTGGTCGGGGCAGATGCGCCAGACAGGCTGGCCATCAGTGCCCGCTGCTGTTCCATGAAGGCAGACAGTCTGCTCTCCAAGGCTGTCATCCTGAGACCCAGCTCAGGAGACTCAGCAGCCCCCGACTCGGGCCCCGGCGGTACCGGGCCCGACGTCGGCTCTCTGGGAGGAGAGTCCACGAGGACTACAGGACTTACATGTCCAGCAGACTCCGGCTCCACTCGAGGTACTTTGGGAGGCTTCTCGTGTTCCACGGGCCCGGGGCGACAGTCGGGGGTCTGAGACCTAGCTCTCGAGGAGCCAGGGACCTCTTCCGACAATGCCCTCGCGAGCCGTTTCTTCCTCTTTCGTTCCCGGTCGGGGGACCCCCTCTCCGAGGAGCCCCGACGGTGCTCAGGATCCGATTCCCGAGATGTTGAGGCCTCAGACGAGGTCCGGGCCCGGCCGGAGGCCGAGTCAGAGAAAAGCCTTTCCTTTTGGTGCTGACGACTTCGAAGCGCCTTGGAAGACATTTTTCCACATGGTCCACAGATCTTAGGATCGTGGTCAGGACCGAGGCACCGAAGGCAGCAGTCGTGTGTCGGTGAGAGACATTAGCTTCTTGCACCGATCACACTTTTTGAACCCACTGGAAGCCATTGGGGAAAAAAAGAGTCCCCGCGAGGTCAAAGGACCGGCCTTCCAGGGAAAAAGAAAAAAAAGGGCACGAACACCAGCCACGAAGGGCAAAAACCGAAAAAAGAAGATCGGGCTCGATACCGGTGTACCGAACCCAGCGGGAGGGGAACCGGCGTTGAACAGGAGAAAAAAATAGCGAAGGAATCGCAAAAAAATCTAACTATTTTCCGGGAGGACTAGGACACACGTCCGGTGGGCTTCACGGAAAAAGAGAGACTGAGCAAGATGGCACCTTTAGGCGGGAAGGGAACCGCGCATGCATGCCTGCATTCCCAAAGGCTTTCTTGGAAAGCTGGGGAAATGCTCCGCAAGGGCTCCATCGATGTCAATGTCACCCATATGTGAGGACTGACTTCCTGCTTGGTCCTGGAGAAGCAACTTTTCCAATGTGATCCATACAGCGGCCCTTTTCTTCGCAGACCCACAAGGGGAGATGATGAAAGCGTACAGCATCAGCTCTTTGCATTCCAGGACATATGCATACTGAATGATGTCTAGCACTCAGCAATCCTTGGTGACTCGGGCCAATTTCGGAAAGAAACAGTGAAGCCTGCCTCAAACCAGAGGTACCAGGGAATGGGCCCCCAAACATTCATTGCGCAGTTTGGGAGGAATTCACTCTGGTGGGGGCCAAATCCCTGGGTCCATGAGCTCTTTGAAAGTACTGCAAACGAGTCTGAAATCTGGAAGCAGAAGGGAAGAAAGGCTTTCCAGGCCGGTAGCAATGGGAGTCCAGAGACACCCAAGGATCTGACCAGCATGCCCGTGAGGCACAGGCAGAGACAGACAGAAAGGGGGCTCCTGACTGCTTCACAGACCCCCTGGACCTGTCCTTTGGAAGGCGGTAAGATTTCATCTTGCCCAGATGATTCATCAGCTGCTCCAAATTGGCCCTAAACAGAAACTTCCCTTTAAAAGCCAATCGAGACAACCAGGCTTTGGAAGAGGTGTCAGCTGCCCAGTGTCAGAGCCAAATCCAATGCTGTATTACCCTCAACAGGGTACTGTCCCTGGTCACTAGGCAGATGAAGCCATACATAGGGATCAGAAAGGAAGGCCGTAGCAAACTCCAAAAGAGACTGAATCCACTGGAGCAGGGTTCGAGACATCAGGCCTGCCCATACCGCCAACTGAAGAATAGCAGTGGCTGCAGCAAATTTGTTCAACAAGGAATCCACCTTGTGGTCCAGAGCATCCTTTAAGGCCGATCCACCTTTCACAGGAATGGTGATCTGCTTGTAACTGCCGTGACCTATGCATCCACCTTGGGAATATCAAAAGACACAATGCACTCCTTCTCCAGGAGAGCATACATCTTCTTATGCACCCTTAACCCTTCAGGTGGGGAGGCAGTGGAAGTCCCACTCCAACCTGATCATGTCTTATCACCTCTGGGAACAGGAAGACAGTAGTGGATTTCCGCACCCCTTGCAGAAGCGGAGCGTCTGCCAAACTCAAGGTAGATGAAACCCAGGCAATCAAAGTCACCAGTTTCTCCTTTCGGAACAGGCAGATAACACCAACCTCTTCACAATCCTCCAAAAGGCAGAGTACTTCTTTGATCACATCAGATCCCAGAATTGAGCCATCTAAATCCAAGTCATAGTCCAAATCTTGTACAGATTCCAGGTGATCCCCATTTCCCAGGATGCTCTTCACCAGGGATGCTTAGTCAAAGACAATCGAAGAGGGCTTCCACTCTCAACTTGCTCTTCACGAGACTGCGCTCAGTTGAACCCAGAGGCCACAGGATCTGAATTTCCATGCCACAATGACCAGGCCTGTTGTAAAAGAATCCCAGGGAGGATAATCCAGACTCCGGAAACTCTCCTCGCAGAAATGACCCTCATACACCAGGAGACAGTCACACTGAGCCCCTAGAGGACAGGGGATGGCCCACAGCAGTCACCAGAAACCCCAGCTGGCTGGACATCCTTACCCACAGCGCCATCTGCCACCCCCTGCCTTAAGGCAGGCAAGGCCAGACTGTCTGCATCCCCCAGCTGAGGGGAACAAGCCCTCAAGGGATGACTCAAATATTGCCATGCAAGAAGAGCAGAATCCAGAAGCCGGAGATGAAGCGCCTTGCTTGCCACAGGCCAAACAACATTTCCTAAAAGGTGACAGTTAAGGTAAGTATCACAACAATGCATGCTAAGACCATGGCGGTCCAAAAGGCACATGTTAACGGTGCTTACACAGCAACAAACATTATGGGCACTAGGGTAGGAATGCACATTGGAGCTGCTTTGGCGGAACGCATGCACAGACCATGCAAACACCAGGTGCACAATAGTGAAAGATGCTACTAACACATACAGAAAATGGCAGGAAATTTATTTATTTATTTATTTAACTGTATTTATATCCCGCTTTTCACCGGGTCAAAGCGGCGCTACACTCAAGGGTGGGGATAATTAAGTATAAGGGTGGGGCCATCACCAGGTAGGCAACATTGATGATTTCGACATAGGACAGACTTTAGACATGGACAGTATAGTTCAGTTTTCGATCAGAGGTCCATAGTGGGTGCGATCAGGGGTTGGTGCACTTTCTGGTGGTAGTTGCTTTGAAGCATTCTTGGAATAGGATGGTTTTTAGCTGCTTTCTGAATGACATTAGATCGTTATTGTTTCTAAGGTGGCTCGGTAGAGAATTCCATAGGGATGGAGCATAAAGTTTGAAGGCTCGATTGCATGTCTGTTGAGAGCATTTGGTTCTTTTGTGAGGGACGGTGAGGGGAGTTGCTGGAGGCCTGTCTGGTGGTTTTGCCATGGGCTGGATGAGACAGCAGGGTGCGGAGCTGGGTGTTCTGTGTTTGGTGGATGGCTTTGTGGGTGAGTAGGATGGATTTGTATTTAGTTCGTGCTTCGAAGGGAAGTATGTGCAGGTCTCTTAGAATTGGGGTGATGTGGTCGCTTTTCCTTGCTCTCTGAATGATTCTCGCTGTGGTGTTCAATGCGGTTCGGAGGGGGTTGGTCTGTGTGGCTGGTAGTCCATGGTAGATTATGTTGCAGTAGTCCAGATGTGGGAGTGTCATAGCTTGCATTACCGTCCTGAAGTCTTGAGGTTTGAGGAGGGGTCTGAGACGTTGCACTGTTTTTGCTTTGTGGAATATAATTCCGGTGGTTTTAGTAATTTGTTGCTTGAGGGTTAGGGCTTGGTCAATGATGATGCCTAGATATCCCTACACCATGCTAATTGCTGCCAGCAGATGACCCCAAATTGCGCCTCAGATGGATGGAATCGGGAGCCCCCAACAAGGACAATGACGAGATCAAGCCTTGGTACTCAACCCCTGAGAACCTCAGGCAGAGTATCTGTGTCGGGCTCAGCTCTACTCCTCTGATACTGTTTCACTGGCTTTTTCAGCATTGCATTTAAGGTGGTTGGCAGGCAGATTCCTCGGAGAGCCTTCTGCAATCTTCAGGAGAGGGCATGGGGGGCAGAGGAGGGGGGAGGGGGTGTTGATGTTGTGTGAGGCTGCTGAACTCTTGCAGATCCTTCCAATTTTCTGGCTGTTCAACAGGCCCTTAACAGGATGAGAGCGTGGAGCTGAACCAATTTCCCCCCTCTTATGGCTACTGAAGAGACTGCAGTCTAGTGGAGCATTCCATGTTGCACTCAAGTGAGAGTCACTCTCAAGGTGGTTGTTCACGAGCATTTAAATCCATTTTTCCTCTCAATTATTCAGATTTTCTTCAGCGTAAAAATTCCATCCACCAACTGCTGGAGACAAAGAAATACTGAAGAGACCTCTGGTGGTTGAAGTGGATTGAGGCATGGGAGTGATGTCATTGAAACCTGGGCATTTCATTGGTTTTGTCTCAACCAGCCTGCTGGTAGAGGAACATAACCCACTTAACTGGACTGGTCTAGCAGGACAATATGAAAAGGTCTTTTATAAAAACTGTGTGACTGGTTAGGTATACATGTGTGTATGTAACACTTTTTCTATACCGCTTTTCTAAATGTCAAAGCAGTTCACAATTAACTACTGTAGATACAATTGAAGAAACATGGCATTCATAAAACAGATGTGTACCACCCCTAGACTCTTGCATGGTATAGCTGTGATATGTGTGTGTGTGGTTTTTTTTTATAAAATACACAGGTACCCAAGTCAAGTACATGCACATATTATTCATACCGACTTTGGATTAGGTGTAAACATATGTGCTGCTATTTGCATACTAGTGAATCTGGTTCTGGGAGTCTATTTCAGAATACACAGTCGCCTATATTGAATAAGCTCCATTTTGGACTTCTCAGAGGTATCCTGTTATTATAAAGCAGGCCCTATATATCCCCTTCATTGAAGTGATCAAGGGTTTTGACCTGGAATGCCAGCTTTTCTCACATTAATGAAAACAAACTAAGGAGTCAAAAAAATCTTTTGTTTTCATAAAAACCCCTTGGTTTGTTTTCATTCGTTGTGATTTTCTGGGTTTATGAATGCACATTCTTTGTTGCATTGTAGAGTTTTTCTTGTATGTTTTCTCAGATGACATTCAAATTTGTGTTAGGCTTAGGTAAAACCAGACTGGGATCATAAAAACTTCTTAACTTTTTTATTTTTGCTGCAGCTGGCTCCTGGTGGACTCGTGCAAAGTTAAATCCACCTAAGTTTGAAATGCTTCAAATTAATAGAAAAGTAAGGCCTCTAAAAATTAGGTCACAAATATTAGAGACAGAACTAGAAGTCAGAGGTGGTGGTTGCCAACTTGGGTGATAATGCTTGATTCTTTATTATCAATGAAACCCAAGGTTGCTGCAGTTTAACAATATTTCAACTATTTATGGGACAAAGATTGTTATTTACTCTGTCACTAATCAACTATTGTTGAAAGAGGAGCCTAGTGGTTAGAGTAGTAGGTTGAGAACCAGGGAAGCCAAATCCCACTGACACTCCTTGTGATCTTGGGCAAATCACTTAACCCTTCATTGCCTTAGGTACAAATTTAGAGGTTGATGCAGAAAACTGGCACTAGACATGCGCAGTAGTGACTCTCTACGCATGTATGTAGTTTCCCAACAGTGCACAACTCTTATGCATCAATGCAGAAAAGCATGGATATGCAAATGAAGGGGACATGTAAAACCGAGTGTATGCAAATGATAGACACGTAAAATCCCGGCGCAAAGAAAAGATGATTGTAAATTATCGGCATTAAGTTGAAGAGTAATGAATGCGCAAAGAAAAGAAACGGGAAGTGTGCTCGGTTCAGCATGCGCATGATGTCAGATGCCTGTCGGAGTCCATCCAGTACTGCCCTATTTCTGAACAGGCGCTGTGTACAGGGACTCATGGTGATGATGGATGCAGCATGTACATCCTCATGCTCCTCTCTCAGGTCTCTGTTCTCCCTTCTTTGTCTGGCTCTTGCAAGCAGCAAATGGCAAGAGGATAAGCAGCAAAAGACATCTTCAAATCTTCCTGAATGCCAAAGTGATATACTCTGATGAGAATAGTCTAATATGTGTTGTTGTTGTTAAGTGCCGTCGAGTCGGAGTCGACTCATGGCGACCCTCTGGATAGCTATCCTAAATTGTGTTCGGTCTTCAGTCAGGCGGCTCATTGTTGACAGACTGGTACCCATAGCTGCTGTTATTGTATCGATCCATCTCATTGCTGGCCTTCCTCTTTTGCGTTGACCTTCTATCTTGCCAAGCATAATGTCTTTCTCTAATGATCTCTCTCTTCGCATGATGTGTCCAAAGTATGAAAGTCGAAGTCTTGTCATCTGAGCTTCTAAAGAAAGCTTAGGTTTGATCTCCTCTAGTAGCGACTGGGTTGTTCTTCTGGCAGTCCATGGTATACACAGTATTTGCCGCCAGCACCATAATTCAAAGGCATAAATTTTCTTCCTGTCTGTCTTTTTCACTGTCCAGCTTTCACATCCATATGATGTTATTGAAAATACCATGGCTTGAACAAGTCGAATCTTTGGAGGGAGAGAGAGAGACATCTCTGCTCTTGAGAATCTTATCTAGGTCTTTCATAGCCATTCTGCCAAGAGCAATGCGTCGTCTGATTTCTTGACTGCTTGTTGCTTCTTTATTGATAGTTGATCCAAGTAGGTTAAAGTTGTTCACAATTTCAATTTCTTCTCCTTCAACGATGAATCTGTTGATTATGCCAGTTGTCATGATCTAATATGTACATGGACAAAAACGCTGATCTTGAAAACACCGATGTTCACACGCCAATGAACACAGACCATTGAAGCTGTCCACACAGAGTACAGTGAAGGACGTGCTAGAGTTTAATGTCATCTCCTGACCAGGATAACATTCTCAAAGTTAACGCCTGATTGGGTAATTTCTAACACATTTCTCTGTATTGGGCGCAGACCTCATTAACATATTATTTAAGTACGCCCAACTCATTTAAATACATGCAGCATTCCGTGTGCACAGAGGTTTTGCAGACTTCTTAGGCATGCATTCATCTTTTTTCTGCATTTGGAAAGCCAAATTGTGAGCGTAAAATGCGTGTTATAGGTGTATAAGCATGTGTACAAACTGGTGTTAGCTTTCTGCATCGACCTATTAGATGATAATCCCTCTGGGGACACAAATACCTACTGCACCTGAATGTAACTCACCTCGAGTGAGCCAAATCCAAATAAATAATTCCTTGTATCAGGATCTTTGACATAAGAGTACTAAAACTGCAGCTTCTTCAGAACACAGCAGCTAGGTTGTTAATTTGAGGTGGGTGGGGGAGCCTACAACCATGTTACCCTGATTCTGAAAGAATTACAATGGCTACCCTTTTGAGAGCACAGTGAAATTTAGAAATCTTTATTCTGGTTTTTAAAACCACTAAACCAAATGGGGCCTAAATATCTGAGTAACTTATATAGCCATTATAAGCCTATCATACAAAATACCCTAAAAAGAGTGAAGCTCGCACAAACTATTCAAAAAATGCTTATGCACTCAAAAACAAAAAAATGGAGTTCACTACATAAACTCAAAGAGGGAGAAGGAAAAATAGGTGGTTTTACTATTGTGTCCTTTAAATTCTGAAAGCTATGTTAGCAGTTCCAAATGCATCTTTAGATTTATTGTACCAGCTTTACAGAATACATTGTTCCTCAAGGCTAGGTTAGAAACAAGTTCTCGTCTTCCAGAGAGCAATTAAAACTTGGACTGAACCACCTGTGAGGACTGGCTATCCTGCTTGTCCTCCAAGAGCAATGATATCTATTTGGACAGAAATTCTATGGCTCTTCCCATGACTGGGAAACCTGGGACCCTGATTATATTTCAATTGCGCTACTCTACTGTTTGTCAATCTAGTTAAGGTACTTAAAGATGATCCCTGCAACATACATGACTGAGAACTTACAATAAAAGAATATTTCATAAACGTTTATTCAAAATTAAATATTCAGCCTTGTAAAAATATTTTACATATGATTTACATACCAAAAAAACAAAAAAACAATGAGAGTTTCATGAAATGGCAATTGAGTTGATAATTACCAAAATACCTATTGCTGCATGAATGCAAATCATACCATTGCTTCAAGCAAAAACGGTATGCATAAGGCAAAGAACTCAACATGTACCAGCTTATAATATTTTTCAGACTTAAAGCTTTTTTTGGGGGAGGAATTTTCACTTAAAATCATCCCGCGTGGACTATCCAATCAGTGGAATTCACTACAGCCAAGGCAGCCATTCCTCAAAGCATGAGAAGTACAAAGCAAAGTGGACCCGTCTGCCTTGTGAATTTTTATGGTACATAATAGAATCCCTCAATTCATATCTAAAAATAGGACTTTGTAAACTACTTTTCACAGTTTAAAAATGTTTTATAAGCAATAGTACAATATACTGCTGAAACTGGAATACTAGAGCGGCACGGTGGTTAGTGCAGCACGCTAAAAACCAGGAATGTCAGGGTTCAAATCCTGTTTTTCCTTGTAACTTGAGGCACTGCTCCAAGTACTAGTTTAGACTACTACCTCTCTGGGGCAGAACTGTAATTTTAGATAAAGTGTAGTTACTCACCTGTAACAGGTGATCTCCAGGAACAGCAGGAATTTAGTCTTCATGTATGGGTGACATCGGTACCGATGGAGCCTGCGTGGGAACGCTCCCCATCGTCCAATAGGAAAGCTTTTGGGAGTATCCCACTGTACTTGCATAGCTGCCTTCCTGCCTTTCCAGCTCTCCCTCCTCAGTTGAGTTTGTAGCCGAGATAAAAGGAGAGGAGAAGATGACGACCTACAACTCCTAAGGGAGGAGGGTGGGTTGTGAAGACTAAATTCCTGCTGTTCCCGGAGATCACCCATTAACAGGTGAATAACTATGCTATCTCCAGGAACAAGCAGGAATGTAATCTTCACATATGGGACTCCCTAGCTCAGAGATGCCAGAGAGATGACCTCAGAGTCGGCTGTGGAATCACAGGCATAACTAAGGAGGTCATGTATCATCCAAGGATGTCTGGTATCAAAACCTGGGACGGAGGGTAGGAGTTGATCTAAGTCTGAAACAGATGCTGGAGAACAGCTTGGCTAAACAAGGCATCCTGGCAGGAGTCCTTGTCCAGGCAATAGTGAGCAGCAAAAGTGTAAACAGAAGACCAAATTGCTGCTTTGCATATGTCAATCGCTACAATGCGTAGATTTGCCATAGAGGCAGCCATGGCCCGAACATTATGTTTAGTGACGTGACCCTCTAGAGAGAGTCCTGTCTTTTCATAAGCAAAGGAGATGCAGTCCGCTATCCACCTGGAAAGAGTTTGTTTGGATACTGGCAACCCCAGGTGACTCGCGTCAAAGGAGTTGAATAGTTGGGAAGCTTTATTGTGTTTGAGTTCTCTGGAGATAAAAAGCCAAGGCATGTTTGCAATCCAGTGTGAAGAGTTGCCTCTGCCCTAGAGGAATGAGATCTAGGGAAAAGACAGGAAGGTAGACTGACTGGTTTAAATGGAAGGGCAAGACCACCTTTGGCATAAAGTGAGGATGAGTCCTAAGGACTACCTTATCATGATGGATTTGTGTATAAGGAGGGTCAGACACCAAAGCCTGGAGCTCACTGATGCGTCTTGCTGAAGTGAGGGCAATAAGGAAGGTGATCTTCCACATGAGAAACTTCAGTGAGGTAGTGGCTAGAGGTTCAAAGGACAGCTTGAGAAGCTGTCCTAAAACAACATTAAGATCCCAAGCCACTGGAGGCGGCTTAATGGGAGGTTTGGTTAATAGAAGACCCCTCATGAAGCGTGCTAAAAGCGGCTGAGAAGAGATGGGCTTGCCATCTAAGTACATGTGAGAGGCCGAAATTTCACTTAGGTGTTACTCTTACCGAATTGGTTTTGAGTCCCGAAGAAGATAGGTGGAGGAGATACTCAAGTAATGTCCCCACCAGAGCTCAGAAGGGGTTAAGATCCCTCTCAGAACACCACAGAGAAAATCTACATCACTTGAAGGTGTAGGAGCACCTGGTGGATAGCTTCCTAGAAGCCAAGAGGATGTCCTTAACCTCCTGGGAAAGGTTAACGTTCTGGAAGGCTAAGTCCTCAGAAGCCATGCGGTGAGATGGAGGGACTGCAGATTGGGATGGAGCAACGTCCCCTCCTCCTGAGAGGAGATCTGGAGCAGACCCCAGATCTATGGGTTGAGCCCAAGACAGACGCAGGAGAGGATATTATGGTTGTCGTGGCCAGCGTGGGGCTATGAGTATCCTGTAGTCGCTGTCTCTCTGGAGTTTGAAAGTCTTGGGAATGAGGGGAATGGGAAGGAAGGCATATAGGAAGCCTTGACCCCAGTGGAGGTGAAAAACATCTACTTGCTGGCTGTCTGGTGTAGGAGTCTTGGAGCAGAAGCAAGGAGGTTTGGCATTCTGAGGACTTGCAAACAGGTCTATCTCTGGGGTTCCCCAGATCTGAAAAATGTGAGCGACCTCGTCTGCATGGAGAGACCACTTGTGGGGTAGAACTTGACTTAGTTTGTCCGCCAAGACATTGTGGTTGCATGGAAGATACGACGCATGCAGGTGAATGCAATTCTGTATAGCAAAAGACCACAGATACAGGGCCTCGCTGCAGAGGGTCCAAGAGCCTGTTCTGCCTACTTGATTGTCCGTCTGGATTAGAACCGTGCAGAATCGAAGATGGCCTGGAACATTTTGAGAGCATTGTGAATGGCTCTGAGCTCCAGCAGATTTATGTGGAGTTGAGACTCCTGATGAGACCAGAGCCCCTGAGTGGAGAGATTGTCCAGATGAGCTCCCCAGACCAATTTGGACGCATCTGTTGTCAGGGTACATTGATGTGCTGGCATCTGAAAAGGTGACCTTTCCAGGAGGTTTTCTGGGGATTACCATCACTGGAGAGATGAGATTAGGCGGGTAGAGACTTATTTTGTCTCCCAGGCAACCCGATGCCTGAGACCACTGGGAAGCCAGTGTCCATTGAGCTGCGCGCATATGTAGACGAGCATATGGAGCATGCACCACTGATGACATATGCCTCAGAACTTTCTCGAGCAGTGAGAAAGTTCTGAGGCATGCCTGAGATGCTGAGTCGGGCTCAGCGGAGTTGGGGCAGAAGTGCCTTTGAATGCTGAGTGTCTAGGAGAGCCCCTATAAACTCTAGATTTTGAGGGGGAACAAGTTTGGACAATCCCAAGTGTTGCAGCACCTGCATGGTGTGCGAGAGGGAAAAGCTGGCCTCTAAAGAGGTGTTTTCTCAAATGAGCTAGTCATCTAAGTAAGGGAAGACAAATATCCTGAGAGTTCTTAGGAATGCAGCTACTACCGCCATGCATTTTGTGAAGACTCATGTGGCAGAGGCAAGGCCAAAAGGCAGGACTCTGTATTGATGTTGTCTCCCTTGGAACATGAAGCGCAGGAACTTTATGTGCTGTGAGTGAATAAGTATATGAGTATATACCTCCTTTAGATCTAGAAAACAAAGCCAATCCTGACTCTGGAGATAGAGAAGGTGGGCTCCTAGGGAGATCATTTTGAATTTCTCCCATAGTAGGTACTTGTTCAATTCTCTGAGGTCCAGAATTGGCCTGTACCCTCCTGTTTTCTTTTGAATGAGGAAGTATGGAGAATAAAGCACAGTTACTTACCTGTAACAGGTGATCTCTGGGAACAGCAGGAATTAGTCTTCACATATGGGTACGTCGGTACCGACGGAGCCTGCACGGGAATGCTGCCCAGCTTCCAATCAGAAAGCTTTTGACAGCATCCCTCTCGCCTGCGCGCTGACTTCCCGCCTTCTCCAGAGCCTCTCTTCAGTTGAGTTTCAAAGCTGAGACAAAGGCGAGGAGAGAAAGGAAGAAGATAAAGAGATGCAACTCCCAGGGGAGGTGGGAGGGTTGTGAAGACTAATTCCTGCTGTTCCCAGAGATCACCTGTTACAGGTAAGTAACTGTGCTATCTCCAGGAACAAGCAGGAATGAGTCTTCACATATGGGGACTCCCTAGCTAGGGATGCCAGGGGGAGATCCCATAAAAATGCAGAGGCCTCGGCCAGGGATGCATTTTGTCTCCAGGAATTCCCGGCATCCTTCGTGGGATGGAGGGCAGGAGTTGACAATAAAGGAGCTGTGAAGAAAGAAACAGCATAGCCAAGGACTATAGGGGAGAAGTCCTTGGTATATATGATAAGTAACATTAAGCACATTTAATGTACACTTAAAATATGCAGCTTACCTACTGAATCGTAGGAAGTCGAGAGCATGATGGAGTCTACTGGATAAGCAGTGGCAGAATCTTCAAAGTGACCTCACAGCAGTGAGGAGGAAGGTCCAGACCTGGAGGTAGTAGACGATCCAGGTGTCAACTGGGTAGGATTAGACGTCAGGTCTTCAATGGAAAGCTTTATGGGAAAAAGCTGAAAACTCCTTTAGGCATAAAGTCATTAACAATGAAGGCTAAAGGAAGAAGACTGACGGAGGTAGAGAACTAGCCCAGTCCTGGCGGGAAGAAGGGGAGTGGAAAAAACCCCTATTCCCAAGGAGAACAGTTGTCTACTCAAGATAAAGATGTACACTATTTTTCCTAGCTGGCGAGAGATAGGAAAAAATATTGAAGCTTGATGCTTCAAGGACTTAAAGAAAAAATGGAAGATGTTAGCACCACAGTAGTTATTGGTGCCTAACAGTTCCTGCATCATAATATGGTATGCAAGTAGGGCGATAGACTGTCTAAACCCTCTAGAAGGTAAAACATTTAGTATAGACAGTACGGGTTATAGTGTGTAAGACATATCAACCCTTGAGAAGCCCTCCAACAGACACATATATGTATATATATATATATATATATATATATATATATATATATATATATATATATATATATATATATATATATATATATATATATATGTCCATATGTGTATATTAGGATATGGGTGGAGAAATGTATCTATATATATATATATATATGATATACGGAAATATATATACATTGGTGGGGCATGGAATTGCACCACCAGGGTAATGAGATAGGTATGTAGACATATATGGAGATGCTACATACAAAATAGAGATTGAAGATACATATCTACCACCCAGCCCCATAGTTGTATATGGGGAATATAAAAGAAAAGATTCTCTGCTCCACAAGAGGGTGAACCCACTTGGGATATGTGTAAAGAATCTATTTCCGTGGATTGAGGGAATCCAGTAAGATAATATGATGTTTGCGTGAGAACAGATGATGATAGCAGTCTGTAAAGAACAAGGCGGGAGTTGCAAAGAACACTGACATGGCAGATGTTCAGCAACGCAAGAAGATATCAGAGGGGCCTGCTGGAGGGACCCAGAGGGAGCATACGTAAACATCAGCCTTAGATCTTCACGCAGAAGAACTTATATATCATACCAACAGCCCAGACCAGAGGGTTTGGAGAACCCTCATAGGCATGGGAAGGAATTAAGCTTTTCCCTATTGATAGCTTCAGAGATAAGGTCAATGCTCTAAAATAAGGCCCTCATAGTAGAAAGCTTCTCCGAGAGTGCAGAGAGCATTGTGCAGGAGAAAGAGGAGATAAACTGACTGAAGTCAGTGGTATTGCCATATCCTAAGAGAGGAGATGGAGGAAGATTGTGAAAAAGCCAAAAGGTAGGAGGATCCAAGATAGCTGAGGAGCAGCCTGGAATCACTACTGAGGCTAGATAAACCTTGGAACAAGGGACTGGAACTAAAAGTACCAGTAACACAATCATTGTAACTCCTGCAGGCACAGCTGGTGATAGAAACCAGCAGAGAGATTGTACTGTGCCCATTTAAGAATAAGAGACAAGGAAGGAGAGGAGGCATCTCCTGTCTCTTTCTGAGGAATAAGCGTGCTAAGAAGTTTCTCAGTATGGTACCTCTCAACCAGGAAGAAGTCCTGTAGAGAGGGTAGGCAAGTAAGTGGAGGGTGACGTGCCCTCAGGGTAAGTGCAACTTGAAGGAAAAAAAATGTTCAAAGTGGGACAGAACTATCAGGGGATAGTAGTAACTGCTCCTCTAGAGAGTAAAGGAGGAGAAGTGCGTAGTCCCTGAACAAGAATGTTCCGACATCTTATTACACTGAGAAAGAAAAGCACAGTGAAGCAACTTCTAATAGGTAGAAGTGAACTGCAGACTATAATTCTCAGCCCCTATGGTTGTTGGGAATGCTGAGAGTGGCCAGAGCTGGAGGACTTCAGACTAGGCTGAGGTGTCCCTTGCTTAGGTACCTCTGAATGATGGGCAGGAGAGGAATGAAACTTTCTTTTCTTAGGGAAAGAAGGTTTGGTAGGACATTTCCTACCCCTCGAAGAATGGGATGGCTTAGAATGGTCTGTAGTGGAAGGAGAGTCAGTGGAGCATTGAGCAACCTGACGTAAAGCCTCCTTACCAAAAAGACCGTCTCCTGTACAAGGAGAATGAGCCAGTATAGTTTGTGCCCGTCTATTCAAGTCTGAAGCTTCGAGCCAGGCTCTGCGACATGCTGCAGTGGCAATAGCAGAGGATCTGCTAACAGACTCAAAAGAGTCTATAGAAGCACGAGACAGAAACCAGGATATATTCCGGCTATGATTGATGAGCAAGGAATAATCAGTAGCCTTCGGCTCTGGCAAAAAAAAGGGGTCAAGAGAGACAATTTCTCTGTGACCTCCTGGAGTGTTAGACTCATGTGGAAAATATATGAAAGAATTCTGGAGGCCAGTATAGATGTTTGGAAGGCTTGACGACCAAAAGCATCGAGTGTTCTTGAAGAACGACCTGGCGGATAAGAAGAATGCATCTTCTTGCTCTTAGCCCTCCTCAGTGCTGATTCTACTACCAGGGAACGATGAGGAAGTTGCGGCTTCTGAAATCCTGGAGAGGGAGGCACTCGGTACCGAACCTCAGTAGCTGTGGAAGCTAGAGGAAGCGGTAAGGGTGATTTCCAAACCCTCAGAAGGAGATCCTGCAGAGCAGGATGTAAAGGAAGCATGATATTTTCCATTTGTGCCGGTGGGCTATGAGTATCAGCACAACCAGGGATAGAGATATTAAGAAAGGTTGCCATGTCTCGGAGAAAAGTCTGAAAAGACTGATCCCCTATGGGAACCATCCCTGGTAAGGCCAAAGAAAGAGGCTGAGCACCAGAGGACGTACCATGGTGTGAAGCAAGAGACGTAGTAGATGGACCGGGATACTGGCGTGTTAACTCAGAGGCAGTAGGTACTGCATCAGCAATGCCAGGTATCGGTTCTAACGGAGGCATCGACATCGATTGTGATACAGGACCAGCGGTCAAAGTTGTCATCGGGGACTGCTGCAGTGGTACCGAGATCATGAGTTTAGAGTTATAGCTAGGATCTGCGGAACTGCTTATCTGGAAGCGAGCGGAGTCGGTACCAGGACGCGTCGGTACCCAGTCCTCGAGACTAGAAATCGATTCAAGACTCGGCATCGATGGAAGCGAGTCTATCGATGCATGCCTCGAGGGTACCGACGTCAGTGGCAGTATCGGCAATGCCGATACCGATAAAGCAGTCTGGGTTACATCGATCGGTCCCGAAGGTACCGAGGATACCCGATGATACCCACCTGCGAGAAACAGGTTACTGCATCCCGATGTCGTAGCCAGGGCATCGGAACCGCTCGACGGCGGTACCGTCTCCGAGCATGGCTGGGATATAGAAATGTCCATGCGTAGCATAACGATCGGCCCCGAAGGTACCGAGGACGCTTGAGGACGATCCCTGGTGGCGAGTGGAACACTCGACACTGGTGCCGATGCCGGGGTATCGGTACCGCTCGAAGCGGATACCACCACCGGACACGGTGGGGATCGAGGGAAGTCAATCTGAAGCGTATCGATCGGCCCCGAAGGTACCGAGGACGCCAGATGACGATCCCTGGTGAAGAGTGGAACACTCGACACCGGTGCCGATGCCGGGGGATCGGTACCGCTCGAAGCGGATACCACCCCCGAGCATGGCTCAGGTATGTTCTGTGAGGGGTGAGCCCCAGGAACAACCTGAAACCCCTTTAACGCTTTGGAGCCCATAGACTCCCGCAGGGGTAATGCCAATGGATTCTTGAGGGTAAGGCCGGAGCTGTCACCATGCTGGGCATGGGACATACCACTCAAGCACTGACTAGTCTTAACAGACTGTTTGTGGGTTACCTGATCCTGTGAAATGGAGAAACCGGGTACCCTCACTGCCGAGGAAAAAACGGCATCGAGGGAAACTGTAAAAACTGAAGGTTTCCTCACAAAAATATCTCCTGACATGTCAGGGGAAAAAGGGTCAGGACCCACACAGTTGAGACACCAGTTATTGGAGTCTAAAAGGAAACAAGTTTTTCCACATCGGATGCACTTCTTAGGAAAAGAAGGCTCCATGAGGCCTGGTAGGCCTAACAAGTTAAGGCAGAAAAACTGAAGAAAAAGTTTCTCAGAATTTAGGCAAAAATCCACCGGCGGTACCGGTGGCGGCGGGAAATACAGCCGCGACCACAAGAAAACAAAAAACTAAAGAAATTAAGTAAGTAAAAAGAAAAGTTTCTGCGGTGACAGGAAGGACGTCCTGCCGGCTCCGCGGAAAAAAACGAAAACTGAAGAGAGGCTCTGGAGAAGGCGGGAAGTCAGCGCGCAGGCGCGAGGGATGCTGCCAAAAGCTTTCTGATTGGAAGCTGGGCAGCATTCCCGTGCAGGCTCGGTCGGTACCGACGTACCCATATGTGAAGACTCATTCCTGCTTGTTCCTGGAGATAAGCCTATTCCCTGCTGGGATGGTGGAACCTCCTCTATTGTACCCTGTAAGAGAAGGGAGGTGACCTCTTGCAGCAACAAAGCAGTGAGAGGGGGCTGAGAGCGGAACTCTTGGAGAAGTCCAGGGGGTGGGTAGACTTCATAGATGAAGCTTGTACCCCTCCCGTACTATGGACAGTGTCCACTGCTCTGATGTGATAAGATGCCACCTGTGAGCAAAGTGACAGTCTTCTGGGGATGTGGATGGGATTGGAATCTCCAGAGGCAGAACAGCTATGTTTTCCAGAAAGGAGTCAAAGACCCTGAGGAGGTTGGGTTTGCTGAGGTGGCTGTAACTTACGAGTCTGAGCCTTCTTTTGCTGCTTTGATGGTTGCTGCCCCTTCTGAGGAGCATGGTGTTGACACTGTACAGGAGGGGTGTAAGAAGGATAGTACTACTTCTTATTGAAAAAGCTCTCTTTGCTGCTTTTTTCCTAGCTGGGTTGGCAGTAGATCTAGATAACCTATTAAGAGTGGTGTTTTAGAGTTAAAAAGATGTTATGGTTTGTCTCAGGGGCATTTTTATGCATATTTATATTTAAAGTATTATTGGATTTCCATGAAAGATGGGAGATGTGGTTTGAAAAAAGAAAAGTTTAAGAAGTTAGAAGAGTGGCTTGCGTTAAAGGACAAAGAAAGGATAACTGTTGCGGAATACAGTAAGGCCTTACTTAATTTAGCTCAAGTTAAGAGCTATGATCATTTGAGTTTTTAATGGGAAAGGGAGTTAGAAGTTAATCTTGAAGAGTTTGTATGGGAAAAGGCCATCGGGCGAATCCCTCGACTAATTATGGGGGCAAAATTACATGACATGCAATTTAAAATATTAGAACGTGCTTACATTTCACCATATAGAGCGTGGAGGGCAGGCTTTGCACAACATAGTGAATGTCCATGGTGTGGAATGGAAAGGGCACATTTGGGGCATATGTTCTGGTCTTGTATACGAGTATGGAAATTCTGGAATGACATTCAAAAATGTTTACAAGGTATAATGGGGCAAACTTTGATTCTAACCTCGGGGTTTGCTGTTCTTGATGTTCCTGATTCTATGGGACTTTCCTTATCAGGGAGTAGACTCCTGGTGAGGAAATGTTGTCTGCTTGCAAAACATTGTATACTTCGAAATTGGAGAGATTCTAAAGGTCCAGGATGATAAGGGGGGTGGTAGGGTTTGAAAGAGGGGTTGGTGGGGAGGGAGGGAGGGGATTGGAGGGGGGGAGGTGTAAAAAGGTTATGGTGAAGGAAAGAAGTGTGTGGGGGGAAATAAAAATGTAATAATTAGGAGGAAGTGACGTCACCCGTAAGATGGCAGCTTAGCTTTTAAGCTCCCGTCGGGACGCAGGGTAAAAGTGGAAAAAGAGCGATAAAACGCCCTCCCTCACGAGAGTGCAGGAGATAGTGGCTCTTCGAAAAGATGGCAATGTCGGTGAAGAAAAAGCTAGCCCGATATAAATCTCCGTATGCGGAGGGTGGCGAGAGAAAACCGCGGGGCCTGTCGGAGCACGTGGCGTCAGGGGAAGAATCGGAGGAAGAGTTGGAGAGAGCTGATGAGAGCTGTACGAGAGGTGACATCTGGGGATGGCTGAAGTCCCTGAAACAAGAAATTATTGCTACCCGCGGTGAGATTAAAGAGGCGTTGGCTGAGATCCGCTCCGATGTGCGGGAGTTGGGGCACAGAGTCGAGCTGCTGGAGGAGCAGGCGGAGCAACAGCTGGGGAAAGACGCGGCAGTCGGAGACCAGATTCAGAGGTTGCAGGAAGAGCAGGACATGATGCGGGATAAGATGGAGGACCTCGAGAACCGCTCGAGGAGGAATAATGTGAGGATCCGGGGCCTCCTGGAGCGGGAGTCCTACGCAGATGCGGTTGCAGTGGTGCAGAAAGTGTGCTTGTTCCTGCTTCAGGACAAGGGGAGCGCTACGGAGAGTGAAACTGTCCTGGTGGAGAGGGCCCATAGGACGCTGGGGCCACAGAGGGCCGGGCGCCTAAGAGATATAGTGGCCTGTTTGACCTCATATGCCCAAAAGGAACGGGTGATGAGGGTGGCTGCTAGGAAGAGAAGTTTTCAGTGGGAGGATCAGAAGGTGGAAGTCTATCATGATCTCTCGGCTGTGACTCTACAGCGGCGCAGAGAGATGAGACCAGTCACCCAACATCTTCGGCAGGAGAAGGCAAAATACAGATGGCTCTTTCCCTTTGCCATGTTGATGGATATTAATGGCAGGGGATTTCGGGTGTGCTCTGTGGAGGAGGCCTGGCTAACGCTACGGCGGGAAGGCGCGGCCAATTTGCCAGAGGAGGCCAGGACCACGGCTACCTCAATCAGCAAAGGGCCTACTACAAGTTGGGAGAGAGTACCAATCAAAGGACAGCGCCTCCGGAGGAAACCTGGAGGTGTGGACATCAGCGAGAGTAATGGAGCGACCTTCAAGGATAAGGCTACATGAACTGGGGGCTAAATAGTCTGTGGTGTGGTTGTATTTGTTAAGGGGGGATGGGGAGACGTGCAAAGGGAAGGGGAGGATAAGTGGTTGATGTATTGGAGGGGGGTGAACTTGTAATGTGTAAGGGTGGTCTGTATGTGTGGGGGCTGGGGGTTGTATTGTGAGGGGTGGATAAATTTAAGAGTCGGATTGGGTATGTAGGAGGGAGGGGGTAGGTATAGCATCCCGGGGGGGGGGGGGTCGCTTCCTCACAAGTAAGCGGAGAAGAGCTCCGCAGGATGGGGGAGAAGGGGTGGGGAGGGGGGAGAGGGAGGGGAGGCATCTACACAGGGCATAGAGGGGTGGGGGACTAGGGTAGAGGATGGCTTCTGGGGTAAAGGTGGGAAGCTTAAATGTTAGGGGGCTTAATTCACCGCAGAAAAGGAAAATGCTGTGGAGGGAGCTTCGGGAGAGACAGTGGCAAGTGGCACTGGTGCAGGAGACACATCTGCGGCGCTGTGATGAGCGACTGCTGAATGGAGGGAATTTCCAAGGATTTTTTGCGGCAGAAGGGGGGAATCGCAGGAAAGCGGGAGTAGCCATATTGATTCGTAATGAGGTACCATTTAATGTGGGGAGGTGTTTTCGGAAGGGGGATGGGAGGGCGGTGGCTGTTATAGGGGAATGGGGGGGAGAGATGGTGACCTTGGTTTCAGTGTATGGCCCAAATACAGGTCAGGTGGGGTTTTGGGAGGAGCTGGGTAAATGGCTGGAAGGGAAGGTCCAGGGGCAGTTATTAGTAGGGGGAGATTGTAATATAACGTTAGATGGTAGGTTAGGGAAGGGGGGGGGGGAAGAGCGATATAGGAGCGCGGGCCCTCCAGAGGTGGATGCAAACATTTGAGGTGGAAGATTTGTGGCGCTTGGCTCACCCACAGGGTAGGGATTATAGTTTCTATTCAGCGGTACACGCTTCTTATAGTCGTATAGACTATTTGTTTGGGAACAAATATTGGAGGGAGGCATTGGACAAAATACAGACAGGGGTGGCTACGTGGTTGAACCATGGCCCGGTGGAGGGCAGGTTTGGACCACCAAGGGAGGTGGGTCAGAGAACCTTTTTGAGGTTGAATGACTATCTCCTACAGGGAGAAGAGGTGGTACAACGCTTGAGAGTAGTGATTCAAGAGTATATGGAATTTAATGATAATGATGAAGTCACAACGGGAGTTTTATAGGATGGCCTAAAGGCGGTGGTTAGAGGCCACTTAATTCAGGTGGGTGCACAGAGGAAGCGGAAGAGGGAAGAGGAAGTACAGTGTCTAATGGGGGTGTTGGAACAGCTGGAGAGGGCCCATAAACAGAGGGGGGGGGGAACTAGGCTGCGGGGCCAAGTAGAGGAAACGAGGTGGCAGTTAAATGCCCTCAAGTTAGAACGGATATCCTTTCAGCTGGACAGGACAAGGCAGAAGTACTATGAATTCGATAATAAGTCGGGTCGGCTTTTGAGTAATAAAATATGGATCATGCAAAGGAAGCACACAATTACTAAAATAAAAGGGCCTCAGGATAAATTGTTATATAAAGACCGGGATATTCGTGAACAGTTTCAGGAGTACTATAAGGGACTGTATACAGCAGAACCCACAGGGGCGGCGGAGGATATTGGGAAATATCTGCATAATGAGGGAGCGGGAAGCGCAAAGATAGAAGAGTCAGTGGGTATGGGGTTGGAAGCGGAAATTGCCCTGGGGGAAGTGTTGGGTGTTATTAAGCTGCTGGTGCCAGGGAAAGCGCCCGGACTCGATGGGTTCTCGGGGGTGTTTTATAAAAAACTGTCTGGGGAGCTGGGGCCTATTTTACAGAGTGTATTTAACGTGGTGCAGCAGGGGGAGGCCCTTCCGGCCTCTATGCGTCAAGCTGCTATAGTGGTGATTCCCAAGCCAGGGAAGGACCCATCGATCTGTGGATCATACCGTCCCATCTCTTTGTTGAATATTGATGTAAAAATCCTGGCCAAAGTGCTGGCAAGGAGGCTAGGGCTATGTATGCCAGGGCTGATTCATCCGGATCAGTCGGGGTTCATCGAAGGTAGGCAGCCGGCAGATGGGATCCGGAGGGTGGTCCAGTTGGGTTGGCTGGTGTGTAAGGAGAAACAGAAGGCTATGTTTCTCTCGATCGATGCGGAAAAGGCCTTCGATAGGGTGAATTTTGAGTTTTTAAGGGCAGTCTTGGATTATGTTGGATTAGGCCCTAAATTTTGCTCCTGGATACAGGCATTGTATGCAGCGCCGGAGGCCACAGTGAGGGTAAATGGGGGGTACTTGGAGCGGTTCTCCTTGGGGCGGGGGATGCGGCAGGGGTGCCCGTTGTCTCCTCTGCTCTTCGCACTGGTAATGGAGCCGCTAGCGGCTAGGATCAGATCGGCATCGGATATCAAGGGAATTGCAGTGGGGCCATGTCAGCATAAGATAGCTCTATTTGCTGATGACCTGCTATTTACATTGACGCAGCCGGTGACTTCCCTTCCGATCGTAATGCGCGAACTGCGGGAATATGGTAGGTTATTGGGGTTCAAGGTTAACTGGGACAAAACGGAGGCCTTGTCGATTTCATTAGCGCCCCGGGTGATTGAGGGTCTACGGGCCTCCTTCCCGTTTCGGTGGGCTACGCGATCGATTAGGTACCTTGGGGTGCACATTACCGCGAGTTACTTGGATCTGTATGGGGCAAACTACCCTCCGCTTTTTCAGCAGCTTAAAAGGGATATGGATAGATGGCGGGGGGTGGAGTTGTCGTGGTTGGGAAGGATAGCGGCCCTGAAAATGAACCTGTTACCACGTTTGCTATACTTATTTCAGTCTTTGCCAGTGGGGGTGAGCCAGGCTGAATTGCGCAAATTACAGAGTCAAGTGTTTGCCTTTATTTGGGGGAATAGTAGGCCTCGGGTGTCTAGGAGGGTGCTGTATGCTAATAGGGAGGGAGGGGGATTGGGGGTCCCTGATCTGGGTAGGTATTACTGGGCGGCACAGTTAAGACAGGTATATGAGTGGAGGGAAAAGGAGGGCCCCCCCCTAAGGGGTTTAGGGAGGTGGAACAAAACTGGGCTGGGGAGACTAGCTTGGCCTATTTACCATGGATTCCGGGCCCTCCACCGGGGGGGAGATGGAGGGAGAACCCAGTGCTGTGGCATTTGAGGGGGCAGTGGCGTAAAGCGCGGCGGAAATTTTCCCCGCGGTCAGACTTCTCAGTGTTGGCCCCGGTAAGAGAGACACCGGGGTTTGCACCGGGTAGGGAGGGGATCTTTAAGCAGTGGGAGGCAGTGGGGCTTGGTACGTTTGATAAGTTCATAGAAGAGGGGAAGTTGATTCCATATCCGGATTTAAGGATGAAATATAGCTTGCAGAGTGGGGACTTCTTTCCCCATATGCAGGTGCAAAACCTCTTACAGCAAAAAGATGTCAGAGAGTGCTGGGAAGAGGCCACAGATGATAGGGTTGGGTTGTAGGTGGAGTGGAAGGGGAGCAGAGGGTTGATCATTTTATTATACCGGGGGTTGGGGGATAGCTCCCCTAGGAAATACCGTCATCAGGCAGAGTGGGAGAGAGAGTTGGGGAGAGAAATGGATGAGGAGGAATGGCGGAGAATACATGTGAGTATTGGGCACCAGGCACTGTCTGTGGCAGTGCGGGAGACATCATATAAGCTTCTATACTGCTGGTACTATACACCAGTGCGGTTGCATAGGATGTTTCCGGGTGTATCTGACAGATGCTGGCGACAGTGTGGGGGGGAGGGATCCTTCATCCATATCTGGTGGGAGTGCCCGCAAGTTCAGACTTATTGGAGGGCAGTGGGGCAACAAATAAACAGGCTTTTTGGGGGGGCCCTCGGGTTGGATCTGGGATTATGTTTGTTAGGTATGTGGCCGGAGAGGGCCCCTAAGAAAAGTGAACGCCCCATACGGGCATGTATACAAGCTGCTCGTAGCGAAATTGCGCGGGCTTGGAAACAGATTAGATTGCCCGGAATGGAGCAGTGGAAGAGTCGATTGAGGCGCATTGTTCTGATGGAGCAATTAACGGCAATGCGTCGCCAGAAGCAGGAGAGATTTGATAAACTATGGGTTGCCCTGTTGGAGTTTTTGAAGGGATGAGATGCCTCATGGGGGGAGGGGGGGAGCAGGGGCTGGGGGAGGGTGGGGGGAGGAGGGGGAGGGTGGGGGGAGGAGGGGAAGGGGTAGGGGATGCCGTCGCCTACCGACGATAATGGTCATTGGACATAAGGGGAAATGACTGGAGTGTATTTATACTGTGTTGCGGGAGAATTAAGAATTGGGGGGGGGGGGGAGGGTGGTCTTTGGGTAATGTAGGGAATCTGCTGTGTTACTATTGAAATGCGTTCCTAATGGGGGACATGGAGGGGGAAGGGTTTTAATGTACAATTGTGATGTTGATGATCCTGTGTAGAGGATATGGCTTGGTTATAACTGTTAATAAAAATCTAAATTAAAAAAAAATGTAATAATTATATCCTGTTGTGGAATGGATTGCTGCTGTTTGCAATGTTTCTTTAAGAATATTGTGATGTTTACAATTTGTTGCAGTTTTTAATAATAATAAAAAGATTTAAATATATAAGTGTGGTGTTCTTGGCTTCTAACTGAAAGGCCTTGTCCTGCCAATCCTTGCCAAAAAGATTTTCACTGGTGCAAGGGATATTACCCAGCTTATCTTAAGCCATTGTTCAAGATCCAATGCTTGGGAGCCAAGCAATCCTGCATGCACCGATGCAGATGGATGAAGTTCTGCTGATGCACTCAAAACAGTCAAAAGTTGCCCTATTAAACTTTGAAACATTCTGAGCATGCTTTACAAGGGTGAGATAATCTGCTTTCTTGTCATCGGGGAGAAGAGGAGCCATTAACTCCAAATCCTTAGCCACTTCTCTAAGGAACATACCCATATACAGTATATAGGAACTAATCCTGGCCGATAACATCATCGACCCAAGGTGTCGAGGGGTCTTGGTTCCCTACTGGGAGGGTTCGAGCAATGTGTCTTAGCACTCTTCATTCAACACATTGCTGATTCCTCCAGCATGGAATGGTGCGGCAATTGCATCTTTTGAAAACCAGGACATTCCGGTACCTGTTACATGGTATTGAGTCGCTGGGTATGTGGAGAGATGGTAATGGGTGTTTCCCACATACGAAACATAAGGTCGTGAAGTCTGCGATGGATAGGGAGCGTAGCAGCCTCCTTCGAGGCTGTAGGGTATTGAAGAATTTCAAGTTCTTTGGCTCTAAGCTCTTTCTCTGATGTCACTGTTATGGACAGACCCCGCGCAACATCGCGAATAAAGTCTTGGAAAGACATGTCCTCTGGAGGGGACATGCGACATTGTGGAGACGGCGATGGGTCTTCCTGAATAGTTCTCATGTCCTGGGTATCGGCTGATTCATCATACGACAAATCGGAATCTGAAGACTCGAAGTATTGATAGGCAGGGTGTTCCCACTCTGCACGTATTTGGTACTGATCAAAACCGGTATCTGAGGCCTGCAGTGCTGGAACCTCTGTACCAGAAAGGGAATTGAGGGCTGGCATAGGCGGTAGCATGGTAAGCAGCAAAAGTCGATGCAGGTTGTGTCGGTACCAGAGCCGGTACCGATGCCTGCGGAATAGACTGTAAAGGTTTTACTGGCACCGAGGCCGCCAGTAAGGCCGCTAAGCTCTGCTCGATGGCCAGGATATATTGATCAATGAAGCTTGCCGATGCTTGGGTATCGGTACCATAATTGCGGGCCACGATCCCTGAGCATGGCACCAGGAGCTCTCCAGAGGTGGACGCCTTGGGAGCATCCTGGGAACCCCACTAAGGCTTTGGAGGAAAGATCCTCCCGCTGGGGTTGTTTGGCCGGTGTGTCCCCCTCCAGGGCAATGCTCAAGGCATCTCTATGCTTAGAAGTAGATCTATGCTTGGAAGGCTGGCCAATCTTCAATAAAGACTTAGGTTTCGATACCGGAGATCCTTGGGAGGAAGATGAAGCTCTCTATGTCGATGCTAAAGATACTGCATTGGAGGCAAAGAGGGTGCCCAGCTTTGCAGCTCGATTCTGCAGGCCTGTCTGTCATCTTCCTACAAAGAGGACATTGACAGTTGATGATCCGGTCCTAAGCATTTTAGACACCAGTCATGGGTGTCTGTGGCCGAAATAGTACTGCCACATTTGGAACACTTCTTAAAACCACTGGATGCGTCTGAAGGAAAGAAATAATTCTTTCCCTCACAGAAGATTTTTTTTTAAAGAAAGAAAGCAAGCACTGATGGAGGTCAGTACCAGCGTCGATGAGAAGGCAGATGCGACCACAAAAAAATAAGAAAAAGAAACTTTCTGTGGTGACAGGAATTGCTTCTTGTTGGCTCTGTGGAAAATGAAGAACTGAGGAGGGAGAGCTGGAAAGGTAGCTACGCAAGCACAGTGGGATGCTCCCAAAAGCTTTCCTACTGGACACTGGGGAGCGTTCCCACGCGGGCTCCGTCAGTACCGGCGTCACCCATATGTGAAGATTACATTCCTGCTTGTTCCTGGAGATATAATCAATACTTGCATTTGAAACATGTGCAAATAGTAACAGGACAGTCATGTCAAACTCTTCATTTACAAAAAATTAAACGCATGAATGGTAATTGGCCTCAGTGAGTCCTGCACTGAACAAAAGCTGGTGACAAAGTAATTCTTCAAAGAAAGGCTTCACACAACAATGTTTTTCCTTTATACATAGTGCAACTCACTGATCAAAATGTTAAGGTTCTTTCACATTGTGGCAGGACAGATTTGTTTTTCCTTTGTGCAAGTAATATGTAATCTTTTTTTTTTTTAGGATGGATGAAAGTTAAGAATCACTGATGATTCAGCAAGTTGAATGGAATCCATTCCCCTTTCACTTATCCTTCGTAAATCAGTTCTTGATGTACAAAGTTAGCAAAAACCCCAGCCAGAATCAAATTTAAAACAGGATAGCTTTGAAGGACATTCCAGGCGGTTAGTCATTTGGTCTGGTTTCTAGAAAAATATATCAGTATTTGCTGGAGTTTAATCAGGCGTTCTTGTAGAGACATCATGGAAAGGACTGAAAGCTGGTATCTGCGGTCCACAGGTAAGACTGCTAGAAGCCACCAACACCAGGCTGGTCCATTTGGTGTTACCTAAAATTAATGGAACCGCATATTGATAAATTAAACCAAACAGAAAATTATATGTATGGCAAATATTTATGAGATTCATAGAGCAAACTGACTAATCGATCAAGAGCAAGGAAAGAGTAGTTACTAATTCATAATTGTTGCGATCCTGTGTTATTGATCAGCACACATGGCACATAGTGCTTTTTCTAGAAGTTATTGCACAAACACATTTGTCTTGTCTAATAAAAATGTCAGCCAATTTGCTAAAAATGCAAGTAGTCTAATATTTTGCTACCTACAGCCTATTATGATAATGCTAAGAGTAATTTCCATTTTTATGATCACAGATTAACAAAGTTATTTTATTGCAAAATTTCAAGTGTCACACACACATGCTTAAATACAATAAATGTTTGTTTCTGACCTGGTAGTTTCCTACCACGCCTTGGAGCTTTCAGCTCATTAGAAATCATTTTTACTGGACTATGGAATAATGAACCCTCATTAAACCAGGGATGCACAAGGCGGCCACGTTTTCAGGACACCCCTGAAGAATATGCATGAGGATAGAGCTACATGCATGCTAGCCTCATTGTATGCAAATTTTCATGCATATTCATTAGAGATATCTTGAAAACCTGGCCTGTTTGTAGCCCTCAAGAACTGAGCTTATGCACTCCAAATTTATTTTGATCTAGGGTTTCCCAATGTCCCTTTTTCAGCCCCAACTTTTTATCTATACCAGACCAATCATTGCAGTAAAAATCCTTCAGAGTGGGACCACAGATTTATCCAGAATCCAGTGCATGGGTATCTAAGTGGCCATGAGGTGTCACCACTGCACAATGACCTTCACAGCATCTCCAGTCCAAGCCAGCTCAAAATCCTGAAACTGGATTTAAGAAATTAATCTAGATGTCCTGCATAACAATGCACAGTGTTGCCACCAAATCACTGCATCAGCCCATAATCTGTGAAGTCTACATTCAAAATGTTTTATGCAATTAACATCAGTTTAACTGCATAAACGATTGCGTTTGAAAATTCAGGGCTGATGATCATGCAACATTTTGGCAGCAAGGCTTAAAATCGGACTAGATAGCATAGATATTCAGTGCTATTAAGTCAACTTTATGCTGCTAACTTGAATCACACAAATAGCTGTTCTAAAGTTAACCAGTTTAATGGAAACTGGAGAACCAAGGTGGGAAAGTGATTGAGAACAACTTTCACATGCCCAATTACCAGCACAAACACTGTCTGCTCCCGGGACCTGTGAAATATAATTTAAGGCCAGTTCTGAGCTGAACTTACTTGTACTGGTCAGGAAGGCTCTCAGCCTCACCCACTAGGAATGAATCGATTGTGGCAACAATTTTCCTGGACAGCTACATACCAAATTATTATAGCCTTTGTTCAAAGGGTTATACTGTAGCATTCATCATAACCAGGAATAACTTCTAAGACATTTGGGCACCTTCAGTGACACTGACTTGTTCCTTGACCATAGACTTAAAAAATTACTGATGCAAAGTCTAAAGATGAAAATATAATCTATTGCTCCAAAGAGCTGCAAACAACAAAACTGTGGTTCAGTGGCATCAAAGTTGGGCTCATATGCCTCAAGTAAAAAAAAAAAAAAATAGCGTCAATTGCCAAGAAGCCTAGTAATGGGGCCCCAGCAGCTTCGAGGCCGCTTTTGGATCCTGATCTACTTAGTCTATGTCCTTACCATTCCCCTGTTCTGTATATTGTCCTTACCATTCCCCTGTTCTGTATATTGTTCACTGTTAAGAGTAGTTACTCACCTGTAACAGGTGTTTTCCAGGAGCAGCAGGAATCAGTCCTCACATATGGGTGTCATCGGCGCCGATTAAGCCCCAGCGGAGCATTTCCCCAGCTTTCTATGAAAGCCTTTGGGAATGCAGGCACGCATGCACGGTTCCCTTCCCCCCTAAAGGTGCCATCTTACCTCAGTCAAATGACATAGCTAAGAACAGCACACAAAAATGAAAAAATAAACTATGTACAACTGCAACTCCAAGGGGAGGAGGGAGGGTTGTGAGGACTGATTCCTGCTGCTCCTGGAGAACACCTATTACAGGTGAGTAACTACTCTTTCTCCAGGACCAAGCAGGAAGTCATTCCTCACATATGGGTGACTCCCAAGCTCTGGGCTACCGAGGAACCCAGGCTGAACAAGAGAACTCCCTCTAGTCCCAGCAGCAAAGAAAGGCTTTTCAAGGACACAACCTCCACCAGTAGCCCAACAGAGGGCAGGAGTTGCCTAAATCTCAAAGAGATTCCGGAGTACTGCTTGGCCAAAAGCACTGTCCCTAAGGGACTCCCTCTCCAGGTAGTAATGGGCCGCAAATGTCTGGCTTGAAGACCAAGTTGCAGCCCTGCAGATGTCTACCAAGGGCACAGAGCGGAGATGAGCCACTGAGGCAACCATTGCCCTGACTCGGTGGGCCGTAACCCGACCCTGCAAAGGAAGGTCAGCCGCCTTATAAGCCCAGGTAATACAGTCAGCAACCCAGATGGACAAGGTACGCTTGGACACAGCCAACCCCAACTTATTGGGATCAAAGGAGACGAAGAGCTGGGTAGCCCTTCTATGCCCCTGCGTACGGTCAAGGTAGAAGGATAAGCCCCTCCTACAGTCCAGGGTATGCAGGACTGCTTCAGCCTGGCTTGCATGAGGCCTAGGGAAGAATGTGGGAAGAACCACCTCCTGGTTGAGGTGAAAAGAGGAGACAAGCTTAGGGAGGAACTTGGGATGAGTCCTAAGGACTACCCTGTTCCTGTAAATCCTGGTGTAAGGCCTATCACAGACTAGGGCCTGAAGCTCACTTACTCGCCTAGCTGAGGTAAGGGCTATCAGGAAGAGTGTCTTCCAGGAGAGGAAGCGTAGTGGACAAGTAGCCATCGGCTCAAAAGGTGGGCGAGTCAGTTGCTGCAAGACCACATTCTGCTCCCACTCAGGGGCAGGAAGACGGTTGGGAGGCTTGAGCAAAAGCAAGCCCCTAAGAAAGTGGGACACCAAGGGGTGACCAGACAGAGAATGTCCCTCCACCAGAGAGTGGTGAGCTGCTAGAGCTGAGAGGTGGACCCAAACAGAATTGGATTTAAGGCCTTGATTTGACAAGTGCAGTAAGTACTGAAGGAATACTGGCACAGTACAGGAGAAAGGATCTTTTGTACGTAGCTGACACCACACAGAAAACCTTTTCCATTTGAGAGCATAGGTTTTCCTAGTGGACTGTTTCCTAGAGGCTAGGACAACCTCCTCAACATCCTGAGGCAGGCCCCAGGGAGCCAAGACTACCCTTGCAGCCTCCAGGCCATGAAATTGAGAGCTTTGAGATTGGGGTGCAGAAGGGAACCCTGCTCCTGTGAGAGAAGGTCGGGTTGCAACCCCAGAGGTAGTGGAGGATCCACCGCCAGTTGAAGCAGAAGAGGAAGCCAAGGCTGTCTCGGCCACCTGGGAGCCACCAGCAGGACCGAGGCCTTGTCCTGAAGAATCTTGAAGAGAGTTCGGGCCACCAAGGGCATGGGAGGAAACGCATACAGGAGGCCCTGAGACCAGGATATCAGAAAAGCATCCGCTGCTATCCGCAGAGGATGCGATTGCCTGGAGCAGAACTTTGGCAGTTGCTTGTTCATGGGGATGGCAAAGAGATCTATCAAAGGGAGACCCCATTTCAGGAAGATCTTCTGAACTACAGAAGGATGCAGCTGCCACTCGTGGGGCTGCAGTATTCTGCTTAATCTGTCTGCCTGGTAGTTGTCCTGGCCTGGAAGGTACACAGCTTTGAGGAGCATGTTGTGCTTGAGGGCAAAAGAACAAAGGTCCTGAGCCACCCGACAAAGGATCCTGGACCCAGTTCCACCCTGTTTGTTCACATAAAACATGGCAACTTGGTTGTCTGTCTGAATCAGGACAGACTGGTGAGCCAGGGTAGGAGTGAAAGCTTTGAGTGCTAATCGAATAGCTCTGAGTTCGAGGAGATTGATCTGCTGTGCAGCTTCCCAGGGAGACCACAGGCCCTGGGTGCACTTGCCCAGACAATGAGCTCCCCAGGCTTGCAGGGAGGCGTCTGTGGTCATCACTACTGTGTATCCTGGAATCTGAAAAGGCACCCCCTTCAGTAGACTGGGTGGGTGCAGCCACCAGGTGAGGGAGTGCAGAAATTGTCTGGACACCCTTATCCTGTCTCTGAGGCTGCCCGTGGCCTGTGACCACTGAGCCTGAAGGCACCACTGTGCAGGCCTCATATGGAGCCTGGCATTGGGGGTCACATGTACTGTCGAAGCCATGTGGCCTAGAAGCCTCAGGCATAGTCTGGCGGAGACCAGGGACCTGATGAGAAACTGATTTGCCAAGGCCATCAACCTTTGAGCCCTGTCTGCTGGCAAGAAAGCCTTTGCCAGCAGAGAGTCCAGCCTTGCTCCTATGAACTCTAAGTTCTGGGAGGGGAGCAAAGTGGACTTTGCAAAGTTTATGACAAACCCCAGGCATTGTAGAAGAGCAATAGTCCTGAGGGTGGCTTGATTGGCCTCCTGACATGTCTGACCTCTGATGAGCCAGTCGTCTAGATAGGGGAAGACAAAGATTCCCTGATTTCTCAGGTAGGCCGCCACCACTGCTAGGCACTGTGTGAAGACTCTGGGGGCGGAGGTGAAGCTGAAAGGCAGCACTATGTACTGATAATGGTTTCCTCCCACAATGAACCTGAGGTACTTTCTGTGGTCTGGATTAATGAGGATGTGAGTGTACGCATCCTTTAGATCTAAGGAGCATAGCCAATCTCCCTGAGTAAGCATCTTGAACTTTTCCTTCACTAGGAACTTGTTGAGGTTCCTGAGGTCCAGAATGGGTCGAAGGCCACTGGTTCTTTTGGGCACCAGGAAATACCTGGAGTAGAATCCGTGACCTTGCAAGTGGGGAGGCACAGGCTCCACCGCCCTGTCCACCAACAGACCCTGAAGCTCCTGAAGGAGAAGGTCTGTGTGCAGGGAAGGCTCCCCTGGGAAGTATGGAGGAGGCAGTTGGTGAAAATGGAGGGCATAGCCCTTGTGGACTATCCCCAACACCCAACTGTTCCTGGTGATAAGGGGCCACTGGTGGGCAAAGAGGGCAAGACGACCTCCTGTGCAGGGTTGGGAGAGCAGTGGAGGAGAGGCTACGCTCAAGGAGTCAAAAGCCCCCACCCTGCTGAGTGGTAGCAGGGGTCCGAGGCTTGGGGGTCCTCTGCCTACGGGGCCCATTACCCTGGCCCTTGGCTTGCTGACCCTGAGGGGCAGCTTGGGCAGCCTGATAGCGTAGTTACTCACCTGTAACAGGTGTTCTCCAGGAGCAGCAGGAATCAGTCCTCACTTATGGGTGACGTCGGCGCCGACGGAGCCCTCGCGGAGCAATTTTCCCCAGCTTTCAAAGAAAGCCTTTGGGAATTGCAGCGCGCATGCGCGGTAGTCTTCCCGCCCGAAGGTGCCATCTTAGCCAGTCAGATGACATAGCTAAAAAGACAGCATAAAAATTTGCAAAAAGAACATAAGCAGACGATTGCAACTCCAAGGGGAGGAGGGAGGGTAGTGAGGACTGATTCCTGCTGCTCCTGGAGAACACCTGTTACAGGTGAGTAACTACGCTTTCTCCAGGACCAAGCAGGAAGTCAGTCCTCACTTATGGGACTCCCAAGCTCAAGGCTACCGGAGACCCTAAGCACAAAAATGAGCTCCCTCTAGCTCAGCAGCACAGAAGGATAGAATCTTCGCTGAATTATCACCCACCGGTAGCCCACATCCGGGATGGAGGGTAGGAGTTGCTCAGACCTCAAAGAGATTACGGAGGACTGCCTGTCCGAAAGCACTGTCCCTACGGGACTCCCTCTCGAGAGTAATGGACCGCAAAAGTCTGGCTCGAAGACCAAGTAGCGGCCCGGCAGATGTCTGCCAGCGGAACAGAGCGGAGGTAAGCCACTGACGTGGCCTTTGCCCGAACGCAATGAGCCGTGACTCGACTTTCTAAGGCGAGTCCGGCTGCCCCATAAGCCCAAGAGATACAGTCCGCAACCCAGATGGACAGAGTACGCTTGGAGACCGGGAGCCCCAATTTATTGGGGTCAAAGGACACAAAAAGCTGCGCAGCTTTACGGTGCTCCCGCGTACGGTCAAGGTAGAAGTTCAACGCCCTTCTACAGTCCAGGGTATGGAGGACCGTCTCAGCTCGGCTGGAGTGTGGTCTGGGAAAGAAGGTTGGAAGTACCACCTCCTGATTCAAGTGAAAAGGGGAGACCACTTTAGGCAGAAACTTTGGGTGAGTCCGTAGGACTACCCTATTCTTGTAGAACCGAGTGTAGGGGGGATCAGACACGAGGGCCTGTAATTCACTTACGCGCCTAGCGGAAGTGAGGGCTATCAAGAACAGCGTTTTCCAAGACAGAAAACGGAGAGAGCAGGTAGCCATAGGTTCAAAAGGCGGACAGGTGATCCGCTGTAAAACCACATTCAGGTCCCAGTCAGGCGCTGGCGGGCGCAGAGGTGGTTTAAGTAGTAGGAGACCTCGGAGAAACCTCGCTACGAGAGGGTCGTTGGAGAGAGGTCTGCCGTCCACCGGCACATGATGTGCGGAAAGAGCACTGAGGTGAACTTTGACGGAGTTGGACTTAAGTCCCAGATTAGAGAGGTGTAGCAAGTACTGTAAGATCACCGACACCGGGCAGGAGAAGGGATCCTGAGACTGTTGGGTACACCAGACTGCAAAGCGACGCCATTTAAGGGCGTAGCATTTGCGGGTAGAAGGCCGTCGCGAAGCCAAGACGACCTCCTCCACCTCTGCCGGCAAGAGGAGAGGAGCAAGGACTACCCTCTCAGCAGCCAGGCCATGAGGTTGAGAGACCTGAGGTTGGGGTGCAGTAGGGACCCCTGATCCTGGGTGAGGAGATCCGGTTGCACCCCCAGAGGGATTGGATCCTCCACCGCCAGTTGCAGCAAGAGCGGAAACCACGGCTGCCTGGGCCAGCGAGGGGCCACCAGGATCATGAAAGCTTTGTCTCGGAGAACCTTGAAAAGGGTCCGAGAGACTAACGGGATGGGAGGGAAAGCGTACAGAAGGCTCCCCGACCATGAGATCAGAAAGGCGTCCGCCGCCACCCGAAGGGGGTGAGGCTGACGAGAGCAGAAGCGAGGAAGCTGCCGGTTGTGAGGACTGGCAAAGAGATCCACTGTGGGGAGGCCCCACCTGAGGAAGAGCTTCTGAACGATCAAGGGGTCCAGACGCCACTCGTGCGGCTGGAGGACCCTGCTGAGTTTGTCCGCCAGGCAATTTTCTTGGCCCGGGAGATAAACTGCCTTGAGGAGAATGCCGTGACTGACGGCCCAAGAGCAGAGCTTCTGTGCCTCCCGGCAGAGGAGGAAGGAGCCCGTGCCCCCCTGCTTGTTCACGTAGAACATGGCAACTTGATTGTCCGTCTGGACAAGGACGGACTGTTGGGAGGTCAGGTGGGAGAAGGCCTTGAGAGCTAGGCGGATCGCCCTGAGCTCCAGGAAGTTGATCTGCTGAGCAGACTCCCACTTGGTCCAGAGGCCCTGAGTACATGCCTCTTGGCAATGGGCTCCCCAGCCCAGGAGGGATGCATCGGTGGTCAGCACCCGGGTCGGCTGAGGTGACTGGAAAGGCATTCCCAATACCAGGTTCGGCTGCCGGAGCCACCACCGGATAGACGAGACCAGCGGCTCGGAGACGCGCACCAGGTCTGCTAGGCCGCCCGTGGCCTGTCGCCACTGCTGGCGGAGACACCACTGAGCAGGCCGCATATTCAGGCGGGCATTGGGGGTCACATGGACGGTGGAAGCCATATGGCCGAGCAGTCTCAGGAAGCGCCTGGCGGAGACCAGGGGCTGGCTGCGAAAGCGGTCGGCTAGGTCCATGAGCCGCTGAGCCCTGTCGAGCGGTAGGTACGCTCGCGCCTGAGGGGTGTGCAGCCTTGCGCCGATGAACTCGAGATCCTGTGAGGGGAGCAAAGTGGACTTTGCGAAGTTGATGACAAAGCCCAAGTGCTGCAGCAGAGTCACCGTGCGGCACGTGGCGGTGGTGACCTCCTGAGCGGATGCTGCTCTGATGAGCCAGTCGTCGAGGTACGGAAAAAACATAGAGGCCGTGAAGCCGGAGATGGGCCGCCACGACCGCGAGACATTTTGTGAAGACTCGCGGTGCGGAGGACAGGCCGAAGGGCAGTACTCTGTACTGGTAATGATTTCCTGCCACCACAAACCTTAGGTATTGGCGGTGGCTTGGGTGGATGAGGATGTGCGTGTAAGCATCCTTTAGATCCAAGGAGCATAGCCAATCTCCCTGCTGGAGGTAGGGCAGAAGGATTCCAAGGGTAAGCATTTTGAACTTCTCCCGCACAAGGAACTTGTTGAGGTCGCGCAAGTCCAGGATGGGTCGGAGGCCTCCTGTTCTCTTTGGTATCAGAAAATACCTTGAATAGAAGCCCTGACCTCTCAGGTGGTGTGGCACCGGTTCCACCGCCTGATCCTGCAGAAGACCTGCTAACTCCTGAAGGAGCAACTCCCTGTGCAGAGGGGGGCGCGGAGGCTCTCCCGGAAAATAGGAGGGAGGGACCTGATGGAAGTGGAGAAGGTAGCCCTCTCGCACGACCTGAAGCACCCAGGCATCTGCGGTGATGCTGGACCACCTGTCGGCGAAGTGAACCAGCCGGCCTCCGGTGCTGGGGGGAACCAGCGGGGGGGGAGAGGCTATGCTGAGCGAGTCAAAAACCCCCACCCTGCTGAGCAGGGGCTGGTGGCGCAGGCTTGGGGGCTTGCTGCCTACGGGACCCGTTACCCCGTCCCTTGGCCTGCTGGCCCTGTTGGGGAGCTGCAGGGGCCTGATAATGGGGGTATTGTTTGTAGGCAGCCGCCTTCCTCGGGTAAAAGGTCTTTTTTCCCGAGCCCTTCTTTTTCTGGGAAGGGGCGGAGGTCTTCCTAGAAAGCCTGGTCCTGGTGAGAGTCTCAGTCTCAATTTGTGCAGCCTTTTCCGCCATGGGCTTGCCAAAGAGGTTTTCGCCTCGGCAGGGGACATCGACCAACTTGTCCTGTACCCAGGGCTCAAGGTCGGACGACTGAAGCCAAGCCTGTCGGCGGGCACCGATGCCGGCTGCGGCTACTCGAGCCGAGGCTTCAAAGCCATCATAGGCTGCTCGGGACATGAACTTTGAGCATTCCCGAATACCTGTGGACAAGGCTAGGAACCTCCGCAAGGGTTCCTCGGACAAACCAGCGGAGAAGCCGGCTAGCTCTTTAGCCAGATCCCTGAGATACATGCCCATGTAGAGCTGGTAAGTCTGGACACGACAGGCGAGCATAGAGCCCTGGAAGCACTTTTTGCCAAGGCCATCCAGGTTACGGGCCTCCCTTCCAGGAGGCACCGAGGAGTGCATCTTCTGGCTCTTAAGACGATGCATGGCCGATTCCACTACCATGGAATGGTGTGGCAACTGCGCCTTTTGAAAGCCAGGGCTCTTGCGGACTCGATAGATAGAATCGACCCGCTTGCTCAGGACCGGCGAGGAGGCCGGACTCTCCCACATGCGGAAGAGTAGTCGTTCCAGCATAGGAGGAACCGGCACAGTAAAGTGCTCCCTCGCGGGAGAGTCATACTGGAGGGCGTCGAGCTCTTCGGCTCGAGGCTCCTCCTCGGGGTCCGCAGGGAAGGCCAAAGCCTTGGCCATATCCCTAACGAAATCCGAGAACCGGGCATCCTCCGGGGGGGACTGCTTCCGAGGCTCGGACTCCGGAGAGTCCGATGGGACACACCGAGTCCGGAAAGAATCAGGTGACTCTTCCTCCTCCGACTCCCAGACCGACTCCGACGAGGACTCGGTGGGGTCGGCTCGGGCAGGGTGCGGCGCCAGCCGCCCCGACGCCGAGGGAGTCGGCGTCGGCGACCTCGGTCCCGAACGGGAGGCCGAGGGCGACCTCGACCGAGGATCGACTCGAGTTCTCATCGACTCGAGGATCGGCTCGGTCTCCGGGGTCGACTTGGACGTCGACGTCCCGGCGGTCGGGGCAGCGACGCCAGCGAAGCCAGCGAGCAGTGCCCGCTGCTGGTCCATGAAGGCAGACAATCTGCTCTCCAAGGCCGTCAACCTGAGTCCGAGCTCAGGCGACCCAGCAGCCCCCGACTCGGGCCCCGACGGCGTCGGGCCCGACGTCGGCTGACGCGGAGGCGAGTCCAGAAGGACAACAGGACTTACCCGGGCAGGCATCTCCGACTCCAGGCGAGGTCGCTTCGGGAGGTGTTCCTTCTCCAAGGACCCGGGGCGGCTGTCGGGGCTATGCGACCTGGCCCTCGCGGAGCCAGGAGCGTCCACCGACGCCGCCCTCGCGGGTTTTTCCTTCCGTCGATGGTCCCCGGAGGGAGAACCCCGGTCGGAGGAGCTCCGTCGACGGTCCGAACTGGAGCCTTTCGACAGTGAGGCCTCCGACGAGGTCCGGGTACGGCTGGGGTCAGCGAAGATTCTTTCGCGCTGATGCCGCCGACTTCTCAACGCCTTCGAGGACAGTTTGCTGCAGGGCCCACAGATCAGTTCCTCGTGATCTGGGCCCAGGCAGCGGAGGCAAAGGTCGTGTGAGTCGGTGAGTGACATATTTCGGTCACACCGACCACACCGCTTAAAGCCACTGGCAGCCATCGGGGGAAAAAGGGCCCCTGCGAGGTCAAAGGACCGGGCTGCCAGGGAAAAAACGAAAACGAAAGCTGACTAAGTCAGAAAAACCGAAAAAACCGTTAGAGGACTCGAGACCGGCGTCGCGAGTCCGGGCGGGAAAACGACCGGCGTCGAACCGAAAGAAAAAAGGATAAATACAGAGGAAAATCAACTTTTTCGCGGGGACAAGACGGGGACGTCTGTAGGGCTCCGCGGAAAAAAGAAGACTGGCTAAGATGGCACCTTCGGGCGGGAAGACTACCGCGCATGCGCGCTGCAATTCCCAAAGGCTTTCTTTGAAAGCTGGGGAAAATTGCTCCGCGAGGGCTCCGTCGGCGCCGACGTCACCCATAAGTGAGGACTGACTTCCTGCTTGGTCCTGGAGAAATTGTGGGTACTGTTTGTAGGCAGTGCCCTTCCTTGGGTAAAAGGGCTTTTTACCCGAGCCCTTCTTTTTATGAGAAGGGGCAGAGGTCTTCCTCGACAGCCTTGTCCGTGTGAGGTGCTCGGTCTCGAGCTGAGCGGCCTTCTCGGTCATGGGCTTGCCAAAAAGGTTTTCACCTCGGCAAGGGACATCGACCAACTTATCTTGAACCCATGGCTCGAGGTCCGATGACTGCAGCCATGCCTGGCGTCGAGCCGCGATGCCGGCTGCTGCGACTCGGGCCGAAGCCTCGAAGCCATCGCAGGCGGCGTGGGACATGAATTTCAAGCAGTCCAGAATACCCTAGGACAAGGACTTAAATCTCTGCAAGGGTTCCCCGGAGAGACCAGCAGATAACCCGGCCAACTCCTTGGCCAGATCCCGCAAGTACATGCCCATGTACAGCTGGTAGGACTGGACACAGCAAGCAAGCATCGAGCCCTGGAAGCACTTTCTACCGACGCCATCGAGGTTTCGGGCCTCCCTGCCAGGAGGCACCGCGGAGTGCATCTTCTGGCTCTTCAGACGATGCATGGCCGATTCCACAACCATGGAATGGTGTGGTAGCTGTGCCTTCTGAAAACCAGGGCTCTTCCGGAGTCGATAGATCGAATTGACTCGCTTGCTAAGAACCGGTGCCGAGGCCGGTGCCTTCCACATACAGAAGAGGAGCTGCTCCAGCATCGGAGGAACCGGGACAGTAAAGGCCTCCTTCGGAGGAGAGTCATACTGTAGTGCCTCGAGCTCTTCAGCTCGAGGCTCTTCCTCGGGGTCCGCCGGAATAGCCAAGGCAGTGGCCATATCCCGGACGAACTCCAAGAACCGGGTGTCCTCCGGGGGGGGACCTACTCCGGGGCTCAGACTGCGGTGAGTCCAAAGGGACGCACTGAGTCTTAAAGGTATCAGGAGACTCCTCGTCCTCCGTCTCCCAAGCCAACTCGTCCGAGGAAGAGTCGGGGTCCGACCCCGCGGGGCCCTGGAGCACCCGCCCCGACGCCAGAAGCACCGGATTCGACGCCCTCGGTCCCGAACGGGAGGTCGAGGGAGACCATGACCGAGGTCGACTCCGAGCCACGATGGACTCGAGTATCGGCTCGGTCTCCGGGGTAGACTTCGACGTCGATGTCCCGGTGGTCGGGGCAGATGCGCCAGACAGGCTGGCCATCAGTGCCCGCTGCTGCTCCATGAAGGCAGACAATCTGCTCTCCAAGGCTGTCATCCTGAGACCCAGCTCGGGAGACGCAGCAGCCACTGACTCGGGCCCTGGCAGCGCCGGGCCCGACGTCGGCTCCCTGGGAGGAGAGTCCACGAGGACTACGGGGCTTACGTGTCCAGCAGACTCCGGCTACACATGATGAACTTTGGTAGGCTTCTCCGGTTCCACGGGCCCGGAGCGACGGTCGGGGGTCTTAGACCTGGCCCTCGTGGAGCCAGGGACCTACTCCGACAACGCCCTTGTGAGCTGTTTCTTCCTCTTGCGTTCCCGGTCGGGGGACCCCCTGTCCGAGGAGCTTCGACGGCGCTCGGGATCGGAATCCCGAGATGTCGAGGCCTCAGACGAGGTCCGGGCCCGGCCGGAGGCTGAGTCTGAAAAAAGCCTTTCCTTTTGCTGCTGGCAACTTCGTAGTGCCTTGGAAGACATCTTTCCACAGGCCCCGCACGACTTAGCATCGTGGTCAGGGCCGAGGCACCGAAGGCAGCAGTCGTGTGTGTCGGTGAGAGACATTAGTTTCTTACACCGATCACAGTTCTTAAAACCGCTGGAAGCCATCGGGGAAAAACGAGTCCCGTCCACCCTTAGACTCACCGAGATCCTTCACCAACTTATCGAGAGCCTCACCAAATAACAATCTGCCCTTAAAGGGCAGCTTACTGAGGCGAGACTTGGAAGAACCGTCAGCCGCCCAGTTGCGCAACCAGATGAACCGGCGCGCCGCTACCACGGAGGCCATACTATTCGCTAAGGAGCGGATTAAATCATAAAACAGGTCCGTCAAGTAGGCCGATCTCGACTCCATGCGGGTAACGTCCAGCAGACCCTGTTGGTCTAGACCGGAACCCGAGCGCAGATGTTGTGACCACCGCAAAGAAGCCCGAGCTACCCACGCCCCACAAATAGAGGCTTGCAAAGACAAGGCATTGGTGTCGAAGGCTTGCTTCAACAAATTATCAACCTTCTTGTCCTGAACATCCTTCAGGGCCGCAGCCCCTTCAACCGGGATGGTGGTTTTCTTGGTCACTGCCGAAACTGCAGCATCCACTCGTGGAGACTTAAACAAGTCCCTGTCCTTGTCGGCAAGGGGGTAAAGATGATTCATGGTCCGAATCCCTTTCAAACCGGATTCCGGCTGCTCCCACTCCGCATGGATCATCTGCTCAACCACGCGGTGCATGGGGAAAACTACCTGGGCATCCCTGACCGCCTGAATGAGAGGATCCTCAAGACCCTCCTCCTCCAGGGGCCGCACCGCCGATAGGTTAAGCGCTTGCAGAGACTCCGTGACCAAAGGGATCAGCTCGTCCCTTCGAAACACCCGAATGATCCGAGCCTGATCTTCCGGCTCAGGGATCTCCCCGTCCTCTAACTCCTCAGCCTCAGTCTCAGGATCACCCTCCGCCTCGGAATCCGGGAGACAAAGGGTGACCTGATCCTGGTCCACCAACTTGAGCCGCTTGACTGCGGGCTGAGAAGACCGCTGAACCCCCCCTGCGGGTCCTGAGGGGAGAGAGGCGGGCCAAGCCTCCGGCAACTGACCGGACCGGCTCAAGCGGAAAGCCTGATGCATGAGGAGAACGAAATCAGGGGAAAAGTCCATAGGCGGCGCTACTATAGCCGCATGTTGGAGCTCAGGTACCGAATCATTGGACGGTGGGACCGATCCAGAAGGGGGGATGCTCGTTGAAGGGACACTGTCCCCCAAAAGAGAAGTGTCCCCGGGGATAAGCTGTTCCTTAACTTCAATAGGACGCTCCAGGTCTGAAGAAACTGAAGCACAGCCCCTGCAGATGCCAGAGTCAGTCACCGCACCTCTGCGGGACCCACAAATCATGCATTGGGGTTTGGCAGCCATGCTAAGGCAACCTCCGCCCAGCGGGAAAGAAGGGAACAGAAACAGGGAAGCCCTATGCAAATTAGTACAGACTTAAATTTAAAACTTTTTTTTTTTTTTTTTTTTTACAGAAAATAAAACACTCCCCAGAATCCCAGGGGTGCCCTGAGCAAAATCGCCAGCATAAGAAACCCCAAAAATGCCAGGGGAACCCGTGCACAAGTCTTAAAAAATGCCCCTAAAAAGCACTCTTTAGAGATTCAAAATGGCCGCCACACTTTTTCACCCGCGGTAAAAATCGGCACGAAAATACAAAGGCAACCAAATAACATGGAAAAGAAAGAAAACGACCCTCAAATACAGGGCAAGCGAAAAAATTCAGGAAAAAATGCAAATCGTGAGGCAGGGGAGCTGACAGACCCTCTGACAAATCAAACAGGAGGGAGCAGCAGTGCCCGAGAAAGGTAAGGAAATGAAAACTCCTACCAGCTCAGGAAACAGCCAGGAACTCAGCCAGCTTCTCCAGGTAACAGACAATGCTGTAGCAGGTATGGCTCTTCCCCGTACAGCCTAGGGGAGAGCTCAACCCAGGCTTCAGAAATCCCCAGGCAGGAAGGCAGGAGCCCAATGCAGGTCTGGCTTCCCCCAGGATGTCCCCTGTGGTAATGGATTTTTTTCTTTTTAAAGATACAGCTACTTAGCAAAGAAATGGTAAATAAAGGACCAAAAACAAAACCCTAAAAGAACTAACTAGTGTTGCTCCTTCAAGTGTCACTTAGTGTGCCCAGAAAGGGCACAGCAGTCCTCAAGCTGCAAGGAGACTGGACACACTGGGGGCTTCTGGGAGCTCCGTCTGCATATATACTACAGAAGACTTGATTGGTCCAGTCTCCAGGCTGCAGGAGGAGGGGCACTACCCGATTGTGGAGGACTAAACTGGATTACCGAACAGGAATCTACTTTCAACCGGGAAAAACTGGACACACGTCTGGTGGGCTTCACGGAAAAAAAGAGACTGAGGTAAGATGGCACCTTTAGGCGGGAAGGGAACCGCGCATGCGTGTCTGCATTCCCAAAGGCTTTCATAGAAAGCTGGGGAAATGCTCCGCTGGGGCTTCATCTGCGCCGATGACACCCATATGTGAGGACTGACTTCCTGCTTGGTCCTGGAGAAACAACAAATGTTCACCGTTAATTTATCCTCTAATGTTCATTGTTCCATGTAAAGCCACTCCAGACATTGCTGTTATCACGTAAACAGCTCAGACTCTCAGATTAGCAGTATATTAAACATAGCTAAGTAAATAAATAATCATCATATACCCTTGCCTACACCTGTTGTGTTGTCTGTCTTGGCTAGATTGAAAGCTCTGATGAGCAGGAGCTGTTTTTTACATGTGTCTGCACAGCACCGCGTATGCCTTGTAGCACTATACAAATGATCAGTATTGCAACTCCAGTAGCTAATGGAAGAGGCAATTTTGTTGTATGGATCCTGAGGCAGGGGGACGAGATTTCAAAGCCCTAGTTAGTGGCTGATGACTCACGCTTCATGTTTTTCAACCTCTCGCTTAGGCGCTCGCTCTCAAAAAAGTAAAGGACACACCAGTAAATTTTGATTAAGAATATGTACTGGGTGCATCTATGGGAAAACAGTTCATCTGTTCAATTCACAGTTAGGTAATAAGAAACTAAAAACAAGACAATAGGTTATTTTTATTTTTCCTGAAGTCAACATTCTCCTCATATCAGCTTTGGGAGGGTGATCCTTTGGTAGGATGTTTTTTGTAGTTCACTCCTAGACACTTCATCTGAGATATGAAGATACTTCACACCCTCAGTTGTGGGTTTCTTGAACCTTGGGGATTCCTATTTGGCAATATCCCAAAAGAGTGTCTCAAACTTCTTGAAATTCAAAATTTTGCTAGAGATATTCTCTCCCCCAAAGCCCTCACTGGTCAAAGGCCAGCAAATGCTTCTAGCTGTGAAATTCTCTTCCTCAGGTGTCCACAGGGCTTTAGCACAACATTCCTGGTTGCCAATCTTTTTCCCCAGTTCTCTGACTTAATCATAGGCTCTGTGTAGTCTTCCTCCCTCACCCTTAAAAGATGGAAAAAAAAATCAATAAGCACCCTCTTTTCTTTTGGATCCAGGCCTTGGTCACCCAGTACACACTCAATAGCCCTATGTGCCCTCATCAGTTGGTAAAACAGAGGAAACAAATTCTTCTCTTTGGTGTATTACTTTTTTAGTCAAAGACTGTTTTGGTGCTTTAGGGCCCAACCCTCCACCAGGCCTGATACCCCTGGATGCTGAGCTCTCAGCCTTTTTTTTGAGAGGCAGAAAAAGAGGCAAAATATTCTCTCCAATTTCTTTATATTTATGAACTCTAAAATGCTAGGACCACAACAGCAGAAATTTGAAAACCCATTAGAAAATCTCAAACGTTACAGCAACCAGTGGGACCTCCTCATCTCATCCTCATTCTGTTTCTGATGGATCAAACTTAGGGCAAAAGAGCAAAAAGCAGCAAATCCAGTAGCATGTAGGGAAATCCTCACATACTCAAATTCCAGAGGAGTCTTGACTCTGCGCGTGACAGGAATTGTGACCTTATGTAGCTCATTGACAAGTGTTTAGCAGAAAATCATGAGAACACTAACTAAATGAGATTCTCCATGTAGAAAAACAAAGCAATAAAGATTTCTATTTATTTATATGAAAGTAAAGTTTCTTGCCTGTAACAGCGGTTCTCAGCAAACATCAAGACTGTGGCAGAAGTTCAAATTAAGGGCCCCTCAAGAAAAATGCTGGAAAGGACCCTTGGTGCAAGGGGGGGGAGGGGGAGAATCCAACTCAGAAGAAACAGGAGTAGCTTTAAGTGGGCTCAGGGCTCACCACAGGGGCTGTTTGGGTGAAATCTGACAAACAGGATTTGAGCATTTGCAGGTATTCCCATACAACTTTGTGACCTACTCTCCATCATTCCAGAACCTGAATGGGCAACTTCCTCAGACAGGAAGTATCCAACTTATCCTATCCATGGAGAACACTGCTACAGGTAATTAATTTCACTTTATTTGATGACAAGCAGAATAAAATGGCTGCATTTGTGGTGAATCCCCAAGTTGAGAAGATCATATATTTTACTTACCAGATAAATGTCCTTTCCTGGAATCCTCCTACTAGATGTGGAGACAGAGGAATCTTCCAGAGGCTGTTTATGCCATATCAGCCAGAACCCCTAGAAAGAACCTTCGATATTTGTATCAAAGCATATAGTGATGAACCTCAGATCTCACACAACCTCAAGTAAAAGTAACCAGTTGAACAGAATACCCACCATAACTATGTACAGGATCAGCTGCAACAGAAGGCTTGCCAGAAGGGTGTGAGCCTACAAGGCCAACCACGGAGAATAAGAGACCAAGCAGTTATCCAGGGAGGGTCATGGACTAGTCTAGCAGGACTCAAGGAAAGAACATACAGTAGAAATGGAAACATGATGCAGAAAAAGACCACATGGCCTATTTAGTCTGCCCATCCATATCAACCACTACAACAGTCCCCTTTTTCCCTGGTTACATTATCTGGTAAGTAACATGTCACCTTCCATATCATCCTGCTAGTCCAGACAAGTGGGATGTATCAAAGCTACGACTCCATTGGGCAGAAAGAAGACACGGCAACTTTCAAGACAACTGAGCCAAAGGTTGTGTCTGCCCGAGTGTGGACATCCAAGCGGTAGTGCTCGACAAAAGTGGAAAGTGATGCCCATGTTGCCGCCTAACAAATGTTTGAAGGGGCTACCAAGCTATACTCCACCCACGAGGATGCTGGTGCCCGAGTGGAATATGCACACAAACCTTCTGGAACTGGCCAATTCCGTAACAGATACATGGAGGCAACTGCCTCCTTGTTCCAGCACCCCAAAGAAGACTTGGCAGCCGCATCATCTTTATGTGGTCCTGAAAACATCAAGCAGATGGTCTGACTTATGGAAACATATGTACATAAGAAATATACTGGGTCAGACCAAGATCCATCAAGCCCAGTATCCTGTTTCCAACCATGGCCAATCCAGGTCATAAGTACCTGGCAGGATCCCAAAAAGGTAGACAGGTTCTACAATGCTTATCCCGGGGTAAGCAGTGGATTTCAAGGGTCATCTCTAATAATGGTTTATGGACCTTTCCTCCAGGAATTAGTCCAAAACATTTTTTAAACTCAACTACACTAACAGCTTTTACTACATCCTCCAGTAATGAATTCCAGAGTTTATTATACGTTGCGTAAAAAAATATTTTCTCTTATTATTTTTAAATGGGTTACATTATAGCTTCATTGCATGTCCTCTATTCTTTCTACTTTTTGATGGCATAAAGAACCGATCTGTTTATCTGTTCCACTCCATTCATTAAATTATAGACCAATATCATACCCCCCTCAGCCGTTTCTTTTCCAAGTTGAAGAGCCCCAACCTTTTAAGCCTCTCCTCAAAGGAGTATCCTTCCATCTCCTTTACCATTTTTTTTGCTCTTCTCTGTACCTTTTCCAGTTCTATTTATTTATTTACATTCTCTTATATACCGCGCTATTCTGCATCAGTGCGGTTTACATTGAACAAACTGAAATTACATTGAACAGGGTATTATAACTTGGAGATAACTATTTTACAGGGAACATGGGCTATGGAGGGTTAAGTGGCTTGCCCAAGACAAGGAGCACCTGTGGGACTAGAAACCCCAGTCCTTCCGGCCCAAGGTTGCTGTCCTCTAGTGGGATTTGAACCCCCGACCTTCCGGCCTGAAGTACCTTGCCCCAACCACTAGGCTACTCCTCCACTCCTTATATCCTTTTATATATCCTTTTTAAGATATGATGACTAGAATTGCACACAATATTCAAGGTGTGGTCACACTATGGAATGATACAGAGGCATTATAATATCCTTGGGTTTTTTTATCCATTCCTTTCCTTATGATTCCTAGCATTCTATTTGCTTTCTTGGCCACAGCTGCACACTGGGCGGAGGGTTTCAACATATTATCCAAGATGACACCTAAATCTTTTTTCCTGGGTGGTTGTTTCTAAGGTGGTAACTTGCATCATACAGCCATAGTTTGGGTTGTTCTTTCCTAGGTGCATAACTTTGCACTTGCTCACATTAAATTTAATCTGCCATTTGGATGCCCAGTCTTCCAATTTATCAAGGTCCTCTTGCAATTTTCCACAATCCTCATGGGTTTTAACAACTTTGAATAGTTGTGTGTCATCTGCAAATCTGATCACCTCACTTATTATTCCTATTTCCAGGTCTTGTATTCATATGTTAAAATGCAGTGGGTCCAGCACATATCCCTGGGATACTCCACTATTCACCTTTCTCCATTAAGAAAATTGGCCATTTAGCCCTGCTCTTTGCTTTCTATCTTTTAACCAGTTCCTGATCCACAATATTACACTGCCTCCAATACCATGACTTTTTAATTTCGCCAAGAGTCTCTCGTGAGGGACCTTGTCAAAGGCCTTCTGAAAATCCAGATACACTTCGGCCCTCATTCACGATTGCGGGGCTGTACGTCCCCCACTGGGATGTGCAGCCCCGCAATCCACCTAAACCCTATTCCTGCACCAGTTCTGTCTATATGTCCCATGTTTCAGGACAGAAAGAGCTGGCTGGGGGGGGGGGGGGCAGGTTTGGGAGCAAAGCGGGGGTGGGCCGCCCAGCAGCACATACAGGGCTGATTCAGGTCACGGTCCTGTACGGGCTGCCATGCCTCATAGGTGGACTAAGCATAATTTTTCATGGGATCATGGCACGGCAGCCACCCACCCATGGGGCTGAGTGCAGGGAGCGGGGTCCTCACCGCCCAATCCAGAATGTGGGAGGCCAGCCGTGGGTTGGGTGGCAGGGATATTGGTGGCCGGAGCCACAGTTGTCTGGGGTGCCTGCGGGGAGGACATCCCCACAGGCAGAGAGGGCATGCCGGGCCGTACTCGGGCCAGATTCTGGCTCCCACGGGAACAAGACCAGAATCAGGTCAGAGCAGCCCCATCTTCAGCGGAGACATCTGGATGGCCCGGACGTCCTGCTTCAAGAATCAGGCTTTACATCAACCAGTTCACCTTAGTTTACCTGTTTATTCAAACTTTTACTAATCTGTTAGATTTTTTTGAAACAAGACTTTCCTTGGCTAAATCCATGATGGCTTTCTCCCATTAAACCAGAACTATCTACATGTTCAGTAATTTTATTCTTTATAATGGTTTCTACCATTTTACCTGGTACTGACATCATGCTCACCGGTCTGTAGTTTTCCGGATCACCCCTGGAACCCTTTTTAAAAATTGGTGTTACATTGACCATTCTCCAATCTTCCAGTACTACAGATGATTTTAATGATAGTTCACAGATTACTAATAGTAGGTCTGCAATCTTATATTTCACTTCTTTCAACACCCAAAGATGTACTGTATACCATGTGGTCAAGGTCATTTGCTACTCTTCAGTTTATCAAATAATTGTAATACATCTTCCCGGTTTATCGAAATTTCTTTCACTTCTTCCAATCATCATCTTCATATACTATTTCAGGCACAGGTAACTTCCCTACATCTTCAGAAAAGACTGAAGCAAAGAATTCATTCAGTCTCTCCGCTATGCAGGGCTAGCCCAAGGGTTTCTGGTGCCATAGGCTGAAGCAGATGGCCTATCACCACGCTGTCCCGCCAACCCTGCCACTGGAATGAGAAGTAGCGGGGGCAGCAGTGCCGTAAGGGTCAGCATGAGAGGGGAGAGCACGGTTCGCCGGGGCGGCAGGTCATGTGTGCCAAAGCACATGGCCTAAGGCTCATAGAGATCTGCCAACCCAGGCAGCCTCTTAGCCCACCTAATGGACAGGTTGGCCCTGCCGCTATGGCCTTGTCCTCACTTAGCAGCTCTTTTACCCTTCTATCATCCAATGGTCCAACTGACTTTTTTTTTTTTTGCTAAGAATGTACTTGAAAAAGTTATTATATCTTTGTTTTCACAGCAAGCCTCTCTTCAAAATTCCTCTTTGCCTACCTTATCAATGCCTTGCATCTAACTTGCCAATGCTTATGTTTATCATGTTCGTCATTTGGCTCTTTTTTCCATTTCCTGGAAGATGCTTTTTTGGCAATAGCCTCTCTGACCTCGCTTTTAAACCATGCTGGCAGTTTTCTGGCCTTCCTTCCAATTTTCTAAACGTATAGAATACATCTGGTCTGGGCTTCCACGATCATACTTTTAAAACAATGCCCATGCTTGATGTAAATCTTTAACCTCTGCAGCTGCTCCTTTTAGTTTTTTCATAACTATTTTCCTCATTTTATCATAGTCTCCCTTTTGAAAGTTAAAATGTAGTACTGTAGATTTCTTTGCTGTCCTTCTTCCATTTATTAAATGAAATGCTATAATGCTATGATCACTATTACCAAGTGGCCCCAAAACGCTTATCTCTTGCACCAGATCCTGTGTTCCACTAAGGACTAGGTTCAAAATAGCTTTCCCTCTTGTCGGATCACGAACCAGCTGCTCCAAGAAGCAGTCATTTTTTTCATCTAGAAACTTTCTCTCTAGCATGTTCTGTTGTGATATTGACCCAGTCGATACTGGGATAATTGAAACCACCCATTATTACTATATTATAAAGTTTGTTAGCTTCCCTGATTTCTTTTAACATTTCATCATTCATCTGATCATTCTGGCCAGGCAGTCTGTAGTATACCCCCACTGCCATCTTCTTCCCCTTTTTACATAGGATTTCTATCCATACAAATTCTACAGCGTATTTTGTTTCCTGCAAAAGTTTAACTCTTTCGCGTCCACATAATTGTTTTGTAACCAAACTTTTTTTTATTTTTTTATTAAGATTTGAGCTAAATGATGCAGAATATAAAGTTTTTTTGAAAAAAAGTTTATTTCTAAGAAACAATATTTACTGTTGCCATATGACAACTATGGTCCTGAATGGCTGAAAATTAAAAACAGTCTTGGCATCAGTTTCATTTACTGCTTAGAGTGATAGTTTAACTAACAGTTTTTTTCAGATGTCAAGCACAGATACACATCACATTTCGCACGCAGTGTGCGGATGTTTTGGAAATATAGAATCCGGTGAAAAATTTGGGGGAAAATTTGAAGGTTGCCATATGGCAACAGCAGCCATGAAAGGGTTAATCTTATGTGACTCAATGCCCTCTCTAACAAAGCACAACACCTCCACCAATTTGAGCTACCCTATTATTTCGATATAGTTTGTACCCAGGTATCACAGTGTCCCATTGGTTGCCCTCCTTCTACCAGGTCTATGAGATGCCAATCATATCTAAGCTTTCATTTAGTGCTATATATTCTAGCTTGCCCATTTTTTTTTAAGACTTCTAGCATTTTAGAGGTTGTATTTTATTCATATTAACTACCTGGTTATCAGTTGACAAGGGTAATTTGGAATCTTTCAGCTTTGTACCTTTTTCCCGGCAATGTTCCTGTATGGGAACATATCAAACGTTACCTATTTTTTATGTACGCAATTTTATCTGGATCACTTTTATCTTTTTTGGAACCTCTGTCGGGATGCCCTAACTTCCCTCTTTTGCTAGAATCCTTCAAGGATACATCCTTCTGAACCATGCGCTCCTGGGTGACTGTTGGCTTTCCCCAATTATATAGTTTAAAAGCGTCTCTCTCTCCTTTTTAAAGATTAATGCCAGCAGGCTGGTCCCATCTTGGTTAAGATGGAGCCCCTTCCTTCCCCCAGAATGTTGCCCAGTTCCTAACAAATCCAAAACCCTCTTCTTTGCATCATTGTCTCCCACACATTGAGACTCCGGAGCTCTGCCTGCCTTTTGGGTCCTGCGTGTGTAACAGGAAGCATTTCAGAGAATGCTACCCTGGAAGTTCTGGATTTCAACTTCCTACCTAAAAGCCTAAATTTCAAGTACTGGAGAAGCACTCTCCGTACATCCACCAGGCAAAGGTCCTAGTCATTTCCTTGAAACTGCTCCTTAGGAAAAGAAGGTTAACAGGCTACTTTATTCATAAGGAAGGCAGAAACCACCTTGGATAAAAAGGAATCTATTCCCAGTCTTAAAGAGTGTGAAACCATAGCAGAAGAGTTTCCTTTATGCACTAAGAGGTTCCCTTGGTATTAAGTTTTCTGCAGGACGGTGTATCGCTCGCAACTGGGTCTCCTGTGTACTCCAAGAGCCTTGCGTGAAACGATCTCTGAACATAGCGGAGTTTAACAAAGTTTTTGGCCAAGCTCCCGGAGGAAAAGTCCATAACCTTTTATTAGAGAGAAGCTAGAAAATTATTAATTTTTTTTATACCAACTTTCACCAATTCAAGATGTTCTACAAGGCACACAACCCAACAGAGCGCCACATCTGTTGTACATGCAATGGAGCCCTTAAAATATGAGCATACATGAATCCACCGCTTGCCCCGATACAAGCATTGAGTAGCCTATTTGTCTTTTTGGAAACCAGCCAGGTACTTAAGACCTGGGTTGGCTACCCTAGGAAACAGGATACTGGACCTGAAAGAGCTTGGTCTGACCCAGTATGGCATTTCTCGTATCCTTATGAACGGAACCTCCCAAAGGTCTCTGCCTGCCTGCCTGGCCCTATGGCCCTGTGGCTAGCTCACACGGAGCAGTGTGGCCTAGTGGTTGAGGCAAGTTGCCAGAGGACCAAGGGTTTGAATTCCAATCGAGACCACCAACCTTGGGCCATAAAAACTGGGGTTTCTGGTCCCACCGGTGGTCCTTCTGGCCTTCGTTAAGTGACTTAACCCTCTGCTTCAGGTAACAAAACATAAATTGTGAGCCCTTCAGAGACAAGGGAAATAGAAATACCATAATCGACTGTATGCCACCCTGACCTGTAGGCAATCAGTATACTCAGATAAATAACTGACTGGGAATATGTGACCGTAGCAAACACTGGCAGTGGAGACACATCAGAGCTGGTTCTGGTTCCTGGTCTTCCTTTCTTGCTCTCCCGGTCCTTCTGCCAGCATTGAGAAAAGGCTGAGAATAGATTGTCCAGTGGGCCGGGGACCTTGCATCCTGGACATCAGAGAGAAAGAGGGGCTAGGATCTGGGAGCAAAGCCCAAAGAGAAAGGGAAACTGGTGACTGACACTGTAGCTCCTCTGGACGACTCACTCCACAGCAGATCCCACGACTGCATCTCCAACCCCATGTAACACCATGAGGACCTCACGCACTTTATTACAATCGACATCCCCCCATTACTGGAGAAATTACCTTAGCCTAATAATACAGTCTGAGCAAAGAAATGCAGTCTTACTCTGCAAAGAGTGCACCCAAAAATCATGCCTAAGCAATTGTGAGCACATACAAAATGCACATCTACATATACAGGTGACCCAGCACCTGTCACCCAAACACAGTGCAGCGAGCACGCTTGAACATAGGCTGAATGCATGGAACATACACAGAGTATTGACTTCCGCTATGAAACCTTCCAGTGCCCTGGAGCGCTAAGCCCCAGACTGTGCTACCTAGACATCCTTCTCTTCACCCTCAGCACGGGCCCTTTAACGAGATGGCACAGACAGGTCAGTGCCCCTGCTAAGTACTTAAAGCCCTGCTCTGACAGCACAGGCTCTAGAAATAGATGAGAATTTCCTGGGAAGGGCATGCTAAGTGGAGCTATGAAACACACAGGCACCCCCCCCCCCCCCCCGGCCTTCCTGCAGTCAGAGAAATAGCAATGGGATACACCGACAACCTTGCAAGTGGAGGTCTTAGAGGTTGCTGCCTGTGTGAACCTGATGAGGAATACGATTTTGTATTTTATAAACCCCCCCAGGGATGGGGGGCACTGAATACTATATGTGATTCATGAGCAGCGCTGCCATCCGGTGGCCTTTAGGGCACCAGAGCCCGACAAACGATACAGAAGTTAAGAGCTTTAAATCTTGGTCATATAATCTAGATTTGCAGAAATTTACAGTTGCTTGTTTAGTCACTAACCCCCGAGTGCCCATGAGGTGGCCCTGTGGTTATTTTTTCCCTGACTTGCAGAGATCAATCTGATGATGGCTGCATACACACGGTCACAGAAAGGCACTACTGAGTGTACCAGCTGCCCTCTGGTGGCCATAGACCATAGCACAGGCACTTCTTTGTTGACAGTTTAACTGTTATTATTATATATTTTTTTATATCCTAAGGTTTCCTAAACCTGTCCCTGTGAAACCACAGGCGTTTGGGCAACTTTCACTATAGAATACATTTGCAGACTGTGAATACAAAAAAGAGCTACTGTCTCAAGCACACTTCTAGCCTGTCCCTCCTTTCAACTACAAGTTAGGGCTCTGCCCTTGAAGAACCTAAAAGCTGGAAATTTGCCTAATATCCTGGGACTTAACAGATGCTCCTCAGAGACATGATTAGGAGGGAGAGAACATGTGGCATCAGAGATCAATGCCAAAACTGCTGTCCTATAAAACTAAGAATAAACTTAAAAATAAAGAGGACTGACAACAGCCTCCTTAAGGCTGAGGAACCCCCCGAGCCTCAAAAAACCTACAAACAAAAGAAAAACACTAGACCTAAAAATCTAGCAATTCTGCCTGTCGTCTTCCTCACACAGGCAGCTCGCTGCAACTCCCGCCACGCGGTCCAAATACCTAGAGAGAAAATGGCCGCCCCTCTGCCAATGAATTTTGGCGCCAAGAACAACAGCCGCTGCAAAAAGGAGGCCTCAGCAGACCGACAGAGCCCGGAGGCCTTACCTGCAGGGCCGAAAGCCACGCAGCCTGCTCCTACCGCCTTGAATTCATCCGATCCTCAAGCCGCGCTGCTGCGCCCGGCAGCCACAGCGAGGGCCACTCAGCCGGTTCCACAGAGTAAAAGTAAAATCTCGCAGCAACGGAGAGGCTCTCTCTCACACAGCTTCAGTGTGGTTGCACGGGTCCCGGAGCTCTCTTCCGTACCATCAAGGGAGAGAGATCCGCACTGGTGAATGCCTGCAGCAAGTGAAAATGACTGACAAGGAGGGAAGGCGAGAGCTGCTACTAATTTAAAGAGCCAGGCTCAAATTTAAAATTACTGTAAATATAAGGAAATTTGCTCCTAACAACTAAAGGGAACTAATCCCTGATTGCCAATTAACCAAAGGTAACTGAATCAAAAGTAAAATTAAAAGTAAAATTAAAGGTAAAAATCAAAAGTAAAATCAGAATAGAATTTGTCACACTAAATGCTCCTTATCTGTTCCCCCAAGTGAGCCCAGAAGCTAGGCTCACTACGTCCTCCTGCTGCATGGAGACTGGACACATGGGGACTGATGGGAGAGACCAGCAGGCTACATCCAGTGATGTCATGAGTTTGACATGCCCAGTCTCCAAGCTGCAGGAGGAGGTTCACTACCCAGAGGTTGAGGACTAAACTGGAGGAACGATAAGGAATCAGTTTTTAAGTCACATATGTTCAAAAGCCTGAAGAGATGAGAATTTAGATCGGGTGTGTTTAGTGGAAGAACTGGAACAGAGGTGGCGCTATACAAAACAGCCAATATGGGAAGTTCAGAGTAGTTACTCACCTGTAACAGGTGTTCTCCAGGAGCAGCAGGAATCAGTCCTCACATATGGGTGACGTCGGCGCCGACGGAGCCCTCGCGGAGCAATTTTCCCCAGCTTTCAAAGAAAGCCTTTGGGAATTGCAGCGCGCATGCGCGGTCCTCTTCCCGCCCAAGGGTGCCATCTTGCTCAGTCTGATGACATAGCTAAAAGACAGCAAAAAAATTAGCAAAAACGAAATCATAGGACTGCAACTCCAAGGGGAGGAGGGAGGGTTGTGAGGACTGATTCCTGCTGCTCCTGGAGAACACCTGTTACAGGTGAGTAACTACTCTTTCTCCAGGACCAAGCAGGAAGTCAGTCCTCACATATGGGACTCCCTAGCTTAAGGCTACCGGAGACCCCAAGTGGAAAAATGAGCTCCCTCTAGCTCAGCAGCACAGAAGGAAGGAATCTTCTCTGAGTACGCCCCCAACCGGTAGCCCAACATCCGGGACGGAGGGCAGGAGTTGCCTATACCTCAAAGAGATTACGGAGGACTGCCTGTCCGAAAGCACTGTCCCTGCGGGACTCCCTCTCCAGGCAGTAATGGGCTGCAAAAGTCTGGCTTGAAGACCAAGTAGCGGCCCGGCAGATGTCTGCCAACGGAACAGAGCGGAGGTAAGCTACTGACGCAGCCTTCGCCCTAACAGGATGAGCCGTGACTCGACTTTCCAACACGAGGCCGGCTGCCTCATAAGCTCAAGCGATACAGTCAGCAATCCAGATGGACAGAGTACGCTTGGAGACAGGGAGCCCCAACTTGTTGGGGTCATAAGACACGAAGAGCTGAACAGCCTTTCGGTGCTCCCGCGTACGGTCAAGGTAGAAGGCTAACGCCCTTCTACAGTCCAGGGTATGCAGGACCATCTCTGCTCGGCTGGAGTGTGGCCTGGGAAAGAAGGTCGGAAGTACCACCTCCTGGTTGATGTGAAAAGGGGAAACCACTTTAGGAAGAAACTTAGGGTGAGTCTGCAGGACTACCCTATTCTTGTAGAACCGAGTGTAAGGAGGATCAGAGACTAGGGCCTGTAGCTCACTAACGCGTCTAGCAGAAGTGAGGGCTACCAAGAATAAGGTTTTCCAAGAAAGAAAACCAAGATGACAGGTAGCCATAGGTTCAAAAGGCGGACAGGTAATCCGCTGTAAAACCACATTCAGACCACAGTCAGATCCCGAGGAGTGCATTTTTTGACTCTTAAGTCTATGCATGGCCGATTCCACCACCATGGAATGGTGCGGTAGTTGTGCCTTTTGGAACCCGGGGCTCTTGCAGACTCGATAAATGGAATCGACCCGCTTGCTTAACACCGGCGACGACGCCGGGCTCTCCCACATGCGGAAGAGAAGTCGTTCCAGCATCGGAGGAACCGGTACAATAAAGGCCTCCTTCGGGGGAGAGTCATATTGGAGGGCATCGAGCTCTTCGACTCGAGGCTCCTCCTCGGGATCCGCGGGGGAAGGACAAGGCTTTGGCCATATCCCGCACGAAGTCCGAGAACCGGGTATCCTCCGGGGGGGACCGTCTCCGAGGTTCGGACTCGGGAGAGTCCGACGGGACACACCGAGTCCGAAAAGAACCAGGTGACTCTTCTTCCTCGGATTCCCAGGCTGACTCCTCGGAGGAGGAGTCGAGCGGCTCTGGTCAGGCGGGCATCGATGCCCCTCGCCCCGACGCCGAGGGAGTCGGCGTTGACGACCTCGGTCCCGAACGGGAGGCCGAAGGAGACCGCGACCGAGGATCGACTCGAGCCCTCATGGACTCGAGGATCGGCTCGGTCTCCGGGGTCGACTTGGAGGTCGATGTCCCGGCGGTCAGGGCAGAAGCACCGGCGAGGCCAGCGATAAATGCCCGCTGCTGGTCCATGAAGGCAGACAGACTGCTCTCCAAGGCCGTCAACCTGAATCCGAGCTCAGGAGACCCAGCAGCTCCCAACTCGGGCCCCAACGGCGTCGGGCCCGACGTCGGCTCCTTCGGAGGCGAGTCCACGAGGACAACAGTACTCACGTGAGCGGGCAAGTCCATCTCGAGATGAGGATGTTTAGAAGGCCTCTCCATCTCCGAGGACCCGGGACGGGAATCGGGGCTATGCGACCTGGCCCTCGAGGAACCAGGAGCATCCACCGACCCCGCCCTCGTGGGTTTCTTCTTCCGATGATGTTCCCGGGTAGGAGACCCCCGTTCAGAGGAACTTCGACGATGCTCAGGACCAAAGTCCCGAGACGTCGAAGCCTCTGACGAGGTCCGAGCCCGGCCGGAGTCAGAGAAGATACGTTCCCGCTGACGCTGCCGACTCCTCAACGCTTTTGAGGACATCTTGCCACACGGACCACAGATCATCGGGTCATGATCGGGTCCGAGGCAGCGGAGGCAGTAGTCGTGTGTGTCGGTAAGAGACATGAGCTTCTTACACAGATCACACTTCTTAAACCCGCTGGCAGCCATCGGGGGAAAAAGGGCCCCTGCGAGGTCAAAAGACCGGGCTGCCAGTGAAAAAGTAAAAAGGCGCGAAATCTGTCACCAAAGACAAAAAAACGAAAAATAAAGAATGGACTCGCAAGGCATCGCGGGTCCGGGCGGGAAAAGAACCGGCGTCGAACCGAGAAAAAAAGACAAATAAATCAACTTTTCTGCGGGGAATCACAAACAACATCTGTAGGGCTCCGCGGAAAAAAGAAGACTGAGCAAGATGGCACCCTTGGGCGGGAAGAGGACCGCGCATGCACGCTGCAATTCCCAAAGGCTTTCTTTGAAAGCTGGGGAAAATTGCTCCGCGAGGGCTCCGTCGGCGCCGACATCACCCATATGTGAGGACTGACTTCCTGCTTGGTCCTGGAGAATACTCATGCTCAGTGCACTGCTCGATCCAAATCTATGCATGAGAATGGACAGAAAGATTGAGGAGCATGAGGTTATGAGGGAGAAAATGCACGGGATTAGTCATGCTCAGAAAGATCTTTGAGAGAGCTGTTGGTATTGGCACCGTTCAGATGACATTCACCATTTATTAAAATATGAGTATTTGCATATCCCATGTAACTGTATCTTGCTAGCCAACAGTAGATGTCATAGTACAGTTCCTCCAACAAATAGGGTCCTACTGTCATTGAAACCTTTGCTCACCTGTATGCTTTCCTCTCTTTCTGGCATTGTTCCAAAATGGTGAAGAATTTGGCTGCGAAATCTATTCCTTAGGCTCTGAAACCAGCTGCAAGCCTGACTGTAAACTAAATTATGAAGCTCCTGAAGTTTAAGTAGCTCTTCTTCGTCCTCAACCTATGTTAGAATATTAAAGAAAAAAAAAGTCACAAATGTAGCATGGCATTGCACAACCTGTAGAGTAAAACAGTTACTGAACCAAAATGTTCACCTAATAAATATCAAACTACATCTGGGCAGGCTATTTGGAAAGTTTCCCTCTAAGAGCTATGTGCTCACAGACAGTTGATTTGTGGACCTTGAACCTCCATTTTGTGTATACCAAAGTTGGTTAGGAAATAGCCCATGTATATTTAAGAATAAAATGCATATATTCGACTTCCGGTTTGGCAAATGAGCTGATCGGCCACGTTCTGATCAGCTCCGGGTAGCCTACCCTGCAAATCAGCAATAAAAGCCCACTTTATGTCGATTTCCCCACTACCTGGGTACTTGTCTGTGTGGCTGAAGGTGGTGTGACTGGAACGGCGTGCCGGTGGCGGGATACCTTGCTAGATGGCATCGAAGACCGTGAGGAGGGAAAAGCCCCGAGTCCCAGAGGCCAAGATGGCGGAGGGGGCACCCAGCAGCCCGGGATCGGGAGGCAGACAGGGTCTGGTTGCAAAGGTCTCGGCTGCAGTGGTCCAAGCGCTTGATGCTCGCTTTCAAGATCTCAAGGAGCAGATCCATGCTGTTGACCAGCGCGTTGCCGACTTTACAGGATGGGTGGAGCAGGTAGAGACGCGTGTCTCTAATGTGGAGGATATTCTGCATCCACTGCAGGCCAAGGTGGAGGCCCTGGAGACCCTTGTTAAGCTACAGGGGGAAAAACTGGACGACTTGGAGAACCGCGGGAGGCGTAAGAATCTGCGGTTTGTGGGCATCCCTGAAACTGTTCTGGATGGCGCCCTGTACGGCTTCCTGTTGGCTTGGATTGAGCAACTTCTGGGGGGACCAGGGGGACAACCCTGTGCGGTTAGAGAGGGTACATCGGTTGGGCCCCCGGAGTGACCAAGCTCGACGTCCACGTGCAGTAATTGCCCGCTTCTTGGACTACCGCCAGAAAGAGGAAGTGCTCCGGGCTGCTCGGAGTCGTAAAGGGCAAAAACACGATGTTGAGCAAATCCTGGTCTTCCAGGATTACTCTGCCTTGGTCAGTCAGCAGCATCGGGCCTTCTCCAATAGCTGTGCACAGCTGCTGAAAAAGGGAGTGCGTTTCTCTCTTCTTTAACCGGCACGTCTACGAGTGGAATTTCAAGGCCATACACGCTATTTATTGACTCCTGAGGCGGCGGCGACTTTTTTAGAGTCCTTGAATAGGCCTGCAGATTCTAACTCCTGAGACAACAACTGGACCTGGTGAATTGTTTGCGAGAGTAAGGAAGACGCTCAGGGGATGGGAACCGAAGTGAGAAGCCGGTGGCGGGGCCTGGTGCACTGGGACTTATGTTTATATTGGACTGAGTTGCCGGGCTCCTTCCCTTATGTCTTCCACTTCCCTATTTCAAGCTTCTCCATTCTTTGTCTTTCGCTCTCTTTCTACTGCCTTGAGCTGCAATATACTGGGGTCGGGAGGAGGCATATATGTAGCGGGCAGGTTACTTAGTTGCTTGTGATAACTACAGAGTAACCGAGTGCAACTGTTTTTGTTGTTAATAACATTGTTGCTGCAGCGCTGGGTTATCATGTAAGTTTACATTTTCTTTTTTCTCTTAGCTGTTTCCTGGTCCATGTAATTTGTCGGGTAGGGAGGGCAGAGGGAGGGTCTGGTGTACATTCTGTTGGGCCTGCTCCTTGGGGAGGGGGGGCCCGGGGGGCTGGGGAGGGGATGAGTGTTGGTTCCTTGGGGGTTTTGGCAGACGGCTGCCTGGTCGGTTGTGGGGAGTGTGAGCGAGGGGAATAGGAGGGTGTGGGGTGGCCCTGCGGTGGCGAATTCGTATAGGCCCTGGTTCTGTTCGGCTTAAAGCTCTCGGGGGGGGGGGGCTTGGATGAGGCAACTTGGGGTGGAGGTGTCTGCTAGGTGGGAGAGGGGATAGGGTTGGGGGTTGGGCAGGGATCGAGAAGTAGACCACGACTGTTGGTTCACAGGTGTTAATGCATCTCTACGTGTCAGCCTGGCTGGGCTCCCCCTTGGGAGCTTGGGGATTTAAAGGAAGCAGGATATGAGAGCGATGGCCTAGTATCGGGAGGAAGGGAGGTGCGGCTTGCTGGGGTCGGGGAGTACTCGCCAATTAAAGAGGGGGGGGGGGGTTTGGCTATGCCTGGTCCATCATGTGAATGGGGTTGGTTATATCCCAGGGGTAGAGAGGGATAGGGGAGGATATGGTGGGTTAGTAGGGGGAGAACAGTACCCCCTCGCAGCTGGGTTGTGGGGATCCTTGAGAGTGTGTGTGTGTCAGGGTAGGTCTCGATTGCCAATGGAAGTTGTCCGACCTGTTGGACGGACTAGACGGGGTGGAAGGGTGTGGGGTGGAGGGGGGGGGGGTGAGGGGGAGGGGATGGGGAGGGGGGGGGAGCGGAGGGATAACACGGGATGGGAGGGTTCACATCCTGGGGTCTAAGAATTGGCAGCACAGTACTACTTTGGTAGATGATAGCGGGGGGCTTCAGGCTGGGGAAGTCCCTCTGACATGCTTAGATTTTTCTCTTTGGCGGAGCCTTGACACTGCCCCATCACTTTGAGAGTTATTACCTGGAATGTTTGTGGTTTGGGTAACCCTATTAAAAGATATAAAGTTCTCCAAGCACTGGCCCGACATAAATGCGATATAGCCATGCTACAGGAGACCCACCAGACGGCTGAGGAGCATAGCAAACTTTGTAGGACCTGGGTGGGGCAAGTCTGGGGATCCCCGGCTGTCGGGAATAAGGGAGGGGTAGTTATTTTGGTCCACAAGAAGATTAGATTCGTGGCGGAGACTGTTATTGCGGATGATGTGGGTAGGTCTCTCCTGATCCATGGCCAATTAAAGGGGAAGCCGGTGACTCTCGGGGCTCTCTATGGACCTAATGTGCCTGACTCTGGTTTTTACAGTAGCTCGGCCTCCAGAGTGGAGCAGCTCCCCGACTGCCCCTTGATTCTGGGGGGGGACTTTAATGGGGTCATGGATGTAGAATTGGATACGTCTCGGGGGGGAGAGACGAGGGAGAGGGGGTTGTCCTCTCGGTTGTTACAACGTTTTTGTAAGAGACTGGGTGTAATTGATCCGTGGCGACTGTTGCATTCCCCTGAGAAAGACTTTACACATCAGTCCAGGGCGCATGGCACCAGTGCCCGCATAGATTATTTGTTTGTATCGGGGGATTTGTTTGCTCACACTGAGGAGGCCCGGATTGGCCCCTTGGAGGTATCGGACCATGCTTTGGTCTGGCTGGATTTGAATTGGGGAGGCGACATTGCTCGGACGCATCTTTGGCGGTTCCCTCTGGGGTTGTATTATGATGCGCAGTTTCATCATTTTCTACGTCAATGATGGACTGAGTTCGTAAGTGATCATCAGGTCCATGTGGACGATCCTGAATTGGTATGGGAAACGGCGAAGGTGGTCCTTAGGGGGGATATTATCGGATTCACAGCTCGGAAGCGCCGGATACTCACGGAACACATCATTGCACTAGAACAACAGGTTACTAAACTTAGGCGTGGGTGTGCCCACCTACCGTCGGCCGAGAATAAGAGGAGGCTCTGGGAAACCCAGGTAGACCTTAATGAGCTTTTGCATCAGAAAGCCAAGAAATCGGTTCTTTATTATCGCTATCGGTTGCATTGTTATGGTGATAAGCCTGGGAAACTGTTGGCTCGCTGTTTGAGGGGCCGGCGTGGCTCCTCTCTGGTGGCGGCCCTTCGGGATGACAAGGGGACCGTGTATAAGAAGAATGTGGATATTGCAAGGGTTTTTCGGGATTTTTTCCAGTCATTGTATAAAGCTGAGTCTGGATCCGATACGACCCTGTCTGACTATCTGCGAGATCTGAACTTGCCACGGCTTACAGAGGGGCAGAGGGGGGTGCTAGATCAGCCTATTACTTCCCAGGAGATACAACTGGCTACCTCTGCGGCCAGCTGCTGTAGGGCTCCAGGGCCGGATGGCTTGGGTGCGGAATTTTACAAGATTCTTGGTGATGGTATCAGTCCCGTGTTAAGGGAGGTCTTTAGTGTGAGGGGGGAACGGGGGGCCTTTCATTGGGGGCAGAACCATGCCCATATTACTATGATTCCAAAACCAGATAAGGACCCGATGCTAGCAGCCTCTTATCGGCCCATTTCCCTCCTCAATTTTGACCTAAAAGTCCTTGCGAAAGTTTTGGCTTTACAGTTGGCTGGAGTGTTGGGAAACTTAGTCCATGACGCCCAAGTGGGCTTTGTTAAAGGGCGATACGCCGTTCGGAATCTTCGAAAAATTCTGGCCTCCTTGGAATGGGTACATGCTCGACAGATACCCTCGTTACTTGTCAGCTTCGATGCCGAAAAGGTATTCGATAGGGTGAATTGGCAATATCTATGGGAACTGTTGCCACACCACGGTATAGGGGCTGCTTTTTGCAAAATGGTGCGGAGTTTATATATAACACCGACGGCGGGGATTCTGTGTAAAGGAGTGCTTTCGGAAGGCTTTGCTTTGGAGTGGGGTACGCATCAGGGCTGCCCCCTATCTCCGTTGTTATTTGTTCTGTCGCTGGACCCTCTGATTCGTATGGTTGTGAACTCGGGAGTGATTAAAGGTGTGGTGATGGGTTCGCAGGAGTTTGTAATTTCGGCTTTCGCGGATGACCTGTTGGTCCATGTGACCTCCCCGGTTGCTTCTCTTCAGAGTCTGTTGGAGGAATTTGGGCAATTTGGGGCCTTTGCGGGCCTTCGCATTAATAAGGATAAATCCGAGGCGTTGGATACCCTGGGACACCTCCGGGGTTCCTGGGGGGGCCCCTTTCCCCTCCGGTGGGCAGTAGAGGAATTTGCTTATTTGGGTATAGTGCTGCCTCGTCAACACCAAGCGCTCTATAGACGCAATTTAGATCGCATCTTGCGGCGTCTGGCGCTACAGTTGAAGGCCTGGGAGTCCCTTCCATTGTCTTTGTCTGGGAGAATTGCGGCGGTACAGATGGTTATATTGCCACGTATTCTGTACTGGTTGCAGACCTTGCCCGTCTGGTTTCTATGTCGGGACCTGCGTAGGGTGGAAGCCTCTCTCAAGACGTTTCTTTGGAGAGGGAAGAGGGCTCGGATTCCGTGGGGTAGATTATTGGGGAAATGGAGGGAAGGGGTATGGGACTGCCTGACTTGAAGCTGTATGCTTTGGCGTGTCAAGCGAGGCATCTGGGAGATTGGTTAGGTGGGACAGACGTTTATACGCCTCGAGCCGTGGAAGAGTGCTTAGTGGCTCCGTGGACTTTGTTGGGGGTTTTGCATGGGCGGTTTCGCGATTTGTCGGAGGCAGTCCGGAGGAGCGCCTTAGTGGACTCGGCTAGACGTACCTGGCAACAGCTTAATAAATATTAGAATGCACCATGGAGTGCTTCCAGTTGGTTACCCCTTCGGGGGAATGTTCAGTTCCTCCTGGGGTCCGAGACGACTGCGTTTCGGGACTGGTGGGTATGTGGTATACGGAATGTAGGACATCTAGTAGAACCCTAGGGATGCTGCAAGTCCTTTTTGGCCCTGAGTCGGGAGTACGATTTGCCTACTAAATATTGTTTTGCCTATATGCAAGTCTCTCACTACGTGGCTTCGTTACCGCGGGAGGCGCTGCATGTCAACCGCTCGGCCCAGATTCTGGAATTTTTTGGGATAGGGGAGGATAGTCCCCCGTCCATTTCCAAGTTGAAGAGTCGGTTGGATTGTTACCGGGTAATTCCCGACTACCGTGAGGTTGAGTTGGCCTGGGCTGTTGAATTGGGCGGGGAGGTGGCTCCGGGGTCGGTCGGCAAGGCCTTGAAACGGATTGTTCGTGTGGTGCAGGGGGCCCGTTGGAGAGAGATCCAATTTAAGTGTGTGACTAGAGCTCACTTCTCGCCACGGCAGGCCCTTCGTAGTCGGTTGGGGACGGATGGCAGCTGCCCCCGCTGTTCAGAACCCTTGGCGACTTTGCTGCACATGTGGTGGGGATGTCGTAGAGTGCGGCCGTATTGGGCTAGGATACGGGATTTTCTTAGTCAGCTGTTGCAACAGCGGGTTAGATGGACTGGTTTCTTTGTGGTTCTGGATCAGCTGGCGCCTCCCTGGCCTGCGAAGGCAGGGGAACGTTTGCTTATGCGGAAAGCCTGTCTGGTGGGTAAAGGGCCGCTTCTCCGGTTATGGAGAGAACGTCAGCCGCCAACTTTTAGTGAATGGCGGAACAGTTTTCATCATCTGATGTTGATGGAACGCTGGCTTGCGAGGGGCAGTGTCAAGCGCTGGACAGTGTTTATGTCAATATGGGAACCCTATATTCAGCAACTAGGGACTCGTAGCCGCAATGAAATTCTTCAAGTGAGGAGTTGAAGGGGAACTGGTCAAGGGGGAGGTGGGGTGAGTAGTTGTTGCTGCCAATTATTGCTTTAGATTTCTATTTTGCTGACGGTGGAGTGTGTGGAGGGAGGGGCAGAAGTGAAGGAGGGGGGTTGGTGGGTGGGCTGAAGGGAGGGGGCGGGGATAATATGATATAAACCACCTGTTGTATTTTTTCTGTTGTCTTCCGGAGGGGATAAGAGTACACCCCTCGTGGAGGCTTTGTTGGCTGTTCCTTTTTGTTTGTACTTAAATGGTGGATTTAAATAAAGTATTTAAAAAAAAAATGCATATATTCACACATATTTCTTAATCCCGTTCAACACATGTCCCCTCTCAACACTTTCCCTTAACCTGGCTAAAAGAACATTCAATATGGAACAGTGTGGATATTTTTAGCTGGGTTACTGATGGGCAATTTTCAAACAGCCTTTTTAGCTGAGTAAATAGATTTTAAAGATTGCCCTGTAAGAAGCACTACATCAAACCTATCAAATAAATAAAATGAGGGTACTGACCTGTAGCAGATTCTCCATGGACAGCAGGATAAGTCCTCATGTATGGGTGACATCTCAAATGCAGTCCCATGTGGAACTTCCTCAGCTCTTTCTAGAAGCTTTTAAAAAGCTCTCCGTGCATGTGTGTCTGTTTCTATCTGCCACCACTGTGTCTGAGAGCCAACAAAACTCCAAGGGGAGGCTGGATTGTGAGGGCTTATCATGCTGTCCACAGAGAACACCTTCTACAGATGAGTAACCTTGTTTTTTCAGTGGAGGAACAGGATGAGTCCTCACATATGGGCATTCCTAGCTACAGGCTGCAAAGGAAAAGAAAGAAAAGTGCCGCAATAAGCCAGCACAATATGAAAACGATTAAAAACCAAAACAAAACCCTTTCTGTTGTCCTTTGTTTTATTTGGTTGGGGGTACTTGGAACAGAAGAAAACTGGGCCTAGGAGGGAAAGGAGTTGAATTTTAATAAAACTGCCATGACATCAGGAATCCCTTTTCAAAACTGTAGCGAGATGTAAATGTGTGGACTGAGGTCCGGGTTACAGCCTTGCATTATTTTTCCATGAAGGGTGCTTTCTAGGGGGCCATCAACACAGCCATGGCTTTGACATTATGAACAGACACGGGACCCTCAAGCATCAGACCTGCCTGGGCACAAGTGAAAGAGAAAGTCTGCCATAGCCAAACTGAAAGTATTGAAAGCATATACAGTCAAACCTCGGTTTTCGTCGGCCCCGGTTTTCGTCGGTTTCGGTTTTCGACGTCTTTTCAGACTGAAATCTTGTCTCGGTTTTCGTCTATCGCCTCGGTTTTCGTACTGCAATACACGCTGGTCTGCATACACTGCCTGCCCAGTCCCGGCAGCACTACCCCCCCCCCCGGACTCACCGATCGCGTGTGCCAGATCTGAAAACCAAAAGTACTGCAATAGTGTACATACACCTTCGCGCTGGTCTGCATACACTGCCTGCCCAGTCCCGGCAGCACTACCCCCCCGGACTCACCGATCGCGTGTTGAGATGCGAAAGTCAGATGAGCAACATCCTCGAGCCAGAGATGCAAGGATTGCACAGAGAGGAAGGCAGTTTAAACAATTTGTCTGCCAAAAATACCTCTGGAGCACCATCTTGTGGCCAGAAGTGGGATTGACTCTCTATAAAATGTATTTTGTGTGAATAGTTTTGGGTGTCTGGAACGGATTAATTGAATTTACATTATTTCCTATGGGAAATATTGCTTCGGTTTTCGTACGTTTCGGTTTTAGTCAGACTTCTTAGAACGGATTAATCATGAAAACCGAGGTTTGACTGTAGCTTGCTTAGGAGCCAGGTTGTTGAGCGTTATATAAAAGTCTGCATTGCCTTGCAAGCACTGCCAAACAGGGTCTCCATTTCGAGCAAGGTAATTCTAAGGCTCTTAATATGAATCTCTGCCTGTGAGTCCTTAAGAAAGGAGGCTATTTTTATTTGATAACATTGTCAGTTGAGTTGGCTACCAACTTATTTTTCGAACTGTTTGCAGTAGGGGATTTTTTTCTTTTTTTAGGAAAAGCTTTACTGTTGCTATTTTTTTTCTCCTCCAGCTTTCATATTCAAAGAAGACAAGCTCTTTGTAGTTGCTGCACTGTTGAGGTGCTCTTTCCCTCCTTTCACACCCCAATTCCCATCCACCCCATGTGAGAAAGCTTGCTGTATAGAATTCCTCACCAATTAGCTTGTTGATAAAGATAAGAGTTTGGTATTGGTCGGAAGGGAATATCTAGGAAGTAAATAGTTCCACCTTTGGATATCTGCTAAAAGTAAAAAAATAACTTATCTTTGAAGGAGCTTTGATTAGGTAATTTTACAAAGGTAAGACAGACAATACACTTAAGAGACATATCATATTTTCATAGTTTAAAGTGATTTGGGCAGCAGCAGAATGGGACAATGTTGGCATCTGAGGATTGCATTCCTGTGACAACGGCAACACTAGCATTACCTGCTTAAAAGAAAGGCCTGGCAATCTACTTCCGTATCTTGCCACGAAAATCCAATGGATAATCACAACAAAACAAATTGTACTATAGTGCTGGAAGATGAAACCCCCAGGTCGGAAGGCACTCAAATGGCTACTAGGGATCAGCTGAAGACTTTTCAGAGTAGTCAGCATTTATGATGTGGTTGGATTGAAGCCCTTGGGACATTCGACTGCTGATGTAGCTGTGCAGGAAAAGCGTAGTTACTCACCTGTAACAGGTGCTCTCCAGGGACAGCAGGAATCAGTCCTCACCTATGGGTGACGTCGACACCGACGGAGCCCGTGCGGAGCAATTCCCCAGCTTTCGAAGCAAGCCTTTGGGATTGCTACCACGCATGTGTGGTCCTCTTCCCGCCCAAGGGTGCCATCTTGCTCAGTCAGGTCCCTTAGCTCGAGCCCTACCAAGCAGATGGCAAGGGAAGGACAGAAATTCAGCAACTCATCAGGGGAGGCGGGAGGGTAGTGAGGACTGATTCCTGCTGTCCCTGGAGAACACCTGTTACAGGTGAGTAACTATGCTTTCTCCAGGAAGAAGCAGGAAGCCAGTCCTCACTTATGGGACTCCCTAGCTACAGGCTACTGAACCTGTAACCAAAAAAACATCTCCACGAGGCCATAAGCAGAAGCCCGAAGGAGCCAGAGTCCTCGGATCCTCGGGGTGAAGCCCTCGGTAGCCGTGAAGAAGGGTCGGAGGGTAGGAGTTGTTTATACCCCGAACAGATTACAGAGAACAGCCTGGCCGAAGGCACTGTCCCAGCGGGACTCCCTCTCCAGGCAGTAGTTGGCAGCAAAGGTATTCGTGGAAGACCAGGTTGCTGCCCGGCAGATGTCCAACAGGGGCACCGAGGCCACTTTGGCTCAGACCCAGTGTGCGCTGACTTGACGATCCAGAGGGATGCCTGCATTCACATGGGCAAAAGCGATGCAGTCCGCCACCCAAATCGAGCGGGTGCGCTTGGTGACTGCTTGCCCGTATCTATTGGGATCGTAGGTCACAAAAAGTCAGTCAGACTTGCGAGAGTCTGAGTATGCTGCAAATAGAAGGCAGGGCCCGTCTGCAGTCAAGGGTGTGGAGAGCTGCCGACGCCGGATCGGCATGAGGCCTTGGGAAGAACGTCGGCAGCACTATCTCTTGGTTGAGATGGAAGTCTGAAACAACCTTGGGTAGGAATTAAGGTTGGGTATGGAGGACCACCCTGTTCTGATAAAATCTGGTGTAAGAGGCGCCAGCCATGAGCGCCTGGAGCTCACTCACTCGGTGGGCCGAGGTCAGCACCACCAGGAAGGCTACCTTCCAGGATAAGTGTCGGAGTGAACACGTCGCCATTGGCTTGAAAGGTGGGCAGGTGAGCTGCGTGAGTACCACGTTTAAGTCCCACTCCACCAGAGGGGGACGGATGGGCGGCTTAGTTAGTAGAAGGCCCCGCATGAAGTGGGAGACCAATGGCTGCCCCGAGAGAGGCTCTTCCTCGATAAGGAGATGATTGTCAGAGTTCATTTGAGTGCCATCTCAGCCAGAGTTAGACTTCAGTCCTCCCCTCGAGAGGTGGAGGAGATACTGGAGAACCCATTGAACCAGACACAAGAAGGGGTCGATCTGGTGCTCCGAGCACCAGATGGAGAAGCGTTTCCATTTAAAGGCGTAAGCCCGCCTAGTGGAGTCCTTCCTTGAGGTGAGGAGGATTTCCTCGACCTCCTCCGGAAGGGCCAGAGAGGCTAGGGAGACCCGTTCAGCCACCAAGCCATGAGGGCTAGGGAGGTTAGATTCGGGTGTAGCACCCGACCCTCCTCCTGTGTTAACAGGCCCCTGGCAGAGCCCAGGGAACCAGAGGGTCCGTTGACAGCCGGAGCAGGAGCGGGAACCAAGGCTGCTGGGGCCACAAGTGAGCCACGAGAATTAATGGAGCCTTGTCCTGTTGAGCCTTGAACAGAGTCCTCACAATAAGGGGGAAAGGAGGGAATGCATATGGGAGACTGGAGGACCAGTCCAGGAGAAATGCATCGGGACCCTCCCTGCCCAGATGCGGTACCAGGCTGCAAAAGCGAGGAAGCTGCGTGCTCTGGGGGCTGGTGAAGAGGTCTATTGCCGGCGTCCCCCAGTGTAGAAACTGCCAGCCCGCTACTCTGGGATCCAGCCACATTCATGGGGGCGAAGGATTCTGCTGAGCCTGTCCGCCAGGCCATTCTCCTGAC